>CM053978.1:23182107-24464713 GCA_028641955.1 Protonibea diacanthus | reverse complement strand
CTCCCGCATTCAGTCTTCAGCATCAAAAAATAATCTTAAAAAAAAAAAAAAAAAAAAACAGGACAGGCTATCAAAAAAAGTGAACTTGACCACACATATCACTGCATATATTCTTTTTGATATTCCACATTTCTTTAAAAAGTTGTTCCAACAATAGCATTCCACAGCAGAGAGCTGTACTGGACTGCAGTCCAATGCCAAGCTTAGTATTTTCTCAATCTCAACCTCTAGGCTAAAATATACTCATGTTCATTCCTGATTCAGAACTAATGCTGCCTCCACTGACCTGTACGTGAACTTCAGTAACATGTTTTGACCACTGAACTGAGAAAGTGCTGCAGAGTCATGCCGATCAAAGACTGCATCCCCATTAAGAGCAAAAAGTAGAAAGAAAGGGGCCGGGAGGTTATAGAGGGAGGTTAGGGAGGCATGAAGATGGTGATAAAATGTGGACAAATTAGACTGTCTGGAAAACATTAGCCATTATACACCTCCAAGCAACCTTCGACAAACTAATTCACTGCAGGCAGATACTGGAATTAGGGGAGGGAGATTGTAAAGAAGGAATGCAGAGAAAAAATATCACCAAAGTTTTGGAAAAGAGCTTTTAGAGTTCGAGTTGGAGATTTAAAGGAGCAGACTTCATGGAGAGCTGAGAACATTCTGAGGGATAAATGAAATGTGTTTCAGGTTACAGTATGCAAGAAATCAGATTCCTTCCATGGGTTATTTCAAATAATAAATCAGATGAACTCACATGTCAAGTTAGATATGATCTTTATTGGCAGAATATTGGCATTCTGTACTGACAGATTTCACTGTATCTGGGTCAGCCATAGTGGCTTGTTTCATCTGCTACCTCTCCCCAGGGTTATGCTCTTTGAATATTTAGATTTTATTTTTTTTAAATCACGTTTGTGGCTAATGTCATCATTACAACACCCTTGCAGGAAAGGGACAATGATACAACAGTTTTATTTTTAGGTGTTAAGTCATGATGTCTGCTGTTTAGGCTGCTTTCTTTTAAAAACACTAATAAACAGATTGAGGAAAACTTGATGAAAACAGTCAGTTATGTTTATCAATGTTGTATAAATCTTGGAGGAACACAATAGTGGTGGTGAAGAAAGCTACTGTTTTCTCTTCTGCACCGACAGCCCCTGGGTGATATTTAGTCCCGTTAATACAGGACTAAAAGAACCTTGTAGACTGTTTAATTTTAACATGTGCGGATGCGGTTTCTTGTGTGAGTGAATTTCTTGAATGAGTGATGATCAAGTATTTTTGTTTAATGCTGTTGACTGGCAGGGGTCCATGTTTTTATGATTTGTATTGTGCTGCTGTAAAACTAGATTTCATTTCCAGGCATTTAACTTTGAGGTGAATTGAATTGAAATAGAACTATTGTCTTGTATCGAGTTGTCATACGTTAATGAAATGAATGAATTGGTTGTTTATTTCCATGAATGATAAGGAAGAGCAGAGACCTCTTCGGAAGAAATATAAATAGTCCATGAAACTGAGAGCTTCTCAATGTTCACACATGGCCTTTTCTGCAGATGTTGATACACTGATATTCGGCGATGTAGTGCAAGGCATTCAAAAAGAGAACCGATGGCGGCTTTCATCCAAATTTGCCAGGAAGGAAGGATCATGAGGACATTAATTGGTATGATTCACTCCGGCGCCGAGCACAATAAGCAGCTGTGTCTTCACATCTGAGTGAGACTGCGATCCTCTGCGGCTGCGACTGTGCACAGCTGTTTTTCTTTACCTGTGCGATTTTTGGAGGTTGAGCTGGGGCTATTAAGATGTTCCTGTTGTTCCGTCACATGGCCCTGCCAAGCTGGGGCTTTTGTTCCTTGGCAGCCTGCCACCCCACAAACCTCTGCCAGAGGAACTGTGTCATGCCCCACTCAGTTTGGTTTGTAGACAGGGAACGCAGGGAATAATCCATTCCATTTGATAGCTCTCTGGCATGAATTTGAGTGGCTGTCATGGCAACTTAAGAACAGATTTGCTGTCAAAACTGAAATATTATGTATATCACTACCCATCTATTAAGGCACATGCTCACCCCGAGGCCTCGCTGCTCTCTGTAAGCTGAGAATAGCTATTTATCCACGATCTCGACTCGGCTCGGTATGTGTAGCTTCAGCAAGAAAGTTTGAAAAGCAAGAATTCAAAGAGTAACTTGGAAGAATCCAATACATGCCTCTCCTGTATAGAGAAACAGCAGGCAGCCATCTAACACAGTGGCAATTAAATGATCTTGTTTCTAATCAGTCACTGAAAAGAAATTCTAATTAGGTCCACAATTTGGGTGTCCAACTGTAGAAAGAGAGAAATTAGAAAAGTTGATCAGATGGCCATTACACCGACGAAATTTTCTCTAGTAGAGCTGACTGATCTAGGCCAAAGCCAGACAATACAATATTGCACAGCTGGACACAAAGCATTGATTTAGCTAATTATTCCGTCTGTTATTTTTTCAGTGAAGTGGAAATGTAGAAACCTGGCTTACGTGTTGGAAAACGCAGGGTGGTTGTCAAGGTCAGTGAACAGTGCCAGTCTTAGTAAACTGTCGCATTGCTTTACTGATTGCACCTCCACCCTGGTCCAATCGCAACCCGTGGTACAGGTAATAACAATCACAACAACATTAATCTCAATAACGGTAGTCTAATGGAACGTGCTGGAAACAGCACATTTGTCAGTTAAGAAAACACGTGAAACCAAGAAGACCAAAGGCATAGCTCAAAGTGCTAAATGGTTTTGGGTTCAGCAGTAATTACTGAAATAAGAGAGTTCAGCTGTATAATTCATCAAAGATAACAAACCCAGTGTTTGACAGAAGACTAAAAGACCAGCAAAACCAACAAAAATATTCTAATTCTAATACCAAAACATCAATACTGTATGCTCACACAAATACAATATTTTCTACCAAAACATCAATACAATTAGCTGCTGTGTGCAGACCTCTGTAACTCTATGGTTGAATGAGCACCTGTCTTCCATGACTTCTCACTCAGAAGCCTTTGGAGGTCCACTGGTGTTAATTAAAACCAGATCGAGCTTCTCAACACATCTCTGACACAACCTCAGAGCTCCTCAATTAGCTGCCAAACAACTTGTCTACTAGTTGGTTTCTGAGGTTACACAGTTTCAGAAAAACAAAGTGACTCGGGAGACCTCCAAAGGAACTGTTAGGATGTCAACATTTTCTCATTGTTCACTCTCTCGTAAGGCAGCATATTTTTACTCCTTTGTCCTTGTTGTTGCTGCCTCAATCTTCCTGTTCAGTGGTAACAAATAACTTTGTCAGACAAAATAAACTAAAATGTAGGTTAATGACGGCAGTTGTGCTGTGAGATGATGGATGCTGATGAGAAGCAACAGAAGTACAGCCACAAAGCATCTGTTACCACATCTAAATGTGTATTTATGCCGGAAAAATATCATCAAAGCAACATTTAACTACTGATACTATGAATTTGGCTGCTGGAGAACAGGCACTCCACTTCTGAAATGTTTCCAGTGAACATTGAAGCTACGACGGAGCTGTAACAGAGCCAGGATGCAGCTGGAGTCATCAGTTGGGATATAATGTGTTGTATGGTGTTGTAGTCAAGGCCATCCAAACCAAGACCAAGTTATGACCAAGACCAAGACCAAGGCAGGGTGAGACAATGTCAAGCCCAGGAACAGGCAGGTACTAAGTATAGCAAATATTTGCTTTGGGCGAGGGATGAAGGGGCGGCTGTGGCTTGGAGGTAAAGCGGGTCGTCCACTAATCAGATCAGCGGTTCGATCCCCGGCTCCCCAGTCTGCATGTTGAAGTGTCTTTGGGCAAGATACTGAACCCCAAATTGCTCCTGAAGGCTGCGCCATTGGTGTGTGAGTGTGTCAATGGTTAGCTCCTATTACTGATGAGCAGTTGGCACCTTGCATGGCAGCCAATGCCATCAGTGCATGAATGTGTGTGGATGGGGGAATGAGATATATCCTGTAAAAGCGCTCTGAGTGGTTGACTAGAAACTGACTGGAAGACTAGAAAGGCGCTACATAAGTACAGTCCATTTACTATTTGAAGAGATTCCTAAAGACAAAGGCAGGCTAAGATCAGTTAGTTTTGTTAGCATCACTTACACAACAGCATTTGCCTACTTTTTTTTTTTTTTTTTTTTTTTTGGATGTTGTTTGTTGATGTTTGTTTTTTGTACCAGTCTTTGTGGTTGACATAGCCCAATTGTATTCCAGAGGAGGCTGACACCTCCTCTCAGACAGCCACAGCTTCTTCTCCTGTATCCCACATTCACTTTCTGGGAGTGGGTGTGAAGGAGGACAAGGAGGGGTGGCAGCCAATAACATCAAATAAGAAATGTGTCAAGTTATTGGCTGCATTAGATGCAGGAAGTTTTACCTTATCAAATTAGAGTAATGATGTTAACAAATAAATTAGACAATACACAGGCAATTCAATGACATCCCAACAGTTGTGGTCTTAGAATACCTACCTACACCTTGTAAAACCTTACAAATGTGCAGGCAATTTTGAGTTGATGCAGAGACCATCAAAAAATCAAGTCTTTTGAGTAAGTTCAATGTTCACTGCTACATCTCTGGATACAATCAAATCAAATCACCAATAATATTTCCTTTCTACAAGTCACATGTAATGCTTCCTCAAGGATGGTCAAAGTAAAATTAGATACTCTCAGCATCGGTCAATTCAGCAAGTGCCCCAAAACAACATATGCATGCTGATGTTCACAGCCTCAGCATATGGAGGAGGTTGGGGTGGAAGGTTGCGTCAACAAGTTATGATTTGTCTTTTTAAAAACCACGATCACAATTGTTCCATAACCTTAACCAAGTGTTTCATCCTTCAACCATGACAACAAAGGTCCCCTAACCAAAACAAAGTACTTATTTTAACTCGGTTCTCTAAACGTAACCCCTAGCAGTCACGTTCATAATCAGATTCATTTGAATTCATTAACACAGATTTTTAATAGTCTTGGAGAACACACTCATCAGATCAGAAAACATTTTATGTGTCGTTATTACATTACATTATTGTATTGTTTCATTTCATGTGTGTAAAAATCATCAGTCACCACTTGTATTTATTATTCTGGAGATGCTACTACTATTTGCCACCTTGATCTACTTATTTTACTGTTGCTACCTTTGTAATGAGAACCAAGGGAGTTTATTATTATGAGTTATTGTATCTGTATTCGTTCAGCAACATTAGGGACTCATTATCTTAAAATTGTGGCAGATGTCTTCCATCCACGCTACTCAAAACTCCAATAATACGAGTAATCAATCAAAAAGCATTTCATGGTCTTTATAGTCTGCATAGCTGAAATGTTGTACTGTATCCACATAAAACCATAGCATGATCTTGGAAAAATCTAAATAAAAACCACAAATATCAATAATGAAAGTAAATCTATATAGGAAAACCTATTTGTGTGTTTTGCAGGAAATGTAATGGTACACAAATTATGTTTCCGCCATTCACCCTGATCACCTGCCCCTCAATTTCCTACAGTACATGTAGTGAATCATTCAAGAAAATGTTTGAACATAAGTGAGTACCTTTTTTAGCAACATAACTGGGAAAACAAATAAGTAATAAATGAGCATAAGTTCTAGGAAACAGATTGAAGTACATTCAGCTGCATGTTTGATCACCCCAGCAGACTGGTGATGTACTAAAGCATGGGGGGGAAATGTTTCTACACTTCTGCATTCTACTGAGTAGCATCTCATTATGTAAAGAGTTATTGTGGATATCTCTGTCTTTTCATTTCAGACTTTCTCTAATGTGCTGCTGCATTACTGGCAGCAGCACATTATTAAGGGCAGCAGTAGCCTTCAGTCATTGGCTGTAGACTTAAAAAGAAATCAGCCCATGGCAGGTTTAAAGTTCAGAACATCTGAACTTTTGGCACAGCAAACTGTGTGCTGCTTGCCACAAACACACACACACACAAAATGTAAAAAAATCCACTCCACTGATGTGTAAAAGAAAAAAAAGTATAAATATAGAATAAATCAAGGTGTAAGCACAGTTTGTCAGATTACAGTATGTGCTATAAGTAAGCTATTTAAAGCAGCAGTTAGAGTAAGACACATTGCACATAATATCACACAGTACTACATAATAATATTAATGCAGAGGTGAGAAATTGTTGAGTAGTTATTGCACTAAGTGGGGGAGTGATATTGGATTACAACCCGTAATGACAGCATCGACAATTTCAGTGCCAGTGTGGTTGTTTTTTTCACTTGTTATTCCTCTGATATTAATGCCTGGCATCTACACTGTTACGGTTGGTTCAGTTAAAGGATAGATCATGGTTATGCAGAATAAACTGACTTAGGTATTAATTGTCTAAGACAGGAGGCAAACACTGGATGTTGGCAACGAAGGGCACTTTTCTCCTATTTTGCTACGTGTTGACCGCGTTGAAAATAATTTAGTCCAAAATGCAGCTGCAGGAGGGAGAAAGTTGTAACAGTGCCTAAATGTTGAGATTCTGTCCGGAGGCGCTGGTAACTGGAGCATCTGGAGGAGTCGGGGAGGTTTGACAAGTCAAAGCTGATGTTGCCCCACGGCCACAGAAATAGAGCTTGTGTGGCCATGGGGCAAAAAGGTTTATGTGCTGAGTCTGACTTGAATGGACAAGGTAAAGGTAGATGTATGTGGAACTGGACCACAGTTTGACTTTCCGCAGGAGATCACTGCCGTGATCTACAGCGAGCTCCTGTAGATCACGGCAGGGCTGGTTACATAGTAAAATCACTGAGGCGGCTTCTGAAATGTGGGGGTGCACTACGAGAAGTAACAGCACAGACTTCATGGGCAGCCAACAGCAAACTAAAATAGAATCCTGCTGATACAGTGTGAAGTCTGCAGTGTGTTACAAAATGGCTTAAGATAATAGGCATAGGTGGCACCACTTCAACTAAACCTACACAACCTGTTTCTCCTCTAATAACTAAATAAGGGCAAACATATAATTCTATCACACCGTGCTTAATATACTTTCCACTAAACAATAATTTGAAAAATGGACACCAACGCACACATAAGACGTGGACTTAATAACTGTCACATAGAGAGTCGAGCTGTGGGCTGGTTGGGCGGGGACCAGTCAGGCTATTTTGAACCAGCAGCGTTGCTTTAGCACTTTACAGTAAATTATCATCATTATCCAACATTATCAAGGACATGCAGCGTCTGTTATGTTGTTTGGCTTTGTGTGCTAACGACTTTCAGAATAAAGACTAACTGGTTGGTTTGGGAAATAGCGGATTGATTTACCCAGCTTCTATAAAGAGCAACACAAAGCAACCATTTTGAGCTTTTGTAACCACCCTCGGTTGTCACCTCTATCTCAAATACTGTAGGGCTAGGTGTTTCTGTATGATTGCTTAACATCCTCAAGCAAAATCAGCAAGAACCTTGCTTAAAAGACACAATTTTAGTGATTAGGCAGTTTGCAGACTTAAGCCCCATTTAGACTGAATTAAATATTAGAATTAAATACTCAATATGCTCCCCTGTATTTTAACCATCTTGAAATTACAGTATTCGGTCTGCAACAGACATGGAAATTACACAGGACAAAGCCAAAAGCCACCCTTGGGTGCTCAGGAGAGGTGAAGTGGGGACAAAAATAATGTGTGAGGTGAATTTGAGTGAAAAACCTTACTGCTTCTAGGAGTCATAGCTCAGTCAAAGCTTAACACGCAGACTAGAAACACATACAGTACTGATATCATCAAGTGTGACTCACATTTCCCAAGGGTATCATTATTATGATAATCACGAACACAGGTCTATAAATTTGCTTAGAAATCTGAAGAAGGAAAAAATGATGCTTGAACATGAGGAAAATTTCATTTTCAAGACTTCTTCAGTATCAAATGAATCCAGTGATAGTAGTCTGTACTTTGCAAACAGACAGCAAACAAAACGGGCAAAACCAAGACTGAACACAATGCCAGTACTGTCCAGTAGCCTATTTGATGACATTTGGTATCTTGTTCTCATGATGGCTTTAATTTTGTCTGTTGTCATATTGCTTCCCACATATACCCATATGTTTCTGCTAACATGTTTCTATCTAATGGATTAACAGATTTATTTTTGACCTATTTCATTTTCACACAAAGTTTCTCACCAAGCGAAAAAAAGAAGCTCTTGACAAAAAAACCCCCCTCTGAATGGGGTTTTAAGTGTTTAAATATAGATGATGAAAACAACTATACATGCATATATGTGTATGTTGTTGATTGATTCCAGTCCAAATCTTGACATTTTACTGTACTCTACAAATGCTTATTGCATTTGAATTTCACTGTTGGCTGATTTTGGAGGCAGGTGTTGCACGGTGGCAGCTTTTTCTTACCAACAGAAACTTTTGCAAATAGTTGTTTGTTAAAGTTTTTGCTGGGGCTGGTTGGATGGGTGGAATGTGCTTCGAGTGACTGTCAAAGTTCCAGTGAACTATCTCTGTCCAGCGCAGTCATAGAGTCTGACAGTAGACACTCATAGCTGATAAGTGCGGTTAGCTCTGACTACTGGCAGCTGTATTCCTGTTACACTGGGCAGTGGTCAGTCTGTCACTCTGATTGGCGTTACCTCCCATGTCACACACTAAGTAGCCATGAAGCCATGCCCCACATAGTGATTGTCCACTGCTGTATTTTTCAAATTCCTTTGAGAGAGCGAGCTAGCAGAATTTCGTATTAGTTTGTTTCATGTGCTGGCAACATCTTGCGATCTTTTAGCCTGGTTCCAAACCTATAATTGCCACACATCTGTTGTCAGCGTAGGTACAAATAGGACTGATGTTGCTGACTGTTGATTTGATGCATGTCATCTGACTGCCAGTTGGAGAAACTGTCAACCAGTCTAAGTTTATTTTTCAAAATAACTTGCTGGCTTACTGCCTTCATGAATTACTGACAGAATGGTGACAAGTGTTGATGACAATGAGACAGCTGAACTCGTCAACTTGTAGAAATAACAACTCTAATTAAACTGACTTATTTCTCTGATTGTTGACTGCTACAGTACGTCTGTAGCAGAGGCACAGATATTTCACCTGCGATCGGTTTGTGAACAAAACAACAAGAAATCAGCAAACATACCATAATATCAGACTGAATGTATGAAGTGAAACAAAATGGCAGTTCAGTCTGATTAACAGCGCAGTGATGCTCTGAGACAATCAAAATCTAATTTGTCAAGTAATGAAATTTCAACCATTGAAACAAATATTTAGTTAAAAGCCACCAAGAGACATATCAAGTTTAAATGTGTAATTCATGAACCATGCAGAGCCAGTGAAAGACTATTATTGAGCAGAAACTATTTAAGTGTATTGCACTTTGGGTACACTTTCATTGGCAACTGCATTGTAAGAGAGCATGTATTGTTAAACATTTCCATGGCTGGAGTTAATATCTATATGTAGACAATTCAAACCTATATCAAAAACCCCAACCTCTCCCTTTATAAAGAAGTTAGATCACACTGGCTGGTGGCCAGGAATGTTAAACTGCAGTAACTTCCCTCCGGAGCTAATATATAAGCACTATAAAGTCCTATCTCTCATCGCTTTCCATTTTAAAAACACTTGAAAATAAATGCTGCAGTGGCTCCAACTACCTCCACATAACATAATGCTTCCATGAGGCAGACATTACAGGTCCATCAAATTGCTACAATCTTTTCTTTGTAATCACTGCCAATGCAGTTGTTGAAATATGAAGGTACGTCCTCCCACCACATCTCTTAATACCCAGTGGGAAAGCTAACTTTTAAGTTTATAATCTGACTTTTGCATGTTATTTTGACATATTTCTCAGTTCAAGAATGTCTAAGTCTCAGTATAGCAACAGTCTATGACACCTAGTGCTACTGCCTAGAGCAAGCTGAGACATAAGGCCATAAACATATCATAGTGTCTTAGATTTATCCTTTCAATACAAGAAGATTTACTGACATGTCTGGTGAGGTGAGAATACAGGTGCCTCGAGTTGTAAATCCACCTCTAAAGTCTCTGAGAACTTCTGGCATTTCCCTGTAAAGAACTGTTTGCTGCAAACCCTAGCAAACCCTTCACATCTTATCCAAAGACTCAAACATCCATCGTATCTGAAAGATGTCAACACACAAGCAGTGCACCATCAGTCCAGAAGAGAGGCGGTGGATAAAACTTATCATCGCTGCACCATTAACCTTTAATGAACTGGTGCTGCATTTTCAAGACAGAGCTGTTCTCAAAATCCTGCTCCCAGGAGGTCAATTTCCTCTCTCTAGGATGTCCTTGTCAACAAGAATTTAGCCTGGCCCAGCATCAGTAATAGAATTAAAGGGTTGCTTTTGGATATGTGAAGAAAATCTACCTGTGTTTACACTGTTTGCTAAGTTGTATTCAAAACCACGCCTGTGTTCTCAGAGAAAGAGAGGCCAATTTAAGCCTCAGAGGGATCATACAGTGATTTACGGTGTGCTCAGTGCTGGGCTGCGCTCATCAATAGAGGCATTCCGTCATGTTGTAATAGCTGCTGTTGATGTTGATGAGGTATTATTTTGCACATAAAACACCCCCACATGCTGACTATTTCAATGCTAATTATATTTGGCTCATTTTTGATGTCTCTGTCACAGTTGGTCGGCCCCGCTCACTGTGCCACAGTGAAAAGCAGAACCTGAGCTTTTACTACACCGGCTCGTCTCCTCGATCTCTTCAAGTTCAGCCCGGCACCGGTGAGGAGCCGTACTCATGCTTTGTTATTCTTTGAAGGTAACTTCAAGACCTGACTTGAATGTGCACGTTTGAAAGCTAAATAACATATCCGCCACGTTAGAAAGGCTGTCATCTGAACATGCAGTGATTAAAATGTCTGGCTGTTGTTGGACCTTTGGATGTGTTTTAAAGCACTTCAATTTATTCCTGGTTGTGTCATTAGCAACGAGGTGCTACAATGACATTTGGCCTCTAGAATTAGCAGCAAGCTGAGACGACACAGCTCTGCTCAGTGTGCAGTAACCTTATTTACATACACTACTGAGGATTCTCACTGAGGCTAAACAGGAATTAGGAATCCAAATTTGGTTGCACACATTATTTTTTAGAGCATCTGCCCACTAACTATGGCAATTATGGGATAACAGCACATTGAAATTCTTCATTTCTAACAGTCTCTACTTATTCCCTATGGGTCACGTGACAGATTGAGAGATCAAAGACATATGTAGGCTACTTTTACTTTTTTGGCTTGCGTTAATGTAACAAGGGAATCCATGAAGAAGCTTGATACGACTTGTGCAAGCTCGGCTTTTCCTGTACAAGTGCCTTGTATCTTGGATGTTCCCCTAGAGTCCCTTTGAGTGGATCATGACAGTCACAAGCAGGAAACAATATGTCTGCTGGTGAGGTGGAGTGTTGTTATTTTTCTGTATGTTGATCTGTGACATGCTAAAGCATTGTGTAACAGTAGAGTAGAGCCATAAAGTCAGTGAACTGACAAACTGCCAGGACAGGCTTAAAAGGACCCATCCTTTATAATTCATGATTGTCCTGTATTGAAAAAGAAACACTGCCCCTAACATATTCAATACATGATTTGTCCCTCTGCTCTACTCTAATGCATCTACACACTACTACTTTTGGCTTGACCAGAGAAATAATAAAACCAAAACCAGCCGAGTATCAGTGAAATATGGTTTTATTAAAAGTATTATATCAGAATGTGTGGAAGACCATGACACAGAAAATGACAAGTTATCTGTCACTCAACAACATTGTTTCCTTGGTTACCGAGACTCAGTACATTTATTTTTAAATAACGACGAATACGTCCAGCTCAGGTCCATCCACGAAAAATCAAGATGGTCCAAATACACGACAGACAGACTGCGAGTGGATGAGTCTTGTCAGTGGAAATGAGTAATTATCGTTTAGTGAACTAGTGAAAAATTTACCAGAATTCAGGAAATGAAGTGTCTGACAGTCAGAATGTCATGGGACAGGACCTTCAGACCCTGTTTGATTTGTGTTCAGCACCTGGTGTGGGACAGTGGGCAAGGTTCCACTTTGAAAGGGGGCAACCCTAGTGTCATCTGACCTCATCTCAAGGCAAAAGACAGCTGTTTGTAGGATTCTCTGGGTTCATTAAACCTGTAGCTATCACACAGCAGCAGGTATGAGCATCTCCAAAGCAAGGGAGTTGCTGTGCCGTTTACGTGGCACAGCAGTGGTAATCATTCATTTTTTGCAATAATTAATTATCCTGACACAGAGGCAGTACGGGCCAGGATCTAATGGCAAATTGCATTCTGTGCTTCTACACTACTGACAGGTGAGCTGTCACACACACACACACACTCACACACACACACACATTCTCAGTTTTCAGGCTACAGACGAATCATTCTGCTACATAGCGGCCATCCTCAGGTGGAGTCCTGAGTTCCATCACAGCTGTCAGGACATTTTTGTTTTACTGTAAGTAAAAGTCCGATCCGTTTACTCAGGCGAGTCAAAAACAATTTGCTTTCCTGTCAAGTTTATTGTTACCACGGTTTCAGTTTTGCTGCCTAAATTCAAAGTCTCTCAGTATCTGCAGTAGTGGCATTATTGTGCACATGGATGCCACACAGGCTACACTAGTGGTTCCCAACCTTTTTTCTTAAGAGAACCCATTTCTATCATTGCGTAAACTGATGACCCCTGACATATTTTATACATATTTCATATTATATCCGATGCATAACTATAAAAGTACAGAACAACTGTGCAATGACCAAAATAGCGGAAAGCAATACCTGCAGGAAGTGTGTATATCAAGCGATTTGAATGAATTTTGATTTCCTGTGAATATTACCTCACAGATGAGATGTCCTGATATTTTGAGGAGCTTTTCATAGTTACGATTCTCTGTCCGTAGGCTATTATGTATTATTTTTCAAATTTTCAACAATCATCCATAATTAAGGCATCTTTTTTATTTTAAAACAGTGTTTCAGTGTTTTCTTCTCCCTGGCCTTGGCTGAAACCATTCTTCTTTTTCCTGTTTGGTTGTTTTAACTGCATATTTTTATATTTTACTCTGAGCTGCTCACCACAGAGTGAAGGCTCTCAGGCTGGAGGCTTACAGGAGAAAAAAAACACATGTCTTAATAATGTGTTGAGCCACCATGTGCCACCAGAACAGCTTCAAAGCACCTTCAATGCAGTCTCTGAGCTGTACAGGAAGGATGAGGACCGCTCTGCTAAAAGGTATCCCCTCATTTGGTGTTTTGATGATGGTGGTAGAAAGCGCTGTCTGACACCTCAGTCAAAGATTCAAGCCTGTATCATTCTCTTGGTGTACACCAAACATGCACTCGCCCACTTGTCTTGAATATGGTGAAGGATGACTCATCTGACCATAACACTATTTTTTCACATCTCTGTAGACCAGAGATGATCTGATGGTCTGTTCACCACTGAGCTCTCAAACGTGAATTCATCTTTGCAATGTGGGGTTTATTAATCCTCCTATTATGTGTATAAGTATATAATATCCTCTGTGTGTAACTGTTGACCGACTGTTCTTGCTTTCAGTCTGATCACGTCCTGCACTGACATTCTCAGTCACCTGAGGAAGAATTGATTTTCTATTTCTTCTTATATATCACGCTAACACACTGAAGAACCCCAATCATCAAATGTTCACTGTGGACCGCCATGTCTGACCCCGTTTACTGATGTTTTCACTGTAGATCTAAAAGCAGATTTAGTCACTTCAGTCACTGTTCCCACTGAAATAGCAGCCAGTTGAGCAGCCTTCAGTGTGACTGAAGCTCCTGCCATCTGTACTCCATCTATGAACCCTCTTTCAAAGTCACTTGGATCTTTCCCTCTTGCCGTCTTGACACAAATTCAGAGCTAACTGGGCCTGCTCAGCATTTTTAGACATGCCACAAAGCATGGATGTTAAATGCTTAGATATACAATGTATTAGCATTGGTTAGATTTCTGTTGTAGGTCCTCACTGTGCCTTATCCCTACTTTAGTTATATAAACTCATTAAGCATTGGGTATTGTGTTCTGATTTCTCAATAACCTCTAATAGTATATTTATCCATATTTCTTGATCCATTTTTTGTCTGGTTGTGTTTCTTTGTCTTTAGATGAATGGATTTGTCATGAAAGTAAGCAAGCAAGTTAAGTAATTAATTGCAATTTTCCAGTCTCCAATTTTCTGCTGAAGAAACAGTACATCTGAAACTGTCCCCAGTGAAGTTTGTTGGAATTTGCATCTCCATTGTATTGTCAGAAAGTGCCCCCCAACCAACCCACCTACCTACCACCAGACAAAAGAGAACAGAATCTCGCTCTAACAACATGACACACATTCCAGTGAGAAAGTGCAGCTAGTAACAGTGGTAATGCTAACACAGACCACACTAAGTTAGCTCTACAGGTAGTGAGAAATGAGCAGCGAGGGAAAGCATCGAGCAGCAGCACAGGTGAAAAGCCCTCATCACACATACCTTGTAAAAAAAAAAAAAAGATTCCTGCCGTTTGACTTCTGCACAAGAGGTGCACAGAGGCATGGACACCATATGTGCCAGATTAATTAGTGTAGAAACTCCAATTAGAAGACTGCAGTGCACACAGGCAAAGCTTCACTCAGAAGGTCTTAATAAAGGATTTAATATTATTTATCAGCCACTCAGGAGTGAGACTTTTTGTTTCCTGTGAAAAATTCCAAGCAAAACAAAGTGATGCATTTTCCATCCAGAGCCACCAGTCTGCACCTCTACGAGCTGTCACCAAGTCCCACACTGAAACTCTAAACACACCCGTCAAACTGACGAATAAAACATTGATCACAGTGCCTGACAAACGTTTGCACTCGTCATAAAACACAGTAACAGTGTGAGCATGTCTTAACTTAAAAACAGTGTGTTTATTCCTGAAGTTTCAACACCATCCACCTCCTGAAATCCAGAATTCTGACCAGATCACTGGTGTGGTGCTATGCACTGTGGGCTAACCAGGAGGGTGTCTTTCTTGAAATAAAGAACATTTTCATTCATTACTGCACTAATTGTGAAGTTTAAATCACACAAACAATTCCACATGTTGACCATCTTGTAATTGGGTTGCATCTCACTGATCATGTTGACTAAAGAAATTGTCTGAACAATTGCCTAAAGAAACCCTTGTTCTCCATGCTCTGACGTTAGAAGCCATCCGTAACAACACCTACCTGTCAATCAAAGTGGCCATGCTGTTAATTATGCATAACCTAAGCCTTAATATAATCTGAATAGGTGAGTAAAATATTTTTTAGCCCCAGTACAGTTTGTAGCTTGTACCAAAACTGTTTTTTGTACCAGGCTGTAAACATGTCTATTTCTACTGTGAAGACATTTTAACATGGGGACTTATGGAGACTGACTTGTTCTGTAGCTAGCCTCAAGTGGACATTCAAGGAACTGCAGTTTTTGACACGCATTGACTTCATTTCATAGCCACAGCTTGATTCAAGGTGTCTGACCCTCCAGTAGCAATATGCGATATGTCATCATTTACGATATATCGTCAAAAACATTCCCCAGGGTAAGAATACTGTATGTTATCTCATGATAAAAACGATAAATTCCCATTGATGACGTATATATGTGCAGGACACAGTCGCAGCCCAACACGCATAGTGACAAACATGGCGGAAGGTGGAGCAGATACGCCAGGCAGCGAGGAGCTATTTCCTCACGCTCCGGCCGCCAATCAGAATCTTAGATCAGTCAAACCTCCACAGACAGCCTGAAATGTCTCTGAAGCAGAGACTACCGAGGTGGATTCACAGGCTAAACTAATCTACCTGTGTGTCTGTTCTCACTTTGTTTATTTCATGTACCAGCTTTTAAATCTGAGTCTGACTCGCAATTTATGCCGCAAAATCTAATAAGACGAAGAAGTTTAATTTGGTATGTGATATGTGTATGACCATCCCTACCCTCCAGCAAACTGTTTGTTTAAAGCGTACTGATGCCTTGAGCAAAGATTTGCCAATAGTTGCTAACATGAATGCATTTTATTTCTCATGAATGAAGCTTTCATAATGTTATTCTGCTCTGTATGGTGACACAACGATCATCAGCAGCTAGACAACCTTTAATAATCTGCAACAAAATCAAGGCACGACACATTACTGTACAAAAATTAGAGGCACTACCTTTTTTTTTTTTACATACTGTATCAATGGAAAGAATCCAGAAGAAGCCATATTCAAATCAGTACTAGTAAGACAAGACATAGTGCATCCAATCAGTTTATCTGAGAACAAGAAATCACAGGTTACAATATGTAATAGGCTAAGCATGTGTGCATTTTGCTTTTTGGATGCCTTTTGTGTGGATGCATACATCGGGGCATACTGCAGCATCAGGTCAGGCACAGGGTTCTTTTTGTCTGTTGCAGCCCCCTCAGTAGCTACAGCGCGCTGGTTAAGCTGAGGCTGATTCCAGTCTCTGTGAATGAGTAGATAGGGAGGTGAGTCTCATATCTCCATCCTGACAGGCTCAACACACCCCCGCCTCTCGGGACTCCACACCAACCATCCCTGATAGCACAGGATTCTCTTCTCCCCTCATGCACTCAGGCACACACACACATATACACGAGGCAAGACCCTCCACTCGCCTTTTTATTTAAATGCGATAAATATTTAATTTGTGAACGTGTTGTGAAAGATCACACGAGCACGCACAAAGGACCCTCAGCTGAATATGCAACGTTCTGATAAATATTTCAGTACTCCATTTCCCCAACCCCCAGTTGACTCACCAGGAACCTGGAGCTGATCCGGGCAAGAATTAAACATGTTTTCCTTGCAATATTTATTCTTTAAAAAGAGCCAGAGTCTTGCTGATTTGATGATTTCAAGAGGTTTTTGTGACCGGGCTTGATCTGGTGTCCATTTAAAGACGCTCTCTTTAATGATATAATATATCTCCACAGCTCTCTCCCATGTAGGTTAGTAGCACAACACTAATAACACCAATAATCCTCCCACTAACATTATATCCCCCCACTGCCTTTCTGCACCTATAAATAGTATCACACACACACCATAAACTTTGCCTCTCTCTTTCTCACTCTCATACAACACCTACATCACAGTAGCACTGCTCCTTGTAATTAATTTATGTTTCCTACAGAGCGCTGTAAGAGCCTGAGTTTACTTTTATAATGAACAATCTTGAGCCTCTAATGCTAATTCCAAAGGCTGCAATTGTTTAATGTCACAGTTTCACATTTATTTCTCCGCAGGGAAGGTAATGAAACAACTTAGACCTTGCAAACAACATAAACCATGATTTCACTTCTCCATCTAAAGATGCATTTTGTTCTTAATACCGAGGAAAAAAGCAATGAAATAAAGAACACCAGTAAACTGTTTTCAAGGGCATCCCTCACCTGCAAAACTACGCTGCACTTACCAGATCTAAATAAATAAAAAAGCCCGGCAATATTCATTTTACCGTGGTGCAAAGGACCATGCCAGCCTGGCGTGGTACTCTTCCTTGTATGAGCAAAATTCATCAATAAAGCAATTGTTTAAGCTCCCAGTAGGTTCCAGCACAGGCTGTAAAATTTATGAGCAGCAGTACAAACAGACAGTGGATGGATCGAAAAGGGTCCCGGAGGCAGCCGGAAGAGAGTCCTTAGCAATAACAACACAATCAATCACATCCAGCGCACGTCAAATCCAACCCCAGGCTCCCCGGCAGTGCATTCAAAACATATTCCCACGTTCATATGATCGCAGCTCTGTCATCACATCTTACTGCGGGAGCGGATGGTTTTATATGTACGAGAATATATACGGCAATGCAATCTTTGTATGGTAATATCTATGTGTTTACACTGTCTGTCAATGCGGGGGCTCTTCAAGAGCAAGCCGTTACTGTCATGTGATTATATTATGTGACAGCCAGTCAGTTCTGTGTAATTTACATTTTCTGTTTATTTCAACATTCAAATAATGTTTTTTTTTTATTTTTTTTATTCATTCATCATTTAGCAGGCTCCATTTACAGAATATGGCAGATATGGAATATGCCCACCATGTTGCACCACGATGTACAGTAGTCCATAAAGGACAAACTAAACACTCGCTCTGGATTGTCTATTTTATGGACACCATAGTTTCCCCTTTATGCTAAGAAGGTTATGGTGATACAAGGGGGTTAGCAACGCTGCTAGATCTTACTACATTGTACACACTATTCCTTTAGTACCTGAAAACATGGATTTAAATCATGAGTATGTTCCATTAAACACACAGACAAACAAAAACATCCGTAGTACTAATATACATTAGTAAAATTTACCACATCACCTTAGCTGCGGCTATGCATTGCTACTTGTCAACTGTATCAAGAAGGTGACACTATAGTGTGTATAGGCTACAGTATAGGGCACATTTGAGTATTTATAGTTTAAAGAATATTATAGATCCAAGGTTAAACTGACAGAAGGCTATAACTGGGAGTAAAAGGCACATTTACAAATCCATCTGTGAGTTGAGCACCAGAGACAGCACCATGGATTTATCAATACAAAGCACAGGTAGGCTACTGATACTACTACTGCTGACACAGAGCCATGGTTGGGGGCCATAGATTCTAACAAACCTCAGTAGAAAAAGGGATCAATGAGTCAGGCAGACTAGACTAACATATTCATCTAAACAATACCATTGCCTCTGTACTGCTACTAGCTGGTGCAGAGGTGGGAAGGGGGTGGCAGGTTAACAAGAGAGATGTATTTTGGTCATTTTGTTAACAAGGAGGATGGTAGTACGACTGTTTATCACTGTTGGGTTTCCAGCTCTTTGTAGTGCCCCCAGGTGGCCAAAAGGTTTGATGCAGGTTTAACTGTGCTGTTTTGTTTTTTAACTCAAACCACTGAATTAGATTTTGAGCCTAAACCTAACCAGAATGTAACCATCAGGGTAGATTTCTCGAACAGTTTGAAACCTGCTTAGTCAGCAGTTATGTTTGGTAGCTAGCGGCCCTCTTCTTGCCTGTCTTTTGCTGCATGCAGTGCCACATTACTTGGCGCGTTACCACCACTCAACGTCAGTCAGCGGAATTGCTTGAAACAGTCAGCAGGAATGTATATCGTGTCGTCTGCATGCTAAGAGGGGCCCTATCATCAAAAACTGTCACTATGGGCAAAGCCTCCAGAGGGCACCTTTAAAAAGAGCTGCTAGAACAGTCAATCAACGAGGCTCTCCTGGGAGTTTTAACATCCCATGATCGTCATTTTGAAGGGTACATTTCAATACAGTCTTGGGGGAGACGATGGATTATGAAGGTTTCAGAATGACGACTGCAACCTGTATTGAATATTCTGGTGTTATCAATATCGTATTTGCCACATTCAGAAAATACTTCAACTACAGTTTTCAAAAGGCACATTTGTATACCGTCGTCACTCACCAGTGTATCAGTTATAGCCTCTTACTGTATTCAAGCATGTCTCAGACCGCATTTAATCATATCCCCCCATGTCCACAATCCCTCCATGGACTTGGTAAACTTTTGGGGTCACCCTGTTCACAGTGTTCATGCTTGGAGAGACACATGGAGGGCAGATTTGCCTCTGGCATGCTCAGAGCATCAGCCAAGAATCTGCTCATTATTCTTCCCATACAACAAGTAGTGTGGCCCGGATTAGATCGACAGGCCTGGACAATAATTTTTGCCCACAGAGCTGGGGCCAGATAGCCTTCTGATCTAAGCACATGAATTTACAGTCAAAGCTGAAAGAGAGAAACAGCTTGACAATTTCAGTTGGATGGCAGGAAAATAAAAAGTATTGTGTGGCGCGGGCGCTTGTTTTCTGCATTTGCTGCAGAGCTGTCTTCCTTTTCACGGCAAAAGTGAGGAGATGGAGCGAAGAGACAAAAGAGAGAATACAATGATAGGCCTATATAAGCACTTGTACATGAAACCACATACCATTCCTACTTACACCACACTGCTTTGTCATTATTCATGTCCTTTTTGAAAGATTTGCATGGTGCCATTTTTCAGCTCCTTTCACAAAGCGCACAAATCATAACCGACTCTGCTGTATTAATCATTTGACAGTGTTCTTCAGATATGAATTTTATTATCACGCACAGCCCATGCAATATACATCCTGCCAACCTGACACGATTCCTGAAAAATTAAACACCTGTGATTCTTTTTCCTGGAGCCAAATCTGTTTCGCTGACATTGTCGTGATGGTAACATGCTGTTTTATATTATCAAAGAAGATTTATTTTAGCATTTGAATATGACTGGCTCAATAGGCATATTTGAATATAAATGCCTGCCTGGAATGATTCACAAGCACAACACAAAACTCATTTTTGCAGTGGGATTTTCAAATATCACACCCACACAAAACTCCAAATAAACATTTCAGAGCCTCCACACTTCTGATCAAATGTTGGTATCTCACACCGCAGCGTTGCCGGTGTTACCGCCACTTTCATCGCAAGATGTTTCTGATGCAAATCACAGGGTGTCATAGTGCTGTTGGCATTTTTAAGTAACACAAATCATAGCCCACTCAGAGTGGTATTCACAGACACAGGATAAATTAAATGCTAGAATTCCTGCATTAAGCAACAAGTCATAGAAGCAGCTGGTTGAAGAGGAACTTGTATATTGAACAGTTTCTTACTGAACCTATATAACGTACAAGCTATGTTTCGAAAACTTAAAGGTCCAGTGTGTCAGATTTACTGAGCTCTATTTACTAAATATGGCAGAAATGGAATATAATATGCATGTTTCTATCAGTGCATGATCACCTGAAAATAAAAAGTCGTTGTTTCCTTAAAATGAGCCTTATACTTCTATGGAGGCCCCCACCGTAATGCAGTGCCATGTTTGTACTGACAACCTAACCTTAACCTCTGCAGGTTTCATGGCCTCTGTAGTTCTTCCTTCATGCTAAGAAGGAGAGGGTGGGGTCATATTCGGGATGGTGTGTTCTGGCACTGTGGGTCACAAGGGTGCCCGCCAAATAATGCAGCGACCTGCAGTGAAGAAGTTGAGCCGGATCACGCTGCAGCCGCCAATCAGATGCTTGAAGGGTCAAACGCTCCACAGAGCCTGAAATTGAAGCTGAGACTATCCAGGTGAATTCATGGACTAAACTCTGATACTCTATCTGTTGTATTCTGGCTTTGTTTATTTCGTGTACCAACTTCTAAATCTGAGCCTGACTCGCAATTCACACTGCAAAATAGTGACACGAAGAAGTTTAATTTGTTTTTTGTTTGATGGTTTGAGAGAGAGTGAGCATTGGTTGAGAGACATAGACAGTGAATAAGAGTGAGGGAGTGCTGGCATCAATAAAGCCAGTTAATCAGCAAAATAAAAATTATTATTAAGTTATTTCCCGATTGTTTCACAGCGGTTACGTTAAGCACGAACAGACACACCCAGCAGCTCCTCTCAACCCCCCAAACCATTGGACAACCCTGACTCTGTATGAATGTACTCCAATGAGAGGTGATTTCTATGCTACACTACTAGATGCCTTTAAATCCTGCACATTGGTCCTTTAATATATGATTATATGCTTTACAAGTTGTGGTGAAATGTGCTTTAGTTTTTTTTTTTTTTTAATCGTATCAGATCACATAAGGGTGTCGGTTTCCCTACAGCACACTGTGCAGTAGTACATTGTAGTGAATCTGGACAGTTGTCATACAGTCAAACTGTCTTTTTTTTTTGCTCGACTTAGTTTGCAAATCACCTCCTCTAAGAAACACTATTGTGTTTGTGCTACACAAACTCCAGCCTGTCAGGACACAGAGTCAATTTATCTAACAGGAGAGAGAATGGTGCTAGTTTGAGTGAATTTTATGCAGGTGAAGAGACAAGACTTCACTGCTGCATCTGTAACTTGGTGTGTAACACTTAGCAAACTCTCTCTCTCTCTCTTTCTCTCCACCCATCTCTCTCTGTCTCTGTCTGTCTTTCCCCTGCAGTATAACACTGTAATCACCGTGTGGAGCTTTGTCTGGCAATGCGAGATGAGACTGACCTGAGCTGATCCTCACACTTCAGTTCCTGTTGTGGATAAGTATCATTACTCCTGCTAGTTCGACCCTGGGTCCTACAAGTTCCCTTCATATATATATATAAATATATATATATATATATACAATTCTGAATGAAGAAATGAAGAAATCTTTTTACTTATTGTATTTCATTTGTTTTCTGCTAAAATATGCCACTGCCAAACAATATCTGCTCTAAAGCATGATTAAACCTGGCGTTATTTTTAGGGCCTCGCAGCACACTGCAGCTGCCAGATAAGCATGAGACATAGTGTTTTTACTCTATTAACAATGAACTTTCCCTAACCTCAACAAAAATCCTTCTTCAGCCTAAACCTAACCACACACAGGCCTCAGGGGCAAATTGTGGTGGTCCAATTACAATATCGCTTGGGTTTAAATGAATTCAAATGAATGTATGTGGAACCTACCTAACGTGTTTCTCCATTTTGAAGTGGACAGAACAGAAAGAGTTCAGTGCTGCGCATGCATCCAACCATATTTAAAGAAGTGCTGCACACTTAAATGTGTTTTTCTGAGCTCCAAATGAAATGATACGTCTGCAGCTGGCAATGCTGGTGTTCATATTGACGTTTTCTCGTCAAATTCAGTCTTCAAGGCAGGTGCTGACATATAGTCAGGCAGTTGGGACTTATGTCATGAAGTTTATATTGAAAAAAAAACATTAACGCCCTGTGATCAGATGGGCCGATCTTCCCTTTCCTCTGTTTGTACAACCTTGATTGAGCGTTCTGTCCTCCTTGCGTCTTATTTCCTCCTACCTGAGACACGAGCAGAAAGAAGAGACGTGAGGAGAGAACAGTCGAGGCAGCAGGCATTGAACAAAATGAAACACCTAAGGCTGGTTTGAGATGAGCTTGCCTCGACTAGAGAGTACCCAACTGCCATCAGGGGGGTATAAAAAAAGCATTATTTTATGGAGATGGACATGATGAACACCGTCTGTCAGCGTCACTATACATAAAGATATTGTGCCATGATTCAATTTACAGATCACTCAAACTGTGCAAGAAACATTTGGTGTTATTATGTTTTTAAATCATTCAGAATCTTTCAAATATTATAGTATTATATATACAGATATAGATAGATAGATAGATAGATAGATAGATAGATAGATAGATAGATAGATAGATAGATAGATAGATATAGTAAATAAATAAAAGAAAGAATTAAATTCAGCAGCAGCATTGATGGCAACAACAGAAAAACACCAATGTGGAATAATTACTTATGATAATCATTTGCTGCCATGCGTCTGCCTTCCCTCTCTGAATTAAACACTGACCCGCTGTGATGTTAGATTGAGGCGACTGAAACTGAATTGTGCGGCAGGCAGTATATGATGTGGACAACATGGGTGTATAATTATATCTTGCAGTTGTAGCACTATTCCCAGACCATCTCTAATGATTGATTGTAATGATTCAGTTTAATCTTAAGGGTATATGAGAACTGCTAGAAATAGCACCTCAGTACAAATTAATGTGACTCGAGTCACTTCAAGTTCATTTCAAAACAAATCAATACTGCACGGAAAAGGTAAAACCACTTAGTACTTTGATGTAAAACTTCACAATTGGAAATTTTCATCAACAGTACGGGGTAAAACCTCCCAATCAGTGCTCAGCTCCTTCTATTGACTGTGGAGCCTCGCTCTCCCAGCTTTACAACTTTCTTTTAGAACCTGATGACAGCATTTCATTCGTCACTAAATTTAACCAGACCATTAACCCAGATGTAACAGAACAGACTACATAAAATATAGGCGTCATATCCGTCACCCACAGCTTTCTGAAGAGCCCTATGTGAAGCTCAAAGTGTGGCAGCTCTGGCCGCCGCCATCTAGGCAGTCCTGCCTCTAAAACTGGGCAAAGACGTAGATCGTGAGCAGACCTGAGGTGGGCTGAATGACGCCTGGGCATTCAAACAAGCCACTCGTAACAGCACCCACATGTCAATCAAAATGGCCACGCTCTTAATTCTGCATAACTTTAAGCCGTAATGTAATTTAAACAGGTGAGTTCTATAAAAATTCACCCTCAGTACAGTTGTCATGAGACCAAAAAAGACCAATATTTATTTCTGCTGTGAAGTTGGACATTTTAACATGGGGGCTTATGGAGACTCATTCTGTAGCCAGCTTCAAGTGGCTGTTCGAGGAATTGCAGTTTTTTGCACATTGACTTCATTTCACAGCCACAGAGGTTGCTGCTTGAACAGAACAAAGCCATAAATTAAAGCTAAGAATCACTGTGCCTTAGCTTAGAGGTTGAACATATATGAACACATAGCTCTTTTTTATGAGCTGTGTATGTCTTTACTTATGGTGGGTATATTTATTATATATACCCACCATATAGATATTTATTTAAGGCAGCTTTGTTATGGTGAAGAAATTGATGACTCCTGATGATTTTTTATTTTTTTTTATTTTTTTTTTTACTGTCTGTGGTTCTGTAGGAGTTGAACCACACAGGGTGCCTGTTCTACCAGGTGAACTACCAGATGCTGTATAAATATTTAATTTCGGTAAGTGTTACAGCTGCAGCCGACGCCCACTCCATGTGATAACCCCCCTTGTTGTGTTCTGATTAGTGCGGCACCCGGTCCGGCTCAACAAACCAGAGGATGTAATTTAGGGGACTCAAGTATTAAAGCTTCCCTGTCCCTTTACAAGCTGGCTCGTAACATTAAGGTGCAAATGTTCCAAAGGGATTGTTCATGTGCAGGGAATTTAGAGGCCATTTTACTCCCTTAGTAGAACTCCTGTCTTTTGTCAAATTCAATCACATTCTTTCAAGTTGGCTCCTTGTTCAGAGCACCTGTCTGTCAACCTTGCAGTCACAGAGCCCAAGGCTTCCAAGCTGGGAATGGGACTTACCCAGAAAGTGGTCCTTTTCTACCATGACTGACACCTTAGAGACGAGTGCACAGCCCTGCACGTCTCATCATCGCTGCTGAACAGACCAACACCTGCAGGCTGCAGGCACCAGCCTTGGCTGATTTCTACAGAAAGTGGTGACTTTGAAATCCTCGGCTTCTGTTTGACATGAAGGATATGTCCTGTCTGCAGCAGAGAAATGAAAAGAAAATGACCAACTAGCATCACAATCCTCAAGAGATTGTCACAAATGACAAAAGTGCTGTGTTGCACTGAACAGAAAAATGGAGCTTTAGCATTGTAAATCTGATTGAAATGGATACTGATGTGAAGAGAAGTGCTCTGAAACGATTTGTATGCTTGTGGTGTTGCTGCTTACACTTCCCATCATTTTAAATATTTGCTCTGCACTTGGTCAGCAGATTTTCCTCTTTTAAATTACCTTTTAAATGAGAGAAACAAAAGCAATGCGCAGGAAAAGCTTTTTGTCCCTCCATGCTTTTAAAAGCATCAAGGACTGCAACCAAAAGCTTTCATGAAAAATTGATTGCCCGTGGGGGATAACAACACTTTAACCTGCAAAAAAGCTGAAAAGTAGCCAAGCTGTTCACTCCGTTTATAAATAGACTATTCACCTTACAAGAAGATTGATGGAAATTATACCTGAATGCAAACTCACATTGTTTTTTTGGCCGTTTGATCGTACAATAGAGGCATTCAGGGAGTGATAAGCTGCTACTAAACAGAATATATTGGGAAGGTTGTTTCTTGGAGAAGGAAAAAAAAATCCTTGATACATTTCAATCAATTCTTTACTCTGAGTAATTATTTAGCTGAAATAAATAATGAGAGGTGGGAATTGGAGCTCTCTATTGCAATTAGTCATTTCATTTCTAAATATAATTTGGCTTAGTTGAAATGCCATGGCTGTGATTTCACAGTGTCTGTCTGCAAAGGTCAATCTAAAGGTTCTTCTCTTCTCCTTTTTCTTCTCTTCTCTTTTCTTTTCTTTTCTTTTTTCCTCTCCTCTCCTCTCCTCTCCTCTCCTAGATTCTCACAATTTCAGGTAACACATACTCAGTGAGAAAATACACCATATTGCTGAGGATCTTGGCACTCTATCTGCAGCAGTGTTACAGCTGTGTCTTTAAAGCAGCCCACACAGGGCTACACTGTCTTGGTTGAGCAGAACATGCATACAGAAATTCCCATACGGCATAGAGGGGACATGACGGATTCAGAGAGCTGACAGGTAATATAGTCATGATAAATGCCATGGGGACACTCAATGTAGGATTGAAAACGTGCATGATGCAAAAACAGGATTTCAAATCGTAGCAAAAGCAGATTTGGGGGTCTTAATTGAAGAATAAATTAGGCCTTTCATCCATTGCTAGCTACTATAGCAACAACAAAAGCTGACAGATACAATTTATTCCTTCAACAGAAACCATCCTTCGGGATCGAAACAAAAGTGCAACCTTCGGTGAAAAAAAAAACAAAACAACAACAACAAAAAAAAAAGCATCTCGTCTTTGTGAAAGTTCACTATGACTTGTAGTTCTTACCTTAACAATAAACAATTTGTGAAAAGAATTCCTTTTGAGAAACAAGCTCACAATGAGACCCTTTGAGTGGTCTCCTGCTATTGTGGCACGATCAGTGCGCCATCAGAGTAGCGATGGGGATTACATGGTTTTGCAGTCTCAAATGGTTGCTCTGAGAAACAATTATCTGATTGCGACTTGAGGTGAAGGGATAAAAGGGTGTTCAATCTCCACAGGGGCCTGTTGTAAAGCAATACCAGGAGCAAACTCCCTACCACAGATGCAATGTACAATGCAAACCGTCATATTGTTGCAGATAAACACTAAGAATCACCAGTTATTTGCTATAAAGAGCTAATGGCCGCTGGCTACAAAAATGACTTTGTCTATGGGGAGGTCAATGGTATCAGTTCAGTTCAAAGCCAATCATTTTTCACCTATCATCATAACCCATCATCTGACAACGATTTAGCCTCTCGATGAACAGCCAGTGTTTCGGGGCTTCTGATGAGGCCATTTGATATCACAGACTTTCGATTATCAGTCTGATTATCAATTGATATGTAAGAATGATGAGAAAGACAGATTTTAAATCATCTCTATAAACAGATATGAATCAAACAGATGCCTAACATTCATCACATGACAACCAATGTTCTCCACATGGACTGGATTTACCTAAAAGCAACCAAAGCCTACCCAAACTGGATTGGTCAATACTACTTCAACTACAACTGGACCAAACACTTAGTCCCTTTCCTATAGATTCTGCATTCATATGCAGATATTTGTTTTAAAATTATTATTCCATCAGTGAAATGTTACTCCTGGACAAAGAAACTTACCATCAGGAGACTTCCTAAGTAGCACTAAAAGTTCCTACTTAAGCATTTTATCTTAAAAGCAACTAAAGGAATTCTTGAGCTAAGAGAAGGGAGAGGGTTGACTCCATTGCTTTACATTAAACATTTATGTGTGAACTATTGCCACAGTGGCTGGTGTTTGACGGATAACTGGATGACTGGGTGTTTGGGTAGGTCGAAAATAAGTTTTTACAAGTTTAAAGGTTTGCAGAGTTTTTGAGTGTTCAACTCGAAACAAATAAGACCTCGGATGCTTTTTTGTCTGCTTGGGTTTTTGGGGTTTGAGCTTCAACTGATTGTTGCTTATTTAGTCATACAGTATATATTTAATGCGCTTCCCAAACTTTTCCAGTTCCGGACCCTAAGAAGAAATTTGGTAAACTTGGTGACTTGCCCAAAAACTGGGAATGCTTCATTTGTTTGTTTTTAAGATGGCTATTTCTTTTCTGCAATAAATACATGCATTTGAGAGTGAGGAACATGCAGAACACGCAGTCAACTTTGCCTCAGCCTGACAGCTCAAACACATTTTCAGGTCCAGGTTCATGAGGAGAGCTGTTATACTAAAGTTTTGACACCAAGCGTCCCAGGGTTTGAAAGTTTAAAAATGGGTACTTTTGGAGCTTTCCCTAAACTGACAGATTAAATTCATCTGAGGTTGGAGGACTTGTGCCTTGGACTGACTGTATTTTTGATTTCAGCAACTGACACGACAGCACGTTCAAACCCAGCTCAAAAAAAAGCAGAAACAAAACAATACGTCCACACTGCCTATTGCCCATTCTCTTAGGTCTCAAACATGGTATAGAAGTTCAACATCAACAAGCACAACATGTTGTGCTTGAGTATTGTGGCACAAATGCTTCTAGCAAATCTGTTATCAGAAACATATTCTCATTCAAAATATGGCATGTAGCAGCTCTTGCTGACTGTGTCTTTTGTTTGATTATGGCTTTTGCCATCACATGAATTGTCAGTGTTGTTGCAGGCTGTCATATTAAAATTTAATCAGTGTTCAATTCTTTTGCTGGGAAGTGTGGTCACAGGTTCCCATGTGATTAGTACTTTGGCAGAGAATTGATGCAAATGTGCAAAACTGAGTTCTCGATGTGCCAATGAACTGAGCCTGGATGTAACAGGATATGGACTCAGAGCTCGACGTACTGACTTCACAGTGTTGTCCTACACAGGCTGCTGTTCAAAAAACAGATAAAGGCTCACTCATTACAGTAAGACATGACAGCTGATAACATTATTTTATTGGCTACTTTGTTATCAGATCACTCTCAGGTCTCAAGGTACTGTAATTCTAACCTCATCGACTAGCAAGACACATTCTGCAAATAATGGCATAAATAAATAACTGAGCAAACATGCATTGAACACTGAAAATGTTCCAATCCAGCACAAGGGGCAGTGCAGTGAGAAGGCGGGGATTATGTGTGGCATTTCATTGTATTTGCTAAGACTTACTGTAAAGTGCCATCTGGGCCAACAGTGTGTAGGTGGTGCTGTGATCTTGTCTTGAGTCATCTCATCTTGGGGACACAATTCACCATTTTCCTGCTACTTGCTATTCTTCAATCATTCCGATAATCATTTTCAATTAGGATCTCATTTGAGGCCATACGTTTGTTTGGCTATAAACAACTTATTACTAAAAAATCAATTTCAACAGTCCAGGGCCTCCAAAAGTGTATGGCTTGAAAACAGTTTGATACTGGGCACGGGAGACTACAAATAGCAATTACCAGGCTCACTGATTTGTGACAGACTTTAACAAGATTTAGGACGGAAAAGGACAGATCCAGCACTATTGTGATTTTCGAGTCCTTGCAGAGGCCAAGAGACACCACAAAAGACAGGATGCTTTCCCTGTCAACACACAGCTAAAATACTTACAACACATAACAAGAAAAGTGATTGCATAATCCTGAGTGAATCTTCACGCTGCTGCTGTCAGTCCATGTTGACATTTGTCAGGAGGTAGCAAACAAACATTAAACTTTATCCTATAATTAATTAATGACTGTCCTGTAATTAATTGACATCTAAATTTTAATTTGTTGGACCCCCTCCCATTTTATAGTCACATTAATCATGGCAGCCAGTGTACCAGTCACTCTCCTGGCAGTGTTAATTGTTACGCAGTAATGAAGCTACCGTGGTCTTATGAGAATAGCAGTGAGTTGTGATTGATTAACAGTTAAAGGATCATTGATTTACTGGTCTCTAGGTGCTGAATAAGCACCACTGACACCATCAGACAGCACCACAATGTCCTGGGTAGAGCTCAGAGCCCCTAAACACAGCGCTACTGCCCTACTAGAAATTACATTCCTAATAGAAGATGGTTATTTATTAGACGCATATTTACTGCCATGATATTTTGCAATGATGTCAATATTTTTGGCCTGAATTACAGCCTGATTGTTTATTTTTGTTTATTTACTTTGAGACTTATATATATATATAAATATAAATCACTTAATGTGCCAAATCAAGTTCAATTAATTTATATAGCACATTTCATACAATGTAAACTCGATGTGCTTGACACACAAATATAAAAACATAGAACAAAAATACAGATTTAAATATTTAAAGACAAAAAAAAAAGAATTTCTAAAAATTATTCATTCCCTGCACGCCCGCCAACATAAACATACTCACCCACACATACCCCAGAGTAAGCCACGGAGAAAAAAGAGAGACAGATAGACGGACAGAGAGATGGAGGTACTAGCTAGCCATAGGCCTGAGAGAACAGGTAGATCTTAAGCTTGCTTTGAAAAGACAGCACAGTTGTGGTACATCTTATGTCATCGGGCAGTTTGTTCTGGAGAGCAGGTCCATAGTGACTGAATGCACTTCCACAGATTTACCTCTGATCATGGGTAGAGTCCGGAGACCAAAAGACAGTGAGCAGAATTTTAAAATCAATTCTGTATTTTAAGTATGGGAGTAATGCATTCAGTTTTTTTCTTTTCAGTGAATGTTGCAGCATTTCAAACAAGCTGGAGCCATCCTGTAGTCAAGTGAGGCAAGAAGAGCATTACTGTAGTCTGTCTTAGAAGTGATGAATGCATGAGTTGCTTTCAGTGTCTTACTGAGAAAAGATAGATTTATCTTTGGAAATATATTTTAGGTAGTAAAATGCTTACCTTGAGATCAGTAACAGCTGACAATGAGATCAGTTTGGAGTAGATTTCTTGTCTTTGACCTCTAGCACCTACCACAAGGATCTCAGTCTTGTCTTGGTTCATAGGGATGAGGTGATCTTGGAAAAAATTATATAATTAAAATTAAATTTATATTAAAAATATATAATTATGTATATTTAGCATATGAATGGCAAGTCACATTGTGATGGAAACAAGAAGCAGCAATGGGCCTAGAGCATCTCCCTGTGGGGCCCCAGAACAAATGTTAAGAATTGTTAGCTTTAAGGTTTTCAAGAGACACAGAGAGATGCCTGGTAGACAGTAAGAGAGCCAGATGTAACTGTTTTTATTTTTTTTTATATTTATTAAGTGTGTAGCTTTAGCATTCACATAAATGCAATAAAAAGGATAAAGTTTGCTAATTAAAAGACAGCCAACAGAGACTAAGCTTATTGCCAGATATCACTTTAAAAACACAGATTTCTTTCTATTTCAGCCTCTTTTAATCAATCGTTTTGGCTTTTATGACCCCGACTCAAAACTTCACTCTGATTGCTCTCATTAGGCATCTGTTTTCAGTGAAAATGTCCCAAAAAAACACTGCACACTACCTGCCCAGCACTAAATGGCAAACAGAGTTAGTAACTAGCCATGGAGGTAATTTCCTCAAAGGTTGGTGGAGCGTAAACTAAAGCTGTTTATATAGAGTTGTTTATTTTAACATAAATCACATACAGAGGAACATAAAATAATGTTGCTTCTTTACTCCTGAATGAAACTAAATATGAAACTATGAAACTAAATGTTTGCTAACACATTTGCTACATCAAAAGTGTTGCTTTCATATCACTGTTGTATTTACAGTTTGTTCGTGTTCCCCCTTGGTGGCTAATGCAGGTTTATGATTAGGGAAATGTTGTGGTTATACACAACAAATTACAGTTAAATTGTCATTAAGGTGAGGCAATTAAAATGCTTGACTGAGGTTAGGTGAAAGATTATGCTTACAGTAAACAAAAAAAATTACGCTAACTACACTACACTGATTGTAAATCATGCCCTATAGAATTGCCCAATATGGACGTAATTCCACTGATTTGCAGAAGTTCCCAGAGCAGCAGCACTATGTGATAATATGAACTAATATAATCATAATATTGCTATGGCTTGAGAACAAGTCAAGGCAGTTTTGTTTGTAGTGCCTCATCATTGAGTAAATGCCAGAATGGTGGGTGGTGTTAGATTGAGATTTTGTAACTCCAAGAAGGAGGAAAATTTTCATGTAAAGTAAGAAGTGCATTTTTAAATCCAGAAGTCTCAGCACCTGACAAAGTAATCATTTAGTCACTGGGATAGAGCGTCAGTGGAGTCAACTTTGAAACAAATACTGCATATCATGGTCAGTCTGTGCAGCGGAGCAGTGGAAATGTGTTATTGCAGCTTCAGGGCAAAACCTCAGAAATGCAATTGTTTTAAACGAACGCTTCGACTGTCACCTCCAACGTGAGTTTAATTTCATTTTGGAATATTAAAAAAGCACAAAAACGGCTGCTTTTTGAGTTCTGTATTTCATGGCACTGAGCATCTTTGTAAATATGGTAATTCTAGGCCACAGTTTGCCAAGACATGGTTGAAGAAAAGCTAATCAAAGCTAAAATCAAAAAATGTCCAGGGTTGCTCAGTGGCATTGCAATGTAGCCTCCCAGCATAAAGGGCCTAGACTTAACTCCCAGCTCAGTGGCCCTTTTTGTGTTTGTTATATAATATTCTTTTGGATTCTCCTGATTTCACAGAGTGTATGCTCGGAAATACTCATATAACCCTGAAAAGGAATATGCGGAATAGCTGTCAGCAATGTATTGCTTGATGGTGCTATGAAATAGCTAATAGCAAGCGTGACGCATAGATAAAACAGCAAGCATACAGTGCAGTCAGGCTGCTCTGCTAGCTTGTCTCTAAACATATGAATCGACCTGCTGAGGAGGCTATTGACAAGAGAATATGATACAGTGACACAACTCATTGTGATGGGGAAAGAGTCCTGTGCTGCCAGCTGCAGTGCATCATACTAGAAGCATCGAATGACACGTCAAAAAACTGCATCCCATGCATTTTGGTGTGTAAGTGGTCACACACGCTCACTTTTCAGAGATTTCAATAGATATTTGAATTGAATTTTGCAAAACAAAGTCTACTTTAGAGTTAATATGGAAATGTGTTTGTGTTTGTTGACTGTAAGCCTCTGACGGATACCAGTCATCTGACAGAATATGCCCTCTCCTATTCAGCCCTATGGCACACTGTCAGGTGAACACACAACAGTATCAATCAATATCATATTTCATTTTGAGACATAAAGTGTTTTGTTGTACACTGTCATGCATTGCTTCTGTGGAGCCCTTTGTATAATATATCAACCTTCCCTGGCAGCAGAAACCGAGAGCAAAACCAACAAAATAAATATTTTACCTGTTATGTGACAGTTTCCAATGCATCAAATTCTCCTATGTGGCCAAAGGATAATAAGTCAGGAGAGAATTATTAGCGAGTGGCCACAGGGTGGGAGGTGCCTGGGACTGCTGGGTAATGATATTTCTCATCTGGCTTTTCAGTCATATGAGCTGGGGAACTAGCCAAATTTCCAAGCACAACAACCTGTGCTTGCTGGAACATTAACCTCTCTGCGTGCGCAAACCTAATTGATGAAGATAATGGACCTTTCTCACAGCAGACGTTTTGACTTGTCATAGGAAAAGCACAGGTGCAACTACTATAAAAAGATCAGTTCTTTCAAGTGTCCTCAGTCCTGGGGGCAGATTTACCACTTGAAACTCCTGAAGTCATTAAAACAATGAGAGGCAGACACAAGCTGTCTTCTGCTGCTAGAAGATTTTAGTAGCTGTAGCTACCAAAGTAGGCCTAACCTGAATGAGTCGATGAGTTTTTTTTTTCTCCTCTTAAATCAAATAAATATGAAGGATACATACATGATAATCAGGTTAAAGACAGAACCTAAAGCTAACAGGTCGTAGGCAAAAAGTTAGCATCTTCACCCATTGTTGTTCCCTGTATAACGGTAGGTAGTTTTTACATTCTAACATAACCCTGCTGGTGTATTTCAGCATTTTTAAATTAACAAGAGGCATTCAGGATGAGGTCCAAGTGAACAAATGTCTGTGGTGAGCGTAACGCTATGTCCAAGAACAAGTTTGGCTGTGGCTGCTGAGGGGTGAAGTTCCCTAGTAAACATAAGCCAAGAGCAGACCAAAGCGGCTACTGTCGAGGGTTAGGGTTGAGGTAGAGGTAGTTCTACCCTTCATCATGGAAAGGTTAGCCCTATACATGACTGTAACCCCACAGTCTAATGTAGTTAGTTAATGATAGGCTTTTTTTCAAAGCAGCCATTTTGATTTTATTAATTTTTTATTAATTAAGGTCCCATTCCATTCAGGTAAAACTGCGTCAGGGTGCTGCTGTGGTGCTTGTTGGTTCAATGGAAAGTCTCTGCTGCAATAATTGGAATGGAACCTTACTTAGCATCAATGCAAACACCTGCGTTGACCCTACTACTTCATGTCAGAATGACTGCTGTGAAAAAGATCTACTGTCCTTCATGACCTTGGAAGTAACACTGGGTTACTACTGCAGGTAGTAAACTGGTTAGCCAAACATGCTAGCTTTTGTAGATGACCTCAGAGCAAAAGAATACACACTTTAATGCATTATTTTTACTTTTGTATTTCTGTTTTTGGAGAGGTTAATAAAGACCACAGTCCAAACTCTTTAAATACTCAGTATTGCTCTTGCTCATGGCATCTTTTGTGCCCAAGGTGGCTAAATGTGTCATTTCAACACACACTTTTCTTTTCTACGAAAAGCTACACACCTATGGTCCACCCACTCAGGTGTTTCATGTGATGTCTGAATTTGCAGGATGTTTCTCTATTTGATTGCATATTCTATATTTGGAGCACGCTCCCTAATGTGTCGTTAAATATGTGAGATATTTTCCCCCTTCTTTAATTGTTGTTTTTTGTGTGTTTTCTTCAGTTGCAGTGTGTTGTCAGAGAATCATTACATATTTTTTAGGCTTTTTATCTTGTTCGGTGCCCACCTAGCATCATCCCAGGAATGTGGGACCATTAACACTGTTGTCATCCTTACTAGGACATAGACTTTAGAGACTTCCTGCAAGTCCCAGAAAAGCTCCACCAAATTTCAACGGGAACAGAAGTCTAATTAGCCAGAATAACCGAAAATACCTGCGTGGGCGTCAAAGGCCTTTAAACTCAAATCTTTCTTAAGCAGCATGACTAGAATTAATGTTAACCTTAATACTAAGGGCTGACTCACATATTGGCCAGAGGCATTGCATTATGGTGTTATCCTTGTAAATATATTTCTACACAGACCGCATGATATAAGAATAGCTGCTACTCCTATTTCTCTAAGAGTATGCTTTTTGTTCTTGATGAATCATCCATGTGATGAATCGATGTAAAAACACAGGAAGAAGTGTACGTAGCATGTATTTTTGTAGCATAGTTGGCGTAGAATATCTGGGCACATGCTCGAAGGAAAGTATCCACACGTATCGCTGAGCTAGGCCGCAGAGAACATTACTGGAGGAGCTGTGACAAACATACCAGAACTAAATCACACCTTCTAAAATCTCACTCAATCTCACGCAGCCTCCTAAAAAGCTGTGAAGTTCACACACTCTGCTGTGCTGCAGTGAAGGTGGGACAAAACATATTCACACCCAGATGCCCACAATGTCTGCTGCAGATACAAACTTTATTGTGGTCATGGGTGGTTTGTTACAAAAACAACTTTCATCGTCCTTTAATGGTATTCTTAGATGAATGAAGTATGGAATGTGGCATATTGAGCGTTTTACTGCACACTTCAACCTCTACTGAGATATTTTAATGACACAGCCCTCAGTGTGTATTCATGTCGTCTCAGGTTTTATGAAATTCCCTTTTTAAGTGAACAAATACAGACTCTGAGATACTGCTCAGTGCAATAGGCTGTTAAAATGATTGCTTGTTTGTTACAGAAGCCCTCAAAGGCAAGATGGAAAAAAAATGTTTTTATGGAATTTGGGCACTAAAGACATTTAGTTACTCAAATCTATGGATGACTGAGTGCTCAGTCCATAGATTTCAGGGAGGGACTCAGGGGACACATCCCACTCAATATTTAGAACACATGCATTTGTCCTCCCTTATAAAAATGTTAAAGTAGTAAAGGACTTTTATTTTGATGAACCTGTAGTGTGCAGTGTTCCTAGATGCAGCAGGAGGAGGTTTTTTGTCGTCCAAGTAACCAATTAAGTTGCAATTGCAGCCAGTGAGCCACTTGGCAATGTTTTTTTCAGGTTTACTTGTAGAAGTGCTCTAATCTTCAGGTGATGTTGTCTGTCATTAAAGCTCGCTAGTTAGCAGCAGACAATCTCATTGAGCATTAGCTACATGGCAGCTGTCCAAAGACACGTCAAGAGAACAAAAGCATGTGATTAGTTGAGTGTGACATCCGAATTTGAGTGTAATCAGTTGGAATAAAATTAAATTGTCAATAAATTCATACACCAGCATTAAACAATAGAAGCAGATATATGGGAGAATAATATTTGAATGAATAAAACACCTGAGAACATCACTGTATTCTATTCAAGTGCCATTTTAATTCTCTCCTGGCACCTGAATTTACATAAGTTATGAGATTTTCACCATGAATAGATTCAGAAAGGTTTTCATTATTTGGTGTTTTTATTCATTTGAATAAATGTCACAAAGGGACAAAACTGAACATGTTTTAGTTCGTCTCAATATTTTTAAATTTCTTGTTAATAGAAAAGTCTACTCAATGGATTTCATCTTTCGAAAGCCTCAGTAACTTCATAAATCAGCTGAGCATTATAGTTTTTTTTTTTTTTTTAAATGTTACTCAAACAGGACTGCATTGTGTACATTTGTTGGGAACTATTTTCTGTTGTGATTCTACACATTTAATATTCAAGTTAGTATTTAGCACAGTGGTGTACGTGGTAACTGGCTCAAAATACAGCAGCCTTCATGGTAACAAAGGGACATGTCACTGGAAGTCTAATTCAAAGCTGCTTTTCTCATCGGCATTTTACCTTTTTACGGATTTCAGAGAACAAAAAATGTACTTGGGTTTATATAAGCATGCATAATGTCATTTTCTGTGTTAATGTTGTTTTCCATTGGCATTTTTACTTCTATGTTCCTGCTTTTGCCAATAATAAGACCAAGACCATGGTAACAAACATTTTTGTCTTTTTTATTATTATTAAAAAATTATTACTATTTGAATTTTAAACCCACATTCAAAAGAAAATACATAAATAATATATAATGATTTCAATCAAACTGGAGGATTTGTATATAATGGGAGAATGAACAGATCTATGATAAAACATGAAAAAGATGACAAAAATCTAGAAATGTTGTGAGAGGGTCCCTTACCTCACAAGTTTCCTGTCTACAGTCAAGTCGCACAAAGAGCTTCAAAGTCAGATCATGAGGCAAAAATATTAGCTTTGAAACATCCGTTTGGGAGAGTACAAAATTCTCATGCTGTTCTTATCTGCTGAGAGTGCACTGCTCATCTCAGTATAATGTATTCATATTTGTTTATGTCACTACATGTCACCCAGTGCAACAGCGCAGCTCACTGATGTGTTTTTAGGAATTGAAACAACAATAAAGTCTTTTTCAAGGGACTTGTTGGCAGTAAGAAAAATCTACTGTTGTGAGACATCTAAAAGATGGAAAAACAAACTAAACTCATATGCATAGTTTCTATTTTTATTCTTTTTTCTAATTCTTAGTATGATTTTTTTTTTTTACTACTATTGCAAATAATTTATGCCATTTGTTAAGAACTCACCATAACTAAAGGTAGGCTGTGAAGGAAGGGGCATTTACTGTACAAGCAAGGAACAATAGCTGTTAGTATGTCAACATAATATACAGCTTCAGGACAGGAAAAGTTGATCATTACTTTTATCATTACTATTATTATATTTAGTGTTATTAAAGGAACGTAGAGACATTGACATTTTAGGAAATATACTTATTCATTCATAGCCTTGTCGAGAGTTATATGAGAAGATTGATACCATAACCCTGCTTTATCTAAGGTAAATATCAAGCCACAGCACGCAGCTGCTTAGCTTAGCGTAGCATAGGACAAAGACTGGAAACAGGAGTAAAGAGCTGGCCTGGCTTTATCCAGTGGGGAATAAAAAAAAACACCCACAAAGCTCACTAATTAACTTGTTTAATCTGTACAAAAACCAACCTGTAACATCGGTTTGTGGTTACAGTTTTGTGCCAGATTCATTCTTAGCCGGGGGCACCAACTTCCTGCATCGACTAACAATCCTGATCTGTGCATACTCACACAAGAGGATGCGTGATACCTGCAGTCTCCACCTACACTGACACTCACCTAGCCACCCACCAAATCCTTCAGTGGAAGAAAAAAGAAAAGAAAAGAAAAAAAAAAAAAAAACGTTCCAAGAACTTGAAGGTTTCAAAGACATTTTCTTTTCAGACTGTCTTTCTTTGTAAAAGGTTTTTATTTCATTTAGACCTTAATTCAGCATCCCATGAATCAGCTGCCGTTTTGTTGTTTACAACTTGAACAAAGACTTCACTCGTTTGGTTTTGAATAAATGTGAGATATCATACATTATGCAGCGGTAACTGGATCTCTACAGCTGTTCGACATCAACCTGGACACTGAGACTACTACCTAATTAATATGAAATCTGCCTTCCATTATGAATGAGGGCCAGGTGTGCCTCATTAAATCCGGGCCCTCTATCGCCAAAACACCCTCCCCACACACACACACACACACACACATAAAGATACACAGCATGTCAGGTATGGTGTGAAGTGCGTGCTGCCCTTGACTATCTGGTGACAGGCACTGAGAGTGGCATGGAAGGGACTCAATGGAATTCAGTAGGACTGTCACTGCACTCTCAGTGGAGGACTCATTTATGGACATTAATTATTGCTGTTCGCTAACCGCGCACTTTTAAGAGGCCAGTTTATGCACGACTGTAGTGAGATATTTGAGGAAACGTTGTCAAATAAATCATGCTGTACGTGCTGATAAGTTACAGTAAAGTAATTACAGTGCATGAGATGCCAAGACAGTTAAAGGACTGCCGCACTCGCTGCAGTTCTGTATCTGCAGTCTGCTCCTGCCGCTTCATTTGTGGCAGGCACCAGTCTGTCACGCGGAGTGCACCAGGACATATTGTGCATTGTCTGTCTTTCCATCTGGAAGAGCAAGTTTTGATTTCACTGGTGGGACCCGCAGCGACAGAAGCCAGATGATTCAAGGATGATTCAAAGCCCAGCTGGTTGATTCCTCGGGAGCGGGCTGACTGAGCTGTGGGAACGCAGCTCAAGCTCACATAGTCCTCCATCTGCTGTCCTGGAGGAACCACTACAGAGAGCTGGCCGAGGCCCAGTTGCTAGCCCGGCACCCTGCCCGACCCGGCCTTTCCCTCCCGCCCCAGGCCCTCATATGAAGTCGTTAGGCTGACCCCTCCGTGGCACGGTGCCAGCTGCTCTGCTGGGATCACAGCTGAAAATAACCCACCAATTCATCACGTTAGCTTGCCAGCAGCGTTTGTGCTGTATAGGCACTTCCCATAATTTTGGGATCTGTTTCAGAGTGACCCAGAGAGACCGCTGACAACTTATAGTAATACCATTATTTGATGCCATAGCTGTAGACCTCCATTTGGGCACTTAAGAGCCTCAGCAGCAGTGGTCTTAACTAGCAGATATAGAGCCATTAGCATCTGCAGTCCTGGGTGATGGGCGACACCTGAGCAGTGTCAGATATTTGGCTCAAGGTCAGGACTTTGGGACTGCACATCCAGAACGACGACAGACAGACTCCTCAGACATCTCAGACTCCGTCAGCTTGACCCCAGTCTGAGGGTACAGCTGTTGCTCCTCCTGTTCCACTTAGCCAGAGAAGCAGACTGCCCAGCCTCCGCTGCATCATCAGCAACTCATCAGGATCTTTTGGTACCCTGATTAAAACCCTGCCCAGACTTCACAAACAGCCCGTTTCAGCACTGAAGGTAGTCAAGCAGCTCAAAGAGAAGGTACCAGATTGAACACAAAGGCAAAAGAAGAAAGGGTCGGTTTTAAAAAGCGGTGGTGTTTACTGACGGTGCTGTCATTATTACATCTCATTAGTCTTTATCTTTGTGTCCTTGATGGCTGAGCAAAAGGCCACAAAACCTAATTCATGCTGGAGAACACTGTCAGCCCGTTTATTGGCTTTTATTAATGACAGTAAAGTACATTATTTAACATAGTTGTAACTCAGCATCTACAAGCATCCATGCAGGACTGTACACAATGTCTGTACATACATCTGTTCTGTAGCTTATACAATACGCAGCCTGATACTATCCTCAGAGACCCATTTTTAAGACAGGAAGTATGTTGTTGCCCCAGAACGTCACTCATTTTGATGAGCTGTCTCTCTTGAAACAGCAGCTGGTTTACTGACGTAACCTGCGCCTGGAAAGAAAACGAAAAAAGGGAAGTAGATGGAGAAGAGCTCTTCTCTTCCTTGCTGCTTTCCTACATTCCTGGAGTGTTTACATCCTTGTGTTGAGGTCTTAAAAGCTGCAAACCCTGTTCCTGTTTGCCTACATCAAAATATATACAGAAAAATGCCTCCATCATCACTGAAAAGCTCAAGACTGGGCTTATTATGTTTATTGTGCACTGAGGTCCAATAATCTGAGCTTCATTTTGAAACAGTCAGGGAGCCAAGACAATAGATTTTGGAGGACCAAAAAGATTGATTTTAGATTTGTTTTCATTCAGCTGAAGGTTTTAGGACATCCAGCACTTTATTTCTGACAGATATTGAGGCAAATGAAATTTGCCTTCTTCGCTGGGTTTTTAATGTGACAAATGTGTGTGCGAGCCACATAATGATAGTAAATTTTGTTAGATTTGGACCTCTGCTAACATGTCTTCACCCATTATTATTCGATCTGATAAATGGACATGCAATATGGAGACAATAACTGCAACTCCTGGTGCAGTTGTTTGCCATGGTTAAAGAGAGTGTGTCAGATCTGAGGCTAAGCCACCACCATGAGTACATTATGGATACATGGAGTGTGTAGGGCGGTCTAAAGTTTTTTGTATTTTCCCTAGTTTGTAAGCTACTGGCTGGATTTTCTCCTCACGATATGGCACCTCCGGTGAAAAGCAGCCATGGCAACACAGCTACAGCACAAGTCTGAATGCAGCCCCTTTCAGACAACACAAGATTTAGAAAAAATGAAAAAAATGATGGAATGAAGGAATTGTACTTTAGAGGAAAATATTTGAAAGTTGTAAAATAAACCACTAAGTCATTTGTTTGAATGATGAAAAAAAGAAAAGAAAAGAAAGAATAGCAGTTCAATAATGGAAGATTACGGTTGTAATGTATTGGTACTGGCAGGCAAAGCGGAAAAGAGATCAAATAAAACTTAGAAAGCAGCAACAGCAGAAAACAATAATGCAAAAGGAGGGAAACGTTGAATAAAGGAGTTGGCAGTGATACAGAGGTTGTCATATAGTCATACTCATTTTGAGGCAAATGAAAGAATACGATTTATGTCTAAGGCCAATAATCAGTGCCAAGAAGCTGCGTGGTGTTCATGGAGCACAGTGAAAGTGAAGCTGTGGAGGTCTGATTGTTGATATGTCACCCAAATGCAACCCTAATGCTTTTGAATTGGTATCTCGATGACAAGTGTCATTTTCAACCCTTGATGCTTCATTTGCTTGTACCCAATAGTCTGACACAAAGATCATTTTGATCATTTTAACAGCCTTAGATTCCATTTGAAATAATGATACTGTTAAATAAATAAATCTTTTTAAAATAATGATCAAGTTTGTGTTGGAGAAGACGAAGAAGAAATACTTAAATGTGCTGTGTCTTGCTTGAATGTGCTTTCAACACAATGTTGAGTGCAGGCAATTTTTCTGACATGACAAATAAAGGAGTAATTGTTCCCATAAAAGCATGGAGACAGTTTGTCCTCAATGTGTAAATAACAACCCAAACACTATTATGAATTTAATAAATGGAAAGTCATTGAAAATGCGATATTAATGTCACTCTAAGCTGGATCTGTGCCCACTTTCTACAAACCACCATGTTTAATCACATGTTCATGATGGTATTTCACACTTATGTATTAGATGAGAACATCTTGTTTACTTCCTGTATTACCAGCCTCTGCTCTGCTGTTGGATATTGAAAACGTATCTAAACAAATCTAAATTGATTCAGAAGATGTGCATGTATAATGACAACACTGTTGTTTATGTGTACTGCCACTGAATCTAATAGATGTAGGCAAGTAAGTCCAGAAATATCAGAGATTTTTAACTGTTTATCACATGCTGCCAGCTAAACACTGAACTGTACAATCTATCTTGCTCAGGTTTAATTTGTCAGCAGTGTAAATCAAACAATATATATAAATACTGTATGAAATATATAAATAAAATATAACGTGTAAAGTAGTCTTGAACATTAAAATGCTTGGAGTACAGTGAAACCTAGCTTCATGTGGTGTTTTCAGTTATGCCAATTTAATCATCAATATCGGCATCATTTGCATATAGAATTTCATATATATGTTATAATATTACAAAGTTTGTCAGAAAATGCATAGATAGAAACAGGACTTTTTGTCAGGATTATACTTCATTTTCTTATTTTCTTTTTGCACAATGTGGGCGGGCAGAGTCCTGATATGTTTCATTCATAATTAAAAACCTCTGAGCTGAAATAATTAAATATATATATATATATATATATTTTCTTTTTAGATTATTTTTTGGCTTTTTTCCAAGCTTTATTGGTACAGACAGCTGAAGAGTGTGGGGAGAGAGATGGGGAATGACATGCGGCAAAGGGGCCACAGGTCGGGACTCGGACAGCGAGCCTTCGGATATGGGGCGGCTGCTCTACCGACTGAGCTAAACGCCACCCCAATAAATACATTTTAATGTCTTTATCGGGCAAGCTGGGGTCCCGTGAACTGGATATTTCATATTAGCTGTAAGACCTCCTTAATAAAGTTTTTACTACAATATCGGCAGATTTAACACTTCTAAAACAAACAGTTTCATAGTCTGCATTCAGTCTATACACAGCCTACATGACAGGCAATTTATTTCATCACGCAGAGGGGGAGTTGTGCGATTGTGTTGAATTAGGCCAATGCGTTTGCTTGGGTCCTTTGTTATCTTACTAAATCAGTAGCAAATAGAGAATCATCGTCATGATAATAAGGACCAAATCACTGTACGGTCTTCCATCAGGCGGTCAGGTGTGTGAACCCACACTGTGAGGGAAAGGTCATCTAGCCTTTATTAAGGTGTCATCCAGATTTTATCAGGATGGAGAGCACTAAAGGCAGCCACACTGAAAAGATGGAGTTGCATGTTAGCAGGGCCATCGATAGGTGAAGCTGGGTGAAAAATAGCACAATAGACACATCCTGTGAAAGGATGGAGATGGTCAAGGCTGCGGTAAGGACACCTACACATGCATTTGTTGCAGCTAATAAAACAATACAACAATGAGGGCTTGATAATATCATAATGTGTATTCATTTAGCTGGCCTCTGGCTTCAGAACCTGCAGACAGCCCTACGAAAGCTTGTGTTGCCCATTCATTTTTCTACAGCTGAACATACTGAACCGCCGCATCTTTAGTCTCACTCAATCAAGGACATTCACTGTCTCGAGATGTGAAGTTGCTCTGCTGAAATGGCTCCGCTCTAAAAGATGACAGCTGTTATTATTCTCAGTAAACCTGAGATAGCACAAAAGGAAACAGGTGCCAGAGAATTTGTCATCTGTAACATGAAGCCAAGATTAAAAAGAGAGAGAGAGAGAGAGAGAGAGAGAGAGAGGGGAAAGGGAACAGGCTGCTCTCAAGCTCCAAAACAAAAAAAGCCATATTGTATGAATAACCTCATGAGTTTCTGAAATGTACACGCTTCAATACCTTAAGTCGCCATGAAAGCTGAATTATATTGTAGAGCTGAATGAATTCAAATCAGTGCGGAGCTTAAAGCCTTTTTTGCCCGGCAACAAGTGCTTATTGCTGCATTGTGGCTATCGCTTCCTTGTTAGGGAGGAATGGCTCAAGCGCTTGAGGTGACCACAAAGCCATGAGAGTTTCTGCTAAAATGACAGTCAGAACGTTTCAAGCTCTGGAAGAGCACACAGAACATGCCTATTTTTTTTTTTTTTTACTTCGAGTGGGTAATATGAGGAGAGAAAAGGCACAGCGATCATACTCCCTTTTAATCTTTGACATTTACTCAAGGAGATATTGTCACACACAAAAAGATCTTTTCACCCATCATAACAAAATACTTTCATGTTGTAATGACACATTTTTCTCATTATTGAGACAAAGTATAGGATTTCATCGTGAAAAAGAAACTTTTCTCGTTAAAATGACACGCTAACTTTTAACTTTTAACTTAGAATTTTTTCTGTGATAACCATAAACAGTTTGTCAAGAAAGTTATACTGTATGTGGCTTCAACCATAAAAAGGCTAGTGCGCTTGGCAGTTCATTTCTGATTAGGAATTGTAATTCTTCAAGTTTTAATTTGAAGGCTTTGTAAATGTAAAGACTTCATAAAATGCAGATTAAACTGGTGAGCTTCTATTTCCATCATAGTGTATTATACTGTTTGGTTTTTCATCGTGACAAAGGGAATTTTTATGCTAACTTTTCTGTGAAACAACAAAAAGTGGTGCACAAACTTCTGTGTTCAATCTGGAAACGAACCATTGGAAATCTTCACCTTGTGTTTTTTGACTTTGACCACTGTTTTTGCAGTTTTCCCAAAAAAGCAGAATATGATTAAATTAAGAGTGAAATGTTTTCAAGGCAAACCATTAAATCTACATTGAGGCCTGACATTGAAACAAAACTGAAAGCATGTTTTATGCTGAATATGATTTTCAATCATAACTGACACTGGATCAATACTGATTCACCCATCTTCTAAAAGGCCAACTGAATTTAAGTTTGGATACTTTTGGATATATTGAAACAATGAAACACTGATTTACTACAAGAAATATTTTCTTTACTTTCTTTTTTTCTTTCTTTATTTACTTATAAAATATGATATTGTTCTCAACATGTAAATAAAATTCAAGAACACTTGATGACTAAGGATGAGTCATGACTATTTGAATGGAATATATACATACTGATCAACCATAAATTAAAATATGATAAACCCAGCACGGGAGAAATATAAAACATTGATATATATCAAACTTGCCCATCGTATTTGCATACAAACAGATAAATTCACCATTTACTGTCTCCTTGAAGGGTTCACCTTGCATTCACACCTGAAGATGATGGTGGAGTTTGAAGAGGTGGAAGATGGTTTTCTGTAGATCACCTTAGAAGTCCAATCTTGACAGATCAGAGAGAAGAGGAGGTGGACAGAATGTAATTCACATAGACTGCAGTTCTTGTATTGGCCTGAATTGACAGAATAACCCTACTTTAATACAACACCATTAAAAATAGGGCTGAACGGAAGCTCAGAGGGGATAGAGCCTTTTCCGCTGCTGGTCCAAAATTATGGAATGTCCTCCCTCTACACATTAGGCAAGCCCCTTCACTGTACATTTTTAAAACACGTCTTAAGACCCATTTTTATTCTTTGGCTTTTAACCTAGCATGAGACCCTGTTTCTGTTTCTGCTTTATTATTATTATTTTAATACTGTTTATCGTTTATTATTGTTTTTATATTGTTTTTTATGTTTTATGCCTTTTATTTCAGGTTTTATTTCATGTAAATAAAACCTGAAATAGCTGCGGCTGTCTTTAAAGGGCTTTATAAATAAAGTTGAGTTGAGTTGAAAATACTAACAACCATGGCCTCAGAATTACCACAATTTTGTAATTCTGACAGACGAGGACCTCCCCCTAATCTGTGCAGGGCTTGAACAAGCTAACATTGGTTATAATGGTTATAACCTTTGTTAGAACTTTTCTGCTAACCTAACAAACCAAATGGCTGAACATAGAAGAGGCTGTATTGAATCTTACATTCTATGTATGTAGTTTGAGCAGAGGCCTGATATTTACTGGAACCAATGAGAGTGAAAATGAGACCCTATTCTAACATTTGATGCACTGATAGTTAGCCTATTGCTAACTGGCATCACGACCACATTACAGTAGTTCATTTAACAACCAATTACAACCTTTAAAGGCAGCAAGTTAATGGTATGTGTTAGAAAATTCTGATCTGCTTACATTTGTTTGTTCGTAAGCTAACTTCTCTAGTGTTTGTTAACTCCACACCAGATTACCTTTAAAACAGCTGTTACAATTAGTCAACCAATTTGCAGAGGTAATAATGACGCTGAAAGTTGACCATTTTCCTTAATTAAAATTATCCGTTCAACTGTTTCTCCACAAGCTGGTGAGAGATGATCAGATTTTTTAATGGGGCATGGCTTGACTCTCTAATGGCTTTAACATATATCCCCAATACATATAAATAATTTAGTTTTCTTTGTCATATGACAGCAAAAAACGTCTATGCACTGCGTTGAAGAAATCGTCCCTCAAATGCTTTGTTCCAAAGTTTAGTTTGAGATATTTTGGTGGGAAAGTTGACAGTTGACACATTGAGACAATATTAATTAGTTAGTATACAGCTCTGGAAAAAAATGAAGAGACCACTGCAAAATTATCAGTTTCTCTGATTTTACTACTTATAGGTATGTGTTTGAGTAAAATTAACATTTTTGTTTCATTCTAGAAACTACTGACAACACTTCTCCTAAATTCCAAATACAAATATTGTTATTTAGAGCATTTATTTGAAGAAAATGACAAATGATCAAAATAACAAAAAAAGATGCAATGTTTTCAGACCTCAAATAATGCAAAGAAAACAAGATCATATTCATTTTAAAACAACACAATACCAATGTTTTAACTTAGGAAGAGTTCAGCAATCAATATCTGGTGGAATAACCCTGATTTTTAATCACAGCTTTCATGCGTCTTGGCATGCTCTCCACCAGTGGTCTCTTAATTTTTTCCAGAGCTGTATCGATGTTGAAAACATGACCCATATACAATACTGACTCAGTGCCCTTATTTCAACATAAACTGGAAAAATGTTGATTTAGACTACTAGAGTAATCTTAAACATCAACCGTGGAGGAACCTTCCTGACTACAACTCAATGTGGAATTTATTTGTTGCAAACAACCAAACAGGCATTAACTGTAGCAATCTACTGTACCTAGAATTTGTTTGTGCATTACACCTAAATGTACATACAGTGTTTGAGATTGATCTCAAAAGTTTTTCTTCTACAGAAGCCAGGAACGTCTGTTTTTTCAGTTATTTTTTGAATACGACTATCTCCAGATCACAAGTTAATGATTTCATTACCTCGAAACAATCGGGCCATTATCACAAGAGAATGAGAAAAGGTGTTTCTTCTTACAGCAGTTGTCATTATAAAACGCAACTGGCTCTATGTAACTGCAGCAATCAAAACTACAGAGTGATGCTTTGACTTACAGTTCAGTTATAAATCCTCCCTGACAATCATCTTGAAGGATAAAGTCAGCTGGGATCAAATGACAGACTCTTTTTTCCAGACCAACTCTTTTTTTTTGTTTTTCAGACCAACTCATTCTGTCACTAAAAATTCAGTGACAGAATTAGTTGGCCTGAAAAATGTGTTTGTTTTCTGGAGATCTCAGAGATAAATTAAAATGAGAAAACCAGCTTTGTAATTTGAACATAATGGAATGATTAACTCGTGATCTGAAGATGAAAATAAAGCTAAGAATTAAAGAAATCATTCTCGGCTTCCATAATTATTTATCGCAGACCTCCTTCATTTCTTTTTACCTCAGAGAAGATCACTAAGTTTATTCTTTACAGTATTCTCAGTTCAGCAGGTACACATTGCAAGTTCTCAGCACAGCTACCTTGTACAAACAATATAAGGGCATTAGCTAAGGCAACACTATCCGCTGCCACTTACATGCTAATGAAATATATTGAAGCTGTCAAAAAAAACATCATGGCAATCACTAGCTGCAGCTTTATCATGGCTTAAAGTACAGAAATGACAGACTATACCTGAACAAGCTTCATGTTACTAATAATACTACTAATAAGAGAACTGCAGCTGTTTACAGCATGACCCTACGCTAAAAATTAAAATTACTGCACACATAATTAACTGTAACACATAACTACTACAGAGATTTAAAATATGCAAGTTGGTGCTCACATTCCTTTATTCCACTGCTTCTGCATAATCCAGTGTAATACATATTGGGAGGTGATGGAGGAAAGACGACACCCTGAGCTTTAAGTCTTGGTACAAGAGCTTAATTTATTGTGTCATATACATTAAAAATTCAAGTGATTACTCCAAACCATGAACTAAAAGGTAAGCAGCTGTGGCTGCCGCAGTGAGGATGCATGATAGATAATGACTGTCTGTTATAACCTTTACATGATTACAGTATGCATTCCCCATTAGAGCCTGTTAACCTCATAAACCACACATTGCTGCAAATTTTATCGTGACGTTGTGTACGCTGTGCAAGCTATTAATGGAAAAACTGTATGCTGTAGTATTTAAGCTCTGTTGTGGAAGTAGTGGACTCTGTGAGGTTCGTGTTGAGCTTTTAAAGGGATGTGATCTGACCTCACGGCTCAGGATTGAGCTGCGGTAAAAGGATTTTTTATAGTGATCTCAAATTTGACTGAGTCAGGCCGTCTGTATCATATTTTCAAAATGACATTGCCGTACTTCTCCACGTTAATACATATTCTGTTGCCGTTTTATTTCATTATTTCGACACTGTATTGACTGGCTGATATTTAAAGCTTGTGAGTGGCTCAGCCATCGGCATATGCCAAGAAGGGACTCAATCACAGGATTCAGAGAGATATCGGGTTTGTCTTCAATCTTTTGCCTTCTCTGTGCACTAATATTGTCATCAATCTGTCTGTCTCAAGATGCCCCCTTCTCTTTGACGTTCACTTGATACTCCGATTAGAAGAGGTGGAGTTACATTTGCATAGGCTTCAATTTATTGAAATTACCTTGTAGTTTTCATCCTGTTTTAGTAAACCCAAAGCAAGATGAAATATTCATGTTGTGATATGAAGCCAGAAATACACAGTACCTCCACAGCATATATGTAGGATGATGATGCTTCTTTGCATCACACTCAGGCAGGCCTTGGGAGTATTTTATAACCATGCCAGGGGAATGTAGCACGACGATAAATCAAATGTGTTGGCCAGTAATTATTGCCTCTGCTCTTTCTCAGGGATCGAGGGATTTCACTCGTGAACTTCCTCTCATCGGGCTTTGGAGGACTAGCCCTTGTGTGTTTTGAAAGACAAGTGAGCAAAAAGCTGAATGTCAGTTTAATTGGTGCGTTTGTGGCTCCCGTTGCACGCTTCCCACCAGCTGCAAATTAGTTCCAGGGTGCAACTCAAGGACAAAGGGCTTGACACATTGATATGTGCACACAACCATGATCAGTTACTGTGCGAGCAACGTCTGGAGAACGTTGAGTGCCGCTGTGAAAGGGAACGGCTGTCTCGTGATACTCTGCTAGGACGCAATAATGATCCGAAGGTGCATGTTTTTGCATTTTAATGTGGCCTCTGCTGTACTGTATGCCCATGTACATTATGGAGGTTTAGTAATAATAGATAGTAATGATGCTAAATAATGCTGTTTGCGTCAATAGTAAATTATGAGACCTAGTCCAAGGGCATCATGGGATGCTGATACTGCTCCAAGTAATGCCCTTGATTCAGTGCAGCATGGTCAGAAGACTCTCATAGCACAGTCTCTTTGTTCACAGTAGTGCAGTGCAATGATGTAGGTGCACTTTCACACTCCAGACTTAGCTTTTGACAGCTATAGCTGGAAAACCTGGTTCCCCCCCCCCCCCATTCTTGTCTATTCTCTTTGTGTTTCCCGGACCAGTGAAACACAGCGAGGTGGAAGAACCTGCCCGACACGGACAGGCTTGAAACCAAGAGCACACATCCACTGGAAGTATGAGAGAAATCCTGTCCAATTGTGTTGCACTGAACCTGGTATGTTCCATCAGCATGTCAAGTAGTTTTTAAGGTGATTCTGAATGCTCAACTGTGATCAGCAGCTGCGTAACACGTCCTTTAACTGTCATCATTAAGAGGAAGTGCAGTAGGAGGTCAAGTTTTTATTGCTTTCAAGGAAACATGAGAAGATGTATTTGAGAAGAGAGGTCAGCTTACCAATATATTGGAACATTACTGACTTTTATTAAACACTGGGTGCAATGCTATCTCTGTGATTCATCCTAACTGACCACACTTTGTAAAAGCTCCAGCGTAATTTGATTTTATTTGCATATTATTGTTATTGAATTCATCCTTTATATTGTTTGGTAATGTCCTCTGTATACTCCTCGTTTAGAGGGCTAATGTGAGTATATGCTATGGCTGGACTAAGCTGCCAGGGGGCCCTGGGGCAAAATGAGCTGCTGGACCCCTATTAACCTTCCTACAGTATGTTGGAATACTATCTGTACATTAGTTTGATTAAACACAGTAGTTTATGAATATGCACTGTAAGCACAAAACTGAAATGAAGGTCCTAAAAGAAATAAAATCAAGACCTGTGCTAACGCTCATCCTGTCATTTGATATTAGTGAAGCATATTCCCAACAAGTTTTCTGTTAATTTAGCACACAGCAGTGGATAGAGGTACATAATAGAATTCATATTCGGAAGCCTAGCCTAATTTCCTCTCCTGTTAAATGATACTGTGATATCCACGATAAAGGATTAGCCAATGGGTGCCTCACAGTTAACTCACTGGCTACCTTTAGAAGTGTCATAGATCGTTTTCTGGGAAATGTTAGGATGTTCTGAGCATGAAGCTGCATGAATTGATCTTTTCAGCCTCTTTAGGGGCAGTGGAACACAACCTATGGCATACTATCATGTCATATACTTATGGTGTATTACAACATATTAGCAAACATTTGCTTTTTACACATCCAGTAGACATGGAGCAGCATTTGCAGTCCTGTTTTCAGCTTCATGACAAATGGAAGTCTAATATTCACTCTCCTTTTAGCCATTTTGGTCTTCAAGACTCCTGAGGGAAATATCGGGCTCTTTGGCTTCTAAATGTTTCACTATGTGCACCAGATACTCGCTAACTTTGTCTGCTGTTTGGTGCTGAGCAGGCAGTGCACAGTGTAAGTCAGAGCTTTTTTCTCTGTAATTATCTTTCTGCCTTACATAGAAATGATAGAAATACAGAAATGAGGCTCGGTGTTTGTGGGCCTGAACTAGGTGTATTGCAATAGAATGGTATTGACAACTTGATGACTGGGGTATTTTAAAAATGAAATCTTGATATCATGTTAAAGGTCACAAATTGCAGAAAGTGAGATTTCACTATTTTCATTATAAAGCAGGTCTAGCTTCTATACAAATGCTGTGAAAGTATGAAAATACTCAAGCCACAGAGAGACAGACACAACCTGTAATCAGGAAGTGTGTCTTTAAATGAGCCGTCATGACCTCTGTAGGGTTGTGATGTCACAACTATACAGTCACCGCCCTCAGCCCTGGCCCGATCTCTTTCCTGTGGTTGGCCTGGTCATATTTCTCTTAGAAAAAACAGTCAGCCAATTAGAAGAAAGGCTCATTAATATTAATGAGACAAAACACAAAATGCCTTGTTCTCTCCAGAGTTCTAGATAGAAGCGTTTCTAAGTAGTGACCTTTAAGAACACACATATAACAATCTCATGTGAATAAACCAGCGTGCCTTAAATCACTTTGGCTTCTTTCTGTTCAGTTTGTGGTTCACGCTGAGTGAGACTTCTTTTTGCAGGGTGTAGAGTCACTGAGTGCAGCTTTAAAGATAGTTCATGTAGTGCAAATTTAGCTGTCCACAGCTTTAACACAATAGTACACAGGATTAATAACAGTGTCAGAAGTTAATCACATGAAACATTTGGAAAAAAAAACAGACCATTAAAAATTACTGCCTCGTGGATGTGTGAGGAATCTGATTTATGTAACCTGTATCCTCATACATTTCTTACCTATACAGTATCTTTAATATCTTGTTCATTGTATTAATGTAGTATATTCCCTTGTGAAAAAACACAAAAAAATATTATTTTGAGCAAGTTGTAGTGAACATAGTTTTATCATTACGGGTGATATTTGTCCTATTCTGGGAGATTATACTTGTTCATGGTAAGATACCAACTAGAGTCTGAATTGTTTTTACACACCTCTACATCACCGGTGCGATGCTGTGCTGTTCATGCAGCCGTGTGGAGAGCAGTTTGCTGTAATGCCATGCTGCCTCTGCATGTTGCCCTGCTCTGATAATTGCGCCTTGCATTGCAATCACTTCGGCCCCAGATCCCATCGGCAAGTGACACCGGTTGTTTTTCAAGCTGCTTCTTGGGACAGAGCAGGGCTGTAAATAGTGTAATGTTTCTCTCTCCAGGGAGCGTTGAAGCATTGTTGTATTCACTCTTGCAATCTGCGAGCATCACAACACTATTTTTCACTTGGAAAAAAATAAATAAAATAATGAACGGCTGGCTCTCTTCGTTTTACAGTACTTTTATCCTGCAACAGGTAATTCACTGGTGATGTGTCTTCTCTCAGGTAAAGCTGCATTAATTTGTTTTCCTGCAGTTAAACCGAGGATATGAGGTAGGCATGGCTGATTCAACCCATTTTATTGAAGTCTGCGATAAATAAGTACCCAAGTGCCGCTTTCACCAACCCGTCTGCTCCTCTGGATGCACCTCGCTCCCATTGCAGTCGTTTAGGGAGGGTGGAAATGTTATTGCTCTGTCAGTTTTATCTCACATTACCTGAGCTGCAGGATGTCACCAGTGGTGCAGAGTCTCAACCCAGTTCTGAGACACTTGGAGTCAGACCAGTGTTCCACAGTACAGCCGCTAATGTCTGCTTTGTTCAGACACATCCACTTTCTATAAAAAGGTTGTCTCAATCTGCATTGTATCACTGCACGAACACGAGCAGGATCTGCACTCGGCTGGTGAAGATACTGTCGCATTACATCCCGTGAACACATTCTGACATACGGTATATCAAATAATATTCTGCAGCACAAAGACAGGAGATGTCTTGACAAAAAAAAAAAAAAAAAAAACAGGAAAACAATAATTCAAGAGATAAAAATGACAAAAATGCTACCGTAGCTCAGATACAAAAATAGTTCCAAAGAACATTTTAAAATCAACATTGGAAATTAAAAGACACTACTACAGAGCAAGTTCTCAATGAGCTCCAGGCTGCAGGCTGTGGGAGGATAATTAATGTCAAAATAGTGCAGTGGTACAAACACAGTTTGGCTCCGCTCTCGGCCTGACATGGCTACAACGCACCAGCAGGCTTCAGAGCCCTTCCAGTGTTTCGGTGGAGACACATTCCAACAGACTGCACTGCAACAAGCTTCCTCTGACTAGCTCTCTAATGAGGTTGGTGACTGTCAACAGCTTTCCCCAGTGCTTCTTCAGCCAGCCGGGGTGCTTGCTCCCTACCCACTGCCCTGTTCCCTCTGGGCCTGCCACACACTTTACAGTGGCTGCACCGATTAATCAAATAAGGCCTTTCTGCTTCTCACTTTTGCATTTTTTTAAAAGGATTGTAGCCCTCGAGAAGTGGTCTTGACGGTTGTAATAATTGGGACCTCTGCTTGTCTTGTTAGCAAAGCTGAAGTAGGGTGGCAAATGTGCTCCGATGCTGTAATTAAATATTTGCTGCAGCAGTGTTTGTGCGCACGGAGATTATGTTATGGACACGTTGTCATCAACACATTTTTACACAAGCCTGACTGAGCCGTCTTTCATTACAGACCACATCCGGCAGTCTGCTGGATGCGTGCATGCTTCACACTCTAGACGACTGCAGAGCATTTTCATTAAATTCCAATATCGCAGGATGAAAAGAGGACCAAAAGGTTCTTAGTGCATGCTAAATATATAGATCGGAATTCAAAACATATCTGTATCTAGTATTGTTAGGTATCGAAGCTGTATTTCAACTGAGAATGATCCATAAAGACTAGAGAGCTTTCATGTTCCTCACATTTAGTCCCGTCTTTGAGGATGCAGTTAATCTTATCCACCATGCATTTCTTCTGCTTCAGCCCTATAGCAACAAATGAGCAACAACCAATTCAATGTTCCAAATAATTTGAAGTATGTGGTTACAGCACAACAAACATTTTAGCTGCCAGTCACTACTGACTGTACAGATTTTACAAATAACCTTCCAGCCAAACAAGCTGTTTTCAATTAGTCCAAATGAACAGATGCTCTCATTCTCACACGGCCTAGCCGTACAAGTTAGTTAAGTCGATCTCATGAAGGCAGAATACAGTGCATGCTTAGTTTTCTGTTCATAATTAAAAACTGATTTACAACAATTGGGTTCAGCCCAGTCAATGAAAAGTTTTAGTTTTGCTTCTTTTTTTTTTTGTACCTGGGGTCTTTCCAGGGAAGAGTCTACTGGGACCATAACATAATATTTTTTCATGTTTCCTGCAGTAGAAACAGTGCTTTATTTATAATAACAAGCACCACCAACACCAGCTCAAACTGCGCCAGCAGAAAACCAAAGGAAAAAGACTGACACTTGATCTCTCAAGTGCAATGGAAAACACATCAATTTAAAAGGTGATGATGACTAATCTGTAAGTGCAATGCAAAACACCGCACAGCAGACAGACACGGTAAAAAGATGAGTTGTTGACGGAGCCAGGAAATTCCCTCAGGACCAGTAAAAGACTAAAAACAGGTGAATATTGGACTTCTATTCAGCAGGTGGCTGCAAACATGACTCCAAAGGAATGCTAATGTTGCTCTGTAACTGCTGAATGTGTAAATGAGCAACTGTTTATGACAAAGGTCCAACCTGTCTCCTAGAAATTACGTCTGTATATTATTAGATTGTTTTTATGATGACATAATTGCTGCCTGGATTATGTTCAGAGACATTGTTTCTTTGAGTGAATTAAACTGTGTATTTATGAAACACCCTGGACTTACAAGGAAAAATATGGAGTGGATAGTGTGTGTACAAGTGAGACTTTTTTCAGACTTTTTTTTACAAGTAAAACAGGCCATGATCTTTCCCTAACCTTAACCAAGCTGAATAATGCCTGGTTCATGTCATGCTCACAACTTGTTCCTGAGTAAAATGGAATTTTGTTTTTTATTTTTTTTTATTTTTACCTCTTCTTACCATGACATCTTAGCTCATAACTAATCACAGGTGTAGGTGTGCTACCTGCATGAACGTGACTACAGAAACAAAATATTACAGGAAATTCTAAATCAAGAACTTATTTTAAATTACATTCCTGTGATTTCATAGTTGAACTTTTTTCATTTAAAACAATTACTATGGTAGTGTGAATGTTTCTAAATTCATTTATTTAATTAAAAAAAAAAAAGAAAAAAGAAAAAAATCTATATATTTCAGAGAGTCCTTCCACGGGAGCTCACGTACCACCAGCAGCTTAAGAAGCAGTGCTGTAGGAATAAATATGAGATGGGTATAGCATGTTTCTTGCATGCTATGTCTCTCTCTTAAGAGAGTTCTCCTACAGTTACATAAGCTGAACTGTAAATAATGCTTTCAAAAATCCCTACTGAAATATCATATTAGCAGCCACACATTTTGTTGCAGTGGATACCTGATAAGTGCTGGGTGGCTAAATCAATCGTGTTTTCACAATGTACCATTAAAAGCATTTGCTTGAAATTAAAATCAATTCATGTCCTCTGTATATCTGCAGGCTGTGGCTGTGAGGAACTGAGGCTAATTATCAACATATTGAACTGAAACTATTTAATAATCAACATACACAAATACTAACATACAAATAACTAGTACTGACACTAAAAGGACAGCATCAATAACTCCTCTAGCAAGTGGCTGATGGTTGACAAACACAGTGTGAGAGTGTGGACAGCACTGTCTGCTGGTCTCTTCAGACCACTTTGGTGTTAAGGGCAACACAGTCTCTTGAGCCAAAAGTGAGGGCCAGTGTGATTCGAGGCACATCTACAAGGAGAGGAAAAGAGCAACAGATCTGCAAAAGCTGCACCAGCAGCACAAACAACAGCGATTGTCGAGAGCATATGCAGTGAGAACACATCAGGTCATCTGATCACGCTTTAACCAAAATATCATAAAAATATGCTGTGGTGTGTTAGCCCATTAGCTCATGATAGCTATAAGAGCTTTAAATGTTGCAGTGTGGAGGTTTTATTGTAAGAAGTGCTGCCTGTGTCTTGCTTGATAACCTGCCTGCTCCATTCAGCATCAGTTAAAAAGTGGTCAATATGTGCAGAGGTGTGAATCGCATGTTTGGTCTGTCTCCGCAGAGCGACCGATGCCAAATTGGGGGGGCTGGCGGCAGATGGTGTGGGGTGTGAGATTAGACTGGCACTGACACATGGCAGGAGGCTGCGCTGGTGTGAAGTTGCTGTGGGTGAGAGTGCAGTTCAGAGATCTTTTCCATGGGAATTAGCACTAGCGATGAGGAGGAGTAGATTTACATACATGTCTGCATCACAAAGTCAGCCTCAGACTGGCTTTCTCAGCACCTCAGGGGGAAGAGTGTTAAACGCAATTTCTTCTCTTAAAAGAATCCAAACAGTCAGCACAGAGTACTGTATGCTTTTTATGCTCCATTTCTCCCTCTGGACTGAACTGTGTGCCAGAAGTTTATATATAACAGGATGAATTACTAAGTAATCACTGACCAGCCCTATTTTGCATAAGGCTGTGCTGGGAAAAATAGACTTCTTTATGTTATTGCTACCATAAAGTAGGATGATACTGCTGCTGGAGTTCATTAATAACAATCCAAGCCCATAACTCTTAAAGAAATATGATGTGTTTTATACATTCAGGAGCACATTGGAACAACTGTATTTTTACTGGGGCAATTAAGGACAAGATCCTTGCTCAAGGGCATGAATATGAGTGGTTCTTTGGATTAATCTCACTGGTGTTAAATCACTAGGCTATTGACCCTGCGTAATACCCCCTGCTGACACAGTAGAAAAAGGACTTTAATTATATATTCAAGCAAAAATGGTGGAGGAAAATAATGGGATACCCCAGTGGCAAGGGGATCTCAAAGTCAAGAGGAGCTTGAAAAGAATACTGAATTAAAAACATCATGATTTTCTTTGTTTTCTTTTGTTTTGTTTTTTTTAAAGGTGGGAATACCCTCTGTCCCTCTCTGGGCAGGCGTTCGATTATGATGCATGATTGTTTTTCGAGATTAGGCCAGATTGACAACGTCTGATTTGACATGTGACATCTGGATGTAAAATTGTAAAAATCACTGGGAGTACTTATGTAATTAAATCCAGTGGGGTTTGAGGAGGCTGGGTTTCCATGTAGACTGGTTTCTAAAGTGCAGGAACAAACAGAGCCAGGGGAGGGCGACTGAGACAACAAAAATCTGAGGGAAGTTTTGGAGTTTCCTCCAAAACTGTAATTCTTAATACAACCAACAGATGGAAGCAGAGTATAACTTTTGCAAGCAGGTTTCTGCTTGGGGGAAAAAGGAGCCTGCAGTTTGAAATGTTTTGTAGTTTCAGTGGATCTTTGAGTCCATTAATTAATTTGTGTCAGTCACTGACCACTGAGGAGAGACCTGAGGTTATCTTTTCTCTGCAGCTCACCTTCAAATTCCCATTATCTTCTAAGGATTAAGATGATGTTTGACAAAGCAGACTGCTAAACATTAATCCTCAAGAACATCACTGATCTTACCACTGATTGCAAGGTCACACTGTGACACAAATTATTAACACGGGGCAGATAGAAATCTACTTATCAAAGCCTGCTACTTGTTAGAGCAGTCAAGTATTCAACACACCAGAGAACATGTGGAAGTAAGAAAAGATACTAAAACACACAGGTCCCACAGCAAAGTGTCCAACATTAAAGTAAAAAAAAAAAAAAGACAAGGAAGCATATTAATTAATTTTGTAAAATGAACAGTGAAATAATTTGCCTTGTAAATTTTGTTGAGTTTTTTGGAGCTCTGTTTAATTTTATTAAAGACATTTTTATTTTAAAATGTTCCTTCATCAAACTTAAGTAATCTTTAGTAGTAGTCTTAATGAGCCACACAGTACACTGACAGCAACCAACCTCACTGGCAACCTCTAACTAGGCTTGGTTGTGAAGAGAACGTCAACAGCAGCAGTTAGCTGGTTAATTCAGTTACTTCCACCACATTCTCAATGTAAAATGTTCCTCAGCGACAGACGCACGGCAGCAAAAAGACAGTCTTTGTCCGTGTCGTGACACCATCTCTTCATTTTGATGCAGAGCAATAAACCAAGCAAACTCTGCTAGCTAGTTAGCCTGCTAAGCTAAAGAAGGAGCTGATAGTTTCAGTGTCTTTGTGCTGTGTTGCTGTTCACATCAGCAGTCCATTTATAACTACTTTGACTTGTTAATGCTTTAGCTAATTGGAGCTAACTGGCTAAATGGTAGCAGTTGTTGCTTGTTTAAGGGGGCATATGATTGGCTGATAGGCTTGAGAGCAGATTGGATGATGAGCATCATAAACACATACTGCCTATCAAAACTGTACTTTTGACTGATTAACTACACCCATCAGTAAATGAAATAAACATGCTCTTAATTTATTCATTAAAATTTACATGTTTTATTGAAAACATAGTCCAGCTTAAATTACAGTACATGGGTTCAAACTGCTTTTTTAATTTCCTTTAAATAAGTATTCATTATGTGTACTGAAGTGAGAAATGAATAGACACAAACACGGTTCAAGGGGTGGTATTCTATACAGAGAGAGGGGTGAGGCGAAGTTTTGTGCAGGGGGGACTTCATCAGATCTTCATCTGAACACAAAGAGGCGAGACAGAAACTCGATTACTGGGAAATGGAAGTCTCCTGTCGTGTGACAGTGACAGTGTGGGGGGGGTTGTGACTCCGAGATGATACCATCAAAGTCCTCCTTTATTTTGCTTGATGAGGAAGAGATGCCGCATCCCGAGAGCTGCCTGAGGGCACACTGATGTCATCTGCCTGTCAGACACAATGACAGGAAGTCTCACTGCTGCCGGGAGACGCACGTAAATGAATGAATGACTGAATGAATGGATGGACTCTGCTGGTGCATTCATCGGGTCCTGCAATGAAACTGGTCAAGGCAGTGATAACAGACAGAGAACGCATTAGCATTTTCCCGGATACTCGTTGGCTTGATATGCTGTGATATATCCTGTGCTGATGATAAGCTCTGCACCGCCTTTGGTGAATCCATATTGCTTTTCATTAGTGCTGGTGTAATGCTGTTTGGAATTCACAGTGCAATATCAGAAGCTGCTCCTCGGCACATCTGGGGGTTTGGTTTCTTGGTGCTGCTGCTCACTGCTCACGCTCCTCCTTGATCCTCGGAGACACAAAAGCTGCAAGACGGAAAAACAAGCAACTTCTTCAGAGTATTTTCGAAGGCACATGCAAATCACGGCAGACTAAGTGTGTGTGTGTGTGTGTGTGTGTGTGTGTGTGTGTGTGTCTTTTGAGGACTTTGTTACACAGACAGATTTATTAGCAGGGCCTTTTGTGATTGTCCCCAGCCTCCTGCACCTTTTGCTCCAGCACAGGGAGTGGAGACAAACACGTGGTCTATCCGGATTATACCTCATTTGAGATCTACAATAGCTGCATTAAAGCATCTAAATGGAGCACCAAGTCATCAACCTTGGTCCCAGTGACAGGTCACAGATGCACAGATTGTTAACTGGCCGCTGCTCGCTGAAGCAGACCGCTGGATAAGACGCCCATGAATGCTTATAAGAGTTATTCTGTCTGATAAAAATAAATCCCAAACTCAACCACTCACTGCTGCCAGACAACATTTAATGAGATGCAGCCAGATTGCTAATTGACTTCCTGAATTCCACGTAGCCTATATCTCCATGGCAACTGAAGGAGCCATTTCTTTTACTAGGAAAAGCAGAAAAGTTTTTTCTAAGCTCCCATTCACCGTGTTCTCTTTTCTCCTCTGTGTAATACATTGACGATTACATTTCAACTTTGCACTCATTCCAAGCTATTAACTGCTAATGTTATTAAACGAATAATGAGGTTTAATCAATGCAGCACATGATGATTACACAGATTATATCTGTTAGGAGCATGAGTATTAATGAGTCAGATGTACAAGGCAGGGCTGTGAGAGGAAGAGGCTGTGAGGTAAGGCCATTAAAAGAGAGACTGCAGTGGAGGAAGAGGGAGGAGGAGCTGGGCTTGTCGGAGTGTCTGCCTCCCCGCTGACACCAACATGGCCCTCTCTGTTCTCTGTCAAAGTGACATCAACCGGTCCTGAATCACTGCTGCCGGCCTCCTGACGGCGCCTCTGTGAATCCCTCTCCCTCTCTGACACAGTGACCCCCCCATAGATCAGATCATGTGTCCGCATCAGACGGGTAACAAGATCCAGGATGTCTCGTCCTGCAGGAGGGACACAGGAAACAAGCTTCGTAGGAACATGCTGTAAATTGCAGGAGAACACGCTGCAGACACCAGCTCCTCCAAACAAACTCTTGATTTGTTTTTGGTTTGGTAAGCTTGGCCTCCTCTGTTCATGGCGGATGCTGGCATCAGTGTAAACTAAAATATATATTATATTTCAAGCTTTTTCAGTCCTGGTGATTGACCCTATGTAGGGTCAAAAGATATAAGAAGCTGGGTTTGTAGTTGACTTACAGATTTGTTTTTGTAATGTTCACATTAAATGAGTGCACTTTCTATATTGTTTGTGTCTAAAAATTCAAGAATGAAAATCTGAAAAAAAAAAGACTTTTTCCATTTTCCCCCTGTCATGAAAAAAGGACTAAAACCAAGCAACAAAGACAATCTTCACTGAGTACCACAATAGCTTATACAGCATTGTACAGAATCACACAGTGCTCCTGATTGGAAAAAGATAAGTTGAGTTAGCTGCATGACCTGTTGCACCAACATGTATAACAGTGATGCTAAGTGAGCCAAAAATGTTAGCTAATGTTACCAGTTTGTGTAAATGAAAACAATAAAGGGGCTTAATGTTTCAACTGTCACTCAAAATGAAGTGTTAGCCAAAAGGCTTGGATTCATATATCAAATTCATATAAAAGGTAAGCTAACATCAGGATCAAACTGTCAAGTGGATGTACCGGTAATGTTGCTTTTAGTGGCCATCTTTCAACCAGATGTCAACCATCTCAATCTGACCACTTCAACACTTACCAACTGTCCATCTGTTCAGCCTCACACTGTGAAGACAACAGGATATTAAAAATGATGGAAAGTGAAATTTCCATCATTTTGTCTGTAGTCTTTGTTTGCTGAAGCTGAGCTAAATAAAGTAATACCCTGCACATAGAAACACACTAACATAACACATAGTAGTACTCTCCATGACTAGTACGCTGATTTTAAACAGGTTTACCTGACTCTACATCACCATGTTAATATACAGTACATTTACGTCCCCCCACGCTCTAATGGGATGCAGAATATGTCATTCTTAAATCCGAATGACAAACCTAGCCACTGGGAATTCTGAGACCTAAAAACAGGTTCATGGTCTAGAAAAGGTAGAGAAACACTGATGCAATGTCCTCTAATTGCTAAACTTATTTTGCCAGCGGCTGAAAATGTCACTTGTCACACTCGATAATGTCACGATAACACAGAGATCATCATGTCATGTGCAGTATCTAATGCAAATGTCTCCACGTACAGACAGACAGACAAAGTACATTTCTGGCAACATTTTCCATATTTAATGTATATAATTATCTTCACAGATAAAAGGAGATTGTGTGAATTCTCACTCTGACTAACGTTGCAGTTATTAAAGGATAACACACAAAAGCAAATGTGAAGGATTATTTCTATCGATTTCTACCATTTCTTTTTAATTAGCTGCAGGGCTTCAGTCTTGATTAGATGGAGGTCTGGATCTAAAGTTATTGATTTGTTGGTAGACTCCTTTAAAGCCACTCTGCTGGTTATTACCAATCCCTCCCGCTCCCCTGTGGGCGGGGTTTGCCCCTTTTCCAAACATGTAGTCACCCCCCACGGATGGCTCCCAAAGACATTTAATTGAAACAGACAAAATAACACCCCTGTTATCCCGTGGGCCCAATTCTATTACCTTCTTAATGCACCTCCCCCGAGAGCGGCATGCAGCCGCAAACCAAGTGTAACATCGGTGCATCGTTCACACCTTCAAATCTCATATTGGACTGATGGTACAGCCTGCAGGGCCGGCCAGAGCATGAGAGATGTTTTCCTATTGTAATGAAGCCGCTGGATGACATCTTCCTTATCAGAAACCTGATGATGTTGTTTATCCTCAGCAGCCATTCACACAATAATGAATTAATATACAAACATCGCTGTGTGTAAACGAGTGTCCCGCTTGTGATCCCGGAGATCTGATACGGCCGTGCCTGTCGACCTATCTGCCCAAGTACAAGCGGAAAGGCAATTATTTGCATGATCACACAGTCATTGTGTTGCATCCAACCACACAGAAATTTAATTATCTGACGGTAAATTCTTTCACAGGAGAAGAGAGCCGACTCGGCCCCCATCTTTTCTTGCTGTGGTGCTTCATTTCTTTCACAGCACGGCGTGGTCAGTTGCATTTTCATGTCTTGTGTGCAGAGATAAGAGGCTCCACATGTAATTCAGACTCTTAGCTTGGTTGTTAAATGTTGTAACTGTTTAGTGCTGGTTTGTCACTGAAGGGATAATAGATGTGATGATGGATTTGGATGCTAGGCTAGTCGAAACAATTATCTCATCTCAGTGGCCATAAAAAGCTAAGCTGCAACAGACAACCATGCTTGTGCATGCTCTTCAAAACCACACATGCTCACATGTGATGATAACACTCCGTCTATATCAAGTGGTCCAGCGGTTCTAATACTGTAGGAAGAGAGGGAAAGCTTATTCCCCATTTCCTCCTTTGTTAAATGATTGACGGCTGTTTGGCACTAGTCTCCCATCTCAGCTCAAATTTCATAGCTGCAATATTTGGATTGCTATGGAAACAGCTTTCATACTGTGAGCCCCCCTCTCTCCCCTCCCATCCTGCCTTCATCCAGACATGACGGTATCTCCCAGCCTTTATTGGGTGAGAGGATGCTCCTTGTCGCACTTATAAAGAGTAAATGATTCCACGAAGGCATATGATGAAGCTCTACGAGCAGAGCAATGCATCGTCTCTGGGGAGAGCGCCTACGCACAGAGCAATCTGCCACAGGAAAACGCCCTCTCCCAACCTGCTGCTGATATTAATTACCAATCGAGAAGCTATGGCTGTGCCTCTGGCGCTTCCTGTGTGATGCTGGGAGGGGTAGCCGAGGCTGGCTCCTCAAAAGCCACGGGAAAAGCTACAGATGTTGCTCGTACATTCTTATGGTAGAGAGTGGGAGATGCTCAGGCTTTGTTCTGATCGCTTTCCTGTAGGTGGATCGGTAAGAGCCGAGCCACTAGAAGCCTGAACAGGAAACCTTTGTGTAGTAACTCACAGCTTCCCTCGATGATCATACAGCATGTGATCAGCCAAAGACTCCGCTGTGTTGACTCCCATGATGTATTCCAGTAATATAGCTGGCAGCGTACCGTAAATAAAAAAATTTGCTCAGAACCTTCATCTGTTGCACGACTGGATCCTGTCGGAGCGGCTTTATGTGTGTAATAGTGCTATTTCATTCAGCAGTCTAATGCCTACAAGGTTAAAAATGATATGTTAATAAATAAGATGGATACCAATGAATTCTGTATGCTCATCTGCTGGATGCAGGGCCTCAGTGGCACTGCTGTATGCTCTGTATTCTCTGCCTCATCAGTAACTCTTTGAATTACAAAACGCAGATTTCAAACAAAAGAGTTCAATATTTTGGAGAATACATGCTTTCTTTCTGAAAGTGAGACGAGGAGATCAAGACCATGCCTCATGTTATTGAGCAGAAGCTAGGACATATTTAGCCTAACTTGGTATATGGACTAGAAACATGTGAAAATAGCTAGCTACCGCACAACAAACAGACCAGTATGCAACACCATGACATTGTTTTCATTTCTGTTTGTAGTGGATACAATAAACACACTAAAATATGTTAAATACTGAGCTTTGTTGTTCCATGTATATTTTATATCTGGACAGATCTAGGCTAGCTGATTCCAGCTGATTTCCATGCTAAACTAGGCTAACTGTGCCCTGACTTTGGCTCACAGATATGAGATGTGGTATCCATTTTTCCATGTCGATCTCAGCAAATACGCATTTTTCTGTCCAAAGTGATTAACCTGTCATAAGAAAATCACAGGTGTTTCTAATGACATTAATAATGGCGCTGTTGTATTCACATGTCTGAGTAAACAATGAAAGTCTGACAGCGAACCAGCATGAACAATATCAGGACTCAGAAGCAGCTAAATGGAATTTGTCCATCATTTATTAGCTACCACGTTAAAATGTCTTCTGTGAAAAAGGACCTCCATGGCAGTAAACATACTACATCATGATGTATTTAAGACATGTTACGGTCACCAAGAACTGTAGCACCACAGCACTCTAAATTATGCCTAAGTTACCATTAGACTGGAATGATGGGGTGTTTGTTTTGTCAGTATTCAAAAAGATAGCTACCACAAAGGTTTGCCTGTTGAAACTTTTAGCCTAATAAACAAGAGACTGTCAAACCTAGCAGTGGATCTATTCAGACAGAACATCCTGTACTTAAACTGACCCCACAGTCAAGTCTTTTGGAAATGAATGATAGTTAAAACACATTTTTATGGAGGGTCGAACAATCCTAACTACTTTCTCCTTCACATCTTTCCTTGACCTTGTGACGTTTCCCATCGAGGTCAAGGAAAAATGTGAAGGAGAATTCCTAAGGAGTTAGACGAACACGACTGCTGTGTTAGGAGAATCCAACTGCTCTTACACTAGACTATGTCATCACGTGTCAGCGAACGTTACTGACGTGATCTGTGGTAAAGCTACAAAGTTCAGAAGATGGACTACAAAATGCACATCTGAGATACTTACTAGATACTCCCCATGCACTCTGACCATCTTGTTTCAGGCAGGGAATATAAACATGGACAACCCGGTGAAAAATATGATAATGATAATATTATCAATGTCAGAATTCAAATAATAAATGAATATTGTCCATCTGCCACAGAAGTCAAATGAAGTGTTTGTTACGCTGGTATGGTCACTCACCCTCCTATGGTATGATTAATCAGCAACGGTAACTTCATGATGACTGCAGGACGCTGGATGTCACAGTTAGAAACTGTTTTTACTGTGTGCGTGTCAACACGTATGTTCATATTCACACACTCTCTGTTGCAGTCTGCATCACACTGTTTAAACAAGTTAATTAATGTTTTCTTTCTCATGTCTGGTTGTGAATGACTGAACGGTGCATCAATTTTTTGTTGCTGCCGCAAAGAATTGTGGGGCGGCATTACCTCCTTTCCTTACCTCCTTTCCATAGGTGTATCCTATGCTAAAGGAGATAATAAAGGAAGCATTGAAGCTCCTTTCCTTAACAGTTAGAGAATTGGAACAGCGCTTATCATGGCGGCTACATCAATACTTCCGGGTCATTTCACTCAGTGAGGAAGGTTCCTAAGCAAAATTGACTATTCGCCCGCAGCCCATTTCATTTCCCTTTTAACACAATTACACTTCCACAGACTATACAGACTAAATCAAACTGGCTACTTAACTAGAATTAAAACACGGTGGACCAACACACACACTCAAATAAAATAAAAAAGTTAGAGTGGAGAAGTAGCCTAACAGTGAGAATAAATATAAAGTCCAACTCACGGTTCAACGTCAGTCCAGGAAAAACAGTTTGCGAAGAGTTCAAAGATGAAACCAGACAGCAGCAGAGGTGAAGTCCTCATGAGGAAACACAGAACAGTCTTTCCCAGGCAGCAATGGCGTCCTCGACCCGATGACTTTAGCTTAGTTAGCACAGGCACACTTGCACAAAACCTACACCATAACCAGCTGTAATTAAGAAAGTAAGGGGCGTTACTGTGCCCAGCTACAGCTGACAAACATTCAGCAGGTTGTCTTCTCCTACGTTAGCATTCCTCTGCTTTTTTCCCGCGCTGTTTTTCTTTTTTTCCCTTCGTTTCTCCTCTCACGGCCACGTTTGTTTTTCGTGTTTTAGTCCTTTCGCCCCGCCCCCTACCGTTCACTTCGGTACCTACAGCCAATTACCACAGGTGGCATTGATTGATACCTGCGGTAACCAATCAAACGAATCATCTGAATCTAAAGGAATAATCTCTGTTTTATATTTAGTTTACCCCATTGCATGCACTCTGTTTATTTTACTCACTTGTTCAACTATTTACATCCTCTCTTACTTATGACTCAATTATCTTAATCTCAAAATGAACCATTTTCTCTTTTGTTGTTAAACTATGTTCATGTCAGTTTAATTTCCCTACAGAATTATTTTCATCTAACTTTATCTAGGAACTATCTTGTTTTAATCTTTACTTTTACGCTCATGCTACATAATTAAACATTTCAACCACATTTTTTTGTGTGATGTGTTTGTGTATTGGAACAGTTTTATTCTCTGCATGTTCTTAACAGTGCAGTATAAGTATTTGTGGACCAGCGGCTGTTGGGGAACGACTCAGAGCTCGGAGCGCTCACATTTGATAACACAATCCTTAAAAAAGGCGATTTTCTCTCCAGTGGCTCCAGAGGTGACAAGCAGCACTTTAATCCATCCTGACTTATTGTTTGTTTACATCATGTGGCACGTGAGTTGTTGCCTGTGCCTTGCTGTTGTGTTTTCATTTTTATGGAAAAAGCTGAGATTTTATTTTATGTTTGGAGCTGTAGTCATACTATATCAGCTCACCTGATAGCTCTTGATAGCTCTTTGCCTTGAAGATATTTCAAGTGTAGGGCCTCGTGTTGCATTTACTGTACGCTTCCCCCTTTTCACTGCCTCCTTAGGAGAAACTGATGACTTGACTGTGTGGCCTTTATTACATATAATGAAACCACCAACTGTGCTACAAGAGGCTGGGGGAGGAGCGACTGAAGGAGTGGGTGATTCACATCAGTGGACCACCACAGCTACACAAGGTTCCTTCCCTCCATTCTGATACAAAACCCATGTTAACTGTTTGTTTGTGTAAGTGTGAAATGACACTGCCAATGCAATTTAACATATTGGATTCTTCACCATCTTATTGACTTAAAATAAATATCAGCAGCAAGGGTAAAAGGATATAAACAAAACATTGTAAATGGGAATGAATGTAGACGCTAAATCCTTTGAAATGTGCTTTGAATTCCGCTTTAGATAAATAAAGCACTGTGTAGCATAGTTATAGGCTTTTGGCGACACAATCCATCTTAATTTTTGATGAAAGCCTATGGGCTGACTGGTATAGAGCGGCAAACAGCACACAGCCTGCATATTTACTTCCAGCTCATTTATTCTCATTATGCAGCCCTGCAGACGTCAATGAGGGGATTTCTGCCCCACAGTGATATTCCATGATACACAGGGAGCGAGAAGGAGAGAGAAGGAGAGGGAGAGATGGGGGAACACGTCAGGAAAAACAAGACGGAAGCGGGGCGATGGGGGGTGCATTCATTCATGCTCCGCCCGTGAACTTTGACACCTTTGACAACGTAGGGTCTGTTTTCAGAGCCCACGTTGACGGCACCAGCTCATTCTTTCCCCCTCGCTCAGTCTCCGTTGGAAATTTCACATTTGCTGTCACGTAATGAGGCCCTTGTCTAGCTGGGGAGGCTTGTCTAGCTGAGGAGGTGGCATGATTTCATATCTTGGGTTTACCTCCCTCCAGTAATTATTGTTTATATGGCCGGCAACGTGTCACCTGAGATATTATGAAAATATAGAATAGAAGAACTGTGTAAAAAAGTGTAGTGCAACTGAATACTTGGTGAAGTGCTTAAAAATATTGTAATAACCTGTGAAAGCTTTTTTCTTTTTCTTTTAGAGAATTATTTTTCTTCAACAACACTGGCAAAAATCATAAATTTAAAAACATGTTTTGATGTAGTTTGCATTAACTGAAAACTTGGTTTCAAATTTCTTTCCTTTGAGTTGGAATCTTAATGACTTAATTGCTGGTGAATTTGGTAATACCTGTGGTTACACTGAGTGCAGCTTAATACGTATTATACCATATACTATAGCATATAGCATAATTCTCCTTGAGTAGCCACTTTGTATCTCTTTACGTTGCAACCAAAAACTCACAGTCATTAAATAAGGAGGTCAGTCAATAATAATTGCATCTGTGATCTGATTCTTATGCCGTGCACAGTGCGAGCAGTTTTCCACACAACAGCAGGGTGCAGTAAAGTCGGTTACCTTGCTGAGCGGTAGGAGGTGTAAGGCTGTCGCCTGCAGCTCTTCATCCAACACTCCATGGCTGCTGTCTTGTTTTGTGGACAGGTTTTTGATGAACGATCGCTATGAGTGCTAACTTCGGTGACAAATAGATTTTTGTGACTGTTTCACAATAAAGGCAATTTGAATCAAGCACATGGCAGACTCTGCCACTAACTTTGGAAACTACTATATACAGTAGGAAAGTAACGAATTCTAATTTACATTGAATGGCAATTGTGGAAAAATGCCAAACATGAATAGCGTAGTTTCATTTAATGAAAATCTTCATAAAACCCTTGTTATTATTTATTTAGAGGGCACTGAGCCAACTCAAAATTTCTCATTTGAAATAACTTTGGCAGGAGATAAGCTTTTAGATTTTAGCTTTTAGATAAGCTGATTGTGAAAGTAAGTTTTCAGTGCCACAATTTTTTAGGATGGTACCATCTGTAAACCAGGAACCTAGTGACTCATCTTTTAACCTGGGCCTCTGAGGGGTCAGCCGAGAACTGGGCCTTAAGCTACTGTATCCCATTTACCGCTCTTGGATGAGGCAGTTCCTGCTGAAAAAAAGAGAAGCAGATGTTCCACCAAATCTAATTTGATTTGATAAGAGCACTCACTATAACACGGAGCACCTCACAAAGATATCGTGTTACACTTATTTCTCAGTCAAGCCATTGTGTAATCCATTCAGTGCAATTATGATACCCTAAATCAGATTATTTGGATTCAAGTCAATCTGTTCATTTCCCTTATTTATGTAACAGAGAGGTCTTAGTCTCCATTCTGTGGTGCCAGTTGGATGAAGATGAATCCACTGTGGACAGAACAGGAAGACAACCTTGCTCTGTATCCTGTGCTTTGGTTACCTTTAGCCCTTTTATGACCTGCATATGTGAACCAGCTAACCACAAGAGAGGCTCTATTCTGTTCCGTTTGTTTTTGCGTTACATATTTCTACAGAAAACTTTTTCACCTGGGTCACAGAATAGTCAAGTCCAAAGAGTTGAGAATGAAACCAAGCGAAGGCATGGATTCAGGGCAGCACTGAGGACACTCGGACAGGTCGTTTCCTCGGTACTTTTTTCTTTGAAATGTGTATGAGAGAGAGAACTCAGAGGAAAGTTAGATTCTACAGTTCTAAAAACGTATCATCCATCCTGTCCATATTGGATGATTCCTGACAATATTAGATATACTGTCAATATTTAGTGCCAACTAACAATTTTAAGTAATACAGCAAGGTGGGATGTCATTGTGCTGAGTCCTTTCACTGAATGCAATTTATGTTTGTCTTTTTTTTTCAGTTGTTTAACCCCAACCATACAATAACTATATCTGCAATAACCACAGTCTTTTCCTAAACTTAGCGAGAATGTTGAAATTGGTTTTCACAAAATTAGACATAATAGTTAATCCAAGGTTACGCAAAATCATTGCAGTGTTAGTTTTGTTGTGAAAAATTCTTTTCATCAATGGTGAGTTCAGTCAGAGGAGAGAAAGTGCAAAGGAGTCCAAGATGCCTAATATGCTGAGAGGTTTATCGAAGCTTGGAAGATTCATCAATACACTTATCGTGACCATGGGGAAGAATTAAACAAAACTATGATATCACCCATAGATTTAGATAGTTCAGAGTGTGGTGGCTCTAACTGTTGCCATCTTGGCAGTCCTGCCTCTGTTACTTTCCGGCAAATATAAAAATGGAGGGCTGAATGACACCTGGGTGCTCAAAGCCACCTGCAACCTGTCATTCATAGTGGCCACACTGTTGCTTATACATAACTTTAAGCCTTAGTATGACTTGAACGAGTGATTCACCCTCCGTACAGTTGTCATGAACAGAAAAATTAGCTATAGAGACCATAACAGTTTTTTGTATCAGGCTGTAAACATGTTTATTTCTGCTGTGAGGCCTCAAGAGGCTGTTTGAGGAACTACAGCTTTTAGCACTCCCACACTGGCTTCACTTTACAGGCATGGGGGTTGTTTGATGATGACATGATGTCGCTTAAATTCTGAAAAAGCTGTCCTCTCTGGCTTGGCTACGTGCCATCAGAAAAGTTCTCTAAATCTCTAAATGGTCTACAAGCAAAAATGTATGCTCTTAGTAGTCCGACATTGTTATCTGACAGCCCTATCCTCTGACCTCGGTCACCAAGATCAGAATGGCGCCTGCTTTTGAAACATGTACAGCTGCTCTGTATCGCAATGAGAAGAAGTCAGTGTCCTCCACTATCTAAGATTTAACAGTGTCCCTACAGTGACCTCAAGACATTTGCTCGACCCATGTGTAACCCCCCATGCATGCTAGAACAGAAAATTCACTTACAAGTATTTAGTCTTGATACAGTTGAATTAGACTAATTAGTCAGCAAATTTCACTAAATAAAGGATGGAAACATGGAAGGAATGTATTTCTCCCCAAAAAAGTTTATTCTTGGCAGTGGGAAGACTCGCTGTTTCTAATTATAATGGCCCTACAGCATGGATTATAACAAGTGGTACTGTACTGGTGATAACAAACTAACACAAAACACAGATAACTAACAGCAGAATAAATGACTCCGGGGGAAGCTCTGGGGGAAAAAACAAGGTGAACAGATTTCAGATCCACTGTAACCCATCACACGACAGCTGTCTCCTGACACTGACATTCAGTAATGAGTGGAGGAGATGGATGTGAGCAGAGAGAGGAAGGAGCTAGACATTCTATCTGGAGAAGATAAATAAATCCTCCATTCTGTCATTAAACACAAAATCTTTTCATTTCTGACCCTAACCAGTCACTTGGTAGCGCAGCTGTCTGACAATAATCAGATATACATTCAAGATGAGCCACTGAGTCAGAGATGATAGAATGTGAGCTACTGAACATGACTGGAAATGGTGAAACGCTCCTCCCAGCTCATCATTTCCAGGTTGGAGGCCCACTCCATTTCTGTCTGCGGGTCTGAGGTTATTGGATAAATTGATTTTTTAAGCCGACCTTTACTGCCCGCTCCTCCAATGCAAAGGGTTCTTAATGATCTTGTACTGTCAGAGGTGCTGAAATCACAGACCCCTACAGAGACTATTAGTCTGCAATACACAGGCCGACATTACGATGAAAGGAGTGAACAGTGTTGATTTACAGCAGGTTGAAACAGCGGTACAAACACTTGTTAATGTAATGCAATCCTATACAGCAGACACACAGTCAATACAGTTTGTGGTGGCTCGAGACCTCAGAAATGTGTTAATTCGTTTCCCTATGGTAAACCAGTTTCACTTCTCACAGAAATACAGGTTTGATGAAACTCTCTTCTCTACTTCATATAATATTTATTAGTTCACTATCATCTATAATAGTTATGTTTTTAAAGGTTTCTAACCTTGAATTGTTTCATATTTACGTCGTAATTTTAACATTTGTTAATATTTTTGTTGGATTTGAGACTGTTAATTGTACAGTAAAACACTGTAATATTTCATGGCAAAACATTTATATGATATTTTCATGTCAATTATGTGGCAAAACAGCATTTCATTGATGGAAAAAAAATGATATGATAAGATATGGAACAAAATGCCAACCTTAAACGTGAAATCAACAGTACTAATATCCTTTTTTAGGAGAAAAAGTTACTCCATAATTATTACAGTAAAACAGTTTTTTTTACTATAAAGGTAGCATTTATTTTTTAATAACATGTTTAAAGATCTCTTTCAGACATGATTAAAATGCACATTTCATTTAAATGTACATTTCCCTCAATGAAAAATTAAGTATCCACGAATATGCTAAATTCAAAAGCATTAGTAGCAAATAGAATTATTGGACACAACATGTACGTATCCTGGTTTAGTGTAAAGTCCATACACTGGAGGTTTCAAGTTTCACCGTCATACTTATATACCGGACCACATAGGTCTTTTTCAGTGCAGACTTTCTAACATGTCACAGTAGGATATCACAGGTATAATTAATGTTGGCTGAATTCCATGTAGCTGCTTCAGTTTCAGGGTCCTGGCGCTGTTCATGCTGGCCCACTGTCACACAGTCTGTCCTGGGACCTGTGAGTAAATCAAAGCCAACTTTTAGTGTTATTAGAAACACCTGCGCTTTTCCCGTGGAGGGGGACTTCAAGTGGGAAAATGAATAGAAGCTGATATTCTGTAGCATTATCACATTTAAAAAATCTAATATCAGTATTGGTGTTGGCTTCAAAAATCCTGAATCAGTCAACTCAACACTTCTGTAAATGTTAACCTTGATGGTTTAAACTGTTCAAATGTCTTTCTGTTGCATCCCACAGTGAAGGCTGCTTTACAGCTTATTATGAAAAAAAAAAAAAATGTGGTCAGTGATCAAGAAATATTTCCCCTCTGCAACAGGACGGTGCTTTGGCTGACTATTATGGTAAAAAAAAAAAAAAAAAAAAAAAAAAATCTAAATATTAAATAGAAATCATACAAATTAAATACGCAACATAAGCCAAACCTAGTAAATAAAAGAATAAATAACTATAGGCCAACACCCCAGAATATTAGGTGCTGTATCATAGATGATAATGAACCACTGAGAATATACTTGGACATCACTACAATATCACTCCTGCTGGACCTCCACTACATTTAAGTGTTATTTTATTCTCATCCATATTTGAACAACATCCTCAGTAGTTCAGTGCTCCCCTCTCCCTCTCCTCCTCCTCCTCCTCCTCCTCCTCCACCTCCACCCCTTCCTCGTCCTCCCAGTAAAACCTGCTCATTCTGGGGCTTGGGAATAATGTCGCTGTCACTGGTTTCTTTTTGAGGGGGGGCTGAGCCGATTTAACCCGGTCACAACGCGGGGAAGTTGCTCACGGTTTTTCTGCGTTGCCATGGGTTTTTTGTGAAACCTATTGACTGCGATAGGGTCTTTTCTTTGAGTCTGTCTTTGTGGAGGAGGAGGAGGAGGAGGAGGAGGAGAAGGAGGAGGAAGAAACCGCTATTACTTTTTCTTCCAGAGGCGGGGTGGTGGTGGTGGTGCGGGGAGCGATAGTAGCATCCAAGGGAGGGAGGGAGGGAGGTGCTCCGGTCCAGACCAACTGCGAGGCGAAGCGGCGTCACGTTAGCAGCTAAACCTCCCCCTCTCTGCGCTCTTCCAGCGGGTGGAGAAAATTCAACTTTCTGAACGGCTGCCGCGGCATGAGTTGCACCTGAAGGTGAGTTCTCACAATTTTCATATCGCATGATAAAAAAAAAAAAAAAAAAAAAAATGAAGCTCCGTTTTCACATTTTTATCCCTGTTGAGTGTTGTTAGTTGTTGCACTCTGACATCTTTGGCTCGCTTTGAACGCCGGTACGCACGCACCTGCGCGGACTGTATGCTGCCCTTCATGGCAGGTGGTTGAAATAAAATAATAATAATAATAAAAAAAATGTAAAAAAAAATTGAGGACGAAAGGAGGGAAATTTGTCACAGGGAAGAGTAGTCACGACTCCTGTTGTAATACCTTCAATTTTTCATGAGTGGAATGCCAACTAGACTGACAGTTTAGTCATAAGCGGTGTGGACCTTAGCTTCACCAGGTTTACCCACTCATGGAGCTCTCAGGCTGTTTTAAATGAACTACTGCTGTTGATGAGTATGAATTATTGTCATTCTGAATAGTTCATTTTCCCTTCTATGACTGCCTGTGATAATAATCAGAGACTAGAGATCACACTCTGCCATCCTTCTTCTTTACCACCACACTGCCCATTACACAGTAATGATCCCAGTCTGCTTATCACAGGCTCTCATGATGAATACTGAGCCGCAGAAGTGAATCACACCTTGTCATCCTGTGTGCCCGTTGGCATTATCTCATCCTCTATTGGCAATAAATGCATAAATTTCAGCTTGCATGCGGTGTGACAGGCACAGGGATAGTTGTGTTGAGTAAGGGGGGAAAAAAAATTGAAATGAGCACACATCTATGTACAGAAGCCCTGCTGATGGTTACAGGAGTATGTGGGGAAATGTTGTGTGCATATTTGAATGTAGAGAAACTGCATATGTGCCATTTCAGCACATCTATTCTTGTAGTGTGAAAAGGGGAGTGTTATGTGGCACCAGAAACAGTCATGAAAGTCTGAGAAAGGTTGTTTTACTTTGGAGAATCTCAGCTGACATCCCTGACAAAACACTAACAAAGCGTTTTAGAGCAAAAAAATTACACATCACTTTTTTTTTTTTTACTTCTTCCCCACATTTAAGCCAATTGCACTTCATCACATGCATATCAGTTGTGCAAGTGTAAAGCATGCCTGATGAGAGATTACACTGACTGATGAGGCTTTGATGAGTGTGATTAAAATCACATTATAGTGACATTCCAATTCGAATGCTGGTGTTGTGGTTACCTATAGCTTTGGTTATGGATGGAACAGTTGTGCATTAGGCTTGTGTGTGTGCTGTGTTGCATTCATAGACCTGATATATCTCACATGGTTAACACAGTGATTCCCTCAATATGAATATTTACACGCTATGCAAATGTATCGCACGTAGTGTGTGAAAAGTACTGTGAATTCAAATGTCTGTTTCCTCAGTGGTGTCTCATTACAGATTATGCCTTTGAGGGAATCCCAGGAAACAGCAGTGTTTCATAGTTATCCATAATTTCATATTTGTATTCCTTTTGATGCTTTCTTTTCATTGTTCACAACACAATCTGCCTGCCCTATATAGTCTCAAACACAGTTTGTGGTGCATTTTCCAGAAGTTAAGTGGTAAACATGCTGCCACTAACACTACCAGCAGAGATCCTGGCGCTTAATGTTAAACACAAAGACCTTCTGAAGGTCATACAGCCATTAGTGAATCTAATCATCTCAAGCAGCTCTCCAACAAGACCAGATCCTATTTATGTTGTCCCCTGGTCCATCCCATTAGGCCAAGCCATAAGCACATATGTGTTCATAGCCAGAATTATCGCACATCAGGTAAGTTGCCTGAATTTAATTTCTAGGCCAAAGACAAGAGCTTCTAATGGCACTTGTCATCACACGTGGTCCCCAGCCTCTCTGTATTCAGGGCAGTGGTGCTTTGTGTCCAGAAGTAGGTCGAATGCTTCTCACCAAACAATTTGAGCAAGAGCCAGTAATTGGACAAGCAAAAGTGTCGACCATCTCCCAGCCGGTCCATGTCAGCCAGCCCTCTCGCCACTTAATATGCAGCTCCGATCTGACGCATTTCATGGACCTTCTTCATCCTTTTAATCATTTAGATTACAAAATGCAGGAAACAGAACATCCTTTGTAGCTGCAGACAGACTCATCGTTATGCATTAGTGACTGGCATACACAGCCACTCACACATAACTGCTCATATGTAGAGAAACACCCTGTTGTGGTGACTGTAACTGTTCAGTCAGTTCTCTAAATTCCAGTATATCACAAATGTTAATCAAGTGGCTTTAACGGAAAGGAAAGGAAAGGAAAGGAAAGGATAAGAAAGGAAAGGAAAGGGAAGGAAAGGAAAGGAAAGGAAAGGAAAGGAAAGGAAAGGAAAGGAAAGGACAGTCAGACATACAATGAACATTCTGTACATAATAAACCAACATAGTAAAACTAGTGTGGACAATCAGGACAACCAGACCTGAGCTGCACAACCTCGTCTCCACCATGGAGACCTAGAAAGAGGACAGACTAAGAGACACACAACAGGCAAAACTCAAGCACAGCATTCACACAGGTAGGAATAAAGAAACAAACACACAGAGGGAGATAGAGAGACAGAGACAAGAGGAGGCTCAAGCTTCTGGAGGATTAAGATCCACATCCAAAATATCTGGAGTGAGGCACCACCAGAAGATAGAGAGGTCCCGGGTGGTCCAAGGAGAAGAAAATAGGAAGAGAGCGAGAGAGAGAGGTAGGCAGACAGCTTGTTGGACAACACACAAACAGAATGTAAGAGGGATGCAGTAGTTTACAGAAGTGTTAGCGTCATGGATTCATTGAGATTGACTCAATTGTATAAGTTATATACAAGGTCAGAAGTAATCAAAGGAGAAGCAACTAACTTTAAGTTAAGGTGATGGGATGAGTTCTAAATTTGGATTTAAAGGCTCCAACAGAGTCAGAATGAGACAGGAAGTAGAGAGGGGCGCGATAAAAAAAGGCCCTGCAGCCTGATGACCCAGTATTCTGAAAGCTGAGGTATATAAGCTTAAAGGAAACGGAAAAAAAGGGCAGTCTGATTTTTTTTTTAAATGTGCTGATCAAAAGAGAGTGCAGGATTAACCATAACACCAAGATTCATAGCTGTCAAACTTCACATAGTCGTCAAGAGTTGATAAAGTTGGTGTCTTGTGTCAAGCAGGACCTATGACCAGCATGTCAGTTTTATCAGAATTTAGGAGCAGAAAATTGCTCGACATCCCATTTTCTTTATTTCATAACTTCATAATATTTGATTGCTCATCTGCCTGACAGCCACATACAGCTGAGTACCATCAGTGTAGCAATGGAAATTAGTTTCAAAAGTATGTAAAAAAAGAGAAAATCAGAGGCCCAAGAACAGACACCTGAGGTACTTCAGATAAGTAGGCAGCTCTAGGCAGCTAAAGATGCCAAATGGATTTTCCAGTCAGTTTAGGAGTAAAGAGTGACCCGTGGTGTTAAAAGCTGCACTGAAATCGAATAATAGAAGTGTTGAGGTGGAATCTGAATCCATAGTATTAGCAGATCATTCCCCAGTTTAGTAAGTGAAGATTCAGTGGAGTGAAAACACGATGAAAGGGTTAAAAACATTACTGTTTGATATATGAGCTGAATTTTGCCGAATATTCAACAGTACTTTGGAAAAGATTACAAGGTGAGAGAGACAGTTCAATAATTAGGCTGCTCAGCGATCTTGGATCAAGGTGTGGTTTTCTTAAATCGAGGGTTAACCACAGCAGTCTTGAAGCTAGTGGGTACAGTGCCAGTCCTAAGTGGTAAATCAATATTCAGCGTTGTAGGTCCTTGCGGGATCTACAATGCTGAATATCAATGAGGCTTTCACAGTGTGCTATCTGTTGAAACTCTGAGTGATCAAAAACACCTGAGCCTCCACCCTGCTGTTTTTTTATCCTCTGCACAAGCTGGAAATACAGCTACCGTCAGGAAGTCCATTGAAGATATGTTGTCTTTACCTGTTCATATAGGTGTGTGTGTGTGTGTGTGTGTGTGTGTGTGTGTTTGCTTTGCAGCAGACAGAAGGGTTTGGACTTACAGTATGTGTGTGTGCTCTATTGTCCTTTATTATGAGAGAGGAAGGGGTTGAAAGTGAAAAGAAGAGAGAACACACAGAGGCCTTTCTTTGTGCCCACGGTGTATACACCTGGCCTTTAACAGAGCACACTGAAAGATGTATGTATCAAGATTCAGTGTGCAACCTGAATCCTCCATATTTGATACAGAGGGGATTAGTATCTGATGCTTTCTGTCGGCAAATTTATGCATTCAAAGCACTCCAAAGTGTCTGTCTGTGTCTTATCTGCGCAGGCTGTAGTAGGTGCATCTCTTATCACAATCAGCAATGAAATTTCGGGCTATAATTCAGTCTGTTGGAAGGAATCTGGAGTATCAGATGGCTGTTAGAGATTGGGAAAAGCAGCCTAACAACAGTGAGCAGGAGTGAATTGCTGCATCAGACTAATTGTCCATTTAAGCTGCCCCTGTTATCACCCTATCTAGAATGTGTTGTTGGCTGTAGTGCAAAAAAAAAAAAAAAGTGATCTCCAGGAAGAGTCTATCACACAAGCGTTGATACAAAGTATAAACCTAAACTGTGATAATGACAAACATTGCACTGATACCCAGCTGTGTGCTGAGACGTTAAGAGTGTGTTTTTTTCTCTGGACTGGCTGGAAGACATGGCAGGAAGGTGTGGAGCCTAGCAAGTACCCGGGCCCTAATTGAGGTTCAGCTCAGGCTCCAGCACTACAAGCAATTACAGTGACGACTCTCGCTCCCTGTGCTGCAGGCAGAGTTGAGAGTGCTGCAGCGCCGTCGTACCTGAGCCCTCCTCTTTCATGTTTGTCACCGGTGACAGCCGGAAAGGCACATTCTCGCCAGTATGTTCTGGAAATGTGTTTGGCTACATGAAATATTCATTTCCTTGCCTGCTCTCTGGCAATGTACATATTTATTTATTTATTTTTAATTTTCACAATACCTGTGACCAGTTCAGAGCAGATACGGAAGGGTTGGAAATGATTCCCTCCACGTAGCCTCTGACGGTGGGGGGATGAAGGATAAGAGGTGCTGATCATCAGAATCAAGGTTTATTTCGTATTTAACAGGCCACTGCATCATTGGGGCCACTGGGTGATCATGATCAATGGCTCCTCGCTCTGCACGGACAATTAATCAGTAAAGTTAATACTGAAGGACAAAGCGGCAGTGAGGTCAGCGTTATCTCATGTGCTCAGTGCTTCTGTTCACAGCAGAGGGGGGATGAGAGGTCAGTAGCCAACACTGGCGCTGCGCACACGTCCCTGCCTGAAGGTACAGTTTGGCCCCTCATCATCCTTCCTCTGCGGGGCCCAGATTGTTTTCTCAAAGCCAGAACATTTTATCCGCACAAATTGTTACTTGCTGCAAGCGACGGCTCTTGCAAGCTCTCCACGTCTTTGAAAATGTCTTGTGTTTACATATCATCATTTAGAAAAAAAAATCTCACTGGTTATTGTTATGTCCACGCAACAACATTTACACGCATCCTTCACTTGTTGTGTTATGATGCTTCCCTCCAGGCTGTTTGCAAATGTGCTTTTCATGGGAATTTTCCAGTCTCTGTTGGATCCAGTGCAAAAACAGTGATATGTGCTGTTATTCTGCCTCACATGGCTTCTTGAATAGAATTTTTTTTTATGTTTAATTAATCAATTTACATTATGCTCACGTGAAAACCATAACCACTAAAGAAAACCAATAAGGAGATGTTTTATGAGAACAATTCTAATCCCTCTGTGCATTGCTGTCAGCTGCAAAACTCATTTTCCAATCGCATTGTCCCAATTCTTGCATGCCCGCTCAGATTTATAACACCGCTGTTGAATCACAGGGTACATATCCTCTAAATTCAATGTTTATGTTAAAAAGCTTGGTGAAAAGGGCAACACAACCATAAGGTCCTCCAAGGAACAACAAACATGACAGCGATGCCTCAAAGAGGAAGAAGTTATTGCCCTTAAGTCGCTGGGATACAGGGATGATTTCCATTTCAATTGTGGGCTCAATTTGGGATAACTCATGCATACAGAGGTAAAAGGAACAAAGAAGGTAGGAATAAAAGTGACAAATGTAGAGAATGGAACAGAGGAGTGCGGTATCACTGGCTTTGTGTCCCATGAAGGGTATTGTGTGAGGCTGCATGGATAAGGTTGCGGGGGGACCCCAGGGACATGAGGAAGTGAAGGGCACAGAGGATGAGGGAGGACACGTGTGACAGGCAGGGGACACAGAGGACGTACCCGGACAGAAGTGAAGCACGCCTCATAGTATGATGCTGTGATGCCGCCAGTTAATTTGATGGAATTGCCCATCTCAATTTCCAACACCCCATGCTTGTTTTTGTCCAAATAGCAGTCCCCCCAAACCGCAAAGCTCATTCAATTTACTGTCATATAAACCAGAGCAGCAGGTTCTCATATTTGATAAGCTGGAACCAGCTAATGTTTTCAATTTTGACTCAATAAATGTTTTTTTTTTTTTTAGGTCAGATACATTGTTGTACATAATTTGCACCACACAGTTGCTTCTTTATAACTGGCTAATTTTCTTTAATGGCTACTTTGGTTTATTTTGTTAAATTGAAGAGGCTTCTGTAGAGAGCAAACCAGAATTTACAACCGTGCCAGCTGTGTTTGGAGCCAAACAATGATAATGCTAATATGCTGATGTTGCAGGCATAATGTTTGTTCACCATAGTTATGCAGGTGTTTGGTCATAAACACAAGTATGGATCAAGTTAAGTGGTGCTAGATGAAAATAGATACCCAGAGTTAATGTAATTTTCATTTTAACATTTTTTTTTTTTTTTGGCAGATTCAGTAACAGTTACTGAGATATTTGACCCAAATTTCACATTATAGTGACACTTGAGGTCAATTCAGAGGATGGGACACATCTGGGGGACCATGAATGTCTGCACATTTCATGCCAATCCATCTAAATCCGGTCTGGACCAAAGTGGTGGACTGACAAACTGACATTACTAGCACTAGTAAGTCTAAATTAGGTATGTAATGAATCAAAAATAGTATTATTATGGTACTACTAAGACACTTTTCACAGCAGACATTCTGAGCAGGTAAACAGAGGTCAAATATATATTGGTAATATTGCCTCAGTTCAATTAAGTGTCCTAGTGGGATACCATGCCAACATACCATCACCCTAGAGCCAGCTCACATAAATAGAATGCATTCATGTATGATGTTGCTAATTACACCTGCCCACCATGACCGAACGTGTCTGTGAAAAGGTTAATTAAAGTTCACTGAAACCTCGTCACAGCTTCCAACCTCAAGAAAAAAAAAAACACCCTAAATTCTCTTGCATAGTCAGAATATAATTACTGTCAGAAATGTGATGTGGTGCCGTACAAACCTGTCCTTGATCATTTGTATGAGATAATGTATCCCCTAAGTGCTGTAGTAGTCTGTCTAGAAGTAGGTGAGTAATATGTGTCAGTGTGACAAGGAAGGTATGCAGCAAGGGCAGCGGTGCTCTATGTCCAGAGGCTTCCCCTGGGACCTCATTATACAGTGTTGGGCTCCGCTGGGTGCTGTAAGTGGACTGCTGGGAGCCCCGAGCCAGCACAGCTCCACGTATGTTGATTTGGTGCGAACATGCTAGCCCATGTCTGCTTTGCATAGTAAGAGCCTGTTTACTGGCCCATTGAGGCCCAGAGTCAAGCACAGCACTCTCCTCCAAATGGAAGATTAGAGAGCAGATCAGGCACGATTACAATCACAAAAACAAAAGGATGTTCTGCTGAGTGGTCAATTTGCTAAGTGGGCTAACGCACGAGCAAGAAGTATAATCCTTTTTTGTCTCCTCTTGCAGCAGTTGTATCGATTCATTTGTACCAAATTGTCATTTAGCTTCGATCATAGAGGCAGAATGTGTGGACAATACAGATTAGCTGATATTTTCATGCTAATGGAGATGCAAGATTTTATAGACCTTTATACACAATATAAAACTAAAAGAGGCAGCCTGGTCCTGCAGCAGCATTCTGTGACTGGCCATTAGGTACCACTGTAGTATTTTGCTGTAAGTGTAGTGGTCCTTTTTATGTGTATGTGAACTTAATTATTTTCCTCTTAACTAAAATGTGCAGCAGTTTTTAATGTTGTGATAGTTTGTGAACGTCTTTGCAGTCGTCCTCTAGGGTCTCCTACAAAAGAGCCAGAACTCAGCATGTGTGCTTCTTAATGTACTCAGCCCCAGATCAAGCAAATGTTGAGTGAAAGAATCTTGCCAAGCTGGTACAAATCCAAATTAATTCATCAGCTTGGGGGACCTCCACTCTCCAGTTTTACAAGTGTGACCCACAGACCACCAGCTATGAACTGCAGACCTTCTTGACCTCATTATTTTTACAGCTCTAGATTTTTTGGTCAGAAACCAAGACTTCTCGCAGAGCGCGTCTTTATGGCCTCGTATCGGATCGCAAACGATCTCACCTTGTAACATTTTCTGTGGTTTACAGTGTTCTAATGAGTGCCGGGGGATGGGCTTTGCCCACAAAACAAGAGCAACCACGATGTCTCATTCCGGTTAGGTAGAGCCATTATGATGGTGTGGTTTAAAGAAAATAGCTTGGTGCTAAATCGCTGAGTGTTTTAGTCACAAAATTGACTCATTCAAACACACAAGAGGGCAGTGGTAGGGGTAAATAGTGTTTAATTGCATTAGCTAATCAGTGTAATGCAGGCTTTCCTGAAAAGTACTACTAGAGCAAGGCTAATTCTGAGTGTAGTGCTCATTATGAAATGCCAGCGAGTTTAACGTCCAGTATAATTGGAATCATTTTCCTTTTAGAAAACATCATTCAAACACTGTAATGTAGCAACCTGGCACACAGGATAGTGTAGAAGATAGATTCTAATATGTTTAGACTTTGTTTCTGTGAATATTGTGTATGCCCATGTTTGTTTCAACCTTGTTTCTTTTGTAATATAATAGAGTAGGAAAGTAAAATATTTAGTTTCACAGGTAGATTTTCCCAAAGTTCTTTCAAGGTTGGTATTGAAATAGCATCCATGTTGTGTTCCATCACAGAAATACAGCTGCAGGGCCTTTCTGTCGGCCATGATCCCAAGAGTGAGAAAACATTGTATTTTTGTGCAATGTGTGAACTATTGTGTTTCTCCAGAGCACAAAGACAAATAACAGCATAGCTGGAATAAAGTAGCACTGTACATTTCACAAAAAGCAACAACCCAAGTTGAAAATCTCTTAAAGGGCGGTGTGCAGGAAAATGATGATGACATTGTTCTGTTGGAGAGGCAACGTATGATTAACAGATAAATCCTAATTCACTGTGGTAGAGAATTGCAGATATGTTAGGGCAGGGCAGGTGTTTGTTTCAGATTAATCCTGTTGATATTAAGAGGAACAAATAGTTTATAGATAAGGACAGTGCCCTGCAGCTCAGTAAAAGGTTCTTTTGGCTTGTCTGCATACATTCATCAATGTAAAATTCTCTTATCTCAGTTTACACTTGTATTATGTTAATCACAAATTGTTGTAGGCAGACTTTACAAATTGTTCTATTCTTAAAGAATGGTAATATGAAGTGAAAATGTCAAAACAAGAAATAAGAGTTGGCCCCAGAGATTTTTCCTCAGCAGAGAAAATAAAATTCCATCTGGTTTCTGTTCAGCAGCAGGCATCTGTTGGCTATTGGTGAGAATCTGGGTTAAGTCTGGTTTGGGTTCATTACAGTCTGGAGTAGTTCAGGCTCTGGTCAGGTTCAAACAGATTCCATGTCTGAATATTTGAGCCGTATCAAAAAATTTTAGGTCTGTGTATGAACAAACCCTCCACCATTTCACAGTGAGAGCTTTGCCAATTTGAAATGGCTTAAAGGCTCAAAGCAACGTCTTTGAGAAACAAAAACAGATCAATAGAGGCGATCCTAGAGAAATCCTGCTTTGATATCTTGGACCTCAGCCTGGAAATGCTCCCATCAGTCTTCATGTGACATGTAACACAGGCCTTTTCTTGTCTGGATGGATGCTCACTTCTCTGTGGCTTTCTGCTGACCCTTCCGGTTTCCTGCGATGTGTCACCAGCTACAGGCAGCATGTCATCTCTCTGGTAAGGACGTCTGCTTCAACTTCAGCAGCACAACTCCTTGAGATACGCCACTGTAGGCAGTTTGTTGTCTTAAACATTGACATTTGCATTTAAATTGACTTCATGCCGCCGTGATTTATTTTCTTGAGAGAGTGACAGAGTTTAATTCTCTTGCATCTGCCACAAGTACGATAAGAGAAGCAGGATTATTATTCGGTGGAATCGCAGTCTAACTTTGTTTCAGAGTGTGCTACAGCTGCACACCAGCCGCAGACCACTTGTGTCTCACCAATTCGCTCAAAACTGCAGATTAAATTCTAGCCAGTCAAGCGCGGTGGATTTTCTCAGGAATTAATTGTAGGGAGGGAAAAATATTTCTTCACATTGTCGAGAAAATTAAACTCAAAGAAAGCAGTCGATGATTGTGTTCCTAAGAATTTTGAACATTTTACTTTTCCCAGAACCTAAAGCTAACAGCAGAGCTCTGTCACCATATAGTACAGGGCTCGTTTGGCACTACGTTGCAGATTGACTTGTAATGCAGTCTGACATGTGTTCTCACACATTTTTACAAGTGTTCCTACACTAAAATGGGCCCCAACATCACCCTGTAGCTCCAGTGTCACTAAAAGAGGAATAACACCTGTTTGGCGTATGTTTTCACTTGAAAGCTACATTTATTAATCTGAAGCTCTTTTCAAGTCATCCTGATGTCACTTCTGTTATTTATCCACCTTACAAAAATAGAGGAACAAGAGCCTGCCAGCACAGCAGGGGTCATGATAATTTAGGGGGCCCACGGTGCTCACGGGATGACAGTTTGACACAGGATGTTCGCAGGGATCACCTCAGAAAGCACGTATAATTGACACCATTAGCCTTGAGGTCTGTCAGTTTTCTGACAGCTGACGAATTCACGTGTGCCTTCCCTTCACCAGAGATAACAAATTCATACCTCCTGTTTTTAAACCATTTTACACCTCAGTAATCCCTTTCTAACAGCTACAAGTACCAGCTGAGGCACAGTTTGCACCCTGTGTCATGGATTTGTGATTAGTGTGAAGTGGGTGAAGCAGCGGCCAACAGGCCCTCATGAAAGTCTGTCCACAAGTCTGACTCCCCCAGGGTGCGTATCTTGTCTTCTTGTTGAACCGGCGGTGTACAGGCCCCTTGGCCCTGCTGCGTGGTGTAACTCACCTGCTGTCGAAACATTTGGATCATATCCCCGAGCAGAGAGAAGTCCCCGGTTCCCCATTTGCAGCCAAACCAAAGTTACAGATGGCTTCGCGTCCTCCCATGGTTCGCCAGTGGAAGAGGTGTGGAGAGTTTGAAGGTCACGGGCAGGTCTTCCTCTATTGGGCCGTGTCGAATGTCATTACTAACACACGGAGGCCTCTTTAATACTCGAGCCCTTCTTTTTCTTTACCACCTGCGGTGTGATGGGATTTTAGCTGGGGTCGAAAGTGTGCCAGAAGCAGTGCTATTAACCCTGTGCATTGTGCCTTTCTATGAAGGGCAGTCCACTGGCAGACACTTCCCCCCTGCTTATAATAGAACAGACTGCATTCCTTCCAATGAGCACGGACATACTTTGCTGGCTCTCAAAGAACTTCATGCAGCTTTTGCAACAGCGACGCTCTTTTCTTCCCCATATACACAACCCTCATTTTTCAACCCCTGTTAGCAGCAGTGCTGCTCCTCCTTTTGGGCTGCTTTCAGCATTCTCAGTCGTGAAGCAAACAACATCCTTCCTCCCCATTCGCTACACGAGCACAGAGTAAAGAACTATTCAAACAGAGCGCAAAAACAATGAGTCTTCTCCAGTGTGTGTGGGAGCGTGTCTTAACTTCACAAAGAGAGGCTGATGCTCAGTTTTGTAAGTTGACAGAGGCATGTTTAGCATCACAGTGAAGAAGAGGAGGATTTTCTAGCAATAACAGCGGTGGTATTTTGATCTGCTGCATCAGGGAGATGCAAAATACTAACAGGGATGCTGTTTGCACTTCTTGTGTGATATCGCTAACACAGTGTGAAAAAGAGAGAAAAAAAGAGAAAAATCTGTAGTGTTCAAATATATATTTTTGCTCTCATCACTCAAAAGTGTTACATTTTCACGTCTTCCTTCATCGTCTTTTAATGTATGTTAGTATGGTAGTTATTTCACAATATTAGACTAATTGATATACATTGATACTGGCTGTTGTTGTAGCTGTAAGCTAAATTATCTACATGGTTTTTGTAACACAGATGGTAGAACAGCTGTGATTGAAAGAATTACCAAAAAAAAAAAGAGGATAAAATCATCTACTAGATCAAGACCCTCCTACATCATTTTATGACTGCATGCTGACTACCCTGGTGAGATGGAAAAACACTGAATATGTGGTGTGAGTAATGGATGTTCATCTACTGTATAGAGACTGTCTGTGAGGTGATTCATACCGTATGTAGCCGGAGGAGCATATTGTCGCCGGCAGTGTGCGTATTGCCAGTGGAGTCACGTCTGTCTGTCTTTCTGTGACTTGTGAAATGGGCAGGGGGGGGGGGGCAGTGCTGATCAAGCCAACCATAAACATGGCTCCAGGTTGGGGAATCCATTACTGAGCTCAGCCTGAAAGGACCCCACCCTGGTTCCAACAGGAACCAGAGGGGGGATTTGTTTTGCTCAATAAATGGTGAAAATGGTATCAAAATGGTTTTTCCCCCCAACACAGTGGCTGATTTATAAGCCAGTATGTGTCCAGTTTCCTGCTGCTGTGTTAAAACAGGAGGTGGGGCCATTAAACTGATGACATAGCTTTGCTTTTCTGTCACTGTCAATAAAGAGCACCCAGTTTGAAGGCTGCTGGTTTTCGCCATTAGTGTCTGCTGCTTGCTTAATTTGTAGATGCTTAGGGTGCTTAGTTTTACTACAGGGGATGTAAGACTTAAGCAGCAGTGCAAAACATTTACATGAAAGAAACAGAAAAAAAAAACATGCTCCAAAGAGATGTTCTGAGCCCATTTGGTTCCTGTCTTGTAAATGCATCGAGGCTACTATCTACAGAAGAGCATGCTGGGGAATCCTTTCCCTTCCCCGCCTGACCAGAGCTCTGGTGCCCAGAATGCAGAGCACAGCAAGTCCACAGTCATCATCATTAGAGCTCTACTGCTGTGGACACTAATGGCTGTCCCTGTTCTGCTGCCTCGGCACATTCAGAGGACTCATCTGAGACTTGAGAGCGTGAACACATGAATTAATTCAAGAGAGATGAATCCACTGTTCCCATTCCTGCTTTAGAGCAGATGCAGGAACTTTTGGTAGGGAAGAACCACCACGAGTGCATTAACTGCGATGTCCCCTTTCAACCACCCTCGTATCGTCAAAGGAGGCTAATTGTCCTCATTTATCTTCATTTAAATGCTGGAAAAGATGGCGTTGTTTACTCGTTTCAATATTGAGACCGGGGGGAGAGGGGAGGGGAGACAAACAGTGGTGGCAGTGTTAAATTGGGGGATGGGGCTGGTACAATTGATGTGCAATGGATGTGCTTGTCCGTGGGCTCCTAATTGCGTTTTAAGATTTCAAATGAACACAAATGGAAAAAGAAATCCAGCGTCAAAAAGGTGTGGTAGTGAATGTCTGCATACATATTTCAGCAGAATGAAGATTTATCACCTCTCTTTCTCAAGAAAGTGTTAAGTGCAATATTTGAAAATCAATAAAGGGGTCATGACAAGGCACATTCATCAAGTTTGTTTATTTCTTCAGTCATGGTGGAAAGCTTTACATGGCCATCTTTTTCCAATTACATGCAAAGGCAGGCGTAGACTAACCCCCTTTTCTGTTGTTTCGGCAGTGGCGGTATAGATTTTCAGCCATCCAAATGAACTCTTTACACAAGAGCCTGCAGTCATTGTGCTTTGGCCTTTCCCTGGTTTCGGGCACAATCATCCCCTCCTCCAAATGTACACTTTACAAATCAATAAGCTTCCACAGTAATTTAACTCTGCATGCCTCCTGAGAGCTTGCGGTAAATTCACTGTATATCACAGACAGAATTAAATCAGTGCATTTCCCAGTCGCCCTTGCCACTGAACAGGTCGGTTAATTGATGTCATGGCAGAGACGGTATGTTTTGTTGTGGCCTCATATATTTATTTTATTCTGTATAAGCTGCTTAACCAAATTATATGCAGAAAGGTATCACTTGGATGTCTTCTGGGTCTGCCTGGATTTCTCAGGATTTTACCCCATAGTACATGACTTATGATACGAGTACTAAATCTGTTGTGAATCTGGCAACTAGGGCACCACTGATGATGATTAGCCCAATGGCTGTGCTCTGTCCTACCTGATGCCGATCAATACTCGTACTGCAGGCGATCAATCCAAAATAGAGCAGAAGCCGGGATCCCCAGTGCAGCTTTTTGGTTGGAGCCTAAACAAAACTAGATTTTGTTAGAACCGATGCTGACTAAATATCAGCTGATTCTTCTTCAGATTTGATTATGAGTGAGAAGTGATAAAGGCTGATTACAACTAACAATAAACATTCTTTTCATGTTCTCATTTGTAGTATCTGCTCTGTTAACTCACATCTGCTGCGATACCAATCTGTCTTTGTTAAGCTAATTTCTGCCAATAATATCAGCCCTTTGATGTATCAACCTGGCCCTAAATTTTGGTTGAAATCCTATTAGCTTTGATTCCTGACCAGTGAGGGTAATCTCATTAGTCTTATCGAAGTCCCAAAACCATTAGTCATTTTCTCGAAATGTCCTCTGATAAAGGCGTCCTTTGCTAGTTTAGGTATTTACAGTGGGTTTATGGACATGCTTGGATTTGTTATTAGGCTATTGAAATAAAGGTAGAAGGTTGTTCTACAGGAACATATTCTTTGTCTCTTGGTTAAACAAGCCTTCTTTACCCATCCTGCTATTGACCAGACTTCAAGTATCAGTTGTGAGTCTGCTTATTATAAAAGAGACAAATTTCATCCCAGTATAACAAATCTCCAAAACTAAACATGAGTTTGCAGATGCTTGTTAGAGAGATATACTGTATCCAGTTCACTTGCATTTTGATCAATTCTGTTCTTCAGTAACCTCATTGTGGATCAGCAGCTGAGCGCCCGGGCACCGCTGACAACCGGTGATGGAGAATCACACTGAGAGGCGTACGGACGTTGCTCAGATGCAGTGCATCAACCATTGTTCATCATTAGATGGGGCTGGGGAATATGCATTATGGATGATGTAGTCATTCCAAATGTAACACATAAACTGTTAAAGGCTTTGAGATGAAAGCAGGAACGTCAGACAGTGAAGAGCCTCCCTCGGACTGACCACAGATCCTGCTGTGACCACAGCATGAGATAGAATCAGAGATCAATCAAAGCCTTCGTTAATGGAGCCAACAGCAGCAAGGAATTCTGCTCAATTCTATCACCGGCAACAAGGTGGAATCCCATAAGCACATCTGTCTTTATGTCTGACATTTGTAGATATATGAAAAAAGACAGAGATTGTAACTTTAGGGTCTGTTAAAAGCACATAGATTTTCTTTTGGATATGTGGTGGATTGTGTCCTCTATCAACAGCCAGAAAAGGTCATAAATGTGGCACAGTTATTGACTTGCTCTATTTGTCACACAGTAACCGTCTAGTAAGGCAAACATTATTAACATACAGTATTTATGTCTGTATTTCATGTTTGACATGTTGACAGATACTGGCAGCAAAAAAAAGGGTGGTTATTTTACCATATGCTTCTATATTTTTATCTACGGCATTTCATGTACATACAAATATTTATTAAAGTCACGACTTGTTCATAATAACTGAAGAAAAACAAAATGTTTTCAAGGAAAATCCACTGTCAAAAGCTCTCTCCATGCTGTCCCAACTTCACTATGTCCAAAACAGAGCAACTCCTAAACCTCCCTTTAATAGAGTCTTTCAGGGAGGCACAGGAAGAGGAACAAATGCCTCTATTCATTAGCGTCCAAAATGCTAATGCCTCCGGCTCTTAACACGTTTATAAGGGTTCCCATGTCACGACATGGCATAGTCCTCCCTAATGGTGGCTGTGGCTGGGGACTGCATGAAAAAGCCAGACACATTATAGAACATGACAAATATGACAACAAGGCTGCTGGTTTCCTGGGGAACGTGGCATCCGAATCCCCTGTTTTCCCTCTGGAAGATGCACGCAAGCGTACGAGGTCCCACCGAACATTGAGGTTTGTTTTCTTCACAATGACTGCAGTCACTGAAACCTTTGGAACCGAGTGTGGCCTGTGACATTTAAAATATCTATAAAAAGTTACTGGCGTTGTGTGGTTTTGTTACTATAACAGCCCACACATCAGTGTGGACAGAGACTTGGTGGACTTGTGGAGGGAAAAAGGAGGTAATAAAGTGACCGATAGCACAGATGCTGTCACTGGAACTGTTGGCCCATTCCAGCGGGTAATATTGAATTCCAGTAACTATGTGCTCCCTTATGTAAATCACGACAACACATGGGTCTGTATTGGAGAAACTTTCTGCAAGCAAATAGATGAAGGGCAGGCAGGGCTTAGTGATTGCCTGGGAAAGTAATTACTCCTTATCTGTATGGGTGCTGGAAGGCAGTCTGCAGAGCCAGACTCCAGCCTCCAGTCCCTGCTGGATTGATATTATGTCAACTGCTCAAAAGGTATTTCTTGAGTGACATCCTGGTCAACCTGTAGAACATGTTCAGTGTTGTATTGACCGCTTTGAACGATTAGACGACAGAGTACATCAAACTTTTCTCTCAACTCCTAACTCCATTTTCAGTATGTCATTTCATGACCCAAAGCATGCAGCTGTTTCAGACAGACACACAGGATTGACATTATTGAAGTATTCGGGAGGTGGAATCTATCAAGACTACACTCTCAATAGCGCTATTGATGTTTTGATAGACGGTAAATGATGAACATTAGTGTAAATGGACTGTGCTTTGCTTGGACAACAGAGTGACACGCTGCCATCGATGGTACTTTTTAACAGGAGTGAATTACTGCACAGGAGTGTTTTTCCAGAGCAATGTCACTGTTGGATCGTTTATACAGCCTGAATTACACACACCAGTCAACATTTGTGCTCAGGTCTGTTAAATTTCCACTATCAGTTACATTCAGTCAGTCACAGCCGGCTGCCCACTTTGTTTCTAGTGCCACACTAATCCCTGGCTTCCTGCTGCCTTACGCAAATATGATTCTAATGGCAGGAAAGTATACAGATTTAAATTTTGGGGACAAGAGCACAGGTATTGCACCAGTACTTGCAAATGCCGTGAGTTGAGATATTGGAATCAGTATCAGGAGAGAAAAAACTGAATCAATGCAGCTCTAGTTTTTATTTGCTCAGAGATACTTTTTATCCCTCACTTTAAATGGATCTGTATGACGAAAAGATGAGTCATAAGCACTGAACAAAAGTCTGCATTGCACATGTTTCCCACTGTGTCTAAAGGCTGCTGTTCAAAGCATTCTTTAGAACAATTTGGTCAAATGTTTGAGCATTCTGCCATAAACAAACAGACTGCTATTGTGTCAAGACAAAAGTCACTCACCGCTGCTTAGTCAGTGCTACATCCTTTTTGATGACCCACCTTTGTTTTCATTGTCCCACAGCTCTTTTCTTATTTAGAACCGAGTGTACACTACACCCTCACCATCACATAATTGACGTTTCTTTTAATCTGTCGACATGCGCATCAAAAGGAACAATCAGATTGAGGTTCCTGGTACTTTGTAGTCCCAAAGAGCTCCTCACTTTTGTGTTGTTTGCCTTTTAGATGGCCTGTCGTTTAGCTCACAATGCTGCGGTGTTCAATCATCAGTTAACCTGATTAGCCAGCCGCCACATGGAACTACCGGGAGGTCAGCTGCGCGCCTGGCTCGCCATCAGCCAACCTGTTACTAGGATGTGGTCCAAACCGCAAAGCAAATCTATATTCCAGCAGTGTTTGAAGTAGCTTTCATGATTACAGCACACCTCTATTTTCCAAATCTATAGATACCGATAGCATGTCAGCACTAATGATTTTTATCTCCATTTTTTCCCCTCACCCTGTCCTGTTAAAGGTTCGATTTTATGATTAAGCAAATTAGATTTGATCCCACTGAGTGCAGATGCTAGACCGCAGCATGGCAGCTAAACGCTGCTGCTGCATCTGTACTCAAACCTGAGGACACCAGTCTCCCTTTGCTCTAGCCACTTGATACCTCTTGAATTGCCTGAATTAACTCCCTCTCTGCTCATTTGAAATGTAGAGCTTTTACCTCTCAGCCTCCCACAGCTTAACCCGTTATGCAGCATGTAATATTGAAATCTAAATGCATATTGTGCCTCATTAGCTGCTGCGTGGCTCTGTTTGTTTCAACACCTGCTTCAACAAAATGAATGTTTGCTAAGTGGAAACATGAGAACCGCAGCCAGAGTCACTGCTCCTAACTCATAATCTGGACACAAAGTGCATTGATTGGCCTACAGCAGGGTGCCATAAACATCTCCTCCAGCGCTCAAGCTCATTGTGCTCGTAATTATCAAGCTATGACACATGGCTTAGCTATGTCTGGGACAGGCCACTAAATTAGCACCAGCCAGCAGCCAGATACTTGTAAAATATGCAAGTGGCTGGTAGATGTGCTTCACTCTCCAGCCAAAAAAATAATAAATAAATAAATAATGGTAATCTGTTGAGGGGCTGGTAACATTTGAACATTCACTAACCACTTGGCAAGTGGACAAAAAAGTTAAATTTAGTCATGTAGCTGATGCTTTTATTTAAAGCGACTTAAAAAAAAAAAAGAGAAACAGTCAAATTACAGATCAACTAGAGCATGTTAGTGCAGCAATAAAACTCTGACAGTTCTAGAGAGGGATAGATTTATCATTGTCCAGTTTTTGGTTATGCTCAGAGAGGAGGTACTCTCTGAAGAGCTGTTTGAAGAGCTGAGTTGTTTAATGTAGAGTACATCTGTATTTTAATGTTAATATTCAAATGTGCAGGGGCATCACATCTCGTTTGTAATTCAGTTCAAAATAATCTTCCTACTTGAACTGGATTATTTGCTAAGCTAAGTCAGATATTGGCGTAATAACAAATGCCAAGATGTGGGAAACATACAGCAGTTAGTTCTCCTCTATGTGACTTCTAGTAGAGCAAACAGCAGACCTCCACCCACACAAGACACAAAGCTATATTCTGTCTTCAGGCAGAGCTTTTGATGTTAGCCTGACAAAAGCACCAACTCCAAAAGCCCCTTTCACTGGATTTTTTAATGCCCCATGTGTCCTTTCAAGTCGTGCAAAGATAACTTTCTGGGTGTGCCTTGTGTTTCAGTTTGAAGCGGGTATTCATTTGTTCGAGCATCCTTTAAAGTGGCACTAGCTCTTAGAAACACTGAAAGCTTTAAGCTCTTGATTTGGTGAGACAATCCACGTCTGTCATAAAGGTTTGATGTCGGGTAGATATTGCAGCATACCTCCATTATCCTGTTTCATAATTTCTTCCTGTTATATCATTATACTGTGACAATGGTGCACGTCAACAGGAAATTATGATGGAATACAGCCATTCTTTATGCTTAACCATTCAGTATTAGCCTGAATATGAAAATATATACCTGTTTTGCCCAAAGTCACCAGGTGCTGTGCTCATCCATAAATTCCTCAGGCCACTCTGAAATGTATTAAAGCGTCCGTGTCATTCATGAGGTTGTAGGCATGTCAGGTTCTTGCACTTCCTCAACAAGGCCCCTCCAGACACAGTGAATAATTTATACTGATTCAAAGTTTTATAAGCCACTTCTACCCGGAGTCCCGAGTATCCCGCACTGTTCTTGATTTTCCTGGAACATATGTAGCATAAAAACATAACCAGACACTGATAAGCACAATCCATCAAGTGAAGCCAGAAGGCATATTTGCATCGGAGCACAGTTCCTGGTGTAGTTTGTAGAATTGTGCCTGTGGGCTACTACACCTGACATGGGCTAATTGGCTATCAAGAGAGTCTCTGAGAATAATAGGGATACAACTTTCCCACTGCTGCGTGCTTCCCATGGTCAAAGGTAGAAAGAAAAACTAACAAAAGTATGGTGTATGTTCTCCTAAACAGACGTATTTTAAGGAAAATAGTTGAGAATCAAGGATTTCCCAGTGTTGCTAAGGCAGAGTAACATCTAGACACTATTGTCAGCCCACACACAGACACACACACACACACACTGAGGTAGACCTGCCAGTGTTCTTTTTATGCACCCAGTGAATGGCCATGAGGATGAAGCTTGAAAAGTGGTGCAGCCAGCCTATTGATGAGCACATATGTGTAAAAACACACACACACACACACACACACACACACACTCAGACAAGGACTCGCCCTCAACACCCCCATGCACACGCACACACCCACACACAGCTTTAATTCGTCTCAAATATTGGTCTGCCTCCTCATCTCTTGCTGTGCGTCCATGTGAGACGGATCCCACCACCATTTTCCACCGCAGGATTAAGTGTGTAGCACGACGGGCTGCTCTGCCTCAGTGATCCTAAAGGGCTGACCCTGAGATGTGTGTGAAGAGGTGGCCAGCAGGCCACTCCTTAAATGGCTATTAGATCCTTACTGCTTATTATGAGTGGGCGGGCAACTGACTTATCTACCCTGCTTTCCCTTGTCATAGGACTATAGGCGGAAAAAAGCTTGTTTTCCGGAAATAATTAATCCTACTTGTTGGCATCATAATATTGAGGGAAACGTGTCACCGGTGCCTCGAGTGTTTCCTGATGAACCCTTTTCTCTGACAGGTGGGCTGCTGCTGATGGAGATGATCATCTTATTTAGCTTCCTGCCTGCAGGACCTTTAAATCACATTAGAACTGAGCCACCCTCTCTGGAGAAGGGGATTTGATTTAGGCTAGAGTGTGCATTGGTGAGACCAGGTCTGTGTGTGTGTGTGTGTGTCTGATCCCTCTAACCATTTGGAAGGCTGCATGTCCAGGGTGTATCTCAACGCAGAGCCAAGTCTGGTTACCATGCCTACACTTTTTTTTTTTTTACTAAGAGACACTGGATTTATGTTAATGAATTCATTTTCAGGCTCATGTTTGCCTCTGTATTCTCTGTCAGCTGTGTACACACTCTAAATAGCTGTGGAGTAGAGGCCTCTCCCTTTGCTAAAAGTGACCTGGGGGAAATAGCTTATTGATTCTTGGGGGAAACATGATTAAATTGAGGTCTAAGTGGACACTTCATCTGAACTTGTCTACATGAGAGAAGATTAGAAATTGTAGAATCCTCTTGACTTTTGTTCAGGTTCGGGTCCATTATTCTCTCTTTGATGTGGTTCAATTCATGACTTCCTTTTGCTCTTTTGGACATAGAAGCACTTCTGTTGACATGAAGTTTTAATTTAAAACATAAATTTGCTTAAACATATAATCTTGTCTCTTGTCGCAGTAAACAGTGGTTATTAGTCTTCAAAATTACAGTTATTTCACTTTCAACATGTTGAACTCGTCTCAGATTAGGATGTGCTTTGACTGCAAATATTAATAGTTGTAATTAAACTGTGCAGTGTTTGTGTTTAATTTCCCTGTTTGTAAAAGTGGTGTCTGCCGGCCCACTGTAGGCGTCGTGCAGCCAGAGACGGAACAGACGTTGTTGTGCACATTGTGTTCAGTAGGTGTGCTAATCAGGAGTAGAGATCCCCCGATCGCTGCCATGATCACTGAGCGCACCATCTGTGACGCTCTGACGGCCGGCAGTCTGGCTGAGAGGGCTGGATGATGACAGTCTGGTACAGTCTGTGTCCTCACAGGGCTTCAGTCAGCTCTGCCTCCTCGCTGTCCGATGAGTCTGCTTTTTTTTTTTTTTTTTTAACATGTTTTGGTAGACCTGAAACCACTTAACACTTTGCTCGCGCACACTTCTTATTAGAATTTTAAACATTTAGTTGAGCTATACCGCAGAATGTGTGCAGCCCCCCTCTGATGTTTTTGATTTATGTGTTCTTGGGTATCTGTCTTTTGATCAGGTTCTCTGTAGTGCGCCGCGCTGAATAAATCAGCTGTCAGCATGGATCTGGAAATAATTGAGGAGACTGTTAAAGTGCCACGGATAATAGAGAATTGCACATAAATGTGGGCAATTTCATTGCTGGGATTTTGCCTGTTTTCCATTTGCAGTCACAGGTCATAAACAGCACCAGTCACTTCTTTGGCAACAATGCTTAGGCTCTTGCTGAGTTCAGATAGAGTTTGTGATGGAATTCCCAAACTGTGACCTGAAATAAATACATAATGTCGCTCATGTAGCCCGCCGCGGTAAACAACACCACAATGCATCAACCCAGGACAACTTTTCATCAATGCCTCAAGTGATCAGTAGGAAGATAGGGGCACCTGTTACCATGACAACTTCGAAGAAACCCATACAGACAGATGCTTTGGTTTTCATATTGATTCAGCGCTCAGAGAATGCAGGCCATGGTATCAGCCAAAGGCAGGTTGCCCTGCCTGTACAGTATCTGCTAGTGCCAGGTTAGAGGCTTATTGACCGTTTTTGACAGACTGAGTAACAGACGACTTTTCGGTGAAATGGGCCATGTGCCCAAAGTTCAATTAAAAGCCTCACGCTGTGTGTAGCAAGCATATTTGCCAAATGGTGTAAAAAAGTATAAATCAGTCTTCGTGCCACCTCAGCAATCTGCTTGTCCTTCAGGGATATTGATGGCGCCGCCTTAACTCATTTTTGAAAAATTCCCTTTAATACTTGAACATTTATCTAATCTTAACAGGTCGTAGGTGATTTTCAGGTTTCACAGAGCACACGTTACATATTGAGGTTTTAGTGGGGCCATGAACCGACCGTGTAGCAACCTGCATTTTTCTTTCTCTGCTCTCAAAGCTGAGAGCCGGGGAGCAGCATGGTTTCAGTTTTGAACGGGGCCTGGGTCTTGTTTGTGCTCTTCTCATTTGCCCTGGTTCTGCCCGAAGGGGGGCAGCAGGTCAAGAGAGCATTATTTTAATTCCACTGACACGATATGGCTGCAGACCTCCATCTTGTAGCGGTCAGATAAACATTTAGTGATCGCTGCTTGAGGGAGATAAGAGACCTGTCATAAATTAAAAGACGTTGTAAACACTTGCAGCGAGGGCGCGGCGGATTATCTTGTTTTTAAATTGAATTTCTGAATGAGCAGGTGAAGTCAAGAGTGTACACTCTTCAAACCACATCAGACTGTGAAATGTGACGAATGACAACATCAGGTGCCGGTGAAGCGTGGTGACAGCTCCAATTTATGAGAGTTTCCTTTATGGCGTTTTAACAATCAGTTCAAAGTGTGAATAAATGTTTGCCTTCTTGCCTCTGTAAGTCATGTCCAAAACAGTGAATCAACTGGGCTCAAAGTGTGAATGAGCCGGAGTATAGCAGAGAGAAAAGGGAAGAGGCTTTCCCCGGGGCAGTGCCCAGGACAATGTCAGGTTTGTCTGGCCCGAGTGCATGAACACTAAGCTTTTCGGAACTGGCAGCCCGCCCCGGTACCTACCCATCTCCCCCCGGCTTCCAGAGCTGTCCAGCCCCGGAGCACTAAGCATTTGTGCAAAGTTCATAAGGCTTCCCTCTGTTTGTGTGGCCATAATGGCAGCTCCATCCTGTTGTAGCTCAAAGAGTGCTTATAGGGCTCTGAAGGGCCTCGCGCTGGCGATGCAGCAGAGGAGTGAGTGTTCTCAGTTACTGACTTTGGCTGACTGCTCCCATTATGAAAAGACCAGTGTCCCCCCTCCCTCACCCAATCCCAGTCTCCACTATTAGCACTCCCTTCATCATGTCTGTCTGCCTTTTAAAACCCAATTTTCTAAATGAAACCCTCAAGCTAGATAAGATGAAAAGTCAATCCGTTCACTTCAGTCCGCTCATTTCCTCAAACAGCAAGCAAAGAAAGCTACATGCGCGAGTTCAATCAAGATGATTAATGTTCAATATAACAGACAGGCAATGTACTTTCAGTGGAATTAGTTGTAGACGGTTGAAATAAATTATTTTTTTTTCCAGTGAAATGAATATTTTTAAATTGCCCATATCAAGCTGCTGAAAGACTAAATCTAACCATCCGGTCCCTTAAAAGATCTCACCTCCACCGTTCCCCAACTGTCAGCATTTGTGAGGCCCGAGTGATAATAACCTTATTTGTGGCTGCAAGTTCCCGTCGAAGCCATGCCTTTGGTTGGTTTTCCACCGCGGTTACGACCCACATCAGCATAATTCAAGCATGACCCTCCTCCCCCTTTTCATTTTCTGCCTTTCTCCCGGTTAAAGCCCAAGTCTCAGACTAGGGTCCACACCATACATCATCTAGACTGGGGGCGCTTCCTCCCTTCCCCCTCATGTGTCGTGGGAGAGACTGCAGGGTTTTTTTTTTTTTTTTTTCTGTGTGTCTATGTGTGTGTTGGACTGGTGGAAGGCTCTTATCGACAGTCTCAGCACTCCCCGCGCACTGAGCTTTCCCCCTGACATGTCACCCAGCCTCCACTCAAGTCCATCTGTGTGTCGTCTGGTTCCCGTTCACCGGCGTGGAAAAATCAGGTCCACTTGAATCTGACGGAATAATAATAATTTAAAAAAAATCAAACGCAGATTCATAGATTTTTCCATCAAACATCCTTTAGGAAGGGAGGAGTGTGCTTCAAAGCAATACTGGACTGATGCTGGGCACCAATCTTCAGCAGTATTAGCAATTAAGGCGATTGTCACTGGCTGACAGAGGAAGATTGCAGCAAGAGCAAAACTTAACAGATTTTCACACAGCAGGTGATCTCTGCTCCCCCCTACTATACAGTCCAGATTTAATACAACCGATCATTACAAATAAACACTTTTGGTTGAACCTTCAGGTGCAGCAAACATCTTTCATGATGCTGAAGGAGGGGGAGGAGGAGGGGGGTAAGATGGAACTTGCATTCCTCCACTCTCTTTTGTACACACCCGGTGAATAGCCTTTAGATCGGGCTTTGTGGGAATGATTGTCAGTGGCTTAATGAGCGCCTTTGCCAAGCTAGAGGCTCTGGCAACATGTGATTACAGTGGCTCTGTTCCTCTCTGTCTCCAGCCTGTATGACACAACACAGAACGGACTCAGCACTCTCCTTTTATTTTCTGCGAATCTGATTTTTACCTAACTCATGATTTCCTTTTTCTTGTGGATGTTATTACCTGGATGGGAATAGTTACACCCTCTCATGGGGACCAGAGCTGAGAATGAAGTAAAATCTTGTAAGTATGCCGTAGTATCTAGGGATGTGTATTAAGCTGTGACAGCAGATTTGGGTTAAGCGTGTTTGTGGTTTTTCCATGTGCAGGAGACACTTCAGATCAGAAGTTCAGTAGACTTCCTTTCTTAGACTTGTGTCTGTGTATGTTGGATTGACACAGCTACATTATATTTTCTTACTTTTTGATAATGTAACATACTTTAAGGTAAAAAGTGAGCGATGTAACAAAAAATGGAAAAATACCAGTTTCGTTTTTATTGAGAACAAATGATTAGAAATTAAAGTTCTTTTGATTTTTTAAAAAATGTACATAAAAATAAATATAAATTCTCTAAGATCTTATCAAACGTCTTGAATTTGAGGGAATTGGCTCTGAAAAAGTCTAATTTCATGCTTAAGAAGGCGTCTATCAGATCACAGCAATCATGGTCATTTGTAGAGCCAATTCAGCTCTACGACTAAACAACGTACTCTGCAGAACTTTGCAAATCTAAATACTTGTCACAGAAAGATCAACAGTTTATAACAATGAACATGTTTATGAGTCGGTCCTGTCTTATTTACTAAGATGTCTGATAAGCATCTCAACATTCAAGGGGTTTATGGGAAATATGTGACCAGTTAAAAGTTCCATCTGTTGTATTTGCAGGCATGTTTGGAAATGTACCAATACGATGCGATTTCATGGAGTGTGTGAAGAATGTTAAAATAAGTCAGTGTAAGTTATGATTCTGTATATTGACTGAACAAACACTCAAATGGATCAGAGCTCATATTTTTTGTGTAAGAATGAATCAAGGTTTAATGAGATTCTGAAAAATTCTGTCATCCATTCAGGCCTCATAGATGATGATTTTATATTCAGGAAGCCTCAAACTAATGGACAGTGGACTAAACACACAGTGCAGTGGGTCAGGATGATTTCTGGAACACTCACTGAACAAATCCAGACTGTTTCCTCGTTCACTCAAGTCCATTCTTTGTCCCGCCAAAGCAAATTTACATCAAACACTGAACAGTAAAAGAGATGGCATCGCTCCAATTACTTTTATTTAACATTCATTATGGACTGAATATTTTTAGCATGGTGATATAAAGCACCTAGAAGACTTTTAGTACAAGATAACTGAAGTGAATTTCTCATCTACCAGGTGAAACATTAATGTTCATGTTCTTAATAGATAGATAAGTAAGTTGATGATTGTTTCAAAGCTCTGTACTGTCTGCACTCTCTCCTTCAGTGCCACAGAGCTAATTTGTTTTAGTCAGAAATATTGCTGCTCTTGGCAGCGACTTGCTTTCATTGGCGTGTTGCCAGAAGGGAATTGTGTTAAATGCAGACGGTGATGTAACAGACGCAAAACGAGCAACGTTTTATTATTTTGACTTCAGAGATGAAAATACAGAGAGGCGGCAAATGAAAGAGTGATGCTCCTTCCTGTTTCTCATTATTCAGTGAGTGGAGTACACGTAGTTGCCAGTTAAATACAACTTACTACATCCTCCGAAATGAAGCTTATAACAGTCAGTCTGTGTTGATTTGACTTTATGAGCATTCAGCATTATGAGCATAGAAATGGTGTGGACAAAATAATAGAAACACAATCAGAACATCATTGGTGGGGTTTATTGCAGGTTGGCAACCATGCCTCAACTTTTGGTCGCTGAAACTAAAAAAAAATGGTTGCCATTTTTTTGTCATATTATATATTGATTAATTGAGAAGTTATATGTGAAAATGTGACATGAACAAATATTTATTTTGGACAACCAAAGGCCAAGAATTAATTTCCGATTTCTCAAGACTCAAGATGGTTGCTGATGTTACTGTTGAGCCCTACTAGACTGCATTTGTTTTGACTGAGTGTCAAGTGAGTGTACACTTTTTAACCTTGTAGCATTTGATGCAGCTTTATCATTCTGAGTCACTGACACTAACTTGCTGGGACAGATATAACACATTTTTAGGAACTCAGTAGTAGATGAAATGACTTGTGATAGTGTCATTGTTGTTATGTTTGCAGACTATAAGCATTCATTGTGAATAGTGAGATTCTGCCTTCTGCCTTGTCATATTTTATAATCTTAAATCTTTATCATCTCGAGTGTTCTGGAGCTCATTCCATTCAATTTGTCTCAACACAACCTCAGCCCGACCCTGAGAGGTGATGGAGAGCCACAGGAACTGCGCCACACATCCGACAGCTTTGTCAAACAGCTTAAGTAACGCTGTCCAGATTCTTGGCTCGGGCGCAGAACAGGAAAGTTCAAACAGGGAAATTCGTCCGGCAAAAGAACCTCTCATTTCACAAGCTGAAATTGATTGAAAAAATGATTTTGTCTGTATGTATATTGAACACCTGGAGGGATTTCAAAAACCGGATGAAGCAGCAGAGGTATCTCTGTAAAAGTGCAGCTCTGCTGCTGCTGCTGTGTGTGCTGTGGGGACATCAGAAATTCTTGGCTGTTGGCAGAAATAAATTGCTTCGGGGTCTGATGGAGGTAAGGATTTGGGATATAAGAGCCATCGATCATGTCTTGCTGTGGCACAGTTTCGTCTGGGGAAATTGCCAGCATCAGTCAGACGAAGTGAATGAATGTGGAGAGGAGCACGCTGTGTTAGTTCTCACAAAATAATATTCCAGTCCCCGCAGTCCAACTTGTGAATTCATCTCTCTGCCGGCTACTCAGCAAGGATCACACACTAATGTGATTATTGTCCTGGGTAACGGGGCACTCCTGTGGGACTTCAAAGAGAGCAGATCAGAGGGAAAATGGAAAAAAAAAAAAAAAGAAAAAAGGAAAAAGCTGTGATGCACACAGGTGCAGAGCACTTTATGAAACGATTTATGCTTTAAACATATTAACAGGTTCAAAGTGAGGACACTGACAGCATCTGTTACGTACTTTTAACATACGTCCACATACATGATTTTTTTTTATCATGTCTTGTGACATGCTCTGATGGTCGGTTCAAGTGGTTTTAATTCAGCGTATAAATTATGCAGCAGACTACAATTAAAATTCATAATCTGAGGCAAAAATAGAGATGCGCTGGGGTTTTGTATTCCTTTTCTGTGAATATTCTGAGCACAACTTCATATTTTGCAGAGATAAACAGCTTTCAGGCGCACAAAAGAGCCGCTAATTAGAGGCTGGGGAAAGCCTTCATGCTCTTTGTTCTGACAAAAAAGGGAAGCTTTTAGAAAAATGCACATCACTGACAAGATGAAACCCTTGAGTGGTTGAAAAGCTCTTGAGTTGCTGTACTGTCTTTCTTTTCAAATGAACTACATCATGCATCCACTTGTTTGAGGACGTCCAATTCCAGCTGCGGACATGATCGTCCCGCCGTCGTGCTGCTTGCGGTTACATAAGGCTCTGCGGGGTCGCCGCAGGTCACACGTGGTGTATCTCCCTGGTGAGGAGAGTTCGCGTAGGGTCACTGGGGTCGTTCTTCATTAGTTCATACAGGACACAGGGGGTCACACACCCCACAGTTCATCAGTGCAACCGCTCTATATATATTTCTCCAGCCGAGCCTCATTCCTCCACACTTGAGACCCTCCTCCTCCATCCTCCATCCTCCTCCTGTCACTTCACGGCCCACCACTAGTCTCCAGTTGCCTTGTCCTGCTAAAGCGACAAACCACTGAAATATTAATGGTGTAATAATTGAACTGTCATGCCTTCTGGAGTGCAAGAAAATCGAGCTAAATCTCAATTAGACAAGCATATTATCTAATATTGCTCCCACTTCCTAATCTCATTTAGCGTCTTGTTTCTGTTTTTTTCTCAAGCCATTCATATTTTAATAATAGATGAAATGCATGGCTAAGCTTGTCGTAGAATACTGATTGTGCAAATCATTGCCAAAGGTCACAATACAAGCTATTTCAAGTTCTGAAGAGGGAGGAGGAAAAACAAAACCTCTGAACAAAGAAGATTCATTTATGCATTAAAGAAAAAAGCTCTACTACTTATACATGCTTTGTTTTTCACTGAGCTGTAGACAGAGTGTCAGACTTGGAAGCTAAATGAGTAATCGATTGAACCAAAAGGACAAAATAACGACCGAAAAAACTGCATTTCACACATCAGAAGCAACGCCAGTCAATTGGCGCTTAGCGTTAATCAGCCCGGCCGTTGTTTTAATTGTTCTTGAGCGATCAAATGAGAATCAGTGTGGAGGCATTATCAGGACTGTGAGAGGGGAGTGTGGAGCTGCTGTCTTCCCGTCTCAGGTCTTTAGCGAAGAGAATATTTTAATCCAGCCTGACAAGACGAGAATCTGCTTAATCCTATTACAAGCTTGCACATTAAACTACAGTAGGCCCACACTTCTCTGCCTGTTGTCTTTGTGTGAGAAAGAAGCAGATGGTGCCAACTAAAGAGCCAACTGTAGTGAACTCTGAATGGTTGTGCTTGGACCCCACCCGGTTACTAAACAACACATTCACAAGTGTGGAGAATGCTTGAGGAAACAACTTGTTGTTGTGGCGCCTCTTTCCTTTTTTTTTGTTGTTGTGGTACCTCTTTCCTTTTGTTTATTAGTTTATTTATTTTTTCCATTTGTATGTGTAAATGTGTTTCTGGGTCAGAGTTCAGATTTAATGCTGGACCAGATGGCTGAACTAAGAGTCAAGAAACAGACAGAGCTTGCCAACTGTATCTGTAGAGCTGTAGAAGTGTGCCAAAGTCAGTGGAAGCCGTACAGTGATCAGAGATGCCGTACACAAGAGTTTGAGAACTCAAAGACTTGACACACTAGCAAGAGGACTGAAGTGAAGTGCTGGGTGATATGTAACGGTGCACAGTGAGCCAATCATTGTTGAAAAATAAACCTGACAGGATGATGCAGGACCCTAAACCCTGTTCATTACCCTGCTTATTACATGGATGCCTACAAACTATTGATTTTAAAAAAAAAGGTTGTATTGACTTGATTTTATTGTGTTAGCTGTGGTTCTCCAGAGTCTATGATAAAAAATACATCCATAGAAATGGTACAGTATGTTATTCATATTAGCTGTCTGCTATACAGAAATAACAGACCATAGATTGCCAAAAGTGACCAATCACCATCACGCATTCAACAAAGCGATTTAATAAACACAATAAAAAGAGTGGTCGCCATCAAGATTTCTTCCTGTTCAGAATATCTGAAAAAAGTTATTTCTATCCAATTATATGGCTTTTAATGCCACATGCTCTTGTTTTGATACCCAAAGTCAGAAAAATATGGGAGACTTGAGTGCTTCCTCTGAGGAAATAAACAGCTCTAAACTGTTAAAAATACGCTTCAAAGACAAAGACAAATGGGACGGGGCTCCAAAAGTCTGAAATGAAACTAAGCCAGAAATCTGTGCCAACTAAAGATGGCAAACACCACAAACTACATTTATCACCTGAAGCACCGTCATCCAGCAAAGGATGCAGAGAGCAAGCGCCGATACCTCAAACACCAGCAATTAGACCCATCCTGGAACGAGAGAAACACCGACGCAACAAACCAGAACCAGACTGTGCCTCATTAGAGAAAGGTCACTCATGCTTTTTTGCTATTTTAACGACAAAATGTCTGATTTTTGATGGCATCTAATGCAAAACTGAGCCAAGATTCAAGCTTTAAATATTTCACAACTGTCATAGACAGACAAGATTAAGAGCTCGACGTAAATAGTGATTTTATTTATGTCGTGATCAATAACTGATGTGAAGAGAGTGATGGTGATCAGTCAGAGAAAGTCAGAAGTTTGAAAAGCGGGTAGCTTTTTATTGTAGTGAAGACATTAATGATGATGTGAAAAATTAGGTTGCGATGTCTTTGCATCCAATTGGTCTACATTTGGAAAGTGATTTGCTGTTGACAAGGAGAAAGTTTGTCAGAAAGTGCTCTACATCTGTCACTCAGAAGGAGCTTTAAAGTACGGTAGCAGATTTCAACTTGGCTCACAGGGCTTCATTTCCCTCTTGGTGCCCCCTCCACCGCAGAGCTTCTGTCCCCTCTGAGCCTTGGCTAAGTAAGGTTAGGGTTCATATTGGCCTTCCCACAGTGAGCAGCTTTTAACTTCCTGCCAGCTTCATCAATCTCGGGCCGGTGTGATCGCTGCTGAGAGGGGCGGGGATTAAGAACAGCCTGCGGTCTGTAAATCAGGCAAGCCTAAAGGGGCCCCTCTTGTGTGCATCATATAGACACCATACCCTATGACTTCAATGCAGACATCACAACTCGCAGCAGTTAAGCCCTAAGAGTGGACCTCCCTCAACCAGATGGCTGAGCTGGTTCTCAATAAATGTTTAACGAGGGGAAAACAAATTAAATCAGAAGGCAAATGATCAAGCACAGTGTGAACAAAGTGTAATCCATCTAAGAGGTGGCGTTAGGTTGGTAAAGGATTTTGGCCAGCACAATAGGACAATGTGAACACATTGTCTTGTGGGGATTCTAACTCCCCTCATTCCCTTCTAACCAGGCCAATCTTACCAACAAAACACTAGCCAATTAGCACAGAGCCCTTATCTTTGGATTTTAATCTGTGTTTAGCAACATAAATCACCATGTCTGGGAACCACTGAAACAAAGCAAAGCCTGAGGCGTTTTCTGGATGACTTATAGCTCTGAGACACCGATCTTCACTTGGATATAAAGTCAATAAGCCTGCATTGTGATTGAGTGAGGCTGATGCGCATTGTGTATAGCACGCTCAAGAGTCCCGAGCCTTGTTGGTGATGCTGTAGGTAGGTGGGGTAGGGGTCACGAGTTGCTTCACAGAGGCCAACATTGAGTCACAGACAGAGTTAATACCATTAACATGAAGCATGGTTGAAGAGTTCAGAGTTCATGTTCTTCTGAAAACAGACCTGCACCTAATGCATGAAATCGACTCCTTTGTTCCCTGGTCAATTATTCAATTACATCTCTTGAACAGGAGTTTGACCTCAGAGTTTGCTATTGAATTTGTAAAGGCAGAGAGAAGATTAGAAAAGAGCAGGAGTTGGATTCAAACGTCAGTGTGAACAGTGAGTTCTTTTTTAGGCGCTGCACAGCTGGTTCAGCGTGTGCTAGTTACTGTACAGGTCATGTCTTGATCACTACTTTTATCAACACGCACACCTTCTTTGGTACCAATTGGATGCTCCATCAGTACGGCAACAATTACAGTTACTGTATTTTATCAGTGGAATGCTCCTCACTAAGAGAGTGGCCACAGAGAGGTATACCCACTGTGTATAAAACAACACCATTAGCTATCTTCTAATTAGTTGGCGCTGTTACATTCTAGTTAGTTAGTTGCGTTTATGCATTGTCCTTGGACCTTTACTTAATAATCCTCCTAATATTTGTTTTTTTAAGTAGCCCTAACATGCTTTCAGGACAGAAGATTGATTCAATCTATTATCTGAGTTTTTCGGCAAGTGTGCCTCGTTGGTGGGCACATGTAAATGTAGGTTCTTTTTGGTGAAGAACTGATCAGTAGGTTAGGGTAAATGATGTGGATGAATGCATACATTGTGACTGTCTCTCATAATGAGCCCTGTGATCTAAAAGTATGTACATTGACCATTTTCAGATGTTGGCCGTCTCATTTACATTGAAATCCTTACCATCATCCCACCTAACGGTGAAAACAGTAATTACTGTTTAGCTGCTGGTGACACTAGTCAGATCACTTTCACATGAATGACTGTAATAAAGCATGACTATCTTTCAAAACATGGCAATGAATTCTATCTCATGTGCACACTAGCACTTTGAGCGCTTGACGTAGTTAAACATAATCAAATATATATATATATAATTGCTAAAGCTAATTTAATATAATAGCTAATAATTTGGTACTATTTTTCTCTTTCTTAATTCTGTGGTGTGTTCGCTGTTCAGCTAATTACTCCACCGTGACCTGCTGAGCTGGGTCACAGCCAACACGAGGAAGACTAATGAACTGACACCCTAGAGGGTGTACAGTGCAGAGCCCTGCTGCAGACACCAACATTCACATAGAGTACATTACTCTTTTCAGGCCTCCTCCCTTCTGCACTTTGGACCGATCGTGTGCTCATTATGGTCCAGACTCTGGTCTGTTAGCTGGAAAATGATCCAGTGCTCTGTAGTCTGCAGCATGTCAGAGTGTGAGTGCAGACAGCTTACTCTCTCTGACTGTTAACTATGTATGTTATTTATGCCTAACACCTCTCAGGCAGCACTATTTGCTGCAATAATAGATAAATGTGTAGCTGCATTGTTAATCTCTTTGACTCGTCGTTATCAGAAACATGCAGGCACAGATCTAAACGGCGCCGTGATTAAATCGTCTGAATAGTACCTTAACTTTGATGGTAATTTTGATTTGAATCTTGGCTTAGTTTGGGGGTAAATGCCTTTTTCTTCCAGTGATGCTGAACATCTGCCATGCATTAATAAATCCACAGGCCCTTTTATTTGTTTATTTATTTATTTTCCATTGTTCCATGAAAAATACACTCTCTGCTACACACTTCCACCGACATCAAACTACAAAACAGTTTGAGTCCCAGGGGCAAAGGGGGTGATAGGCTGCTTTAATGTGAATATTTCTTTGTCGCAGCAAAATGTGAACCAGCGCGCAGCACAGTTCCTGTTGATGTGCCACGGTTATGCCTGACTGAGCAGGGAGCAGTTGGGCTCCCAGTCACGAGGGATTTGTTGTGTTTTGGGTTTGCCTTTCCGTCTGCCAGCGCGTGGGTGGATTCATGGGGCCTTCTCTGTCTGTGCCGCTTTCACAGGTACAGCATCTTCAAGAGCGCCAGAGAAATGAACTGAGGACGCGGGAAGAGACAGTTTTCCGAGGACGTCCGAGAATCACAGCGAAAACCATGAGGTTGCAGAGGAGCTTGGGATTGGTTGCCGTGCTGGGCGCCATCACCTATATTTGTGCCTTTCATACGACTGCAGCCATCGACATCCCACTGGAGGGTGAGTGCTGATTTGTTTCAGAGGCTGCTACTGTTTTCTCAATTACTGTAACGCCTTGTCAGCAATTTTCATTGTGACTATTTCCATCAAAGAAATGAAAAACAACAACATCAGGGACATTGTTTCCTGGAAACACAAGTTTGCTGTTAACTTTATAATGTACACATTTGCAGTGCTGTTAGGACCACTTCACAAATCTGCATGACTAAAACTAATAATGTATTTGGAATTTGAGTGGCTCAGCCCTTTTAGTCTTTGTACACCGAAAACTTTGACAACATAAGTTTCCTGACTGCCTTCAAATAAGAGTTAAATGAACAAAATTGAAATAATTTGCCGTAAAAACATGAAACTAGTTGAATTAAATTCACTGAACCTCACTGAAGAAAACTGTTCTATTAACTTAAAACATGCAGTAAAATGCACACACCTTCATGTGTTTCATTTAAACTACCAAAGAAAGGGTTTCTCAAACAATGCATGCTGGGAATTCTGATATTATGTTGATAATCCATTTTGATAAGTTTTGTGAACACTCAACGATACATAGTACGTACATCAATTCATGTGGAAATGAGTAACACTTCTGTTTGAAGTTTTACAGTGTGATCATTCAATATGAGTCCATTGAACATGATAACATTTACTGTACTTAAACACACAATAAAAACACTTCAAGTCAGTCAAAAAGATATAACAATGTGTATAGACAAGGAAAGATGATGTATGAGGAGTCTTGATTATTGTTTATGCATATCACTGAAGTTGTCCTTGGTTCAACTTTCACCAGACAAGCACTTCTGAATCATTTTGAGGAGAATAAACCACACCACAGAGAGCTGCTGCAGTCATCAAGCATTCTGTGAATGGAATATATTTACAGCTATTATCTGGTTTGAATCAGGTTTCTTGTTTCTTTTGTGTTGCATCTGCATGACTCCCAGTTTCCTTGGAAACGCATATCAAACCTTCTCCTCTAAATTATTCAGAAATTTCTCTTAAGGGCTCGATGAAGAACAGTTCAAACAGGTTTTCTGAAGAGGCAAAAAGCATTTTAAGCTCACTGATGTCACTTCTTAATTCAGTCTTGTGTTTTGCATTTCTCGTGTGTGTGTTTAACAGAGTTTATATAGAGAATGCCTGTGACATGAAGGGATTAACTGCTGACTGTTTTTGTTTTGTTTATTCCCCTCCCAACCCCGGCTGCCATGGATTGTGTAGTTTTAGGCCATGTAAACAGTAAGTTCACTCTGCCATACTGTAGCTGGTATTAGTGACATCCTCGGCTCTCCTCCGTTAATCTCCTGGATCGCGTTGAGCAGAGCAGCAGCTTTACTCCCAGCCATATGTGTTGGATCTGTGTCTCGTGTCATCAGTCATGACTGTAATACTGCCACTCTAGCTTCATGGCATGTCCTCATCCTCCTCTACACAGAACTGTAACTGTACTGTCATTATGGGTGTTTTTTTCCATGCTCAGCATATGTCACAACTGCGTCATCATGAGATCATACCAGACCAAATCAAAGAGAGTTTTATGCCAAAATAAGACCAGTCCAACAAAACGACTGACGTAAATGGCAAACCATCAGACAACACAATACAACGTTTGAGTTATTTTTAGTATTTTAGTTATTGTCAATATTTTATGACAAATAGTATTTTGGGATAGAACTCTGACAAACAGTCATTAACATCATTATACAGTGGTTCCCAACCTTTGGGTCAAAGCCCCCCAAAGTGTCCCAAGATGAATATAAGACAGATTGCTTTATTTTGTTTCAGATTTTACTCATTTGTGCTTTTTTTTTTTTTTTTTTTGAAATATTGGACACTTCTTCTACTTCAGCCTTCTCAAAGTTCCAACATGTAACATTTAGGAGGATCTATTGGCAGAAATGGAATGGTTTTCATTTATTTATAACCACCTCAAAATAAGAAACATTATCGTTGCTTGAGAATGAGACTTTCATCTCGACAGAGAGAGCAAGTTCTCTTCTGTGGAGTATGCCATGTTTCTACAGTAGCCTAGAATGAACAAACCAAACACTAGGTCTAAAAGAGTGTTTTGCATTTTGGGCGGAGGGGGCTCGCAGTCACCAGAGTTTTTCCCTCACACTTGCAAAGAGGCAGGTGAGACAAGGGATATTCAGTTCATTCATTTACTACTAGATACCACTAAATCCTACACTCTGGTCCTTTAAAATCCTTTAAATTGAACATCTGTCATGTAAAGATTTAATTAGATGTACATCACACGCCACATAGCCAGCGATGAGGGGTCACGGGTAGACGTTGCTTTGTTTGAAGCTACAAAGGTTGGGAGCCACTGCCGTAGTATCATATTAAATGTGACATACTTGTGAATAGAGCTCTGCACTGAGGCCCGCGTTGTGGTTCTCACACTTTCATGCTTGTTTTGTTTGTTGCCCAGTTGAGCAGCTGCCCACCATCACGGCTCAGTCGCCCAGCTCTCTCATCGCCTTCCCTTTTGACGAGAGCTACCCCATGACGTGCGAAGCCAAAGGGAATCCCGAGCCAGAGTGAGTACTGAGCCTTGCATCACTACACATGAGAAGGAGGAGAGGACGGAGAGCTTGTTAGTCGCCAGACAGACGCCAATAACAAACAACAACAACAGCAACAGTTTGCCATCATCATGTTGTCTTTGGGCGCTCTGGACTGGAACTTTGAAAAATGAGTATGCCGCAGTATCTGAAGGACTTTTCAATACCGCCTTTCTTTATGTAGATTCAGATGGACGAAGAATGGCCAGGAATTCGACCCCTCTCAAGACCCCCGGCTGATGAAAGAGGAGAATTCTGGGACCTTTGTGATACCCAATAATGGGAACCTTACAGAGTACCAGGGAAACTATCGCTGTTACGCCTCAAACAAACTGGGGACCGCCATATCGCAGGAGATTGAGTTCATTGTGCCCCGTGAGTAACATGCATCTGCAATTGTGTGTGTGTGTGTGTGTGTGTGTGTGTGTGTGTGTGTGTGCAGGGGGTGCTCTGTTACAGTCTTTCAGAGTGATTCAGGGCCAGCAGTGCTGTGTAATGACTGCACCTCTCCATTGTGAGCTTTTCATTGTATTGGACGTGGCAGAAAGTCATTGAGGCTCCCGAGCGCCCCACCCCTCTCAGCATCCCCTCTATAGCTCCGTATTGGAGAAAGCACAGAATGTGATCCAGCCTCTCCATCATTTCCTTTGCTACATTTTTCATTTTGTTCCCAAAACACAGTCCATAAATCCTCAAAGAAAATCCACTCCAAGGGCGACTTTGACTGAATTTGGCTGGGCTTCAAGCACTCAGCGGTGGTGACAAGCCACACACAATAGTAGTAGTGATGTCTGTTTTGTTTCTGCAGGCCAAGAACTGAAAAAAAAAACACCCCCGTAGAATTCAATCTAGTGAATGATACAGACCTCAGAAATGCTACGCCTCCTGTTAAATTCATGAATGATATCACTGCCATCTACTGGAGAAGAAGAGAACAGCACAGTGTGTTTAGTTATTCACATCACTCACTGCATGTTCTGTCTTTTTTCTAGATGTTCCAAAGTTTCCTAAAGAGACACTCGATCCTGTCGTGGTGGAGGAAGGCCAGCCTTTTACTTTAAAATGTGACCCACCTAAAGGAATACCTCCCCTGCAGATCTACTGGATGACCATCAGTAATCCATAACTCTTATCTATTATTAGTCAATATGGTGTAAATTCAAAATATTTAATGATGCTGATACTTTTGATTCTCACCCATGATATATTGTGTTTTGATATAATTAGACAGCAGAACAATTCTCATCATCTCCTGAACTGATTAACCCATCAAAGTTCACTCATCTAAAAGGTTCCCACGGGTACAAAATATGTGAGGATGAATTCTGTATTTCCTCATATCATATAGCTTTAACGAAAAGCTGGAACAAGCTGATACAGAACATACATATATGTGACACTGACAAACATAAGATGGAATAAGATTTTTTTTAAACCCAAACGCACATAATGTGAAGGTATGTAGTATTCACCTCCTTTACTCAGGTAAAAGTATTATTCAGCAAATACAAGTCGAGGTCATGCGTTCGAAAAGCACAGATTTATTTTCAGTAAAATGTTCTTAAAGTATCAAAGTGCACTTTCTGCGTATAAATGTCCTCCATGATGTATTATTGTATTATTGTGACATTATTAGATTCATACTGATGCGTCAAAGCCTGACCAGGATTTTTCTGTTTCAGCTGGTTGAGATGGAGCTAGTTTTTTTGTACATATAGGTAGTTCAGTCCAAACATGTTACCGCCTCCAAATGGTCACAAGATAAAATTCTGCTACAAAAATTAGTTTGTGTGAATCGCTAATCTTTATTTTTTCAGAAACATTTGATAATTTGACCTCCTTATGCCTTTGAATGTCATCATGTGTTTAAAGTTAGATAAGAGGCCCTTCTGAGAAGAGTAAGAAGAGGCCCAAATTAGACACTTTTTATAAACAGTCACAACTCACGTGGTTTATATCAATATCAAATTTGATTTTGAAAAGTAACATGGAGCTATAGCCTCTAAAAATGGAATACTTCAAAGAAGTACAAGAACCTCAAAATTGTACTTGAGTGAATGTAAATGTAATGTAAAAACAGAGGTCATGATAGAATACGCACTGCCCTCCTCTTTCTGTGCTCAGATCTTCAGCACATCGAGCAGGATGAGAGGGTGTCCATGGGCTTGAACGGAGACCTTTACTTCTCTCACGCGGTGGAGAAGGACAGCAGGAGAGACTACTGCTGCTTCGCTGCATTCCCGAGAATACGAACCATCGTTCAGAAGACCGCCATGTCTGTCATTGTCAAGACAAGTAGGTGTCACTCCGGCTTCTTCGCCTTTGCTCGAGTGCCCTCGATCAGGCGTGATGCACTCTGATCATCTCCAACACGTTCACTGAGATCCATATTCATAGCTACACTTCAAAAGCCATCCAAGTGTCACGCTGTCTTCTTTCTGTGCACCTCCTTGGTTCTACGTGGTGATTTTTTAAAATCTTGGTGATTGTTATGTTTGTGATGTTTCCATGCCGTCCTCATGTTCATGTTTTTTTTTGTTGTTGTTGTTTTTTGTCTCATCCACCTCCATTTCAGAAAAAAGTGACATGAGTCCTGAAACTGGTAAGTTTGAAGGTTTTAAGAGTAAAACATCTTGTGCTGTGATTAATTTCTAAACATTTGTGTACACAATGCAGCTGTGTTAATATAGATCTTATGAAATATAGAAGTGTAGCTGATAGGAAACTGCATTACACGTGTGATTTTTATTATAATGTCTAATCTCTGCTGCACTTTTCTTAGCTAATGCAATCCTTGAGAGAAGACCCTCTCTTCTGACGCCCTCTGGTGTCAAATCAGAGACACAGCTGGTCAAAGGAGACGACTTGAAATTGGAGTGTATTGCTGAGGGCTTGTAAGTAATACTGCCTTTTTATGTTTTATTTATATTATGTCCAAAAACAAATACAAGCTTTTTTAAAAAATGTTGCATAATTTCCATTTCATGTTCAGGTGATATCTAACTCTTTGCCTCCGTTCTGTTAGTCCGACTCCACAGGTTGAGTGGGTGAAGATTGGTCATCGACTCCCCATTAAAGCAAAACTGGAGAATCATGGCAAGTTGCTGATTGTGCCAAGAGTTGAGCAGGAAGACAGCGGGAAGTACATGTGCAAGGCGAAGAACACACTCGGAGATGCAGTCCACTACTTCACAGTGACAGTAGAAGGTAACTGCAAAGCTGTTGTCAACATCTGACTGTGACTGAAATCTTCTGAATAACAGATCCTTCACTTCTTTGTAAAACAGTGCAGAATTAGATTATTATTATTATTATTATTATTATTATTATTATTATAACAAAACTGTTTTAATGGTCATTTAAAAGGAGAATATAAAAGGAGAAGAGATTATGTTGGGTGATGGAAGAACTGCTTAGTTCCTTTTCTTCAAAAACAAAAATGTAAAAATGCTCCAATACAAGTACAGAAGTATTATCAGCTAAATGTACTTAAAAATACTCATTCTACATAGAAAAACATTCTTATTATTTAGGACAACATCAGGTCGTTAATACTTCAATGTGCATTTTACTTGTGTAGCTGGTCGAAGTATTACAGTACAGTATTACAGTACTGGGTACTTGATCTGTTGATTTCCAACCTAAGCAGGCAGCCCTTCTGAAGGGTCACAAGAGAAATCTAAGGGGTCATATGATGATCAGTAAGGCAGACTCTTTTCTCTTCTCTTAAAGTGATATGTAAAAGAAACCATCTGAGAACTTTGGGAGGGAGTGTGGAGGGTTCTCTGTCCGTCTGTCTAATAACTCAAATATCTGAAGTCTGACTAGACAATGTTTTTATGTAAGAGCTCACAAGCTCCAGTGGTTGATAACAACTGGTTTAATCTTTTAATAATAATGTGCTGTACTTTATAAGCTTACCCAGTGTTTTGTATACACATAATCGTACAGATGAATGTCAACTAAATGTACTGAAGTTTAAAGCACTATAATTCAGTACAGTACTTTACTGTCCACCACTGATAAAGTATATGAGTACATTGTATGGGTGATGTAGCTGTTCTGTAAAATAAAAATAAAGGAGGATAGTTATATTTTAGACTCATACAGAATATTTCCCCACCATGATTGTGGTGAGACAGTAGGCAGCTGTCTGTCTCTCTGTCTGTCTGTCTGTCTGTCTGTCTATCTCTCTGTATGTCTGTCAGGGGGTAGACTTGTACCTTATACTTGTAATGTAGCATCTCTGGAGGAGGACTCTCATATTGAATAACATATACTGCACAAGTGTTCCTGAAATTGCGTCCGCTGTAAATCCTCAGTGTTTTTCTCATAATGACACTCATCAGTTGGATAATATGCCGTCTGTGTTTCCCCAGAACCTCCAGATTGGGTGTCTGAGCCTGAGAGCCAGCTCAGCATGATTGGCTCAGACGTGTCCATCAAGTGCTCTGCCAGCGGGAGTCCTCAGCCGACTATAACGTGGAAAGTGAACGGCGTGCCGCTACGGGGTGAGTCCAACAACACAACAGCCTCACTTCACGTCACTGAGCTATTCTGAGTGAACACAAAGGTCAAATGTTGTCTGGCTTAACTTTAAATACAACATATTACATAACATATTACCAAAGCATTGAATTCTCCCTTATCTTAAAATTGTGAAATGAAAACTACAGTATTCATGGGGAGCACTACAAGAGGAGGGAGTGAAAAGTCTTTTGTTGCTCCAAATAAATTGCCTTAAGTGAGGTCACTCGAGTCAGCATCAGTGTAAAGCTGAAGACTATAAGTTTGAAAAAAATCTGGATGTGTGGAAAGCAGTGAGCTTAACAGACCTCTGTAGCCGGCTCCTCATCTCTGCTTGAGCGTAGCAGCTCGAGACTACATTAGTTAGCAGCGTAACACACTCCAGTATCTGACCACAATGTGTCTGCATTGTAGTGTAGGCGAGAGTTTATGGAACTCTGACCCCAAAACAGAACTCCAACCTTAAAGATAAAAATAGTTAACACAAGTTTATTCACAAGAATGAGTGGTTGAAGCTGACTGAGTGAATCCAGACAGTGTTGGAGCTGGGCACGCAGACTGAGCTGAGGGCAGCTCGACAGGCAAACAGGGAAAGACCAGGGGGTAATAAACCTGAAGCACAGGAGAGTAGAATCAGGCAGGAGTTAAAATGTTGGCTATAGCGTGAGTGCCACAAAAGTGAGTGTACAATCTGACACCGGTGTGAGAAGCCGTGGTAGATATACTGCAAAGTCATGAATGGTGGATGAGATGCGGGTTGCAGCAGGGGGAGGATGATTAGGTGGCCAGGGCCACAAACACACACGTGTGTGTGAAGGGAACGGTACGGTACAGACCATGACATATGTCTGATATCTGTGTATCCATTGTTTAACAGCACATGATAAGAACTGATGCTGAATATGTGGAGTTCTCTTCTAAACATGATGTTGGCTATTAGCTTCAACAACAAGATTAAAAAGTTTCAGTTCAGCAAGGAACACAAGGAACTAAGTTAACTGTAATATGGTAACAACCCCAACAGCTGCTTTTCTCGTGGGTGTTTTATGCAAGACAGAATGTCTCTGGGGAGAGTTTAAGACTCAAAGTTGGAAAGGTTCAAAAGACCAGAGGGTTTTTAGCCTGAAACTTTGCAGTCCCACCTGAGTCAGGATGATAATTCCACCATATGTGCGTGTCAGGAGGGTAAAAAGTCAGTACAGGGCAGAGGGGAGGCCAGGTTGATGGAGAAAAGGTAGTCACACCTGACCTGCAGTTTAAGGTTAAACGTCTGAGGATGACAGAACTGTTGAAATATACAAAAAATATGTGCCTGAGAGTTTTGAGACCAGTTTTCCTCTACATACACTGTTGCAGCATGAATGCTGATCTTAAACATTTGTGTTTTCTGTATATGCCTTTGCTCTATTACAGAGTCCCCTGCAGCCAACAGGAAGGTGTTAGATGACACTATAGTTTTACACAACGCCAAAGCATCTGACAGCGCAGTCTATCAGTGCCAGGCCTCCAACAGACATGGGACGCTTCTGTCCAATGCAAACATCATGATCATGAGTAAGTACGACAGCTTTTAGCTCGCCATTTTCATCGCTGTACATCACAAGTACATTGAAAGCACCATGTAAACCAGTTATACCAGTTATAAGAAGTGTTTGTTTCACCGAGTTTGTGAGTGAGTGTCAGACTTTGCAGTGAGTCATGAAGTGAGACTGCTGACTGACGTGTCAAGCCAGAGAGCTGGTGCCGATGATGGCATATGACCATAAAGCAGCGAGCAACCTGGGGAAGGAGGACCTGACTACAAGCTGTACTCCTTCATTCAGGCTAGCATTTCTCCCTTGTGGTGCAACAAGCCCAGTTTTCCATCATTTATATGCTAACAAGCCTCCACCCCTCTCTCAATTCCATACTGATATCAGGGCCATAAGACAAACATGTGCTGCTTTACAAGTGCAGATAAATAAATCAGAAAGACAGAATGTTGCTTTCTGTCTCTATACACAAACGTGAGAGAGTTTGTTCCCGGTGACACAGGAGTTAATAAAGCCGGACAGTCTCTGAATGCAAAGTCCCAGCTGCTGCCTTTGTAAACAATTAGGAGAGACAGACCATTTTAATGGGAGGCTTTGGCTACAACTGATAAGGTGCTTGTGCACAGCTAACTCATTATTCCATTGTTTTCGTCTTTGATTTCATTTTCACATTGACGCATTTCTGACAACCTGACAGCTGAATCATTTCTTGACACAAAAGGATATGACAATTAACACACACACACACACAGGGGAAGGCAACAGTCACCTCATTTAAGCCACAATTATCTGCCTCATTCCTTCCTGTTTGATCTGGTTTTGTCACTGCAAACCCGATCACGTTCAGCGTTGTTGTTATTGCTAAAAGTACAGTCGGCAAGGGCGGCACAGAAGGTTAGCTACGGTGGAACATTAGGGCATCCTGTGCTCTTCAAACGAGGTTAGACTGATACAAAAATCACAAGAAATCTCCAAGGTACTCTCTTTTAAGTGAATAAAATGCCTTTATTGTCACAGCAAGTTAGCAAGTTGACAGATTTTTTAACTTTGTTTTTAGGTCTAACTTGATCATGCCATGGTGGTAAAGACATTTTGAGCATTTAAAAGAGAATGCCAGGAATTTTTTGTGTCCATATTTGTCCTCATACAAACAGCAACGCAAACAAACTCAAATTGAGTCTAGGAACCAGTTTTTGAAGCTTAACTGCTGCTGCATGGTCTTCACAGATATGCCCCCCATGATTCTGACCACGGGTGGGGAGGATTACTCGGCTGTGGAGGGGAAAGGAGTGATGATGCACTGCAAAGTCTTCAGCTCTCCTCCTTCTACAATCACTTGGTAAGTGTGCAGTTTGTTCCTGTCTGCCATACACCAGCAGAGAGCAGTAGATCTCAGCTGGTTGATGCATGCGGTCCCTCTGTATACAATGTGACTTTCTTGGTGTTTCTTTAAAGTAACCCTGACGCTCAGCACTCAATTCAGAAACTTTAATTCCTTCTCTGCTGCCACACTGTCATGTCTGTTGGGTTCGTATTAATTTGACTAACTGAGAGAATTTCAATTGCGAGCTTCATGGATGCTTGTTCTGAATGTTCTCCAGGAGCAAAGATGACTCTTCTGAGTCCGTGGTGGGACCGAGGTTTACCGTTCATGACAACGGCTCGCTGGAGATCTACAGCGTCGAGAAAGACGACACAGGGCAGTACACATGTTTAGCCAAAAACATCGAAGGAACGTCAGCCGTCGAAGCCATGCTCTATGTGAAAGGTAAACAGTTTTACCTGTAAAAGTATTTGCAGTGGCTTCCAGTCCTTGAAATGTAACTAATATGGCTGTTCCTATTGAAGATCCCACCAGAATAGTCGTGCCCCCAGAGGGCCTGCAGATCTTAATAGGTACCACGGCCCAGCTCTCATGCCTCGCAGAGTACGACAAGTCCTTCAGCAACGACTTTGAGCTCCTGTGGGAAAAAGATGATATGGAGATAGCCCTCAACTACACTGAGAATTCAAGGTAGGGTACTGATTTCTTTCTATTTATTTATTTATTTTACAGCTTTGAAGACTTAATCCCAGCTGGAAAGTCATTTTACTTTTCAGTTTTGTCAATCAATAATGCGTCTCCGTTTTTCTGTCAGCAGATATTTTGTGGAGGACGGCATTCTTCAGATTTTCAATGTAAGCCACAGGGACCAGGGTGTGTACACATGTGTGGCGAGAACCCCAGTGGACCAAGACACGGCGTCGGCGCTGCTCATGGTGTTAGGTGAGAAAACATTTCTGCTCCAAACCAAAGGATCAGAGACTCTGGTGCTGCAGTAATGTTTGATCAATATGTCAGGAAACCAAAGCAGAGCGTGAACATGCAGACCGCGGCTTTATTAGTGCAGCCCTGCGACTGACAATCGCCCATTTGAGATATTTCTGACATTTTTAAAGTCTAAAAGAAATATCGGCAGCCATACGCAGTGACGCAGCTCGTTCCACATCCTCGGGATGATTTGATTGAACGTTTGTTCCCTTGGCTTTTTTATTTTTTTTTATTTTTTGCTGCAGAGATTGATGTGTCTGTGATTTTCCAAAGCCATGTTGTTGTGATGGTTTTCAGACGTCCCTGATGCACCTGAGTACTTGGTACTGTCTGAACACAAGAGCAAAAGTGTGAAACTGAAATGGATCCCCGGGGACGACCACAACAGCACAACCACAGGTAAAAGGAGCATCTGTGTGTGCAGGTGTCAGCACATACAGTACGGTACACGCTGAATCACTTGCTTCTTGCCATGAATGGCATTAATATGACATACACATTTTTTTGGGCATCATTCTGAATGTAAATAGATTTGTTTGATACCATCTTGTACAATATGAATCTATTATCAATTCATCCAAGCGTGAATTATGATTAGTCTCCCTGAGGAATACACAAACCCAGAGATGGGTTTGAGGAGTTTTCTGCACAGCTGGTGGTTAGATAAGCAATCCTTTGGCGAGAACCAGAGCAGCAAGGGATCACTCTGATTGTCTTTCTGCCTGTCAACAGAGTTTATTATTGAGTACGAGGAAAGCCAGTGGGAGCCAAGAATCTGGAAGGAGCTGCTCCGAGTACCCGGGAACCACAACTCGGCTGTCCTTAAACTCCACGGCCACATTGACTACTGCTTCCGTGTGTCTGGCGTTAATGCTGTAGGGAGGGGTCCTTCCAGCGAGCCCACAGAGAGATACAAAACCCCGCCTGCAGGTCTGAGGCGTCCTCCTGTCATTGTTTATTATACTTTTTTTTTTTTTTTTTTTGATAAGGTCCTTCAGGCCACTTGAGTTGCCAGCACTGCTGCTCTGTGAACTATAAAACACTCAGACCTGCCATATAATTGATTCCATTTTTGTTGAAAATCTGCTCTCTTGTGTGCCTATTCACCGGAGATTTCTTCCACTAACAATGCCGACAAAATCCATATTCCCTCTTTTCTGCAGCTCCCGACAAGAACCCTGAAAACATCAAAATCGAAGGTCATTTGCCACATGAAATGGATATCAACTGGGAGGTAAGAAAAAGCTGTTTGGTCTTTTATTATCATCCTACTGCAAATTCTGTAATAGCAGCTACCTTTGCATAGTTAATTATTCACTTCTACAGTTTTGGAGAGTCAAAGAATTTCTCTGAGAGAGCCTGGATGAGGTTTTATCAGTGTTTCATAAGAAATCACCAATAGAAAATAAGAAGTGGAAAGTGCACTGCTGATGTTTTATTCTAAGGTTCAGATCTTTAGAATCACCATTTTCTGGGAACACCTTGAATGAGCTCTCCCTTTCTTTGATTAGAAATAGAAAGGAGACGTGTGAAAAGGATTTTTTTTTCTCTTCTTTTAACCATACAGTAATATATTCAGCTTCATTGTAGAAAGATAAATCTCTCCTTCACTTATTATCTGGTTGCACTGTCATGGTAACGTGGGCCCCTGAACTCTGGATTCATGGGCTCTCCCACTGTTAATGATTTGCTTTTGTGGATAATGCTATCTCATTCTATTTCTCACGGCCTGACTTCTATGAGGAGATAAATCTTTTCATCTGTGATGTCTTAGCAAGTCCTGTATCAAAAGAAGAGCCGTGCTGCTAGACCAGGTCAATTGTTCCATTGTTTTATTAGATAGCAGGATAAAACAGTGTCAGCACTCCAAGCACAGTTCACTGGGCTAGCTTGTCATTTTAATCCCGCAGAGGCAGTGACATTGAGCGGTGAAATACAAGGAGTGTCTTATGCAACTATGGAAGTCTCTATGAAACTGCTCACACCACTGTTCATCCTTTTTCTTTTCCCTCCATTATTCAGCCCTTGTTACCCATTGAGCACAATGGTCCCGGTCTGGAGTATAAGGTGAGTTATAAGAGACAGGACGTGGACGAGGACTGGAAGGAGCACATGGTCAAGAGACACTCATTTGTGGTGAAGAACACTCCCACCTTTGTGCCCTACGAGATCAAGATCCAAGCCAGGAACCATCAGGGCTGGGGCCCCGAGCCAAAGATAGTGACTGGCTTCTCAGGAGAGGACTGTGAGTGGTGATCTTTGTTGGAGATATTTTTTTTAATATATATTAGCAATGGATCAAATGACTATGAGTAATGTGAAAGAGGTCATTGGTAGTGACAATCCAGCAAGGGAATATCCCCAGACTCTGCAGTTCCCCTCAATAGGGAGCATTTTAGCTTCTTTTACTTCATTTTGTTTCCCCATCTGCAACTCTGCAGCAGGCAGCTATTTCAAAAAAAAAAAACAATAAATCCACAACCTGTCTGGTAACAACCAGCAGACAAAGTTAGTGACTATCTGGTGAGCATAGTGGAGCATTTAGCAGCTAAACAGACAGAAATTTCCCTCAGGAGTTGGTGAAGACCAAAACAATGCTAAAAGGAGAGTGAATACTCAACTTAAATTCACCAGATGCCAAGAAACACAGTTTGAAATGAATGATAAAGTGACATTATGAAACTTGTGGAAAAAAACAAACAGAAAGTTGAATTCATAAACTATGAAATATACTCTCTCCTGCGGCCAAACCACGGCGATAAGTTGCTTTTTGAAAGTAGCTAAAAAGGTCCTAGGTTACGTCACATGCTATTTTGCATGCACTGTTGAAAAAAGAGGAAATAAATGAAAAAAGAATGAATTCAAGCTTAAGTGACTCTAACTAGCCCTGTCATTAGCTATAATTGTTTTTCAACTCGCTAACATCTCATAAATATGCATCTGCCTCCAAACATTTTAATGAAGGCTGTCGTATAGGCTGAAGTGTCATGCATAGAAAGGAGCCACACTCTACAATGAACATTTTTAGAAACAATTCAACTTCATTAAATAGTCTTTATTGACTTTGTGGTCAGCCCCAAAAGTCAGCTTTAAAGTCAAATCAATCGAAACTAGCAAGAAAATGTTCTGGTCACAAATTAAAAAGCAAAGTTCTTTCTGACGAACATGAGCACAGTCTAAAGAACACGAGACCTTTTGAATATTTCATCTGTTTTCTTGTTGCTATTTCCAGTGAAAGAGATTGCAGATAGTCGATGTGTATAAAACTGATTATGCGTCTGGAGTTTACCAACTGAAACTTATTAGGTGGTGTTCAGATAAATTTAAAAAACATCTTTTCCACTATCTGTGTAACTCTGACATTTTCGGCTGCAATATTCAGGTGGACTTGAGAAATTATTCATTTAGAAGCTTTGTGATTTGGTTGAAATATTTCAGATTTGGTAATTTGACCTAGACTCTCAGTTTCAAGGTTGCGTACTGGAGCGGTTACAGCTTCTGGAGAGAAAAGCAGCATGTACAGAAGTTTACTGTATTTCCTGTGTTTAGCTTTCTTCTGGACTTGCCCGCAGGAGGTCGCCTCAGGTCATGACTCTTCCACTTGTTGTGTCCTCACTTGATGTGGTGTCCTTAAATGCGGCATTCACACGGTTTAGCTCTTATCGTTTGTGACTGTAGGTAGAGTCCAGTGATATCAGTCTTCTGGTAGGTCCTCCTATGAATAGGTGATGACAGCGTAGCTGCTTGTAGAGTTTTCTTGCTTTGTTGTGTAGCCTTAAGATGAAATCATTTGAGTTGCTTTGAGGACAACTCATCTGTTTTTATCGCGTGTCTTTCCCACAGCTCTTGTTTTTCCTTGCCTCGCTTTCAGCTCACTGTAGATTCTAATGTGTGTTTGCCTTTGCAGTTCCCTCTGCTGCACCTGATGATGTAGCTGTGGAGGTGATAAACAGCTCAGTGGTCAAGGTTAGCTGGACGCGTGTACACAAGGACAACTTACATGGACATCTGGGAGGCTACAGGGTAATACCTCAAAAACAGACCTTTGCTTTTAGACACAGCTTAAAAGGAATGGCCCTGACCTTGCTCTAAACGTTTACTTTTCTCACCCCACTCTGTCTCTCTACTTGGCCAGCTCAGTGCACACACCACAACTTGCAAACCCCCCCCCCCACAAAAACTCATTCAGCATTCTCTCACACATATACATATGTACAAGCTTTGATGTCTGGATGGCTCTGAGTATCTCTTTCCCAAATGTAGATAAGCTGGTGGCGTCTGCGGAGTCTGGTGAACTCGAAGAAAAACCACGGAGAGAAAGAATCACTAGCGTTCCCCGGGGACCGGAACCACGCTGTGGTATCGGGACTAACGCCCTTCTCCGAGTACACCCTCATCGTCATGACCTTCAACGGTCGGGGTAACGGCCCGGGCAGCCATCCCATCAACTTCAAAACCCCAGAGGGAGGTAGGATTGTGGAAAAACAGCATGGAGAGTATTGATTCACAACTACTGAAGAGAAAATCTAATAATAGCCGAGGAAACTGGGTTGCAGAATTCGACTGCTTACTGTGTGTATTACCTTCTTTGCCCCCGCAGTCCCGGAGAAAAATCCTGTTTTCAGGGCCACGGATGTACAGAAGCACAGTGTCTCTCTGGTCTGGGCCCCACCACTGGAGCCTAATGGGATTCTCACCGGGTACCTCCTCGACTATCAGCTCAGTACGTATCCATGCATCTCATGCTTATGCTTAACTAACTCAGATATAATGGTGATGCCACAGTGTTGCCACGAGGATATATCGTTTGTTTACATCCCTCTGTTCCTTTTACAGCTTCCAGCCTCTTAAGACAAGAGAGAATGAGAATATATACAAAAACACACAGGCCATATATTTCAATTTGGAAACAGTGAGTGTATATCAGAGATTGTTTTAAATGCACAGCCTCACACACCACGTTGGGACAGTGCAGGAGTGTATTGGTAAAAGAAAGGAGGAGGATCTTTGGCTTGCTGGTGATTGTCTAACCCATGATCCTCTGCTCGGAAAATCATTTGTGCTTCTCCAATAGGGCCAGGGTCATACTGAGATCAGAGTGTTTGTATAGGAAACATGTCAAGGTGATTTCTGCTGGCCCGCGCTGTCACGATCACAGCTCGGCTTGTGCTGACCAAAGCCGGTGTGTCACAGTCTGTTAAGGTCCAGTTTTACTGACCCAGTCCTGTCCACGGGGGACATCTTCACAGTAGCCCACAGTCCACAGGGGGACACCACAGAACTCATCCCACCTACTTTGCTGTCCTTAAACAAAAGTCACAACTGAGCTAATGACTAACTTCCAACGACGTCTTAGCGCCGCATTGCCCGGCTAATTGAGTTTGATTTGGCGTGTGCACAAGAAGGGGCAAGAGTCATACAGTATTTCAGGAGAGGACGTTTTCATTGTGCCCACAGCAATAAAGCTGATAGACTCTTTGAAGTGTGACTTTTTTTTTTTTTTAAGTCCCCTTGAAGGGAGTCATGTGCGAAATGTTAAGGATAATGTAACCAGCTGTCAGCGGATCATCAGTGACACAAGTGAAATCTCAAGCTTGCAGTGCATCTGTTTTACGGCTACGCCCAGCTTCAGAGCAGCCTTTAATGGCTTCATGTCTCGCAGGTTTCACAGGAACAGGGCCTGTTGTGACACAATGAGCACATGGAAGTACAGTACCAGCCTGTTTAGACAGTTAAGCTAACCTGCTTTGAAATGCCACATTTCCTATGCGGAAACCTATTGATCATTGCAGATTGTCACCATAGAAGATCAGGGAGTTTGTCATGAGACCAGCCTGCTGATAGATGTGGGGGAATCCATCCAGCAGATGTAGACACCAGCACAGTGTAGTGGTAATAATATCTGTCCACTGACCCCGTACAGAAAGTTTTATTTTCTAAATAGGTTCCTGAATTTAAATGCTAAATGTATCCTGAAGTTCCCCTAACCACTGAGTGGGTGGCATGGTCACACTGCCTTAAAGAGCTGCTAACCCACACTAAAGCCTGGGGCACAACAGGCCAGCACACACAAAACAACTATTATCCCGCTTGTCAGGAAGCTGGTCACATCACTTGACAAGGCATACGTAAGTGTGTCACAGAGGTGAAGCATCCCTTCTGTCATTTCAAGATATGTTTCCTGTTTGTTCGCAGTCGTTTACACTTAAAGATATGGGTTGCATTTTTTGTTTGCTGTGTGGCAGTGGAGCTGCTGTATGCATTTACACAGCTCATGTATGTTTCCAATACTCATTCTGAATTTGAGTTACTGTGAAGCGAGTGGAATATCTACTTGAGTGGGAGTTAAAAATGACCTTGGCTTCAGTTCGTTCTCTTTCTCTTCCCATTTGAGCTGAACTCGTGCTAAACGTCGGATAATTCTCACATTTCTCGCGTCTTGGTCTGTTTCACGCTACACAAGGCCAACTGTATTTGGCCCAGCAGGGCTGAAGAATATCTGGAGATATTGTTGTCTGAAGTCAGCTGAAGAGCCAAAGTCTGCAGCCAGTTCACTCTATAAGATCATGTGCACCAGCTGTCAGGCCTGAGTCAGGCTGAGTCTTTCCGGATAAGTGAGAGAGCGTCCATCCAAAGAGGTAGAAGACATCGTGCTTGTGGCCTCTCCTCTGCAGCAGCCTGGACTGAAAATTTACCAAATGTGAACTGTTTTCGTCCCCAGAGATGAAACAACACAAAACAAATTTAAAAAAAAGAAAAAGTAGTGATGTTTGATAACAGTGGGTGGTGTCCAGGCAAAAAGAGAAGCAGACCAATACATTCTTGTCATTGTTTCTGTCGCCTCCTACCAGAGAGACGTGGCACCTCTTTCACAGCAAAGGTCACCTCGACACCTGCTGTGTTTGTTTTTTTGTTACAAAGAACATAAATGCCACCTCCCTACCTACTGGGGCTGCTTTACGTAGTGAAAAATGAGATCCCATCACCATGTAGACGGAGACAACACCAATGCATTCTGCTTGTTGTGAAAGTGCAGGTTGCTGTCTGCTTGTTTGCTAATTGCAAATAACGTTTTAAAGAGCTCTTAAGCCAAACAAGCAAATGACAGCTTGTCTATTGTGGAAGCCAAAAAAGCAAATGTGGAAGCCAAAATGACAAGTGACATTTGCTTTCTTTGGTGTCCCTGAAATGTCTCTTGATTGTCAGTTGGAAGTGTTTCTGAAATGCCAGTGGCTCGAGAGTTTTTTGGTCTAAAACAGAGTGCAAACTAAAAGTTAAACATTTCAGTCAAGTCAAAAAATCATTTACAACATTTAGCTTTTTCACTATTTAACGCTTTATCTCTATCTAACTTTTTAAAAAGCATGAGAACCCCCCTTATTACAGGGTATGTGGACTTACGTTAAAGAGTAGGCACTAATAGGTATTATTAATGAACAGGGTACACAGACTGCAGTTAGATTAATGAAGTAGGAGAACAAGTTATCTCAATGTACCTCCTAAATGCTCGTTTGTTAGCCTTTTATTCTCTTTATTACTTCCTTTACCTTCCAGTATCTTCCCGGTATGATATCTTACATACAAAATATCTGTTTCTTTTGCTGTTCTTACACCTAGTCAACGACACAGACGAAGCGGGGCAGCTGCAGAGTGTAGACATCAGCAACCCCGACACTACCAAGTGGATCCTGCGCGACCTGGAGCCCGTGAGCAAATACAAGTTCTACCTGCGCTCCTGCACCACGGTGGGCTGCGGGCCTGTCGTCAGCGAAGAGTGCACCACCACCCTAGAATCAAGTGAGTGTTGGAGGGTCCAGAAAGCAACTGACTAGGCGGTGTGTATGTACATGAGCGTGTCACTTCCCGGTGGAGACAATGAGCACACAGGCGACGGCGGAATGCGGGCTAAGTGAAGCAGGCGATGATGCCGTTTCACTGTTTCAAAATGGCATTGAACTAGTGGAATATGATATATGCCTGGGCAGCCAAGCTTTTCATATCTCCATGTAAGTAATTTTTGTGGATAAACAATTTCATAGGGGTGTAGAGGAGGTTTTCATTTGTCACTGTCATGAGAGAGCAAGTGCTTATTGATTGGATGGAGAGCACAAGCTATGAAACAATCAGCTAAGAAAGAAAATTGCTTTGAGCAGGAGGGAAACTGAAGGTTTTGATTCTGAAATTGTGTAATCATGAAAGAGTTGGTGGGTAAGTAATCATAATGAGCCAGTTTGTAGCATGTAATCTTTTCTTTTCAATTACATATCATTTGTGGAGGGCTGCACGTCGTACTCGAGTTGGCTCTGACTCAAGTCGAGCTCCTGCGAGCTAGCAGGCGCCGGCGGTATGAATGATTGGACAGGAAATGAAACAGGAAACTGTACTTGGATTCACCTGAGTGTCAGTTAAAAATGGACTGCAGCAATAGATACCGTCAGCATAAATAATTGGGCTGCACTTTTAATACAAACGCACCCCAAAGAAATGTCATTCAAAGTTATGCAAAAACAAAAAAGCTCAAGTTAATGTCAAAACACCCTGCAGGTGCTGAATGCGCGAGCGATTACCTACTTTACTAGAAGAATCCTTACAATCACACAAGAAACTTAATTGGCTCTTTGGGGTTGTTTATTAGCATGCTAGAAAGCCAGTGAAGGTGATTACAGGGAGAAGCACTCATTTTTTTATGTACTGAAATGCAATTTTGCGGCGCTCTTAAGAGTTAAGCATGAAAGTTATTCGTGGCAGCTGTGCTATCTGTACGTGTTTACATGTTTGTGTTGCTTCTCCGACGCCACTAAAAAGTGCATTGCTTTGAGCGTTACCTTTGATCACACAGCGTGTATTGTCAATGCTTGTGAATGTGTTCACTTCTGCTTAGCCATGCACTGTTTGTCCTTTTCTTTCTTTTTCTTCCTTTCACTTTTTTTTTTTTCTTGCAGCTTCCACTGTCGGCCTCAGTATGTAGATCTGTGCTCATGTAGAAACTGTGGCATGTCATACCCACACACACACACACACACACACACACACACACACTCAAACTGTCGCTTCATTTTGGAATCATACACTTCTAAATTTGCCGTATGTGGGTATGACATGTGTAACAGTCGCAGTGATTATTTTAGGTAGAGGGTGCATGCTTTAGATTTAGAACCGCGGACAGGTGTGGATGTTACGGGCCTGAATGAATCACCATGTGTCAAACATTTCCACACATTTTATTTTGCATGCGCTGAATTAAAAAGCTCCAAACACTCGGCTCCTCTAGAGATAATTGACCTTGTCTGCTGTTTGCCCTTGCCATCAGCAGAGAGCACTCTGATGCCTCCTTTCATTAGAAAAATGCCAACTTCTTCATAGATAAAGTTTGTGGCTTCCCCTCAAATAGAAATGGTAATTAGTAACCTAATTATAAATTCATATTAATCTTGGCTCATTAGTGACTGTAAACGAATATTGACTTTTATCCTAGTAACAGCAGGTTGAGTGCAACTTGTCTAAGTCAAGCTGAGGAAATAAATGATGCTTTGAGCCAAACCCAGGAAGAGCATCAGACAGATGTGCCACATGTGCGTCCTTTTAATGATGTGCAGAAAGAATATGAATAGCATAAGATTAAAAAACACAACATCTCACATCGTCTGTAAACAAAATGTTTCAGCGTAGACACGTAGTCTTCTCCATTAGTTACTAATTTTAGAGCTTAGCTAAAAAAAAAAGAGGCATGTTTGCTAACCGTAGAACGTAGCGCCCCCGAGCTCTGTTTCAATTGATAACCACAAGCTCTGTCTTTCTTTTCAGGCAAGTCAGCTTCCCCCTCACCTCCAAGCACTCCAAAGTCCCCAGTGACCAAACCCACTCGTTCCACCATAGGTAGATCTACTGCAGCACATTGTGACACAACGAGCACCAAAGCACCGAGGCGAACGAAAGCAGCCAAATAAATACATGAATAATATAAATAATAAATACATATGGAGAAATATGAAATGCAAATAATGGTTTGTTAGAACGTTTTCCACGTTGCTAGGTGACACGATGACCAACCGGACTCATTCGGTTGGCTCTTGACCCAAAATGAACTGACAACATAAAACCAAAGACACATTACACATCTATATTATGTAGGCTAATTAGCTATTTCAGGTATTTCTCTTGTTTCCAGCGGAAACCAGCTCAGTTGTATTGTTTGACAAGCGCATGCTGATGAAAAAGCTGGTTTTAATTTCTCTGCTGCACCACGGGGAAATCTAGGATACTAGATCTATATCCCGAGCCGATAGTGTAGCTGTAGAGTGCAGTCACTTGAAGGGGACAAATATGTCTAATTGTCAGTGATTGATTTGTTGGGCCTCAGTCCCTCCTGTACACATCAGTATATTGACCCAACAGTCACCTGACATTTCCATGTAATCTTCAAGTGGGTAAACAGCAACACCGCTCTGAGACAAGAGGGTGTCCGGGGCAGTATCTGAGCTGAGAGAATGTAGCGAGGAGTAACGTCCTCCTGGGCAGTGGCGAGGAGGTGTGAGCTCATACTGGGAGGTGATATTTACAGGACACTGAGATAAGTGGATAAGTGGAAGCTGTTAGAAGCTCTGATATCAGAATATTTTATGGCCTTCTGACTTTGAAGGGGCTTCTTCCAGGGCACGGGCTCCCCGCTGGGTGAGCAGCTGCTTTCTGCAGCATTTAATAGCAAGCTGAGTAGCGCAGCGACAAAACCGCGGCAGCCAGCCTGAGGATATTTTTAGTTTCAGGGCAGTCGAAGTCATCACACAGTTCCAATGATTGGAATTACCGTAGTTGCAGCCTAATCCATCAACATTAGTCAGAGGGTGTCATTTGCGGTGGTTGGGATGGGCAGCGCAGACGCAGGTGTCCTTGTGTGTTGAATTATCACCTGAGCAAATAATGCACCTGAGCTGGAGACACAGCGGAAGATTTGCATGTTTGCCATGGGGAAATGAAGTGGATTGTGCTTTGTTGACTAGCTTAGACAGCTGCTGTCAAAGCATACTTTTCCCATACTAATGATGCACATCATTCTCTACATTATTGGATTTTTCTTCTTCCCAGTTGGGTATCAAAAGGCTACATTACACGATGTGTGTGGAGGTGAAGCTTCGTACAGATGATATTTGCTCTTGCTCTCAGATCAAACAACATGAAAATATGATTTTTAAAGCTCAGTAATAAGCAGAGAAAGAGTACAATCAGAGCTGTTACTACCATAGAGAGCACTGTGTCCTGACAAGTTATGATAATTCAGATCTAAATAATTCATATTAATATATAGGAATACGATCTAGACCTATATGAAAATCGCCCTGAGATAACTTCTGTCATGATTTGGCACTATAAAAATGAGTTGAATCAATTAATTCATTGTAAAAATTGTCAAAATATTAATATGTAATGTTTGCAGCCCTACTAAACAGCTTTAAATGGAACTGTTATTAGGCAAAAAATATTAAAGGTAACATAATAAAAGTATTCTGTATTTCTCCACCAGACTTATTTAGATGTACCCACCATGTATTGAGATCAACATTAAACAATATATATTTTGAACATTAAATTGATGGAACACGATGAGAAAAGAAGAAGAGCCCGTTTTCATAGTGTCCCTTCTGGCTCGTAAAAATTCTGTCGGGGAAATTTGACCTCAATATTTCTTAAATCCCCCGGCCCTGAGTATCTGAACTAGTGCTGGCCAGTGTGGGTGTGTGAAATGTCTTCCTGTGATGTGATAATAACATAAAGTAAGAATTATATAGAACATTCAGAAATCATCACACCGCTCTGATGGCACATCTCCCCTCACATCTCTGTAGATCTCAAGCTTTCCAGGCTCCACCTGCCATTTCATTTCCATATCCACATCACTCTTGTCATTTTTATTGTTGAGGGATTCACCTGATGTCCCCCTCCGTCAGACATAATTGATGCCTCCTTATACAAGTGTTAGGGAACACAAGAGCACGCTCCCCCCTTCTTTAGAAGGTGAAGAGCAACATCCTTCATCGCATAACGACAACACTCCGAACACCTCCGCCACGGCCTTGATCTGCTTCGTCCTTTACTAACCCGTCTCTGCCATTTCTCTCCTTTCTCATCTCCCTCTCATTTCTCCCTCAGTCCCGGCCTTGTTGAACGTTAGCTCAGCTGTTAGTGACGGCTTTGCAAATATCAGCTGGATGTCAGGAGGAGAGCACACAGAGTTTTACATTGCATATATGAACAACCGTAAGCTGATATTTTCTCTGTTGGTTTCTGGATGTTGTTGGAGTGATTCTGAGTAGACTATGTAGATGAAACATCTTAATTGCTTTAGACGTGTTGTATCTCAAGTGGTCCTTTGTGTGTTTTCATTCATGTCTTCACTAGATTGGGTAGTTTAGTGTTCACATGAGTACTAACTCATCCTGATCATCCACCCTCTGCACAGGTGATGGTCTCTGGAAGATATCAGAGGCCTTAAACACCTCTAAGACTTTCCACATCATTGACGGGCTGGAACCTGGGACAGACTACACTGTTCGCCTTATTCCTAACAGCTGGGTTGTTAATAATAGTATATTTGAAGAAGTTATCTCGACCGGGTCTACAGGTGAGGAGGGAAACCCAAAATAGCCGCAGTTGAAACAAAAAACAGGAAGAAAACTCATTGACCTCTCGCTGAACACAGTGCAGGTGCACCCAGCGCGTCCTTGAGCAGTGACTCAAGCCGCGGTGTGTGGTCCTTTGCTGTGTCACTAGGATTTAATTTGTCTGCGTGGACTCGCTGAGAGGAATTACATTTGTACAACGTTCCTTACTTGATTAATTAGACAAGCAGGATTAGCTGTTTAATATTAATATTGGACCGTTTCCAGCAGCGGCGCGCCCTGCCACCTTCTGCCTCTGCATCAGATAGGCTTTGTCGATTGTAAACATTCAATCAAGTGTCCCGATGAAAAGGCCAAGGCGTGTCAAAGTCACCGGGTTTTGTTCTCCTCAGGTCTGGCCAGCATCCACGGAGGAATATCCACCCAGGGCTGGTTTATCGGCCTGATGTGCGCCATCGCTCTCCTCACACTCATTGTGTTGATTGCCTGCTTTGTCAACAGAAATAAGGGAGGGAAGTATTCAGGTAGGCACTCACATCCAAACACACACACATCAACCTGCTTGAATACTCATTGCTGCCTCGAGCTTCATTATATTACCATTTTTACGTTTGTTGCCATGAGAGAAATTATCAATCATCCCAGAGGCCATTACAGGAATACATATGTAAGCTGATATGTTTTTTTAATTTCAGTCCACAAAATTATTTTAATGCAAATGCAGGCACAAAAAATAGGCTGGTGTATTGATAGGAAAATGAGCATTTCTGCTGTATGTCCAGCATTTGAATTTTGCATCATTTAGACACGCAGCCTTTTTCCAGCAACAATCTAAACAAAGCGCAGCCCACAGCGAGACAAAATGCAAATGCTGCACACGGGGTGGCTGCACAGGGAATGATGACATAAGCTCTGTGGTATCTCAATGTTATTCCTCCTATCGGGGACGCGAGAGTCCTTATCGGCTTTATTATTCACAGCTAATGGCCATCAGGTTGTCGTCTGGGCAGCGATCGCTTCGCTTGTCAGCAGAAAAAAGAGCGAGACGCAGCTCTGTCCTTTGTTTTCTCATTAAGTTCTCATTATCACCCGTAGCTGCAACAACCTTTTCTTTCATTTGCTCGAGCCATGTGGTTTTTTTTTTTTCCCCATCACATATATAACCCATCCGTTTATGGATTGTGGTGTGGTTATTTTATCATGAAGATGTATAGAAAAAATGTGCAGATATTTGAGCTTGATTTTTTTTATATAAAATTTGATTTGTATTTAAAAGTATGACAACCTAAAGGTATGAACTTATTTGAAAACATTTGTTTGACATTGTGCAAGCTTTTCTAAGACTTGCGCTCATCTTTCATTCATTGAATAAGTGCAGGGAATCAGGGACTGACACTCAAACTTGTTCAAACAACGTTAACAGTCAGGGGACGCAGCGATCTTCATTGACTACCGTGTCTTGTGGAAATCACTGATATCTTTTCTTCATTTTGTGAGCAGTAAAAGAAAAAGAGGACCTCCATCCAGACGTGGAGTCCCAGGGCATGAATGACGACACATTCTGTGAATACAGGTAAGCAGAGCCCTCGGAGCTCATATTTCACCACCTCACTGCAATTCGTACGCAACACGTGTGATTTTTTCTTCAGCTAGCGGTCGTCTCAGTTAATTCTCTCTGTATTTCTCCCGTCGCTGAAAAGACAACCCAGCACGCACGAGGTTCACGTGGAGCCTCACATGTCTTCTATTCAAGACATTTGAAGGACTGAATAACTGGAAAGTATGTGATAAACAGCGGTAGCATCCCAGAGCTGTTTACACATCAGTGTTGACAGAGTGGTAGTAGCATCCCTTTATAGGACATTGTGTGCTTAGCTCCAGTGTTGTGTTGGTGTTTGTGATAGACATCACATCATAAAGGGAGCCGCAGGGCCATTCAGATGTTGCCATTTTCTGTCCGGATGGAGCTAAATGCAGGCTGCCCAGCACACAGCAGGAAGCTAAAACCAATCAGTGTAATTGAAAGCAGCTCATCTCCAGGGCAGTAATATCTGGGCACGTTTCATTAATCCTTTAGTGGTCCAATTCATAACAGTCTCCCGCAGTATGAATCCCAGTGTAATTCTCCAATCAGTGGGATCTGCACAGCACAACAAATGCTGATGTGATGAAGTCAAAAGTGTCTCAGTGTGTCGGGGATTTATATTTTGTCATGTTGACTCCACAAGCTGGCTGCAGCAGCTATTAATAAATCTATCACAAAGTTTGTGTGTGAAGCAAACTTAACTGCCAGCTGGTTTCACACCATGTTTGATTACAGCATTACAACTTAACTAATGTCTTATTTTGTCAGGACTTGTAGCTATGAAGGACCTGTGATCAAAAATAATCAACAACATAAACAGGAAGTTGTGTTAGTTTGTAATATAAGTAACATAATTGATAAAACAATATATTAAATAAATATGCTTATTGATTTCTTTGACAATAATTATGTTGGAAAATATGAGGATAACCTCCAGTATTCAGTCAACTATTTCTTGTTTGTGTTTGCTGCTTGCCTGAGTACTTCACAGTAAAGGTCTGCGTGGGACAGAATTTTCAGTCCCGCTCCTGCATTGTGCAGTCCCGCTCCCGCAAAGAATTATGATTTTCAGTCCCACAAATCCCGCAAGATGCGGACGTTATTTTTCACGGAAGTTCTTTTCATTGGCTTGGGAAATTAAACACGCTGAGCTTAGCTGAGGTCTCCACGGACCGATCCTTCACCTAGCACACGTAGCGAGGGTGCGTGGTGCCAGGTGTTTCTGCCATGATCCGAGATCTCAAACACGGAAGAGCTAGATATAATGTGTTAATTTAGATGTGCTGGGAGGTGGATTTTGTTACTGTGTTAGCCGTTTCGCTCTTTCCAGTATTTGCACGAAGCTAGTGGTTCTAGCAAGTTGTGGTGGTACTTGGAGTTTTACAGTAGTAGTAGTAGTAAGAAGACAAGGTAACGTTACCTGGTTGACAATTTGTGAGCAAAAAATATAAATGCCAAAACGAAAAAGGTTCTCACATAAAGACTAACCCCTAAAATACACAGCATGCTGAACGACTCTGCCACAGCAGCGGAGCAGATACGTTTCAACTTTAGTCAATGTGTCAGCTCACACAGTCTCCGGATCCGCTGCGACACGGCTCCGGAATGACTGCGGCGTCCGACAGCCCTCCACAACACATACGCAGAGCTTCTTTAAATTCAGCACAGAGCAGATTGTGCGGGGAAGGAAATCGGCTACAAAATACAAAATAAAACCCTGGCTGATTTTCAAAATAAAATACTCTGTGTTCACCATGGATCGAGTTTCATTACAAGAACACGTCATAATGGGCGGGGACGACCTGAAGTCAACAGGTCAGAGGTTTTCAGGTGTCTTTTCACCCCGTCGACACCAAGGATGAGGAGAAGTTGATTCTAGAGGTCCAAAATCAACCTATCATTTATAACACCTCACAGCAGAAAAGATGCAGCGTGGAATGCCAAACAGACTACAGCCGGCAATATCGCGTGAATTCGCAAGATCTCGTGCCGGCAGAGCCGCACCAGTGCGCATCACAAGCAGATTACGTGTGAGTTGGCGGACAGCAGAGTATGCTGTGGTTTCCGGAGCAGAGCCGTTCCTGAGCTGTTCCGCATGCTGTGTATTTAGCTTTTAACTCCCTGAACAGCAGGAATGACACTGTAACATAACACAAACACCTGAAGTATTTATTCAGAATGGGTTTGGCACAGTGTTATTTGCAGTACACAGAGTATAGTGTTATTTTTTTTTAAATATAATTTGCTTGCTACATAACAGTTGCACCAGACACTGTTAGTCCATTAAAACTGGTTGTACGACACAAATGAGTTCTTAAGGAGAGAGTAGCTGTCTCTAAAATATTTAAGTGATGCCGAAATCTCCACTAAGCAAATACTTAGAATAATAATAATAATAATAATAATAATAATAATAATGTAACTAGGCTTGGTTTGACCTCACCAACAGCTGGTGCAGCTGGTGAAAGCAGCTCCAGGGTAAAGGTACAGAAAGTTACTTACGAACCTCATCATATAAAAGCACATAGTGTTCAGTAGTCTGGCAGTTAAAAGGCGTTACAGGCCCACAGCATGCACAGCCTCAATAATAAGCACCAGTTTAATATCTCCTTAATATCTCATTTCTCTTCCAGTCATCACTTTGTCATGTGCATTAATGCATACACAGTGTAATGATTAATGTCTCAACATGTGCATGTGTGATTATTTCCCATTGGTCAGCCAGAGGTAAATGCTCGTGTCAGTCACACAGGCTCATCATAGAAGCAGTGATAGCTCGAGCCTGCACCCTCCCGTCCCCTCCAATAAGCCATAGTGTGAAGCCATGGGTGAAATGAGGTGATTCTAAATCCACTGTGCCTCTCTTGCAGTGACAACGACGAGAAGCCACTGAAGGGCAGCCAACACTCGCTGAGCAGAGAGATCAAAGCGGGGGACAGCGGGGACAGCCTGGTGGACTACGGCGACGAGGACGTTCAGTTCAACGAGGACGGCTCCTTTATCGGCGAGTATGCCGGGCGGAAGGAGAAGAGGGTGTCCGCTGAGATCAAAGCCACCGTTCAGACCCCGGCATGAGGAGTGGAACCACCATCCACCGTCCCCCGGACGTTTTCATTAAACCTGCTTTGAGGAACAAATGAAAGGAAACAGACATTATCCATACTGAGCACAAGTATTGTGTCAAATGTAATGCGTCATTGCCAACTGCACACTGCCACCCTCATTTTATAAAGCTCTGTTTTGTCAAGTTGCAACAGAATGACCATTACTAAATACTGTGTATATATAGTGTATATTGTATGTGCGGAGTGTCTTTTTTTTTTTTATAATTATTATTACACAAAAAGTTTAGAGGGCTTGATTTTCCTTTTTTTATGTCCATTACTTCAGCTGCAGTACTGTTTGTACAAATGTTTCACTCTCCATTGCACATCATTAAATGCAGCTTTGCCTCTGATGTCATCTTGTAGTAGACCACGTGGGGATATCAAGATTGGAGCGAATATTACTGACCTTTTATATTTGAAATGGATTCATTAAATATGATGTAAGATGTGTATAAAGGTTGCCTATTAACTTATTTTTTCCAGTGGTTTTATACCTGACAAAATAACATTTACATATCCTCACATATCATTCACTGATTCTCCAGTCATGACTCTCCCTGTGATGTTAGAAGAAAACATAATGAATTATTATGTCTTGTTTAGCTTTTAGTTCCACTGGCCAGTATAAATCACAAACCTCAGTCTGCACTTATTATTACCATTACACATCAGTGCTGCAACAGATCTGAAAGACAGTTTCAAAAATGTAATCCATCACTTGTTATTACATATCTGATTATGATTAGAACATGTTTGAATCAGTAATTCACTTTTTTATTAGAATTTTTAATAAAGTACAATTACAGTTCAATCCTGTTTATAGACAAAATGTTTTATAATGCTGCCATTGCCAATAGCTGCTATTTCAAATGAACTTTCTCTGAAACCACAATTTTGTTAAGTTACACACACACATATATATATATATATATAGCCACATGGTCTTTAAATGAATACTTTGACATTTTGGGAAAAATGTATTTGCTTATTATTGTATTATTAAGAGTTAGATGAGAAGATTGACATCACTCACGTCTGTCCAGCAAGTATGATGCTAGCAGCTGCTTAGCTTAGCTTAGCTTAGTATAGCATAACTTAGCGTAGCTTTGCAGAAAGACTGGAAATGGGGAAAATGCTAGTCTGACTGTATCCAAACAAAATCTGTCACCAGTACCTGTAAAGCTCAATAAAAACCATAGTAGAAAATGTACATTTACTGCCAAGAAATAGCTCTTGTGAAAGAGGTAAATGTCGTTATACAACGTTCATGGAATACAGTAAACAGATGAAGTGGATAGTAGTAATTAATGAGCTTGGAGCTGATGAGTGTTCTGGTAAGCGGATTTTGTTTCCTCTGGACAGAGCCTGAGTGGCTGTTTCCCCATTACTCCAGTCTTTATGCAAAGCTAACAGACTGCTAGCAGTGGTTTATAATTAGTTTACAGACACTCTCGTAAAGCAAATAAATTTATATCCCAAAACATTTGATAATTATTCCTTTAAGCTGCTCCAGTGATTTGGTATACTTCCATAATGTTGGACACAGAAATAATGATGAAAACTGCAGCCAAGATAGGCCAAGATATTCAAACTTAAAAAATACTAGGTCCTATACTTCCCACAATCCACCTTTCTCTCATTAGAAACATTATATCAGGTAAATGCCCAGGTCTTTCACATTCCACACTTCCAGTTTGTAATGCCATAATGTGTAGTCACAAGTCCAAGCTGAGACAACCCTGGTGCCATCACTATGACATCATCAGGGTTATGTTTTGAGACTTGATAGTACTTCTTCAGAGCCACAGAACACTACAACAGTATTTATACACTGAATAGTACTCTCTATGATCTGATGATTTTTTTGTAATCAGATTACTTTGATCTGGTTGCGTGACATTTGCCATCTTCCTACCCTACTCAGATACAATGTACTCACTGTTGCATCAGTCTTAACAAGCTTTACTTTCAATATACTGCCATTCATGACACAGTCCTTCTGTTGTTCTGCGTTAACATTAGCACCATATTCAGAAAAGAATTGCAATGTTTTGTAAAGGTTCAGCCATTGCATGTTAAGAATGTTAATTGGTGTTTTTGATGTCATTAAATTGCTTTACTTTCTTACATCCTGGTAATGGTCTGACTGCCTGTTTGGTCACAGATTATTAATGTTCTTGGTATCTACAGTAGTGTTTTATATTGTATTGCCCCCATGAATACATGACTGAATAAATGTGTGCCTTCACCTCGAGTCAGCAGTAAAATATGACTTGAGAGAAAGCAGTTCCTGGTGAAACGTCCTCATTCCCTCTGAATAAAGCAGAAGATGTTTGACAAATTGTTCCCATTTGCGGTATGACTTTAACAAATTCCGCGCTGGGGTCAAGTCTCTGTCTGAGTTGAGCGTCTTGTTTGATTACCTTGGCTGCAGGAGAGAATCACGAGAAATCAAAGGAGTGAGCTCAGACAGCCACTGGATCATGGAGCGAGAGCTGTAATCATGTCTGATGGTTGATAGTAGGGAGTGGGAAGTGTCAGTGTGAGTGTTCTCACTGCATGGCTCACATCTACCTCAGATACTCTGTCATCAGTCAGCCAGGTTTGCCTCAGCTGCTGCAGTTAAAGGCCTGAGATTTCACAAATACGACCTTCAGGTGTTGATAACGGACCCTCCGGCAGCCATATTGAAGGTCCTCAGCTCCTTGGCAACGATGCGAACAGCTGGATGTGTCTCTACACATGCAATCAGTGATGGAGAAAGCTACTTACAGAGCTTAATTCTGACTGCAACATAACAATTATCGCTCCCTGTAGAGAAAGTGAATTACAGCAAGAGAAATGCAGTTTGGACAAAGCTTCTTAGAGAAAATACAATATGACACAAAATCAGTGGTACAAAGATCTGTTGGATTAGAAAGTCTATCTTACAGTGATACAACACAGTTATTTGTCAGTGTAATAATCCCTGCTGTCCATACTGACTGTGTAGAGTTTACTTAACTTGAGCTGGGGGACAAACCCACAGTCATTCTTTATGAAAATGTATTAATCTCAACTGAATCTAAAATGAAGCTCCAGCAATCTGAGTTGGGGAAATGAAGTTGCTTCAGTATCCTCCAGATTTACAGTCTTCATCAACCAACTTTAATGACTTTTACTACTTTTAAAAGACCTTTTAAAAGTAAAGTAGTAAAAGTGTGTCAGATTTAAGGGCTTTTATTGACAGAATATGAAAGAAATGAAATATAATATTCATAACTGTGTTTTCATTTGTGTATAATCACACCAGAGGTACTTTCACACATATTTAGTGGTAAGATTACAAATGCTTTTTATCTTTTGATGCCTTGGCTGCAAAATCAAGTGGCCTGCCAGATTTGCCTGTGGTCCTGCATTCACAGATGCTGTAACACATTAACTTATATGACTGGCTGTGTGTCAGAGCAATGATGAGAAGCAAATGAGATGCCTCACTTGTTAGATTCTAACTACGATAGATCAAAAAACAAGTTGAAAGTCTTCTGGATGCTGTCTGCTATGTTAACCCAGAACACACAAACCAGATACTGACTCTAGATAGGCCCTTTTGTGCCATGCTAGGAAGGAGCAAGCGAGTTGCAATCCGCAACTACACAGCTAGATGCCACTAAAGCCTACACGCTAGTCCTTCAATAAATCAGCTTCATGAATGTACAGAGACGAGGGAAAGAAAGGAGACGGACTGGAGGAAAATAACAAGAAGAACCGGAGTCTCTGGTGACTTCTGAGTTCAGTCAGAGGCTGAGAGCTGAGCACAAACACGCAGACACACTCCCACAGATACTTTCCGTGCATCCATTGTTAGCGAAGTTACAGATAAAGTCTGAACATCCGTGTCCTCCAAAAACTTCACTTGCTCCCTGTCCCACAATGGATCCAATCCAAAGTCCTTCTAACTCACAAAGCCCTCCTTAACTAGGCCCCCTGCTACCTCAGAGACCTCCACCACCACCATCACACTCCATCCCACAGCCTCTGCTCCTCTAATGCCGACCTCTTGTCTCAACTTTTAATGACCGAGCACTGGACTTCCATAGCTGCCCCTTCCCTCTGCACCAACCTGTCCACGTTCAAAACATGAGTCAGACTCACCTTTTTAGAACTGCTTTCAGAGTGTGAATAATGTGACTCATTTCATTACTGTATGTTGTTAGATCATTTCTACTCCTGTAAAGTGTCTTTGAGTAGCTTGAAAAAGATACAATATAAATAGCATGTATTATTATTATTATTTATAACATCAGCTGGTTGGGGCTAATAAATACAAATGGTCCAGCGGTCAAATTTGCGTGACTGATTTAAGGTGACAATTTCATTGGCTTTCTGTCTGAACATACCTTGACAATTAAAATATAATAAGATGGATTACAAACCCATTATGAACATAATGAATTTAATTAATGACAAGTTGACAGTATTAAAATTAAACTCTATCCCTAAAGCCTCAAGGTAGCTAAAACCTTTTTGCTAATTGTTCTTTCTTGTTTATCAGGCTAAACATTCTGACATTGACACGTCAGCTTTGTTTTATGTGCAGTCAACATTATTTAGCAAATATTACATCAAGAAATATTTAATAGTAGTAATGATAATAAAAGAAACATTTGTTTTATATATCACTCGTATCAATATATATGACTGATATTGTCTACATTCAAGTTCAACTTTAGCACCAAACTGAAACTGCTGTGTAGAGAGATGTCATTTTTGAATTTTTTGTAAATGTATCAAATCACCAGAACATTTCGGCACTTTGCTGCAAAAAGTTACAACAGATTCTAGATTCAGTGACATGTTTTCACAGAGGAAAAGAAACAAAATATCCGCGGAACATTTTAAAACCACTCCCACAGCATCATCCACTTCTCTCCTGTCCAACTTCTCCTGCATGTACAATCACATATTCAACTCTATATTGCTTCTTTTTATAGCCTAAGCTTCTTTAATTGAGAACTCCATTTTCTTCTTTTTTTCCCCTTCCATTGTTAATGTGCTGCACTTTAGGTTCTCTCTTGTGTATAAAATGTGCTTTATGAATTACGTCTGTGTCACTTTGCCAGCAGTTAACACAAACCTTTCAGGCCTACAGAGGTTGAGTATTTCAATATATCCAAAAAGGACATATTTTGGTTGGAATAACACTTCAGGTGTGGATATATCACAGCATGAAGGTTCCCGATTTGAACCTTGGCTTGAACCTTTCTGTTTTCAATCTTGAATGTCTGCATGGGTTCTCTCCGAATTCTCTGGTTTCCTTCCACAGTCCAAAAGGTTGATTGGTAACTCTAAATTGTCCATAGGTGTGAATGAGAGCAATACCAGCTGGGATAGGCTCCGGTATCCACAACCTTGATAGGATAAGTGGTTACAGGAAATGGATGGAAGGATGATGTGAATTTTAGGAGTAAATGTGTAATATCAGATATCTCTGATTGACAGCCATTACACCGGAAAACCTTTTCTGTTACTAGATCGCTCTCACATTTGTGTTTATGTGCATTGTGCCTTAAGAAACTCAACACGTATGTGGGGACACACCTGAGTTTTGTCATCATATCACCACAGAAATACTTGCATGCACATCTTAAGTAATAATTCTACCACTGTCTTTACTACTGATATAGGTTTTAAATAGAATTGAAATGATCTAGTTTTTCTTTTTCTTTTGTCTTCAAACAGTGTTTTTTATTAATGTTATTTAAATGCACTAAAGCATTCAAACACACAGCTCTTAACATAATGATCAAAGTAGTTTTGATGAATGTCAGGTAAGGCTCATGAGCTAAATGTCAGTGGCAAAAAACACTGATTTTGTTTCAACCTTCCAGCGTGTTCCCAAATCATGCTGCTTGTTTCCATCACCAAAGACAGTTGTCACATTTTGCCACCTTAGAAATGCAGGGACGTGCAAACACAGAAGAAGCAGCTCTAAATACATGTAAAGTAAAGCTGTTCTGAGCTGAGCCATGCAGAGCGGCGCAGGCCTTCATCGCTCTCACTTTGCTTCAGCATTAGGAGGAGTTAATAATCCGTATATAGAGAAAAACCTCAAATAAAACAGTAATAGCCACAGTGCAATAATGAGTCTTTGGTGTTCATAATTTCTCCTGCCCTCATTATTAAAGCATTAAGCCTTATGTATGTGTGTGTTTGTGTGTGTGTGTGTGTGTGTGTGTGTGTTTTGGTGTTTTGGTTTTACAGATTGCAACTTTAATGTTATGGTTCACACTTATCAGCATCAATACCAGCCAAAACTGCTTCCGGATACAGTAACTGTTTCTCACTCTGCTCTGCTGATAAAAACACTTAAAGAACAACAAAAACAACAAAAAGTATAGACTGTAGTATATACTTAAATTTCCTCACAGAATTTATTTTCTTGCACACACTTCAAGTGGAGGAGGAGTGGTGATTTACATAATGTAGAAAAATCACACCTTTGAATATCCAGTGTTATATTTGTGGGGTAATTACAGAAGGACAAAAATAATTGGCCCCTAATTGAGCTGCAAGTTGAATATAAAAACAGAAATAAAATGAATCTAATCTAATCTGTGTCTTTTTTTGTAGGTTTGTAATGTTATATTAGCAAAATTAGCAAAAAGAAATGACAAAGACATCAATATAAAATTTTTTCATTAATTAAAATTGGAATTACAATCAAATCCCAAGCTTTTCAAAACTGTAAATTGCACTCATAAATTTCAATTCATTTCCAACCATGAGCAAGCACTTAGTGACTGTGGCAGGAAGAACTTTCTTTTAAACAAGCAGAACCTCAAGCATGGTGGACGGCCATTTGGCATGACCGGTTTAGAGAGAGAGACAGAGAGAGAGAGACGGGTTGATGATCCAGTAGTCCTGGATGGTGTGGCTAATCCATCTGACGATCATCTCCATATCCAGCCCTTGTTCAGCACTGTGGTGTCAGCCTGGACTTCCTCTGCAGTGTTCTCCAGGACAGCATTCAGGTCATCCTTTCCTTGTCCGTTGGGTCTTCTGATCCTGTGATGTGTTGTTGACTGTCTTCAGCTGCTTCTTGTTCAGTGCCTGGTCTGTTGATGTTGGAAGGGAAGCTTTGTGGAAAGAACGGTTGCTGCAGCACCTCCAGAGGTTTAATGTGTTGGCTTGGATCTAGGTGCTGCATCTGTTTGATGAGTTCTACTAATGTCTTTCAAATGGCATCATCTCCTGAAGGTTGTCAAGGGTGTTTAGCATAGGTATCTTGGTTCGGCTGTGTGGTAGCCCATCTTGTAGGCGAAATCCTGTGATGTCTTGGACTCAGCAATGCTCTCCATATCCGAGATATCCAAATAGTCTGTACACAGTCACTAGGAAGAGCATGAGCTACCGAACGCGACAGGCCAAAGTAAATTAATTTGACTTTAACAGGACGCTGCTGGCGGTTCATGATCATGACGTTTTACGGTTTCAAGTCTGCGTTTCTTATCTGAGCTCAGATAAGAAAATCCTGTGGCCAGCTGATGAATTATTGGCCTCATCTCTGTTGTTGGAAAGCCTTGATATTGTCTGTCTTCCATGTAAGAATAGGCGCACTGATCCAGGGATTCAAAATGAATGCAAATCTTGTCCTTGTCAAAGAAATATCTGTTCCATTTTACAATGTTACATGTGGATTCAGACCATGTAGCTGCTTGAGGGTGGTAATTTCCAGTCTTGCCTGACTAACAACTTCTGGGTAGTTTTTGGTGGCCTCGATGGCCAGTGCCTTGTTTGTTGTGAGGTTGCGGCATTTAGTCACAAAACCAAAGCCGCCCTTACTTTGTGGAACCGTCATGGTATGGTTCCTCTGGATATCTGGAGGTCATCTGCATAGAAGAAGAACAGAGTGAACATATAATTACAACATGAAGTTTTGACTCAGACTAAAATAACAATAATAAAAAATATATAATATTCACATAACCAAGTGTAGTGCCCTCCTACAAATGATAATGTTTTGTTTCTGTAAACATGTGTTTTGTTAACAAAATAGTAGTATATTTTGGAATATTGTTTGTCAAGTTACTGCTGTTGTGAAATAAGGTTCATTAATATGGAAAAATCATAATGGTACTGTATTTGAGAAGGTACTGAAATGTCCCATGTTCCTAATGGTCTGCGAATGCCTCATGACGTTTATTCTGTTTTATTTGAGTAGCCAGGTGTTAATCTGTTATTAGCAAATCCGTGCCTGTCAAAGATGAGGGTCACCTACCTATCGGACTCTGAGAAGGGGGTGGAACTAAGAGAAATGAGAGGGACGAAGCTCAGGCTAGTAACAGGAGACATGAGGAGAAGAATAGCAACGCAACAAAAGAGCTAGTTGTAAACCATTCAACAGTGTTAAAAGTTACTGATGAAAACAAAATGGTACAAAATGTAAATGTAAGCCATGTTTGGAGCGGTTTCAGCCGGAAATTATACTAAATGTCGGTGACGCCATTTTCTGTTGTGTATTATGCTAGTTAGCTTTGTCCCCGCTAGCTGGGAGGAGAAGGACACCGTGTGTGTGTGTGTGTGTGTGTGTGTGTGTGTGAGAATATTTTGCGCATTTGAGTTTTCTGAGTGAGTATGGACATTATGTGAACCAGTGACAATATGAACCGTGTATGGGAATGAATAGTGAGTTTATTAGTGTTGTGAATTTCTGCATAGTGTGCCTCAGGCCTACATGCCGCCTGCCTGCCTGCCGCCACGCATGCTGCTGCTGTAGAGGGTGCTCAGGACTTCGCTGTCGCTAGGGGAACCTGCTGTTGCACGGACGTGTCGTCAGGACTAGTTTCTCCATCTCACATCACTTTTCTTCACTGAACAGAAGGTTTGAGGACAACTGACTAGCTGTGTTTCTGAATCTCCAAAGATCAGTGAGTACTGAGGAACACTTCATGAAGATTCAAATGAGCTCCAAGATGCGTGCCAATGCATGGTACCATAACTGAGTTTACAAAACCCCGGGTATTATTATGTTATTTTATTTGCCTTAAAGGGTGATTGCATATTTTCTGTTAATAAACACCCATGTTGTTGCAATGTATATTTGCAGTCGAAATGTTTATTTATGCTTGATGAATGTGGTATTGGTAGGACTATAGTGTGTTAAGTGTTAGTGTAAGCTCACATAAACAATATAGCTACAAAATCAGCTAACCAGGCCTCTCCGCACTCTAGACAGGGTCATGTGCTCTAGTTAAAGTAGATATATCCCAATTTCATTATTCTACTAGTCTAGTAGACTCGACCCCCTCCAATCCGCCTCCCATGCTTGAGGTGTAAAGGGGTTCGGAGTGATTATTCTGTAGCAAATTGGAATTGAGTGGGAGGGCTACACAAGAAAAACCTTCAGGCACTGACAACAACACACTGACAATACGGACCATGTCTGTGCATAGCTGTTTGAGTGTTTATTATACATCCTTGATGTCAAACAACAAATAATCCTTTTTACTGGGAATTGCTGTCTATAGGTGAGGGTCAGCCTATGCTACCATAATGTCTATCATTGAGATGGTTCTCGGGAGTCTAATACTTTCTGATATGTGACACAGTGTAAAAGTTGGACAAACACTGGTCTGGGGTCTTAAGTAGAAATGTTGATTTTACCCCTTGGCTGTTTTTGGTGTAGTTATGGTGTCAGAAGGGTAATTAAACTTACTTGCTGTCATGTTCAACGACATGCTGAAGTATGTTTTAATGTCTTTTTTAGAGGTGGTAAATAAAAGTGAACGTGGATGTTCTCATGACGTCTGGTTCAAGGTCTGAATGATTGATTTGTAGATTCTGATGTAATCTATGACATCAGTGGGTTTCATGCTTAAAAGGTGCCTGATATCCTAACATTCTAATGTGTGTGTGTGTGTGCGTGCATGTGTGTGCTTTACCAAGACTTTTTTTTCCCTTTTAATGCTCTGAATAAAGTGACAAAACACGTTGCTAATAACTTATACTTTCCATGAGACAACAAAATATTTACATGATAAAACAGGAATGGTAACAATCTTTTATACAATGAAGTGAAATTATTCACTAGTTACAGGGAGGTTTTTGCAGATTTGCAAATTTTTCACCACCTGCTCCACATCAGTTGCTCCTCAGTAATTACCGTTTGTACATATTCCAGGCTGTGGTGTTTTGCTGTCCGTCTGTGAATGAACAATGAATAACTTGAGATAGTTTAATGGTGCAGGAGAGTTTACGAGACGTGTTAGGAGAAGTCTCTTCTTCCACTTTGAATTTTTAGCTCCAATGTGAATCACTGCAACCCTCAGATGAACAAAACTGGGCATTTTGAGGAGAAATTAGGATTACATTTTAATTCAATGAGTCAGCATTTCAGTTTTGTCAGGATTCAGGTGCAGTGTGAGTGGAGCAATTACTTTGCCCCTAACCCTTTTTCACTGCGGACAGAGCCAGGCTAGCCAGGCTGCCAGTCTTTATGCTAAGCTAGGCTAAAAACAGTCTGATTTCAGCTCTGTGCTAAATGTGCAGCCAGTAAACACTTCATTCTTCCCATCTGAAATGAGGGGAATTTCTTAAAATCTTTACTATTCATTTTAAAGGCTAACTTATGTGTTGTGATTATTTATTTTTCACAGCCTGGCATAGAATTTTGCCCTGTTGTTGTCAGAGGTGGGTGGTGATTATTTACCCGAGGTGGCCTTCTGCTTACACACAAGCAACGTTGTTGTCTATCTTGGAGCACTTAGCTTTGACTCCAACTACAGATATATCTACTCAGGCACTGAATGAGAAAAGCAAAGCAAACACACTCCTTCCAACAGCTCACCTCTACTACTTAATCTAACTCTCTTTTCTCAACAAGCAGAAAGACCTTGGAAAGAGCTTGGAAACAGGGTTATTTCAGTTCAACATAAATACTGAATGTACATTCATTCCTATTTTTCATCAACATAAAATATACATAAATATACAGTATATGTATACATAATAAATATTATGTTGACTTGGTGTCATATTCTGCCTTTGTACTTAATGCTTCTGTGACAGCAACAATAATACAAATATGCAATAGTGCATATAAAAGTGCCAACAGCCCACAGTTCAGCCTACCATGCCATCTCTGTATTGACCTAAACTGCTTAATACTTTATTTCTTAAAAGAATGGAACTGAGCTGAACGTGATTAGCTTTAGGGTGCTGTCTCCTGCACCCTTTTTACACCCACTGACTTATATTAGATGTAGGTAGATTAGTGTTGTTTATTAGTGTTATTTGAGACAAGTAAATATTGGAAATTTAGAACTTTTTAATCAAATTACTTACTGTATGATTTAATTTGAGGTAATATTAATTTACCTAAAAGCAACAAGTAATTTGCTTTTAAAGATCTAATAATATATTTATTAAAGTGTAACTAAAGCCCCAAATTCTGCTAGTTCCTGCCCTTTCCAAGAGAATAGCATACAGCATTTTAAAAAAATGCTGTAAAGGACAGTCACTATCGTGAGCATGTCACAGTCTGCTGGAGCTTCAGTGGCCCCTCAAAGCACATTCACGACCATTCACAAAAGTCTCTGTGTAGTATGTGCATCGTAATGTTAGCTGAAAGCTAGCAGCTCAAGGCTAATACCGGTCTCTCTATAGACCTCTGGTCAGTCACTGAAGAACATTCATGACTATTTGTTTCTGCATGGTAAATGTGTTGTAACGTTAACTAAGATAACAACTAAGAGTGGATACATGTTTGTGAGTCTTTTGGACCAATTTGCCTAAAAAACTGGACACACAGCAGCAAAGACAGTTTTGTCTATTTAATCAAAACACTGACCTTAAGACCAAGTTCACTTCAAACAACAACTTAAACACTGTGCTCTGCTCACTGTGATTTATTTTACAAGCCTGGCACAACCATGAGAACCTTGGGTATGATGACCCATATGAATGTCACAAAGCAACACACACATATGGTTCCATTGTGTTGTGTGCATTGGGTCATGGGGGTCACATAATTAATTTGGGAATGATGTATTCAGGTGAACTCTGATGTGACACTCAATAGAGGTGAACGGATTTGCCTGTAATGTGTCTTTATTTTTTTTACAGTTATATATTAAACATAGTAGCATATATTAAACCAGTCTTTTATACATTATATCCTACATATCATTACATGACCCCAGTCCATTACAATGCCAATGTCAAAGGCTTAAAAAATGCTCTATTGTGTGTCTGTACCTCTAATGGAATTCACAGCAGGGAACACGGGCCGGCCTCTCTACGGGTATCGCCATTTGTTGAGTGATGAATAGAGCAGAGGGGAGGGTCAATGACTTAAAGCACAAGGTGGACTTTTAAGAGCCCCAGTGATGTGAGAGAGCCTTTTTCCAGACAAAGCTCCCCAACAGTGTTTCATCCAAATCAGAGTTATAAATAATACACGACTCAAATGAACGTCACAATTGCCTCCAAGGTCTCGGACCGGAAAATAGCTGCATTAGGTAAAGAGGAAAAATGGACTCCTTCGCTTGCCATATAAATTTCTTCCCATGTTGCCTAAAAAAGCCGTGAGGCTGACATCACAAAAGCAAAGGCAACAGTGGATCCAATTATCATTTCACAGTGAAGGAGCCTGCATGCTGTTGCCTCATGCCAGATTACTTCATATTCCTTGATAAAGCAAGACATATTACAGTCTGTTTCTTCAATAGACAGACATGCAAAGCCACTTACCGCCCTATTGTAGTCTACATCCTAAATTATAAGTGGAAGTCAGATTCATACAGTCAAGGTAATGAGAAATCCGGTGTTACAGTGGCAGCTCTGTGCTCTAAAGCACTGATTCATTTGGAGCGCAGCTGAGTTTCCAGTGCCAGCACAGGCCTGTGACTCTTTCAAAGTGCTCAGGCGTCTGGGACATCTGAGGGACTGATCTCAACATATCGTGCGCTGCAAATGAATTGGTCCCACAGGTCTCCAGAGCTGTCAGCAGCTCACAATGTATGAGAGCTTCATTCATCAACACATTTTCCCTGTGAGCAGAAAGTTTTGAAAAAAAAAAAAGAACTTTTTTCTGTTTTTTTAGTGTGCTGAATATCCATGTGGCATTGTGGAACTAAATCATGAACTGGTGTATGTCAGGTTTCTATATTTAATATAATATAACTGTTACTGTATGAACTGGTGACTTGTCCGAGGTGTACCTCACCTCTCGCTCAAAGCTAGCTGTGATTGGTTCCAGCCCCACCATGACCCTGAAAAGGATAAGCAATTATAAGAAAGTTAGAAAATGGGTGGGTGGATGTTAGATTGAAAACATTATTGTCCATACATGCTGAACTGTCACATTACAAACAATTTATTTATTTTTTCTATAAAACAAAATTAAAGGTTATTCACATTGGCCCACCACTCAGACATGAATGTGAAAATAAACTGATGAAATAACTTAGGAATGAAACTGAATGAATTGAGCATATGAAGGTTTTCAAACAAGGGGAGATGATCTGACGGTGAAAATTACTTCCAATAACTGCTTCTTTGAAGAATTTTGTAGTCAGTTTCTCAAAATGGGACAATTTGAGAAAAAAATGAGAAAATTAGACAATTAGAACTGAATAGTATTCAAAAATTGCCTGATAAGATTTTTTTTCAGTGCAGAATAAAAACATTTATATAATAAATAAGACTCACTATTTCATAGTCAAACACTGTCATTCAGTTTTCCTAAATGCAGTCCCACACATTTCATCATATACCGAAGATGTTTTCTTCAGAGGTTATTCACTTTCCTTTTTAGCATCGCTGTCAAGTCGCTTTTATCGCAGCAATCTCTCTAAACCTCCGGTGCTCAGCTAAACAGCCACTTAGACGTACACTTCTTCAGACATGGAGCAGTTTGAACATCCAAGCATTTACATAACATTTATTGTATGACACTTGAGCACTGACTTTCTTGTGACCCTACTTCAGAAGCAGTTGTGAGGGTAATGATGATTACACAGCAGTGTCAACTATCTGGGCCCAGTACTTGACGCTGTGTAATCCAAACTCTCAGGCAACACAGTGCTTTCTTTCTGGGGAGGTGATAATTTACTGGAGAGGTGTGGGAAGCCTGGAGTGTGAGAATATCCTCGGCGTATTTGTGGAGGAGCTGCGAGCAGGGCCAGCACAGACTGACGTATCTAGCACAGACAGATGCTGAATGTGGGCTCGGCTGCCACCGATTTGGGAATGTAGGCTACGGGGGAACACATGGCGGGGCAAAGGTAGCAGGGGACCCAGGGGAGGCAGGCAGATGGGCCTATATTAGACACCTCAGATAGCTCTGCTTCTCCCTGGACGCAGCCCAACACTGTCAGGTCAGAGAGTGAAGCATCGGCCTCTTCAGATCCAGGTGGCTTCATGTTTGACCTCACTTCTCCATTCATCTGCAGCCACGTGTTCGTGCCTCACTCTGCACTGCATTGATGAGCAAAAAGAAGAGACACCTGCTTTTTCTTCTTGCAGCAAAGCTAAGTGATGCTGTAATGTATTCATTTCTGGATGCATTTTTAACAGGTAACAACTTAATGTTAAAAGGATGATGGTAAATGCTAGTGCGAGTGTAAGAGCAGCACAATTGGGTCTATATAAAGTTGGCTAACATTAACCACCATAAACTACTGGTCATAAAACCCAAGTGGCAACCTCCATGGCTGTGAAGTGAAGCCAACATGGAAGCGCCAAAAACTGCAAGCTTCCAATATACGGCTGGCTAAAGAACAAGTCAGTCTCCATAAGCTCCCATGTTCAACAACACAACACACACAACATTCTGGCAACACAACGACTCTTCAGAAACCTGTATGTGACACACAGAGGCTACGTCCATGTTTTATACATTCTCTGGTCCAGGGCTCTAAATGAATTTTTTGATCACCAGCCATTGTGGCGGGTAAGTTTCTGAAGTTACCAGCCAATTAGAAATTCCACTAGCCACTTTTTTTCCCGTGCAAAAAAGACTATGAAAGAAAGATTATGAGAGGCAGTGAATTCATTTGATCATTTTATTAACTAAACCTTACATTAATCTTATGACGAAGTTGGGAATGTATATCCAATTAAAATAATTACAATAAAAGAAACTTAAGTACATACAAAAATTATCCTAACATTTCATTACTCATTAACCCTTCCATACTATTCAGGGTCTAATTTGACCCATTTTTTGTACATAAAAATAAAATAAAAACATTAAAACTTTTCTTTTAGATAGAAATTTGACGATTTATCTTAATGTGAGCCTGAATGTACAAAATGGAAATATTTTACACTTACATTTTGCACAAAATTACACACAAAATTATGTACAGACAGACTAATTATGATGATTGATTATGTATTATGTATTATGTATTAGGCGTGTATCACGTCATTACAATTAGCGGGCGGAAGAGAAGAGAAAAGAGAATCCGGTGGATTTTCAAAATAAAACACCCTGTGCAAACTGCCGGTTGTAAAAACAGACAAAAGCGAAACTAATTAACTATGTAGCATATTTATACACGTAGAAGCATATTTAGAAGAACATACACCGGGAAATGGCCAAAACTGAGCAAGTAAACAAAGTCTGGCGGGCTAAACGCTCGCTTCTGAAACTCTCCCGGTGGGTTTGAAGTCAGGTGCAGGACGGACCAAATGCGCCACGCTCACGCGACGCGCTGCAGTCGGGCCCCGGGATTTTACCAGGAGAGGAAGCCTGTCTGACCAGTGAGAGCCCGCGCTGTGCGGGTTCCCATTGAAACCGCGATCAGCGTCCCGCGAAATAGATGGTAAAGTACCTAATTTATCACCGGCCAAGCTGGCTAGTGAGTTTTTTTTTTTTTAATACATGCCAAAATGAATTTTCACCCGCATTTGGCGGGTTGGCGGGTGTTAATTTAGAGCCCTGCTGTGGTCATACCAAACCAACTCTAACAGCAAAAGTCCTGAGTGTATTTCATTGACTACAAGTCAAGTCCATTTTATCCAGTTCAGTATTATCACAAATTTGCCTTAAGATGTTTTTATTTTTTTTACAGAATGCAACACCATCTACCCCTAGACCCTCAATTAGTAAAAGAAGAAGCAAACAGGGAAAAAAATGGAAGAAACCTCAGAATGGGTGACAAAAAAGGAATCGCTTTGGGCAGGACAGACATCCATTCATATCCATTCTCTTCCAAACAGACCAAAATCAGTCATTCATGATGACAGAACATATACAAAGAATATGGATCTGAAAGGACGTTAAACAACTTTCAGGCTCCGCCAAACAAACATGAGCCACATATCCTCTTTACTGGAAGATATTGTTTTATTACCTCTGCCAGTTAGGTCATTTATTTATTTTTCCTGTTAGCTATGATGGCAGTCATGTCTAACAACTGCACCATATCACTTAAAATGTGATAATATGTCAGTGTTGTCTTTAAAACTTGTTTCTGCTGTCTCCAAGTGGCCAAAAAAAAAAAAAAAAAAATCAGGTATTACAGGTTTAAGCATCGGCATGGTCACTCCTTAAAAACCCCCATGAAATAGAGTAGATACACATGAAATCATAAAAACACTGTCAGAGCACTTGTTACATCTAATGGATAGATTAGTGGATAATTAGATAAAGTCAAAAGTTCAAATGATGATTAAATCCCATAAAGTTCCTCCACAGTAAATACTTCCCATCTCTGTGCAATGTGAATTGATACACGGGGAAAAAAGGGTGATCCAGGAATTGCCCGCGGCTTGTATTCAATAACAATGCAATTTCAGAGCTGCTTGTATTATTTATTGAAGTGCTGTTGAGGGCACTGAACAAATTTTCTTTATTGTCCAAATGGCTCCTTGCAAATCCCGCTTCACTGTATTTTGGCGTGACAATTATTACCCTGGCTACAACGTCCTCTGCAAAGGACAAATAGACTTCTCAATGTAAGTGTACGCCGATACATATGTTAATACACTGTATCTCTTGTCATAAGCTTTTCAGAGCATTAGCAGTTTAATTTACAGGCCATCTGGGGAAGTGTATTGCAGATAGTCAGATTAGAATATATGGGCTTTGAATGCATACGTTAGCAACTCGCCTTCAAATAAACGTTTACTGCAGTCCAGCAAGGATTACTGGGAAAATGCACAGTCTAATGATACTTCACCTGTGCTAAATGTAAACCTGATTTTCAAAGGTGTGCAAGAACACAAGGACATAGCACTCTTTGCTAAAACTCAAAGCTGCATACGAATTGTGCAAAGTAGTCTCTGAACAGGAAATGAATCCAGCATCTTCTCCAGTGCAGGTTTTACTGTCAGCGTCCCTACTCTGAGGCCAATTTGGCCCCTATCAGATAAATATAGGTTTTTAGAATGGTCCTTTTAATTTTAGTAATGTATGTTATCCTGCAAATACTGCTGTAGTGTAATCAATCAGACAAAGCCTCTTTCTGACACTCCGCTTGGTATGAGGCGAGGTGTTTCCCCTGGGTCCCGGTCTTAGCTCAGGGTAAGACTAATGACTCTCTGGCTTGAGTGGCCTGAGCCTCGCTGTGGCCCTTCCTTCTGGCTCCCAGCTGCTGTGGTGCCGACAAGAAGGCTCCTTTGCTCTGATCCAATCAGGTGAAGACTTGTGTTATCTGCTGCGAGTTCGCCCACGCCGCAAACCACCTGCAAGGGCCGCCTCACCCGGGGGCTGCAGCCTCCAGAGGCAGGAACAGGTCTTTCAAAGACTCGGTCCGCATTTTTCACAGCAGTTACTGCCGGGATTAGCTCTGAGCTGAGCTTCTAACATGGCCCTTTGAAATACCCTCTTACTTTGAAGAGGATCAGGATCAGTTATAGAAATTTAGGCTCTGTTGCTTCTGACCTTCAGAAAGAAAAAGAAGTTGATAAAAAAAAGAAAGCAGAGAAATAACAAATAAGGCTTTATATTTGCTGACTCACACCAAAAAACAGCTATAATAAATCTGCAGAGAACAAAAGGGGGATTGAGCCCACAAATTCAACTCAGGAGATGAGATTTTCAGCTGTCAAAACTCACTTTCTGTCCTTTACTCTCTGTTTCAGAGTAAAATGTCCTCCGGCGGTGGCACCCTTTGCACCTGACATTAACATGCCGCTCTGGTTTTATAGTTCATCTCTGGCATACACATTAAAATCCAATTTCTCTCTCCCTCACCAAAAATTTGTCATGCACAGCATCTCCCCCTCCAATATTTTCTTCCATTCTGCCAGAGCCAACGGTGCGTCCATCATTACAAATGCATGTTGAGCACATAAGCATTGTTCCAACTTACAGAACTTTGTTTAAAATTCAAGACAAGATGCCAAGGTCTCATAAAGATACCGCATGTGGGGGAATGTGCATCCGATATGACATGTAGGACATTTTCATAATATGTAATGAGGCTTAGGTTTCAATGTTAAATTTGTTGTCAGCATCATATATTATCATTAACATGTTGGAACAAGCAGATACACAATTCATGATTTAATAACTGAAGAAGCTTTAAAAGCTATTTTATAACCACACTAATCGATATTCTTATGAGCAGTGTGTCTCCTAGTGAATAACCCACAGAATTAACACCAAGCTCCAATACGATGAGGGTTTTAGCCTATTTTAGCTTGTTTTGGTTTGACAGCTCATGAGTGAAAGTTGCATGCGTAGTAGTTAACAACACAGGTATCCTTTTATTTCTTATTATTCAGGCAATCCTTTCCATCAAGTCATCATCAGTTATAGAAATCTTATCTAATCTCGGACAGAACTACTGAGAATGTAGAGATGATGGCCATTGTGGTGAAAGGAGATACATCATAAAGTCATGCTGAGTTTCTGAAGCAGGATACTCAACCTAAGACAGCAGAGTATTCCTGTAAGTCCAATTTACTGAAGTATAATTAAATTAAATATACATCTTCCAACTAGTCAAATGTTTCTTCTACTGGACACAATTTCAACTAAGAACCATCACATTCATGTTTTCTTCTTCTGTTACAGCGGTCATCTTTTGTACTCTAGAGCAACAACAACTCCAACGCTGGCACGAGTATGTCGACACTAAATGTCGTGGAAGTTCATGTGTGGGTGGCTGCACGGCCAACTGCAAGTGAACTAATCACGAGTGAATCACCACCACTGTTTTCTTGTTCCCATGTGTCACAGTTGAAAACCAGCGACTAGCTTGTGTGTATGAAAAAGCGTGCAAATAAAGACCTGCGAGTTTGGTGAATCAAACTTGGGACACTCTTATGAGCAAAAGTTAAAGAAACATATAAAATATATAAATTGTACTTGCAAGAGGCCCAGTGGAGGGTGTCACATAAATGCCACCTGCTTATAGGATGGCATGTTTTTACAAGAACAAATGTCTGGTTCTTTTTTGGGCATCTTTCAAAGAATAAAATCAGTGCAATACAGGTTACAGCAGATTTTGCCCTCATTTGAATAAAGGTAAAACCTTTAAACTTTCTACCGTTTACTCGTTTCACGTCACTGGTCAGCCTTGCCTCACCTGGAAACCCACAAAACCTTTGAGAAACAATTCCCTTCCATGACAGAGGCAAACTTTGCATCCTGTCAAATTCAGTGATCGCTCATGTCACAGTTTCGACAGGCGCTATTTCTGGGTTAGAAAGGAGTTGCACAATAAAGTGATCATGGCAAGATCCACTGGACTGGATTATCCAGATAAATGGGGAAACAAAGTTTATGGAAAGAGATATTGCTGCTTTTCTATGTCACATTTACATCCATCAAATTTAAGTACATAAATCTCAAAATCTGTCTTAATAAAACTGTCTGCATGAATTAAACTCACAACAGACATGATGTTGGTGTTAACCCAACCTTTAAATAAAAACCATGGGTTCAATTCATGATGAGTATTTTGTTATTTGAGTAGCTGTTTAATAATTCTGCATGCACTCTCTGTGAACATTTTGTACATTTCCATTACAGTATCACTTTCTGTACCATCCTCTCTTACAAGCAGATCACCCACAGCGTGCAGCAATGACTGTGCCGTGTCCACAGTGAATCAGACTTTACACCGCAGTGGACATCATCCAACATTTCAAAAGAAGTCATAATGCACCCTTGGTGCCACAGGAAAGATTATTTTCAGGATTCATGACCTCGTTGACATTGATCGTCTCTGCATGCGAGGGGATGAAAGAAGCTAACAGGTGAAGCTTATCTGATGTTGGAGCAGATTATCTGATTTCATTGTCTAACTGACCGGAATCCTGCTGCTACTGTTTTGCGTCTGCAGAGCTCACATATCTTAACATGATCTCGCTCCATAAATCAATTTGAGGCTTTGTGTTTATTTTTGTGCGTTGAGAATGTTCAAGAAAATGTAAAAGGTTAATCCATAAAAACCTAAACTCATGATGACAGAGTGGATATGACTTCACAGCCTCATCAGGTCAATAATATATGGTCCAACACAAGGGATATTAAATATGAGAAAAGAAAAAGTATCATGCCACAAGACAAAATATTACAATGACTGCTTTGTTGTGAGAATCAAATAAAACACTTTCCTCCAAGAAAGATGAAGTTCCATCTCATTGGTGAGGTAATGGTGTATGCCATGGGTCAGGCAGGGAGAGGCGATAATGATGATAGTCATTTAACATATTTACTGGCGTACACTGGATTACCATCTGCAATTTTATGGTTGATTTAGAATCACTTTATCCTCTCTTTTATAGCCGAGATTTCACATTCAAATGTGCATCAGCCATCCTTTTATCATCTCATGTTTGCTGAGCCAGCGAAGGCCAGTTTATTGTCATTGAAAAAAAAAAAAAAAAAAAAGAGTATTTCATTACGTCTCCATACAAATGCTTTTATATCCGAGTCTGTTTCCAAAGAGAGCCCTGTTTCTCCTGCTGCTAGCTTCTTGACCAGAGCTTTTCTTTATTATTGAATGTAGTGTACAGTCATTAACAATCTGTGGTCGGACCATTTCATGCATACTGTATTAGAGATGTCCTGGTCAAGGTTTTTTTTTTTAGCCCAGATCCTGATCCGAGTCCTTTATAAAGGATAACTACAGCCTCACATTCTGTATTAAACAGTCCTCTGTGAGCGACTCGAAGGGTCAGGGGGAACCGGAGGGACTGACTGACCACTGCTCATGGTCAGCACAGTAGAGCTGGTAATAAGAGCTAACCAGCCAGCTGAACAGCTACTGTTGGACATTGTGTGTGTGTGCTGGGGAAATAGGGAGCCTGGTGGTGCATTAGATGGACATTTATGGGCCTTTGAGAGAGCCACTGTAGGTGTTTTAGTGGAGCTCCCGCTGTGTGTGAGCCTGTGGGGTAGTGTCAGCACCCGACTGTAGCTGTGCTGTTTATAGTGGTTAACATATTCACTGCTTGCTGCATTTCTCAGGCTTGATAATGCAAACACAACCAGCAGCAACGTGTGACAGGAAATTTCACTGCAGCTATGGTCAGCCAGTGTTTTACTCTTGAGACCTACTGTAGCAGCTACGTACCGCAGTCGGTCCACATACTGAATATCGTCAGATATTACCCCAACAACAACAACAAAACATTTTATTATATATAATCTTAAATACAAGAACAGAGAAAAACAAGATAAATACATGAAATACAGTATATAAACACCAATGTAAATTGCACAAATCCTTCATCACAGGATCCAGTAACCATGCTTGAAAAATCCCTGAAGAAAGCTAAAAACATAAATAAATACATAAAAAAAGATTCATGCAGTAAACTATTTCGTATTTTACGGGTTTTGTTTTGCGTCATCCTAATACCATCTGAACAGTTCCAGTTATGATACACACCAGTTTTGTACATAGAGAAACAGCAGATAATTAACATAATCTGAATTCAGTGCTCAGACTGTAGCAGATTTTTCAACCTGGGTTTTTCACCCTGTTTACAACTGACATTAACATTAACAACAGGTGTGAAGTGTAACCCACACTGGCGCTCCAGCTCCAAAATATTTCAAAAGTGCCTTTGAATTTACAATTAAGATACAATATGTAAGTTAGATCACATTCACATCACACATGCATCAGTTACCCAATTAAAATGACCATAATGCACATTTTATTAACATTTGTTAACACCCTATAAACTAAGCATAACACACTACAAATGATTTAAAAAGCTATATCACACATAGCTTACAACATGCCATGTCAATATATATTAGAAGTTATTTAAGTTTGCATATAGCACATAGCAATAAAAATTCCACAGTCAGGACGTCTGTGTGAATTTGCACTTGTTGTGTTGCAAACACAAACTAGACGAGGTTGTCTATGGGTTAAATTAGTTGTATGACATAATGCCTCCTTTCTAATAGTTGCTAGTTCAGCAAACTAAAAACCAAACACAGTCATCTTCTGTGGCTAATAACAACATATTAGCAAGAGGTTAATAAATAGCCTATAGCCTGCTGTCCCTCACGTCAGTCATAGAAATCTGCATACCTTTATCTTTTGCCCGTTTCTCCTCTTCTTCTTATCTTCTTTTTTTGAACTGAGCCTGAACCTGATGGCTTCTTTGGTCTTTCACTTTGATCCATGATGAAGATGAAGACTCGACATCATTAACTTTTGCATTACCTTTTGCCAACACCGTCCGTTCACCCATCAATCAACCAGAGTCACGTGAGTCACGTAGATGACTGCACAGAATTTATTTTTTTTTCATAACCCAATTAATTACATGTAGGTATATGGGTCTATGTTAATTTTAGGAAAGTATATGGGTCTATGTTAATTTTAGGAATGAAATACAATTTATTTGGAAGCAGTTCGTGCTGTGTGACCTGGCATCAGTCTATTCCTCGCCCCCCTCCACCTTGCCTCTTCTGACACAACCTGTATGACTCTCTGCAGCAAGCTGACGTGACAATGAGGGCGCCCCAGCGTCCACTCCACTAACGTGACGTGGAAATGAGCAGTATAGAAAACTGGCGAGTTTTTTTTTTTTTTTTTTTTGCTGGACCAAACCAAGCAGACACAGATAATCTAATTGTGTTAAGTTGAATGGTAGTGGACTCAAAAAGCAAACAACACAACCAGAATCAGTTTAAACAGGTTAAACTACTAGACTAAACTAACGGCGAGATGAGGTTGTAATTGAACTTTGAGTTGCCCACATTTTGTCACATTTTGTGACTTTGCTTGACGTCCCTTCACTTGGCTGTAATTGGGCATTTCATTTCAAAACCTGTTATGTAGTTACCTCTGACACCAATCATATTGATTATCATTATTGTCCAATAGCTTCTGTCTACAGTAACATACTGCAGTATATGGCACAAAGAAGCAACTGGCCTGCAGGCTGTGAAGTTGTGGCGCGCTGCCAAACTTCACACCTTTCCCCACCTGTCAAGTTATAAGCAGTGTGCACTCTGGTTGTCTTTGAAATGAACAAAAAATAAATTTGAGCAAACAGATGGGCAGCGGGAACGGTGTTTACCCAGATGGCGTTTGAATTGACAAAAGAGCAAATGCCGTAAGCAATGACAAATACTATGTTTGCTGTGAGATAAAGAATTTCTGTTGAGGAAGTGTGTGTTTCATTTCTCCTCTGATTTACACAGGGGCTTAATACAATTATATAAAAACAAAAAGGTCATCATAAAGATGCCAAATCGTGTTAAAGGTTTGCCATGTTGATGGCAACCATGTCACAGCAGCACGACTGCAACGCAAACTCAATGTATCCACAATATCACACTGTGCAATGCAGTGTGTGCCTGCTGGGCAAACACATGGCATTCTCCCTCGGACACTTTATAATTATTTTAATAATTATTATTATTTATGGAGCGCTTTTCAACATCCAAGTTTCACAAAAAAATATAAAAAAATATGAAACAAATATTTTTTTAGTAAAAGTCAGGTGATAAAAGTGTTTAAAGAAGGGATTTAAAGGAGATCACTGATTCACATGACCTGATTTCCTCGGTCAGATTGTTCCACAGCCTCTGGGCCCTGACTGCAATCACTCTGTCCCCTTTAGTTTTCAGCCAGGCCTCTCGTAAATAATTTTTTACTTCCTGCCAGTTAGTGAAAATTGAATGTCAAGGTTCAAGGTGTTACTCTGGGAAATATATGCAGACATGAGTCATCTTCTACCGGATTACTGCTTTATGTAGGATTTAGATCAAGATCACACACCACACATGTAACTGTATGAGTCACTACCTGCATGTGAAGCCATATGCTGTGGATTATTAGACCAGATATTCCAACAGAGGAGTGATATTTTAAACAATGTCGGTCTCGGGAATAAAACAATCCCTCCATCCCTGTAAGAGCAGGATAGATTAACTGGGCAGCAATACAGTTTCAGCTTTAAAGCTGCAGTGTAGGTTTCACATACAGTAAACAGCTACCTGAATCCGGGAGCAATGGTGGACACCACCACTCACAATAAAAACTATTATATAGAGAAGTAATTACTTAATGCAAATACAAGGTGTGATATGAAAATCCCAAAGGGTCTTGCTGATGTGGTCCAGTAAATATGCCTGTCTTCATGTGTCCATAGCTAAAATGTTAAACCACCAAGATGACACCGTCCCACCGTCGCCCGGTAAACATGAGAGAAGTTTGTGAAATTGAAAAACATGAATTAAAAGTCAGACCCGTAGACTAAACAGCAGGATCCACCATTAAAAATCCCTAGTGAGGGTTGCAGGAAGCCTGCCCATTAGCTGCTACCATAAATGTCCCTGAATATAAAGATGAGGATGCCGAGGCCTGTCCCGGGTGTACGTTCCTGGGAGACCTGGAGCTGTGTTTCCCACATCAGCTCCATTTGCTTCTGTTGTAGATCCAGTTGCGTGCCATGAACTTTTAAATTCAGCATTTTTTGCAGGTGGACAACCCTCTTTGCATGACATGCAGATTCCACAAGGATAAATAGGGTGACTTTTATCATATACTATTGCTCTTTAATGGGATAATTACAGTCACTTACATGCCCCTCTGGGCCTGTTTTATGCTTCTTTATTCTCTCATCTTAGCCTTCTTATTTGTAATTGCTTTTATGTGCATGTTTATCATTTACTGGTGCCCTGTCCTTATGTAGTGTACCCTAGCTGATGTAACAAACCAAATCCCTTGTTGGGTTTATTAAGGTATCCTGTTCTGTCCCATAATGTCCTGTCCTGTCCTACAGAAGCTCCATAGCCCCCCTTGGTGATTTAGGCGAACAGGATGGGTGTAAAAGAGTAAGGTGAATGTTTTTACAGTGTTTTGTGTCTCTGAAAGCAAAGCATTTTCAGGAGATAGAAAATAAAATTTTGTCTGGTTTGGTTGTGTCATTCAATGTATTATGTAAGTTTCCTTTTTTCATATACATGTTTTAATGCATTCAATTGTGTAAGATGTTTGAAAAGTCCCTGAACACAAATGAATTTGCTCTTGATATAATATTAATTTGTTATATCATATTGGTATGAAAGATGAGTTGTGTCAGCACTGAGATTTTGCACATCTTGAACACTCTTTGAAAGCACAAGGCTATGACTCAGAGGAGACAGAGGAGTAGTTACCGTGAGTTTAGTAAAATGGAGGTTGTACGTTTTCACTTTGGTTTAGTGTCTTGACACCTCCATGACTGCATGCAGCACCTCTTTGTTCATCCCAAAGAATGTAGAGACATCAGTATCACAGGCTTTATTTGAAAAGTGTAGAAACAGCATTGCTGCCAAACTTTCCTGCGTCACATAACTAAACCAGGACAAAAACTACATGACACAGGATGCTTGTATGTTGAAGACTAAAACTGAGAACTTTTTAGAGTGCACTCAAACTTAAAGCTGCATTAATTAATATTCTTGTATTAACGACTATTGAAACAGCCACAGACAGTAGGTAGATGCTTAAAAAATATTATTCTCCAAACAGGTTCTACAGACAAGATGGGTACAGATGGTGCTGCTAATGTGACAGTTTCTCCTTTGCTTTCAGTGCTTTCTCCTTTTACAACATTGTGATTTTTAAAGCTAATGAACATAGTGGAGCAAGATAAAGACCCAAATTGTTATGGTTCAGGAAACACAGGAATGAACCCAAAGTACAGATAAAGCATGCAGCAGAATGACCTTGATGGTTTATTTGAAGAATATCCCACAGGCAGACAGATAAAAGGCAGGGGCAGGTTACCAAAGCTTGAAAGCAAAACCAAAAGACAAGACAGGAAGATAGCAACTAGGACAAACTGTCGCTGAGACGAGGGAGCACAAAGACTAAATACACTAGAGAGGGTAAGAGGTGAAAACTAATCAGGGCAGATAATCAAAAATGGTGGGAAACATACAAAGGCAGAAAGTGAAGCTACAGAAATGAGAAAAGGGGAGAATTACAAAATAAAATGCGTAACACTAAACTCCAAGGCAAAACATGAATATTTTCCCTTAGCACTACATTTTCCTGGGCATGGCTGTGACGCTCTGTTTCAGTCCATTGGAGTGTTTGGCCCGCCAGACTTTGTTAACTTGGTCAGATTCACTTCGTCACTTTTGCTTGGTTTATGTGATTCTACCATGAGTAAGTACATTATGCTACATAGTTAAACAATTTCCATGTGTTCTGTTATTACAATTGGAAGTCTGCAAAGTGTCTTTTATTTTGAAAATTGACTGGAATCTCTATGCTATGACTTCTGGGTAGCTTGATTTGCTCCGTGCTGATTGACGTGGCTGGTTGCAACATTTTCTTCTGGTGGCCACAATCAGCTCGGCCAACCGCTGCTCAGCCGAAATTCATCATAGCCGAAATGCATCTAGGGTCAAGAGTTGATGGAGACCAAAATAGAGCTCATGGTTTGCTAACAAGTTAGTTACATCAACTTTACAAGGCCATAATAACTGTGTACTTTTTAGGTTTTTGTCGGGTTTTACATCAGATATAAAAAAAAACCCCAACCCAAACAACGATTAATCCTGCCTTAAAATTCCATAGATAAAGTGAAAGTTAGCATAATAATAAGCCAAAGACTGTAGCACACGATAGCCTTTTATTAATTAACAGTACTGCCTTAATAACATATCATAATAACAGGCTAATCTTTGTTTTTATTTAATTTGCTTGAAAAACTAAGAATGTAATTTTAAAAATGGCTTCAGGCTTCAGAAGCTGCCTCTGAATACAATATCAGTCACATTAATGAAGCTCTTTGAATGCAAGCCTTGATTTTCTTATATTTCACAGAATCACTTAACTTAACAACACATTGTAAACAAGCATTATGGTCTGTGCTGGAGAAATTTCTATTTCTGTCTCTTAAATTGGGCAGCACGGCAGTGACCCATCTGCTGGTGTTCTCTGTAATTTTACCTGCAGTGATCGGACAACAATTTGTATATTCAACTGTTTTGTAAAACAGCCCAGACTTCATAGGGGAGAGCTTCAACACAGAAAACTGTCTTGTTTGGAAATGATAGCAGGGCGAAACCTCTTAGCATCCTCCAACACAAATACATTTTCTGCTTATTGTATTGCCAGTAGTCGCTGTATTACATATAGTAGAACTATTGTTCATGCTGGTTTTGTTCTTCATGTTGAAACAGATTTTCTCCAGACTCAACTAAAACTGAGGCACGCTCGTATCAGTGTCATGCTAATTTGTTTAAATTATAATTTGAGGGAAAATCATCATATTGCAATTTTATGCCTGGCATATTTGAAGATAATGATATTGTTACAAATAACATAACTAGTTCTCATTTAAATGATAATTTTGTGTCTATTGTATATATTTTTTTCTTCTGTGCATGCAGACAGCCGGGACAGCGGCGTGGGTCATTTGAAAATTAGACTTTAAATAACAAAGGATGCTCACTTTGGGACAACAGAACAGCTCTATTCAGTTTGGTCCAATTTAAGTCGAAAAGTCTTTCATGAGCTCTCGATTTGATGAATGAGGGAGCGGCTCGGGCTCTGTGCTCTACTGTACACCGATGTGCCAATAATGTGACAAATGGCTATGGGCCTGGTGACTACAAAGCACAGTAAACAGAGCCGGAGCTGCCACTGCTTCACACAGCCAAACTTTCCACAGGGCTTCCTCACACATCATTCATCTCCTTCACAGCTTGATGAAACTGTGGAGAACGCACAATAAGGATGCCGTAATGGTTCATACTGTATGCCGGAGGACACAGTTGCCTTTTTTCTTTGCCTCAATTCTGAAATATGGCCCTCGTGCACAGCAGTTTCCTGCCTCAGATCAATACGAAGGGGTTCATATTATGTAATGTTGTAGATTTTAAGCAAATAAACAGTTTTGAGAAGACATTTATTAAGATTTCTAACCAACATTGGACCAGAGAAAATATATTTTTGCTATTTTTGGCCTTTTTTTATGATTTTTATGTCATTCTTGCCTTTCTAAGAACTAATACCTCAGACAGATGTTTTATTTTATTATTATTTTATCATTAAAGTTGGAAAAAACATTGTGCTCAAGCAAAGACAAAAGAGAGAGAGAGAGAGAGAGAGAGAGAGAGAGACTTAGAATGTCCAAAAATACGAAAAAGTTCTGCAAACCCGACTCAACTCAAATTATTATCAAATTACTTTTTTCATTTAATTCTCTGTTTTTAAAGTTTAACTCAGGGCAGCAAAAAACACTCATTTCCTTCTTCAGTGTGCTGCAGTCATTCAGCTTCAGGGCTGAGTCTTTTTAACCTTTCACCAACAATGACTGCCAAATAAGCCGTCACTGCCAATTAAAAATTTGATTCTCTGAACATAAAGGAGTCTTCAGATGATTAAAGAACCTCAACTCTGCTGAAAAAAAGTGATCAATGCAGAGATGATAATCAAAACAAGACAAGACAATTTTCACTTTCACACACCATTTATACAGTGGATCTATTTTTTCTCATACTTATTTTTATTTTTCATATTTTCATTGTTACATACTGCACAGACATATGTTGTTTGTATTCATGGCTCACATTAATGTTGTTAATGTTTATTTTTAGTATAAATGATTTTTGTGAGTACATGTTTTGGTAGATTCAATGTGATGGTCCATGAGAAACTGGCAATAAGGCATTCCTGAAGACAACTTTTTTTTTTTCTTTAGTTGGGTTGATTGACATTCATTGTTGGTGAAAAGGCTGTTAAAAACATGAAAGTTAAGAGATACTGCACAATGATGAGAAAGAGCTGAAAGTTACATTTTCCTTCCCTGTGCCAAACTTTAAGGAAAACAGAACTGAAGGAGCAAAATGACAGATTTGGGTGCAAGCATGTTTTTTTTTTTTAATTTTTTATCACTGACACACACATGGTTGTTGCTGCCATTACTGTCCCACTTGTGAAAAATTACAGTTATTTATGTGAAAATGGTTAATGTTGATGTTATGAATAAGAAATACAGACAGAAAACTGCAGTATGGGTCAGAAAAATAACAGATCCACCATGGTGGATGCCAACATCTTTGTCCTCTGACAGAGTTCATTGTTATTTTGCACTCTTGCGTGTTTTTTTTTTTTTTTTTTTTACCACTTTATCCTGAACACAGTCTGAATCTGAGTTGATCGCAGCTATTGTTGCTAAGCAACATCTTTTTACCCAAAGACCTCCACCGTTATACGTTGTACCCAAAAGAGACAAACAGACATGCAGAAGTTTGACTGAACCAAACCACGTAGTGCAACAACAAATATGGAAAAGTGTTGTGTGCTCTCCGTCGCAGCCGCTCTCCAAATGAAACGCTTGCCAGGAGGCTTAAGTCAACTCAGCTGGTAGCACAGATGCTGTCCATTCCCTTCAACACAGTCGCCAACGCAGGGAGTACCCAACCCTCTGTGAAGCCAATTTCAAATTGGGGAGCTATGATTTCAGCTCAGGCTCCTGCTCGACGGGTGAGAAGCCCCAAATATGGCTCTACACAAACTCAGCAGAACCCATGTGATGGAAACTAAGGTTTTAGCCTTTTCATTTCACAACTTCTATTTCAGTCCCTCCGTACCTTTAAAGTGGACTCAGCTGCATTGTGTACAACATACAGAACACAATTTATCAAATCTAATGACATGTGGAATATCTCTGCGAGACTAACACATAATTATAAGCGTAATTGCATCATTGCCTGAAGATGAGGCATAAAACAAAATAATACTTTTATAGAACGGCCATTAAACGGGTGTATTCACCAGATAATCACTGCCTGCAGGTTGAATGAAATGAGGTTAATTAGAAGCCACTAGAGAAGGGAAATATATTAAAATAATAGAAGTTGAGAAAAGTCATGATGTGTTGTTCAAACTGGGGATAATAGGAAATGTACTAACTTTGGATAAGCAATGAATTTGGTTATGTCTGTTGTTGTCTTTGTGGCTGTGCCTGTCTGCTGCCGCCTGTGAGCGAATAACTGTTCTTTCCTTTTCAACTAGTTCTCATAATTGATGGTAAAATCAGTCTTTTGTCATTTGGTATCTTTGAGATCTACTGCTACATCAGTAGAACAATGATACACTAAATCACTGTTAACATCAGGGGACAATCTTAGTCATGACATTGTATTTCAGGACTAGTGTGATTTAAAAAACTGAAACTATTTTAAAAAATAGTAAGGGCATGGCTATTTTATTTTCGTTAAAAGACTTCATTCAGTGATTGGCTTGTAAGAAACAGAGACATAAACTGTGATCTCCAGTGTCAAGTCAAAGCTGTCAAGTGACATAATTCCATATTAATGTTTAGAATAAATATCTGACAGTTGAGAGGTGTAACAGGAAAAAGAGCATGTGATCAAGGATATTTAAACATGCAACAAGCAAATTCAGCATACAGTAAATGCACTTGTGGGTGAACAGATACCGTGTAGCCTCACTCTCACTAGACAGGACGCTGTCTCTTAGTTACTATTTAAAGTGAAGTAATATGCATTTTTTTATGCCATTTTCTGCACCATTCATATGTCAAAGCCAGTTCTGCAGCTTCTCTAAACTTTAAGCTGAGGTAAAAACGTGACGATTAGGTAGGAAAACATTTATACAGTATTTCTACAAAGCGGCAACCTCTGCTGAAAGAAGCCAAAGCAGCAGCGCCAAAAACTGCAGTTCCTTGAACTTGAGGCTGGCTCCAGAACAACTCAACCATCCGTAAGCTCCCTTATTAAAATGTCCAACTTCACAGCAGAAAAACATGTTTACAGCCTGGTACAAAAACAGTTTTGGTCTCTAGCTAATTTCCTCATTCTGTACTGGGGCTGGATTTCTATATAACGCACCTATTCAAATTATACGTTAAAGTCACGCAAGTTAATAATGTGGCCGCTTTGAGTGACAGGTAGCTGCTGTACCTGTAACAGACTTGTTTGAGCACCCAGGCTTCATTCACCCTCAGGTTCACTGATGATTCACATCTTAATAGCTGGGAGGCACCGAGGCAGGACTGCCAAGGTGGTGACAATCAGAGACACTACATTCTGAAATTGTAACCTGTGGGTGAAACCTGTGTGTACTGTATATGATGGCTGCAGCAGCTAACCAGACAGCAAGAAACTATTCATGCCTATATCAGGTGATTCTGCTCCTCATGGGTCATGTCGACTGTTCACGATCACTGTCAATTCAACATGTAGTAATGAGGCCGAAATAAAAGATGTGAAGGAATATGTGGGAAGTCTTACTTTCATACAAGACACAAACGTTTGCAGCCTAACTACACAACACTGACAATAACCATTGACGACCTTTCCCAGATTTGAACCATACTGTAGTTGCTGTGTTCAAACGTTACCATTGGATGTAGAAACTGTTGTCACACTATAGGACTGAACTTAATACAGTTGAAATTGCCTTACCAAGCTCCTATAAATCAGTCCACTGTTCAAAGAAATTAAATAGATTTGGTGGAATTTCTATGATCAGTCCAAAATCAAGCTGTTGTAATATCACATTTTACATTCTTGAATACAATCCAAACATTATTTCCTCCACATTGTACTTGGAAAAGCCCAAGAACAAACATGTTTTGTGAGCCATTTTAAATCTTAAATAGAAACAGTTCTTACTACAACATACATTCACTGGGAATGGCTTTGTGAAGTATCATCAAGAGTATAAAAGACACCATTCCGGAGGACAAAATGTCTAAATAAACAATGCTTTGGAGAGAGCATGTCTATTTTTCAGAGTGCTCAGCTTCCCCACAGTGTCATTTTTCATTTTTCTTATCTTCTGCACCTTGAAGGCTGCCACAGAGGAGAAGTCTGCAGTGCTGCGCTCCAGGAAGGCTTCAGTGGTCTCTGGAGAGAAAGTCTTCGTTTAGTACTGAACAGTCCAGTAACCATGTCTTTGAGCTGTGTCTGAGGCCATTGCCACCCCTCTGAAACTTCCAATTGCAAGTTTTCTGTTGTGGGGGAATCTCTGCGGATATCAATGCTTTTTTTCACGACAGTGTCTGGGCTTTTGAATTGCTCGCCCACAAATGTCATAGAATTGAAATTCGTGAGGATCTGTTGACAGTTGATTTGAGGAAAGGGAAAAAAAAAATGAAGAGGAGAAAGATTCGTCAGGGCTGTTCACTGTTTTTATGCGGCTGACAGTGGGGAAATGGGAAACGCCTTATTTGCTGTGGGGTGGGATTTTGCTTTTGCTGACAATTTTCACAGTTTTGAGTGCTGCACATCGAAGTAAGCCTGAACCACTTGATAAAAGCAGAAAAAGCGATTGCCACTGTCATCTGCAAAATGGGATTGTGATATATAGGCAGCTATTTCTTTATCCACTGTCTCTTAACTTACAGTATGTCTAACAACACAGCCTGTTTCATCGCAGAATGAAGTCTACATACCCACATGGTTTTATCCTGTAAAAGCTGTTAGTTTTTCCAAATCATCAGATGACAGTTTCTATCAGGGCTGGATGTAAAACGTAGTTTTTATATTAGAGCTGTGCCTTGTGAAAAGCCCTAGTCATTGGCTTTCTGCATTTTAATCTTGTTGTTCTTTCAGATGGCAGAAGGTAAGGGATGGTAGAACAAGGATCACCCTGAATCTACATTGTCCTTTCTTTGTACACTCTTGTCATCATGTGGTAGAAATGTATTCTTAAATTTTTAGAGGGAAGGACAGGAGTCAGACTGTCAGGTCTTTTGAAAGACCAATTTCTTTAAAGGAGAACAGCCAGCTAATGCAACTTCTTTTGAAAAAGCTATACGTGTTATATGGAAGACACGAACAACAAATTTTGTCAGTAAGAAATGTGGCACAGTCTCATGGCAAAGCTGCTGACCCACTAGAGGATGAAATGTTAATGCCATGTTCTGTTCTGTCCCACCACTAGACGTGAAAAGGTGCAGTACCAGGAGGTTACGTAACGCAACTTACAATGTTTTCCCAAACCCAACCAAGTAGCTTTTGTGCATAAATCTAAACCAATCAGAGACCTCATCAAGCTTTTATTTTGAAAGTGTAACCAGCTGTTGCATATCATCTGTTTAATATTTCATCCAGTCTGATGATGATACGTGCGTTACTTTACAAATGATTCTAACGAGTTGAGGATGGTTTTCAGGCCTCGACTCTCCTGCTTATGTCAACTTCAGTTGGTAAACTATCAATATCAAGGCTGTCCTACATTATTCCACAGAGCACATTGGCCTAATCAAATCTGTTTGACTATTTTAGATTGAAATCAGATTAATGGCTGACACTGACGCGTGTGCTTCACTCTCGAGAGATCACAAATCCTTGAATCAAAAGTAAAAAACATTAAGTATCCAAAGATCTCCTCCTTCTATCTATCCTACAAACATCTTTTCACTGGTTGATGAGATTCTAAATACATAGATACATGTTTTTATTTGACAGCATCCATATTAACTTGACTGCAGTGAGAATGTGCTGGTGACATGACGCTGCCATGGTGGGCCAGCGCATCTATTACACACTTTGGTTTTAAATCAGGTAGAGGTATGGGGACTTGTCGTATAAACTATATACTGTATAAACACTTCTGTTTATTTCCAAAATTAATCTTTGTACCTCTTGTTGGATTTTGTCCAGGAAAGATGCTGGATGTTTACAACAACAAATGAAACCGTCAGTACTCAGTCACTGTGGTGATGTATCATCCAACAGTGAAAAGGAGCAAAAACAACCACAGCTTTATTAACTGAGAACTGCATTGCCCCCTGGGCACATGTGTCAGAGCCTGCATTCAGCACACATAAAGCCCAAACATCACTGACCTTGACCCTGTTCAGCAAAATGTTACTCATTGCTCAAGATGTCAGTCAGAAATGTTTCTTGATGGAGTCCTTGGTGGTCAGAGGGGTCTCTGCTGGCAGCGTGGCACGCCACTGCTGTGCCAGTAACAATCATTCACTCCCTACACATCCTCAAATATCCATGGAAATATTAGTTATTGATGGACAGCGTGATCTTGGATCCTTCTTACCGGATATTAGCCCATTAAAGCTGCACTAATCAATATGTTATACTAACAATGGATCAAATTACAAAATATGATGTGAAAGGTGCGTGTGGTGACAAAGCCCTATGAAAATATACCATCAAACTTTGCAGCTCCGTCTAGCTTTACAAAGCTTATCTCAGTTCATTGTTTTGGTTTTATGGTCTGCATCTCAACTGTTTCACTCTCACAGGTCTCATCAGCCTCACTGACACTCTCAGACAGTTTTATAACCCCACGCTGCTTCTTATCCAATATCAGACATCTGACAGCATCTAACTGGTGGATCACGTAGCAGTTGAAGAGCCATATACATTATAGTTGGTGGAGACCAAAGCAGAGCTACTGTAAAGTAAGAATGAATATCGAACTTGTGCATTCATCAGTAGGTCAGAAACACAGCTCCATGACTGCCAGATGTGTTCTTATGCAATTGTTTGCTAACGTGTTAGCAACAGCAACTTCATGAGCTGATAATATGTTATGTTTACAGCTTTTTCTGCTAATCCCAAGTGGCTGAAAACATGTTTAATGCAGATTTAATACACATTGCATGGTTTACTTTTCAGCCTCACATCCAGACAGAGAACATGGGGACAGACAGAGCTTCTTGACAGGCAAAACAACGTCCCCCAGCAACAATCGATCGGGGGATTGTTGTGGGTATATGGTACGCATCCTAAACCATTAGGTCACTCTGGGATATGCCTGATATTACTTCTTGATTACCATTAGAAAGCATCATTCATTGTATCTGAAAGTTACTCATAAATTGTGTTGAGTGAAGAAAATTCATTCAGCACCATTTTGTTGGTGGTGTGGAACACTGCACTGCAGATTTTGGATTTAATGAAGCACAAAGGAGGCAAAAGAAGGACAACGTGAAATGTTACATTTTATGAAGGTGGTTTGATAATGCCTCTATTGTACATTATGTGTAGTTCTCTGATCCATCAGTGTATGATTTGTACTTTACAGGTGTGTTTTAGTCAATGCAATGGTCATTGCCGTTCAGTGAAGATTGTCATGAGGGGCCTGATCAGTATAAATTCTAGCCCAAGGGCACAAAACTTCAAGCAAGATATTATGAAAAGTTCTGAACACAAACAACAAACTCAAAATCCTTTAAGGAACAGTTACTGTGTAAGCATTTTTTGCCTGTAATCCAAGGATCCCAGTATTTAAAGTGCTAGTGTATAACGTGTGTTACCACAGATTATTTATCAGACCATACATTATAACTACAAATACCCACATGTTCATCAGCTGCATTTGGCAGGTGTTGACTTAGGGCTTAGGGTTTATTTTAGGCTAGGGACCCCATGGTGCATATTAAACTGGGCGTACAATAATGTGTAGGACCACCTGTAGTGCCAACTCAAATGATGCATGAGTAGCCTATCAATGCTGTGCAAACGATTTATTGATTGATCTACTAATAAGTTAGATTCATGTTAATGTGTATTCTCAGACATGTTGGAAACCCACACACACACAAATTATCAAATAACCATTTGGCAGCCCCCCTGCAGTCACTCTGAGGACCCCCTCAGGGTCACAGACCCCCTGTTGAAGACCCAGAATTTAATCTGTTTCTCTAATGACTTCTACTCTGCTCCCTTGTAGAATATCCAGACTCAGAGCGAAGCTCAGAAGAGTCTTCACAACAAGTAGGCTGTCTGTAATCAGTAAAATATTAACTATGTGCCAATTTACTGAAATCATTCATTTGTGTGATTTTTAGGGCTTTTTATTCTGCCTCAAATAACCATCAGGTCACACTGACAGTTTGGTATCATTGGCATTAACAATTTATACCATTGCTGAGATTATTGGAGTATCATCCAACTCAACAGTGTTATGTTTTTTTTTTTCTTTTGCCCTTTGCCTTCTCAGTCAGCCATTAACACTGTTAAATGTAGTGTGGAGGAAAGTAGCGGACACCATGATTTTTGGTGATGGTCCATTTGTATGGCAATGATAATAAAGACTTAATAATGTTCCAGTGATACATTCACAGTTAAGTAGAAAAAGGGCAGTCTTGATTTTCAAAGACATCTAACGACTTATTCAAAACAGTGTTTGAAATCTGTCCAGTTTTCTTCCAGTTTTTTGCACCACTGTCACATGTTACTGTGATATTGTTCAGAATAATTTGGAAAATGGACTAGAGGTGTGTATGCAAGACTTGACTTCACTTTACTCCAACATGAAATCCAGAATCAGTTGCTAAGAGAAAGGACCTCACTATACCTGACACAAAATAATGAGTCTCCAGTGGAGGAGCACAGTTTACACTTTTTGTTTTACAGGATACAGGATAACGCAGTGCTGTAAGATTATGAGTAAAAAAAAAAAAAAAAAAAGATATTTGATCTCTGTCATATCGTTTACAAAGTGTCATCAGGTCATCCAGCCTGAACAGTAATCTGTTGTGTGTGTCTGGCATATGGTAATTTCAAAAACTGCAGCCAATTTCACACCTACCAGCCTTCTATAAGTCAAATGTGTTTCTTTCAGGGATTTGTGTTATTGAAACTGTCAAATCCACACTTTCACCAGTTGTGGCAACACTGAAACCACCTGGGACACGGTTTTGGGAAACTGTTTATAGCTTTTGGAGTGTGTACAGGGACTGGCTGTCAAAATATAGGCCTAACACTTACTATCACATCATGTAGACCCAACTTTTGCATGAAAAACTCATTGTCAAACAGAGAAGGTGCTCGGTGTGTATGGAAATTCTGTGTTGAAGGTTTTGAATACATTGCATCATGAAAGTGATGAAAATTATAGCGTGAGCTCTTACTGGTGCACAAGACTCTGCAGTGATTTGATGTCAGAAAGTGCCTGAGGTTTTGCTCAGATTGATGCTGCTGTTGTTTTTGTTTTTCATCTTTGAGGAAGCTCCAAGTTTGGAACTGTTGGTATGCAGTGAAAAATCAATGCAAACGGGTGATACATATTTTACCTGGACTTACTATACAGTCCCAAGACCTGAACTGAGCTCAGCTTGTCCATTTTTTAGAATAACAATGTGTTTGATGTTGTTTATGTTATATGTTTATGTAGTATTAAGTATTGTAATCCCATTTTTTCCAACTTTTTATAGCTTTGTCCATTGTTTCTATTGATTCTAATAATATTTTACTCCTCAAAGTAGATGCTAATATCTGTTAGATGATCAAACAGCTAATTTCGAGCAGTCAAGTGAGAAAAACTGTTCGAGCAAGCTTCATTGTAATTCTGAGATATCATGAAGGAATGATTTGTTTGTTCGGTGTTTGCACTCACACGTACTGCGTCCGTGGAAATAGTCATATGGTCGACCTTTAAGTCTGTCTATTTTATAGGCTACCAAACTAACTGCCAGTCATATAAATGGAAGCATTACAACCTTAAACGATGATACAAACTCACTTGAGCACTGTGTGACAAAGTTTAGCCTGCTTTAAGCAGCTCGTGTAGTAATTTACCACATCGTGTTTTCCCCTCGGGGATTAGCGTAGCTCTAAGCGCTCGCTGCTCAGACCATTCACGACAAACCTGTATACCCAACCTGACTGGGCTCTGCAGATACCAGCTCTCACACCGACTAGCTGTCCTCAACACTTCCTGTACATGCCAAACTGTAGCCTGTATGCCGAAGAATATTGAAGACACCGCTTTGGGGTCTCCCGATTCATGCCTGTACCAGAGTCAGACAGTAGACTCAGTTTGTTGGCTGGTGGATATTATTTGTAGCTCCCTACAACTGCTGCAGGTTGGTTGATATGGTTGATAGTTGATACTTTCAGTGCCTGTAAGTGTTAATAATTGTCTTGTATTTTGATTTACTATCATTGTCTCCAAGTTATTTCTTATTTCTGCAGCTGTCATGAAGCATGAAACCTACAGCTTAATATTTGGAGAGACTAATGGACATTGCACATTGCTTTACTTCCACTTGATACCTGCATATCATTATAGTAATATCTTGCCCTGCAGTCTTCAGGCATAAAAGGTTGCAACAACATCAAATACCTCTTGAATACCTGGGATACATAATATTTAGATATTTAGAAATCCAGACTATGGTATACTGAGGCAACATAACACTCAAAACTTCCTGGGACTAGATGAAAACAACCAGATTAGATTTTTATTTGCTAGGAATGGAGTGGGGACTAACCATCTTGGAATAAGCTGTGTTCCAACATTGGAATAACATTATGGCATCAGATCGCAACACTCTGTAATGTAAACTGTGATTTACACTGTTACACCACAACAACAGTGTGGGTAAAAATGTGCAAATTACCTCAGTAGATACAATATTATTATGAGGAAGAGCTGGGCAAAGCTACTAAAAAAAGAAAATGGGTTGTAATAACCTGCAATTATTCTTCAAGTGCCTTAGACTATAATTTATAATCAAAACCTGATGTGTTCTTGTGAAATCACTGTGATTGTTATCATCATGGTACATGTTATTGTACAAAACTGAAGTTTCCCATTACATTTTCATGCTTATGACAAGATTAGTAGCAATATTAATTTTGACTATTTGCCTATAAACACTTTGAGATTATAATAGACAGCGTCATCTTCTACAGCACTGTGTGTTTGCAAACAGAAAACAAACATCTCTTCCTTGCAATCACAAAGACAAATATTGTCATTTCAAGATATGAAAGAAGAGTGAACTATGCACCGAGTAGCGAGCGTCTCGATCAACACTTTTGAAGCATCATTAGCACTCTCATTACACAACACATAACATAGTCATGCCACATCTTCATCTACTTTAATTAGCATGACTGACCTTGTCACGTCAGCATCAGCTATGCCTGTACAGTGCAGCAAGTGATGACTGAAAGTCCACTGAATGTTCCAGTCATTTGTGCAAACATGCTCTACTAATATGTGAGTCTGCGGCTATTTAAAACAGTCCTTATCACGGCCAAACAATGCTGCAATCCCCTTCTATTCTGTTGCAGTCCATCTATCAGAGAGCACAACAGTCTTCATTTATAGGGCTGCAAGAAGGCAAGCCCAAGGTGAGTTCTCACAGTTTGAGACAGTCTGACCCTCATCAATGATTTGTGGCTGCTACACGGGCCACCATTTCCCCCTCCTCACCCCCTGCTTTGTTTAGAGGCCTTGGGTGGGTGCGTGGTGGCTGGAGGATCTGACGAGGTGGCGACAGCAGGAGTGATGGGCTACTCGTCCATGACGGGAATTAATGAAACATGCATGGGTAATAAGATTACAAAGCTTGTAGCAGGAAAAGCCAGAAAGGAGGATTACCAGGTACACGCTGTCACAGCCTCACATCCACAGAGCAGAGCAGAGCAGAGCAGGGGAAGCGCTCCTGTTCGTACAACCCGACTAACATTCACAACAACGCCGGCGTGGACGGAGACATGGCAGCTGTGCGATCTCATTTGTCTGGGACTCCCACTACTCCCAGTGGCGTCAGGTTCATGGCAAGAAAAGACATCTGCCAAGCTGTCTCTTCATCTCCTGCGGGGTTTTCACTGAGTAGACAGAAGTACAGAAGAAAAATCCAGATAGAGTAAAAATTATGAATCTTTAGTGCCATGTGCATCCAAACTGTTGTTCCGAGTAAAAGCATCTGCTAAATATCTCAGATGTACATTCGACGCTAGTCATATATATCATTGTACATGGAGACACACTCTATGATGAATGAATGTGTGCAGAGACAATGGCCATGACCTTTACATATTGCATCATCAACGCATTAATAATGCATTCTGTAGCACTTTGCTCGGTGCCATTACTATGTTTCATATTGTGAGTTGGAAAAAACAACAACAGTTCATTCTCCTGCTTTTGCTTTCCAGCTTTGTCTGTCAACCAGACCTTAAGGGCCTGTTTAAAAATTAATGAGCAGTGCTTACACTGTAAATAACTGCTGGTAATGCACCGTGGGTTATTTGAAATGTAAAACCTACTGTCATGCTTTGATTATCTATGTATCTGCCCTGAGCGCAGATTCGAGTGCGGATGCAGTGTTCCGTGCAGTCTGGTTTGCTGGCTGACTTATTAAGGCTCGCTGTCACTTGTGAACATGTTGAACAGTTCCCCTGAGTTGAGAAGCAATGGGGTTACTGCGACAGCATTTTGAGGGCGCTTCATGTGTATACATAATGTGATGTAATTCTGAAGAGGTAATTATTTTTCGGACTCCAAGGATTTACTCGGGCAAGAGCATACCGCTGGAAATCTGTCACAGGGAGATTGTTGCTAAGGAATTGCAAACAACCATTCTTTAATTTTGCAGAGAAAAACATTACAACCACGCTGACATTCACTCATTCTTCTTCTTATGTTGCTAATACTGGAAATGCCTTATCCAGACACATTTTCAGCAAAGAAACTACATGCAGAGGATAGACAAATAGCTCCAGGACACCACCATCAATCAGTGTGTCAGTCCTCATTAGTTTTGTTCTGGATGTAGCCTTAAACAAGCCCAACCTCGTGTCTTTGTAATTGTGTGTCTAGCGACTGATACCAGGCTCCCGCCCAGTGAATAATTAATTTGGGTAAATTGTGCTGCTATAATTTGGATTCCTACTGTACTAGTCTCATGGTCACCCTTAGTCTATATCAGACTGGAAGTCTATTTTCTGCCCCATATCAATTTTTCATATGCAGCCATTTGTCCTTAGGGGACGAATGTCATCCCAACACTGGATACTGAGTTTTCACCTGTCCCCACGGCATTCCACTGCCATTTCCTGGACACTGAACGACGTGAGGGAAAAGACTTGGTTGTACTTATTCTTGCTTAAAAATCTTGTCCTACTTCTTGCTGACATAGTCCTGTTTCTTTGAACAATTGGGCTGCTTTGAGTTCTCAAAAATATTTCACCCACGCTGTTTTTTTTTTTTTTTTTTTTTTTTAGAGCACACCCACCCTGCATAACAATCATATCAGAGCTTTTTTCCCCCCTTCATTTCATCCAGTTGCTACATTTCACCAGCGGCCACAATTGACCCTATACAGAGCAACATGAATGAGTTTCGGTGGCACCTGATTATCAGCCTGCTTGATGAGTCTGGGCTCTGCCTCCCACCCACACGCAGTTTGGAAAAAACGAGTGAGGCTTGCTCCAGATGGCCATGCCCTTTAGAAGTCTCTCTCTTCCCTGTAATGGAGCGAGTTGGCTCTTACTCCCCAGACTCAGTACTGGGATCAGTCCAGGCGGCGGCTGTTAATGAGGTGTTCCCTCCTCTGTCATACTGGGGTTTCTGGCTCCGCGTATACCTTGCTTCTCTTTTATCTGCTGATGTTTCTGCATGGGATCAGAGAGGGAGAATTGAGAAGCCCATGAAAACCATGAAATCAGAAACTTCAGTCTGTCATATCTATCCACAGCACTATTTACAAGTTTTTAAATCACTTATCTGAATCTACAAATTCTCGTTAGACTATAAGTACAGAGCTCATGTTTTTTTGGAATAATTGATGCTGATGATTCCGTCCAAACTAATGGGTGCAATTCATTTTCCGTTTTGCTTTTAACACAATGGGATTTTCTTCTTCTTGCTTTGACTTAATTCAGATTAATACTGAATACTACAACTACTGCCTCTTCCTCTACCCCTACAGTTTCTACTAATAGTAATATTACCGTCACACACAGTTAGGTGCAGTTTTGATGTTTGAATCTTTGTCAAAATTTGCACAGAGTTCCCACAGTCAGAAAATAACATACATCTTCCTTTTCCTTTTTCTTAAGGCAATTTAGCTTAAGTTTAGTGACTTTCTTTTGGCACTTGGTGGCAGCAGACCCAGCTGGAAATGTGACATATCGTCACCATATAAAGTTAGCAAACAGTCTGCTTATAAAGAGATTAATTTTGGCCACCAAATACTCACTTTTTGTCTCTATTTTGGTCTTCACAAAATATTTGGCTCTTTAGCTGCTAACTGCTCCCCTGCATTCACCAGCTAGCCGCTAGCTTTGTCTATAAGTTGTCTGATGCTTGGCAAGGATTGTCTCTACCAGAACAATAAAGTTGTGGGTTGTAAAACCAAAATAAAAGACGCAGAAAACTGAAGAGTTGACAGATTGTCTGTAGGGTTCATCATTACGACTAACCTCTTTCACATTACACAGTCATTTGAGGTTGTTGATACAAACATATGGATTAATGCAGTTTTAACATTCACAATAATGTTAAAATAAAACGTTAAACACTCACATTAACGACACCATCAGAATTCATCACAAGCTGTTGCCTAAGAGGGAAGAGTTTTCAAACTTCTTGGCCTCAGACTGTTTCTCTATCAGCAACATGCTGTGGCTACGTTAATAGGTTGGGATGGATATACAGCCTGGGACCCTGCTGCCTCTCCCTGGGTTCGAGACTTTAAACAGGCCTGTATCGTTTGAGAGAACTGCTAGATCCAGCACTGTGAGGTCTGCAGAGCTGCCTGTCATCACCTTCATGATTACTGACCGTTCTGGGGTACTGGGTTAGGTGTCCCCCTAGGCTGGTGATGTATACTGGAGACTAAATGGGCACCTTCATCCTTGTGTGTCTAAGGATTACTGCCTGCTTCCATGCCCATCTATTCTAGTGTCACGTCGGTGTCATGGTAGAGGGTCCTTGCATTAAAGTTTTCACAGGCAAACTCTGATTGAAGCACTGATTGTCAAAGAAAGTACATGCAGATGTCAGTGTGCTGAAGAATGGTTAGCTAAATTGCTGCTCTACATACAGGTTCACTGGCAGTACAAGCATGACTGTTTGGATGTTCACAGTCAGTAATCACCCCTTTTGAGGAGATGAGGATGAACATAGCGTATGATGAGTAGATGTTATTCAGTCTTAAAACACAAGTCTGTAATTGGTCATGTATATATGGTATATATATATATATATATATATATAATATTAGATTATATTGTATTATATTATATTAATAATAATGATATTGATATTAATAATAAATATTTTTAATGCTCTCACATTTGACTGCCCTTCATAGGATAACTGAATGAAAATCTGAAACATGAAAATTTAAAAGCAGAATTCTCTTCTTTGAGGTCGGGAACTGTGTGCAGAGAATTCAGTTAAAATGGAGCATGAGGTGGATATTAAATCAGTATTACATTTGTTTGAAAAGTTACATTTTCGCAAAACTAGAAGCATGGATGGTTGTTTGGCTGGTTGGTCCAAGTATTTAATGGATTGCCATGGAACTTTGTGTGGACATTTGATGGTCCACAGAGGCTGAAACCTATACCTGCCTTTTCCTCTAGTGACATAATAATGAAAGATTTGGGTTTAAGCAAAATGTCTCAGCTATTGGATGGATTTTCTTGAACTTTTGCTACTGGTATTACCTCTTATGATGAATTGTAACAACTTTGATCATGCCTTCACTTTCCAAATGGTGCCATTATCAGACGAGCAAGTGGTGTTTCAATGACACCTCGAGGAGGATGGCAGGTTTTTCTGCCTACATCTTTGACTTATCCTGTAGAGTTTATTGGACCCATTTTATCTGTTCTCAATGAGGGCTTAAAGGTCCAGTGTGTAAGACTGAGGGTGACTTATCAACATAATATTCATAAGAATATTTTCAATAGTGTATAATCACCTTATTGTGTTTTTGTTACCTTTGTAACTTCACAGTAGAGGTGCCATTATGAAAAGCTAATTTGCCCAGTTTGACATAAGACTTTATTATATTACATGAACATTATTATTCATTACTTTGAAAAAATACACAGAAATACATTTATTATGGGCTTAAAAGTCACAAAGGACACCCTGTGATGCAAACCAAAAGGATAATTGACACTCCTGGCAAGTACAGTAATAGCCACATGGTGAAATTTAGAATCCATTCAAAAAATCTAAAAAACAATCATTGCACATTTAGAGCAATCGCATGCTGTCAATTCAAGGTTATATAAGATTGTTTTTCTAGTTGTTATATGCTTTTCCTCAGGCAGATTATCTCAGGACTGGATCACAGACGGTCAGTCACCTGTTTGTATTTAATGCAGATGCAGGAGAGGAGATCAGTCTGATGATCTATTGCTGTGCTTCAGAATCAACACCTAGAGAAAATCTCCCTCTCCCTGTATGCTTTCACTCCTGCCCAGAGATGCCTCACTGATACTCTGGGGGTGGCATGTCAGACGAGATAGCAGAGACGCGTCACAAGGATAGCTTTTCATGAAAAAATGATGCATTGTCCATCACCTTTGAATCTGGAACAGAACAGACTGCACACTCCTACAAAGCTAGGAACTGCATATTGTGTCCCACTTGACACTTTCTCCACTGGCTTGCTTCACATAAAACAAGACATGAATATAAATGTACAGTGTACATGTAGGCTAGTATTTGTGACTCTAGAATAATGGAAATAAAATTTTCACATCAATTAACAGTTTGTGGATTTTTTCCCCAGTGAATTCAGTATATATATATATGTAATATAAGAATGAATCACAGGTTAATCAAAAACATTTTTTCTTTCTGGCCAAACTAAAGGTGAATTATTTATATTTGTGCTATTACTATTCACTCTTACATTTTTTCTCCAACATGCTTAGAAATGAGTTTAGCTCTCCGAATGTTTATTTACTAAATTACAAAATGTTTTATGAATGATTTCGGCATTCCTGATCAAAGAAACCAGATGTGACCACACCAGCAAACAGTGCTTCTACTCCCCAGGTATCTTCAGTGGTCAGATAAAAGTGGGTCAAAAGCCATGTTTGCTCTTTTCCTTCACACATGAAGACCCCTCTCCCTGAAGAGACAATTAGAGGGAGAAACCTGTGTTGCTCCAGCAAGCAAATAAAATTCCAGAGATGTAATAAGACAGAAGTGTGGTTTAAGGCAGTGGCAGAAGCCACCAAAGACACAATACCAAATCATTTTCTGATTAAAGCTGCATCCGCTGCTAATAATATGACACAGGGGTGTCATTATGGTCCCTTGGAGTTGCGCAGCTGTTTCTATGAAAAGCATTCATGTGATCATCTTTAAATGTAGCTTTTATTTTGGGGGGAAGAGATATAAAGGCTGATAGCAGCTTGAAGTTAAAGTATGAGAAGGCTCTGTCTCTACGGGTTTTATCTGCCAGAAAAGGAAAGGCTCTGCTTTGGTCCCCCGTGAAGCAATTTGTTGAGGCAGCACATAAATTACACAGCCAGGCTTGGCCGTCACTTATTACAGACAGGTCACATCCTGATTGAAAGGTCTAGATATAAAAAGCATCTCTGATTTGTCTCTTCCTCTGAAATGTTACTCACACTGAGTGGGTGGAAATGCTATGAATCATTATCAACAGCCATGGTGCATATGGCACGGAGGACTCTGGGTGTGTGCACCTCATCAGTGACTTCACAAAAGCCGGAGTCTGTAGTAGCACACACACACAAAATAATAAATCGAGTTTGAAAATTTGGAACAGTCACAGAGATATATTTCTTGTATTTGACAGGAGGAAGGTGGCTGATCTTACTGCGCAGAAAACACTGTGAATGTTTATCTGCTACTGTCCAGGAAACTTTGAGTGACCAGGGTGTGTCCACTGTTAATGTAGTCCAGTATTTCCTCCACTGTAGTCAATTGCTCATTAGCTAGCTAAGCTAGCTAAAAAGACAGTGTGTGAATCAGATAACTTTGGAGAAGACAAGCTTGCATGTACTTTGTAGTTGTTTTTTTCCCTTCTCTTTTACTGTATATTGTTGACATAACTAATGACGCTAAACAGTATATGTATGACTTTAATGCTGCATTTTGATATTTTTGGACCACTCGACAGGCGTGGAGCAAAACCGAAAGCACGACACTGACAGATTATCACCATATAAACTTGTTTACAAGGAGAAAATATTAGTGAACAGTTGCTTATTTATACACTGAGCAAAGCAATATTTCATGTTTCTGTCCACCTGATTAATGTTGTGGTCACCAACTCCTGAAAGAAATATCTGGCTCTTAAGCCAATTGAACGCTTAATTACATGTATGTTCAACAGATAGTCACTAAATCTGCCTGTTGGCTGTTTTGTTGCCGGGCAGGAAACGTACAGCTAATTTATCAGAACTTTGCCATTATGCTGAAACAGCTACGAACAATACAATTTCAGGTGATAATTCTATGCAGATAAATAGGAGATGATGGATGAATAAATCATTAACAATTTTTGCTTGACAAAATCTTAACTAGGTGAGAAGATTAAAATACCTCAAATAATCAAAAAAAAAAAATCTGTTGTGGCGTATACACAATGAGGATGATACAATGAAAAACTGGTTCTTCAGCAGTTCTTTGGGATGGTTAAGTAGCTATATAGCACTACCGCTGTACAAAGAACCTGTTCAGGTCCTGTATGGTTCTAAAGAATAAGAAAATCACAATAAAATATAGAATATTCCCAGAGAAAAACACATTAATGCAGTGGTTCTCAACCTTTTTTCCCCCAAGGACCGCTTATGTCTAAAAATATACTCCAGGGCCCCCAAAAAAGACATGCCTGCCTGTCATCGCCATGGCTCCATCTGCATCTAGTCCAGCTACTCCTATTTCAGAAAAGATAGTGACTGAGAAACTGTTTTTGGTCTTCAGATACTCACAAAGCAAAACATATTCTTTACTTCCTTAAATGTTCCAGTTAATGAGTTTGAGCTTCTTCTTGTTATCAACCGACACTGAATTAAATGTCTTCCATAAAAAGGATGTAATTATATTCATATATTAACCACCTATCTTTAAAGGTTTTTTATAACATGTTTAATAATTGATGCTTTATAGAACCAAAAGCAGCTCCCCTATGATTATATGGCAAAGAACCACTTTTATTTCTCTATTTAGCACCATTTTCATGTGTAGATGTGTCTGCACTTCACACATTCTGTTTTCAGCACACAATAATCTAATAAATTACATGTAACATTGTGGTATGCTGCTTTGTTATGGAACAGTGAAAAAATAAAATGGGGTAGGCTTTTATTGTGGCTCACACATTAAAGCAGCTGAGGACACAGGTCTTTGCCCTTCATGTTTTCAGTTTAACCCTTGTTGAATGAATGTGATTATGCAAATGACAGTAGCACATCAAAAAGCAGCTGCCTCATTTTCTCTTCACGGGCGATCGATGAGATTTGGTTGAAATTCAGGCCAAAACCATCACCTACATCTTAAAAACAGCCGAATGACAAGCTGGGTGTTTAGAATATAACAGGTCTCTGCCACTGCTGAAATAAAAGCTGATGTCTTACTCACAACAGCTCCAACAGCACATACACATAAATACAGACATCTCATAGTGTGTTGTTAGCATTAAAGCACTTTCAGCAGCAGAGCGGGTGACACTGAAGCATCTGGAGTTTTGAGTGTTTTTCTCAATGACAGCAGTCAGCAGCAGTATATTAAGTCTTAAGGCACATTCACACCAAACATGTCACAAGAGAGAGAGAGTGATTTCTCTAAACTCTGTTGACTCCTTCAGATTGATTCATTTCAGTGGCTGTTGTGATGTCTGAACATATGTAGCAGTAAATAGCAGCAATGAGGTGACTAATGTGTCTCAGTCCTCCTTCATGAGTCTGTGCTGCAGTTTATATTACAGTTACTTTTATGCCCTGCTAAATGACTTTGAGTTACATTTTAGAGCAAACTTTATTGCTGTGTGGACTACGCTCGCTGGCAATGTTAGTCCATGAAATGCAACATACAAAGCAGAGAACTCTGACGGTGTAGGCCAGACACAAAACCACACAAATTATAAGAACGTTTGTGGTTCTAATTCAATTTTTAATAACTTTCTGGATTGTCAACTGGTTGCCTGGCAACCTCATGGTGATCACAATACAGCGAGATGCACCTGGTCAAGACATAGTCCGTTACATAACCCCTCTTAAACCTCTGTGTCAGTTTTCGAAATTATAGCAAACAATTAAGGGAATAGAAAAAAAGGACACGGTTGCTACAAAACTATTAATAAAAATAAAAAATAAAATCTTTATTGATCAAAACACATGTGCAGCCATTCTGGATTTTGTCTAGATATTAATCCAAAAGAAAAAGTTTAGCAAAGAAGTTACACAAATGGCAATTATACTGTATATTTTTATCTTACACCACAATTTATGTGGAGTTTATGTAGAGTGACAGGTTACCAAAGCTCTTCTAAAAATAAGTTGTGAGATGTTTTTACAAGGCCTGGTTTGCTTTTACTGGTGAACCTACATGATAAAATATCTCACAATGAATCAGCTATGATTAGGAACAAAGAAACCCTGCTGTTTCTGCGTCAAGAAAGAAGAAGAAGTGAACATGCTTCTATGGAAACCATAAATGACAGCTAATAAAAAAATACTGAGTATAAAAGTCACTTTCTCACCCAAATGATTGAAACCGTCTAATAATACTGAGCTCTGCGACACTTGCCCAGGTTGTTCAATATCAGGAAGTTCATATTGTAACACTTGGTGTCCCACCGGATTAGGCAGTAATTACATGAAATGAATACTTTAATTATGTAGACGCTTCTGATAACTGCATATTTGCCCTTGGTGTAGTTTGTATTCCTGGATCCTGAGCACATTCTCCACAGATCATGAAACTGAAATCTACCCTCGCCACTTCCTTTCTATTTTGGAGGGTTGGAATTTCACAGGGGAGTTGATTATATTGATAATGATGTGCATACTGCTGCCGTACCTTCCTCTGGGATTTGTCCTTACATGAATTGCCCCTGGAGTTATCATCTGTAACGATAATGACTTCTCTCTCTCTCTCTTTTCTGCTGTGTTACCAGCCAAGGTCTTTAGAATGAGGGCAGAAACCAAATTCCCACTCTCTGTGGTCTGGACCAAGAGAAAGCCCCTGCAAAAATGTGTCACATTTGAGGTTTTTATCATTATTTTCTTCTTTGACCTGATGGTATTAGTGTAATAGAATTTGACTAATGCACCGTGGAGAGTGGATTTTGAGAGGACTGCTACATTTTCATTTAGAAGACAGTCCCATTGGTATTTATATGTACAGAGAGATATTCTGGTTTTATAACATCCTGAAGATGAAACCTACCAAACCGAGGAATGCTCCATTCTCTCACAGAGCTTAAATTTATCATTTGTTTACTATTTCAGAACTTGTACTTTGAATGTTAGTGCGGGGTTTTCAAGGGCATCCTCTTCTCTCTCAGTTACTGTGTGTTTTTAATTATCTTGAGTGCTTTTAATTTGCTTACATTCATCTTTGTTTCTATGTCATGTTGGGTTTTTTTATTGTCAGAAACAGTTTTCTTGCCGGGATCTAAATTAAAAAAAAAAGAAAAAAAAAAAGCTGAAGCTCAGAGTCATTACCTTGGTTGAATAGAAGTGAAGTACAAATAAATGAATCAAATTTAAACAGAGGGCAGAGATCTCTGAGAGCGTGACGCCAGAGGATGAGGTGCAGCAGCCTCATTTTGATTTGAGTCCAAAGAGGAAGGACTGCCAGACAGACAGGAGGGTTTGAATATTTGTTGACTGATAATTTTGAGTTTGCATTTATTATTTTAGTTTATCAGTTACTTTGTCAGGTATGTATAGTGTTTGGTGTGTACCGCATCTCAACTGATGATTCACATCAGCACTTATCACCTCTTTTACAACGCACATCATTTTTTTCATTTTTCACATGTACACGTGTATGTGGACTCTATGTCTTAATGTGTTTAATGAATGATGAGGTTGATTTGTGACTCCTGGATGTGTAAATAACCAGCTGTTTACACATCCTGTTAAAAAGTGATATTTCAATGTTGTGTTCACAACTTGTTTTCACTGGCCACACAAGGAATACATGAGCTGAAATCATGGTAGTTGATACATTGTAGAGTCAAGGGAAAGTGGTAAGAAGAAGCTCACTACAGAGTACACTTAGGTGGGGCTTTTTTAAGAGGCTGTTGACTGAAGCCAACGTGGAAGTGCCAAAAACTGCAGTTCCTAGAACGGCCACTTGATGCTGGCTACAGAGCAAGTCAATCTCCATAAGCCTCCATGTTAAAATGTCCAACTTCATTGCAGAAATAAGCATGTTTACAGCCTGGTACAAAAAATGGTTTTGATTTGGTATCGTACTGAGTCTGCTTTCCTAAAAATTAACTTGCATGTTCACATTATATTAAAGCTTAAAGTTATGCATAATTAACAGCAGAGGTAGGACTGCCAAGATGGCCACCTCAGTCTGAGCTTCACAACAGCTCTTCGATACAACGTCCATGTTTGGACTGTCGAGAGCTAAAACACGTTTTTATTCTTCTTCAAACTTGGAGAACACAGACTCTGGGTAACATAAGTACCTCAAACAATCTCACTTAAGAAAGCCTGAAAAATCTGAACTAGTGGTAAATAGTACTAGCTAGCAGCTAGGCCTATGGCATAGCTTAGAGCAGTAGTTGTTGAACTGGTGAGGGCCATAGAGCCACTTCAGGCGGGGTGTGGATGATGAGGGTTGAATGAATATGACTTATGTGGAAAGAAATGAAGTTTTCCAGTGCTACAGCACTGACCTTTTTATTAGTTGTTGATGACTGATAAAAAAATGCTTCTGAAGGGGGAGGTGCAGGACAAAGTTTGTGAACCAAACACTGAGGACTGGACTCCAGGTCGTACTTTAAGTACTGCTGGTAAAAAAAAAAATGATTCTGACTCATGGAGGAACTAAGGAACAACCTGCATGTAAGGGGTGAAAAAACAAACAGGAGAGCTGGTGTGAAATCTCTTCAATCTCATGTTGAGCACAAGCATTGCACATATGCTGTCTGTTTTACAATTCACATTTAAATAAATAAAAAAAAGACTGCTCAGTGTTCCCTTCATAAAACACACAGGCCACCGAATGCTGTAACACGCATGAAAAATGATGTTTAAATGAGATGCGGAGGTGATGAGGAGGAAACAGTTGGAAGTAGTTTGATAAAAGAGGGGGGTGGTCTGAATCTTCCTGTCCTTTATTGGCGTGGAGAAAAAAACCCACACACACTCTCTCTCACACACACACTCTCTCTCACACACACACAGACGCACTTTGGAGTTCACTGCTGGACGTGAAGCAGTCCTTTCATCCACAGTGCAGACTGCGTGGCTCGGCGCTCCACCCGACGTCCTCTCTCCTCTGCTTTACTGTCGCGTCTCCTCTCCTGAACAGGTAAGGCATCCGTCAAAGTTATTGTGCTATGCAATAGTGTGCGATCTTTGCGCAGTTCAGTGCGTCCCCCGTCCTGCCCGCACGTCGCGGGGCACAGATCATCCTCTTGCCTTTCCTTGACGTGCAGGTAACCGTGTAACCGCGCGGGATGACATGATCCTATTTGATGCTTCAAATTAAGATTTGAAGCGTTTTTAAATAAAGTTCGAACAGGCAGCAAATCAGAGCATTCAGCACATGGGGTGAAACATCGTGATCCTTTGCGCATTCTGCCGGGCTGCTGCGTACAATTATACATATATATATATATATATATATATGTATGTTGTGTGGCGAGACATCGGTCAGTTTGCAGGATGCACATGGGTTGTGCACGTATTTGTAGAGGACGGTGGTAAATATTGAAGTGAGGTGCGCCTTTTTTCTTTTCCACCTTTCATCATTGTTTAGATGATGAGGTTGAAGACACCTGCAGCGAGAGATCAGAGACTGTGAACGGAGGCTGTGAGTGTGTTTTTCATGGACTACTCAGGTATTTGTCTGGTGTTATTGTGAGACACACAGAGGCACATGCATTTATATCTTAGTGCACACTCGTTTGGGATCTAAGCAACCTAACTAAGTCTAAAACACACGTGATAAGTGATCGATCCTGATCATAAATTGTTTAAAACCTGAACCTGGAAAGGTGTGTGTGTGTTGCGGGGTTCACTCTCTCTCTCTCTCTCTCTGTTTGTGAGTTCTGGATGTGTTTGCAGTTCAAGGATTTTTATCTCATATTTGAAGTGCTGGAGCCAATAAGTTCCTCACCTCCTCCTTCAGATGTCTTCATCCATTCATGTTAGTTTGATTGTGTTTTTTTTTTTTTTGTGCTGAGTTACAGGCATCATTAAAGGCAGCATTACACACACTCACACCCACACACTCACTCATCTCCTTTCCCACCCAGGAAGGTACTACAGCATAATAAATATGCCATTAGCCGTCTTCATTCATATGCAGCCCCCCTCCCAAATTGTATTCAATGATCACACTCCTCTGTCACTTAGTCCAGTGGAATGATGATTAATATGCCACTTTGTGGCTTAATTTCTAAGCACTGACTTAATAAACCTGCCACGTTCATGTAGCCCTGTAGATTACTCTCAGGAGGGTCATCTAGAGAATACATATGGGCCCCTTCACATCCTCATCACCACATAACATGAGAGGAGAGGCTCACTTCGGCCATCAGCTTCCCTTCATTTAAAAAAAAACAACAACAAACAGAAGCGATACAGTGCATAAACAAGTCACAACAGTGTGGTTTTATTCTTGCTCCACCAGGAATGCAGTGTAGTCTGCATAAAATACAGCTGATACACCAACATAAAGTTCAATCTGTCTGATAGTTTGTGTTCTCAGTGCCTGCAGAATGAACACGCACGCTTTGTTTCCCAATTTGGGGTCTAGGAACTTTCAGGTGTGCTTCGGGGTGTTTGTGGGGAACCTGAGCAAAGTGAGCACTGAACAGAGGTAAACACAATGACACATTTAAAGCTTTTAATGATGCGATTTTACACAGAAACTGCAATACTCTGAATGATTGTGTGTTTATTTATTTTGAAGCACGTGTCAGAGCATTCCCTCACATCTCAGAATATTAACCTGTTTTTTTTTTTTTTTTTGGGCGGGGGGATTATTATCTCGTTGCCTGGTCTCTCTGGGTTTTCGCTCAGCAGCGGCAGGCTGAACAGGTAGGTAGTGTGGGCTGAAGGCTAATCTTCACAGGGGTGATAGAGATAACAGTGATGTATGGAGCGGATGGGGTGGTTTAACACCCAGAGCTGACTGTTGTCTAGTGGGGTCAGGTCTATGATACCAGAGTAGTGCTTCAGCCAGCTCCTCTCATGCCTGGGATTTGGCAGTCTTAATAGCTGCAGGTGGATACAAGCGGAGGCCGCCTCTGTATTCACAGCCTGCAGAAGCCTTGATGAATGCTGTGTTGCTGCTCAGGCATCTGTCAGTCGCTTCTGCTCTCCAAGTAAAATACTTCCTTGGCTGCCAGCCAGACAGGCAGCCAGTGCATATTGTGACATGGTTAGGCTTCATTTTACTGTTACGTTTCACCCTAAAATGGATGGCTGTGTTTTTACTAAAGCAGAAGCTACACCTGAGAATTATCTTAGTGGCACCAGCCGACCAAACTGTACCTTGGTGTGAAGTAATTACATGACAACATGATGGAAAAATATATCATTTATGATCTTGCATGTGAATAAGCAGCCAGGCTTTGGCAGTAACGCGATATCAGTGTTGCTCTAATCAATATTTATATATTAACAATCGATTAGCTGTGTGTAATGTGAAAGGAGGCGTGGGTGGTGATGAGCATGGAGGTAACAGAGAATTCACCATCTCTGTATGCTCCTCTGCCCTACAGAGTCCTTTAGTATATTCTTGCAGGTTGTTTTGGTTTTGGCTCCATAGTCCAGTCTCACCGCTCTTGTCAATCCAATATACAGGTAGGCAGTTTGTTTTTAACCGAACAGCTACAAACGACAGAGAATCAAAGTCAGTGACTAGCTTTTTAACATTTAGCACCTTAGCATTCAGTGGCTATAGAGCCAGGAGACTCAGAATGAATGCTGATGTTGTTCAGTAACTGCTGGATGTATGAACTGTTTACTAGCATGTTAGCCTTATCAACTTTAAATGGTGATAATATGTAAATGAATGAATTTGTACCATCATGTATTTTAAATACTAAATAAACATATCATCATGACACAATTACACTTTAAGGTTAAACAAATATCATTAAATAGAGATTTAAATTATTTCCCATCCATGCTACATGAAACACACGTGAATCTACATTATGCATTATGCATCTAATCATTGTGCAGATTAACAGTTTTATCCCTTATCGACAATGTATATATATTTCATTTTTCTATTATATTTCCTCTGCCTTATATTGATTTGTCTATATTGTTGTTACTCTCTGTGTTGTAGCACTCCATTTTTAATATGCATTCTGTTTGGCCCTGTTTAACCTCTATAAACATATCGGCACATTAATGCAGAATCTGTAGGCGAGCAACTGAGAAACTTGTGGCTTCGAAAGTATTCTGATTCCCGTTTGTAGTCTGAATCGCATTGACCAGTTATGTTTGCGCTAGCTAGCTTTGCAACAATCTATGTGGAGAGTAAAAGACTCTGAATGCATTGGCAATCTCAGAACTCTTTTTTATTAGCTTTTATTAAAGTTATCTGCATTAATATGCTTATATCTGTTCATAGAGATTAGCAGAGATGTGTCTCTCTCATCATTGGAGAGCATCGAGTTGCTAACTGATGGGTTCTGAGACTGGTTCCTGTAATATTTGGATTCTGTATATGTGGATGGATATAGTCTGTAAACTGTTTTGTCCTATAGGGTTATATAGCTCTCATTTTCTCATTTTCTTCTTTGACCCCATCATAAATAAATGCTGTTTCACATTTTTCTATTCCTCTGAGGAGTTTTGCGCCCTTGTTTAACAGATGTACATTATGAAGGTTATTTGTATTATGTACTTGTTTTTTATGTGTTGTATATCTTCATTTATGAATCCGGATTGTGTAGCTCTTTATTTATAGTTTGTTGCTATATGTTTCCAGGCTCGGGCGTTCAGTGATTTTCTTGTTTGTGGTCACACCTCTTTCATCAGGAGAGGTGGTTCATTCACAGACTGATCAAATCGTGCATATTCTGTTTGCTGGTTGTTGTTTGAACCTCACCTGTTCATAATGGACATCTCTGCTGGTTTGATTACGCTCATGATGGCTTACAGCTGAAACAAGTTCAATTTTTGTCCATAATAAACAGGAAGCTATTTATCTCTGAGCGCCGGTATTCTGTTTGTCGGATATAATTATCTCCTGACTCTTGATAACATTTGATATCTGCAATATTCAAACAATCTCAAAGCATCATTTATTATTAGTTACCGTGTGGTTTTATGGATGCAGTGTGAAGTACAAATCAGCTATTTTTGCTAACCTTGCTAACAAATTCTTCTGTCACTACTAGCAGCTCTATGTGGGCTTATTTGCAATATTTAACAGCTAAAAAAAAAAAAAAAAAAATCTACATCTTTGTGTTTATTAAAGCTCCTTTTTCTTGTTGTTTGTGTTGTTTGTAACAACATCAGATTGTTTCTGTGACATACTGTAGCCCAGAGGAAGGACCGGACGGGGAGATATCGATCAGTGTCACCAGATCACACGTAAGAGGCCCCACAGGCTCTAGATTAAAAATAATATTTCTTTATTAGAAATAACCTTTTGGTCAAGGAGGCTCTGGTTACTTAATGAAAGAATGCACACCAGAGACAGCATATGTTATTTGATGTTGTCATTTCCTCTGATTGTTGTCAGTGTGAGATGAATCCAGAGAGGAAGAGTGATTATTAGGGTGTGATTATCGACTGTCTGCTCCCCATCCAATGTGTTAGAAGGTGTCATTTTAGAGAAATCAACCAGTTTTATGGGATTAGCCAGAATGCAACTAATTTAAAAGACAAATTAAAATTTCACAGTTTTCATTAAATAAACTAATATCTGATATCTAGCATTTACTCTTGTCAGTCTTTACTGAGACGAGGATTACTTCTAGGCCTGTATCAAATGACTATTTTCATTATCAATCAATTTGCCATTTTTTTTGCTTGATTAGTTAATCAATCATGTTATCTTTCACAGAGACAAATATCCATTACAATTTCCCAGATCCCATGGGGACGTCTTCAGATGTCTTGTTTTGTCAAACAGTCCAAAGATTCAATTTACCACGATGAAAGGAGCAAATCCTCTTATTTAAGACGCTGGAAAATATTTGCGTTTTTTTTTTTCTGATTAATCAGTTAAATAATTAAAGCGTTGTTCATTTCTGTCCATAATTCTCACTAACAGCCAGTTCGACCAAAAAATGTAGTGCTTTTTACATTGTAAAGTCTTATTTTATTGTTTGTGCCCATATGTCTGTGAGCCGCTGACCTTAAAACACATTGATTTGTCTGTAACTCACTGGGGAGATTTCCTGACCATTAATGATCCAAAACTTGTTTCAGAGGGTTTTACAGCCTGACACGGATTTAACTCAGCAGAAACTCCAAATAAATGCCTGTAAGGTAGATTATCCCACAAAACTGTACTTTAGGTATTAGTATCAGTATTGCCTTTAAAACCCTACCTACCCTACATTAGTCTGGTCTAATAATATAGTTAACATCCTGTGAATAGTGACTGAGATAGACTCAAGTGTTTTCTGCTCTCCAGCCACAGTAGTCAGGTGAGATTCAGGGGGAGGCTGGAGTTGCAGTGCGAGGACATGCTGTGGGGCTGCAGGAGGCCAGGTAAGCAGGACAGAGTGGTGACCTTCACTCTCCGATGGAGACTGACAGAAGCCTGATGGAGTCTGTGCAGCCGGAGTCATGTCCAATTGTTTCTGACGTGAAGCTGCAAGAAACCCTAAAGCCCAGGGAGGAGCATTTTACAGCATAGTATTGAAATTAATGAAAGACCCTGACCATCTGCTGTCTCAGATGTTGTACGGAAACAAACCATTAGCTCTCTTGCTTGATACCAAAGTTCTACTTGTCAGCTGTTGAGTCTGGCAGTATACGGCTAAGTCAACCTGTGCAGTGCAACATGTAAACTGTTCACACCTTGGTTTGATTTCTTATTTGCTTTTCTCAGCAGAATTGTTACCTTCGGGTGATCTGCCTTTGTCTAATGCTCTCTGGCAGAAGAAGCCCGGCTTATGAATAAATCAGAGCCCTCACTTTCTCTGCTTTGAAGGATAGCGAATGGAATTACCATGTACTGTACCATACTGAACTCGGAGCTACTTTCATCTTTTTTTGCCTTCCCCTTTGCTAAAAATAGTCCAACTGCAGCAAAGTGCTGTCTGTACATTGCAACGGTAAACGTATACAGAAATTCATAAATAATTCCTGCTCGTGTTGTTTTTTTTTCTCCCATAACAATAGTTTTTACAATCAATGATTCATACGAACCTGGCTATGAACCCATCGGTTACTGTCAGAATTTTGCACAACTTTAATTGCTTATCTCTTATGTAAGATGGCCACCTCCACTCAGTGGTCACCCATGATTTAAACCTAATCTTCTTAGCCATGCGATGTATTTGTCTTTGGAAAGCAGCAGATTATTGGTCTGTTAGATTTTCCCAATAAATATATCATCTGTCAGGAAGCAAATTGTAACTGTAAGTCTTTGTGTTTGTGTTGATATTTTTGGCACCTCTGTGCCAGTGCCAATATTTCAGATTTAGATTTTTATAGAAATGTCTAAGTCTATAGCTGCAGTCCAGCTGCGGATTACCAAAGCAATATTGAAAGTAAACAACTGCACGCTCACAAAAATAGAGAAAGAAGTGTTATCCGGCAGCCCAAATAAAGTACACTTGCTATCAGCACAAACCACCAATATGCCACGGTGAAGTTTGGAAATTTACAAACAGGCTTTTCAATCAGACTCTGAGGGAGAGATGACTGAGGATAATACCTTCAGAAAGGAGACGGGAGCCGGGCTTAGTTTCCTCTAACAAATCCTCTGTTGCCCTGGGATCACTAACACATTAGCGGTGGAGCATGCTTTCAAAAAAAAAAAAAAAAAAAAAAAAAAAAACTCAGCTTCAAGTCAGGCAACACCTGCACAACCCTGATAGAAAGTCTGCAATATGAGCCTGTCACACTTTTTGCAAAACTCTTCATAACAGGTGGAATATCAGCTCATCATTAGAATGGAAATCCAAAAAAAAAAGGTTCCTGCCAAGTCTTCCAAATGCATGTTTTATAAATTGAGTGATGTGTGGGTTTTTTGGAGGGTAACAAGCTAAAATAAGATTGCCAGTTGGTTTGTCAGATAAAACCTTGACTTGCAAGTGTTTCTGCAAACTGAGGGCATATTCTACTTGGTAGAGAATGCTGTGCAGTCTTTATAGCCGCTTTGTGCCTGTATGGACTTCACTATCTGGAATAGGAAGCTTCTGTCTGTGATGGGAGTGTATATTTTATTCCTTGATTTCACATCATTCTCCTGCTAATATATGCAGCTAATAGTTACCCATGCCGAATGTTATTCTAAGTACATACAGGGCCCATTTGGCGTCACAGCAGCAGCAGCAGCAGCAGCAGCAGCAGCTATGAAGCATTATGGGAGTTCTTTTTCTTTTTTTTTTTAATCTGTCATACAAAGCGAGTTACACGGTTGTCACATAAAAAAATTGACTACTGGAGTCATCAGCAGTGAAATATCTCACCACACTCTTATTCACAAAGATGTCACTTTGCAGTAATTCTTATTCTTTATGGATCACATGTTATTGCAATTCAAAGCTGAGATGAGAACAATGTCAGCCAGGAGTGCCCTGTGATTGAGAGGTCTTCCTGGAAATGACAGTTTGTGTTCGTCTCCATGACGCACTTGTGCTGCTTCATTGCGGCTCTACACCTTCACGTCACATCACATAAACGTGTTTCGCACAGCTGTCTGGTTGTCTGTTTCTTCTGTCATAACATACGATTGTTTGTGTTGAAATTCAGAGATTTGATTGATTTTGAAAAAGTGGCTTGCTGATTTAAAATGAAGGAGGACAAAAAGCCAGTGATGCTGGCAGATGTCCTAATTTGTCCGGCTATCTTGCAGATTAAGCTAACTTGGCTTCATGAACTGATAGAAAATAGTTCCTTATTCGTACTTATGATTTTTGAGTACATAATTGTGTTCACACTGACAATTATGGCAAAATATTGTGTACCCTGAGTACTCAGATGGTGCACTAGTAACTGTCAAAGAGTTCACACACTTCCTACCCCAGATGGCCGCCGTTTTGGCTACGTAGTGTAAAGGGAGGGACCAAAATGGCAGCTGAGGAAGCTGCTGGAGCTGGAGTGGTGGTGGTGATACAGACAAATGCTGACTCCGCATGCTTGCAAGTCAGCAAAGTGTTAAAAAGAAGTGAGAAAATTTTTTGATTGTCTTTTCCTGTATCTGCGCAGTGGTCGTACTTGAATTGAGACAACACAATGCTGTTGAAATTAGCAGACTACACCAGAAGGTACAAGTGTACGCAGTGTAATACATGTATCCGAATTGAGACCCATCAACAGTCTCCATCTAAGATAACTGTTTAAAAATAAATAAATATCCTGATCAAGAAACATGTACAACATGCACATCATGTTGTGGGTTGTGTTGCTGCATTAAATATGAAAAAATGAGGAGCACCTTGTCATTGGTCCCATGGGACACATATCAAGCGGGGTTCCTCCCTCATGAGATTTTGCACGTCAGATACTTCATTTGCTGCATTCTGATGAATTGTTTATGCGCCAATATGTGCTTTTTATGCATTCATTTCTAAGTCCAGCACCTTAAACATGCATGGAAATGAAATGTTGTGTCAATACGAGTAACATAGTTGCATATTATATTAGGGATTGAAACATCAGATCGTAGACAAGGACAAAATGTTTGGACTGTCAAAATAAAATATTCATTATATTTGGAAGAGGCAAGAACTCATGGATAAACTCACAGACAGACCACTGAGATGATTATAGTGGATTACTGAACAATACTTTAGAGAAAATAAATTCCTTTTTGTTGCTTTCAAACTAAAAGAAGAATTTTCCTCGATGTAGATACTGAAATAAAGATCAACCTGTTCCACAGTGTATTTTCGGACAGTCCACCGTGGGCGACAGAAAATCCTTTATTAATACGTATTCCTGCTGACAGGACTGATCATTGTTCATCTGCCATTCAGATCTGTATTTAGACTGCCTCTTCTTCAGGTGGACTTGAGCTGGAAGCATTCACCAACATTTAAAAAATAAAACAGGTCTCCAATGACTCTCTACCCAGGGTAATGATGGTGCTGAGTGACATGCAACTTGACGTGACACGTCATTCTTGTGTCACGCTCCTATATGAATTCTGGTTTAATACTTCTTGGCTCTCGAGACTCTTTTGGTTTTATTATTTCTCATGCCAATCCATGCATTTGGAAATGTAGTGTATGCATTAGAGTGTGCATGAAAGTCAGTACAGGACAAATTGTGTTGATTTGGTAAGGGACAAAATGAGATGACCCCAAGGCTAACTGTACTTATAATCCTATTTAAGAGTACAGGTGGTTAGTATGAAAATGTAAAGTTACATATAGGAAATTCTATTCTATTCTACCATAACACTGTTTTGCTGCTTAGCTTATGTACTCGGACAGTGACAGTTCTGAAGGGGGATGGATGTAGCATGTCCAGTTGTTGGTAGTGCTAGGAGAGGAGGTGCTCTCTGAAGAGCTGGGTCTTCAGGAGGTTTTTTGAAGGTAGAGAGGATATTCAAGTAACAGCAGTGTGATGATGACGACCCAATGTATACACTCCACTTGCATGGTGTTAAGGGTTAAGGCAAAGTTGTTGTGACAGATTGGTTGAAATTGTGTGTGGATTGTGTCATAGATGATCTTCCAACGTGGGTGATGTCAGCTTAAGTGACAAAATTTATGGATCCACATATGAAGTTTATTTATAATAAAGTAAGGAGGGAGTTTCATGGGAGAAACTAAACATGAATGTGCTGGAAGATGGCCTTGACACACTAGAGAAACCTGTGAAAAACAGAAGCCATGTTGGCATTGATTTTAAATGAATGTCTTACACTTTCGGCTCTGCTATTTTTTGCCGTGTCCTTGTACTGTATACACCAAATGTATATACTGCAGTAGTGTATACTCCATTACTTTGACTGTAGCAGTATAGCACCCTGTTCAGCTCAGCTTTCCTTTGCCTCTTCTTATTCACAGCAACTAGAATAAGTTAGTGGAAATTACTTTCCCTCTGGCACCCCCATCCATCAAACCCTGTCTTAAGTCCTATCTGATGTTGACGAACAATGTGAGTTTGTGTGATGTTTCATGAATCCATGTGCTTCTTGATGCTCGACGCATACAGCCTAGCTATTTTTAATGTACTCCGCGTTCAGGCTCTGCTTGGATGGATAAGGTTGGTTATGATCAAGTTTGACAGTCTCCAAATGATCGTGATAGCTTTTGACAATTTCTTTGTGCACGGCTCATAACGGAAAACTATTCATCTAATAAGTAAGCATACGCTGAGGTAGGTGTATGTATGTGTGGGGTGCTTGGGGTGGGTGCTATGTGCATGCATTTGTGTGCTATTTTTTGCATCTAGGTTAATTCATATAACCTTTTTGTAACACAATCTAATTTAGTGGTGTGGTAGCGTCACCTTAGTCACTGAATGTAATGTCAGAGCCCCACTCAGTACAGCTCTGCAAGAAGAATGTAATTGAGAGAGAGCCCATGGGAGTTCGATGGGGAGATTGAAAATATCATAATGATATCTATATCTATTGTACAGCAAGCTATTTCCACAAATGGCCCAGTAATATACCTTTAAACTTTTGGAAACGCAGTGCTTAGCTTGCAGAGAGGGCTGGATCTCATAAACAAGTCTGATTCTCTGCTGATTCTGTGCACACACTGTGCAGTATGTAGTCAGTATCTTCTCCATCAAACCACTTTGAGCATGTATGTAACAAGACACGCAACATTGGAAAAATGAATAAATGCAGAGAGCATAATGACAACTTCCTTGCTATTAAGCAAAATTTCCAACACCCCTCTCTTGTAATCTACACAGAAGCATAAATGGTGAACCTTGACAGCCTGCAGCATGATTAATGCACTGCGCACCAAATGGATTTGCAATGAACCAATTGTGTAATGAGCTGCTTACACTCGCAATAAACTGGTACCTTGACAGTAGCGTGGCTCCTACTGCTCTTTTATGTCAGAATTTGCATGGCAAATAGCCACAGTAGGCTCATTCGTGTGGATACGTGTGACCGGAGTGAGTCATCCATCACAAACGCAGGCCTTGGCTCTCTCTCATGGCCGTTTTTAGACCGCGTGATGCACTGTTCGCTCTCCAGAGCAGGTCAGCTGGTCAAAGGAGTGTTTGTCTGCTGTTGGGTGAGTGTCCCCGCAGCCTGGCTGTGTTGATTTTGTCTCCTGTGGCATCGTCACTCATCTGGCCCTGCGACCTGCACCATTTCCCTCTGACTCACCGAGACAGTAGTCCCAGGCCCAGCCGTCTCTCAGCACGGCTCTCCAACACATCATATTTCCGAAACGTCTCATATCCTTTCCGCAGTGTAAAATAGCTCCTGACGTCTGTGATTATTCTAAACCTTTAAACTGTCTTTTCCTATTACACTTACTGTTGTTGTGATAGATTAAGCTTTATCTTCACGGCCACATTGCACCTCCTCTTTCTTTGCACTGGATTGTTTATGTTTGTGTCTGTCCAGGAAAGGCCTCTCCTAGCAGGAATTCATCAATGGGCTTTGTCTTAATATCGGGGCAGCATAAAAACAGGCTGCAAGGTCTACTGGATTAAGACCGCGGCCATCCTTCAAATCTACCACTGATTGTGCATTGTAATTTCATTACCCGCAGGAATGTTCTTACGCTTCTGTCTCGGAGCAAAATTGTGTTAAACTGAAATAGCCATTTCCTCTAAATAGAAAACATGTCCTGAAGATACAAGAGCATTATTGTGTATCTACTGTGCTGACATACCTTTATCAACAAATATAGATCTTTACCTGGACAAACAATAACTGGACTTGGGTTGTAGCAATCTGCAGTTGAATTTAAGCCTCAAGTGAATGAGCGACCAAAATGGAAAAGTCATAATATTTCTTATAGAAATACTGTTGCTGGAGTCGACTTGTATGTCCATGATTGGATTAGATGGGCGGGGGGGCTTCTTGTCAGGTGCTTTTGTTGGGGTTGAGCCGGGTGGAGGGGGGGTTGTGCCTGTGATGTGAAGCCATTGCCCTGTGTGGTGTGCTGGAGGATGGATGGCCTCGGAGTACAAGGTCCAAGAGAAATGTGCCCACCGCGCCGTTAGGGAATAGGGAGGAGATGATTCATTTTCAGCATCACTTCACCCAGGATGATCTCATTACTTTGTGCGAGTGGACAGTCCCAGCGATGAGAAGTCGACAGGTCCGCAGAGCCTCCGCCCTGAGAGGCGTGTCGTACGAGGCATTACATGCTCCCTCCTCTGTTTGTGTATTGATTATGGAATATAATAGAAAGATAGGAACGAGCGCAGATTTATTCATGGTGTCCTTTCAGATGATTTTCTGCAGCTGCGGTCGTGTGACTAAAATGTGAAAATAATAGTTCAATTCTTCCTGATTTTTTATTTTTTTTTTGCCTATTTTTGATTCTGTTGAGATTATTGACGACACAAAATCAAAAATATTGAGCGAATGTTATTTACAGGTTGCTTTTGATGCATTACAGAAACATTCAGTCGCTGACACTTGTGCATGATCATGAATCTCAGCCCTGAATTGACAGTGTTCATATTCATTGGTCTTATTATTTATTGCTTACACGCTTAGTTAGCATGTAGTGTGTGTGCAATATATTATCTTGGCAACAGATGCACAGCCAGAGTAAGAGGTGATCATCTGTTTGAGCCCTTTTCATCCTGTTTTTTTTCATTCACGTTATTCATAGTTATTCCAATATGTGATCTAATTATTGTATAAATAGAAGATCAGATAACAATCAGAAAATTCGGAAGAGTCTGCGACTTCTCAAAGCTTTGAACACGAAGAACGAAGCTTATCATACCGCTGTGTGCACTAATTAAAATGAGGTACGACTTCATATCTGAGTTGCACAGTGGAGCGCCTCATGTTTTAACAGTGTGCAGCGGGGCGAGAGCACAGCATCACACTATGGCTTGTTAAATGAAAAAGATTAAACGCAGATGTTATGGAGCCTTTTAATGATTCACAGCTTCACTCTAACCTATAGGAATGTCACAGCTAGGAGGAAGAGGTTGCTCGACTTCACCGTTAATTAGGATTTGAGCGCAGTGTTTTGAATGTCGTGGAAATAGATACTCTAATTGAGTAAAAGTAGACTTGACTAGTACTAGAAAAAGTGTGCATAGTTTTACATTCTGCAAGTACATGAGTATTGTAACCAAAATATTTAAATAAATACTCATTAACATTATGATTCTATATTCTGTACTTTGTTTGATTTTTTTCCACAAAACACTGAATTTAAGCACTACATTATGCTGATATTATTTTTACGATTTTACTTTTAGAATAGTTTGCAGCATGGGTGAGTATGCTATAATGCACTGCAAAAGATTAGTACATTACCCAAGTAATTCGTATAATAATAATAATAATAATAATAATAATAATAATAATAATATATATATAATTGGGTAATGTACTAATCTTTGGTAAAAGATTAAATTATAATACAATTTTATTGTGTTCTTCCATTTTCCAAAACAACTTTTGGATTCTTCAGTTTAGACATCATTATATCAAAAGCACTATGTGTTTTATTATTATGTTTTAGTATTACTTCAGCACACTGACCACTAACAACAACTATCAAAACTCATATCTTAAGAGAAATGTGCTTACTTTCAAATAATTTCATCTGTGTCTACACGAGATGCTTTCAGGTACATTACTGAGTGTAGGTCACATGCATTCTGTTCCCAACACATTACACATGATCCTGCATGTCAGATGTGTCAAACTGAAGAAAATGGATTAGAAAGGTAAAAATATACTTTTTGTATGCACAGATAGCTCGTAGCCTGTATTTTGTCTAGATTCTATGTAGATTGTGTTCCATCAGACATGCATAAGACGACTGAAAAACGCAAAACTGTGCAGAGAAGTTGTTGTTTCTGCATTACTGGGGCCGAGGTTGCTCAACTCTAACCTTGTGTGGCAGCTGGACTCGTGAAATTATGCAAGGATCCATCTGGACAAAACAAGCTGGACCCCTGTTGTTCAGACCAATCAGCATTCTATGAGGAACCACTGGCACCTGCGGCCTGAGCTACAGCTATGATTTAAGGCTATGTGTGTGTGACGGCGTAAAGGCCTTAGCATAGAGTTATACTAACTTGAGTCACATCAGAATGAAGGAGAGAAAAGAACGAAAGTGAAAATTTTTCTTCATGGAAAAGATGTCTTCACTCTTCTCAACTGATTTAGTACATTTCACTATGTCATATATGTCGTTGATCTGATTGGTTGAAGTTTAAACATGATAGACAGTTGGTCCAGTTAATCACATGACTTTTTCTTTTTTAAAAAATGCCTTTTTCTTCCCAACAACAGCACTTCCCAACAACGATTTCCCAGAGGGTTGTGTGTTGCAACCCTCTAGCGCGACTAGCCCTCTGAGAACTTCTCAGGAGGGTTACGAAAATCACTGAATTTTATTAATGAGAACATTTTTAGGTAATACATCAAATCAAAATCCAGCCCACAGCTTCAGCCGAGGCACAAGACCATGTCAGTCAGCATCGGAAAAGATTCAACGGTGGGCTTGACTTGAATGTCTCTAGAAAGCTTGTTTGTTTCTAATATTTTCATGTCGAGTAAATCTTTTCGAATGTGAAAACTTTGGCAAACACTAACAACATCCTCATTAGTTTTGGTTTTAGAATGAAATCCCAAAGTATTGATGTCTGCCAAGTGATGAACCTCGCAAACTGAAACACGACCACTGTGGTTGGTCTTGTTTACATAATGAAAGGAGATGTGTTTTGTCATTCTGTGTTTGTGATCTGAGTTAGTGCACAGACTTTATGTTGCTGCTCGCAGTCGCATTGTTCGGGTTTAATTGTGCTGAATTTTAATGCATTGCAAATGTGTTTTTCCTCACTGGGGAGACTGGACTTTGACGATTCCATGCCTGCAATGCAATGCATCACATTGTTAAGTTGCAGGTCATGTGGAATGATTTGTTCTGTATTATGATAACAGGGCGCTTGTCATTTTCAGTTTAGCGAAATAACGCCTCATTTGCTTTCTTGACATGCATCGTCGTGGCATTTGTGCAAAGTCAGACATGCTCTTGACCCATAGTGAACCGTTTGCTGAGTGCAAGTCACCAAGTTTTGCTTCTAAATTAAATTTCTTTTGTGGCACACTTTTAGCATTAAACACCACACAATAATTACAATTAGAGAGGAGGCGAAGACTACAGTCACAAAAAGTGACCTTGCAGCTCAGAGCAGCCAGATGGTTAGTGAAATAAACACACAGGGTCAAACATTCTCAGACCTTGACCACATGGTATTCCAACACAGGAATAATGTTTAGAAAGACAGTTTTTTAATCATGATGAAAACAAGGACTGCAGGCGCATGTTTAGTGGGAATGACATGTTGTGTATATACATCAGCGGCGTCAAGACTACCCTAAAAAGAGAGACACTGCGGGTGAGAGCGACAGACGAGGGGAGAGGAGGATTTTTTTTTAATAATGAATGTTCATTGACATCAGAAAACTAATGTTCACTGTCATTCGGTGAGTACTGTGCAATTTCCTAAACTGATTGGGATACTTACTTTAATTTGTTTGCATTGTGCTCAGTGTAGTTCACGTGGACTAATCCAAGCAGAGCCAGGAGGTCTCAGTCAGCCGTTGTTTGCAGGTTAGATCAGTTCAGCAGCTGAAGGATGTTGACTTTGTCAAGGTTGACCTTAATGCATGTATGGTTTGATGGGGATGACATGCTCTCTGCTGACACCGCCTTTGATGTCTTTAAAGTGACATGAACTAGAAGTCAAGACTCAGCAGCCACTATAGTGATTCTGTTTAGGTAAGGCTGTCCCCCCTTAAAGGGACACGTACATTATCTCTGTATATTGGTTGTGTAAGTCAGGCTGGCTGTGATGAAGTTCATCTGGTTCACACATCTTGATATGTTAGATGGCATGACCCACTGGAACATTTAAATGGAACTGAGCTATCGTTTCAAATCAATCCCTTTTCCGCTTTTCCTTATCAGTTGTTGGGGGACTGGAGCCTATCCCAGTTGGCACTGGGAAAGAGGTGTGATACAACCTGTACAAGTTGGCAGTTCATCACAGGACTGACACATACAGGCCAGTTAGAATCACAGACTAAAATGCATTTCTTTGGACTGTGGGAGGAAGCTGGAGTAACCGTAGAGAACCCATACAGACAGGTGGAGAACATGCAAACTCCACACAGAAAGGTTTGTCCCTAGAACTTCACCACTGTGAACTACTGTACCTCCGCGTTCCAAATCAAATGCTGTCAGATGTTATTAGTTTGTGTCAAGTGCTATAACAAGTCAGAGTGTCTGTTGTGAAAAATGCATGGCAAGCTTGTTTATATAGCACCTTTCAAAAACTAGATAATTCAGAGTACTTTACATTAGACATAAAAAGACATTGAGATGAAATATAAAAGGCAATATAAAAAATAAGCTGCAGTTAAATCAAATGTATGGATGCTTCTCGGAATTTCACGACCATAAAGTGTTGGAGACTTTATATAAAACAGTTTTTCATAGTGTACTAACATTAAGTGTACATTCTCCACAAATTTCATGCTACAGGTAGATTGTTGCTGCGGATGACTGGGTGCTCAAACAAGCCACTTGTAATGACACCCACCTTTTAATCAAGGTCAGGTTTAATCAGTCACTCTTAATTATGCATAACTTTAAGCCTGAATAGAATTTCATTATATATATATATTGAATGCATATCCAACGCATAGTGAATGGCGAAATTAGCTATAGTGACTGAAACAGTTTTTTGTACCAGGCCGTAAAAATGTTTCTCCTCTGAAGTTGGACATTTTAACATGGTGGCTTATGGAGACTGATTCATTTTGTAGCCAGCCTCAAGTGGCCATTGGTAGAACTGCAGTTTTTGACACGTCTGCATTGGCTTCACTTCACAATGGTTGTTGTCTGGTCAAGAACTGTTATTAACATGCTAAGCTGAACCTGTAAAAAGAAATAAAGAATATGTACATGACACAAAATGAAATCACTTCTATAACTCATGAACCATTGCAGTTTAGTACAGTGAGTACTCACGCATGCCATAGCCAAATAAATGGGATTATGTAAAAAGTATAGCTTTAGCTGCTTGCAGATAAAGATTTTCCACATGATCATACAGTGATCTAAATGAAACTAGCTGGCAGTACAAATAATCGTTAGTCTAAATACAGCTTCATGTATAGCTCTCACAGTAGTAGTGCTTTAAAAAAAAAAGTGAACTTCGTAGTGATGTGCAGTTGTTGTTTCTATACATGCAAATTATGGATGTTTGACAAAGCTTGAAAGTTAAAAGGACAAGAGCTTAGAAGTGGTTAATAATCATCTGAATCTGCCTGATTGACATTCTTCTGTTATCAACCTACTGAGTCAGTGAAAACAGCTTATTACACTGACAATCATGTGTTTGCTCGGCTATGTATTTCAAATTGTTTTGCATTTACAACTTTAGACTCAAAGACTGAGGATGGCATATCTGGTTTCAGCTGACTGCATTTTCTATTTTATTCCAGCACTTTCTATCTTGAGTGTCAGGATTGACAGAGATTGTAATGTTTAAAGTTACCTGTCATAGCACGTTGTTTCCTTTGTCTGTTACATGCTTTCGGTGCACACGTGAAAACCAAAGGTTTGTCCAGGTGTGCAATGAAATCAGCTCAGCACCGGACAAAGATTCATCATATCAGAATTCTCTGATGCAGAGCTTTTTGCATAAGGCTCACATTGCTCACATTGCAGGTCAGCCTGTTTACAAATCACCAGCTTGACCGCATAAATGCACCCTCACCTGAAACTAATGCCTCAATTCGAAGATGGTGAGGAAGAAAAATTTTAATACAGAAAGCGAGCGACGTGATTGCAGATGTCCAAAGGCCAGTTTATATTTGAATATGCACATATTGGACTCGTGAGCCAGATGGGATGAGGTGGGATAACATCAAATGAGAAAGTGGTGAACTGGCTTAGCTTTCCCACAACACAACAATGAATGTACCGGATGTGTAGGGAAGTCAAGGCAATACATTTGATCATTTCACAATGTTCAGAACAAGCCTCACACTCACACTGTGCAAATGACAAGACAAAAAGAGGCTTACACACATAACATGACTTAATGATTTAAGTGTACCAGTCATCTTAATGTCCCCATTCTTCTCTCTATGCCAGATCACTCCCTTCTGTGTTGTTTCTAGATGTTGATGCGTTCTCCTTGTGCTCTCAGGGTCATCACTTGACAAGTTCAATTTCATGCAATTGTGCAAATGTTACATCAAGAGAAATTAGCTATTTTGTTTCCCTTTTGCTGAAATTTCTGCTGCCTGTGGTTATTGCCGTGGCGTTTTAAATCTTCCCCTCCTAGATATCCTCTGTAATTCAAATATGCTGTCGACTGCACCATCTGTTAGGTGTCCTTCCTTGGATTTCCTGTCGAAGTGAAGTCTAAGTTCGAGTTCAGTAGGCTAATAAGTATGCTGACTAAGTACTTTGGAAAAGGTACAATGAAATTCATTTGTGTTTCCATGTGAAATAGGTAGTGTTGGAGGCTTAGTGGTGTCACTACTGGTGGGTAGTTCAGGATGCTCCAGGGTTTATTCATGCCAAAATGGAGAGGAGGAAAGCAACATGCAAAGTTTCAAGTTCACCAAAGCAAAAATATCATAGAAAATGTACCTGACATCTGCAGCAATTCCATTGTTCGCTCATTTCGGTCCAAACTTTTTCTGTCTGTGTTGTATGTATGTTTGTGTCCAAGCCCTAAAGAAGTTTCTAGAGTCATCTGCCTCACACGTCTGTCAGAACAGATACACTTTTATACTGTGCATGCTGTAAAAAGAACATTCACGTGCCCAACATTAAATCTTATTCAAGACAGATCCATTTTTGCTATTAATGCTATTGACACTAGTATCTATTAGTATCTACTAGTATCTACTATCACTACTTTCAGCTACCAGCAAATTTTTCCTTCTTTTTCTTTTACATGCACAACTACAATAATTGCATGTTGGGCTCTGAGCACTGTCAAAGTGTAAGCGACCTAGCATTACCTTAGCAATATTGTGCCTGAACACTTCCTGTGTAGACACTAGAGGTCGATTAATTCAACGGTTTGGCCAATTAACTGTCACCGATAGGATGTTTTGAGAACTTTATCATTATCAGAGGAAATTTTGCACTGACAGAGGCTGATGGCTGTGCAGGCTACGACAGTCACATCTGCTGAGTCACGAATGCTCAGTCAACTCCTGAGTAACTATGCTAGTGTTTTAAACCGAAAAGTTTGCATCTCCACACCAGAGAAAGGGGCCCAGTACATTCTAAGAGTGATTGTTGAATAGCTTGCCAACCTTGACAATAAGCCAAAAAGTCTATAGTTCATTGTTGCCAGTTGGAAAGAATCTGATTGTTTTCTAAGTTCATCCTCCAGCTTAATTACTCCACGGACCAACCATCAAACCGCCAGGCTCAGAGACTGGTCATTCCCTGAAGGCGACAGCAGCATAGTGCAGACTGACTGGACTACAGGAGGTAACTAAGTGTGGAGTAGTCGAAGGATCACTAAATTTGTCTGTTAGATGCAAGAGATGTCACTTGGGTTTATGGCTGTATGTTTTAAGCGGAGTATTTTTGTTTACTTCCTGTGATCCCAAAGTTTGAGATAGAGACTCATTCATTGTTAGTTGAACTGTGGGTCTCGTATCAAGCACTGACTGCATAATGCACCATGGGCAGGGCTGACTGATAACTAAAATATTATGTTTGTCAGACTTGCACCCTGACTGGCACCCTGGCTCCTAATCGACCCACAAGTGCAGCCTACATCACTGTTTTGCATCCCATCATAATATCCAGCTGATGTCTGATGTTAAGTGATGCAGATTTAGTTATTTAGGTATTCATTACTTTGACTACAGTGTTCAGTTCAACAGTTATTCAGTTTCTAATAAAGTTAATGCTTGGTGTGGGCATAATGACCATGTGATCACTGGACTGATATCAGGATATCAGGTTTGGGCTATGGGTGTCAATCCATCTATCACCTTACTCAAATGCGTGGTATGTGACTTGTTGCTATGTGAGGCCATATTAATTCTCCTCATGCCCGACATTCTTTGATTCTGAACAGAAGAGCCACAATAAAGACATCATTTCCTCTCTCCCATCAGATTTTCCCCACGCTATCAGATTTTGAGTGTTTAAAAGTGCAAATGTGAACAATTTTATGGACTCAGTGAAGGCCGAATAGAGGGTAACAAAACAGCAGAATGTCTCAGATTAGATGTTTTATGCCCACTCTCTTTTATTGGCTAGGATGCTGTAACGCTGAACTCCTGTCCAGTGGGGCAGGCTCAGCCTCTGACCCTGTACGTTGTGATCTGGGCTTAGACAGCACCCAGACGTCTCCCCTCCCGAGCTCTGGGCAGAAACAGACGGCAAGTGTGATAGCAGAAGCAACTTTTGAGTGGTAGCCTATCAGAGGCACACTGGCCATGAGAGCTGGATGGGATTTGAAGACCTGGCCCATCATTAATCATATTCAAATCAGCATCCCACTGAATGCCTCCCCGAAGCTCACCTCACTTTTCACTCAAGCTTATCTTAATATGGACAGATGAAGCCACAGTCTTGTTTGTCATTTCTATAGTCATTGTAATCATGCCTCCATCTGTCCTTATTGATGATGTCAACTTTCTTTATGACTTAAAGATGAGCAGTCGGTTTGTTTACCAACAGTTCATCAACTGTAACCAGCAGCAATCAACTCTAGCTTCACCCTGATTTATATGATGTATGATTTTTAAATGAGCAGTTCTAATAGTCTTTTTGTCATGAATATTGTGCATTGTTTCTACTGACAAATGGCCTAAATGAACAAAAAGATAGTTCACTAACAACTTTGAATTGATCTTTGTTGTCACATTTATTTCACATGCCAGTCAGGATTTAGCTCCGTTTCAACCTTCCTCAGTTCGGCATTAGTTAAAAATGACAAGCAGTTTTGATAGATCTATCTCAAATATACAGCTGGTCAAAGAACTCTTAATTCTACGGAGAGCTTGCTGAGATCTATGCATGTTTAGAAAGATAAGAATTTCATTATGCTCTCAAGGACTATAAATGTCGAATGGGAATTTGTCTCAGATGGTTTGTCTCTGTCTGCATCTCAATGATATTCAGCACAACACAGAGCTTAAAAAAAAAAAAAAAAAAAACAGATTTGCCTCTTGTTCCTATTTGTTCTGCATGAAAAATGATATTCAAAGCAGCACTGCAGAGTCCATTCAAGTCTGACCTTCAGTACTTTGTTGAACATATGGACAGGTCGCCATATCAAAGCAACTTTATTTGCATGTATGTAATGCACTGTACAGTCTGAATGCCGCGCGATGAAGTCCAGACTTATTACCAGCTGTAATCCGCCACTGTTTGCTGATAAATCTCTTTGTTGTTACTGTGGAGCATCATTTGCACTTGTTTCTGATGATGTACAAAATGATGTATTACATGTCCTTTCACGCTTCATGAATATGAATACAGACCCATTGATACCATCATATTGCTTGACACTCATATTGAAATTTCATTAATTATATTTACATGCAAACAAATAATGCTGTTTTTGCTCGGAGTAGAAATATTATCGGATTAAGCTGTTCATGTTTGATGCTGGCAAGACTAATTACTATAATGTTCATATTTCCATTCAGTACCTCACACTGTAATCATTGACTGAACAGATAGAGCTCATTCTCACCTTACAGGCCCAAAGAGACGTCCGTAAATTCTCTTCTGTCGCTCTGTTGTTGTGATGTTATTGCTGTTGTTGAAACGTTACAAGTCATAAAATACAGGTTGTAAAAAGGATCCATTTATAAATATTGGCAATATGTGTACTGTGTATTTGATGAATTAGGAAACCTGTAATGAGCCTTGGATTATGTTCCACACCTGTGCACCAAAACATGACGATTCTACATCTATTACACCCTGAGCAGCACCAGGCAACCCCCTATTTTGGCAGCTCCAAATGTTAGCAAAAGGAAACAAAATGTACATTTATGGAAGCTGCAATCCTGTTAGGTGTTGTCAGAAAACTGCACACAGCATACTTATTTTCTCAGAATGCTCTGTGATGCTTCTCAGCAAAGAGAAGCAAAAGATGTTAATGAGTGTTGCTTCCTCTGGACATCACTGTTGTTTACTGCTCTTGTTAGTTTGGAATTTTGCCTTTGCAGTAAGTTTTGATTTATTGTTCCTGTGGGTGAAGAACTGAACATACCTGACTTCAGGATTTGATTTAGATTAACAGGGTGAAAATGCGGGGTGTCTGGGTGTAGCACACTCTCCGCTGTTGCAGCTTGTAAATTAAGATGTTAGGATGGGTAGGAGTGATGGAGTTTTTGCATAAAAATCTTGCATTGTGTATTTTTAGCTGTGATAGAAGTGTATTAGACCTGGGGGCAGCAGAAACAAGTCGTGAGCGCAACACTGACATATCATCACCTTTTAAGTGAACTTAGCAAACAGTTGCTTATTTCCAGCAGTTACAGAGAAATTACTGTTCTTATCGAGTCGTGTCTCTGGCCACCTAGTGAATCCAAGTCCAATATTCACCAGCTCTGTTTGTGGTCTCTAAATGCTAAAAATGTACTGCAATGAGAGTAAACCAAAACAGTAAAGTTGAGGGACAGACAGCTCTTCTTATTATTATTGTATTATCATAGCTGCTTTAAAATGAAGTAGTAGAAGTACAACAAAATACTTGTAATGTAAAATGTAAAGTAAATGTTAGGGTAGGAATGCAAAGGCTGATCATACTGGGTCATAATCACTTTGTGATTATGTTGGTATGTATGTGGTTGGATTTTTAAAAGGCTGCTGTCCCTACAGCATCGCAGCCAGTCCAAAATAAAATCAACCTATATCGGGTCAACGGGGTGACACTTATTATCAGATGAAACGCTTACTTAACTTAAGTAACACTGCCACTTTAAGTTTAAAACACTTCAGCAAAATCAAGCAGGTCTCTGCTCTTGAGTGCAATCCTATCTGTTTACTTGTGCTCATTTATTTAGGCGTGAGCCTCCATCTCAAGGAGAAGGCCTGTTTTTTTTTTTTTTTTTTCTTGTACCGACCACATGGAAGCTGGACTGATATTCACCGGTGTGGATCTCTCACTGTAATTCACTCGCTCTGCATGAACAATAAACAGTAATCCATCACTAAGAAAAAAAAAAATAAAGGAAAAATATATAAAATGAAAAAATAAAGAACACACTGAGCACTGCATCTGTACTACTGTATATTGAGTGACAGATAGAATATTTGTCTTAAACGTACAGTAGTTAAATAAAAATATAAAGTATCTGAATTGGAAGTACACACTTAAATAGTAGTAAGTGTACCTGCTCTATATCACACCACTGATCTTCAGGACCGGACTTTGAGAATGTGCTGTTGCAGGGATTGTTGAGGACTGAGGTGTACAGATATATCTATCAATTATTCAGCTGGATAATGAAAACGTGACCTACCGCCTCAACCAAATGGCCACAGAGTTACATCACAGCGCTCCGGCTGACACCCCCAACAGACTGCTGGGCTGCTAACTCTGATTCCTGTAATAATTCAAAGAAGCGATAGTTTCTTTTGTACTTAAATCCAGTCCTGAGGACAACCCAAGTGGTAAATAATGAAGGTGAGTTTGCTGCCAGACACAGAGAGCAGACCAGCGGCGTTACTCTAGGACCTCCATGAGGTGATGGCTCGAACACTGCAGGGTGGATAACCTTTTGAAAAGGCTACAGGGTACATAACCTTTGGAAACATTTAAACATTCATGCGGTGGCCATTAACTGTGATGCATGTTAAATCCTCTTGAGCTGTGAGAGGTTGCCTGCTAGTTTTTCGCAGCCACTGGACAAGCTTTAATAATTAATTTCCATAACGGCCCGAGAAATCCCTGAATACATATTCAGATTTTATAGAGAAAAGTCAGAGGATAAATCTAATTGACTCCTTAAATTCCAACCTTGCATAATGAATTCAAATCTAATTAGACAAAGTTCACAGAAAAATAAACACAAAATATCATGCTTTGCTTTGGTGTCATTCCTTTTGAATGATGTCAGGTTCTTGTTGTAGTCACTTGTTGTGTCAGCTGTCAGTCACAAGGGGATGACCTTTTAGTTCACAAATGACTGAACTAACCTCTCGTGTGAGTTGTCATCTTACCTGTCATCAGACTGTCTGAGGACTTAAAGGTGTTAGGGGTTACAAGATCTCCAGTTTAAACAAGCTGGCTAACAGCAAAAGGTCACAGACACCTCAGTGCTACCAAATCCAATTACAGGACAGGGCTGGCAATGGAATTTAAAACAACCCACACCTGCTTTCAGACCCGGTGCTTGCAAGCAAACAATATTATTCAGAAAGAACAGGATAATTATGATAGCCTCCATCTACATATACCGTCTAAATTTACACCATGAGTTGTCTACATGTGGCTTCTTTTGAAGAGCAGAGTTTCTTTTAGCCTGTAAGTGAATATCAGGCCATTTCTGTGTGTAAAATAAAATACAAAATTAAACAGATATGGAATATAATATGCCTAACAACTCTTGGGTATATAGGGTCTTTTGTGTATTGGTATTGGAGTGTGAGTAGAGGAGGTTGCAATCACCACCTGCATCGCAGGACGTCACTAAATTCTGCACACAAGTTATCTTGACATTGTATACAACTATGCATGAACTCGAGATAGACTGGCACCCCATTGCATGCTGTGGAATGCATAAGCTGATATGTACAAAAGGCAACTTGAATTTGTGATGTTGTAACAGTCAGCCATTTTGGTTAATGTTTATGTTCGTGGTTTTAGAAACCAGAGTATGACCTCCATTCTGTGAGGATTTTTGTGTAGCTGTGGAACCCCAACTGAATCTGCTGATTGGTGGAGCTTATTAAAATACCTGGTCTGACCACACATTAGAGAGTATTTTTAGCAACACTTAAAATGGGCCTTTGGCAAAGCAACAGTGGGCCAAGGTCAGGTGCGGCCAGTGGACGTTAAAGTCCAGGCCATCTTAGATTATCCAGTCCCCCAGACCCATTGTGAGCTTTGCTGTTTCCTGGGGTTGGCTCTCCTTTGCAGTTCCCCCATCCTGTCAGCTCCAAATTTCACTCTCCCACACCCTCAAGGTATCAAATATCCCCTGTGTCATTTCTCAAAAAAGTTCAGTGTATATTAATAATGAAGATGAAGATTTATTTTATGAAAACAGAAAAAAAAAAACTCCTGACTGGGATTTTCCAGGGAGAGATTGGTGATATGTTTGGTATATCCCAGTTCACTGTTAGCCACATGCTCCCCAAAGTTCTCCACAGTACATTCAGTTTCCATATACTGCTGCTCAGCAGACCCAGATAAATTGACTGTACTCATATGCGCATGAAGGGGCAATCTTTAAATCCGTTCTCCTTCCTCAATAGAAAACAATTCCATTCAATCAACGTCCAATAATATGTGATGTGCACAACTGGCTGAGGGGAGCACTCAACCTGGCTGCAGCTGACTGCACCGTGACAGAGAAATCTCTCCAATGATGGCTCCAGTGCCCATGTCTGAAACCTTTTCTTCTTGCTGTTTTCTTTCTTTTGTCTCAGTTCAACATTACCTGTCAAATGACCTATTGGTTATGCACACGATACTTATGTCTGCTGCCCTTATATGGATTTATTGGGTCCATTTTCATATGCTAATTTTCAATCTGAAATCAAACACAATGCATCACCATGCTCAGATGGGTAAGACCAGACTTGGCTGTCAGCTCACGTATCATGAATTCCGCATAGGATTTTCCTCTTATTGCTTTGTGCAAGAACAAAACTAAGAGAAAGAAACATGTGGCCCGATGTCAGTCAATCATTCAATCAATCAAAATGTATGTATGTTTAATTACTGTAGCTAAAGCAACTACATGCTTCAGACGTGGATTAGCAGTCAGACCTAAAATAACATGTTGTTAGTCATTATGGTGATTGTTCAATATAACAGTAGCAAAAATATCTTATTTAATTTGAGCCCACCAACCATATTACACATCTTTAATGTTCAGCATATGAACCTGGTTAAAAACAGTGGCAGTGTTGTTGATAAATGTTGATATAGTTCTTTGCAGCGCAGATTCTCAGAATATTTCTCAACATGGCCAACAGTCTGCAAGAGAGAATGAGACCATTTAGCAATAAAGTGTTCAGAGTAATACCATGGTGAGGCAGCGTTGTGAATCAAGCTTGTTTCATTTCTTCCTTGACGCTGTGCGACATGCGTTTGATTGACATTCCTTTTTACCAGCAAATGCTTTGGTACTTGTTCTGCATCGCGGCAGTTCCATTCCAATAAGTCCTGCCACCAAACTAATTGGGCTTGGTGTGAAAGCTCAAATTGTTCAACAGGCTCTGACAGGCAAGAGAAAACAGTGATTGGTACAGTTGCATGTGCTTTAATAAAAGCACGTGGAGTTTAGCAGCATAGACTGTCACAGGTGCCGGGGAAAAAAAAAAAAAAGAAAAAGAAAAAGCTCTTTTACTGTTGTGTTTTTGACAGCTAGGAAAGCCACTGACGAGTTGCAGCCATGTATTTTCTCACAGGTTGTAACGTGCATATAATCCATTATTTTAGGAAACAAATTATTTTCCTTGAACAACATAAACAAGGTCACTGACTGAATTATACTGTTAATTAAAAAACAGCAGCAACAACAAACAAGAATGACAAAAACTGTTATATTACATCTTTACAGGGTCATATGGGCCAGAATATGTCTGAAGAAATACCAGCCGTTTACACTCAGAAAGATATATTACAGTGATTATATACAGTATTTCTGATACAATATCTATTCATCTCTTTTCTAAGCGATATCTATGAGCACGGGTTAATACAAAAGACCCGTCCAACCTGTGTATTACCACCAGAGACCTTCATATTGTGGATCATATCTCTTTTTCACCACTGTGCAATTGATCTTAGACTGTGAACGGGAAACCTGCCAGCTTTACATAATTGGATTGCAAAAGATTGCTTCTCTCTTTGAGGCTCACATCAATCTCTGTACCTATTAGAAGGAATGAAGTAAATCTTATTGTCATTTCAATTGTCTTTTATTGAAGGTATGCATCAGAGGTGTGCATCCGATATGTCATGCTCACTAGTATTACAGCCTCTCTCTAAAAAGAGTAACCAAATTCAACAGAACATCAGGGTGACTTATTGTTTCCAGGTGCCTGCAGCACAGAGGCGACATATGTTCTCTGATTACTGTTAGTGACATCCTCAAACACAAAGCCTCCTTCGGTGTGTAGTTGAATTAATGCTTTTTGAGGAATAAAGTGCATTAACTGTAGCAATAAACCGAGAAGTTATTGACAGCTGGAGACGGTGTGCACATATGTGACTGTTTAGATTACACAAATATAGAATAGACAAAAACAGCTCAGAGCCTCTTCGCCCCTTTGCAAAAAATGTCACTCCACTCTCTGTCACGCAGACTGTAGCGCGAGCTGTGATCATTCTCAGTTTCTGTGCGGTTGATAAAACCCTGCTCAGTTCATTATGGGTTATCACAGGCTGCAAACGCCATGTTCAGTGGACAAAAGCTTTGCATACTAATTTCAGCCTCGCTACATTTTCCAAGCAGGAGCAGCAGCAGCAGCAGCAGCCGCCAGGTGTGGTCCTGGAGTGTGTTTTACCAAACTATCCTCGAGTCACTCCTCTGCTTACTGCTGCTTCCCATTATTAAATCCTAAATGTTTGTCCTCACGCAGAGGTGAAGCAGCATTTAATCGCCTGCTATGATCGACCAGAACAGCTTGTATTAAAGCGCATGAGGTGGCGGAGTGCTTGTGATCTGCTTTTGTCAAGATCAAACTGAGGTATTTATGTGCAAAAATGAGCCCCATACCCCAACTTAAAACACGTTATTACATCTAGGCTTTTATTGTGTTAGCTTTACCTTTGTTTGTGTTAGTCGTGGTACTCAAAGTAAATGGCGAGATCTCTGAATATGGTGACATTGGAGCGCTGTATGCTTAGGACTTATGTCCTTATTGGAAGATTCTTACAACTGAAATGACAGGCCGACCTTCAGAGCATATACAGGAAGTAGTGTGCCCCTTATGTAAAGTAAGGATGTAGAGGTCAGGGTGATGAATGGGTGTGTAGCACATCTGACTTTCATGCAGGAGACAGTTTGTGTCCTTTCACAGGCCGGTAATTAATGTCTGTCTTAACAGCTTTTTATCAACAGTAATATGGTATTTTTCAAGCAGTCTTTTACTTGCCTATCCTCAACCATGACATAGTTTATTTGTCCTAACTGTGGTCCTTCCTGTGCATATATTGTAGAAAGCAAGAATTATACAACATTGGCATTGGACTTTAAAGTCAGGTTATCACTGGCCATATTAGTATTAATGTTCTTATCTGGTGAGACAGAAGGTTAAGGCAGGGTTGAGACATTGTTACAAGGAGGTCAGACAGGGCAAGAACGGGGACGGCCAATCAGACAGGTTGTGAACAAGATAACAAGATAACCTGATTATCTAAACCACTTTGGATCCACCTGGAACGCTGGGTAGCTAATGCTAGTTAGCCAGCTGTCAGGAGATCTCAGGCTGATGTCTTGTCAAGCAGCAGCAGCAGCAGATGAATTAGTGTGCTGGCTTTAGCTGTGTTCTCTACTGCCTCTGATATGAACGGTCCCATATCTGTGTGAGATGCATTATTAATATTGTTAAAAATCAACTACTGTATTTCATTTTGTAGTTGCTGCAACAACTTTTAATTGGCTTCAATCTTGACAAAAGAAAAATGAAGATTTCATATTATATTTAAACACCAAGTGTAATGAAGATCACAGGTGAACCATGAGGTGCTTCTGTAAACTGTGACAGAACCTTTCAACAGACATGTTGGGTCATAATTAGACAGTTCACACTGGTTTTCTCAGCAAAATAAATATGTTTTCTGCTCTGTTTTATTTCAAACTTCTTTGTAGTGATGTTGTCATGTTCTGAGATCTTGATTAACTTGGTTGCTGCAGTGTTATTACCAATACACCTTCATAAAATAAGATCCAATTTGTATGAAACCAAAAATTCGGTTGCTTTAAAGTAATGAAAAAGATGAAACCAACAGTTGACACATTTGGTGTGCTCCGATTACCTACAGACTTGACTGCACAGGGTATTCAGCAATGTTAGGTATTATTTCAAACTGTAACGAGCATACCACGCTCACTTCAAAGGTTCAGTTCTGTTCAAATTTGGAAGAACTGAACCATCGGTTTGCTGGAAATCTGACAAGCAAGATTACCCATCAGTCATTGCACCTCATTGGAGGGCCGAAAGCAAACAGTAGATCTCCAAGGGAGTTTACTTATGTCACTGTACCATTTAAAATGATCACACAATATAAGTATTACATAATAATCTGTTTAATATTCGTCACTTTAGATCATTTTTACATACATCTCCATAGAATTTGTTTTGGAATGACTTGTTTCAGTGTGTGTTCAGTTTATTTCAGGAGGTGTACGTAGCAGCAACATGTATCCAAGGTGTCTTTGTTGGTGACATTGCAGGGCAGTTCCTTCAACCAACATTCTCTGAACAGGGATAATAGTGTTTATTTATACTGTGGAATGGAACACAGCTCATGACTCATGGTTAATGATGTGATCTTTATGACATAACGTTACAAGATGGCCATGTAATACTTGGACACACTGTAACTGAAGAACCATGACCGAGGAATATATCATGGACTTTTTTTTTGTTTGTTTGTTTAATGCAACGCTTCAAGTGTTTTCAGTTGAGGAGTATCTTATTGTTATTGTCGTCATAACCACCTCAGTGTGTGAACGACGTATGATCTATGATCAGACAGACAAACACATGACAGCAAGGGGATTTATGCCGTGTACACACTAACCATGTTGGATGCTCCAACGCTGAAGCGTTTGCAGATTCAGTTTGATTTATTTGATGGGAACAGTGCCGTTTGACTTTACATGGCACTGAATCTCAAACGTCATCCTCCAGGTGATCTGCTGTGAGGTTCATTAAGGAGAAAGACATAATTAGGCCAACGATAGCAAATGACCAAAAAGGCTGCAGGGAGGCTGGAGTAATAATCATATCTAGTATTCACATACAGTTAGCAGAGTTTGTTGCAGTAAGTCAGTAATTTTAATCGTAAATTCTGTTTTTGACTAAAACCGCTTAGTTCACAGATTATATAAAAAGAAATAGCTGAAGCTATTTCTCAGTCCATGTGACTTTTGTTTACAGTCTCTGGCTCTGTTGTACAACTGTGCATTTGGGAAATAAACAGAGCAAATACAAAGCTGGAACAAAACAAACTTTACCACTGTGTAAGAAGGATCACAGCAAAGCAACACAACACTTACGGCATTGGCCCATGAGTCTTAGCGGAGAGAAGCAATACTTTAGAAAAAGGAAGCTGGCTCGTACCAAAATGTGCTAAAACATATCCGCTCAAAATAGATTTAACTGCTTCACAATCGACTTGGCTCTGGTTCAGGTTATGCCTGCTCAAGTCTGTCTGTCAGCTTGTAAGTTGCATTTTTGTTCCCACAGCTGGAGTTCCTGCTGCGTTGTTGGAAACCCTGTGTGCAATGAAGCTTTGGCTTGTGAGCTCAGCAGCTCTCTGCCTCTCAGAACATTTGTCTCTGAAATGCAAAAAAAAAGTCTTTGTGGTATTTTGGAATAAGTCTGTAGTGCAGTTACCTTTTGGAGATTTGCCAAGACTTGGTATTTTTTGAGAGAGAGAGAGAGAGAGAAAGAGATTTTTTTGGACCCTTTGAACGACTTTGGGTTGTTAGGTATCCAGTTGGGGAGAGCACTGAAATTGTGTTTGCATGAGCTGATCACTGTCAGCTGCTCATTCGCCAGCTGTTTGATTGCCCACTGACGAGTAACATCCAACATATTCCTGCACGTGTGTAAATCCTGACAGGTAACAATGTTACTCTGCTCCTGCCACTGTTGTTTGCTACTGCAGCTCCCCTCACCTCCTCAGCTTTCTCCTTGAAATGAAATGTTTGTGTATGGACTAATAATGGTTCTTGATATTTATCATTTTAATTCTAAAAAGCATATCCTTAAATAAATACTCATGTCATCGACATATAGCTCATTTTAGCAAGTGTTAACAAGGTGTAAAAAGATGACGTATTATGCCAAAAACTATTGGCTTCATCTGTTTTTTAGTTAGTTCTGATCGAAAAAAGTGAGAAGAAAAACTACGTAATTTATAGCGAGTCAATGTTGCTAAACGCTGAAAGTGTTAAGTTGGATGGTAGCAGACACAAATGGCACAATGACACAAATTTTTTTTTGAACCACAGAAGAGAGAGTGCAGTTGCAAGATGGGATGTTGCAGTGAGGGGGTTCCAGGGTGGTGAAAAGCTGGTGGTGGCAAAACTCCAGGAGGCAGGTGCAAAGATGAGACAGAGCTGGACATGGCAGGGGAATGGTAAGCAGGATCACTGGAGCACAGGGACAGCAAGGTTAAGCATGTATCACAACAAAGACTGGCAAAGTTAGGTCTAACACAACAAGGAAGACAGAGTTATCTTGTGGCTGCCAGTCTTTTATACAGAGTAGGTTGATTGGCTGATAAGGAGCAGGTAGTGAAGTGACTAGGCAGGTGAGAGCGAAAACTAAAAGCCACGCCCAGAAACTCACCACACAACGGAGACAGACAGAAACTATCCATTATGACAAAAATATGAAAAGAGTATTCAGAAGTGTACTTTAAAATTCATTGGAGCACTAAAACGACACTAAATAAGATTCTTAGCTGCACATCAATTAGTAGAATCTATTTGGAGGACTTATTTTGCTGTGAGCTGATGACAGCTACTAAGTTATGCATCATAAGTGCTAGACAAGAAAATAATCAAAAATCATGATTGAAACCACTTTAGAACTGATGAGTATTTCAACCCACGTACAGTTCTGCAAACAGACCCAAAACATCTCTGATCCAAAATGAAAACGTGACTCACACCGCATCAACTAGTTTATCAGAATATTGGATGAACACACTCATTGCCATGACAGCGCCAAACTGAACTGCATATTTAATCTGAATGATTTTTTTTTTTTTCTCACTGAATGGGTTTCCTTGCTTCCACTTACTCTCACACAGAGGGATTTGGCCTGCTGATTTGCAGCTGGCTCATTCAGTGTAGCTTTGAAGCCACTTGATGCCTTGGAGAGACATACGGCCTGTGTGACCTGACATCACCCTGCGTGTCCACCTGGCTGTAAAAGCTGACAACAGCGGTGAAGTCCTGGAACTAACGTGTTTCACTGTGTCTGCCAAAAGAGTCTGAAACACTACGCACCCCCTCCCTCATACGTTTAGCTCGAGTCCAACTCTGCTGCCTGTCTGTCAGTACTGTAGAACAAAGGAGAGGCTCTCAAAATTTGAAAGTGTGCTCGTTTTCTAGCCGGGCTAGCACCATGACTATGGATGGTGATGTCAGTAATGTCTTTTGTTTTTTTGACCGCTTTGGTTGAGACTAAATTATCACAAAAACCCAAACAGTCATGGTCCACAGCGGATGAATCCCAATGATTTTAATGTCTCCTGATATTTCGTGTAGCACCACCAGCAGATAGTTTTCACTTTTACTGTCAAATACTTCAACATCTACTGATTGGTTGGCACACAGTTCGGTGAATTATATGCCAACCAATGACTTGGATGACCCTCTGACTTTTCCTTTTGCTCCTATTTATGTTTCCCTTAGAATGAATAATAAGAACTTCGGTAATCCTCTAACTTTTCATCCAAGGTCACTGTCTTCATTAACCTTTATGTAATGCCTACCTTCTAAACGAAATGACATCCAACAGCCTCAGCTGGACTCTGTGTCTTTTTGTGTACAGCAAATGTTAGCATGCTAAAGATGCAAACTTGTTGTGTTCCACACTTCAACCTGAAGCCAGTACAGACAGTATAGAGCTGCAGACTTGCATGTAGACAGTGGACATGCAAACACTTCTACACATGCTACAGTTGAGGGTGGGTGTATGCAAGAAGCAGAGCTCCATTGTTTGTTGTTTTTGGCACAAGATGTTATGCTGACCCACACAGACCCTTGCTAACCTACATGGACGTGGAAAATATGAATTGACTTAACGTTGCACTCATGCAAGGTGAGTGAGAAAACCCCTAGGAGAGTTCTCTAGTGCTGAAGCCAGTAAAAACATTAACTGGTGCTAATTTATGCCATCAGTCATGGTACAACAAAGACGGCGAGTAAGTAGCTTCCAGTCCTGATGTGAAGCTATGGGTTTCCTGGTCATGTTGGCAGATCTGCTCTTCAAGGCTCGCTGCACAGCTTGTTGCAGGTTTTACATTTTGGGCAAATTCCATATCCCGCTGGATCATATTATTAATGAACTGATTAACTCATGCATGCCAGTCTTTGTTTAAACTTTACACATAATTCAGTCAGTCACATCAGTCTGGTAGGTTCTAAAACCGCCACTGTTTGTTTCCTGTAGATACAGTACAGTAGGTGTATAGGATGAAATCAACCCCTTGGAAAAATGCTACCATCTGCAGCTATGGAGCTAACCCTTCCTGGGGTTTCTGTTCCTTTTCCTGCTGTGTGAGTAATTTTTCCCGTTTTTGCTCTCAGATCCATGATTATTTCTGGTGTTTCTTTCACTGAAATGCCCTGCCCCTGTCTGAATCTCTTAAGCCATTTTGCAACTATGGATGATGTATCACATACAGGATGAGGCGATTCTCCACTTCCCCAGATAATATCCTCAATGAATTCGTCAAAGTGATCATGTGGGTCACTCCACAATGTTGCTCCCTACAGTGAACATCTCTCTTTTCACACAGTGCGCACAACCCTATCACACATTTCCCACTGGTGCTTGTGCGTGTGCAGCCACAAACCTCTGCAATTATATAATTGCAGTCCACAGACCCAACAGGTGCCTCATGAGATTTAAAACATTTTGGTCCACAGTCATGCTGAGCACATGTGGCACCTTATTGAAGATGGATTCCTGGTATTCAGTGGTGACACAAGATTCTTTTGTCCTAGGAACACAATCTTAACATTACCTGCTTCTCTATTGGTGTCAGTCACTATCGGATAAAACAGACTTCAGACTTCAAGATATATACCTATATACCTGCCTACCTATATATATTTACACAAAGTTGCCCTACACATTATGCTAGGGCTAGTTTAATAATATGTAGTAATATATGTAGTAAGGGGTCCCTGCTTCATCTCTCTACCAGCTACAGGCTCTGAAAAAAAACATTGAAGACCTCTGGTGTAGCATGTATCTGATCTGTATCTGATTTTATTTTATTATTATTTATATATATATATATATATATATATATATATATATATATATAACCTTTTCTTTAACTTACATACTGTGGTCAAGGGGGGTATTGTAAAGAAGAAAGAATGATGAAAATGTTGGCATTTTTATGATCAGCCAGTATCAGTGTTATTGACGACAGAGGTTCTGGCCTTGGGGACACTTACTGTACTGTATATGTGTGGAGAAAACCTGTATTGTACTTAAGCAAGATGATGATTGAGCAGTAAATGGACCTTTTATTTAGAACATTCTCCACTACACTCAACATACTTGTATGACAGTACGCTACAACAGTTTCTTTTTAAAAGACCACATATCCCCAAGCATTGTTGCTTTATGGCACTGGCAAAAACAAAATAAAAAACAAACAAACAAAAAACAACAAAATCACATGTCAATGTATTTATTCTTAGACATGGACCAAAAAAAGTCTGGCTGGTTTTTGAAGGCGCCAACAGATTCCAAGTCTCGCGATACACGATCCATCCATGACTCTACAACTGATTCATCTAGGAATTCATGGCTAATTTGTATCGATTGAGGAGGTTGCTACTGACGCAGCCGGATCTCTCACTTGTTAAACCGAATATCCGGTGGCATCGGTTTATTGTTCACAGCCCTATTGGAAGCATTGTTAAATGAACAGATGAGTACTCTACAGATGATGATCATCTTTTTTCTCCTTCTCTTCTGTCTCTTTCTCTTATGACAAAATAACTACTTAGTTACTTTTGGATCATTAACCAATATCACAATTAATGACACATTCGGAGAAAATCCGGCATTCATTATCATTAATTGAGGTAAGAGGAAAGGCTCATTGGATGATAAACGAGTTGAAACTCTCAACACAGAGCCACCTGCAGTCAGAAGTACTCTGCATTGTTAATGATCACCAGTGGCAATTTTGCCATCAATTAAAGTGACAAGAGGATGTTAAAGGTGTCTCTGCAGGAAGTCTCTCTTCTACCGTGTTAAAGCACCGACAGGGAAGTGAAAAAGAGCCGTGTGGACTGCTGACTGCAGCAGCACAGTTCCCCTGTATGTGCCAGATAGTGCCACCGCAATTAAGAGCCAAGTTTGTCTAATGGAGCAGCAACACGAAGAATATGTGGAGGCCACCAGTGTGAAAGCCTCCACCATCTGAGCCGTGAGGCCCCTGAGCCTCAAATAGACTTAGAGTAAACCTTGTCTTAAATGATGGCTAGCAGATCAAAGTCACAGGAGTTTAGCATGGATAAAGAGCGCAGGCGTTCAGGGGAATAATACTGGGCTTTCAGGGAATGTGGCTCTTAGACACAGAAACATCCATTTTCACACCAACCTGTAATCTCCACACTCAACAGCAGCACAAGCCCAGGAGCTGCACTGTTACTTAGCCCTGGCCTCATGTATAATGGATGATGAAATGTGTTGCATGACTTCAGCGACCTTTTGCTCTTATGATTACTGGAAATCACAGTGTATTACCCTGCTGTTTGCTCATGCGTTTGCCACAGAAAACTTCCTCTTTCAGTGTTTCTTCTGTTTTGGAGTTTTTCCTTGTTTTCTTAGAGAGCTTGTGCAGGGTCAGGAACCTTCCATGTTGTGGGTTTGTAATGTGGACTGAGCCATTTTAGGTGATATTAGTGTAAATAACCTGACTTGGCATGACTGCTCTGCATTAGGAAAGTGCATTTTCAGTCTCCAAGGTCAACACCAGAGAGTGATGTGCACATCTCATTAGAAATCATAAACCATTACAGGTGAATTAACGTGTTGCTTTTAGCCACGCTGGCTGCATGGCGATGTTGGTCTTTCTGTCTGTCAGACAGGCTGAAATATCTGAACACTCTTGTCATTTTTTGACAGACATTCATGGTCCCCAGGGGATGGTGCTTACCAAACTCAGCTCAGCTTTAACTCAAGCACCACCATGAGATGACAGATTTGTGATTTTGGATGAAGCAACAGCAACTATTGGATGGATTGCCATGAACTTGGTCAAACTTTTAATTTGTCCAATACTTAAGGAAATACCTAGAGGAATGTGAGAGAGGCTAACATGCTATCGGGCAGACAGAGCCCTAATCGAAGGGGGTAAGACACCGGGGGTTGGCGGGAGACCTATGTTTAGATCAATGACGCCTGGTGTCGGGATGCTGTTGTGGTAAACAAGCACTGCTTGCCACTATTGGAGCTCATGATCATGAAGTGTCGGTCATTCTACCTGCTGAGGGAATTTACGGCTGTTATTTTCGCAGTGGCGTACATTCCTCCGAACTCCAACAACAGCAGCAGGAGTGAGGCACTGAATGCACTCTACAACCACATCAGTGAACAGCAGACAGCCCACAGATGCTCTCCTCATCTTGGCCATGGATTTTAACCATCCTAACCCCAGGACTGTGTTTCCAAAACTACAACGGCACATAGACTTTCCAACTTGGGGTAACAACACTCTGGATCATGTTTACACCTTTATTGCCAGCATACAGACCACTGGTTAATCAGAATCAGAATCAGAATCAGAAATACTTTAATAATCCCAGGGGGAAATTATTTTTTATTACAATACTCCAGTGAAATCCAATTTAAAGTCACCAAACCAGTATGGAAAAAGGTGCAAGTGTGGCCAGAGGGGCCTGTAGAGGCACTAAAGGACTGCTTTAACACCACAGACTGGGAGGTGTTCAAGCAAGCTGCCTCCCACAACTCCAACCTCCAGGAGTACACTGACACCGTCACTGCATACATCACCAAATGCATTGATGATGTAACTGTCAAGACTGTCACTGTCTGGGCCAACCAGAAGCCATGGCTGACAGGGGAGGTCTACAGGCTTTTGAAGGCTTGGAACGCTTCCTTCAAAGCAGGAGACCAGGTCAGCCTGAGGACAGCAAAGGCCGACCTGTCGCAGCCTGTGGTGAGGGCTACAGTCAATCATGGGCTACAAGCCCCCACCACAGACCTGTGACAGCTCCACCTCTCTGCTAAATCAGTTGAACGGGTTCTTCGCTCATTCTGAGGCACAGAACACCACACCTGCACAGAAGTCCTCCCCTCCTCCAGGCGATCAGGTGATTGCACTGTCTAGACAGTGTCAGAAGAACACTCGGCAGGATCAACTCCCGCAAAACTTCTGGTCCTGACAACATACCTGGCTGCATACTAAGGGACATCTTCACAGACATCTTCAACACTTCGCTGTGTCAGGCGGTTGTCCCTATATGCCTCAAAGCTACCACCATCATCCCGGTACCGAAAAAGTCCTCTGGCTTCAGTGACTACTGTCCGGTTGCACTCGTCCTTATTCTTATGAAGTGCTTTGAATGGCTAGTCATAGAGCACATCAAGTCTGTGACCCCCTCCCCCACAGACCTTCCAGTTCGTATACTAGTCAAATCGCTCGACCGAGGATGCCACCGCCCTCCACCCAGCCATCACACATCTGGACAATAAAGAATGTTATGTCAGAATGCTGTTTATTGACTTCAGTTCAGCATTCAACACAATCATCCGACAACAGCTGATCATCAAACTTGACGGACTAGGACTGAACACCTCCCTGTGCAACTGGCTGCTGAACTTCCTGACAGGGAGACCACAGGCAGTGCGGGTCGGCAGCACATCCAGCACCATCACCTTGAACACAGGGGCCCCCCAGGGATGTGTGCTGAGCCCCCTCCTCTTCGCCCTGCTGACCCACGGCTGCACACCGCGGCACAACTCCAACCTCCTCATCAAGTTTGTGGACGATACAACCGTGGTGGGTCTCATCAGCAAGAACAATAAGACAAACCAAAGGAGTGAGGCCTCTTCAGCCTGTTGCCGTCGGGAAGGAGACTGTAGTCTCCTGGCCAGGACCAGCCGAATGAGGGACAGCTTCTTCCATCAGGCTGTCAGGGCACTCATCTCCCTCCTTGCTCTGCACTCATGCTCCCTGCTGTCCCCCTCACACACAAACTCTGAACCCTAACCCACTCTGAATATTTTATATTTATAGTTTATTGTTTTTGCTACTTTTTTTGCGCATAAATAGTATATTTATATTTTTCTCCTTAATACTTTCTTTTCAGTATCTTAAATACTATATTTCTTATATTAAGACTTGTTTTTTATTCAGTGTTTATCTGTTACTCTGTGTCGTCAGGGAGACCAAGAGTCCTGAAATTTCAATTCCTCAGTATATGTGTATATGTATTGCAGAAACTGACAGTAAAACTAACTTTGAAAAAAAAAAGTTCCTTTGGTGACCTTCCATCCCATCAGTCTCTGCTGTACTTGTGCTAAGAGCTAATTACAATTGTTAGCTGAAACACCAAACTAAGATGGTGAACAGTATATCTGCTAAGCATAAATGTGTTATTATTGCTATAGTGAGCATGTTAGCATGCCGCATTTTGTTTGCAGTACAACAGAGCCACTAGCTTTAGACTGCTGTAGATTATAGACATTTAAGTTGCTAAAACTACTGTTGTGCTAAAATAAGCTGTCTCATCTCTCAGTTAGACCAAATGAAATTCAGAGATGCAGTTAGACCTTGTGGTTAGATCTTGTGGTGTGATGGAAAACACAGCTGCTTGCCTACTATGTGTTGCTGTTGAGATCTTAAGTGCAAATAAAAAAAAAAAGAAAGAAAGAAAGAATGAAAACTGCAATGTCCTTATTGCATTTTTCTGTTACTGTGCATTCGAGTTTGCAGGTATTTGGATTGGATTTGTATTTGGATCCTACTTGTCATATGCGCTTCTTGAATGTGTGTCCTCACCTTAGCGGTACAACACTGAGGTTTGTTACATTCCCTCCCTCTGCAGGCACCCCTGTCGTGCATCGCTATTTGAAAGAACGTGGCACTGTTTGCTTAAATAAGCATTAAATGCCGTCGTGGCAGGGGAGGAATAAATGTTGTCTTTTTTTTGCCTTGAAATTACAACAAATGATTTTAAGATGCAGGATTGCTTTTTTTTTTCTTACACGCATCACTTAACCAACCAGCTGTATAATTTTCATGAACTCTTTGCCAATACTACTTTTACTTTTTGCTCCCAGATTGTTTGTGTCTATGATATTTTCTTATAATACCATCCTTTCACCTTCATTCTCACAGCTTGACATATGTGTCCCTAGTTTAAATGACAGCCAGTTAGCTTGTTAGTGTCTGACGAAGGATCCAGGTGGCTCACTAACCAAATATAGACCAATCACCCAGAAGTGCAAGGACACACTCATGCAACCTTCAGCACACCTCCATGTTCAGGGTGTACTCATGCACCTGTGCTAGAAAAACACACCATGCACGTTTCTCTGACCTGTTTTCTTTTTTTTTTTTTTGTAATATTGCTGTATTCACCAGCTCCAATTTTTCATGTCAAATGACAAATGCCAGTGTAGATCTTCAATAATGAACACAGACGTCTGTGTATACAACTCTCATTCCAGATGTCGAGAATAGTGTTATTACCCTCATGGTGTTAGAGCATTCCTTCCTCAGCCGTGTAGTATAAATGGAGCTGGAGACCTGGCAGTAATGGGTGTCTTGTCTCCTGGGTTGATATTCTCAGGCTGAGACTCAGTGCGAGCCAAATTAATTGAAGCCGCTGAGGCTGTGAGATGTAAGTTTGGGGTGCATGAGAGGGCAAGGGTAAAGGAGACTGTAGGGGATACTGCCGTTTTGACTAGTCATTTTGAGATGCAGCAACCCAACTATTTATGTATATTTTCAAATATTTGTTGCTGCTGTTGAGTCTTTTAAAACACATATCTCATAAAAATAAATAAATAAAAACATTACAAATAGTGTAATATTCAAATTGTAACAGCTGTGATTTTAATCATAACTTGTATAATTAAAGGTGGGCATGAAAGAATAGGCCAACGCCTGCTACTTTCTCCCTCTATAATATTAGTTGTCATGACTCAGTCATTACCTTCTGTGAGCTGATCAAACAATCTTACCCGTAGCTTGGATAATATCCTCTCCGCATGCAGTGTCTGTACATTAAAGTCAAAGATGGTTTGGCTGAAGACATAACACCACTCTGTATCATCAGACCAACAGAGCGGCACGTCTTTTTCTGCAGAAATGATTTTAGTATAAATGCATCACATCAATTTCAGGGCCATAACTAGCCATAAGCTTGGCAGCTGTCATGAGTAAATGACAGACAGCTGGTAAACAGAGTTGTCAGAGTGTCAGGAAGAACATCAAGTCATCGTTTTAAGCTTAACTCCTTGGAAGCAGCTTATAATGTTCATCTGTAAAGATATGTTAGGGTTAAGCAAATCTATCTATGGAATCAGCCTAAGGAGTGGTGTGTGATGGATGTGCTTCTTTTGGTGATGGTATGTATAGACGTTCGCATATAGCGATGGTGTCACCTATCGTCAGACGTTTTATTTCAGACTGCAGCAGAAAGCTCCACTGTGCGCGAGCTCGAGGAAAACTTGTTTGTTTTGACACTGCCGCACTACTTGATTAATAAAACAGCCAAGTGACTGGAATAGTATTTCATTCAGAACACAGTGACGCTACGGAGAAATGTAGTTAAACTAGTATCATTGCTATTTGTAGTGACACTTCTGCCCAACACTTCTCTTGGCTTTACTTTCCCTTTAACAGAGTCAGTATCGCTCACTGAAGTTTGACATTTCTATTGCCTCGGTTTGAGTTAATGCTCAGATGAGATTATGATATGGAGCCTTTTAAACCCTCGCTGTTTGAAACTGCAGTGTGTGCAGGGATTGTTTTGCTCTCCAGGAGGTGATCCTTATTTTTTGCAGTGCATGACCCTCGAGCTGCAGAAATCTCAAGCTATTTGCATTCTGAAATTGAAATGTCTCAGCTTTCAAAACAGGTGCCGCGGTGTCCTCTATGGCTGTTTGTACACCCACTTTGTGTACAGAGCAATGTTGTCAGATTTTCAATCTATGTAGTTCTGTCGGACTCCTCCTTCGGCCCGACAGGTGAGATTTGACACTCTGGACTATAAAACACCTTGTATTTCACTCATTCCAACTTCAGGAGTCTTCTGCGAACAGCGTCAGCGATCAAAAACTTCTGATGAGCTTTGACAGCAGGCCCTCACCACGCAAACAGACCCTCCAGTATTAATAGAAATGAATGCGGGGGTTCTGATATATGGGGAATGATGAAGAAGCTGCTGAGACAATTGCTCCCCAGTGTTCATGAACAGAAGTCTGCTCCACGATTCAGCACCACAGTAATGAAAACAGAGAATAATGTACCCCATTACCTAATTTCATCACCTAATTTCCCACAGAGATCAATATCAGAGTTTGATCTAATCTATCTTAACTTCTCATCCCGGATCTGAGGAAGTAAGTTAACTAAGCTTTTTGTGCCTGTGTTAAATACACTTAATGTGGATGGGATGTTTTTTTCTTTTTTTCAAAGGGGCACATCAAGCAGAGTGTCATGAGGTGTGTGAAGACATTTAAACCGTCCTCTGTGGCTCTCCTCCAGTGCGAGAGTAAATAACCTGATGTCATTAGGGTTATCTGGACTTGTGCTTGGAGATTACAAAGCCTGCATTAGATCTTGTCAGTGTGCAGTTTGACAAACGTAGCTGAACAGTCAAGGAGGGAGTAACGGAAGAAGCCGGCAGCATTGTTGGAAATGTGGGATGGAGTGTTTTTGGGTCACACAGGGGCATAAACGTCTGGATATATGGGCCTCTGATTCATTGATTTTAACCACTTTTAAAACCTTCCCCTCTGAATGTCTCTCAACCTTATGTAGCTTCTCTCTAACTCACTTGAATGTCCCTGTCAACCATGTCAAAATATAAATCTCTTGCTTTGAGATATTTCACAAAATACCACCGCCCCTTCCTCACTTTAATATGATATCAAATGAATGACACATTGCTCACTTTGCCATTCATCTTTTTTTTCTGTTTTCTAAAGGACAAATTCAACACAAACAGCTCGTCAAGTAAAAGAGACTAATTTGAATAAATTTGATCATTTATCTGTACATTATTTGTTCTGAGATGCTTTCCTCAGTCACCAGATAAGGCTTATGTGTTCACACTGTGGTGTCGAGTGTGTGTGTTTGTCTTTGTGTGGGTGGATGAGGAGGGGGTTAAGCAGAAGGACCGCTATCAATTGATGTTGACTGTCTCTTAGACCCCTAAATCCACCCTCCTTTGTTGTGTTAAGGCCTCTTTATCCTTACAAATTAAATTTAGACTTGAGCTTCCTGCTCAGGTTGAGGGTCGTGATCTTTCCTTTTGACAACCTCTCTCTCTCTCTCTCTCTCTCTCTCTCTCTCTCTCTCTCAACAACTTCATATAAGCGAGGCAATTTCATCCATGCACTGAAGCAAGGACATGAAACACACATGAAAGAGCCATTGTTAAAGACTGCACAAATGGTAAATGGACTGTACTTATATAGCGCCTTTGTAGTCTTCCGACCACACAGAGTGCGATCAAACCACTGAACATCTGATTAGTGGATGACCTGCTCTACCTCCAAGCCACAGCCGCCCCGCACAACATCAGATGTAAATATAATCTATGTCAGCTGGTGTCCTCCCTGAAGGCCGTCACAGTAGTGACATTTAAAATCTCCTGAGAACTGAGAGCACACTTCTCTTTTCATCAGCTTTTTTCCAAGAAGCCGCCAACGGAACCTCTGAAGAGATCCAGCCGTGGGAACAACAAAATGACATGAATTTTTTATGTAGTAACTGTATTGTTGGGTTTCTTCTTATGTTCTATCACATTTCCTATTGAAGTCTCTCGCTGTGAGCCTCCCCAGCCCGTGCAAACTCCTCGCAGGCTCATTTTTAGGATGTCAGGGGGGATAATCAGACAGCCATGAACCTGATTTCTGCTACAGCGATGCTCAGTCAAAGCCTCGTCACAAAAAAGAAAAAGAAAGCAGCCGCTGTTTATTCTCCAGCTTTGCTAAAATTAGTCATTTGCTGTGTGACCTACTGGAGGAAAGATGATAAAATCCCTCTCTCTCGTCTGAAATACCACCGCTGTCTTCCACATTATTCAGGTGACTGACAGCTACAATTGCCCAGCCAGCAAGACAACCGGGGCAGTGTCGACAGAAGCCTGAGTAGCTGTGATGATACTGTATGGCGTGATGAAACGGGTGTTACAACATCAGCAATTTATGATCGAGACTTTTCTCTCTTTTTTTTTCAGCAAATTTTGTTTTGGTGCTTTTTATGTCTCACACAGCTCTCATTGCATCACGCTGAAAACTGTAATTTTGAGCGTTTTTCTTTTCTCAGCTTCTTTTTTCTTTTTATTTTTCATGGATATAATATGGCGGGCGCTCACCAAAAACACTCTTTTCATTTCGATTTGAGTGTGCTCAACTGAGGAAACAAAGATGGGTTGATTGGTTTTTGGTGACATTGTTATTCCACTTTCTTCCTTTGATTGCTTGACTTTTAAAATAATGAAAGTGCTCTGAGTCAGCCTTACAAAGTAGTCCTTGGTGTAATAGGAATATTTGCACAGACATTGTGGATTTATAATTTCCAGCCAGAGACGCGGTATTTTTGTCTACTATGTGATTGTCAGTTTCATTAAAGTATAGCGCAATCATAGTTGGCGCAAGGGCCGCATGAGCAGTACGTCTGCACACGGCCTTGCAGTGTTTGTTTTTCATTTTTTAAATTCAACATACTTTGAATTTCCCGTCTGTCTAGTAACAATAAAGATTATTCCTTCCTGGGTTATGATCCAAGGTCCCAGATACATTTTAAAATGCCCATTCGACATCATATTTTTGAACTTTCGATCTGTGCATAACTGAAGATATTAATCTGCAGCAGAAGCACCGAGCACGACCGGATCTCAAGACATAAACACGCAGGGCCTGTTCAAAGAGCTGAGATTACTCAGAGATATAATTCCAAAGGGAACAACTACTACTCATCAAATCCCCTGTTTCCCAAAATGCATCAGACAAACATTTCCCAACTGTGAGATTGGACTATTTGCATACATGAATGTCTCAGGACAGACTGCTTTCTATCCTATGAAAAGAAAATTACGCTCTAGATGAATTACACACATCTTACTGCTGAGTTTTGCTGCCAAGAAAGCAAAAAAATGTAATTCACTTTCCACATATGATGAGTCCATCTGATTTCTTTCTTCCAAGGGATAGTTCAGGTATTTTTAAATGAGGTTGTATGAAGTATTTATGCATAGTCAGTGTGTTACCTACAGTAGAGAGCGGTCAGTGCGCCCGCTGTTTGGAGAAGCACACAGGGATTCTGGCACTGAACCACCTCAAACAAATGAAATTGGGTCAGAAAGCTGCAAGATCAGACTGAAAGATTTTGAAAGTTTTCAAAGATCCAAAAAGCTGATCCATGGTGTATTGCAGTGCACAGCACATAGCATAGGAAGATGGGAGTTCTATGTGTAGAGGAAAAGTTAGTGCCATGATTTTTCCTTTTTTTGCAGCAGGTAAATATGCAGCAGTGCACAGCTCTGCCTCTGTGCATGGTTTGCTTCTCCAAACTGGGGGGGCACACTGACCACTGCTTACTACACACCAACTAAGTATTAGTACCCACTTTGACATACCTGAACTATCCCTTTAATGTGACAGGATGTCTTATATTGTGGCTGTACTACAGTGCGCCAACATGGCTGTCAGAAAACTGTGGACAATAAAGGCTGCTTCAGAAAGCTGGAGGGAACTGCAGAGTCAGGTCATAATTCTCTCTGGGTTTGTCACTAGAAGTGAGTCCTTTCACTTTACACATTTATTATTTGATTTATTGCTACTACAAAATTATTCACGAGTAGAATTATTCATTTAGTATAACAACAACTTAATGATATGTCATAATTACAAATATCAGCCTCTGTTTGATGTGTTTTTGTTTTTGCTGTACTGATTTTAGACTGTCTAAATACGTTTTACAAGCAAACAGGTCAAAAGGTTCTGGAGCCGATGAATCAGTGATACAAAAATGAACGGAATGCAACAAGTTCAAGACTTATCTCTGGAGTTATCAGAAGCTGTGCTGTGAAACACAGAAACACACTGTCCAAAGTACGCGAGAGGAAATGTTCTTGACATGAAAGTGGTATTGATTACATAACTGAGAACATTATACAGTAAGATTATGATGTAAATGTAATGACTCTGCAGTGCTATCTAAACTGGTGATTTATTTGTACAATAAATAATAAAATCCAAACCTAAAAAACAGGAGCCCCTCGGGGAGGTGGGTGTTTATGCAGATTATGCGAGCAGGGTTCATATGTCACATATCTGCAGGCCAGAGGGCAAATTATGAGAATAACAATGTCTCTTACATGCAGCTCCAGGTGCAAACTCACTGACATGGATTCTTGTGGGTGGTTTATTCCTTGAAGCAATCTTCACTTTGAGTAGCATATTTATAGAAAAGATTTATGACTGTAACACTACACTTAATATGAGTCATGAGTTTGACATGATTGACAAATAACGGAGTATCATATCTTTAAAACACAGCTTCAGCAAGCAGCAACACACACTTTAACATGCTGTCTTTTTCTTTCACTTTCCATCATTTTCACACACTTGTGTCTTTCCTTCCCATTGAATGGCTTCAGATCTCTGACCAGCAAATACATCACTTGCACTGGAGGCAATCATTTGAAGAGGAAAGGCCTGATGCAACACAGTTGAATATTTGGAGGCCCGGAATTTGAAACCATGAATTATTCATTTGTGGCACTTTAATGAATGTGAAAAGAGTTTGCCTATCATTCATAATCTGCACAGCTGCTGTAATGTGACTCTCTTGCTGTGGGCACTTAGTGGGGTTTCCAACAGGCCATGTGATACCTTTGCATGTAGAGACAGGGTTGAAATAAATGTTCAGCGAATGCAGAGATAGAGAAAAACCTGGAATTTTTGCAACATATATGGTACTATTTTAGGAACATTTCACAAAAATTACACCGTGGGCAATAAAAAAACATCTGAGGATTTTCATCTTAGTCTCCAAAATAAGAGTAATATATCAGCAACCCTCAGAGAAACAATATCCAGATTGTCTGGGAGTTTGGGAACACCGAATCGCATAAGATTGTTTAAAGGTAATGTACACCTTAAGAGCTATTGATAATTACCTGCTGGAGACAAGGAAGGACACAGATGAATGATGACAGATTAATGCATCATGGTTCATATTCTGAATTTGTGCTAAGTTACAATGATATTGCTTTAATGGATTGCAATCTCCCGCTTTTAGACACAAAAAATACAATATTTTATATATTTTCTCTTGAGACATTAAACAGGTAATCTGAACTGTCCTTGATTTATGACTTGAATATTTATTAATCTATGTATGTGCTGTTTGGTCTTTGGGTTTTTGTCGTTGATGAAGTCTCTGTAGTCCTTGTCTGGACAGCCCTGGTGGCTTGTTGTACATGTTAAATACTCAGGTCTTCTACTTATTCAAAACAAAGCCCTGTTGTTGCTGCCAGATACATAAAATGTGCTCCTTCCTCAGAGAATCTATATTCAGGTCAACCAGACATGCAGTGTTTACAACAGCGAATGCAGAGTCTTTACTCTGACTTGACAATAGGTCGAATCTCCATAATGCTGTCGTACAGTGAGATGATGATTGCTTTGGTAGTTGTGATTGATTTGTAGATTTTCATGATTATTCAGTTGCATTCTAACTCTCCATGAAAAACTGTCGATAAGTCAAAGTAAATGTATAATGTAATGTAATAGTAGATCATCAGATCAGAGGGTCTAAGCACAGAGGGTGTTACTACCTGTGCAGACTGTAAAGCCCTCAGAGGCCAAATGTTTTGTGAATTTGGGCTATACAAATAAAATTTGATTCGTTTGATCATGTTTTAGAGGCCAAGGACTCCAGTTTTATGACTCATAGTTTGGTTTAGGCTTCTACTGACATGAGTGCTAAGCTGAAGACTTGTGCTGTGACAGGAAAAAAACAAACAAACAAAAAAAACAAATAAAAAAAAAACAAGCAAATTTTAACCATATTCTTTATCTTTATGTTCAAGGTAGGTTATCTGAGAAAATGTTTTTGCTATTGTCATCACCTGAAGTGTGTATACATAAGGTCAAAGAAAACCTGACTATTTTTGGAAATCAGGAAGAATAACAACCAGGTTACTTTGTAGCATAAAAACATCTTATGTGAATATGATCTAAACGATATACAGAATAGACCTACCAGTGTGTGTAAATACACTCAATGCCTTGGCTTCTGTGAAGGGAAGAATTATATATATATATATATATATTCTATTCAGTCTGCCTGTTTTGCTGAGACATGAGGTAGAATCTGAAAATGTGACAGAAAAGTGACCATCTGATATAAGGCTGAACATTTGAAAGATGTTGGAGATTGCCACTGCTGACTTGCTTCTCAATGATTTTCACTTGGAGACTGGTAGAGAGGAGGAAAAGAAAAATGTCACTGCAGAGACAGTGATGAAAGTGAAGAAAGGTGTGGGTAAGAAATATCTTCTTTCATTGTACCAACTAACTAGCCTCTCCTGCCTATCACAGAAATAAATTAGTTGACCCAAGGTGTCTCATTTAGCCTACAGTCTGTGTCGATGTGAATGAGCTTTCTTCATCAAAGATGTTGAAGATGACTGTTGATGGCCTTGTGTCATTGTATTAATACAGAATCAAGAGGTACTGTACAATGTAGTAGGTAGAAATTTACTTTATATAACTACGTTCTATCTACTTCTGGTTCGGAAAGGTTAGATTCACTATAGTGCATATGCAAGTAACATTAACATTATGCCTCCAGTTTTCAGAATAAATCCTGTGACTGACTTACATGAAGGGAATACAGCTTCTTGAATGTGTAAAAAAAAAGAGGCTCTGGTGTATTGACAGGGTCAAGGGTTTCAGTTTCAAATAAACAATATGCCCTTCAGTTTTGGTTAGAATCAATTTTGTTTTGAATAAGCGAACTATCATTTACCCCTGATGTGGCCATGGAGATGGTTTTAGTTTTTTTCGACTGAGGGTTTGACATGTCCACCTCTGACACAGCAATTCCACTGAGATGACTGGATTTTTTTAGGGCTTTTCAGAGAACTGAAAAACTGTATTTTAAAATCCCAACAACAAGATGTCTTTACAGGAACAGTGTTACTCTGGGTATTCTGACCTCTCTGTCCAAAGTACGCTACCAAGGTACTGGAATACAAAGTCAAGACCAAGACCAGACAGTATATAGCCTACTTACATAGCTATCACGAAAACTCTTTGGGTGAAGCGTGGTTGCTACGTTGAGTCACATCATTGAGACCAATCTCAAGACCGAGACCGATCTCAAGTATTACAACACTGCCGTCAGCCATATTTTATAGGCTCAGTGAAACACAGGCATAGAGAGGGATATAGAGTACTCTATTAAGTTGATTTGGGTTAGCATGTTGGCAACAATTGTATTCATCGGCCACAGAACAACATTTGTCTCCATGTGGAGCTCAATACCTGTCCAGCTAAGTCTGCTTTTAGCTCCTTTTTGGTGTCTACTAAGCTGCAGACTTGATTAGCTCTTAGTCGGTGCATCACTGTGACTTTCTTAGTCACTTGATTCATTGTTAGTCTAAAAAATAATGTTTGCTTTCCATGACGTCATGCTATGGAAGACCATTATGCATAAAATTTAAGGCGTCTTTGAAGAACTAAGAAGTGCATGCATGAAAAAGTAAATATAGTCTCCAAATATGTGACAAACAGAGCTGTAGTTTGTTGGAATGATTCAATTCAATAATGTAAGCAGCAACATTTTAAAATTTGCTTGTGCAGAACATTTCAGAACACGGTCTGGACATTAGTCTTGAATTTCAATGCATTTCATATCTTGAAAAGTTTCCACTCGTTTTGTCCTTGAACACCTCTCTTACATAAGAGCTGTTAGCTATTTTCCAAAAAAAAAAAAAAACACCTTGGTGTAAAAATGTTTGCCATTTACTTTTCTCAAGAAAAACACACTCTTTCCTCTGATGTTTACAGTGCAATCTAGTGAATATAGAGTGTCTTTTTTTTTTATTATGGCCAATGCAAGCAGGCCTCTATCCACCTGCAGAATCAATCAGTCTTTTTGTGATAGCTCTGCTGGAGTCTGTCTTGCTGGAAACCAAATTACACTGAGTAAATGGCCTCTATGGTGCCAGTGCAGACATTCAGGTCATTATGATTAGTTTTGGTGTCTGCAAGTACGTGTTTGTGATAACTGACTTTTTTCTCCTAATAAATGTAATCTCTTGTGGAAGCGCACTTTCATATTCAAAAAAAGTGGGACTAATATTTGTTCCTACAGTACATGTCCTACATAATGTTACGGTTAATCCTCTGTATGGACTGTTTCATCTGAGGAGGGGGTGCAGTTGCTCAGCACAGTAGCCTTCAGTCACAAGAAGGCCAGTCTTTTGTATTGCTCATTCTTTGAAAGGAGACAGACCCAAAATGGGTCACAGCTGCTGACACAATGAAACCCAGTGAAACGGTAGGGTGTTAAATGGGGAGCTAGAAATCATTGTAAAGCCCTGCTTATTAGATCTAGCTGATTTTCCAAATTGAAAGCGAGGGGTAGGTAATGTTAGAGAAATGACTAAGAGACAGCTAGATATTTAAAATATTCAACTGGAAAAACTCCCACCTCCTCCCTCAGGCCTCTCGTCAAAGCCCCAAAGCACATTTGCATTTGCAGTGACTGTGCAAGCAGAATGCATTCAGGTAGGAAGGTAGGCCTGTGTTTTCACTTAGGGACTGGGAAGCACCATTGCTAACCTGGACTGTAAGCTCAGGACATTGGATCACTTTGTAGCACAGGGGTTTTGGACTGCAAGGAATAGGAGGTTTTCAGGTCTCCGGTGTAGGGGAATGTAGACTGGTAGCAGAGCCAGTGTCATGCCAGTACCGGAGCCAGGTGACTGGGCACATAACCAGGCTTAGCAGCTTTTATGGACATAACTAATGGTGAAGAGAGGAAATAGGATGCCTAAGGAGGTAGCTAAGAAGATATAGAGAGTGAATGAGCAAGAAGCAGCCAGACAAGAGTAAATCTGGGACTGACTGACTTTGTTAGCACAAGCTTGGTGAAATAAAAGGCTGAAAGACAGATGCTGTGCTGAGCTTCTTGCTGTTGGACTACTAAGTAATATTAGGTGGCTGCCATATCTCGTGTCTTGTGCAGAAATACAAATTTCTGTGCAATGTTACTTATTTATTTGAACCACCTTTCCTGGTAGCATTTGGGTAGCACATTGATGGCTTTATCATTGCACATATATGCACATGTATATACTGTGAATATATGTCTTTCTGCATGCACCATCTGCCTCTTCATCCAGATGGACAGGCTATTATACTAACTATACCTTACTATTATATATACTAAGTACCAAGCACACGTTTCCACTCAATGAACACCGTGAATGCAGCATTTTCATCATAGGATACTTTACAAAGGAAAGCATAAGCCTCCTGAAGCTCTTTAGAAAAGACTTTCTCTTCGGCATGACAGCTAAGTGTTAGCATACTGACAGGTTCTATCAGAAAGCATAATACCTTATGATGTTTGTATGTCTGTGACAAAGCAAGCAGCAGCCCTGATTACAACACACTGATTGACTGACACACATACAGACAAATCAGTGTTGAGTTCAGACCTGTGCATTGTTTGTGTTTAATTGTTATTATTGTTTATTGTATTGTTGGAAAATTTGATTGTGAATCTTGAAAGTTGAATGTTTACAGATATTTGTTGGAATTTGGGACAAACAAGGACACATGATCACCATAGGGTAGATTTCTGAATCATGTTAAGTTTCCAGTTATGACTATTATTGAAATACTTGTCAGCTTACTTTCAAAAGTGTAGTGAAGATTAGCTTATAGCTACAGTCTTAAAGTACCTTCTCCCATCACTGCAGTTTACCAATAAAGTTGAAAAGTGATTTTATTTTCATCCTTGTCTGTTACTACTGTACAGTATCACATAGCCAGACCTACCTCCACAGTGTCAGGACTGGAGGAAGGTCTGGCTGCACCCACTGTTATTCAGACAAATGGGAAAAACACTGGCTTATTTGTATTCCTTTGAACTGATCACTATTGTGTTGGGTAGCATTAAGCATGGTGCATTGATGATGCCCCCACAAAATAGTGTTGGGGGGATCTTGTTTTGGTGGAACATTTGCATGTGGGGAGGCGAGTCCTGGCATTAAAATGAATAAATCCCAGCTAAAGCAACGATAGCAGCTTAGCTAGCATCTTGTTTACGTTCATACTGATAGCGACCAGGTTAGGATTACGGTAACATGCCATTTTCAACATTGCTATCTGAGAGGTTGTTTACCGTAGTGACAGGGATTTTGAAATCCGTTAAACGCAGATAGCCCAAAAAGAATTCTGAAATAGACGGAATAGATGGATTGTTCCAACAGCAAGACTACTGTCTGTCAAATATGAACTACCCCAGTAGTCTGATGGCAGGGTTGTTGTAATGACAGAGAGAGAATGGAGGAAATATGCTAACTAACACAAATACTACTCAGACTAATGAGCTGCGAGGATTATGTGTGTACCAATCAAAGTATATGAATACCAACAACCACACTTTAACATTATTTTTCAGATCAGCATGCCTTCAGTTAAAAAAAAAAGAAAAAAGAAAAAACATATATTTTACATGAGCAGTAATGTTGGGGGACCCATTTGGTCAGCACCTCTGAAAAACAGCATTTCATCGAGGCCATTTCTGCGCTATTATTTGTTGTTCTGTCTATTGTATTCTTTGAGTCACGCATCTGTCCTTTGAGCTAATGCATGAATAACTGGTGAAGCATTTACAACTTTCAATGAATCACATTCAATGAACGTTGCATTTATATTATATATGCAGCATATGTATGGACATTCAGAGAAGTTCCGGTCGATCAACTCGGTATGTCATATTGAAGGTTGTTTGTCTCTGAATGCTTATTGAATGAGACCATAAACTGAATTTCTGTTGAAGGACGAACTGTTGTTTTAACAGCGCTGTACAGCCTTGTTTACCTCAAGATTATTTCTGCAAATTTAAATATTTGCAAATCAAACCTCAGTTTGCATTAATTTTCACTGAGAACGATTGTTCTATATAATATTGTGTTGAAGGAGCGAACTGATGCGTCCGGTTGAATCCTTCCTGCTTCAGTCTTCATGTCTTTGTATTATTTTTGAGGGATCTCAATACTTTGTCTCTTCTCTCTCTCTCCTTTAGCTGGCCAAAAGGCTGATAGTGTCTTGGCTTTGGAGGAAAGAGCGAGCATACTCCACGTACACTGTGAGTACTCAATCAGTTGATTTATTATATGCTATAAATGACTGCGACCAGCGCTGTTTTTCCAGGTAAAGGAGCTTTTCTAGCATACAGTAATCTCCTCTTCTGTGAAATGTGTGTGTGAACCATCTGTTCTATTAATCTACAAGTGATTGTTGCTACAGCTATATGGACCCCAAAGTGTTTACTGTTAAATTAAAGAAAGACCTGATGATAAATAGCAAATAATAATAACAAAAATCAAAATCAATTATGAAAAAGTGTTAGAGTGTTACAGAGAAAATGAGAATGATGAGATATCATTCCATTATAATAGGTTGAGTTTCAAGGATTTCTTCAGGTATTTCACAAATTATTGTTTCATTTATATTTTTTACACCATTAATTCTTCTGATGTATTCAATATTGAATACCTTACTGGTCTGTGGTCAGTCCAATAGAAGAAATGTGAAGACAGAAGCAATGCTAATCTGTCTAGACAGTACAGTTCTATCCCATCATTGAGATAGAGAGCTTTGATACATAGTTGATTTGTTAAATGGTCGATAGCCATTAATAGGGAAAAGTATAGAATTTGCGCATCCCTGACTTATATATTTTTCAAGATTAAATCACTGAAGATGCTGATGAAATTATTGATCATCTTTTCTTTCATCATCAAAAAGAAAAGGGTACAAGTCAAAGCCTATCTTGTCAGGACCGTATCCGCCTAATGTGTTTCAATCTAACACTGTGATGTGCAAAAAGAGTACTGGAATTTTGAACCAAATAATCATTTTGATATTATATAGTTTACTTTTTTTTTTCCAATTCAAGACGCAAACCATAAACAGCAATGTCTCTGGTTCAGTCTAACTCTGGTTCTTTGTTGCACCACTCTCTCTCTCATTTCCTGTCATCTCTGCACTGTTGCTGTCTAACAAAAAGAAAAAAAAAAAGAAAAAAATCTGATAACATTATAGATATCATTTTTTAATTGACATTTGTGGTAAAGATCCCATAAATTTGGTTACTTTAACCAAATGAACTAACTGAATTAACTTTCTTGAGTCAGTGAACCATCATTTTATTAGGTTACATTGTTAATCTGTTGGACCCATATATCTCTGCGTTTTGTCAAAAAAAAAAAAAAAAAAAAAAAAAAAATCCAGATATTCAGTCCTTGCAGACCCCTGAAAAAAGGCTGTGAAATATTTATAGCTTTCCCTGTTATACCACATCCTTAAACTCCCTCATTAACCTCTAACCCTTCACACACCCACCTTCACATATAGAGACTGAGAGTACAAATGACAGTTGAACTAGTCAAAATACTACAACAACTGCTGATTTACTGTATTGATCAGTGTCATGTGTTTAGGGTAAATTTACATCTTCCCCTGTTCTGTCTCTCTCCATCGCCTCCTGCATATCCCGAAGCCAGGCTAAGCTAAGGTATCAATTCAGAGAAGGTGGAGACTGGGTTTGAAAAATGCATGCAACTGAGATATGTACAGAGCATGTGACATGTTACACTTAAAAAAATCCCAAACCAAAATATCAGCAATAAGTTCTAATCTGTACATACTGTACAATGCAGTTCTTGATCTCTTCAATGGGTCGTAGCTTGGCTTAAGATGTAACACTAAGATGTAACACTCTAACGAAAGCTGACATAGGCATACATAAATATTCATCTCACATCTGAGGTCTTCTTCGCACTTTCCACACAGAAACGTCACGCGCAGTTTTGTTTGCTGAGTCTGTATTGAAGTGACGGGATGTTAGCTTTCAATACTCTCTTCCTCCTCTTAGTCGATGTGGAATATGCACTTGCACAATGAGTGACAGTTTGCCTACTGAGCTGCAGCACCGCTCATGCTCCCTTGAGGCTGACTGGATTAAAGATGGACTGTAACCTGAGATCAGGAGGACTTATTGAAGCTTGGCACCTTCTCTGATGAAACAAAACCCCAATCCAAAGCATATACAGATAAAACATGTTTTAATTTGAGCATTTTGTTGAACAATTACTAAAAGGAGCGAGGATATATGTTTCGGGGCTCTGAACCATGATAATGTGGTGTCATGTTGATGTCTTCATGGGCCCCTGCACGATGTTGAATGTCGCGTTTATCATGCTATGCCCCCAAAAAAGGGGCAGAAAAAAAGCCTTAATTACCTCTCACAAGGCTGCCGAAGTTAATTTCTGTAGTCACGTGTTTAACCAATTACTCAGTGTGTAATGAAGTGGAACATGGCTCACCAGAGTTCTCAGGACACCCTCCACCTCCCTTTTTTTTTCATAGCCTACTTTAGCTATTCCAGAGTGGGAAGCTAATCATCACTAAACATTAAAGCAGGCAATACTTCACTCGGGATACATACATTTATCCATGTCAATATCCATTCCTCGTTTAATCATTTCTCCACCGCTATCTCAATATCACAGGCTAGTGAGAGAGGCGGTGGGGGGGGCACATTATCTATGCCGGGGTGTTACAGTATTAGGGATTATCCCTGACAGATAGTTTCCCTTCCAGGCACCATTAGCTTGGCCTCATCCCATTTGGTATTTCCAACACCTGCGACCACCATCCGCTGGGCACAAGAATTATTACCATTGTATTTTTTCTAGGGTATATAAATTAATCATGGGGATCACAAGCAACTACTTTAAATTTCTGGACTGTGACCAAGAAACACATTCTCCCCAAGGATGCCAAGGACCTATGCATCATTAAAACCGACTTGTGCTATCTGACAGAGGAACAGTGCCAGCTCCCTCACTTATACACCTTACGGGATTGTGGCCTCTGCATTTCCACATTATGCATAATAGCTACCTGTCTATGGCTAAATGCAATCAGGGTCCTTGAGTCTGACTTTGAATGCTAAATGAACGAGGGACGTGTTTGCGAATGGACAGAATAAAGTTGATCAGCTTGAAAGTGAAAGTGGACAGCTGACTGCAGCGAACATAAATTAACATCGATCACTGGGCAGGGCACGTGCGTTAATGACTCAAGGCTGCAGGGGCTTGTTAGACAACCTCTGCAATGGACTGTAATGGTTCCCATATCCTCACAATCCACTAAATACCAATGGCTGTAATTCCTCATTGAGCATCCCCGCATTGGCAAAAGATCTATCTTTTATTTACATGCCTAAATGAATTATATGGGTATGAATGTGTGATATTACAGTAATACCCTGAAGTTCTGTGTCAAATAGTGCAATTAGATCCACCTCATGTTGTGCCGAGGAGCAAGTGCTGCTCATTACAAAGCTTCTACAATTTAAACTCAAACCCAGACTCAAACTGACCAAGACATAATGATTAAATCAGTTTGATCGATATGAAGCCTCACACTTTTTCATATGCATCAGTTTTTGAGGTAGCTGCTGGTCAAAATCATGAGACCACTTTCAAAGATTGTAGTATTTCCATCTGAGTCTAATCTGACTTGTTCTGAGTTCCTGGCTCACATGGTGCTCGGCAAGTGCATCTGAATTTTAAATCATATTGATTTGGAATTACTTACAGGCGCTGGCCTATAACGGTATTGATTGCAGATAGGCGTTTTGACAAAATGTCTGGAAAACATTTCACATTGATTTAAAGTTTCTCTGATCTCACAATAAAAGCTGTGCATCTAACTATACTTATTGCCATACGCGGTTTTGTGTCATTCATTTAGACCCTATTCATACAGCAACTTAATCAACATATGATTACCTCTGACTCTAAAGTTCACTGAGAACAACACCAGTCTGAGAAGTCTATTGAAAGAAGAGAACATTTCACAGCTCAGAGTCCCACGTCGGTCAAAGAAATGCATCTTCTATTGTTAGATGGATAAAGTTTCGTCATTGGTTTCTCCACAGGCGAATATATCAACCCAGTGAGTCTCATAAGGAAAGACATCAACCAAATCTCCCTTTATTGATCCATCCCTCCATACTTGATTGAGACTCATGACAAGACTGTGGGCAGGATGACAAACAAAAAGGCAGAAGGTTAAAAAAAGTGGAAACCAAATCAATAATGATGACTGACAAGATGAAGCTTGGATGATCAGTATTGTGCTCTCTTAGAATAAATAATGGAGAGCAGAATAAATCTACTTCCCTTCCTACACAGCTTTTCTCCCTTCTTCTTTCATGATTAGTGATTTGCTCTCTTTTGCTCCATCCAATGATTAACTTCAGAAACTGAGACAGAAAAGGGCAAGGAAGAGCCATAGGACAGATGTTTTTATGAGCGCTAGTTTGCACATATAAAATACATGATGACAAATGGTAAGACTTTTCTGACTAATAGGTGGTAAACTTAAGCAGATAAATCTTTAAGAAAGCATGTGTTATTTTATAAGTGGGCAGTCATGACTTATGAATGTACTTAGAAATCATAGAGAGAATGCTCTTATAGCTTCAGAACTTTAGAACTGTCATGTATTTAAGTTTAAATGTAATTCAATGGGTGTGTGCTAATAATGCTAATAATGTAGCCTTCTTGCAATGATGACCACAGGCCAAAATAAAGGCAAGAGAGGGCCACACTGTAACTTGGTTTATCCATGTCAAGGACTGTTGAAATCCCCTAAAGCATTATGGAAATTGTAGTTACAAAACTTGAGCATGGTTATCGCCCCCACATTATGCAAAGAAATACAAAACTAAAACATTTCGTTTTTTTTGACAAATGTTCTATTTTACTGGCCGCAATGGGGTCGTGAAGAGGTTTTCAAGCAATATGGTAAAAAATGCTCCAGAGAAAATCTCCTATCCCACCTTTAAACCTGCATGGACTGAAAGAAACAAACTGATGAAGTACAGAGTCAGGTAATAGTTCTGTGGTACTGTATGATCACAATAGACACTTTAAGCAGTGGATACAGAAGTACCAAACACACAGACGTGTTGGAATACAGACTGCACCAAAATAGAATAAAGTGTGACCCTTGTAATGTTTCTTGACAAGGTTGCTTAAATAACAAAAGTTTGTTTTCACAATTCTAAATCAATGGCAATGGTTCCTGGCATGGTGATCCATGGAAGATGTGCTGCCAGTCTGCATGTGCATCTGCAAAGTGGAATCACTTTACTCACAGAAGGATTTTTTTCCTGCTTCAGTTCAGTCCGTCTGCCTGCGTTCATTAGCATTCCCTGTGATATATACCGTACACTTAATGCATCACACATCTTGCTTGAGTAAATATGTTGAACCAACAGTTTTAGAAAGCTTACCATTACCTTTGGCAGCATGCTCTGCTCATCTGTTGCTGCTGCTGAGAGCATTTTTTTTTTTTTTTTGCTTGAATTGCTTCTGGGTTTGTAGAAGCAGTATGTATACATGAAATATCAGCTCCCCACTATCAACTGTTAGCTAGCCCATCGGCATGGGATCTTGGCTTTGCTTATTTGGTTGAATGAATTATTAATGGCTCACCGATTTTCCACAAGTTCCAGCCTGTTATTTTCTCTCCAGAAGGCTTGATGTAGACTGCATCTCCTCATCTCCACACTGCTCATTTGCCCTACTTTTCTTTCAGAGCCAAACAGAAGAGCGTTTGCCTAAGAAATATTCTTCATTCTCTGGCAACTGGATGGGAAGAAGGAAAATCTTTGACCTTGGAAAATGAAGATGTTGTTGCCATGGGAACTGTTAATCCTTCTGTCACTCAAAGAGTGCCTGGCTGGTGAGATGCCAAGTCAAGTCGCCTTTCATGACACACCTGATATGCATACATCTTTCACAGGAGGGGTTCATCTTTTTCTGATGCGTGTTTTGGTTTCATTTGATCACAGTATAAGAAGGGATCATAATTTGATAAGCTTTTATATCTGGGCAAAATCCACTACCACTTTAGTTAAAAAGAAAAATGTGTGGCCAAATCTGTAGATCTTGAGTTATAAAGGCTTTAGTGGAGCGTTTCAGGGCAAATACGAAGCACAGAGGCAGACAGTTGAATTTAGTGCTGTTTGTTTTTGTCATTTAACGGGATGAAGTTGTCCAGATTGACGGTTATGTTGAAATTCTCGAGCGTTTCTGTTCAGATCACCTCTGATCAACGTGACTCAGTGTAAGATTTACATTTGAGTAGAGCCTAATGTCGAGAAGGAGAGAATTCTCTCTCTCTGGTCTCTTTATGCCTTCCCAGTTTTATTATGCAATTTTCTTGCTTTATGTCCAATGGCTGCCACTTACATGAAATGTGGCAAGCACTATAAAAATCCACACTAACTCTTTTCTTAACACTAATTTATTCTACAACCCGTTCTCAACATAGATCCCCACGGTGTGCAGAGGTTCTCCTCTCTGCTGAAAGAGAAGCACAGTAGCGTTAGCCTCCATTTCCCTAATAAGTGTATGAGCTACAGCTAAGGAGTTAAAATCCCAATAAGAGCTCTCATTTTATGTCTGAATGCGGTAAACTGCGAAGCTTAGATAACCGGGTGAGATTTAATGTCCCCAGTCAGATTTGACAGATATAAGCCAACCGTTTACAAGTCATCAAACCAATACATTTAAATTTATACAGCATATGGAGCGCGGTATGTTGTAGTGCTATATATGCTTCCATTTCCATTGATTTAGCATCTCATCTCAAGTCAGCAGTTTCACTGGGATGTATCTATGCAGCCTGCAAACACAGGAGAACGAGGGGTTGTGCGCAAATGTCAGCGAGTGCTGTACTGCACATACTGTATACCTGCGACCGAGCTCACATTACATGCATTCTCTAGAAAACTAATTAGTTGCAATTTGCATGCGTGTGTGTGCGCATGTGTGCTACTGGTCAGTCCAGTTGGTGTGTTTACAGGGCAAAGTCTGTTCTCAGGCATACACACAAACCCCTGGATCATTTCCCAGGTGAAATAGCCCAGCTATTAAAGGTTCATTAATTTGTTTAATTTAAAGGACATCGCAACCAGGGTAAAAATGAAGCACCTCCCTCTGAGGCTGGGGAAACAAGGCCCTTACCTGAGGCAAAGACTCCCACTCTCATTAGTACGACGACGATGATGATGATGATGGTGGTGGTGGTGGTGATGGTGATGGGGGGAGGGAGCTCTCTTTGTCCTGTTCAAGGTTAGGGACGTGAAAAAAAAGCATCTCATCCTCTCAAGTGCACAAAAAGAAAAACGACCGGCGCGCAGCTCGGCGTATGACACACGGTGTCAGAGGAAAAGGGAGGGTGGACACCAGTGTTCCAGTACCTATTGAAGAAATGTTAGATTTCACGGGAGTAATTAGTGCAACATCGGTTAATTACTCCTGTGTATTGATCGTTTGGCTGGAGATAACCAAAACAACAAGCTCGACTGAGCAGACACACATGCCCAAACAACATGCATATAGACAACAGCTTTGCAGACTCTCTAATAATTTGATTATAACCAGAGTAAGGCAATACTCAGATATTGCAACTCTCATGTAAACGCCTTAACTGAATTATCCTACTTGCATTAAGATCGTAATGAAAACAAACATAACTCAATTAACCATCTGGGTCACTTGTCAATCTTTCTAATCACTCCTGACATGTAATATTGCTTCGACTGGTTTCTCTGTGTGTTTTGATTCTGTGGATGTGTGTGACAGTTCTCACGGTGAACCAGATGCTAAGTCTGAGTTTCAGTAAAAAAGTGGCAGAGCTAGTTCTCAGAGAAACTTCTTGGTAAAATTCACTTGTATTTATATAGCACCAAATCATAACAGAAGATACCTCATGACACTTTTTTTATATAGAGGATGTCTAGATCAAATTCTTTATAATATTTACAGAGACTCAATAATTCCTACCATGAGCAAGCACTTGGCAACAGTGGTAAAGAAAAATTCTCCCTGTAAGAGGCAAAAACTTTGAGCAGATCCCAGCTCATTGTTGGCGGCCATGACCATGATTGTGTTTAGAGAGAGAGAGGATACTATATGAGACTATACTTACTATACAGTAGTAGTTAACTGCAAAGGTAATTAAGCTTGAGTTCATTGAATTGAGTCCTCCACTAAACAGCAAGAGCAGGCCTGTCAAGCTTTGGATTTTCTCCACATGATATAAGAACGATACTCTGTAGTTGTCACTTCATATTAATCTCTCCATAGCTAAAAACACAAGGGCAATAGCGTAAGGAATGGGCTAAATGTTATCTGCTCTAATGTAAGCTGCCGTCATTAGCATGTCTGACTAACTATTTTACTGACTACAGTAGCAACCTATCCCAGTGATACTTCCAAGGCCAAGGACAGAGCGTATCATCAACTACATTACCTAAAGGCACCATAAATAAAAATATTAGCTTAATTAGTTAATTAGCTTCAGCTAGTGGATAACTACAGTAGGCACTGACAGTTGACATCGTATCCTTTTCATACACAACACAACAATGGCACCGCTGTGCTCTGAAACCCATTTGCATTGTAAGTCTAGATGGTAACCCTAGATTTACAAAATGTGTGCAGGATCTGTTCTTTCTACTTTTCCAAAATATCAAGTTCATTTATGCTGTTTTAAAGCAACAAATTGCCAGGAAAAACTGAGGTTTAACAAAGCTTTTAAGGAAGATGTACTATAAATAATGCAAGTAAGGTTGTCTGAATGGATCACACAAACTTTCAGACTTTCACACCAGGTTTTCTCTGGGTTTTCTCTATATCCAGCATGAAACCAAAAGTTAATGGTGGCTTTATTTTTTGACTTAGTTGACTTATTTCGGGTCAGGTTACAGCAACAAACTACTTGGTTAGATTTAGGAAAAGATTGTGGGTTGGATTAAAATAATAAATCAACGTTGAGTTTGACATGGGACATTTGACATGGGACATGTATCGCAGCTTTCTGGGTTATTGATGAAAGTCGGCAAACCATGTACGCTTTAACTGAACTACTACCTTGATCTGCGTATTTACACTGGTACAACTACTGTGCAAGTAAGCACCTGACATTGAATGAGAACAGAGAAAAAGCACAACTTCATGAGTCGTGTCAAAGGCTGCATAAAATATTCCAGTTATCCAGCATGCTACAGGGTTATCTTTAGTTAATTGCTCTTTCATCGCAGTACATTATCTGCTTTGTGACATGTGCACAAGAGGGTTTATTAAATGCAGAATCCACTCAAAGAGCCACGGTGACAGCTAATTATATGGCTGTAGAGTTTATATGCAGTTTTCTGAGTGCTGAGTGATTTATTTTTGCATTAATTCAGTGTCACTTGCTTAGCACCATTGTACAGCTAATGTGTTTTTTCAACACAGAGAATACACGCCATGGTCCTGTCTTCACCCAGGAGCCTAGTGACAGTATTTTCCCACTGAGCACTGATGATAAGCAGGTGTTTATTAATTGCAAAGCAAAAGGAAACCCTCCTCCACATTATAGGTAAGTATTTTGCCTGCCCTTTGACAGTCTTTAAGGTGAGACTAGAGTGTGTAGCATCAGTGAATGTGTGGCACAAAGTGCACTGCTTAGCTGTAAATGATACAGCTTCATTTTAGTTTCAGTGGAATCATTTATTAGAAGTAGGAGGATAATTACATTTTTAAGCATCTGCGTCCTCATGGGATGTTTTCTGGATTATTTCCAAACATTCAAAGGAAAGATGACAATGAAGTTTCTTTCACAGTATGAGCAGAATCCGAGAAGAATTGTGAAGTGACCCCTCTTCAAAACACAGAAGTGTTTCGTGGTGTTTGTTGGTTTCATTCTGATCTTCATCTACAGGTGGAAAGTGGACGGGAGAGACATAAACACAGAGTCAGATCCAAACTACAGCCTTGTAGAAGGGAACCTGTTGATCAATAATCCTCATGTCATCAATCATGGAGGAGTGTACCAGTGCATCGCCACCAACACATTTGGGACCGTTGTCAGCAGAGAGGCAAAGGTCCAGTTTGCCTGTGAGTTTATGCTGTTTTTTTGTGTATATATATATACATATATATATATATATATATATATATATATATGTGTGTGTGTGTGTGTGTTTGTGTGTGTGTGTGTGTGTGTGTGCTGTGCATACTGTAAAAAATATGAAATTGTAATTTTTTCCTTTGCTTTGTTGTGATATTACGCACTACATAAAGGGCTGCAACTAATGATTGTTTCCAGAGTGAAACACCAGGATGCATTTGTCTCTCCACTGTTTGTATTTTGAGCTGTGGAAGCATATCAACATGCTAAGATTTAGAAGCCAGCATGCTAATATGTTATCAATGAATCCAAAACTGGCATTCTAACATGCTAACTATTAGACCCATTTTGCTGGTAGATTAGTTATAGATTTATAGCCTTGCTGAAACTTGTTTAAGATGTTGTTGCTGTTGTTTTTTTTTTGTTTTTTTTTTTTTTAAATCCAGCAGTTGGCAACAGACTGAGCTCTATTTTCATACTGGTACAGGGAACACAGTGTTGCAAAGAGTGACTGTCTCGCACACATGCTCAGAGGATGACAGCCAACAAGATTAAAATCATGACATCATATTTTGGGTAACTTTATTTGCTCTCTGAAGTCCCAGAAACATTCTTGTTTGTGGTTTGTTAGTCTTTCAGTTTTTGTTCTACATATTTCACCCAGCTGGCACAGTGATCACACTACGGTAGCTTTATTCTGATTATGATATCACTGCCGGCCAGACAGTATAAAGATTAATGAACGGTAGTAGATATTCCGTACTGAAGGCCTTTCCTTTACTCTGGTGACTCTATTTACACCTGAAGGCAGCATGTATCTGCGCTCTAACTGTAGTGGTGTTGCACACTGTTGAGACACAAAGTGAATTAATACAACATGAACCAACTAGACAACATTTTTAATGTAGCTTTCTTGAATGATATTTGAATGCAGATGGTTATTACATGCATTAACATGATGACCAATGGATCTTCAGCATGTCCCAAAAACATGGATTCAGCTTAAAAAGACATCATCTGCTCGTGGCTGCTGTATATTCATATATTCATGTTGAGGCTCTGCAGGTGACCAGATGACAATACGTCTCCTCTGAGGAAAAAACTCTCCATATGTTTCCCAAGTAGCCCTCTGTTTGAAGGGGATGAAAGTTGTGAATATGACTGTCACAACCTCTAACGCACCCACCTATAATGTATGACAATGTATTCTGTCTGATCCCAACCCGCATCCAAGTGTGCTACAGGTGAAGTCTGTCCACAGAAACACAAAAAAAGTGCATTTGGCACACTGCCGACACACTGGGTAGGGCACACTTGACTGGGTTCTGTGCCGTGCCACATGGTTCACAAATACAAAGCCCTGAGTGTACTCTTGAGCTCACGTTTCTGTGTCAAAATCACATGTTCAGTGTACATTTCAACATGTCTGCTTTATGCATTTTACGTGCTAATAATCACAATAATATTGAAAAAAGTAGCTTCACAGAGATGTCTATAGCATTCTCGCTGTTCATGTTCACATGCAGCCAGAGTTTATCTCTAATTTGCTCTGATAGAATGTCAGTCCTCATGTCAAAACCTTTGCTGTAGCACCATCCGAGTGCATGAAGGACTGGATGTCTTGATTTTTTAATCAGTCTAGCTCTGATTTTTGACCACTGCTGATATTTGCTTGATCCCTCCTGGGACTTGGTTGGTATTTCTAAGACATTGGGATTGATATGTCTCCCCACTGTTTATTCTCTCACACTGCACAGCAGCATTTAATTAAAGGTGAAAGTAATCTCTCGAGCTCGATTGGCGAGGAACACTTCGGTGCACCCTCTATCCGATCTCCTGCGCGTACTGTAATATTAACAGGGGACTCTCGGGTTTGACTTGTAAGCAGCGTGAACAGACAGGGAAATATTCTGCAGAATGAAATGCCCTTCCCTGGATGTCACCTTTAGGTAAAAGTTATTACAGCTGTCAAACCCAGAAAAGTTGTGTTTCCTTTCTAAATTTTATTTCATATTCAACAGTTCTGCAGAACTTCAGCAGGAAGTCAAGGAACACGGTGTCGGTGAGAGAGGGTCAAGCCGTGGTTCTGCTCTGCGGCCCACCACCCCATTACGGAGGTACAGCGCTCTGTCCTAACTCTTCTGCATTGTCTGCTGTAGCCTCACACTCCTGCTTGCCTCAGCAATCTTTATTGTTCCTCACTCTGCTGCTTATTATCTCCCTGTAACACTGCTGTGTCTCTTTTGTTTTTATACCTCCCCACCTTCTCTTTTCTGCTGCTCTTGGTTTCGAACTCTGACACACTGTTTTCCCTCTCACTTCTCCTTATCTGTCAGACAGGGGAACTTTTTTATGACCAACCACCAGCTCTGCCTGCCTGGACCCGTGCCTTCACATCTATAGTTCATAGCCTCACACTTCTTAACCTTGAGCTCACTTTTCTCGCCCATATGATCTGTGACCATGCTGTCATCTATAAAGTCTCCAGTGCTCCACTTCCCCAACTGTCATTTTTTTTTTCCTTGATGCGGGCAGGTTATCTTTGGGTAATAAAGGCTGCTGGTGGCTGCTGTGGCCAGGGGAGCGTTTATCCCGTGGCACAGCTGCGAGTCGGCTCATGTGTCTGTGTGCTGCTGATTAGCAGACCCTCAAAGTGGTCCGCACTCCCACAGCCATTCGGTGCCCACCAGCGCAATTTCACGCCAGTGTACCAGCCTTTCTATGCTCTCTGTTGCCAGCAGAATCCTGCGGCCACGTGGGGATTCCACACTTTAGCAATTTGCCCTCCAGCTTTCCCTCCTTTCCTCCCCCCTTTTTGTAAAAAGCCTCCATCTCTTTATTTTTTCCTCTTAAACAGAGCATAGTCACACATTTGATGGGATTTACACTGCACGATAATGCTGGCTTGCAGTGTTTTAAAATTGAAAAGTGGCGCAAAAGGATGTTTTTTTTTTATTGCTGCGAGATTTGAATTATGTCAGAGCTTCTTTGAAGCTTGTTGATGCGTCACTTGAGGACCTCAAGTGCACCTTATTAAAAGAGGAATCATCTAAAGCTTTTTTTGAGCAATCAATAGGTAAGTGGTCTAAAAGGAGCCGTGCTGAGAGTCAAACTCTGTCAGAGGACATGAGATTATGTGCCTGCAAGTCCTCTGTTGCTGTGAGACTACAGCTCTTAAACAGAACCAGTCTCTGATAGTCCCTAATCATGAAAGGTCTGTCAGTTTCTGCCCTGACTTTCCCTGTAATGATTTTAATTCACTGTTTTCCCTCAAGGAAGCAAGTGGGACTTTTTACCGTCTGCCCAGTCAAAAGGGCTGACTGCAGAATGTCATGTGTCTGATACAGGAGGCCTGCTAATAGCCAAGTTCACTCTGCAGTCCCTGCAGACATCCCCCCCCCCCTCTGTCTCTCTCTCTTACTGTGTGTGTGTTTTACACTGGTGCATTGACATTCTTATCATTCTTTTCCATTCTGTATTTTGACATGAGTCCTCCTTGTTAATCTGTGTGACAAGAGCTGCAGAACAACTAAAAATAGTTACTTCCTGTAAAAAACTATAATGCCGGCTATGATTAGGAACTAGTAAGCACGTGTGACATCCACCTTCGCTTGCTGGAAAGCAGGAGTCAAATTGAGCATTCAGACTGAAAACTGCCCTGCATTAAAAAAAAAAAAAAAAAAAAAAGCACAAGGGGCTGATTCTGTGAGTTGGTTCAGGTACCACTGAGACAATGAAATATGAGTTTAAAGGCTTATAAAATGCCAAAACACTGCAGAGCGACTTTATGAAGACAGAGTTTATGACAACAGTGAGGTAAACAGCAAATTATGTTGCATTGCGTTGCTGCAAAAGTCGAGGTTCTGCTTCTATAAAGTACAATCCTGCATTCTTCAGCTGGAGCCCCGTGTGTCGACACCCCCGCCGAGCAACACAGAGGTCCAATTCAACAGCATGAGAGGGCTGTATTATATCACACAGTGTTATCTGTCTGATCTCGACCCTAGTCTGGCTCTCAATGCATTCTGACATGCCTACACTGTCTGTGGAACTGAATTCATACCCACTGAAGACATAAGTCAGAAAATGACAATGAGTCGATTCCAGCCTGGTTCCTTTGCTGCATTCCCTCTCTTTCTCCTCTGAATTTTCTGTCTATCTTTTCAAAGAAAAATCCTCCAAAAAACAGCTGGACACTCTTCAAATGTTACTCAATTGCAGCACAATTATTGTGGACTATTTTCAGATGTGGAATAATACACATTTTGTGGGCTTCTACAGTAGCAGCATGAGGTGATTGACTCAAAAGAAACTACAGTGGCAGTGTTCAGTGTAATAACGGAACATGTCACCCAGTGCAACAGTCCAGTCAAATGTGATTTAGGGCAATCGACCCCGCACATAATAGACCAAAAAGCTGTGCTTGACCATTCGATTGTGGGTCGTAGTAGCTAGCAGAGTGAAATCATGAAGCTGGAGTGTTCATATGTGAGTTGGCCAAAACTTTCTAAATGAGCATGGTTTATTAATGTGTTGATTTCTCTCTGTTCTCTGGGTTGGTGAGGGACGCCATGCAGCTTTCACTTCTCCACAGCGACATAGTTTGCCAAAGCCACACACTTTTTTAAGCGTCCAATCAAGGGTTAGGGTCCGATCAGCTTTTGTAATTAAAACCCTGCCTCCATATTCTGTAACTAAACAAGCTCGAACTTTTTGCTGAGCGTCTGAAGAGAAAATACTGTGCAATCAATTCATTGATGGTTTTGTCTTTTTATGGGGTTTGTTGACCGAAAGAAAAGTATAAAATATCACTAGCCTTTTCCTTTAAAGTCATCTCATAGCTATTTTTTGCTGCAGAAATAGAATATGTCATCATTTATTTGTAATAATATCTCTTCCTATATATGTACTACAGGTCTTACTGTCCTGCTCATTTTTGGAATGTCAATGAAAGGTGCATCTGATTTTTTTTTTTCTTCCACAGAGATCAAATATTCATGGGTTTTTAACGGACAGCGGAGCTTCCTGCAACAGGACCCCCGTCGTTTTATCTCTCAAAAGACGGGGAACTTGTATATAGCCAAAGTTGAGGCCTCCGATGCTGGGAACTACACCTGTGCGGTGAGAAACATGATGACCAATGCCACAGTGTTCAGCTCTCCAACCCCTGTGGTGGTGCGGAGGGACGGTAAGAATCCTCAGTTCGCCTCTGCTGCCTCCTGGTTATCTTGCGCACTGAACTGACACACGCTGTCGGAGGGAGGGCGAGCCTGGGAGATAAATCGCTTGTCTTGAGCGTGACACTGTTGTTGCTTTTGCTTAGGAGCGTGTTTTTTTTTTTTTTTATATTGCACCATCCCAAAGCCTCTGAACTATACAGGGTTATGTATGCGAGAAACCCTCTCTGTCTGCATGAAGGCACATATTTACATAACCAGAAATGTAGTCTGCACCAAAAAAAAAAAAAAGCATGCATGTAGGCTCACACAGAAGGAGCTCGCCACACATACTAAACCCCATCAGCACTGTTTTTGTGAACCACTTCAGATTTGAGCGGAGGCAGATATCTAATCCAAACTCATCCATCTGCAAAGCCAAACGCTGTTGTATATGCCGTCAACACGCACGCTCTGCCAGTGCCATTCGCGCCACACCTTTTACATCCAAGATGAGTTACGGGAAGCTGCATGTCCGCGTTCTGTGTTTTGACTGACATGATTTGCTTCTATCCTCCACGCAGCGGTGATGGGTGAATACGAGCCGAAGATTGAGGTTCAGTTCCCTGACACTCTTCACGTCTCTAAAGGATCATCAGTGAAACTGGAATGCTTTGCCTTAGGAAAGTGAGTGTCAGAAACACAGACATCCTCTGTTACACCAAACATGGCGGCGGTCTGGCCAGTGTGAGCGAGGAGCATGTGGTCAACGTGACCTTTTTGTATGTAACCTCCACAGCCCCGTGCCTTCCATCTCATGGAGAAGAGCTGATGGAAATCCGCTCCCTGGAAAGATTAAAATCAACCACTCCAGTGGGGTTCTGGAAATTCCATATTTTCGCCCGGAGGATGCCGGTGTGTACGAGTGTGTAGCCGAAAACAGCAGAGGACGAAATGTTGCCAGAGGGCAACTTTTATTCCACAGTAAGAACCATGTATACTTTCGCTTCCTGTTTCATGGAGTTGACAGCTAACCTTTTTCTACTTATCAGTACTACTTAATATCCAGCACTTTACTAAATAATTATAAGCATTTCTTTCACATTTATTATTTATTTTTATTTATTCCAAAGCAAGGGAGTTATTTTCTCTGCATGAAATAGCCTTATAATGTCAGGGTAATATGGATGTAATTTGAGCTCATTATCTCTGTTTTTTGTGTGATCACGATGTTAAAGATCTCCCCTGGCGTACTGAATATTTCTATTAAGCAGTGGCTTGAAGTGGAATAGGAGATTACTCACATGTCAAGATAAATCTACCACCTCCATAGAATCAAAAGAAAGCAGCTGTCAAACTGCTCTGGAAGGAGTCATTTGCATGTCGTAGGAAAGCACCGTTGACTTCACTGAATATTCACAGCTGTCTTCTATAAGCAGAGATGTAAGTGAGGGTTTCCAATGTTCCTGTCTGCTGGGGGGAAAAAGGTGGATATCAGTCTGTAAATAAGTTTACAAATAAGTTTTTGGTGCTTGGTAGAACTTTTCCACTTTTATTCTAATGCATTTAGTTTGAGTGCTAAACATAAAGGTTTGGGAAGTTTATTTATGAAGCACATTTCATACATAAATGCATTTTGTTTTCTATAATGCATTCAGAGGTTGGCAGGCCATTAAAAACAATAAAGCACAAATGCAAAAGATAGAAAGCATTTAAAAGGAATAAACAGATAAATTCAAGTGCTCGCTGGGAAGAATGATCAGAGCCGATGATTCAGTCAAAGTTTGCTTCAGGTCTGTGGTGCAAAGTAACTAAATGCTGCTTCTCAACGTTTAATTTAAACTTTTCAGCAGACTACACAAGAGGTCAAGAGGGTTCATTTGATAAAAGACGTGTTTAGGTCCTAAGCTGTGAGATTTATAGATGAGCAGCAGCAGTGACTCAAACTCTGTTTTACGACACACTGGAAGCCGAGCGGAGAAAGTCCTCCATGGACGTGAATCCTCTGATACTTTCTATGATACTGTGCAGGCTTGACTATTGATTTGATGTGGCTATCAAAGTCTTACCCTGACTCCATGATTACACCAAGATTGATTTTTTTTTTGTTTATTTATTTAGATCCAAATTAGCTGTTACCATGGCAACAGCTGAAAAGTAACATTTTTTCTGTGATTATCTTAACTCAACTCAAATTTATATTACATATATGCCTCTATACATATTCTCCTCAAAAAATAGTAAATGAAAGAAAAGAAGCTACATTACTAGTTTTTAATAGAATTATTATGTAGCATACACCCTCGCCAGTCTACAAATGCCGTGTAGAACAATACCCTTGTCGATATTTTTTTCATCAACTATAAAACTCTGTATCAGCCAGAAGACCTGTGGCTCATTAGCAATCTCCTCACTTGATTTTTAAGGTTAACCCTCTCAGGTAAAACTCTTTAATAAATGAGGGAAAATGACTCCACTGAATGGTACCAAACAGTTTAAGATAAAGAGCTACCTTATTCATTGTCAATAGTGCCTAATCTAAATAAAGGTTATTCTGAAGGAAAGACAATTTAGCCTCTTTAAAACACATATTCCCCAGAAGAGACCACACATCAGCCTCTCATCCACCTTCAGCGAGGACAGAGCAGCATGCTTTCCCTCCACCCTCTCTCTGAATGAACGTGAAAGTCTGAAACTGCACACAGATGTGTGAGAACCGAGCGTTGTACAAGCGCCCTTAATGTGCTTGGAAATAGACACAAGTGAGACCTTTTCATTTGCAGGTATCTCTCTGCCCATTCTAGATTCATGAGTTATGACATTTTCTCATCAAGGGTAAGAACATGCCATAGTTGTTACCAGCCTGGAACACACATAATCATTGATGGCAATTAATTCATTATACGTCAAACCTGTTTGCATGCGTGCCCCACTTGACCGGACTCTTTGCCCCTGTGCCTTGATTTTGTAGAGCCCACAGCGTCTGTCCGTTTTGTTACAAAAAAATCTCAGTCGGTACAGCCTGTAAAGGGCAGATTTCTTTCTGTGTGTAACTGCTTTATTTTTGCTTTAACTGCTTATCTTTGTCTCCAGTAAAGTGCACATCTCTCCTCAATGTCTAGATTATGCAAACAAGGTCAGATCATGAAAAGAGCAGAGTTACTTGTGTGTTGATTGTTCATTCAGTCATGGAAAATGCATAATTTCTGAAGAATGATACGCTGAAATAAATAAAGCTGCATTTAGAATGAGGTCGGAGTGGGAAAGAGAAACAGACGAAATAGAAATCTGTGATTAAGTAGTTGGCATAAGCAAAGGAAAGGAACAAAAAACTTAAATAGATTCTTAGAAAGAAAAACAGGCCAGTAAAAATATTTTAAATATATTTTAGAACATCAAATAAGGAGGGGAAATGATATATGGTTATGTACTCATTAAACTTGAACTCACCGATCAGTGAAGTGTGAAATCACTGTAGGCAGCAACTGTGTTTTTTTTATTTATTTATTTTTATTGTTGAGACAGTTTGAGTTTACCTCAGTGTTTCAGTGAGACAACTGTATTCTTTGTTTCTTTGTTATTTTAGTACTATATTTGATTTATTGACCTCTCTTGCTTCCATAATGCATCAGTGCATCTGACAGATCAGGCTACAATGTCATTTAATAAGTAATAGCAGATTTTTTGTCTCTTTTTAACTTAAGTTTAGTGTTTGAAGCACAATACATTTTCATCTCTGTTCTGAACTCGTGTTTGTGATCTCCAGTCTATGCTCCTGCAGGTCAGTCTCAGGCGATGACTGCGTAATGAGTGACTGCTTCTATAAATCAGGAGCTAATTAGATGCTGATTCAGAGTGCTAATTCAATGAAACAAGTAGTGAAAATTTGCCTTTTCATGCATGTAAATCTGACCTGAAAACTGTAAAACCACACCAGTGGTCAAACTTTTGGAAACACCAAATAAAACTGACTGTTTACACAATGCATATTGTTACAAAAAGTTGTCGCTAAACTCATCTGGCAATTAAATAATGGCTTAACTGCAATGCAATGTTTGACATTTTGCCAATAAATATTCATATGTATTGGTATTTTTCATAGATGTTGAACATCTGCAGTGGGTCCAGACACTGAAAGATGCTCATATGGCAATTGATGCAAATCTGCAGTGGGAATGTAAAGCCATCGGTAAGCCCAGGCCTGCATACAGATGGTTGAAGAACGGTCAGCCACTAACAGCAGAGGTAGGAGTAACATTGAGGTTTAATATTTATGAGAAAAGCTTCCATTCATCTCACGAAAAAAAGAGAAAAGAGCCCATAAATCATCATGAAAGATGCTATCAGACAGTTAATCAGCTGGCCTGATTTGCAGGGGAGGATCCATGTTGAAGCTGGTCGACTGACCATATCCAGGATTAGTCTGCTGGACTCTGGGATGTATCAGTGTGTGGCAGACAATGAACATGGAGCTGCCTATGCCAGCGCTGAGCTCAAGGTTGTAGGTAAGCATTTAGTGTTTTATCATTTACAGTGAAATGAACTGATGCCCCAGGCGAACTGTCCGTGCATGGTGTCAGTGGGATGAAAGTGCTTCCATTCTAAAAGTAAATGAATAAATAAAAAGCGGCTGGACTGACTCCTCGCTGAGCCCTGGCTCACTCTTTCATTTACATAATTCTTTCATACAATAACCAAGTCTGCTGGTGAAATATAATTTCCGTAATTGCTGGTGATGCACTTGACATTTCTGCTGATGCACAGCTGTTGCCCCTCCACAAAGCGAGACAAATGGCCTTAACACGGGTCTGTTCCTCAGCCTCCCCACCTGACTTCACCCGGCGACCCGTGAAGAAGTCCACTGTGATCCAGAGAGGGGGCGAGGTGGTCTTAGAGTGTCGCCCTCACGCTTCGCCCAAGGCCACAATTTCGTGGTGGAAAGAAGGCGAGCCCCTGAAGGACAGCAAGAGGTAGGGTATTGTATGCATCGCTGCTCATGCCACTGATGGCATCTGTTAAAGGGTTTTCTCATGTGGTCATTTTTATTTCTAGGACTCATTGTTATTTATGCCTCTGCTCAAGGGGACTTTGGAAGTTAGTGTTGAATAACAGACTTGTTTGGTACAAGAAAGTGTATTTTATTTTTCAAATAGACACATTATTCTTCACAGAGAAATAGATGTTGGGTTTCTGTTGGCATAGTAGTTTTGACAGGTGCCTTTTTGACAGGGGGATTTGGGGGATTTTTAAGGGGTGACCAATTGATCAGGGGGAGGTCAGTAGTAAACATAGATTATGGTATGCATCATCTGATCTGATCATCTGATCATCTGAACCTGAAGATTCATTTGAAATTCATCTTTGCACTGTGTGTTTCTAGTTTTTCTAGTCATAAATCTGTAGTAAACATTGACACCACCCTCAAATATTGAAGGTTTATAAGGGTTTAGTGCATTTATTGAAGTATACTGTATAATGGTGATTCCCATTCTTTGTTATGTCTTCTAAGTTGTCACAGCTGTTTTAAGGTTGATACCATTCGTTACAGAGATTTGGTGTAAAATGTTAACAATCACTTGAAAATTCATCAAAGTGGTTAAATCTTCCTCCAATACACCACATTAAGATTTGGGCGACTGGATGGTGAGCACTTCTCTTCTAGAAATTGCTAGAATGACTGCTGTGGATGTGGATTAACATCATCACACGTGAATACAGCTGGATTCACTGGATCCTCGAGAGTCTCAGATTTCCTGTCATACCAAATTTATGCAATTCCAAGACTATAAATTAAATCTATGCTGCATGCAAAAAACTGCACATTTTCCCCGCATAGCTGCATGGGATTATCATGATCTGGGTATGAGACCACCATCATCATCATCAACCACCATCACCATTTTCAAAGCCATACCACTTTTTACATTGTTCAAATTTAGCTGACCCCTTCCTTCTAAGAAAGATTTTAAAAAATATATATTTATATATATACGTAATCTTAATACTTAAGAATTAGATGTTTGTTGTTTATTGACATATAGTAGTTTTGTCTGGTGCCTTTTGACATGATGTAAGAGTGAGGCTGTAATCCCAGACTCCATCCATGTGTTTTGTAAGGCACAAAATGAAGAGTGCAATATGATTTAGCCATTTGAAACTTCAAAGCACCCAGGTTCCCACAGTTTCACAGCTCTTCAAGGCAGTCAAAGTGCTGGATGTCGAACAGAGATCCTGCAGGAGCGCTCGCTCTGTGAAGACCACAGAGAAAAACAATCTGACTACATCCTTCAGTGAAAAACCACCTCAGGCTACATGACAAGCCACACCATGTCATGATTTGAGCTCTGAGGCAACACCTACAAGCTAACGGAAATAGTTTGTTTGCGGCTTCAGCAGAGACTATACACACAATAAGAACCAACAGAGTTCAAACGCAGCATGAGAACTGCACTCATTAAGTGTTTGGCGGAAGAGTGGGGGAAGCAAATGTTCATGTAGGTTCATGAGAAGAGGAGCAGAGCTGGAGAAAAGGTAAAAAAAAAGACTCAAACTGTTTCCAGAAAATGTCACAACAGTTTAGCAGTGTTCAACAATCAGTGAAAATCACCTTTCCAGCATGAATCCACTATTGGAGCATTTCTTAAGGGAAGGAAGAAGTGACAGCTTCCTGTTTTTTTTCCCTTAAGCCATTGTTCAGCACGGTCATCAGACACAAAACTAAAAGCATGTCTTTTGTGTAAAACACCATCAGAGGGCCTTGTCAATCTCAGACTGTGTAATGAACTAAATAGCATCAATTTTCTACAAGCCTTTGCATCCCTGTGAACTTTAGTGAAACTTTAGTAACGTGCAACACCTTACCTCAGTGGGAAACTGAGAGGTATTCTCATTTCAGATTTCTGTCTTGTCAGAAAGTTATACCTTTTGACCAGTAATCTGTCTCAAAACAGGCAATTTAAATTCAGTCAGTGAAGTTATTCTGTTCTCCAATACTTTGACTTTAACTGTACGTTTTATTTATTTTGATTGTGTCCTCCGCTCTAAAAAGATGCTGACATAACTTTAAAATAGCATCATCCAATTATAGGCATCACAGTGTACATTTTCAAATAAATCTTCTCATATGCACTAGCTTATGTTGAGCATTAGCTGTTAACTTAAATAAGACAGCTAGGACAAGGCTATAATTGGCGGTTCACAGCAGAATCACTGACACTATGAAAATATGAAATCTCAGTGAAGACAGCTGTGAACATAGAGCAGGGGAGCTACCCTCTTTTATTAAAGGTGGTAACCAACAAAAATAATATGATACATATTTTAAAAAGTTTGACATTTACTACTTTATTTAGGTTTTACTGTATATACAGTAATATTAATATTTGAAAAAGTATGTAAGCTAAGCAGCAAAACTGTGGCATATTTTCCTTATTGCACTTTATATAAAATTATATATATATATATATATATATATAATACTATAATACTATGACTAGGACTAACTAGCATTACACTGCTGTACAATATACAATTCTGTTTGAGTCTGCTGACCAACCAGCTTCGCTGGCTTCCTACTTTGCATTTTCAACTGGAATTTTTAATCACATTTTTTGCAGTTGTTTCAAAGCTATTCTCGCTCTTCAGTTGCAACAATATTTTGCTGACCACAGTGACATGATGGCATTCGTTTTATGGCAATCAAACCCTTTAAAGTTGAGTTGAGCGCTGGAATCACTGAATTCTTTTGATGAATCTTAAAGGAAGCTCCGTGCGTAAATAATTAGCAGCTCACATACATTTACTGGCAGGAGATCTCAACAAAGCGTACAACAATCATCTTTCTGGTTAGTTCACACATTCATTTCAATGCCAAGACACAAGTGAGTGATCAGAAACATGAAGTAATAAAATCTACCTGTTACTTTTGCTCACTTGATTCTAATTATTTCACTGAAGTACAATATATTTTGTCCATTTTCTTTGAAATAACATTATCTGATGTAACCAGAAACTGAATCATGAAAACAGCATTATGCAGAGGAACTGTAAAATTTGAAAGTGTAGCCCTTTTGAGTATCAAATGTTCTTTGTCTATTAAAAAGCAAACTTGAGATGCTGAAAAAGATTGCAGAAAAGACAGAGTCATGACAATCTGACCAGAGTGCTGTTTAATGTTCTTATTAATCACTGCAGCATATGCTGACTGTAATTTTGTCGTTTTTATTTATTTTATTATTTATTTTTAGGTGTGTGTATATCTCTTTTTTCTCTCTTTTGTTTCTCTCTTTGATCAATACGTACAGCGATCAATACGTACAGCCATATTTCCATAGACTTTCTGTAACTCACTGGACACTGGCTCAACATGTGACCACTGGGATTGATTAGTTATTATGATTTCCATGGCTTGGTCATGAGGAAAGAGAGAAAAATTACCCAGGCATTACCCAGACAGCCCATTTGGAAAAGAATAGAAATCAACAGCATGGAACGGAGTTTGTCTACAAAGCAGATAGTTCTTTACGTTTCTATTTGTTTTGCAGCTCATTGCCCCTCAGGTCATGTTCTCAGTGCGCCTCCATCACTCAGCTTTTGATATTTTTGTCAATAAATCAGGGCAAAGCACCCCGTGTCAGACATGCTCTCTGGGTCTCAGCTCAGCTCGAGTGAATACATATTTATTCTTGAGAGCCAATGTGAAATTGTTTGATTTCGGAGCTGGATGCTCACAGCATTTCTGTTTGATTTACTGCATCCAAAGGTCACGACAGGAGAACATTATCAGCCTCATTTATGCATATGTTTACATGATTTCAAACTTGTATGTGCAATGCTCACTTTTACTGTTTACTGTTAACGGTTGTCCTGCTACCATAGTCCAGATTGATAATAAATGTTATTACTGTGCGCTTAAAGGAATGTGCTTTAACAGGCAGCAGTTTATGAACTTTTTTGCCCTTTACTTTGCCTCCCAGACTACACACATGCTGCCCTACCTTAGTGTTGAAGGTTTCTGGGGCTGTATGCAGCCTTCAAACATATTTTTCTGGTAATATTTATATTCACAATTAATATCTACCTTTAAAAAGAATAAAACAATTGAACATTAATTACAAGGACAGAGCTCTTTGCATCAGAAAGTATAAGAAACAAAAAATGATTTTCAGTGGGGTTAGCGCATTAATAATAAAGTGGTTCAGAGGTTTGCAAAGCATTCTTTTATTATTATTATTATTATTATTATTATGCTGCCATTATTATGGAAGGTATTCATTCATTCAGCTTCATTATGTTCCATCCCCCCTACGAATCCACCATACACACACTTCTGAAGCCAAACTATAAAAATTCTATTTTCACACAAAATCTAATTTAATTGTCCACATAACAAAGGGAAATGTAGTTCATGAAAGTAAGCCACAAGCTGTTACACCCAGACTACAATGGGGTCACGGTTCCTCTGTGCACTTGTTGTTTTAGTCACGTTTTTCTTTCAAGCGCTTTCATCAGACTCCAGCTTTTATTTCTCCCATGAGACCAGCCTGACACTTTTTTCAAGTGAGACACTCCTGTATGCATGTGTCCATGTCATTACTTCTCAGAAACAGCTTATAGCAGGTAGATACTATCTCCACGTGTTGTGCAGCGATAAGGCTGCAGGTAAAGATCCCATTCAAACTGTCTCTCTTCACTGTCACTGTCTTCCTCCTATCACCCCTTCCTGCCCGGCCCTGGTGACCCTTTGTGTATCCAATTAATATGTACATTTAAGCTACTGTCAATACGATGCTGACCCTACAGTGAATCTGTTCTGCTTCAGCTAACATAATTGTTATCTTCTGAGGCGTGTAAATAGACTTTGAGAATAGATTTTGAAGCCTTCATTGAAAATGAAATAAATGAGGGAGGACAAAAAGTTCAAATGGCTTGAGAAATCACAGCATATATCTCAGCCAGGAAGCAGCTAACGGGGATCGTATCATCGCTCCCCATTCAATTAAGAGCTTAAGAATGAGAGATGTGAAGTCACGACGGGCTGTTTCAGTTTTGTCACTCTCCTCAGACAGACTATCATGGAGGACGGGACTCTACGTGTCACCAACATCTCCAAAGCTGATGGAGGCAGGTACACGTGTGTGGCCAGAAACCATTTTGGGACCTCCAGCAGCACTGGGACGCTGATGGTGAAAGGTATTTTTCTTTCATTCTTTTTCCACTGTTTTTTTTTTTTCACTACTGTACCATTCAAGCCAAGGGTTTAAACTTTTGTTAAGGGGAGAAAAAATACCAGCTCAAGCATGAAATTGATAATGAAATATATAGCCGTTTTATGTTCCCGCTGCTTTGACAGACGTATAAGTCATCCATGGTTTTGTCAGCTGTGAGTTATTGTTCATGTAGCGGACTGGGGCAAACCACCATAGCCATCTATAGCTGTGAGTGAGGAATATTTTGTCACCGACATTTAATTTAAAAAGAGCTGCTGTAGCATTTTCAGATTAGGGTTTTTAAATAATGATGATTATGGAGAGAGAGTTCTTTTTTTCTCTATCTAGTTGACATTGTGATTGCAGTGTGCTTAATTATTCATTACTGAGTTATGGGAGGCATTCGCTTCCTAAGTGAAGTTATTAAAGGTTACTCAATTACACTGATAGAGCTGAATCAGTCTCACTATTCTGGGCAAATTAAGCTTTATTACCTTCTTCATTTGGCTAGATTTTATACAGATACAGTGCTACGTACAGCAACAAATGATTCTGTTCTTTTCCTCGCATAATACTGTAGAGCCCACCAGAATCGTAGTTCCTCCCTTGAGTTTGGACGCCACCGTGGGACAGAGCCTCGTGTTGCCATGCGAGGTGTCCAGCGATTCCTCCCTGACTCCTGTCTTCAAGTGGTTTTTCAACGGGAAAGCCATTGATTTCAACAGGCAGGAGCACTTTGAGATGATTGGAGGGGTATGTATAATGTATAATCTGGGTGAACATTTGGTGCTTTTAGGCATAAAAAGATCAGTGTCAAGGATTTGATCTCCGTAACCTAGAGCTGATATGAAGTCCCAGAGAGCTGTAAATCTGTAATAGTCTGTGAGATTCATATAAAAAAATCATCGAGTTTCACTGTACATTAAATTCCCCTTGATGCTGCTCATCCAATTCTTCATCAAAACCTGGATTAGAAATATATGTGTTTAATGGTGACAGGCTTTGTAATAGCAGGGGACCCACTGCAGCCATGATAGTTAAACATTACTTATGACCTGCTATACAGAACATGTCTGTCACGTGTCTGTGCAAGTATGGAGGCAATTAGCGTAGCTTAGCTTAAGGACTTAAAACAGAGGGGAATGGCTGACCTGGCTTTCTCCAAAATTCAAAATTATGTCCACACTTTGAAAGCTCACCAATTGACTTATGAGATCTCTTTTTGTTTGATCAGCACAAAAAATCAGCAAATCAGCAAAAAACATTTTTTTTATAGATGTTCTGGTGTCAAAATACCCACACTTGTTTCTTTCTTTTTTTTTTTTTTTTTACGCTTGTGCATAGAAAGCCCACACAGTTGCAGCATCTTTATATATGTCATTGTGAATTTTCCCATGGCAGCGCATCAGGATGCTGGAAAATCAATGTAACCGGCTGTTGTTTGCTAAGAAATATAGTCACACGTAACTCTAAATTAAACAAAGGAACAGTTGGACATTTAGGAAAATATGATTTTTGCTTTCCGGTGGAGAGACAGACATAAGATCGATACCACTTTCATGTGAGTCTGTTAAAAGTCCACTATGTCAGATTTAGGGGGCTCTATTTTCAGAATATGGCAGAAATAGAATATGCATAATTATGTTTTGATTAGTGTATAATCACCTGAAAATAGGAATTATATGTTCTTTTTTTTTTTTTTTTTTACCTTGGAATAAGCCTAAAACAAATTAAATGATGGCTCTAGATAGATTTTCTAGACAGGTTTTTCATGCATTTCACAGCCTAGAAAGGAGAGGAAGCAGCAATCAGGAGTACATTGCTAGATAACACTAAATCCTACAAACTGAATTTTTAAATATACTCTACTACTTTTCTGTATGGATTAAACAAACAAGATATTAGTGAGCTTTACAGTAGTAAAAACGATGGGGGGAGGGTTATGTGCAGGACTGCTTCTTGGCTCTGAGCATTCACTTCCAGCTTCAGGAAGTTCCTGGTGGGTGGCTTTTGGCTCTAAGTGTCAGATGCTGAATACATATAATTCAGAGATGCCTGCAGATGCTACAGTGTGTTTGTGTCTGAGGGGAAAACCTGTGAACAGGGATGACATTTCTTCAGCCCAGAGGTGACTTCACTATATGAGCAAATCAATCAATTTCTCCCTGAACAAAGGAGCCTACATTTTTGTAATCACAAGATTTATGCTCCCTTTGGTTGAGCACACCAGGCCCACTGAAGTCGCCTGTACAGCGCTGACATTTCCACAGTGAACATAATCACAACAGCTGTTTAACTTTCCTTTGCTTTTTAACTCAGAGGGACTGATTTTTGTATTTGCTGTATTTCACTGAGAAAAACTTTTGAAATTTATGTGTGTGTGTGTGTGTGTGTGTGTGTGTGTGTGTGTGTGTGTCTGAGTCTTAGTGTGAGCAGCAGTAAAATACAGTAAGCAGCTTTGAAAATTAGTTAGAGAGCCATTCATCTGAGCTGAAAGGGTAAAGAATAAACACTGATTCAAAGAGAAAAAACTGTTTCAAAACAAGTCATTTTTGTGGAGCCTTCCTTACAATGTAAAACTGAATTAATTTGTTTTGCTAGACTTTCATGTCATTTCTTTCCTCGAGTAGTCTTGTGGTGAATTCTTCCAGGATTCTTTTATGGAGGATTTATTGCATATGGCTTGAGAAAGAAATTGTGTACCGGGGATTTTCCATACTCCTGTTTTTTGACTTTGACTTTGCTACTTTTGGGGTTTTTACTTCCTCTCCAAGACTTTTATAGGAGTGTGTCTTTGTCATTAGGGATTTGCAGGTGACCTGATGGTGAGGAACATTCAGCTAAAGCATTCTGGGAAGTATGTGTGTATGGTACACACTGAAGTTGACACTGTTTCAGCTGCAGCAGACTTAATTGTCAGAGGTATGCCTCTTCCTACTTTCTTATAGTGCTTGTCATTTTCTTGTACTCTCTATGGAGGTTTTCATTTTCTTGGGTTTATTTATTTATTTATTTTTGTGGGGTGCGTGCGCATGTTGTGTGTGTGTGTGTGTGTGTTAAATTTCTGACACACATACCTCTCTTCCGTCAGACACGAGCTGTATCACCAAGATGTCAGTTTCCAGAGATTCAGAGAAAAACAGCTTTAATAGACTTTCAGATTGATAACCCTGAAAATTTTTCAAATTAAAGTATTACTTTAATTTAAGAGATACAGGTTACCCAGAAAGCTTCAAGGCTCTCCGAAAAGATCAGAGACTAGATTCAGACAAGCATAAAAAGACTCTCTAAAGGACCATGTATTTTGTAAGGACATCATTGATGTTGAAACTTAAGTATCTTAAACAACTTGATACACATATACAGTATAAGGTGGATGTGCTAAGCATCAGTGATTAAAGCAACATTACATAGCAATTGGTATTTTTTTGTAAATATGGACAGCTGCACACAGCTTGGATTTGCATGCAACAACAAAGTTGCAACTCTGTAGCAACTTTGCTAACAGCCAAACATCAAGCAAGGTCAACAACACAAGACATAGCAGCCAGCTTATATTACTTATTGGTCCAAGTCTAACAGCTCAGGGTCTGTCCTTCAGCCTTTTATTTCACCAAGCTCTCCACAATGACTACAATAAAAGTCAGTCCCAGATTTACTCTTGTCACTCCCTCATTTTCTCTTCTAAGCTTCTTCCATCAGCATCCTTTTCAGTCTCCTCTCTGTCATTATGTTCATAGACTCTGGCTCTGCTTCCCGTCAGCATCCCCCCCCCATGCCCCAAGCCGTAAAACCTCTTCTTCCCGGTGGTCCAAAACACCTGTGGTACAAACACTAACACTTCCCCAGTGCTCTGATCTCACAGTCCGGACATCCTGCCAAACAAACTGAACTAACATTAGCTAACAGCAGCTACAGATGGCAGCAGTTTACTACAGGGAACTCTGTAAATCACAAAGAATTGATGCAGAGCTGCCAGAGTACATCAGAGGGAAAGCAGAAAACATTGTCTCCATGAAATATGATCCTATTTCAGTGAAATACTTTGCAGTGTATGACTTAGTGTTTCAGATACGATCACCCACGAAGAGTATGTAATGCTTTACGACACTAAGTGCATAGTGCAAAAGCAGGCATACAGTGACAGAGACACCATTCATCTGATCACACATCAGTGTAGTATCAAAATAATTTGAATCTGTTAGTTTAGGATAAATTACACAATATTGCTTTAATTTAATTCCAGGGTCTCATGTAATGTTTGATACATTATTCTGGACTGGCAGCGTCTTTCTAGTTTGGCAGTAATTAATTGGTTTTATGTGGTTATTGCTCAAACAGTTTATATACCTATTACTTGTTATTCACTTCTGCCATCCTTTAATGTGGAAACTAATGTTACTGTAAGGCAGCTGCATTTTACATGAAGTTCATTTCCATCCTGTTATTATGCGCATTTTCAATTTGAGCATGAAAAACAATCAAAATATCACCAAAAATGTGTGCTGCTTGGCTGAGTTGGAAAAGTTGGTGTATTGATAAATACAGCATGCGACAAAGTGTGATGGAAACAGACTTAGTGAAAAATCCAGCCATACTGTATATGAAGCATGTGATGTGTGATGTGAAGCCATCGCCCCGCTGAAGAGATGAAAACGTCAGATCTCTGTGGAGCCATGAGGAGATATCTTCAAATCACTACATGAAACAAACATAAACGCCACATTTGCACCATGTTTTCTATCTGTTGTTCAACTGTTTGAGCTCCGTAGCTCTTTTAATTGGATCATGTTATTCTGTAATCAGAAAAACTGACTGAAGAATCAGTGCAGCCAAATGTTTACCTTGAATTCCCCAATTTCTAACATTGATATAACAGTTTTGGATGTAAGCACACTATAACTGTCACTTTCACTTTGTTTTCTGGAAATGTTAAAATGTGCACTACATATATGGATGGAAACTTAACTATATTCAACAAACACCTGACTTTATCTAGGTTTTTTTTTTTTTTCACAGCCATGTATGGTGTTTCTGATTCTAAAATGCTTTCAAACTTCACTTGTCAGTTGGTTTGGTGTCATGATTATCTTCTCAGCACGGCTCACACACTTCAGTTCTCTCAGTTCAGTCAGCTTACTTTAGTTTAGATTTTTCTTTTTTTAGATAGGGTAACAGGGTGTGCAATGAGCCAGAGAGGCAGTGCTTTTTAAGTAACACTGCAAGGCACAGCCCAATGCATTTATACACTACCGAGTACATTTTGAAGTTGAAATGAATCATTATCTATTGAATAATGATTTACCTCGATTCAAATGGTCTAGAGAAACAGCCACAGCTCCCACTGAGGACACCGATGTCCCATATTTCCTTCACATCTTTGCATCTCCATCTGTTATTTAAAGTTACATAGCAGGATTTCATGGTTGATCCAATATGTTGACTGGTGTTGTAATCACAAAGACATGTCCTGAAAGTGGGAGGTAGGTCACATATGCAAAGAAAGCATCCACGTGCAAGGACACCTGCTGTTTGCATTCATAAAGGTGCAGTGCATTGCATGCTTCAAAGAGGTCATGGAATATAAATTGAAGGGCATTGTTGTATTATGTTCTTAGCCAGTCACACTGTTGGTCTAATCCCTTCCACAGCCAGGGACCCATGATCAAAAACCAAATAGCCAAATGGAGAGGAGAGTCCAGGCGAGCTCACCAAATAGGATAGTAATACTTTTGTCTGGGAGGTTCAGATTGGCAAAGCATGACATCAAGAGTCTGCAGCCAGAGTCAGATGGTACAGCTTTTACACTTGGACAGCATGTTTCTGTATGCATAATCCGGGACCAAGTATTGTTGATACCCAGTGATCTTCTTCCAGCAGCAGGTAGTCCCGCAGAGGGCTCAGTGCTACTTTTGCAGATTTGTGAGCTTAGCAGGAAATCTTATGTCAGTTATCCAAGTCTCAGCCTGTTTGTTTGATCTCAGGTTGCTGCTTTTCCAAATTTCAGTGAGTTCCCAATTGAAAATCCAGCCTTGTTTTTGCAAATCCCTGGTCATTAATGGTCTCTGGTGTTATTGTTGATTAATGATCTTGCGCCTCTTGGTTAGATAGTTTGGGCAACCAGGTCCCGAAGCGTTCTCCTTCTGGATATTTTTGTTCCAGGAGCGAAATAGGTCAGAATTCTAAATGTTACTCTCGCTTCACAGCACTTCATGATTCACCTGACCACTGTTTTTTTTCTCATACTTAAAACATCATAGAACTTTTTTCATGACCAGGGAAACGCTAATGTATTATCACAAGCATAACTGCCCTCATATATACTGTAAGTAGACCGGGACAGTCGATGGTCTAACTGTAGTTCCTAGTGAACTGCACTATTCAGTGTATTGATTAGACCTGCACTCCCAACAGAACCAATTATAGCTCTGCTAGCCTTGAATTTAGGTTGTTAGCTGGGTTATGAATCACTTAACACCTGTGGTGGGATCTGAGTCTGCCATGCCAACCTGAAATGATTTCATTTGTTTTGGCTGCTGTTGTTGCAGCAAGGCTGATGCAGGTGTCTGTCCTTGTTTCCAGGACCCCCTGGTGCCCCGGAGGGCCTGCTGGTGACTGACATTACTGACACCACTGTGCAACTGTCCTGGGGCTCTGGGCCTGACAACCACAGCCCTGTTACCATGTACATGGTGCAGGCCAGGACCCCCTTCTCTATAGGCTGGCAGACTGTGAGAACAGGTAACAGCTGCACCACATTCAAACACTTATTCTCAATTAATGTAAGTCAATACTGGGGAATTGTGTGAGTGGAATATGTGAGTCTATGGTCATTTAGGAGACCTTATTCTCTGTCTCAGATGCATTGTTGTGACAAAGAAAATCTGGATGCATTTCATAGATCTTCCTATGAATGAAAGTTCAAGTTTGTTTAGTGAGCGGTCAATAGAGAAGAAATTAGTTATAAGGAAACTCATATGGATCTTATTGTTAAAGCTGTTCGCTTGAGGAACTTTTCTCCTCATTCTGAAGTTGACAAATCGTGCAGAGAAACAACCCAAATATGCAGCATGTTCAAACTAACCCAGACTGGATTTTTGAGTTCAATAACAAACATTTGGCTCACAAGGATCCCTTAAAAGGGCGTGCCAGCCATTTATCATCGCAGTTCCATTAGGTTTGTGGGACTCACATGAGACATTACACAAAAGAATTTAATCAAAGCAGCAGAAGCTGAGATATCCTGACTGTAAGCACCGCAGTAATATCGGTCAAGCTCCAAAAGCACTGGATGCTACATTTCTCATAGTTAGGCCCTCTGCATACTAAAAACCTAAATCTCTCAAACTCTATGCCCCAAGTACATGACTGAGTTTTCTCACAATTCACACATTCACACAATCACGGTTATTTTCTCAGACTTCAGTAGGTTCCATTGATAGCCACAGATGCCATTATACAACTGTTGTCACAGCTACAGTAATCTTTGTGGCAATTACTGTAGTATCGTAATTTTACATTTTACAGTTAAAAAATGTTCTTGTCAGTGCAGACAAACAACGTCAGGGAAGCAGTGTTTCTAATATTCAGCAAACATATTTTGGGCATTTCACTACTGTAATTTCTCATTACTCATCAGCTGGTGATGCAATAAGATAACATTAACTGGGCCAATTTATCTGTCAAACAGCTACAGTATGTGTGCAGTTTGGTGGAAACATGTACCCGCCATGACTGAACCTTTGTAAATACAAATGCTGCACAAAAATAGAAGTCATATTTGAGCATCTGCTGATGTTTGGTAGGCAGTCCTGGTCTAAATAACACATTATACTGTTACAGTGTAGGCAGAATATTTCAATCAGGGACTGAATTACAGACACAATCAAGTATTTCAAGTCAAGTAATGCCATCTGCTACAAGTGCCCTATAATAGACACTATGGCAGAGAGGACTTCAACTTAGACTAAAATAAGCTGTTGCCTTATTTTGAAAGGTATTTGTAATATTATGCATCCCTTCATAAATTTAAAACGGAATGGAAAGTTAAAAAAAGTATTAGAAATGTGCATTTCTATTCTCTTTTTAATAAAAGGAGAAATGTATAATGAAATGTAAAAGCCTGTATTACATCTGCCTTTATGAGCTCTGACTATTTTTAACTTAATTGAGAACAGATCAGCCTTTTCTTACACTCATTACTCCTTAGCAGAACATTTGGCAGAAATCACAGTTGAGGGCTGATTGAGTGAAATGGCTGTTTTAAATGAATTTCATCCTTCCTCAACCTCGACCTCTGTTTATTTAAAATGAGTTTCCTATGAATGGCGTTGATTTAAAACATTACAAGGTGATTACAGGAAGATGTTTAGCTAGCTCAGCAATGTCAGCCACGTTAAAGGAAGCGACCTCGTCTGACGGCCTATTAATTGCATTTGTCTGTAAAATTGCATTGTGAGATACAATATCCACATTAATTGCAAAATGTGTAGAATTGGTGGACCGCTCACACCCTGAACATCCTGTAACCAGAATCATATTAAAAGATTTGCAAATGTCACCATGTATTTTTGATGGTTTTGAAATGTTTTTATGAATGTGAATCAGTAAAACAAAAAAAAAAAAAAAAACAAACAAAAAAAAAACACATCTCAATTCTAAATTCTTTAATCCTAGTTCCTGATTCTGTGCCTGGACAGATGATGCATGCAACAGTGAAAGATTTGAACCCCTGGGTGGATTATGAATTCAGGGTGGTGGCAATCAACAGTGTTGGTGTTGGAGAACCCAGCACGCCATCAAAGCAGATTCGAACCAGAGCAGCAGGTATCCTCCCAATTTGTTTCTCTTCATAACAAATTAATCAGTCACACTTTTAAAATGTAATTCCACGGTTTCCTTTGGTGCTTGTCCTCCCTGTGATGTTACTCATTTCATATCTGTTGTTTGTCTCCATGCTAATACTTTGATTACACAGTAACATGCAAAAGGAAAGTGAAACACACTTTCAAACATTTAAGTGTCAACAGTAAGCTTGTGCGCGTCAGCACTCTTGAACTTGTGTTAATTAAGTCCCATCAACAGAAAATATGACCTATCTACAAATGCCATGAGGCAAGGGCATGAAAGTGTCTGTTTTGAGCAGGTTTGGCTGAGTAATTCCATCCCGCTGCTTGAATCACAAGGGAAGAGTTTTCCCGCGGTGCCTTACACATGGGGCTGACATACGGTGCTCGACTAATAGCGGCACAGTACATGAGTGGTAATGCCACTGTCAACAAAAACCTAATTCCTCTTGCAGTACGATGAACCCATTTTGTGTAAATAAGAAGCTCTGCAGAGTGTCTGTGATCACCTCATTCAAAGCTGTGTGGTTTAATAGAATCCCCTGCACCTTTCTGAAACATAACAGTCCATACCAAGGGATGATTAAGTTTCCTTTGTGCCTGTTTAGTTCCCAAGGTTGCACCAGTTAATGTGAGTGGTGGTGGAGGAGCTCGAGGAGAACTTGTCATCGTGTGGGAGGTAAGAGGATCATGGGCATTTTTGAGTGGGCATTCATTGTGATGGAGCTTTCTTTGAATCTTTTGACGGGAACGTACTCCCGGCAGAGTCAGTGTGTTTGCTGCAGCCCGGATTCACTGGATTGGCTTTTAATTAACGGCAGAGCCTTTTTCTGATTTGCTGCCTGCCGGCTCTCCCTGTTGTGTAAATCAAAATGATGATACAGAGACGGTGCAAATTTCATATGTGTAAATCTAGAATTAGATGACAACTTTACTTTTTCTGGACGTGCTTCACATCACAGGAAGATGCTGTATTTGCTCAATAGTTTGTTAGACATAAAACAGTTTCTACTTTACTTTTTTTATGACTCTCTAATTAAGTTCCTGCTCACAGTTGTTTGGGTCAAAGGCGTAACTTTTCTGTCCCCCTCTCAGCCAGTTCCTGAGGAACAGCAGAGCGGAGAGGACTTTGGCTATGTCGTGGCTTTCCGCCCACTTGGCAGCAGCACCTGGATCCAGACAGTGTTGGCATCACCTGACGCATCAAGATATATTTACAGAAACGACAGCATTGCACCGCTGTCCCAGTTTGAAGTGAAAGTGGGAGTCTACAACAGCATGGGAGAAGGCCGATTCAGCCGCGTCGTCAGAGTTTTCTCTGCAGAAGAAGGTGAGAAATAAAGTTGATCATGTTAATTGAAGAAAACCCAAGCTTTTACTCTATTGCAAACATGCATAATTCATGTTCTATCATATTTAGAGCCCTCTGAGGCGCCATCAAGAGTATGGGCCCGCGCTGTGTCAGCCTCTGAGATCGAGGTGTACTGGGAACCAATTCCCCCCGGGTCCAGCAGCGAGAAGATCATTGCATATGAGGTATGAAAAGTTGAAATAATTGTGCTACAAGGAATATTCAAACAAGACGTAGACATTAATCCCTGAATGACTGACAGTACAATAAGCTGGCTTTCATTTGAATAGAACTGCCGATGGGGCCACATGGAAATATTCTGACATTAAAATACTGCATGTGTCGGAGCAGCAGATTTCTCACAGGCTAATCCAGGGGATGGAGAGGTCTGTTGGCAGATGTCCCAGTCCCAAATTCAATACCAAGGCTGTCTGAGAGCTGCTATTCAAAAATAAATAAATAAATAAAAGAAAGCGTGAACATCATACATCACTATCCTCTACAACAAACACTCTCCTGGGATTTGGCTGTGAAAAAAAAACCTAGATAAAAATAACATTCTGTCCTAAACCCCAGATATCTCGCATGGTAGACTATACCCAGGTGGCCCGACCTCTCCTGAGAAGCTTTGAGGTCATTGCCAGTGTTTGGTACACACCTTATTATAAGACAGGGGTTTGAAGCCCCATGATAACATGCTTGCGAGCCAGACACAGCATGAATATTCATGCTAAACATATTTTGCTCTGATCTAAAAATATTCAGCTCCTCGGCTATGTAATAAAACTTTTTAATGTTAAGAAAGATTGGATTTATCATTATTTGTTTTCCCTATCGAGAAAAGCAAAAGTATTAAATTGTCTTTCACAACATGTGGGTAGATATTTATTCAAATTCTCACACTGACAAACTTTTTCACTGGATCCACTGAGTTTTTATGACATATATAGTACCTAATTTAGGCTCAAATTGCTTCTCAAATCATGTTTTAGTGGATGATTTGAATCACAGAGGCTGGGCGCAATGCCAGCACGTGTATTGCACAAGGCTCCTTAAATTGAGCAATATAGCAACTGCAAAACATCCAGTAATTATCAAATATTATATTCTGGATTAACAGATGCCGAATCTGCTTTTAGAAAGTGATTTATTACATATTAAGTTTAGTTAGTTATTTATTTTCGAAATTCCGCCACTGTTGAATGGCTAAAGAGTTTGACATTGACACACACATAAAAGTTGTTTCAATACAGATCATTCAGTTTTAAAAAAAGTTAAAGTCATGGATCAGGCCAGTACTTTAGTCATCAGTCCACGTTCAAAAATATTGATTGATGATGTAATATGTTGGTGGAGAGAAATGTGCTAATTGTAATATTTGTAATGGGTGCCATTCTCAACCGCTGCCGCTCAACCTCACAAATGAATGCAGAAATCGCGTAATGGAAATGCCAGCGAGTCTAATACAACTCTGAAGACTGTTTTATAAAATAAAAAATAAAAACCAAATGCCCATAACAGCAGCAGTTGCCGTGGCAGGGCAGTGGTACTGCCCCCAGACATTGGTAACTGCTGTGGCACACATACACACACACGTCCTGTGTATCTGCGCTTGATTGCTCTGCCTCAACTACCTGGATGTTTGTCACAAAAAACTGAAATTGAATTTTGAGAACTGAATGTTCAGTTCCAACCAATTCAGATTCAGTTTTTCAGTGCAGTGATTCAAATTGAACAATGCAAATTCAAATTATGTGATTCAAATTCATTTTTTTAAATGCAGTTATTCAAGTTAAGCAATTCAAATTCAAATATAAATGATTCAAATTCAGTTTCTGGTGGCACATATTTCAGCCCATAAGAGCCCATAAGTGCCACATCCACCCATTGTACATCTAGTTGAATGAACCATTCTTGGCCTTGTTGTATACTTTAGTGTTGTTTCCAGTAGTGACATCCTGCTCCCTGTGGTGCGGAAGTATAAATTCCTCAGAATTTGAGGGGATACTCTCTGAGGCTCTGACCTGTCCTTCTCACCAGAGTAGGTATGCAGTGTCTAAGTCAGGTCCTCGGTGATATGGACACCGAGGTACCTGAAGTTGTCCACTCCCTCCTGCAATGACATGTTGATATTAAATCCTTTCCTGGAGGTAAAACACGGTAATTGCCAAAGTAAACAATAGCTCTCAATACCAGTAACTTCAACTTTCTCTTGGTAAAAAATTGTATCCATGAACGCAAGGAATGATTTGGCCTATTTTTGTCCAACTCTGCAAGCTAACACAATCATTTTTCACCACCACATCTGTGCCAAATATCAGTTTTATTTTCTCACAAGGGCAGGTTCCTCACACATTCTAAAGTTGTTCCTGATTCCTGAAGACCTCTTCATCCCTCCAGTAGACTAGGACCCTAATAGGAGCACTTGCAGTTATTGTTTTTACTTGGAGGGCAGTGGAAACAAGTAAAAAAAAAACTGACATATTATCATGACATTAACATGCCATAGCAGTTTATTTACACATACAGCAGTTACAGAGCACCATTATCAATTTATTATTCACTCTTCTTTTACCTTTGTTTTTGGTCTCCACCAGGTACTGTGGGAAATATTTAGCTTTTTAGGTACTATATTCCACTATGTTCACCAACTAATTGCTTACATTATTTGTCTGCAGATCGGTGCTAGGCAGGTCGTGTGCAGTGGGATTTTAGAAACGTTTGTTGGAAACAGCTGCCTGCTGAGGCTAAAAACAACTCTAATGAGAGTAATGAGAATGAGAGCTGATAGAGTACAACACCTGTTGGGAACTTAGAAGTTATTTTCTATTTTCAACTGTAAACTGCAACTGCATAAGGTAATGCCTCAACTAAACAGTGTCACATGAACCCAAAAGGTGTTTGTGGTCTACTTGGTCCATACTTCCTGGGCTGTGCTATTAAAATGATGACATCTTCTGTGTGTTGAAGATGACTGCATTGGCTTTAACGCTGTATCAACACACTTTTAAATGGTTTGAGGGTACAGTGGGAACAGTAACCTAATGTTGTTAATCCATAAAAGGTAAAGTGAAGAAATCAACAGCACATTGGACAAGATGCGGTAGCCATTCATAGTAAACATGCAGAGCTGTCTCTGTATTACAAATAATATGGCGGCCCTTAAGAAAAGAATACCTGCTTTTCCAGAGTCCTAGAAAATAGCTGGAATTCAAACTTTTCTATCTGTATTCCTCTGGAAGAAGTCCAAAAATAAACTCGTTCTGTATTTGATCCTGAATGTCCCAGAGGAAGATGCCCACAACCTCATGAGAGGCCAGCCCCACACTGCAGCCAAAGGGAGAGGAAGACAGTGAAACTGGAGAGCGTAGCCCATTCATAATGTTCTGTTCCTACACTCTGCCAGAACACAGTGCTTCGCCAAAATGTGGCCTATTTTATCAGAGGCCTTTAGTGACATTATCTCTATTTAGAACCAGTTGCAAATGATTTGTTTCTGGAGAATGAAGGCAGAAGGCAAGAGTGTTTAACTCAAACAGCACCTTAAGACTTATTTACCCTAGGTTTCTTTAATACAACTGTATAGTTTTTGTTCAGCAGAAATTATATGAGCATAACACCTATATGTACTTTTTTTACTTACTTTTTAATCCATTTTTTTAAAGGATTTGTTAAAGAATCACATTAAAATAAGGTTTAAAAAAGATATATAGAAAGAATATTACCATACAAACTGATAAAATACTTCATCAATGCCCCACCACCAGAGGCTGAGCAGCCAGCTGTGGAACACACAGCCTGGAAAGCTCTAGCCTGCTTTGGCCAATCTGTCCCAGTAGGATAGATCAGGCCCAAAGAGCTCTCCACGCATGGTGGCCAGCAAATACCATTTAGGCTTTGGTAGCAGTGCCTTTCATCAATTATGAAAAGTAACTTGAAACTTGGTTACAGATTTGAGGCGCTTTGCTGTCAAATCTTACTACACCACTACACCTGAAAAACTATTTTCTCCTTGAAGCCTCTGTGGCATTTTCATCATATGACATTTTGATTGGAAAGACAGTTTGAAAGGTATAAGAGAAGTAATGTGACTGACTGAGAGGATAATGACTCATCACCACACACTTCAATTTTCTCCTACTTCACCCAAGTTCATAGCAATGTTTTACTTTTACTTTACACCACTATGAAAGCCTTCGACCACGGCTGGATTAACCTTCTAGAGCCCTGGGGCAAAAGTGTGCTGCCCTCCTGCCTCCATCAAGTCCATCATACACTGCAGACCACACATGACAGCTTCATCATTTGCCCAACTAGCTTAAATGCTGGCAGACCACTACATGGCCCCATATTTTCCCTGTGTCAGTTGAATGTGGTTATATGTGTGCACTGTTTGAGCACAATATACACTAAAATAATAAAGCCCTTAAAATTAGATTGTGACACAGGCCCCTCTGCAAGACAGGACGACGAGATTATGTAATACGCAGGACACACCAGTTAGATAGTTGGACCATAGTGCAGATTTTCGCTACCAAGATTGCAATTATTCAAAATTGCCTGGTTGGCAATCCAGCCTTGTCTCTGACTGAGACTTGGGCAGTAATGGTTTAAATGTGAGTGAAACATCCCTCCTTAACTTTTTTTGGCTAAACCTGAGAAGCTTTCCATTCTAGAAATGCAGAGTTTAGCAGTGACTAGTGTGGCATTTTTACCACTCGAATTTCTTCTGTAACCTTTAGAACAGATTTCAGTCTGTAGACAAAATGAGGCTTTTTTGGCTTTTAGCCAGTGACCCTCTTTTGCTGGAATGATAACTGAGCAAAATTTAATTACATGTTGCAGTTGCAAATGTGAGACGGCAAGGCGAACATGTAGTTTTCAGTGTCCATCATCTTGGATTATGGATGTTATTGCTTCCTCTTTTTACACTAATCATTGACTCAGTGTTATTTTAAAACTCTGAGCATACATTTAAGCTCATCTCACATGGACTTCCCTCCTGCTTTTTAGGTTTGCCATGTTGTTGTTTTTCCTTTTAGTTAGATTCTCTTAGCTTTTGCCTTTGGTGAATGACATAAGTCTTAAGGCACGTGTTTTGAGTATGTACTGTGTGTTCTATCAGGTTGCAGTATATACACTTGTCAAACCTTTAACTTATCCGAGCGGTTATTGCAGTGTTTTTGTTTTCAGGTCCAATTTTTGCATTGTACTTTGATCAAATACAAGTCATTTTGTGCAAGAAATGTGTCTTTCTTTTATTGCATTATCAGCTTTCAGCAGTAAAATGTTGTATTTGTAAGATTTAACAAGACCAGGTACATAAATGTAAAGAATACAGTAATCAGAAATCCGATTCTAAAAAGTGATCATAAAATTAGTAAACAAAACAACTCAGTGGCATGAGACCTACTTGAGATTAGATTGATTGGACATGAATACAATGCATAAAAGAGTTGTGTTCAACTACACGTCCGTTCAGATCCACATCTACACGAAACTCAGTACAAGATACTTCACAGGTTGCATATTGCCCCTGTTACCTTCAACAAAATCAACCATTCCCTTTCCTCTTTGTGTATTAAGTGCAATATACATATGGGGACTTATTTCATTATTTCTGGAAATGTAAAGTAATTTCCAAAAACCTGTTTTTTTTCCTCCTAGGCTTTCCCTCTAGGGATTTACATCTCTCTGCATCCCATTATAAGCTTCTTGAAAAACTCCTTCTAGTCATGCAAAAGTGTATTCTGCAAACTGGATCAAAACTTCTCCCCAAATATTACCTTTGGTACAGGCGGATTTTTAATATCCTCCCACATGAAAGGTTACAAGCTGCTGTGAGGGGTAGGGATGAGCTATTCCTGAATGTTTGGACAACCTTTTAGACTACATACCTGCAGACCGGAAAAAATTGCTGCTAATAGGTAGGCAGTTTTCTGAGAGGAATAAGACCTCCAACCAACCAAACCCCAAATTGGAGAACGCAGAATATGATCGACTGCTGATGACTGGTTACTTTGAAGTCACGCCTCTTTCTATGTATTTTGCTGTTTAGTGTCATATTTGTCACTATATCTATGTGTATGTATGATATGTATTACTGGGTCGTTACTGTGTCTTCTACTGTTTCTATGTTCTTAACTAATAAAAACTGTCACATGTTTAACAGATAAGATACTGGATGTATTAAAATACCTTTAAACTGACGTGAAAAGGTCATGTTAGGTTAAAAAAAATCAGTATATTGAACATATGATCATTTTCAATTAACATGACTTTAATATGTGTAAGCTGTGTACATGTTTTTTTTCATGTTAATTCAACAGATCGGAGAAATCGCAAGCTTGACAAGCCTTCCATTCATCCATTTGCTCAGCTATGTAATTATATATCAGCCATACACAAACATTGGTATTGTTTACACACTGGTGGTATGAATCACTTTCCTGCCTGTCTATAAGAGACTATAAGATGAAGGCTGACCACCTAAGCCTCCTAAAATCCCTCTCTTTCATCCCTTTTTGAGTTTAGATTTTGAGCAGAGGTGGTGTTCAAACTGGAAACTTCTACTTAGGTTTTTTAGGTATTCTCCTGTGCTTGTAAAACTGCGATAATTAAACCGCAGGAAAAGGGGGGAAAAACCACTGTTGATGCATCTGTTATCAGCAACTCCAGGCCCTGTCGCTAATCTGCCTTTCTCAAGCAAGATCCCTGAAAACCCGTGTGCAGCCAATTGAATAAGTACCTACTCTGAAACCATCTGTTTGACATTTTCCTGTCTGGTTTTCCTGTCTCGTGTTAGGGTCATAAATGATCTGCCTATGAATACAGATTCTGACAAGCTTCTTATCCTTGCACTCCTCACTCCCAGAGCTGCATTTGGTATTGCTGATTGTCAGATACAGTATCACTTGGTAGTTTGGGTTGCCTCAGGACCTACAGTCGTTGATAGCATGGGACTATTTTATTTTTCCCCTTTTAAATAAGGTCCTGTAGAAACACTGCTTCAGCATATTGAAGACTTAAACCTAAATGAACCCACATTTCTTAAAAATTAATGAAGTGAGAGGAGAAGCTCTATAATGAGGCGCCTTTAAAAGTAAATCTGCTGTCTGTATCTCCATGTGTGTGCACTTTTATGTTCCGCAGCTATATACTGTATGTCAGCTGGCTCCATTTCAACCTACAGTATAGATATATATGCGCTCTTTCGACCTATATGGACCTATAAAATAATAATGCACTTATTTATAAGCACATTGTGATAATCTCAGTAGAAAATAAGCAAAACAAATGAGGTTTGACTCGACTGAAACGCTTTACAGATTTGAAAACGGCTTAAAATTGGAAAAGACAAAACGGTATGTAGAGAGCATGGCTGGAGGTCTGTGCTAACCCTTGTGTCTTTGGTCTAGGTACTCTTCTGGGAGAAAGGATCTCAGCAGAGTGAAGCAGAGAGAGTGAGGGTTATCAACACCACAGCTCTGCTCTCTGGCTTGAAGGGCAGCACAGTTTATCTGATCTCAGTCAGAGCCCAAAACAGTGCGGGACTTGGACCCTGCAGCTCCGCTTTTAACATCACTACCAAGAGACCACGTGAGTCCACACAAATACACAGAACCCCCCCCCAAAAATGTGCTTTGTTTCATTTTTTGTTCAGACTTCTACTTGATTCAGTTTTTATTCCTTTACCTGGTAGGTGTCTGTAGGTTGTAGCCCAAGAAAAGGTTTGCTTTACTGCCAGTGTGGGGAGGCAGAACAACTGGAGCGACCAGTGTTTTAAGATAGACTTCTGAACCAGTCCTTAACATCTTGTTTTGCTGCAGTCATGTGAAGACTTGCACATTAGATGTGCAACATACTGCATGACTAATTATGACTTATTAAATGACAAATAATATTCAGCATGGTTTTTAAATCACACAAGCTGTAAATACATGTTAAAGAAACACAAAAATGGTACAACATATCATTAAGCTCAAAGACTCATTTATTGGGGATACATCATTATTTTATGAAGAAGACTCTTACGACTCTCCTGCACTGCTGTACTGATTAACAGTTTTAACTGTTTCCCCCCACCTTACATTCCCACACCCCTACACCACAAGCAGTGTGATCACTTCATGCTGATTATACTGTCAGCCATTGATGAGAAATACATTTCTGTTCATTAAAAGAAAGAGTGAAAACAGAGGACACTTATCCCATGTGCTAAACATTTTGCAAAACATGTGCCTAATGTGATAGCTGTGTGAAATCCAAAAGAACGGTGAAAAACCTGAAATGATTAAAGAATATCATTTGGCTTTGACACTGAAGAGATTTGACTCAGACTGCTATAGCTGGTAAACTCTGGAATACATTTCTGCACGAGACAAGGACTTTGGATTTTGTTTTCCATCAGGTCCACATAAAGCGTGTTAGGAAGGGATCTCTTTGTTCAGACTGCAGGCAAATGAGATTTGTTTCCCAAATCAGATCTTTAAAACAGACACTATTATTTGCAAGGGATCAGATCAGATTCGTGTGCCAGTAACGACCTACACAAAGGCAGGTTTGTCTGTACAGAAGCCTCCTTCAAAGTTCCAGCAGTTGATATATTTCAGCATCTGTTCACTGTTCTCTGTGTTGTCCTTCACACTGCTCTGCTAGTAGCAGCTCAGCTGCTCTGATGCACTTTGGTGACTCTGGATTTGAGGTTGTTGTTGTTGTTGGATATGGGCTGAAGAAGGCTTTAGTGTCCATTGTAAACAGAAGGAATGATTACAGCAAGAAAACCAGTTCAAGTGTTCATATGAGCAGCTACCGCTCAAGACAGACTTGAAAAAAGTCGGACTACTTCTAAGCAAGCATGCAAATGTCTCTGTTGACTTCAAGTTGCAGTTTCATGTTATAGTCTACGTTGTTTTCACAACCCAAGTCAGAAGCACTCAAACCACTGAAGTTTTTTACTGCAGTGAAGACTTTTGTGCTGCTTCAGGACGAACTCTTCATTTCATCCATATAAGCTGTTTTCACACATAAATGAAAGGGTAATGAAAGAGCACGCATTCTCTTCTTTTTTCCTGACCTCCATTTTTGTCCAGTGTCTTCCATAAGATTGAAAAGTATACAGTATGAAATGCATTCTGCTGCAACACCAGATGATTACATCGAGGCGGACTGCAGAGTTAGAGCTTAGAGAATGGTATTGATGACTTTGGTTTATGCATTCATTTGTGAGCCTTTTGTCTATAATTACATATCATGCAGCTCCAAGTCAGCCTCCAGGGAATATTGAGTGGAACCTGACCAACTCGAAGATCTTTCTAAATTGGGAACATGTCAAGGCGATGGAAAATGAGTCTGAGGTGACAGGATACAAGGTGAGTTTGTCAGAATAATAGCAGAAACTCCAGAACTGGGGAAACAAACAGAGCCATGGCAGCTGTCATCCCAATAAATGGCTTTCTCATTGCAGTGGAAAGATAGACCTCAGCACTCCAGTGTTACATTATGGATTGGCCCTGTCTGGCCTTTCAAAATTAAAAGATCTGTTCCAGGTGATAAAATGAAAGGCATCATGCCACAGAAGGAATTCAGCTTCTTCCAATGAGCACAACAATGAATCATATTTGATCCACTTTACTGAAGACAAAACACTGTTTTTGATAATGCTTTCCACAAATATATAGATATATATTTATTTATGTATTTATTCTCCAGAGATATGCAGCCCTGTTCATTTAATGATAAGTCTTTTGTGAAGCTCTGTTGTAAGGGAGCGTGCTTTGCATGTAGACAGGAATGGGTTAATAATTTGGCAGAGGCAATACTGCGCGTGAAAAGTGAATGACTTACATATTTTTAATGTTTTTAGAGCTATTTGACAGTTCAGCTGTCAGCGTTGCACGTTTTCTTTTGAACAATGAAATAAAACATTATGCTGCATTTTGATGAAGATGAAATTACATGACTAAATGCGTAAAAAGGCTATATGAGGTCGTGTTTTGAAAGGGCTGTGCTCCTCCATGTTGTCACCGGCGCCTCAAAGGGCATTTTGAATTCATTACCTCCTCTAGAGAGAGAGACCAAAATCTGGCTGCACACACACTTCTCCTGCTTTTGGAGAATTGATTTGTTTTAACACGTATGTTGAATGAAGTCTCTCTGCTCTCTGCTGCAGGTCGTGTATCGTCAGAATTGGCACGGCAGGACTTCCATACTGGAGACCAATAAGACCAGTGTGGAGCTGCAAATCCCCTCTGGAGAGGACTACCTCATTGAGATCAAAGCTCTGACCGAAGGGGGCGATGGCACCAGCAGCGGCCCCATCCGCATACCAAAGATGTCCAGTAAGTTTCAAATACTCTGCAGCATGCAAATGATTGGAGTTAGAATTAAGCAGAGAGGCAGTGGGATGGGTGCACTCTATGTAACTAATCCCCTGTGTGACTGATACTGTTTATCAGCTTTACCGTAGCTTGAACAAGGCCTTCAGAATACACATAGAAATTGCAATAAGACTGCACCATACGGCTAGGAAGAACAGACAGAGAATATATAAAGTATTCCCTGTGCACACTGTTATGTTTTCAGTTCTTTTTGTCTGTCTGTTAAGTCATTTTTGAGATATTCTGCCAACACAGATTTCAGTGACCTGTGGCAAAAAGTTATGGGCCATGGGCCAAGGTAGAACATTGACAAAACACTTTACACTGAGGTGAAATATGAGGCATCCAACAAAAAGTTTTAGTTTTAGCTCCTTTCTATCCAAAAACACCATGTCCATTTCCATCTACATATTGATTTTTCTCAAAACTAGTTTTCACCACCAATAATACACATGTCATCCGATTTTTAACAAATTTGACAAAACAAAAAAACTTGCATATCTTTGGACTATGGGTGGAAGCCAGATTACCAAGAGAGAAACCACACAGACACGGGGTGAACCAAGGACCTTCTTGTTGTGAGGTGACAGTGCTAACAACTGCTAAAAACTGAAATGTTCAATATATTCAAATTCCAAGAAATCAGTTGCCTTCGGAAACCAATTGCATACATGTACATATGAGCTCTGAGTGATGCTATAAATTTTAGTGGCATTTTGTCTATAGGTACAGCAACTTGACTGAATTTGAATTACCATTACTCTGTGGTCACAGGTCTTACATCCATGTAGCCCAAATATATCCAGGATGTAGGTGTTCCCCACAAATCTCATGATGTTTCCTTGGATGCACACTTTGTATTTAAAAAGACTCATGCAGCCTTTGCAGAGGTATTGCTTACTCACTGCTACTGCTGTGTCAAGTCTTTTAAATAGGCCAATATGCTTCTAATATACCTTTTCCCTTTTTTTCTAGGTCTTAACTCAAAAGGATGTGTGTGTCAAGCTCCGGCGAAGATTTGCTGTTTCATGATGTTTTTTGTATTTTCAATGTTTTGTAGCTTCTAATGCCTTTATATTTAGCTCTGAACATTAGAATTAATACAGTTCATTATTCTCTTCTATATGTCAAATTTGCGGAATAAGCAGCCAACTAAGAGAGTTTCTCAACCACTGGTTCGCAAGCCAAAACCAGATGATGGAAGCGTTCTCACAGATTGTCAAATGCCCACAAATCTGTGGCTGGACTGTTACTCATAGGCAAAACAGTTAGACAGAAAACATTTTCATCTGCCTATTTCTCAGGATCACTGCAATCCTGCAGAACGAATTTGATGAACATGGAAAGATAAATTTCTTATCTGTCATTTTCAAATGAACCTCAGCACAGATTCATGTCCCAGTTTCCCCAGTTAAAGTCTGTTTTCAACCATTTTGCCTCAAAGGTTATGTTCTGGCATGCTGGACCTCTATGAATGTTACAAAGGGGACAAGTTTCACTCTTCACATCATTCAAAATAATCCAATATCTTCATCATTTGGATTTAGAGTGTTGATCCTTCATAGCAAAGCAAATTCAGTTGTTTTTCATCTTTGGTGGAATCAGACTTACTCATGGACATGTGGAAGATTTAACAAAAAAAAAAAAAAAAAAAAAAAATCACATTATATTATATAGTCATAATTGACCTTGTTTGGAGTTCCTAGTGTCCTGTCACTAGTTTTATATGCCTATTTTCTAAGTGTGGTCTATGGCAGTAATGCTTTTAGGGCCATAGGGGTATTGTTTGTTGTAATACCAAGTGGCAACTGGGCAAAATAAGACGAAAGCTGGTTCTTGTGATACACTCATCGAATTACCTTCGAGTAGCCAACTTACAACAAATAATGCTTCATCCCTTGCCTTCCTACCTACAACCCCATCACAGTTTGGTTTATTTCACCATTACATCTTAGCTCTAAGTAGCATTGGCTCTGTTCTTTAAGCTAAATTATCAAACACAGCTGCAGTGTTTGCCTTTAAAAAAGTACTCCACTGAGTTTGCATCTTAAGTGTCACGACGGACAGCTGAAAAAAAAACAGCAGGACCAAACTGTTCAGTTAGAGATTTGGGCGTGTTATGCTGGCAGCTAATGTAACCCTGAGCCTCATGCAAAGAATCAGACTGGGCTACAGAGGTCTGTTATGCTCACTTCTTTCTCCACACCAACAGGCAAGACTTTCAAGATGTGCAGAAGTATTTATAAAACTATTTTTTAACATATGCCAAAGAACTCCAAAGAGCTGTGACCATCTTTGATCTGTAAGACTAAGAGTTCTCCTTTAAATGTGCCAAACAATTTCTTTCTAGTAAAACTTCCACTTTTGTCTCAGCACTCGCCTAAAAGAAAGTTATTTCAGATGGTATTGCACATGCTGGCTCAATGGTAGTGCTGTTTGTTTCCACACCTAAATAGAGCAGAGTCCTCCTCAGTGTTATTTGTAACACCTGTGCTTGTCCTGCTGTAACAAGTCAAAATGTCTGCTGTGAAAAAAGCTGCTTGTTAAAGGAGCAACTCAGCAAATGTGTTGGAAGTTACATTGCACCATAATGGCTGACGCAGGCCAGAGCAGAGCCATTCAGTTATATTTTTCTACTCTTGGATTACCTAATAAAGCAGTCCTCGTTGTGCTCCATATTAGTCAACAATGCAGTCCATGCTAGTGTAATCTGGGATTCATACTGCTGCCCCCACAGTGCACATCACATGTTTCATGTTGTATGAAGCAGTTCAGGTCCATGTGTAACCTGAAGACCACCAGTCAAAAGACAACCTTTCGGATTAACACTTTAACCCCAAACTCTATTCATCCACACAGCCATTACTATTTCCTGAGTTGATTTTACACAAGGAAACACTCCTATGACGCTTTTCAAACATGTATCGAGAAACACTTGAATTTGCTGCTTTAGTGGGTTGTATATTGGGAACAGATGCAGAGAAGATGAATTCTATCACAGGTGTGTAACAAAGCTGCTTTGCCTTATCAACTTTATGTCCCTCAAATCTGTCGTCATCCTGTCTTTGAAACAAACAGATTGTAACCGTTTTGCAAAAAGGGCAAACTTGTCAAACACAGGATGTAAAATGATGTTTACTTTACTTGTCAGATTGTATTTTATGTCATTTTGTGTGTGGAAGAGGGGAATGAATTGTAGTTGGGAGATGATGGCACAAGATTGGACAAACTAAAAACACCTCCAATATAAATATAATTCTCCTAAAGCTAATGGAAAGTATAAAAACCCTCCAGAATCTCTTTTGTTGCCACTTCTTTAAGAATTATTTTGTGCATTTAGCACACTAACATTAGTATCCACCATACCCAAGTAAATACGTGCATACAGTCTTGCTGATCAAGGAAACATTTGTCTTTGAACAAATTCCATCTCACATGAGATTACAACTCTCATGTCTTGCTATTTAACTGTACTTATGTTCACAGGATATCACATTACAGCGCTGAATATATTGCAGATCATTTACATCCAGCATTGTCTTATATGAAGAAGAATTGGTAAAATGACATTATCATACTTAAACCAACATGTATTTCCCTGAACATAATTTGTAGGAGAAAAGGATGCTTTCCTGTCACCTGTTTATCCAGATTGATTGACAGGTATAAGTTATTGAAAGGTGTAATAGAGAAACTTCACAAAGTTACAATAACGTTGCTGTGATGAAATAGATGTAAAGATGTGCTGTTGTAATATTTTAGATTTCAGATTGGTTTGCTATGCACATATATTTGATGAAGCTGTTTTATAATGTTGTACATATACTCACTGGGTCTGTCAATTTCAACACATATGGATGACAACACATTTTCTCATTAATATTTAACATGCAGTATGTTGTGATCATGGAAATTGTTCATCCAACATCTGTCATTGTGTGTGTGTGTTCTTTGCTGAAAAGTGCATTTAGTCCTATGGAGATGACACAGGTGTTGAAATGGCAAACTTCGTGTAGCCTCGTGTGTACCTCATGTTTATTTATGTGCATTTTTCCTTATTTTGATGTCTTAAGTACTAAAATATTCTTTGTGTTTTATACGACTAGAAGATTCTACATGAATTTTACATCAACCCAAACTTTGTTGCATTGATTTATTTTCTGCTGTTCCGTTACCTAAGACTTTAAATCCCTTTACATTTTCCTATTAAATGCTTTAATTAATCAATTTTTTGTATTGATTTATCTTTGCTAGAATATGCTGTTATGATGTCTCAAATTTGTATTTAAATTTTTTCCCCTTTCATTTCTGATTAATCTGCTTCTCTAACTGAGTCTGTAATTTGTTAATTCTGCAATGTAATACCATTGTATTAATAGAATAAGAGATCTCTGTGAGATGACAAGAAGACTCAATAAAATTTTCACATTGAAAAGCCTTTAATCAGCAGATGTGTTTTAGCTTGTGAGATTTATACACCTGACTGGGCGGTAGCAGATCTCGGTCTCAGGAGATTTCATGCTGTAGTACAGTGTGTGCAGCGGGGAATCACAGAAAATATGGTGAGTAACTACACTGAGACATCCTCATCCTGTGGGACTGAAACAGGTTGCAGGAGGTGGAGAGAAAGAGGCAGAGTTTTCCCTCAGGAGCGAGGAAAAATTAGCAAACGATTATTTTCCTGAAGTTGCCGCAGCAAAGACAGACATAAAGACAAAGACATAATTAACAATTTAATAATGGACTTGTGACAAGTCAATGACAAGTCTCTCTTCACTGTGAGACTGCGCACACATACATACACACACATACACGCACACACACACACACACAATATTATAGATTATAATTCAAAGGTTATGCAAAAGCCACAAACAAATGAAACGTAATTAGACTTATGGTGAAATGGCTGTCCTACAGTACAAGCAACAGAAATATGTTTTACCTTGGTGATACTTGAAGCACTCTTTGTCTCTGTAAATAGTCAGTGTTGTGTCAGCTGCCAAACAGTTTGTACTATACATACAGTATTACCCTTCACAACAAAACCATCATCTTACCCAACAAAGTGCAGGTATTTTAAAAGAAAACAGAATATTTAATCAAAGTCATGTACATACTCTTATAAAGCTGATATCAGTAGCAAAGATCCTCGTTGAGGCAATTAAATATATGATGGATTAAGCAGTTTATCCCTGACATTAGACCGGGAAGATAAAATCAGCAACACAGGGCTTCTGATCTCAGCTCATGATCTCTGCGCCATAAAGAAATTGATTTACTGTAAATATGTTTAACATGGCGGAATATAATAGCTTTTTTAAAGACATACTGCTGCAAAATTATAAGAAGAAAGTTCAAGATAAACTCTGCATGCAAACATGCAAACATTTTAGATATGTATATTTAGTCCACCCTGTCTGACATTTCATTTAAAGTGGAGACCTGATAACACACGTTGAAAATTTTGTGAACTTACATCAATATACTCATGCCAGACTCATTCCCACTTTCCAAAAACTGCTGCACAGCCTGCTTTGGCTTTAAGCCGCCTGTTCTGCTGCTGCGAAATTCGGCCTTAAATATGTAAAGCAACTGGAAGAACCAGAGCTTGACTCGCAGCTTGTAGCTAATCCTATATTCATGGAAATCTCCTGAGAATGGCAGCGTTCGAGGAGTGGCTTCTTTACCTTTGCTGTGCCATGCATGTTGTGCTGCTTTGAATCCGCCTCCGCTCATTATTATCAACATGTGACGCCTTGAGTGGGACAATCCTGAAGAAAGTGCTTGGGTCACCCGATAAGCACGGAGTGATCTGTCATGAACTAAACCCGGAGCTCTTATTTTTATTCTCCACATGGTTTCATCCACATCACACACACACTTTGAAGGAAAGTCAAATATGGTGTGAATTGGTGTGGGGAGGTAGGCAGGAGGTTCTGTTCCTACATCCAGTTTGAAAATATGATTTGTTGTTCATATTGAAAGTGAGTTGGGGGTGGGCGGGGGGAGAAGCTGACAATATTTTCTGGCATTGTTGAGCTGTAGGCTGCGAGATATGTCAGAAAGTGACAGTGTGTGGACCTGAGCTGAGCTCTAAAGTAGGGATAAAGTGGTGTGATGGACAGAAGATTGGCTGGGAATTAAAAAGACCATGAGCCCTCTCCAAGCAGCATGGGACAGCTGACAGGCAGCCAGTAGAGCACTCCTCCCAGGTTCACAGGGAAAAGGCTCTGTGTGGACGACCAGTGCTGAAGGCTCAGACTATCGCTTTCATTCTCCACTGTGGTTTGTGGATGCCAACGATTTTTAGAGAATCTTATTACACTTGATATTATGTTGAGACTGCAGAGAAAATAACCATAAATTCTAATTCAAATGATACCAAATCTTACTGAGTTCCATAGATGGAAACAAAGTCACTGTTAGAACCAGAAAGGCCTTTTTGGGAACTTTTTATAGCTTTGGCCATATTTCAGTCATGATAACATTGTACTCAGCAAAGCAGAGATCAGGGAACATGATGACATTGACTGAATCCACCAGCAAGGATGTAAACAAGCCAGTTTTACAGATTATCTAAACAATTAGACAATTTTATTTGGAGATAAAACTGAAAGTGCCTCCAAAATGTCAGTGACAATCCCTCACTGCACAGAAAAGAAGTTGGAGGCTAGTCTGTAAATCACAATGGATGCTTACGACAGAGAGTTTGGCCAATATAGTTCACCTCCATTTTCTCTTCCAAGTAAGTTAAGCTGACCTTGGAGTTTATATAAAAACCTGTTTCATCTTGTGTTTCTTGCCCTGGTGGATGTTTTTGTTGTTGTTGTGGTTGCTGTCAGCTATCAGCTTGGTGACTTCAGTCTTATTATTGCTGGTGGCAATGATGAGTGGTTGTAGCATGGACAGGATTGTTTATTCATAGAGCATTTTCCTATATTGTCTATATTCCTATAAAGTCTATATTGCCTCAAATAATAGATTAAGCACAATATGGACTTCATACATTTATGCAAGAATAAATAATATGCAGCATTTTCATGGGGAAAAAACTAAATTAAAATGCAAAGTTTGATGATAGTTCTGTTTATCACTTTAAATGATGATTTGATGCATTGTCAATATAACAATACTAGGGTCTGCAGCTACCCTGTTGTTGCTCACAACAGGCATGTACTCAGAACCAGCAATGCTTTGAGCTAAATGCTAATGTTAGCGTGTCAAAATGCTTGCAATTACAATGCTAACATGCTAATTGTTAGTGAGTACATGTTTACTATTTTAATGCTTTACTTTAGAATGTTAGCAGGTTAACACCAATCAGCAAACATTTGCTAAATAGCACCATACACAGCCGAGTGAGGTTTGCAGGTATTTTGTCAAAGTACTGGACAAATTAAATATCTGACCCGATGGCGGTGCTGGATGAAAATACAGAGGAACGCCTGAGTTATTTCAGGTCCTCCTTGGGGGGGGGTGTGCTGCAAATGTCATGGCGATTCATCCAATAGTTGGCAAGACAGTTCAAACAGCAGGGGATCATAAAAGGCAGCTTCCAACCTCTGGGGACCATGAATGATATTGAATTTTATTTCAGTCCGTTTAATGAGATATTTTATTAGTCTGGTGAACTGACAGGCAGACAGACAGCCGGTAGCGTAGATAAAAATATTAATTAGTGCAGCTTTAAATTTAATAGTAGAATGTTTAGATGGGGAACTATCCAAAGAAGGTGTTGGAGTGTTATGCCTTATATTATTTATCTAAGACTACTGTTTTCACTTTGGTACTGGGGATTTTCTTTGTCTCGAAGGACAACAGAAAATAACAGTGGAGAGAAAGTGGAATTCACGGCTTGACTGAGATTTGCGGAGAAGCCTCAACTCCAGTCAAAAATAGAGGACAAGCATCAAAACCAAAGAGTGTTCAAAACAAGCTGCAGAAATGTGACACCTTTTGTTACTGTCATTCTTCACACAAGTCTTTTCAACATGGCTGTCGGTTCGCATTGGTGTCAGATATTGGTTACATCCTGGAATAGATATGAAGAAAACATTCAGAAAAAGTCAGATTTCAGCAGCGATTCAGCTGGATGAAGGTCTGACTCGTGAACGTGGCCTATTTCACACGTCTGTGAGAATGTCGCTGCTGCTGCTAAGGACAATGATATCATCCTAATCTGCTGTCATACACTACACCATGTCTCCCCTGCATTGTAGGAGTTCCTGGTAAGTATATTCATTACCTAGTACGTTGGCCATACATTATTGATTGAGCTGTGGGGCTGTAACACAAACAGCAAACAATCATCTCATGAATCCACCATCAAATGTCCTTTTTTACTTCAAGGAAATTTGACACGTTTTGCACACGTTTTTTTCATTTGACCAATGTAACCTTTACTGCACCCGAGGCAAACTGCTCGCTCTGTCATTCAGTAAAGTACAATGCTGTCTTCTTATCTGTTATACCCTGCCAAGCGACCTCTAGCATTTCAGCCCATTAATGCATGTATGCCATTAACCTCGGAAATCCCCAGGGATCTGCACGATGTCAATCACTCCTTTGTAAATTATTGATCAGTGAAACAGGAGTTTATATGCAATCATATTGCTTGTATATCATCTTACTTGTACAGGAGCATCCAACACACACATATAAGAGCCAGCAGATTGGTATAGGCTGGAATAGACAGGCACATGGAGCTTCCTTTATTTTACATTGATTTATTAAACAATGGTTCCTACCCAGTCTCTTCTCTGTTCAAGTCTGAAAATACACAATACGATAAATGCTTACATACTCTTACACACTAGGTTTGTAAAAACTGATTCAAGGCTTATATCTTGTCAGTAGTGGGATTCTATCCTTTATGGACTGTTTTGGCTGAAAAAGATGAACTTACAGCATATTCAATCTACTCTGGAAATAGGAAGATGCAGTAGTTTGATGTAAGACTGCACTGATATACTCAAAGACCTGTGCATGATTTGATGTGTTTACTAAATATTTGTAGTCAGTCAGGATGTGATTACTCAAGCTGATAATGCTGTACAGACGCAATTAAAAAAGGACTTGCCCAAAAGTGGAGCAAGCTACAGAAACCTCATGCAACCTACCAAGTAAACATGATTTTTTTATGTGATTCACTTCAAACTCTTTTCTCTGTGTTTGATTTAAAGTAGAGAGACTTAGTTCCCCTGTAATAGCCATAGTGACCAACTCCATGGTGGCTAAACATAGACTTAATTTAAGCCTTAATGTCAGTCTATGAAAGGCTGCACACTGTTAACACAAGTGGAAATAACAGCGTAATGGCACGCTGAATTTCCTTTAATTTCAAGATTTGCTGTTCACTTTAAAAGACATCTTCATTAGTGGACCTGACTAAGAGCAGATGGAACCAGATGGAACCACAGAACTATAATGTGTTCTAAAACCATTCAAATGTTTATTTGTGAAAGCTAAAATGTGTAACTGGAGCACAAAAAGAGAGGATTAATAAAGGATTATTGAAGCCTGTAATAATTAAATATAATAATTTCAGTAACACACCAATATCTAAAGTATTCCAACATTCGCTAACATTAACAAGCATAAATTACTGCTCATACCAAGGTAAGGCTGTAGCAGCAGAAGCCCTGAGTACATTTGATTGAGCAGGGACATGTTTTGTACTGTACTGTTTATGGTTTCCACTTTTCATTTGGAAAAGGAAGAATGTACAGTACTGTTCTTTTTTTAAAATAAATGCCTTTTAAAGTATAAAGAAACAATTTCAGCTTGAGGCAGTTGTGTTATTTGCCATAGCAACGACAAACCAGATGCTGGAACAAACTTGTGAGCAGTAGTGATAATATTTCGCTTACAGATCAGAGTGGATGAGAAATAGCAATTTCCAATGTTAATGATAATTTTCTGTTGTTAAAGTAAATGTATTGTTTTCTGTGGTTGCACCACAAATTGCCTGTTGTATTCACTTTCTCGGCTATCGTTCTACACTGCATTATTTTGTCAGAAAGATAACTGCACCCACCTGTTTATGGTTTCTTTCATGTATGCTTTCCTCCTCAACCTGAAGCTTCTTAGAGGAACATTTTTAATTCCACCTCTTCTTGTTTTCCTCTCCAGTTTCAGCATTGTTGAGTCCAGTTCAGTCATTCCTGTAGAAAAGTCTAGTACCTCTGCAATTAACAATATCCAGCTGTCTTAAAGTGATTCAGTGGGAGGTCTTAGTGAGTCATTTTCTTACTTTGGGAGATCTGGTTCCTTAAATTCTAGCAAGTATTAGTTTAATGCACTTCACAAATGGTCTGCTGAGTTGGGTGAGAGTCTGTGTCAAAAGCTTAGCTTAACATCTCCGTATCCAAAAACTGGTAAATTCACATTTAAGGAAAAACAGTACAGAGATATTTTTAAAGCTGCACTAATCAATTTAATAATCAATTTAATCATTTATATTTCAACTTTAATATGAAAAGGGTTTTTCACTGTGACTAACCCGCAGATAATATTCACCCCACCAAATAACCTCTATGTATAAGCATCTTTAAGCATCTCATGTTTTTGATTTATGAATCACTTTACTGAATTGGTCTCAATGTGCTCATCAACCTTGATTCCAGCAGCAAGCAGCTGCTTTCAGGGAAAAGGACCTGATAAACGCAGGTCACGCTACGTGCTCAGCACCAAACAGCAAGTGGCATGAATGTAGTGCATGCTTTTCCTGCTAAAGACGTGGTTATACTTGTCCAGACTTAAATGAAACCTAAAACAGAACTGGAAGGACAGTGTTTTTAGCCTGCAAAATGGGCTACAATGCAATCCTTTCGGACAAATGCGCACCATCAAAATATGTTCATTAAAACTGTTTTTTGTCACTGACTGACCCAGATTCTTATTATACCTATTTCTGTACCTTTCTCTTGATCCGGTCTGTGAAATCTCCTTTTAAAATCTTTTACAGAACACTAAGCTAAGCTTTCTGTACTCCAACACAACAAACTCTTCCTGGCCGGTGCTTACTGGAACAAGTCATCTCACCACTCCCAAGATTTCAGACTTTCAGACCTTCAGTGAGACTTGGTTGGACACACAGTGTAAGGAAAAGAAAGAGCTGCACTCTAACTCAGTAGTAGACCAAATGTTGTTACTTTGACACACAAACATGGGAAAATAAGGTCCGGGTAAAAAGATACTTAAGTTACCCTTTAGGATTGTTAAGTGGCCAGAAACACAACGCCAACTTAAACAACAAAAACAACACTGATAAGATGTGATAACAATTTGTGCAGGCGAAGGATGAAGGTAAAGAATAATCATGCTGTAAAAAATATGAAAGATGAGCTCAACAAGTCAGTTAAAGAAATGAGGTAAAGTATTGAGCTGGATTCCCCCAGCCTCTAACTTTAATCATTTTGATCCCGATGGGTCAATCATTGTGATGGGCCTGCCATACGATGATGCCGCAGAGCTGAATGAAAGAATGAGAAAGCTGCTGGGGATTAGTCTGGAATACTGTTATACTGCATCAGAAACTGTAGAAAGTGCTGAGAATGCGAGAAAGAGGACCCAACCCAGGAGTGGTGAAAGCCGCCTTCAGGACGACGGAAGAGGAGAACGCTGTACCTGAAGCTGAAGGGTTACAACACAGTTAAAAAGGTTTACTTGAGATCAGCCAAGTCCTGGTCTGATCCGTCTCTGGTCTATTGGAACATGAATGTCTGTTCTAGCTGAATTGTAAACTCAGAACTTTATTATTGTAGACTGTAAACCCTGATATTGTTTCAGATTGATTTTTCCAGCCTACTCCTGGTTTGGTAACAATAAGAAGCTACATGTAAGAGCCAGAAAAAAACACAGGAAGAGTTAGAGAGAGGTGTCTTTTGGTTGTTGGTATATTTCAGAACAAACATGATAATAGAAGTGCACTTGAAACGCTTCAAGCTGCACTCTTGCTATGTTTTCAGATTTACCACTGTTGAGGGATCGACAAGAGGACAGGAGTGATATTTGTTCTGCGGATAGCTATTACCAATCTACCAGTGTATGGCCCAAACACGTCTGAACTGACATTAGTATAGCAGAAGTTAAACGTGCTGAGCCGGAATAGAAGGTACTCCAAATGACGCTTGATGTCATCTTTTAGCGGGTTACTTTTATCTTTTTAAGATATGCTTTGGATGTGAAATGATCCACATCCAAAGCATGGTGCAAGTCCATTATTAAACCTGTTCCAAAGCCAATGAAAAGAATCAAAGACTCCTTAATTATAAGGACATCAGACTCCTTGGTGCAGAGCTCATATTGTATTCTTAAATACTGAACAATGGACTCACTTTTTGGGGTTTTCAAGAAGCTTTTGATTGGATTCATAAAGATTCTAAAGCAATCCAGACTTTGTCAAGTTGCTTGTGCTGAGATCAATAATATGCTTAGTGAGTGCTTCGATACACTGTTAAACAAGGTGATATCCTTTCTCTAACTCTTTTTGAATATGTATTAATGACTTCACACAGATTAAGGAAGCTAATTAAAGCATATGCTTGGATGATGTTAAATTAGGTATTTTATTATACACGGATGATATAATCTTACTTGCTGAGTGTGATCGACAGAATATGTTAAATGTGATTAGTCTGTTGTCTCGTAAGTGGAGACTAGCAACACATCAAAGCAGAACACAGATGATTCATTTCAGAAAGAAAAGTACAGAAGTAAGAAGCACACAGATACATTCTGGCTCAGTTGTTTTGGAATATGAATATAAATACTCAAGTTCTTCTCTTGATGAATGTATGATTTATAATGTTGGAATTGGGTCCTATGTTGACACTCCTGGGAGAGCAGAGAACTCAACAGTGCATGTGTCCTTCCCTTACTGAACTATGCTGCAGGGGATCTCAAACAATTTACAGAGACATGGGCTGGTGTCAGGATCAGTCCAACGCAACCGTGATATGATTCGATTGTGGAATTGACTAATCAAGGCAGAGAAGTGTTTATGTAGTATAAATGACACAGCTCTCCATCAAGTATAATGTGCAGTATACATGCAAGAATCATTTGTATTGTGGCTTTAAATTTTTTAAATTAAACTTGGATTTAAATGTGAAGAAAAGTGGTTTGAAGCCGAAATTAAAGAGCTAATGAGCAAACAAACCTTCATCCCTGAATCATGTTAGAACACTTTTTTCTGACCAAATATCTTTGCACAGGTGGCTGGTCTATTTGAAAATATTCAGGGAGAGGACAGATGAGAATGTTTTCTTTTTTACTGTACAAATGATGATGTTTTAGGAGAGTTAATGTTCCATGAAATCTCTTGACAAAAGCCTGAGATATTCTGGTGTAGCCTTTACATGAGCAAAAATTGTAATAGACATAATTTTGATGTGTTTTTAGTTTAGCAACTTTGTCTCAAAAAGCCTGGGGGGAGAAAGGCAAGATAGATTGTGTAATTAGTATTTATTCAGATTTTTTCAGCACTGCATGGTAAATGCTTTATCAGTGATTTGTGAATTCTGTTGTTCTGTTGTTACTCGATGATGGTGTGTGGATTTTTATTGTGAAAGATGCTTTAGTTGTTTTTCTATTTCTGGACTTGTTTGAAAATGTGTACGCCGCACTCCGGTCCAGGCTTGTCTGAATTTATGGTGTCTTGTGTACTCATGCAGACTGGGCATAGTTATGTGCATTGCAAATATGTCATTCATTCATGCTAGCACGTTAGCCATTGTAAGGCTGTAAAATGTCAGACGTGCATGCTGCATGTGGATGGATGATGTACCTGTGCCTCGCTCACCGATACCTCCTCTGCTCTGTCATCAATATAACTTCCATTCCATCATCTGTCAGTGGAGAGTCTATACTGCTTTAATCATCCCATCCCGCCGTCGACTGCACACTTTTAATTACCAATCTGAGGATTGCCATTTGTGCTGTCTGTGAAGCGGTTCCCTCCAAAGATGTAATTACTGAGACAACCAATTGCTTCAACATCATTAAGATGCATAGATGTTGCAAAAACAACTAAGCTTGTTATATCACCAGACTCCCATTTGTTAACGATGAGGAAAAAAAAGGGGGCTTTGAAATGTTGGTTAGACCGGGTGAACACAAGCTTGTCAAACGGGAACAAACAAAACTGCCCTAATATCTAAATAATAAATAAATAAATAATTGAATAAAGTCGACGAACAAAGAGATGCTGCAGTTTAAATGCTCTGTATAACTTCACTAGTTGTCTTTTCTTTTTCTGGATTTTGCTTTAGTGAAGGCATTTATTTTCATTGCAGACTTTGTCTCAGGCAGTCAGTGTGAGTGCTGTGTAGACATCTGGACATTGTCAGCACTGGAGATGGAAGGCAGGCAGACCACAGGCTGTATGTTTCTTTGCTGAACACGTGTTTGTTTGGATGGGAGAACCGGAGAGTGACTGCAAAGCATCACTGACTATTGCCACCATATATAACAGGAACAATAGCTGCAATATTTCTATTTGTCTGACAGTGTTCATAAATAGAAACTAGACTGATCTTATCACTCTGAATTTGACTGTTGGCTTTTTGTCTTAAACAATTCATTTATGTGTTTCAGTTAATCTGCTGCGTAAATTCTGCACACAATTTGCACTATGGCATTAACCTGCTCAGTCAGGGATAGTGAAAACCGGTGTGCATCATTGTGTCGAGCAGTGAGTGATCGGCTGTTGTCAGGTTGTGAGAGAAAGGTTAAAACAGTCGATGACAGTTCAGTCAGGAAGCTCACGTTTGCACTGTTTCTTGCATCAGCAGAATGCAGTTAGAGTTTGGTGTCTAGACTCCGACCTCATCACTCCCCCTGCAGACACATAGAGATATTGAGGAGTAAATATCATAAATTCCCAGAGCCTACTGATGGGTGCAGGGGTGGTGGAGGGCTTGAAGAACGGGTGATGATGCTGATACATGAAATCTTTGTAGCTTAAATAGACCGCCAAAACAAGAAGGTTTGGATTTGGATTTTCACTGGATGATTGTGGACTGTGAGGTGTATCGTGTGTATATGCAGTGCAGCTCAAGTTGTGTGTCTGATCTAGCTCACAGTCATAGCTCCATTTTGTTAAACTGTAATAAAAGATTTTTTTGGCCACTCGGGGGCAGCAGGAACAACTTTTCAACTGACATAGCAAACTTGTTGGCAAACAGTTGCTTATTTACCCATCCTGCAATCCTGGACCAACATCTTCATTCATTTGGAGCTGTGTTTGTAGCCACCTGATGAAGTCCAACACACCGTATCCTTCTCTTTTAGCTCTGTTTTTGGTCTCTGTATCTGGATCTTAAGCTGCTAGAGGCCCTACTTTGTTGACCAGCTTACCTCTAACTGTGCCTGTCGTGTACAGTGGGTTTTTAGAGCTTTTCCTCTGAAAACAGCAGCCTGCTGATGCCATGAGAGCAGTGACAGTGAACCACAATGATAAAATTGTAGACTGGACAGTTAAATAATGAAGCTCACTATAAAGCTCTGGAGGGACTCTTCAGATTCAGGTGATGATTCTGTGTATGTTCATATGAGTGACGCCTCCACGTTGTGTTTTTTCTTTGAATATCAATCATAGCTGCTCTGAAGTGTCTGCACTGTGTTATCTCTAATAACTGAACACAAAATACAGAATAAAACTTGCTTTTCTTGTCATCGTGTACACTCTGAATACTTGTACTTTCAGATTATCCTCTCTGTTATGAATGTTTTGTCAATAAACATCCTTTTTCTGCATGGACATCTGCCTACAAAGCTACAGTGCTACCTTTCACTTTATTAAATGTCAGCTGTCTACTGCCCTTTATAAGAGGTCATGGCCCATCAAGTCTATTAATATGCTGAATAAAATAGATAATACATTATTTTTAAAAAAGGTACTTCATTGTGCTTTGATTCTCTTCATTGCCCTCAAAATGACCTAAAAAAATTACATTTAAAAATACTAGGTTCTAAGCACACATGAAACAGGACATTTGGTGTGTGGAGACCTCTTTTGAAGGTAACCCTATTCCCTGGTCCCCACTGAAAAGTTGCTCCAACCATATGGTGAACATAAACAAGTGAAATATCTTCCTAAACCATTGGGGAGCATGTAGCTCTTACGAGCTGTGTTCATTAGCCCCAAATGAACTTTGAAGGTGAGAGGGAACGGTGAGGAAGACATCGCAGCTGCATGCAGGGTGTGATTTGTGTGTTACACAGTGTTGCAACCATGATTATCATGGAATTGAATAATTGTTTTTCTAATTATAGATGTTGTGAAACCACAGTTAAGGCCACAGTCTGCTCCATGCTCCTTGGAGAAAAAGGAGTAATTGAGTGTAGCGCACAACAGATTAATGACATGGTGTTTGCAACTTGGCAACTAGTACTTATTATTATTGGCGAAGGAGGAATACTACACATTATGTCTAAACACTGATATGATTTGATGAAATGATCCCAGTTTTCCCACTTCACTGCTAAGTCTCCGAAGAAAAATTGGCTCATTTGCACCAGTTTCTCCTGTGATCCTGTGGGCGAATCATCCTCCAAAGAAAATTACATAGAAAGGAGAGGATATCCCAGAGGTGCGACCCCAATTAACGTTGTCATCTTCTGTCTCTGAATAGTGCTCGACCTTTGGTGACCGCAAACATCCCGAAATCTGTTGTCTGTCCTGTCCTTCCTTTCTTCAGGGGACCGTCTCGCTCAATGATTTCTCCCCCCACTACAGTCTTTCTGTCAGCACTTCATCAGCAGCTGTTCGATGCATTGATATTTCAAGGACTCAGTCAGTCCATCCAGGTGAGCAGCACTGGCATGTTTAGATATTTGCTGCTAACGAGACTGCTTAAATCAGGGGTCTTTGAACTTAGATGTCGGGGTTCCATTGATTAGCCTTCAAAGCTGCTCAAAAATTATTTTTGAGTGACAGAATGAACTGCTGCTCTTGCACCGCAAAGGGCTTGACAAAGTCTTATTTTGCATTTATCTTTGTGCTATTACAGCATCTTACAGATCTTTTGAATGTGGTTTGATAGGGGGCGTACTTTTTTCTTTTTTTTTTTTTAAATTTTAGAGTACTCCACTCACCTCAGAAAACAGGTGCCAACACTAGCTGGAATTAATGTTTACACTCCTGGCTTTTAAACACTCTCCTCCAAGAGGCTCATTTCCCAGTCTTGGCTCCAAGCTGTACTTTTAACAAAGCTGGCGCAGGAATCACATCTGCGACAGGCATGTGGGTACAGGAATACGTGCAGTGTGTGAGAATGCTGCATGTAAATACCAGTACACTTGCATGCATACCTATGCAAGCAGCAGTACTTTTGCAAGATTCCAGCATATAAGATTCATGAGCTCCTTTGTGGTTGATTGAAGATGGAAATGCAGCGAAGCCTCCACGAGTCTTTGATTGACAGATGTTCCTCTGAGGCATCCGTCTCCTGAGAGCGACTGCTCAGTGGTCAGGAGAGCCTGGTAGCTTGACTTGATGATGATAGATGATACCAATGGGACAAGCCTACCTCATGGATCAAACATAAAGAAATGTGACATTGAAAAATAGCTTGACTGAAAAGTTTCATTTGATCGAATGGTCCTGGATTAGTCTCATCATCTCTCTCAAGGGGAAAAAAAACCACGAGGGTTGCTACATGACTGAGCTTCCTGACTTCACTAGAAATATCAAAGCTGAGCTATAGGATGCAAAATACATAAACACAACTGATCACATCTTGTTAACCCGAGGAGAGCGTCCACAGGCTGTTATATGATGGCTTACATGCACTGACTTTTTCCTTCTTTGAATTGTAAAGTGTACTGAGTCGTCTCTTGGTCCGATTTGCCATTGTTCTGGAGATAAATGCTCCCCTCTTCCTGAGATATTTGTAACACAACTGAAGCCAGTTCAGTGGGTTACAGTTAAAAGCAGCTCAGACTTGACTATGTTCCTCCAGGCTATAGGAGAGCAGCCATCTGCGAGGGTAGTAAATGCTAGTGAGGCATCACTGAGCAAATACATCCAAGTCAAGGCTATTTTATTCATGGAAATACAGTCCATGCTTCACTGACAATCCAACAATATACATGGTGGATCTGGGGATAGCAAAAGAAACAATCACAATGAAGTGTACTCTGTCCAATCTGTTCTGGCTCTTTGCACAGAAACTGAGGCCAATTGTAGCTCTGTAGCTACCCGATCTGACATTTCTGTTTGTATTTGTTGTCCAAATGATAACTGAATACATTTTTAAACACACTCAATCATGCAAAGAAGATTGGTGATCATTGATTGTCAACCGTGGGGGTTTATGGATCAATACATGTTACCTTCTCTGTAGCCCCATTGAGACCGACTCCTCCACGAGGAGGCTCTTTCAAAAATTGTGCAGCTTTCCGACTTTACCCAGTCTACACAGTGTGGATAGTGAAAGCAGCGAGCCATAGTACAACATATAATGCTAAAATAACCACTATGTTTGGAATGTTAAGGGAAAGCCATAAAATGTGTGAAGTGAAAACATAAAATGTGTTGTGGGAGCTGTCAAGACGTGTTGTCACGAGTGTGTTGTTATCATGCTTTATTTGGTTGACATTGACATTGGTTGATTTTCTTTTAAAAAAGCAAAATAACATTAATTTCAGACATTAAGTGTCAGATTTTTACTGGATCAAAGTACATATTATTGAAAATGAAGTTGTTTTGAATTATAGATACCAGTTATTTGATATACCGGACCACCATTTCTGTGTGATACTATATTTAGTAATTAATCACCAGGGGTTACTTACTGTATATTATGACAAGAATACTTTATATAATGTATGTCTACGCAATGTCAACACTGGACCAAGAAAAAGCAACACATTTTCATTTGAATCTATAGTGTAACAGTCCAGAATATGTACAGTATGTATCAAAATTATGTACTGTACCTCTGAAATTCCTACTGTAACATTCGTCCAAAGGAGTTTCCTGGGAAATATATGAACTGACAATCCTTGTACTGACTAAATAAAGCACATGGCAGTAGTCTCTCTAACTTTGACTGATCTGAAAAATGAAAAATTCAAATGAATTAGTGCTTTGTGATCTGTTTCATTGTACGTTATGGTGAGCATATTCTCACTACTTTACCTTGCATCAGATCTGTGGTGTAATACGCATGCGTGCCACAGTTGGGTTTAGGTGTAGGAATACGTAACCTCTATGGTTGAGAACATGTAGTGCCAAGGGAAAGGGCTGTGTGACGGCAAGATAAAGTGGTGAGAATAAGCTCACTATAGCGGACACTTAAACGGATATTGATTTTTTTTGGCAGGCTTTTTTTTTTATTTGGCTATAATATGTTTTTCTGCTGACCATGTCCACAGCAGTGCTTTGCTCTCCTTCCATGCCACTTCTACTTTGTCTGCTGCTCCAAACTGCAAACGTGCTGACCACTGTCTACTGTAGGCAACACACTGACTATGCAAAATAACCTCCAAAAACTTAATTTTAATGCTGTGAAGGATTTTTTAAATTCCACTGTACATCAATGGACATTAATGGGTTAACTGAGTTAAGTACATATGTAAGTATGTCACATGAGTTTTGGCAGTACTCAGAACACATAACCAAGACACAAAGTGCAAAAATATTGTGTACATGCATATAGCGTGAATGAAACAAGCTCTATTTATTTAAAACTCAGAAGGCAACTTGCGGATGGTCAACTACCAGGCTATAAAAGTTAAAGTCATGATTCTGGGTTGCTTGTTTAGTGTTTCCTGTTTTATTTTGTAATTCTCCCCTCTCCTTGGATCTGTAACTTTACTTCCTGTCTTCATTGTGTTTCCTGCCAATTTTGTTTGCCTCTACCTCCCTGATTAGTTCCACCTGTGTCTTGTTGCCTTCACTTGTGTATTCAGTCGTGTGTTCCTTGGTTTCAGTGTCAGTTTGTTGTCGTACTGAGTCAAGCGTTCAGCCCTGTGTGTTTTTCTTTGATTTTCTGGACTTTGCTGTTTCATTTGGACCTTTTGACCCTCCCCTGCCTCACCGTGCTGTAAGTCTTGTGTTTTGTGTTATTTGATGATTTTTGGACTAAACAGGCCTCCTGTAGTGTCTGTATTCAGGCCTTTCCTCTTGCTCTTGCTTGTACAGACTGACCCAGTCACAAAACCTGAGCACTACAACGACTTCATGATCCAACTCTCAAAGTCTCACCAGAATTCTTAATCATCGAGATGTGAGGCAATGCAACTTTCTTCAATCTCAGCTCCACCACATCCTAATCTTGTTCGAGCTGTGCGAGACAGACTGTTCCATGTGAAAACACAATCTGAATCACAAATTGTAATTGTAAGTTGTAACATCAAGACACATTTCTTCTGTCTTAAGTGCAACCCTGTCAATTAATCACATTTCCCTGCATTTATCTTGTGCATGCACACTGAGAGGAAAGGTTCTCACCACCACGTGAGTGATGCATGGAGGTGTTTCTTCACATCCAACGTCGCCTCCTAAGATGAAGTTTAGCTTTGAGGAGGATGAAGTTTACTGACTGGCAGATTAGTAGTTCCTGTAGTCAACTGGTGGTGCATTTAATGCTCCAATCTATGTAAAAGAAAACAATTTTGCTTTGAAGCAATTATGATGTTAATTGTGCTCAAAATGCAGCCACTTCACTGTAGAGATTTAGGTTGCATTGTCATTTGCAGGTGTACTCCAGTCCACTTGAGGGCTAAAATCAGGTCAGGCGGTTAAAACGCGGCCCTTCAGTACAAGGGCACTCAAGCTGCAATGGGATCTGCCTATATTGTATCCTGATTTTTCTCCAGCTTACTCACGTAGCAACCCGACTGTTTCAACAGGTTACGCTGCTCACATGATGGGAAGCTACATACATATAATGTACTGATCCGCTTGGAAAATCTACCCACACTATCCTCTGGGGACTCTTCTCCAGTCCATATAATGCAACAGGGGCTTTTTCGTCTCTTCATGAACATTGCATCAAAGCACCAGAGCTCTGGGTGCCAGCAGCCACATCTAACAACCGAAGGAAGTCACTGATAAAATGTATCTAAAATGGTCTTCTATTCATTTTGACCTTCACACCCTTATAGATGATCTTTATATAGTGAAGGAAGCAGGTCTAAAGTGACTATTTGAGGAAAGGTGAGGAAGCAGCTTCATGACTTCATTACTCTGGTCATTATTCAGCTGTTCTCTTGTAGGTGAATCAGCTGGGGAAAATGAGGCTTATGCTCGCTTTCCTTTGCATCAGGAAGATTGCTTGGTTGAGGAATGGCCAAGAAGCAACCTCTGTGGCTGTGAAGTGAAGCTAATGCGGAAGTGCCAAAAAAACTGCAGGTCCTCGAACAGCCACTTGTGGTTGGTTACATAATATGTCAGTCTCCATAAGCCTCCATATTAAAATGTCCAGCTTCACAGCACAAATAAACATGTTTACAGCTTGGTACAAAAAGTGTTTTGGTCTCTATAGCTAATTTCCCTGTTTATGACAACTGTCCTGAGGGTGAATTTGTTTTTAACTAACCCATTCAAATTATATTAAGGGTTAAAGTTATGCATAATTAATAACATAGCTGCTTTGACAGGTAGGTGCAGTTACAGATGGCTTGATTGAGTACCCGCGCATCATTCCTCTTGCCTCAGGCCACCAAGGATTCACGTCTTTGATGATTTTTAGGTTAGCTGGGAGGTGGCAGAGGCAGGACTGCCAAGGTGGTGGCAGCCAGTGGAGCATGTATTGAGCTACTGAACGGCTCTTCAGAAACTTGTGGGTGACACCACGCATACACTGTCCATTCTTTATACGGTCAGCAGTCAGACTGAGGGCACCATTTCACCAAGTGAAATATTTCAACCTCTACTGGATGGATTAGCATAAAATCTTTGTACCAACATTCATAACTCTGACATGAATAATTCCATTGACTTTAATGATCTATTCCCTCGAGCGCCACCATGAGGATGACATTTGTGGAAGTGGAATGTGTGAAATGTCTCGACGTTTGCGGGATGATCGCCGTGACATTTGGTACAAATATTGACGGCTGGTTGCCAGGATGAATTGTAATCACTTTGGTCATAACTTACAAGTGCCACCATCAGGCTTCAGCTGTAAACAAAGTAAACAAATACATAAATAATATTTACATCAAAATGGCATGTGTGTGTTTGCCAAGGCTCATAAAGATTGAGAGGCTTTGGCCACATACAGAGGACAACAATCCGGTCTCGGTTTCAGGGCTCGGCTTCAAGGAGCAGAAGAGGAGTGGATGTTTATAGGTTCTCTCATTAATAGTTGAATGCTGTCTCTCAACAGAGTGCATCAGTTGCCAACAGCTGCTCCTGCCTTCATTTCTTCCTCCATCTTAACAGAAAGCAAGTAAATATGACTGTGATGTGTAGCTGGATAGTGTTTTACTGTCTTCAAGGTGTTGGATGGACAGGACAGAGCTTTTGTTTGTCATCCTAACCTGCCACAAAAATGAAATATTGTCTAATTCCAGCAAAGAGTTTAAGTATTCAATTACTATTCCCTTTGGACTACAAATGAATATTTACCCTTATCAAATAAACATCACAAAACACAATTTAAATGCAAATAATGGATAATGTATAGAAAATATCTAAAATCAAAAGAATAATGTACACAGCCATGAGATGTTTCCACTTAAGTAAAGAGTCCACACACACTCAGAATAATATAATATGTCCATCTCTGTTCCTATAAGTTCCAATTTTAGACTGTCAAAGCAGCCTTTCAAGACCAGCATCACAACTTTTTCTACTATTGAATGAATTAACACAAAAGAACTCAAGTGAGGCAGTTTACAGTTTGAAACATTGCATGTGCAGTGTGTGCTAGTTCTGCAGCTGCTCGCACACCTGCGGTTTATAGGCTAGTTGTGCTATGCTAACTATATAGGCTAATCCATAAATTTAAACTCCTCCCGCCTAATTTGTCTTTAAAGTCCGATAAACATAAACTAACCTATCTATCTAACCTTAAATAAAGAATCACAAAGATGTGTCTGCACACTGTGAGAATGTTTCAACTAGGCGTGCATGCTGGAGCTTTATGAATCGGATTCATCCAAAATACAGAAGCAAATCAAACAAAACAAAAAAATATAAAAAAACGTAAAAAAAAAAAAAAAAAAAAGGTAACTGGACCAATATAAGAGTAAGAGTTCAGTCAGAGGTCGACCTTAATACAAACCTACACACACTCTTGTCCACAATAGTACATTGGCTGCTTGGGGTGAATAAACACAGTTTACAGTCTGGTGGTTGAATTGTACAAATAATGCAGGGCTGACCTGTCTGAACACACCTTTACTATTGCACTGAATAGACTGTAGAAGTGAGGAGTATAGATGGTCAATAATTCTTTCCAAAATGTGCCATCTATCACCAAAAAGAAGTAGTAGTAGTAAATATGTGGCTAACTTTCTGACTAAATTTGAAGTCTTCAAGAATACTTCATTCGTAATTGTAGACCCATTTATCAAACTCTACAGCAGCATAAATCTTAAAGGTTATACAGAACTGGAGATCCTCCACCCAGCCAGTATTCACCCAGGGCACAATATAACATTTTGCAGAGATGAGTCTTTTGACACAGTGGGAGTGAGAGCAAAACAACGCCGGCTTCACAGGTAAAAACAAGGTACAACGGGGAATAGCAGAGTTGAAAACTTGAAAAATACAATCCAAATTAGTCTAACAAGATCCTCTGTGATGGCCACCTCTGTGCAGCATGTCTAAGTCTCACACGCTCACATGGTTACCGTTTTTCTTCTTGCATGAAGTCAAACTGCAAATTAATAGGAAGTGCATGCGACTGGCCTCATTATGTCATTAAATTCACAGTGTTTGAGTGTTCCTCTGGCATTCTCCAGGGCATCTATCTGTTTTATTGGGGCTTCTCTCTTTGCAATGCCACACAGGGAACCATCACTTTGGTTTGTTTGAGTATCACAGTCCATTGTCAGACTTACGACTAGGGAGTCATCACGCCCTCGCAGCCTCACTGTCTGCTGCACGAGAGGCGAATACTGGGTAGAGGAAGCAGGGGGCAATTTCTGGGATGTAGCTCTCAGAAGAAATCTACACTTCCAAAGCCACGGGATGTAGTGAGGCATTTTTATTCACCTTAACACCTCCAGAATGTTGTAGCTCGATGTTGCTGAGGCATGTGTTTCTTTACCCAGTGATTGCATTAAGTGCTGTTGTGAGCCATGTTTACCCTTAGCCTTTGAGGATGCCTTGTAGGTGGTGTCTGCATCTCTCGTGGCAATATACGAGAGGTGGAGGTGGATGGAGGGGTGGTAGAATGCCTGTCTGAATGAAAGAACAGGCCAGGGAGGTTTATAAATAAAATTGACAGCAGGCACCTTACTGAACCATGACTTGAATGTTTAAAGGGTGGCAGCGTTTTTTTTTTTTTTTTTTTTTTGTGGGAGGCTCGGGAAATCTCTCGCTCAAAAGCGCAGCGAAGTACACCATCGCCTCGCTAGGTATAAATATGAAATAGGCCATTCCCTTTGGAGGGGCACTCGGTGGAATTACGTGATGTTGTTATAGTTTGTGTCAAAGGTGTGGCGGATGCTGAGGGAGGGACCGGGGTGGGGGTGGGGGTGTGCATTTGGAAGGCACAATTGTTGAGGATATGCTGATTTGTTGGATTAATTTCGTTAGCTCAAACCAGAACTCAACTTCAGCAGAAATGCTCTTTGGAGGATAGCGATGAGAGGCAAACTTAACTTGACTACTGAGACTGGAAAAGAGGAGGAAATTGCATAGGTATCAAAGCGTAATGAATCTTCAGCTCCAGAGGTGCACTTGATTTTCCAGACTCTTCACCTCTCATTTTTGAGCGTCTCGTGATGGATAGCCTTATCTCAAACAAATAACGGCGATGTCAAAGACTTTTGATGTACCGTATGTAGTAGGGCCTCATATTGCTTGCGTAAATCAATACTTATCAAATCCTGTTATCACCTTGAGACCCCCGTATGAAATGTTTCTGTGTGTTTCATTAAATGCAGAGTGAATCTGCTGCCCGGGCACATTTCGACACAGGAATTATATTTAGAAGACAGATCAGGCTGCTGCTTTTCATCAGCAACAATGCCCGAGGTCACCAGGTTAGTGTAAGCAGGGGCTGTGTGTTTGGAGGTAGTGCAGCTGCAGGATTCTAACATTACATGGAGAATTTACACAGCATTTTTAATTTGAACATGTTTTCTCCTGTCTCTCCTGTGACATCTGCGAAGTAATGAAGTCCCCTCCCTCAGGGATGTTCCTCTCCTGAGATCGCTTAGAATTAGACTCTAAGAAAATTTTCAATAGTGAAAATTGCAAAGTAGGTATATTTTCTAATGGATAGTATCATTACGCATGTTTTTTTATACAGTAAATCACAGTACAGTGTATTACTATAAACCTGTAATAACGATATTTCTATTTATTATTTTGCCCCTTGGGGACAGTGAAACAAGTAGTGAACACTACAATGACACACCATTATCCTTTAATATGTAAACAAACAGACGCTTATTTAAACATACAGCAGTTACAAAGCAACATTATCATTCACTTAGAGTCATTTTGCAAATCTAAGTCCAATATTTACTGTCTTTTAGCTCTGTTTTTTTTTTGTTTTCACCACAGAGCTCCTGAGGAAAATATCTGGCTCCTTTGCTGCTAAACACTCACTATGTTCACCAGCAAGTCTCGTACTGTGTCTGTCTGCTGTACACTGCCATGTACAGTAGGTTTTTAGAGCTGCATGCTCCTGTATGACTGAGATTGACGCTATACGAACGTGAAGCAAAACCGTTAAATTGCAGCTGGGCAGCTAAACAATGAGCTGGAACTCACAGATTCAGGTGACAATTCTGTGTAGGTTCCTCATATGAGAGACCCATTCCACAGTGTCACATTATCATTTAATAAATTAAATAAATCAGTCATTTAATAAAAATATCAGTCAAAATGTTAACAAGTGAAACGTACCCAGTATTAAATTTAAAATGTATTTTAAGTGCTGGATAACATGCAAAGGCAATGGACTATTGTCTGTAAAATTCCCTCCAAAACCTGACAGAACAAATATTTTAATTGACAAGTAATGGCAGCAGTAATTATCATCATGTCAAAACAAAAGTTTTGTTTTTTGACATTACAACAAATGAGGACGCAGGTAATTAAATAAGTTACATTTCACTGTCATTCTCACTCAGACACTTACTGAGTTACTGTCACTCACAGACAGTAACTCAAACATCAAATCACTTAGACCAAAAATATAGAATTTAATACTAACAAACATTGTACAATGAAAATTGCCATTGCCAATTACCACTATTTGTCCCAGTTATAGCTTCCATATCACATTAGTTTAGTTTAACCATGCTTACCTATTGTTTGTTTTTAACCATAGTTCAATGGGTAATCACCAATGTGCAGACACAGACTACCCCAGATTTGTTTGTTGTATTATGATTTGTTAAATCTCACATTACAACATCTTTAGTTTAAATAAATATGGAATTATTGTTAAATTTAGTTATAGTTTATTGGTTTGTATACGGTCACAATAAGTAAAATGTTTGGTTACTTACTATGCCCACCATGTGGTCCAGTGACAAAAGGAGGAAGTGCTCCAACACTTCCTGTATTTATAACCTGGCTTACATAGTTGAGGATGATATTTGGTAATTTGTTACACAAGTAGCCTGGCTGACTGTATGTAAATATTTGCGAGTCTACCTCCTACTTCTGCCGCTCTGGCCAAGCCTCCCAACAACAGGTAAACAGATTTTTTTTTATTGTTGTTGTTTTAAAATCAGGCTAACAGTCACGCTAGCACGTCAGCGATGATGCTAACACACTGATGATAAACAGACGTGATGCTTTAGCTTAGCATCTTTCACTTTAGCATGTTGGCATACTAGCATTTGCTATAAGCTCTAAACCTAAAATACAGCTGAGGCGGCAGTGTCTTTAGTTTCATAGATATTTGATATCAGATATTTGCTCATCAACAAAAGAATTAGAATATTTAAATTTGAAGTGATGACACCAGATGAAAAGTCAGCGGCTCCATCCAATTAAAGGTTGAGACTCAAAACCTCAAAGGTCATGGTGGCGCCACAGGAAAGTCAAAGAATCATGAGAGTCATTACAACTCATCCTCCTGGCGCAATGAATCTGCCCAAAACTTCATCACAATTCGCCCACCAGCTGTTGAGATGCTTCAGTCTGGTCCATTACCAGCAACAACATCAGTATTCAATGTCTCCAGCCGACTTTCTTTCTTTAAAAAATGTTTTACCTTAGTACCTGAACTTCTTTGTTCCAGCATGCAGAGCAGGAATGAGGTTTAGAAATCCGGTCAGTGCAGAAATGTTAACATTTAAGCAAACCCCCCAGAGATAAAGTAATAGTGCTGCCCATTCCCTGTCTGCTAAAGACACAGCAGTATTACTCAAAGAGGGACCTACATGCTGCCTCTTTTCCTAGGACACCAGAGGTCAAAGTAGTCCTCCTTTTAAAATTGTCTATCCTTCTTTTCCTTTTGTTACTGTCAAATGATTAGTACATAGTGTCTCAGCCCACTTATTACACTGCCAGCCGGAGGGATACGCTCCAATAATTCCTCAGTAGGAAATGGGTGAGTCTTGTGCATTCCAGCCACCCCTGCTTTTCTTCTTAGTGTGCCTTTCTGCGTTCACAAAAAGGACACGTTAATTTGGAAATATGAGCTGAGTGCATCCACTTTGGGATTTTGCTTCAAGGCAATTGAAAGCCTAAAAATGGATCCGCAAACCTTGGGTCATTTATTTGATTGACACAATACAGCGACATACAAAGTGTACTCTTTCAAGAAAAATGAAATTCCATCCATGTTTGCAAGTTTGAGAATATAGTTTTAGGGGACATAAGTGGCGGAAGAAAGCACTTCTGTTAAACAGAGTCAATAACTTGCACAACTGCTATGGCACCTTAGGGTAATATCACACCACCTGAAAAAACATAAGTGGATATTTATTGAATAGCTGTCATAGGCTCCTATTTCTACTGAAAGTATAATGGAAAGCATAAAAAAAAAAAAAATCAAAATTACAGAAAGATATGTATCCGTCCAAAGCAGACCGCAGATTACTAATCAGACGCTTGTACAGAACATTGCAGTCACAACTTTTGTTTTTTTCTTTTTTTTTTTTGAGCAAACTGAAAATAATAAAAACCTGAATGTCATCCATACAAACAGCATCATATCCACAGAAACCTGATCTCTCGAGGGAGCTGATTAGGTGAGAGTTGAGAAGAGTTGCTCACCTGGTTCTCAGTTGAGGGAACACTTACTCTGACCATAATGAATAGAGCCGGACAGGATATTTGAATGTCATCTCTACCTCCTGAGACAACTTCCAATTTGGCACTGTGTAATAATAATGTCAGGGAACAGCCATGAACCCGGGGTGTGTTATCACAAGGAAGGCAGCGTAGGATTTTTATACATCTCTGGGGCAAAAAGAAAAGAATGAGAGAGAAAACTACAGAGTTCCTTTTTTTTCTTTCACTGCCAAGAAAGTCGTGTCAAGCACACCAATTTCAGGAAATAGTCAACACTCTTTGTCTTCAACTTTATCTCCCTGGTAGAGGTTTAAATAAGCACATGGACCCTGGTTTTAGACCCCCTGAAACCTCAGATTTACATTATTTTCCAGGAAGAAGGCAGTTTGTGCACCTCCATGGCATCTTATTTGGCTCTGCTCTGCTGACAGGCAGGGGCTCATTGGCAGTCAGGCAGTCTATTGTCAAAGATATCATTAGGGATCCTCTTTTGAGCCCTGACAAGTCTTCAATTATAGATTTCAGCCCCCTGATGCAGGGAAGAATGTGGCCCTGTCACCTGAGGCCAATCTCGCAGCCGGTCAACTTTTTAGTCCATGTCACTGTGCAGCATTGACCTGTTAATGGCTTTTCTGCTCGTATACAGAATGTGGGAAGGCCCGTTAACAATATGACAACTTGATGGCCCGAAGTTTTTCTTTTCAGGCAGGTACAATAACACAATTATATGTGGCTGCTTCCTGATTCGGAGCTGGAGGATTATATTAAGTTGTGAGGGAAGTGTTATTGGGGAATAAATGTATTGAACGCACTAAAGCATGGCAAAAAAATGGACTCGGGGTGTGATATGGATGAAGTTGCACGTGGATGAAGTTATTTCATCTTTTCACAAGCTAAAAAAAGTCCAGCATGTGACTGCTGAGTCTCTTTCCGCACATTTCTCACCCATGCTGGATGGCAGGTCGGGGCAACATGATCTATAGCCTGACTGTCTCAAAAAAAGCCTTGCTAGGACCACAAGAGTGTTATTGCACAGGAATCCTGTAACTGGGAAACGTCATTTTGTTTGGTGTGAATAATGTTCTGCAGACAAAGTTTGACATATCTTACTTGTAGTAGTTAGTGGCTGAAAATGAATAATGAAATAATGTTTTATAATCACTTATTTCTTGTTATTTGTCTTTTTTTTATTCATTTAATATTGCTGTATTGGTCTTTGGTGTTTCCAAACATATACCTCTTTTAGCACCGATGTATCGGCTGAACATCAGCATCAGCCGATGTTCACCTCCTTGACTGCCATCGGCAAATAAAGATGACCTTCATCGATGGCAGTGGCCGGTGATTATATGTTGATTTACATGTCACATGAACGCTGTGCTGAGGAGAAACATTTCTTTTTTCCTTTTTTTGGGTTTTGGGTTTTGGTCCGTCCTGCTCGCGACTTCAAATGCCACCAGGAGAGTTTCAGAAGCGAGCGTTTAGCCCGCCAGACTACTTGCTTAGATTTGGCCATTTTCCCAGTGTATGTTCTTCTAAATATGCTTCTACATTAAGGTGACCAGATTTCTGAAATGAAAATCGGGGACATTTTCAATGTGGCGGTGAAAAATCATTAAATATTATCATTATAAAACAAAAAAACGTGGACTAGTACTTTTTCATGTATTTTAACCAGCTTTCATTACACAAAAGGTCAGGGGCGCCATTAGAGGGAGAAAAGTTAAGACGATTCTGAGGGCCCGTGGCTGACAGGGGCCCTGAAAAAAATATTTGAACATTAGTTTATTTTTTTATTAATATATCATTTATGGATTTTAATAGAATATTTAATTTATAATTAAACAAACACTTTATCTGTATGCAGAATGTTTCCTCTATGTCTGCACAGTGTTATGTTATCACAGATCAGTGTCAGTAGATATGGTACAGTTGGTATCAGACTATAAGACAGTTGAAGCTTTCACAGGTAGAGGTGTGATTACAGAAACTGAACGTAGATGGCATTGCCTGTGTGTGATGGTGGGACCCAGTGTGATTAATAATTAATTTATTATTTTAACAGAGTCTCGGGTCCCTGTGCCTACAGGAAAAACATATGCTGGCAAAGCAGTCTTCTACCTCCCCCTCTTCCAAAACAGAGCCACATACAATGTCATCACCTGCTAATCTCATGCTAATGTTAACGTTACAGCTTCACTAATGACAGATATGAAAACAGCGTCATAATGTTAAGGTTCACTGACTTTTATAACGTTATGTTAGGTCTTCAGTTCAGATAAACAATCATACTTACTTCAACATTACATCACTGCACACACACACACACACACACAGCCAAGTCTACTGCCATTTCACACAAAATAAATAAGTTTATACACAACATACCATGTATCGCTGGTCTCCTTTTCTTCCCTTTTTGCTGCCTCTAGATTGTTGTTGTCGACGTCTTCTCTGGCAATGCGTTAAGTGGCTACTGTAATAACTGGTGTTTGCGCATATTTTCCCCCCATTCAGTGTCAACATCTGGGACATTTTCAGGGGCAGCTTTGACCAGGGACAGGTCACCCAAAACGGGGTCCCGGGAAAACGGGGACTGTCCCGGGAAATCGGGGATGTCTGGTCAAACATGCTTCTACATGTGTAAATATGCTACTTAGTTATTTAGCTTTGCTTTTGTCTGTTTTTATGACTGGCAGTTTGCGCAGGGTATTTTATTTTGAAAATCCACCTCTATGCTTTTTCTGTGTCTGGCTTCTGCTCGCTGACGTGTGCTCCACGTGTCAAGCGCCAAAAATCAGTGCATCCCTAGCCTCTTTGTATACCTCTTACGTACCTCATTTACCTCAAAGTAATTCTATTTCTCTGGAGCTGGTGGAGACCAAAAACAGAGTACAAAGAAGAGTTGATATTGTACTTACATTGATCAGGTAACCAGAAACGCAACTCTAGTTGAATATTAGGCAGTTAACACATTAACCATATAAGCTAAATAATAAACGGTGTTGATATATTTGTTTTTTGAACATTTTAATTGTTTTATTGTTTATATGCATATATTTACTCACTTGCAGTCTTCTTCACTGCATTATTGTGTATTCACCACTCACCCATGTACGTGTTTGTCTCCAAGACAAACAAAATGTGGCCCATTCATAAGTGCCATTGCTAGAGGCCTAAAACTCTGCAGTTTACCTTTTTTAGGAAGGGTGAGGATCACAGCTAAAAGAAACCAGTATTGGCTGTTGGTAGGAAATGGGAAACACAGTGTGGTCCCCCATGTCAAACTCAAAGGCAGTTTTAATAACAATGTTGCACTACGTTGCCCAGAAGGAGGCAACTGTCAAAACGTATGTGGACACTAGTGGCTGTTTCTGGCTGAATGTAAGCATAGGTTATATTAGGCATTTCCAAAGAGATTTTTTTTTTCTCTTGGGACGACAAATGTGATGTTCACAGAACTGAAAAAAACAAATCAGCAGCATCATGTCTTTCCATCTCTGAACAATCCACAGAGCTCACTGTGATCACTTTCCACTTTAATTATTTTGTGTCAAGGATAGCAGTCCCCAAGAAGTCTGTGGATTGGTAGTGGACACACATGGACATGGTTACTTTTGATTTTTTTTTTTTTTTTTTAGAAAGCATAAGATTTAGTGTGCTCTCTCTACAGATTATGGTATACATGAAATATAATATTCATAACTGTGATTTCATTAGTGTATAACCACCTGAAAATGGTTTGTTATATTTTTGTTGCCTTAGGATGGACCTTTTATATCTATAGACACTGCAAGTCTGCTTCTATGTCGAACCACCATGTTTCTACAGTAGCCCAAAATGGACAAACCAAACACTGACTTCTGTTCTGTGGCCACTGTAGTTTCTCCCTCACTTCATGCTCAGAAGGAGAGGGTGAGGCAACAAGGTTGCAACCAGAAACTAGACAGCGAGATTCCACCTACACACGGTTCCTTTTAAACCTAATATTTCAGTGGTGTACGCACCACCATGAACAAAAATTCCATTAGGCTTCATTATATCTGAACGGTGGCAACCAAAATAACTGCATGGCCAGACACCACCAGAGAGAAAAAGTTTTCTCAATTTCTGTGAATGGACTCTTTAAATGAGAGTGCAGCATTCCTACCCACATACCATCCCAATAAATCATTTATGACAGAGTCAGAGCAGCTGTAAAATCCAGGGTGCAGCCCGGGCTGTGGCTTACCTGACCACTTCACACCGAGTCAAACATGAACCATGCATAATACAATTTCAGATATAATATTTGTTTGCATGCTAACTGGATCATAATTTTCACTGATTCTCAGTCATCTATTTCAGTCTAAACGAAACTGTGAATTGACACAGTGTGATATTGTCAGATGTGCCTATTAGCGAACTCTTGTGGTTCATCTATTTTTCACCTTCATGCATACAGTATATTCAAGTTGATGCACTCTGATTCACACTTTCTGTTAACTGTGAAAATACAGCTTTTTAAAGATGTCTTGCATTGTCAACAGCAGCCTAAACCAACAAGCTGATTTCACAAATTGAGGAACAAAGATTTCAGTATTGTTGAGGGACAATGCAGCTTTGGAGCGAGTAACATTAAAAGTTTCAACATCTCAAGCTGTAATTAAATCTTTGTGTGGAATTCGTATAACTTGATGTGGAATACAATGATATGTTGATGCAGAATATATAAAAACAATCTGTGGTAATATGCAAATTAACTGCACAGCTTCTTTTACAATACACGTTACATTTTAATGGAGCCTGTTAGGCATAAATGCTTTTCCTTTAATTTCGCAGCATGCGCTCTAAACAAGAATCTAAATAGTGTTTTCTGTTCATTATCTTTATTTCAAAGAAATGGTGTTCTTATCATACTCAGATCATTTTCAGAGTCTCTTAATTAGACCACCTGTTTCAATATCATCTAGTCCATATTCAAATTTAGCTCCTCGTGATAATAAGACTAATGTTATATATATCCTCCAATTTAACTTTAATGAATTAGTTTTTCTCCACGTTGATTGACATTCCGATGGCGTAATGCTTCTTCAGTTTTCTTTTTCCCTTTAGAGAAATCCAGGAAAAGGTGGAACAGGAATATTTGTAAAATCAGTTCTGTGCACATTTCCACTTTCCTTTGGTCTGTCTTCGGCTTTTAAAACTGCATAGATGCATTTTATGGCAATAACCTGAAATATTACCAACATACCATCCATGTGGGTAATATAAACATGTTAGCAAACCATGGCCTTTAACATGGCCAACAGCTGTGCCACTTAATATACCAAATCTATTTTGCATCAAGTGTTAGAAGCAGCAACCATTAAATAAAATGAACAAATGCAATAGCATAATTACTTTTATATTACTGTGCTATAAGTAATTAAGTCAATTATTTATTATTTTTTTGACATAATTTATCACACCACGGAAGTTAAAGCTGCCCTGTGAATTTTTTCTTGTAAACAAAAAGTTCAGTTTTACTCAGCAGAATGCATTGTCGTCTTACAGATGTTCCAAATACATTTTCTTTCTCATAAAACTGGCAGTGCTAGACCAGTGGAATAATGCAAAAGCATTGGCAGGAATGTGTGCTCAGCCTCTCTGAAAGCAAAACCCTACCTGTTCTCATAGAAACATCAACTTAAACCCGATTCTTAGGTGCAAACGTTAACATAATAAATATAAATAGTCTTAGTATAAATAGTCAAATTTTAGCTCCATAGAGCTGAGCAGAACTGCATAGTTGTGTGATAATTCTCTGCAGGTTTGTTTCTGAGCTGCTCCATTAATATAACAGAAAGACTTTAATATTTGTACCACTGCCAAATGCATATTATGGTTCAAGTGACATTACATAGAAATTGGTATTTTTGTGATTTCGCAAGTCTAAACTTTGCTAACAGCCAAACATCGAGACAGTGCAACAGCACAAGTCATAGCAGCCAGCTAATATTACTTACTAGTCCGACAGCAGTCAGCCCAGCTCAGCTGTCTTTCAGCCTTTTACTGTATTTCACCAAGCTCTCACTAACAACTAAAAGTCAGTCCAATATGTACTCTTGCCCTGTGGATTCTTCTCGACCACAGTTTTAATTTCTCTTCAGCCTCCAACCCTCTGCCATGCTCTGCCTCTGCTGATCCCAGTTAAGTTACCTGCTCTGATTTTGGTTGCTCCCTGTCTGCATCTTCCCTCCCTGGCCCTGAAATCCCCCTCTTCCTGGGAGTCCAAAAATGCTTGTGATGAAAAGAAACTCTAACAGTCCCATGATGCTCTGAACTTACACTTCGGAGAGCCTGGCTAACTGCCGCAAACGACAGTTGCTGTTAGCTCATGGTGGCTTACGTCACTGTCCATCAGGAAACTGTTTAAGTCACTGAGAGTTGATGCAGAGGGAAAACCAGAAAACAATTTGTGCATGAAATATGTTCCAGTTCCACCAAATTTGTGTGACTTGGTGTCATAAAGTGTTACACACTCCTCGTTACATAGTGCTAAAGCAGTTCACCTGATTACACGGTGTAGCGTCAAAATGATTTAAAATCTGTTATTTCATGTATAAAGTTACACAATGCTGCTTAAAAATTCAACAATGAAATTCTGCAATGGCATCACTTTAATATTTAGCATGAACAAAGGCATGGCCCTAACTGATGTTCAGCAGATTGAAAAACAATACTGCTTATATGGTCAAACAAGTACTGTGCACAAGTTGGAGCAATATGGCAAACACTGCACGGGCAACTGTCAGTGATGCAGAGCCACTGCATCCAAGATATGCCATCCCATCGGAGCCACCTTGCAGACCATGCTGCCTCCTGTCAACTTATTCAATATAAGATAAGAGCCTATCTCCACACAGCAGATACACAAGTAATTTAGCCAACAAGGAAGGAAGTAAAAGAGATTTCTTGTCTACTGGATCATTGAGGTAGAAAAATGTGGATTTTGGTGTTTGTTTCTCCAGCATCACAGGTTTTCAGTGTGGGCATATTGTACATGTCTTAAAATATCTCCGCAGAGTTATATTCAAAGCTTCCATTAGCAGGGTTTGTGCTGTGCAGTCCCAGTATGACCTTAAGATCTGAATTCACTTAGCACTGACTCATTGCTTTTAGCGTTGCAACACTGAGAGAGTAATGCAAACGATGAAAGGTTCAGGTTCAGGTTTCTAGATTTCATCTACACTCTCTCTTTTGGTTATACATGTACAGACTACAGTTTTGTTATTGCATCTTCAACAATGCATCGCAGCCTTGTGTTGGTACAAAGGTATGACCGTAGTCGTGTAGAATTAGTGTAGCTTTTTAGATTTACTTTTTCTGTGCTTGCATTTAAAAAAAAAAATACAGAGCAATAAATAAACATTGGGGCAAAGAGAGACTGCAAGTGAACGTTGACAAAAGAACTGTCAAGACGGTGGCGGCTAGAAGCCCCACACTCAGCTTCACATACGGCTCTTCAGAAACTTGTGGGTGGTGTCCACATCCATTCTTTATACTTCATTCGATAATATGATGTTCTGCCCTCCAATGGTCAGCAAAAAAACTAAAAATATTTAATATATTTGATATTTTAATACATTTGTAGTGAAGATTGGTCATATCGTGAACCTCTTTCTGTTAGGAATGCAGAAGTAGTAGCACAACTTTTTATTAGTCATGTTTTTGTGCTTTGAACAGTAGGAAAAAAAAGTATGATAGGTGACTGTGGAGTGCATTAACACTCCTTTCTTCAGACACTCAGTCACTGCTATTCTGCTGGCATCTGTGGAGCTCTAAAGGTATATACTAAGACAGTGTTGGCAGCTGTTGGCCTTAATGCTGCCTGGCTCACACTGGTATAGATTTTCCTCTGTAAAACAAAGTATTCCACTTGATCTTTTCTTTCTTGTTTTCTAACCATTTTAATTTGGCACATTTAACCATCATGTTCAGGTTGACTCTTTAACAAAGAGCCCAGAGGGCTATTGGTTCCATGGGTACAATTTCCAAATTGGCCTTGTAGAACTGTTTTCCAATTCCCCATGGATTCAGACAAAATGATTTATGGCAGGCAGACTAAAAGAGTTCATATTTTTCAGGCAAAGTTTCACAGGTAATAGTACGTTAGCCAGTTAAAAAGTAGCGAGAGGAGATTTTTCTTGGAGACTTTTATTTTTTGTGGCTGATACTGCTGCAGGAGTTCAGCAAAGAGAAAAAGGAAAGAATTGAACCAGAAAAGAAGAAGGTAAAACTAAAAGAGGCAATGTTAAAACACTGGCTTAGTCAACCTTGGTCAGTCATTCAACAGATGGACAGTTTTGTGGGATTTAAAAGGATTCCAAATGGATCCTGAATTGGCCCTCTTCCTCCTGCACAGATTTGTAATATGTCTGCCTACAGCTGTTAATTTGCATCTTAGCATTTAATACAAATGATTGTGTACAGCATGGTGGCACAGGTCATAGTGTATATTACTATAATTAGGGATGTTCCTGGTGACTAATTTCAAAGCTAATTAAAGGAAAATGTAAATGTAGGCGCTCATAAAAGTTTATAACTCACACAAACACCCAAACCGCACACAGCCTGCTTTCACAAGTTAATCTGACACAGGTTTGTTAAATTATCTGTCGGCAAATTAGGATAGTACTGAAATGGGAAAGTAATGGACAGTATCTTCCTTCCGAACAACGTGAATGATTATGAAGAAAATGAAGACTCTGTTCATGTTATTACATGATCACGCCTGTTCGATTGTTGTGGGATAACTTAATACAATATGCATCCCGCACCCTCCACCCCACCCACTAGTGGCTAGATTAACTTTGTAATGTATAAAAAATGCAGAATATAACTTAATTGGCAATACCAAAATATCACAGCTCAAGACTTTGATTTCTCTGGCAAAATACCCTATAGGAGACCCACACACAAAGTTGCAGACCTATGTGTTGCAGTGTGGATGACAAAATCCTCAGCGGTTACACAGAAAGTCCAACTCACGGTTTGCTATCAGTCCAAGTAAAACAGTTCTGGAAGAGTTAAAAGATGAAACAAGACAGTAGTGGAGGTGAAGACAGGAAACACAAAACAGTCTTTTCTGGGCAGCAGTGGCGTCTTCTGGTCCAACGACTAGCTGACTTTAGCTTAGTTAGCACAGGCATGTACAAAACATACGCTGTTATCAACTGTAATGAAGCACCAATGAAACAGTGAAACCAATGACAGTATAAAGAATGGACAGAGCATGATTGACATCACCCATAGGTTTCCAAAGCGCTGAAGCCAATAATATGCAGCACTGGACGCTGCCATGTTGGTTGTACTGCTTCTTCCGCCTCCTGGATAATCTAAATATCAACAAAGAGTTGGATCATCGGTGGACCTCCGGCTGGTGCTCTAATAAGCCATCTCTAATGGCACTTACCTGTCAATCAAAGTGGCCATGCTTTTGCATCTTTCTTCCATGTTTTGTCTTTCGTCTCGTCTCCTAACCTTTACTTCATACCTACGGCCAATTAACACAGGTGGCAGTGGTTGATACCTGGAGTAATCTATCAGATGAAACAGCTGGAACTGAAGGCAAAGTGTTCTGTACACCATTTATTGCTTTCAGTGTTGTTTAAAAAACTAAAAAAAAACTATTTTACTTATTCAACAACTTACATCCTTATATTGACAGATAGACCTACACCTGTAACTTACGTACTGGTAAAACCAAGTTTACTTTGCTTCACAGTCACATCACATCACATTAAAGTGACCTTTATGCATCCTGCAGACCGCTGTTTGAAAAAGAAAAATGGTGTTAAACTGAGGTTACATCTGTTTTTTCTCTCTCACTTCTAACCAGATGAAGAACACAACTGCTTTTGTTCACTATGTTTTGAAGAACCAGTCTGTGAAAGTGTGTAAGGAACTGCATAATTCCCATTATAACATATTTTCTCTGTTGTGTAAATGAAAAGTTGAATTAATCAAAAAAGCATTGCTTACTCAGACTAACACACTCAGGGTTTTGCTGCTACAGCCTTCCTTAGAAATTACAGAGCAATTAGTTTGTAGATAATCTGTTTTTTTTTTTTCTTTTTCTTTTTTTTCTTTTTGCTATTGCTCACCTCTAATGGGTGATACAGTTACAATATGTTTTGCCTATTTACTGTAATCGTGTAATTATTACTTGTTGAAATGGTTGCTGATGTTCAGCAAAATTTGCCTAGTTTCATTTTAAAGCTGCCAATTTCAACTGACTTTGTTTTTGCAGGTGTAGCAGTACTACTTCCCAGGGAGTCCTAGATGCAAATATTGATTAAAAATATCCAAATATATTAAAAAAAAAAAAAAAAAAAACACACACACACACAATGAAACCCAGTGGTTAAAAGAATAACAATTATATAGATGTTGCTCTTAGTGTTCCTTATTAAAACGTGCATGTCCTTGTCTCTGCTGTGTTTAACTAAATAATACACTCTTATTTGTTCACTCACAAAAGACAGTGAACAACATGAGGCTGCAGACAACAAAGACCAAACTGCTGGGATAAAGTGGTCTTTGGGAATTGGTGTAAGAATATTGTCTCAGATAGGTCTTCCATCTTGGAGATCAGCCGGGTGGAGAGGCCGATCGCCCACGGGGTTGGTCATTTATTTGGTAAGGTGTCACTACTACACTTGTGGCAGTATGTGGAGGTCACGTTCCATGATGTCACATGACTTACTGGAGGTGACCATGAGCCTACACAGGCTAGGAACCAGGTAGTCTCAACACTAACTGGCTCCCTATGTAGTAATGTTGTTGTCTCAGGGTTATCACAAGGTTTGGCAGGGATACCATCAAACTCAGATTCATATGTGGGTTTGCAATTTTGCTTCAAAATAACATTTTTATATAATACCATATAAAACCATGGTTCTAGACTAATATAGGTTAATCCTGGCCAGTTTGCATCAACATTAATGATCATTTTGGCAGCATCACATGATGTTTCGGACTTCCTGTTGATGGAGGTCTGATAAGAATGCAGGCACTGTCATACAGTGCATCTTAACTATAAACTATAAACACTTCAAGACTAAAGTCTCAACACTAAAGATTTTCTAAGTTCTTGTTGAAACGCCTGCAGTTCTGTTCTTGTTCATGTTTGCGACCTGGAAATGCCACAATCAAATCATTCAACCAGAAACATTTCAGAAAAATGGAAACTTTAAGTTGCTCCAAAGAAACAATTGCCTTGCTAGTGTGTTCAGCATCACTAATCTTATAAAGCTACAATAAAAACTTGCAAAAACTGTAAAAGTTCAGAGTGTAAGTTGGTAATATATTATTAATGTAGTCTGGGTTCTTGAAACAGGAAAGCCTTGGTTTGTGCTTTAACTCTGGGCTAATAAACTCAACTTCCTCTATACTGTAAATGTTTGAGGAATGAGAATTTGCCCCTGTAAGCTAAATGATGATAAGTTGTCAGATTTGCTACACATCCATCTATTATCCTGGCCCTAATATCATTTCCTGACCCACATACATATTTTCAGATATATTTTTCATCAACTCCATCTCCTGTAGCACTGCCACCAGATGGCAAATATGCAAGGAGGTCCATCTGTAAGGGCCATGTAAGCCATGTTTGGATAGTGCCATCATGGGCCATTGACATAACAGAGATTTGTGTTTGAAGGCCCAGAAGCCATTACTTTCATACATGGGATCTGCCTGGCTGCCTGGATGCAAAGAGCTTTGCATATTAAATAAAACTGCATATTCAGTGATCCAGTATTTATACAATGAGTCTATTTGTGCTTAAACGTGTTGTTTTGTGTAAATATGGAGATCAAATATCATGCTTGAATTTTCATCTAAGTCTGCCTGATACTGCATTTGCTTGGAATTGTTCATCCTGTAATGAACTCTGACTTACAGCCCTGTGTGTTTCTCGCATTGTTTTATTAATAGTCCTACCTCACTATTACTGAATTTAAAATTTCTATTGCGTACTGGTTGATAGCTCCATCTTGTATAATTTCCATGAAAATGATTGCTCACTCGTGCTGAATCCACCTGTTTCACCTCTTGCTCAACATCACCTGGGACTGGCTGCAGCCTCCACATCACTCTGAAAGGATAAGTACTTATACAGTAGACGATGGGTGGGTTGATGTATTTTATTGCACAGAAACACTCTTGAGAGCCGTGGCATACAGCATGACATGGTTATGATTGTTTTCTGTCTTGGTGAGTGTTCTTTGTTAATTGTTTCAGTTAGTACATTATGATTTCAAGCATTTTATTCATGTATCCTGTGGGTTTTGTTGCAATGTTTTGTTGCGATTTAGTGAAAACCAATACAATGTTCGTCGTGATCATTGTGCTTGTGTCCCAAATGGACACGTGTGAGCTGACTGGGTGACTGATTGTCTTATGCAAAAGACAATTTAGTAAGCCACGGGTGATACTGAGGACTTGTGTATCTTCTACTTGCAATGTGTGAATCCTTTGTGACTTGTCACCTCCCCTCACTCCAACATAGTGCCACTTTTCACCACGAATTGTCAAATAAAGAAGAATCTCTAAAAATAACCTTTCAAAAGGCTCGTTTCCCTGAATGCCAGGGGCGTTCCTGGGGCATGAAGCTCCTCTGGGAGAACATTTTTTGAAAATCTACTTTGCTTTTTTATGAGTTTTGAACAGTGACATGTAGATACTCTTCTAGGACAAAAAATAACTACTGTTTAACCTGAAAAGAAACTCTAAAATGCTATATAAATTGTTTAGCAAGGTGAATATAAAAAATAAATGACTTGGTTTATATAAAAGCATTCATATACAGATATTGATATTGCATATTTGACTCGTCCATCGCTTCTCTTTTTGTCCACGTATGAAAAAGAGACATGTGTCTGCAGGCCAGCAGTTGATATGTTTTTATACTCAGGTTTGGGTGTGATTCTGTGGAATTGTGGACTATTTGTAGAAAAAGAATGAAGAAACTGTCCTCCTGAGTTGTTTGCCAACAGCAAGTGGACCAATCGTAAACCCAGCTGGGTATCTCTTGAAAACCGTCCTCACTAGAAAAACGGCATTGGTGCCAAATGTGTTATTTCCCTGGGGATGCCAGACATAGATGACCCCTCCCAGAACCAATTAGGTCAGACAGCAGTAGTTCACAAGTTCATTAGTGATGTGAAAGTGCAGAATGATGTACTAATGAGACCATGAGTGGTCAAAACCTACAGGGAACCAAGGAATGTCCTTAACTTAAGCTCAGAGTGAAAACTTTGCTTTGCCTTTTATATGATATGTCCTGTTTTCTAGCTCTGGTTCATTTCCACATACATGTAGAATGCAGGATTGGCATTTATGCCATTGGTTGTTTTCTCTAAATAATAAATGTGTTTTCCTACCAGATACCTCTTGTGGTAATAATTTCCTCAGATAAAGCTGCAAGTAGTGTGAAGTCATCACACCATATAAACGTTTACCATGCTCTGCCTCTGCTGTTCCCAGCTATGATGCCCACTCACCCAACCCTGGTTCTGGCTCATTCTACTGTTGCTCCTTATCTGCATTGCACTGTGCCCTGGGCCATAAAACCTCCTCTTCCTGCTGGTACAAAACACCTGTGTACAGACAATAACACTCATCCCTGTGTTCTGAGCTCATAGTCCCAGGCAGCCCAGCTAACAGACTGAGCTAACAGCAGCTACAGTTCATAGTACTTTATTTTGGAGTACATCAGGAAACTCTGTAAATCAGAGAGTTGATGCAGGGCAACCAGACGACATCAGAGGGAAAACCAGAAAACATTTTCTCCATATAATATGATCCATTCTCACTGAAAAAAATGAAATAGTTGGTGATGTGTGTCTTAGTGCCATAAACCATTACATACCTCCCAGGAGATCCTACCCGAAATGTTTTAAAAAGCTGTTATTTTATGGCAGAAATGTTACATAATGTTGCTTTTAAAGGCACCGGCCACAGCTTTGTATCAGCTTTGCCTATGGTGAGCTTCAAATCAAAGGGACCCATTTTGAGCCACAATCCCCTCCCATGAAGAAGTCCACTATAAGAAATGGTAATAGCTGATGGATATTTCCATAAAGTGGTTATTGTATCACAAGCCAAAGCCTCTTTGCCCTCTTTGGCAAAAAACTGCCTTTCTTGAACCAAACCATGATATACTGGTATGGGTTATTGTTGTTGTTGTTGTTGTTGTTGTTGTTGCCACTAGGAGATGGGTACATTCATGTTCCTCTTCAATGAGTAATGACTTTATTGTCTTCAGAGTCAACATGTCTTTCTTTCTCTCATTGACTTTGGATTTGGATGAAATCCAAATGAGTCGACAATTAGTCATATGCATCTCCATTGGTCAGATCACAAATCTGATTGCAATCCTTCTTAGTTTTACAGGATGACATGCAAATAAGGGTGAGTCACTCTGCAGTCCTGACAGAGGTGATACAGAAATATCCCTGGAACTCTTGGTAACTGCCAGCAATGAGGAGAATAACTTGTGCACCTTGTGTATCTTTAGCTGCTGTTATCAAAAGGGACCATGAATGTACTAAGAAAATCTGATCCTGGACAGTCCCTGAAGAGGCTATTGACTAAGCCTAAATGGAGTCTTTATCTTAGTATATAAATGAACTCACTGTAAAGTATTCTTTATCATAAGTGGGTTATTCAGCAGTTATGGTGCCTGAAACTAAACATGACTTTTTTTGTTCTTAATAGTTTCTCATTAATCCTTTAATTGGCATAAAGGGAGACACATGGAGGCTGTGTTTTTCGTTATGTAATAACTGTGTGTATTCATCTGTTATCCAACCCGTTTTGCTCTTCACATAACAGTTTGACCTCAAACACATGAAATTGCATTTCCCAACAAGGTCAAATAGTGTCTTCTCAATGCAATTCAGCAACTCTCACAATTATATGGATTATGTGGCCATAAAACCTGAATGTTGACCAGTGAAAGCTCCTGTAGAAAGCTAAGATCTCTGCTGGGATTTAATAGTCTACATATAGAGGAAATACTGAGCTATAAATGCCGGTCAGACTGTTTATAAACCCTGCGTGTCTACTAAGATGATCACTGTTAGTATTAAAATCTACAGTTTGACCATGTAAAGGTTAACGGGACGCAAAGGGCAGAGGTACACACTTGCAAAATCTTTATACCCAAATACAAGTTTCAGTTTGTGCTAGACTTTGACATTACATTCTCTGCTACATAAAGACAGTCTCTCAGATCAAGAGCAATGCCCTGTGGTATAGCTCTTGGCCAGAGAAGCATAAATGTTTGATTTGAACGTTATTAAGCTGGAAATTCTATATCATCAAATAGTTTTAGGGCAGACTAACAGTTTTTTTTTTCTCCGGTTAGAGTTTTTTGTCCTCCTCCTCCTGTTTTCCGGATACAGTACAGAGCAGGTTCTTGTTGAATCATTGCTGATGTTTTCTGAGCTTCCAACTCACACATGGCATAATGATTGGCAGCATTGTTGAACTCTCACTGTTAAAACAGACTATGTCAACTTATTAACACAGAGAGCAAGGTAATGGAGCATAAGGGGTACTTATTTCTTTGCTGCCTCGCAGTCTGACACCTGTTTTATATAATAGTACACTATTATACTGTTTATGATGTTTTTTTGTTTGTTTTTTTTAGTTATTGTAACTTAGGAAAAAACTGTCATATGCAAAGCGTGGCTTCATACCAGTTTAGTAAACGAAGACCTGTTCAAACAATGCCTAATGAGGCAGCACTGTTTGTCTGGCCTTCTTTGTCTATTTTATTGCCGCTTCCTCTTCCTGTACACGCATTTCCATATTATGCACTTCAATAGGAAAAAGATTGATTAGGATGTGGCCAGGGCACGAGTCAATTCCATTTGCTCTTCAACAACGGTAATGCCTACAATAGTCTATGGTTGACTGTGGGTCTTTGTGTATGGACGATTTGTACTCTAAATTGTCTCTGTGGAACATTCACTGGCGTGTGCTTAATGGACCATGATGACAGTCACTTATCATCCTCGGCAGACACTTGTGATATGTTTAAAATAGGGATCCAGTGATCGAGAGAGTTAGTGCCTCCTCTGAGTCTGCATTTTGAAGAGATAACAAAACACTGTGCTGTTATGGTTCTGTAATATGTGGTAACAAATAACGGCCACATTGAAGGTTACGCTCTTTTTTCCCCCCATCCTGCAAAGGATTACATTACATTAATATACCAGATGACAGAATATTCTTGTTCACAAACGGTAAGAAAAAGCGAACTCTGCTGGTACAACAGTAGCTTACCTCTAACACGGAGAAAATGCAACATTTCTGGGTGCCAGGTTTATGAATCATGCCGTTTCCCACACAAGGGGGATATATTTGCACTGGAAAATATTTGCATCCTCACGACAAGTGAGGTGAGAAGTTCGGTGAGAAAACATCAGATTCTCACCAGAGGTCTGCAAATGGTAAAAGTAGCATTAAGGTGTGAAAGAGAGGGTAAGCATGAAGGAAATTAGGATTTGACACATTTGTAAAGTATAGAGGAAGACAATATACGCAACTAATCGAGCCATAAATCACATTTCTAAAGCTGTGTGCAGATCCAATAAGCACAGGAGAGTAAAGACTAAGTCGAAAAAACAGTAGGGACAAATTGAAGACAGTGGGATAGTGATATAATACAATATGTAGTGAAATTGCAAACAAAAATGGTAACCATAAATATAACAAATCAGTAATATGCATATCCCCAATTGAGATAAATGCCAGATGATTTAATACTTACTTTATACTTGTCCAGGCGTTTTTTTTATTTGCCTGTGTTTATCTCCTTTCAGTGTATTCCGAGACATGAAGCACTTTTTTAACTCTCTTTTATAAGTTCCATAAACTAAACCATTGGTTACCCTTCTGATGTATTATGCCCTAAGAATTAGCAAAGCTATGAAACGTTTTAAAGTCTATTCAAAAAGTCTGCCTCTATACGTGAGTGTATGAATGTGAGAGACCTGCACTATTTCATCAATGATAAATTGTGTCTCTCTCAACAAAGCCAGCAAGAGCTTCCTCTCTTCTTTGTAATGTATCGCTGCATCACTCATCTCTTTTCTTTACAGACTTGTGAAAACTCTTCATGAACTTGAAAGAATAAAGTTCTGGATGTAAAACTTTCTCCTTCTAACTCAGTTGCCATCAGATCTGGAGATATATGGCCTGAAATTTGTCATTAACACTTCCTTCCTAAACTGGGCTTCCAGCCCTGCAGGGTTGAGTCTATACAGCAGCTTGAATGAAGTGGCAGGAGGAGCCAGGGATCACATAAGCAATGTATTTATTGATATTAAAAGAACCAAATGGCAGAGCAGATTTACTGGCAGAGGGGCCATCTATTCAATTCACGTTTCATCACTGGAGCCAGGGCTTACAGGATCACATTATAATTGTCTTTTAAAGTAAGGAGACGCAGCAGGAACATTTGCAGAGGCTTCAGCTTGTTGCACTTAGATGTATCAGATTTGGATCGATATTTCGCAGTTGTCTGTGACAGAAAATCTGGCACAGAACTACCTCAGCTGACACTGCAGAATATATTTTAAGAAATCAAATAAAGTATCTTAATGACATTCATTAAAGCCTTTGAAAGATGAATATTGTCAACAAATGGCTTTCTATAAAAGTTTTAGTTTTGATCTGTGTAGCCAGATGACCTCTTTACATGTAGCTAATCAAAACATTTCACTTTAAAGTGGATTAGCGTAGTCTCCATTATGAAACTGCAGCACGCAGTTCTTTAGCTAATGTTTCCCGTCTTCCTACAAACAAGACACATGGCTGCTATGGCTGCTATGGGCAGTACAGGCAGATTTTAGAGGTTGCTGCTGAAACTACATTTCTTCTATTTAGGCGTCATAAAAAAATATAGTGTCGGGAGGATTATTACTGAATCCTTAAGGAGTGCATGATCACACTGTTTTTCTCACAGGATCTACAATATCTTTATATACATTTTGGATTATGAAAATGTGTATTGATATGATTAACTGAATGTAACCTTTTAAATTAACTTTAACTTTGAAAGGAAATAATCAGAAGTATAATGAAAACACATTTCCAGCAACGGTAACCCAAGTTATCTTTAGATTAGCAAGAAAAGCAGTTTAAAAAAAAATCAAAAATCATCTGCCCTTGAAAGATAATGAGTTTATGATAACCATCCATAATATTACTATTTTATTAACATAGAGCCAATATACAACAATATATGAATCTTGGGGTACTGTATGCATTTTCTCCAGAAAGCAGCGTGGACTCTCCTCTTGGCCCATTAATACATTTGCTTTCAAAGGATTAGCGAGGATGTTGTGACATAGCAATTTTATCATTTAATAAATGGATTTGTTTATTTCAGATTGAGGTTATCAGGCAGGGGTGAGGGCTAGAACTGCCAGGGATACACACTTCCCTAGCAAATACACCCACATCTTCTGCCGTAAAATGCAATCTGTAATGCTAGTTCGCAGGCTAGTTAGCTTATGTTCAAACAATGAAATGTACAGCTACTCACCTTACTGCCTATTTACTGGGATGAAAAGTGCTCACAAAGCACATACACCAAAAAAAAAAAAAAAAAGTTCTCTTGCTTTTTTCATCATGCCGCTCACTGAACATGCTAATTAGTGTTTCTCCGTCTGGCTCCGCCCACACGGTCCTGCTCTCCAGGAGACTTTGCATCATGATGATGTCACATACTTTGTAAAACTTTCCCAGAGAAACTAATTTTAAATATATTAAACTGCCACTGACTATGTAAAAACTCACACAAGAAAAGTTCTAATTTAATAGAAGGGTAATACTTGCTTTGCAGTTGGTGTTGTCCTGCCAACAGTTTTGCAGGCGTTATTCTTTTTTATAATGATGGTCTATAGGGGAAATGCTTTTTGGGCCACAGGGGATGTTTTTCGTAGCAAGGTTGCACATTAGCGTCAAGGCTGAGTGGTGGTGACGTATCCAGCTCTATTATTACATCCATGTCACTGGCTCATAAACTACAGGCATCAGTACAGCTGTCACTCAAAACACACACACCCATGTTTCAAATATGCTGAGCTGCCCCTTTCAAAAAATAAAAACAGATCCAAAATGAGCACAAAATATGACAACCAATTTGACCTGAGTTTTGACTGACTTGAAATCTGCATCTAAATATATGAAACTATAAGTTTTAATCAGCCTTTGAAACTTTTTCTGTCCTTGATATGGCAAACAAAAATTCTGAAGTGACCCAAACTGCTAATAACTCCTATTTTCTTTTACAGTTTGTGCTTCCACTGTCCATTTGACACTCTTCAGTCCAACATGCAAAGAGAACAAAAATCAATACACTTGAGGAGTGGTTGGAGGGCCTTTATCTTTTGCGGCGGATGATTTGGCTGTGTGAATTATTCATCAGCAGAAAGCTATGGCCTGTGCTGGTGAGCACAGGGGATAGGAATAACAGCTTTTCCTTATCACTCTTAATCTTAGAAGCTGCAGTAATGCAATTCCTAACATTTAGCACTTAATGGTGTGTCAGAGAGGGAACATGATCTAAGGCCATTAGAGCTGTTTTGTGCTGAGGTTCAAAACAGGCTTTTCGTCTCTTATCTCTGTCAATGAGCTGAGTAGGGAGGCAGAAAACCATGAAAGGTGTGAGGAAAGTCACATTTTGGGATTCAGACAGGCTATCAAATGGAGTAAGTTCCTCTGCCCTTTTCCTTTACCCCGATTTGGTATCTTTGCATACAACATTACAATGCTATCTTGTAAATACTATTGACCTTTACAGCTCCTCTAGGTTTCTTGTGAAACTTGTGAAACGTTCCTGAAAGAAGTCTTTACCTGTGTGTTTATAGCTATTTTACAGATTATGTTTCTTTGTGTATGTATTAATTTAGTCAACAAAACCTGTAATGAGAAATATTTGTGGTCACATTTTTTTGTTCCAAGAGAAGAAAACAAGCCAAAAACTAAATAACAGTAAAAAATAAATAAATAAATAAAAAAAAGTAACAAACCTCTGACAAAATGTATTTCAGTTTTTGGCAACAAATGCAAAAATAATATTGTGAGAGACAGATGATCTGATTACCATTTAAGTGCAAAGTCATTTTTAACAACCTGCCTCCATGTGTGGAATTATTATGCTCCTGTCAGGTTTAACAGTATTTTCCAACAGCAAAAGTTTGATTTACAGCAACAGTGTAAGCTCACATTACAGTAAAACAGTAAAGACAACAACATCTGTAGGAATGGGCACTGTATTTATATAGACTGTCAAAAAAATCATCCTCTAGGTGTTTGTTAAAGGAATATAACAGCATTAATATTAGTGAAAATTTTCAATGGTCAAAGTGCTCCATTCACTACAGCACAAAATGTTTGCCTCCTGGAAGAATTCAGCAGTCAGAAGGACATTTTACTGTGGAAATATACCAAGAGTGTAGCAAGAAAAAAGCTTTAGTAGCATAAGGTCTCAGTGTAGCAGAGCTGAGATGCTGTGGTGTCTTAATGTGGCAGGACTCAGCACTTCTGCTGAGTCGTCAGTCGTCAGTCAGCCTCAGAATAAATCCTTTGCAAACAAATGACTGACGATGTCCTCACTGTAAATTTCCAACAGGTTACTGCGCTCTTTAAAACTCTTTACCTTCTCATTCCACAGCATTGTTAGAAAACCACAAATTATGAGCCATGATGTTCTCTTTTTTACATCCGCTATTCAGCCGGTGTCACTGACTGTTGGCTTTTAGTTTAGAGTTTGTCAGACATAGATTGGCTGCTTTAATAGCTTAATATTTTTAAGCCTAAACCGTCTTAACCTCTTGTCAGACTGATCTAAGGCATTGTAAAATAGGTTTGTGAAAGTGGCCCTGGGTTTAAACAGGTTACAAGATCAACATCTGCAACCATGAGAGCTGTACACATTGGCATGGAATGATGACATGGAATGCTATCTTTAATGTGGAGACTAATTTCCGATGAACTCAAGCTATGAAAATAATGTGGCTAAGTAAATATATATGTGTTAAAATCAGCACTACTCCAAGTATAGATGGATATGCACTAAGACCACGATGGCAGCCTGTAAGAACTGAATTTCAGCTTCGTGCACAGACAGCATGTACCGTGGGCGATGACATAAATAACAATGCATCCAACAGTTTTCATCTTCACAAGTAACATGAGTTAAAAATCAAGATATTTTTTTTTATCCCCTATAGCAAAAATCGACTTCAAAAATAAACGTCCCAAAATTGAAACATTGCTCGCCGAGTCGCTGCACTTTGCTGCTCTCAAAGCTCACTTCTCATACAAAACAAAAGTCTCTATCTGCTGTAATGTGAGGATGCACCACCCCCTCCCACCCTTTTCACATTTTCAGCTGCTCCACAATAGAAGATGGTGCTACAAGTGAGCGACTGGCGTACAGAGACATTTCATTGTCAAACCAACAAAAACAAATGACAAAGAACTATTCTTGCGGTACTCAATACATGCTGTATAACCCATTCACTAGATGCTGCTGTTGGATCTCTGTCCTAATTAGCTTAGCTTAATTGACTGCTTGTGCTCAAGTGAATGTGTTGGAGAAGGGTGATGTTGGTGGTGTGCCAGAGGACTTCAGAAGTTGACAGGAGTGAAAGGTAAATTGGAATAGACTCCAATCATTGTGCATTGTGTTTTTTTTGTTTTGTTTTTTTTTTTGTTTTGTTTGTTTGTTTTTTAAAGAAAAAGTTGTAATGTTCGAGGCTGCTTCACACTGTGCATGAAATGATCTACGATTTCTTGTGTTGAATGCATCCCAAATCACGCTGTCTTCTATCTATGGCTAAATGTTTTTGCTGAATGTGCTTCGGAGGAAACATAATTGCTGCAAGGATCATGGCAGCATTTTTCTGCGTGCCACATCCTTTCTCATAAGGTTTCATGTCCTGGGTCCCATGCGTGGTTGGGTTAAAGGCTTTTAAAACACTTTAAGGTGATGGAAAGATCATGGTGAGGAAACCACTGATTCTTCTTAAATATTTAACAAAGGCCATTGGTAGCCATGAATGACGATACCATAAATGATGTTTACTGGGCTACCTGGATATTTTGAAGCAGATGTTGCTCCCTCACCCTTTTATTTCTGAAGGTTGTTCACAGTGGTGTGGGCTTTGCAGCTGGTGCTGTATAATAAAGATTAGAATTAAGAACATCCAGTGTAGATTAACATGAATGTGATACATAATTTGAAAAAAATCATATTTGGGAGGAAATGGAGGAAATATTTTTTTTTTTCTACATATGTAACGTTCATATTCTCTAACATGTGGACAGAATTTCAAATCTTCTTGACCAATAAACAGATGTTTTGTGAGATCATGTATGCATTATAGATACAGAGAGGAGAGCTTTGGATAAATATGATTCAAGGATAGAAAACAGCTGTTATTTTTCTGAACTGAGTCACCTGGGTTAACCTGAATTACACTAATTTCAATCTTTAATAATAAAATAGCTTTAGGCCAATGTGCTCTGTGGAAACACATACAGTAGGACAGCCCTGATGGCTTACCAAGCTGAGGTGGACATAAACAGGAATGTCGAGGCTCGGAACCACTCGCTTGTTAGCTTGTTAGAGCCAATTCATCCACTTTCACTCACAATCCATGTAAATCCATTTAAAATATTAAATGTTTCACTGATGACACATGACGATCATTTCTGCTAAATGTGTCTCGTTACAGTGTTTTAGGTTTATTTTTTAAGCTAGTTATCCTCCTGAAAAATCTGATTTTTGGACATATGTTATCATTGGACAGCAACGACAATGTAAATTAGTTCATCTCTGTATTTGAGCCTAATGCAACTTTTATAAAGTTTATCCAAACAATGCTTCTGTATTTTGATGTTGTTCTCTCCACACTGGAAATATCTATAAATCTTGGTCATGAGTCTCATGTTTGTTACATCCTTTTCCCAAAATATTAGCTACAGTTTCTCTTTCTATATGCTCACAGAAACTAAAAGGAAATTATTACTGTTGCTACTGTCATTACAACTATAAGACGTGGAAGACAAAACATCCAATATAAGTACCCAGAACAAGAGACACTCCTTTAAGGACACGGTGTACGGTTAAAGAGAAAAGTGAAGGAGGTCATCCATGTCAAACTGGAATAATCTTTCCTGAAGAGGGCGGGGGGTAGCCGTGTGACGAGGCTGCCTGTAGTGCCAGTCTGACAGCACTTCCCAGGAAGTTTCACACTAATTCACACCCAAATTCACGAGTCTCATATGACAGCAACGTGACCTCAACAGTCTTCCTGTGACAACAGATGTGTGAGCAGACCAACTGCCTGCTGACTCCCCACCCATCAGCTGATGTGACTGACTTACTTAGATATCCAGGGGATGTTTCTACTAGTTGGTTTGTGCAATTGCATTAAATGAGTTTTTCTGAGCAACCAAGTCATTCAACCATTGTTTTGTGGTGCCCTGCAAACAATCTGCAGATGAGAAGCTGTATTTTTATCATACAGTAGAAACCTGTGCATTTTCAGTAGTTCTTCATGTATATTCCATTCTGTTATTTTTAGTGTGAATGTTATGTATAATTAATATATAGAATTGCTATTTCAAAAAAAAAAAAAAATCCTATTAATTCCACTCTACATTAAAAACAAGTCACTGCATCTCATGAACAGCAAAAATCAAGAGGGACTGAATCCTGATGTATATGACAACCACACTGTCCCTAACACAGTCACAGATGTTAAGAATCTGACATTGTTACCACAAATAATCCATCTCTAGACCAAATCCAAAAAAATGATCCATCACAATCATTAACTAGTCCACGGCAACACATTTACGAATTTCCAAAAAAGAAACACACAAAACAAACAGAACTAAATCCATTTTATTATGGCCTGGAGAAATGGTGTTACTTGCCAAAAAAAGCAGTAATTTCTGGCTCAATCACTGGAACCCCATAAACACACAACAAACAACCTGTTACAGAGAATTATAACCAGACTGCAGTTTACCTAACTCTATGGAGGATTTTAGCATCTTTGAGCTCAGTGTTTTGGTGTTGCAACTAAACACTTCACAGTGCCCATCAACCTCAGTTTCAACAGCAGCAGCATGTTTTGGTTTTCTCTAAAAAAAAGCTCTAGCTTCTAGTTTTCCAAGTTATTCCAAGTAGGAATAAAAGGCAAACATTCTCGTATTACAGGTAAGCGGTACACTAAAATGTTTCTGAAATTATTTGAGCTCTGTCTAGTTTGACAGTTTAATTATGAGTTTGTGAGCCCGGTGTGTTGTGCTGGACAGACTCACTGAGAGTCTGTCACAAGGTATTCATGCCCTGAAGCATACCTTGCTTTATCATCTATTTTACTCAAAATGGGACCATAATTTACAAAAATGAACATCATGCTGTATGGAAGAAGACTTGAAACTACCAAATGAGACCATGAACTCATTGGAAAACTGTTCACCAAAGTAATTAATCAATGGGGGAAGTAGCGTAATTTCCCCATTGGGCTCAGTACTATTGGTCTTTATTTCTGCAGCCATTGGAGCTGCCCCCAACTGGCCATTAGAAAGAATGAAGGCTGGAGACATCTTGGCTCTGACCACTGATCATACTGTGAACAGCTGATCAATGTCAGCTCATTATTTATATACGTCATCATATGTACTACATACTGCCATCATATGTCTGTGTTTACGGCTTGTTGTGTTGCCCTTAAGTGGTCAAAAGGTGAATGCAAGTTTACTTAAATCAAATGAAACCGACAGCTAAAATCGTGACACTTGTGGTGCAGAGGCATATGAAGGCAGACATTACTTTCCCTGCGTATGAATCAGATTTCTTCTTGAGTTCTTGAAAAGCACAGTGTTTGGTATTCGTTGAGGTAGGTGATCCTCTGTGACCTCTGTGATTGTTGTGCCTCTATACAATTATTTCATTCATGCTATTTTCCATCCACAGAGTAGAAGTTGTGGTAGTGTTCACAGTGATGATAGCACTGACTGTACATGGAATTGGAATTATATGGTGGCCCTGACATTATAGAAAGGCATACATTTATTCTTCACAAAAAATCACATATACAGTATGGGTGAACACTTCAAGTGTATGTGACTGAGCTTAACTTGATCTTAAAGTCTAACTAGGTCCCGCATTATCACATGTCCCCACTGTGAGCACAGTGCACCCTCCACGTACCCTTGTTAGCATGTCCTGGAGCAGCTCAGCACGCCCAGCTGACACCAGGGAAATGCTCAAAAGACTTCCACCTGGAAAGGTGTGATGAGATGAGATGCGCTACAGTGAGCAGGGAAATGACGATCAGTGCATCACTCGTGGGTGATGAAGTGGCACGCTTTAAAACACTCCACTTCTCCCTCTGCCTCCTTACACTCTACACCCCTGTTTATGATCTTTTTCCAATCTGGGAAATCTCTGTGTTCATTGGATCGACATAGGTGTATCCAGGGTATACGCTGCTGTCTTTTTTCTCCAGCTCTGTGTTCAGAAGCTTTAATCTTAAGATTGTGTGCTTGCATTGCCTGGAAATAGCTTGGGAGAAAATTATACGGCAACACATCCTTTTCCAGTGCACATTCTCCTCAAACTTCCATTTTCATTTGCGCATGACAGAGGTAATTAATCTGCTGCACTTTGACCTGTGCAGCCTCTGTTTGAGTGCCTGTCTAATTGTTTGTCTGTAATATCCCTGCTCATTCCGCCACTGTTCATTAACAGTTAATGAACACTGATCTGGGATAGCAAGAGCTTAACAAGTAGTCATATCCACTCAAAGGTGTTACTACAAGGATGCTTATTTTTAACCGAGAAAAATGCTCCTTCATTTGGAAAAAACACACAATGACAAGGCCAGTCAGACATTGTTGCACCTGAGCTTTCTCCTGATGTGAGATTAGGTTGTTTCTTTTCTGTGGGTGGATAAAGATTGCACTGAAGTCTGGAGTCTGCGAGAAGAAAAATATATCGAAGTTATTGAAGTTATTTTTCTTACACACAGTTCAGCTAATGCAGTGAACATTACAGCAACTTTTTATGCTTGTTTTCAAGCAGTGTTCTGCAGTGTCTGCCTAACCCAGAGGCTTCAAGACTTCTAAGGGTGTCATGTCTTCATTCACTTCATATTTTTCCTATTCTGACAAAACAGCTCACTGTCTGGATTTTAAAGAGAAACCCTGACATTCAGAATCTTTCGAGTTGTTTGTATCTTCTTACCAGGCACATGTCAGTGTGTGAAAAATAAGTTAGTTCTATAATAAAGCAAGTTAACAATCTGATTTACTGGTGTCACATGGAAGAAGTTGGAGAGAACAGTTTGAGATTAGATTGATACCACTCTCATGATTTCAATTAATTTATTCACATAGCACCAAACTATAACATAATCTGGCTCATGATGGGCATCCATCTGCCACTTCCGGTAACTATAACATAACCGGTAATTGTAACATAACTGTACGCTAAATATGAAGCTACAGCCAGTGCACTATAAGCTTGTATGTAAGCTGTAAGTCCAATATTCACTCTGTTTTAACTCTGATTTTGGTCTCCTCCAGTGTGAGGGGGGAATATCTGATTCTTTAGATGCTAAATGCTAATTGTTTACCAGCTAGTCTCTAACTATGCTGTCTGCTGTTTGGGGCTGACCATGTAATGCACAGTGAGTTTTTCTGTGAAAACGCCAGTGGCAAGAGTGGCGTGAATCAAACGTTTTGGACCGCTGAAATGAGCTGAACCTCACTAAAGAGGACAGCCGCAGAGTCCATCGATAATTCTCTGTAGGTTCATCAATACGAGTGACTCCTTTTGAAATACTTGTTGCTTTAAAGAAAGCATAAATTAAATGTTAATATGCACCATTAAAATGAATTAACTTAGATGATCTAACCTAATTCAAACCCAAAACAAAGATCAATCACAGATTATTTTAGGCCCAAGGACCTTATATAGTGTTATGTAGTATACATAATTTTAAAATCTATTGGGTTGGAGTGAGTAAGTGCTTTTACTATGTAATGAAAAGACATTAATTAGCACATAGCATGGCTGGAAGCGTAATATACATCACACCATCATATTAGATTAAGACAATTAAAACTAAAATGATATCTAATTATAGTAACCATTAGTAATATAACGATAATGCAGATGAGGAATGCGTAAGCTCTCTGCCAGATGCAATCAACTCTTGAAATGTTGTGATGACATCAATGCTATGTGCATATATTTTTTAGACATATACATTGTGTATATGTGTAACATTCTCATGGATAATGTCACCCTTACCTAAATTACTAGTGGTATTATGCTTCATGTGTGCAAATAACAGCATATTTCTGTTTAACCAGAACCAGAACAATTTAGTGTATGGAAATGTCTTTAAGTATTTTCCACTCGGAGCCTCCTCCTGTGTTTAAGTATCTGACAAGGAAAAGCTTCTACCGAGAAAAATGCACAGTATTGGTCACAAGAGGGCATGTCACCCTATAAAACAAGCAAGTTGCTAATGACTTTTTCAGGAACTAATTTTCTGCTTTGTGGCGCAGCCCATAAAACAAGGTTATTCTCCTCCATCAAGGGATGAATAGAGATTTAACTGTCTTCTCTGTTTATTGTCTCACAGCAACATTTACACGTTGCTTATGCCACAAATTGAAGGGGGTCTCTGTTGACTTTGTCACTTGTTTCACACACTTTTTTTTTTTTTATCCATTAAGAGCAAGGGTAAAAGCATTGATCCATCCTGTATGTTGACAACACTCTCTTCTGTGTATGCCATAGATGTTTAACAAGCGCCTCTGTGTCGTGCCATTTCACCTCCCTGCTTTTGCATATTCTGCATATTCGTTTCATTATTATTATTTTTTTTAATAGTCAAAACACATGATTGCAGTAGCAGAAATCACTGTGACAGTAATGCTGAAATTAGCTTTAAACTGCTGAGCTCTCACTATTAAGCTACAAGCCACCCCATGCACTGTAATTCTCCCACCTGCTAGCGCTCCCATAACTCTGATCCAAACCCCAGGGGTTGGATACGTGATGACTCAGGTGTATGAGGTGACAGCGTGATTTTAATATATGTGGAAAGGTTCGGAGTTTTGTTAAACACATACACCAGGGCTCCACAAATCATGCAACTGTGTGTGACCACTCAATTAACACAATGTCCCCTGACAAGGCGTCATAAAAAAAAGACAAAGGGGCTTCAGTGATATTGAAATTCTGCTATTTAGAAAAGCAGGCCACGAGGGCGTTCACAGCTTTCAGTCAAACTATAACCTTACTGATGAATGACTGCAGCACTATGACTTAATTATGACTGCACAGGAAATACTGTCCATCCCTAGTAATGACCCCGATGGCCATCGATAAAAAGGCCTGATAAACGCAGACTTCCTGAGCATGGATGGATAAATACGGCCTGAGTAATGAGACCCGGGCTGCCGAGGATGACAGCTCTGCTCTATATCATATGCTGCTCTGTGGTTCTAAGGAGGCAGTTGAGGGGTGGGTGGGGGCTGGGTGGGTGGAAGTAGGTGGGATTTCACATTGAAGGCTTTGAAACCTCAGTGTGAGCGCTCTCATTCGCAGACTGGCTTTCAGACACAAAGGTTGTGTTCTCTGAGAGAGAATCACCTGAGATATCAGAGAGACAGTAATGAGAAATTCCATTTTCAGTCATCTGGTTCTGTGCAACTCTCTAGTGCACTCTCAAGTGAAAAGCAATTGCATCAATCTTACACAATACAGTCTTCTGGGATGAATCTTTTAAGTGCCGTTCACAATGGTTCTAAGCATACATAAAAAAAAAAAATACAACAAAAAGACATCTATGCTTCAAATTAAGTCCATCCTTCACTCACTGCACTGATTAACACAGTAATTGATTAATCCATTACTTGACTTTTGTTGTTAGTCCAGCTGAAGCTAATGGACGTTCGATAAACTGGCCTTTTACATTGTGAGAGAAAAATAGCATTCATTGCTGAGAAAAAAAAATCTGGCTCTATTTCATGGTTCAGAAGCTTTGCTATCCTGTAGAGAAAAGACAGATCTTAGACGTTAGCAAAGCGGTCATTAGCAGGCTGAGAAGTAGACACAAAACAGCAACAACGCCTCCTTTTTCCCAGCAAGAAAACGTCATGAAACGTTTTCTAAACGGCTCTTCTGCTTCATGGAGATGGTGGGATGGGAGACGATGATGATCTGGAGTCAGATTAACACCTGCGATGCTTTCGGTACGCAGTAGGACGCAAGTTTTTTTTTTTATCTAACTGACCAACCAGAGCATCTGCAAGGGGTTCATTCAGCTATTATTGAGTCTGGCATGTGGTGAGGTTTCCCTGGGTAATACTGAGGTTTTTTTTTTTTTTTTTTCCCACTTAGAGTTAAGATCATCTCTCTTTTTCCGCTCTTTTGCAGGTCAGCTAGGAATATCCTCCATACATTATTACTAATTACCACTGGTCTTGCATATAAATTGATTTTTTTGAAAGGAGTAGATCTTCTTAAATCCCTCTCACTATAATTAAGGCTTATATCGGGATAATGGAAAAATGGTGGATCAAAGGTTGAATTAATTGCAGACTTGAGCATGTAATTCAGGTGGAAGACGTGTCTCTCATGAAAGAAACCCTGAGACAGACACAAGTTGGTTGACACGAATGGAGACAAATACACAGTTTAGATACAAAATACTTGTAAAACTTGTAATTTTGTAAATGTAGGAACTTCCCTTATGGTGAGCCTGAAATCAAAGATCGATACCTTTCACCTGTAATTTTCACAGGCATTGCACTCTGCAACAAGTGAGAGAGAACGCGATATACATGTTAATGACATACACTCTCTCTCTTATAGACCAACCAGCACGACAGAAACATAAAAACATCAAATCTCTGAATTAGCACATATGTCGGCAATATGAAGCACCATGTGATGGGACACCGGCGTCTTGAAAAGTAACACTGTTTTAATCTGTTTTCAGATGACAATTGATTTGATTAGATTAGATAACTTTTTAATTTCCGGATAAATGAAACATACTGACAGCACCCCAGCCAACACATTTTCCAGAAGGATGTTGTCTAGCTCATTTGCCTGCTCAGTCACTTAATTAAAAATCATCATTTTGAATCAATCCATGAATCAAAGCCTCATCAAAAGAGACTTTTGAAGATAAATAGGGGTTAAATTGGGATTTGGGAGGTGAGCGAACACTAAGATTCAATGAAACCCTCTGAGCTATGGCACATTTCCTTTAATTTAGTGTTTTAGGGTTTATTCACTGTTGGTCAGATAAAATAAGTAATTTGAAGAGCTTGGTAAATGACATAATGTAATCAATACTTTCTCAGATGAGTTAGAAGTATCACTAATACTGTTCAATTATCTTGCTTTATCAACAACTAGTTGATCAAACAACTAGAAGTCTTAGTTTTAATTCCTTCCCTCCTGTTTATTTGGACTTGACACATATTTAATTAATTATCTGTTTCCCCCAAACAATATTTCTCATTTTCCTCTTCATATTTCATCAGACTGTGCGGCTACCTTAGTAGCACACCGAGCAGCAACCATTTTAGCAGCTCCCTCACTGCAGCTAGCTTTGTGATAAAACGACACCAGGCAGCTCATATTAACAATCCATGTACTCACTATGTTATACATTATTGCAGTTAGAGTAATAAGGAGCTGTCCACTCCACCTGTCTCTCGTCTGCTCCACTGAACCATGTGTGAAGGGTTAAGCCCAGTGATACACAGTGAGAGAAGGGGGGAGGAGACGGGGGGGAACCGGCAAAACATGTGAAAGCTTAAAGATGAAAAACTTTAAAGATGAATGCTTGTAGCAGCAGTACAGAAATCAGGCAAATATCACAACAAATGTGAGCAAAACAGACATTTACATGACATGTCCACGGACATGACCTTGGTCCTCTGACTTTGACATTTGAAATTTGCAGTATCAGCAACTATTGGATGGACTGCCTTGAAATGTCTGATGCAGGATGAATTATAATAACTCTGATGATTTCCCTTTATATCTTTATATCCAGCACTATCATCTGGTTGTCCAATACTTTACCAGATGCTTCCAAGACTGACTAACTGTTAGTCACTATGTCTTTATTGCTACTTAGTAATGTTAGCATGCTCAGACACTAAACCAAGATGACGAAACATTACACCTGCTGAACATCAGCATGTTAGAATAGTGTTAATTCTGTTTTCATCATTGCTGGTGTGTTGTTACATTATCTGCATAACATAAGACACTTGCCACAAAACTCCATCTTCCATCTCCAATCCATCAGAGAGGTTTGAAACTGTAAATGAGGAGAGACAGTTTGAACAGCTCTGTCCGAATCGAACAAAGTCAGCCTACCAGCACCTACAAAGCTCGTTAGCACATTTACAAAAACCAAAGTGTGAAATTGACACTTTGCGGACTACTCCTCCACGTTACTTGACCTTTTTCCAGTCTTCATGCTAAGCTAGGCTAATTGGTTGCTTGCCGTAACTTCATGTTTACTGTACAGACATGATAGAGGTGTCTTTCTTTTCATCCATCATCTAATTTAAATTACAGTCTTTCCAGGAGATCTGTGATTGTTATTGTGTGTCGTATTCATTATAGAGGCTCCAGTGGCTAGTCACCTCACCTCTGTGAACAGCTTCATTTTTTACAACTGTTACAAATCCTCTGATATAAACGTATAATTTTCCCCTAGTTTTTGAAAGCCTGAAACCTTAACAAGATGTGTTGTTGCGTGATGTGCCGCCTAAAACCCAGGCAGTCATAAATATTTTTATTATAAGCCGGGTAAATGAGGAAGGTGAAATCATTATAAATATACTTTCCTTGGGGAATAAATTATGGCACGGTGAGACAACTTTCCCGCAAAGTCACACCTCTGAAATAAGCATGGAGCTGCCAAATGGGGTTTCAGGGTTGTTGTTATTTTTTTTTTCCTTCTTTCTGTGTAAGCGTATGTGTGATTGTTTGTGTGTGGTATGTACAATGTTACATTCTGGCACAAGTTTTGGACTTTAAACTAGCCCAAAGTTGGACAGTGCATCTAATTAGGGACATAATAACTGTCTGCAACTGCATTTAGCTTCGGCTAAAAAGTTTTATGCCTCCAAGGAGGTTATGGTTAAGGTCTGGGAATCATCCTGGGAATTAATATGCAAATCAATGAAGTGTTCTCAAAACTGATATAAAGAAACAAACAGTGTTAGATTGTATGTGCGTGTGAATAAGAAAAAAAAAAAAAAGTAGTTTTGCGCACATCCGTGCCTAACTTGTATTTTGAAACACGCTGATGTCCAGTGGAAGTTATGATTCAGCATTAAATTGATACCAAATGCAACCCAAAAAAAAGTGCTGAATGATGGTCCGAGCTTCAGCGGGAGGCAGGAAATGACCTGTCAGATCTGCTGAGCATCATCCCCTTAAAGCTTTTGGCACATTTTAAGCCGAGCTTCACTGAGACTCCCTCACGCTGACACTTAGATACCCTGCTGATACACAGCACTTTGTTTAGCTCTGACAGCCTGTGTGATTATGTAAATGTCCGTGGTTGAGCCTTCACACACACACACACACACACACACACAGACCACACGGTAGCGATCATGCAGTGTGGGCTGGAATCAGTGAATACCGACAGATTCACAGGTGTTACTTGAATCACTTTATTGATTAAGGTGAAGATGCAGAGAGGTTATGGACCCGTTTGACCTCCTGCCCCTGCCGGTGGCAAATATTGATCTTTTCAGGCAATCCGGCTTAATTGAAGAGAGCCCTTTCTTTCTATTGAATGTTCAGAGAATGAGATGAATAATGGTGAGGTGATTTTTTTTCCCCCGCATGAAGGAGAGAAATAGGTGATTAGCCGGCATTGCTTGTAGGAAAACTACACTTGCTACATGTTCTTTACTTGAGGTAATGGGAACACTGGGTGGTACTGGGCCATGAGGAATCACTATAGAGACTTTTTGTACCTGTAGCACTCAAGAGTGAGGTCATTGTGACTTTACTGCTTTTCAATGTGTCAATATAACCCAGATAATAATAGCTGAGCCTTTTCTGTCTTCGTGAAAGCCTTTAGATCATCATCAAATAGCAGATTTTTTTTTTTTTTTTTTTCAGACTTACATCCTGAATTGGTGGTGCTATTATAAGGATGCGGTAGCTCTTCTTATTCAAGGCATATACAAATTATTCTCTTGGTCCTGCAGGTGGTCTCTGAGTTTTCTCAAAAACCCAAGTGTGAGTAAGTTATGAGGTATGACTCCTGCTGGGAGAAGTGCACCTCTGAATCCGAACTGATGTGAGCACAGGAGAGACTTTTTCTTTCTTTTAAAGTGTAGGTAAAAGGAAGTTTTCTGTTTTTTTTTTCTTTCAGTCTATCCTTGGCTTTTTTTTCAGCAGATATAGGCATCACACTACAGGCCCGCCTCATCAAGATTTTGTCCCACATATCTGTGAGGGTGTTTGTTGTTAGATATGACCTAGAAAAAGGAGTGAATCACTGCTCGTTAGAGCTACAGTGGGGCGAAGAAAAAAAAAAAAAAAGACTTGTCAAGCATTTAAAAAACAAAATTGAGATAACTCTGCGACAAACACACCTGTTTAGAAAAGCAGATGCTCCTTGTAAAAAAAAACCAACAATTATTCTGCATCATTTCAAGAGAGTGACACTTTAATTGTGAAGACGTGTGAAGCAAAGTCAATTATTGAAAGTGATGAGACTTTGAATGCAAGTAAAATACACAAGGACACACCATGGAATGATATTAACGACTGTGTTTTGTTGACTTTGGCTTTACGTCCTGTTTATTTGTGGGTCCTGCAGTACATACTGTTTTTATGTTCTGCTCACCTCACTAAAAGGCCATTAGTAGAAATCTTTCCAAGCAGTGGGTTACACATTTGAATGTGACAAAATGTTAATGTTAGATTATTGTTACATCAAATAATCAATTAGAATCAAATCATCAGTTTTATACACTAACACATACACTGTATATTTCCTTTTGTTTGCCATTCACAGCAGTACGTCATCTGACATGGAGTGATGTCACTGATGTCTGGGGTGTTTGTGTTTGACTCCCTGTTAGAACTCTTATAAACATTATAAGACTCCAATAGCAGAGAGCACATAGACTTATTTGGGAGTTGTGTAAAAAAAAAAAAAAAAGAGTATACTGCCTTCACCAATCACATATATAGAGCTCATGAAAAAATCCATTGTATTTAACAAGCCCGTGTCTCTGAGACCTCAGACAGAGATAATGTGACATGCTGCACATGTATTTGTATCAGTCAGTATCATCAGTTAGTCACAAAGCATCAAGGTGATAAAATAACATTAAAACAGCACTCCATCAAATGAACGTTGCACTCCTGTTGGACACTTTTTAAATGATCGATTTCATTTTTTTATTCTATGTATTCACCTTTCCGCAAACCTGGTGCCTACATTCCCCACAATGCAGCTCAACCACGGACAGCGTGGTCAGAGATTCGGGTGTGTTGTGCTGGGAGTGGCTAACGTAGCGTCAAGCAGAGATGAGGCGCGGGCTACAGAGGTCTGGCAATCTTACTTCTGATTTTGAACTCCACGCTGACTCAAGTGACATCACTTGAGGCATAAATCAGAGTTCAAGCAGCTTTCTCTCTGGAGCCACAAAAGGCTGAATGCAACTTTCTCCCCCTCCTTTTTACATGTGCAGTAACACTCTTCTGACACCTGTAAACAGACTTTCATGTGTAAAATTGGTGGAGTTTCCCTTTAAGTTTTTTTCTGGTCTGTAAAGAGGTCTCAGGGTACCATCAGTAGCTACATTAACCAAAAATGTAACCACATTTTACCCCCAGAATTCTGCACATTTCATATCACTGCATGCTGTCTCAAAAACAAGGAGTGTCCTTCCAGCTGTTCACTACAGTAGGCTATAACAAGCTGAAAGGTGCAGTGTATGCTCCATCAACATCCCAGAGTGTTTGGACATCCCAGCAGGAGCAGCAGAGGAGAAGGAGGAGGTGAGGATGGAGTAGTAGTAGTCGGAGGAGGGAGACTGTTCCGCTTGGATGGCCGGAGCAGTGAGGAGGCTGGTAAGAGGGGGTGGGTGAAGACAGACAAGACAACGCTCTCTCTCTCTGTCTCTCTCTCTCTCTGTCTCTCTCTCTCTCTGTCTCTCTCCACACACACACACACACCGCGTGTGCGTGCGTCCCGCTCCGCTCCAGCACGGTTCGAAGAAGGGAGGGGAGGGAGAGACACTTGACGCATCGGAGTGAGTGAGCACGCCGACGCTTCACTTTCCAATATGCAACCTGCGAGACGCCACGCCGACTTGTGCTACTGACACTGAGAGAGAGAGAGAGAGAGAGAGAGAGAGAGAGAGAGAGAGAGAGAGAGAGAGAGAGAGAGAGAGAGAGAGGCGGGGATGGAGGTACAGTAGTGGAGCCGCGCACAGCAGCACAGCGCGGCACGGCACGGCACAGCTCGTGAATGTAGCGCTGCACAAAAGAAAGAGCAGCATCTTTGCGCACAAGTCAGACGGATATTTTTTTATTATTATTTTTGGCCCGGAACGACGCCGCGACTCGACAGTGATGTCTGTGTGCCAAATTCTGTTTAGTGACAAAATACGGATTAATCTGAGGCTGTGAATTCACTGCTGTGAGGACAGGTAAGATTATTATAATTATTGTTATTATTTATTATTAAACCATACAGTAACTTCAGCACCTCTTAAGTTAAACGTCCGTCAGCCCCGCTCACCATCTCTGGTGTCAGCTCAGACACAAATAACAGCTCCAGTCTGCAGCCCAACTTTTCACAGATTACATTCAGAGCCTGGCGCCGTGTTTGAGGGGGGATTGCCTTCTCTGAATTTCACCCTCTGCTGATCTCTGTTTTCCTGCGTCTACTTTGTTGTGGGACTATCATGATGGAAGCAAAGTAATCTGCGACTGTGTGTGCGTGCGTACGTGCGTGCGTGTGTGTGAGAGGGTCTCTAAGATCAGTGCAGATGTTTAGTAATCCTCCGGCGTTGACCCTCCCATGAATAATCCCTGCGGGTTTTATTTTGCCGATTATACCGCCGTTTTTTTTTTTTTTTTCTTTGACCACCTATCACCCGTCTAGTCCCGGATACGGCGGGAAAACTTGATTTCCGACCCCAGCACAGCATGCACGCATCTCTAAAATTCAGTCTTGAACAGTAGCAGCTTGAATCCTCCTTTATTTATGCACTTTTAGGGATTAAAGTCACCCCAAACTGATTGAAGATCATTAAAAATGTAAATTCTGGGTTTGTTTGTTTTGGTAGTTTGTGAAGTGGAAATCAGAATGAATCAGCCTGTGTGTCACTATCACATCTCTCATGGTGTTTATCACTGCATCTGTGAGTCACTAAGGTGGTTGGGCCTGGAGTCTGATGACCAGCAAATAAGCCTACTGTAATATGTTAATGGATACGAGCATCTGTGCAGCTTCAGCACGTCGGATGTGCCAACTTCTCCTGAAGCTGCCAAACGATAATTCAAAGTGATTCAGTGTGGAATAACTCCACTCTGGAAACATAAAGTAAGCCTTGTGAGCGCAGGTAGTCACAGTGTGTGTGATGACAACGGCTGTCAGAGAAGCACTTCTCCTCTGATGAACCATCATCTATCTGATCGGGTACATACATTGCTCAGTCACCATTAGGTCGGACTGAGGAGCAGCTCTGCATGTGATCTTTTGGATTGGCTTCTCATCTGACAACAGCTGAACTTATTCTAAAGGTTAGAGCGGAGAGGAGAGAGAAAAAAAAAATAGAGAAGACTTCACCTTTAAAGGAGCAGAGGGAGATTATTCTACAGCTCGGTTTTGATTTGTGAACATGAGCGTACGATAGCTCTCCAAAAGCCTGAGACAAGAGAGCACAGAGACTCTCGAGATTTAAGCATTTAAATATTTAAGAGGTTTTCTTTTAAAATGGCTAAATTAATGTCTGGGGAGTGGAGAGTACTACAATCTTAAATGTCCTACACAAAGTATAAACAAGATACAGACACCAACCTGAGCTCATTTAACCGCATATTGACCAGCCTCCAATGGTTTGAGGTGGCTCAGGCATGATGCGGTCCAGGCTGCCCAGATGCTACCTCACTGGAACGCAGCCCTTTAAGGGTCGGCGACATCCTGGTCTGGAATCCAACAGGCCTGTCAGAAGTGATGGAGCGCAGAAGTGACATTTAAAATATCCTGGGATAGGTGCATTTAGAGGTGCGCCATAAAAAATTCATGGCGTGGTTTTCCGCAGGAAGTATCGAAGCAGCGTGTCATCCGGGTCATTTTTATTTCATAGCTTTCCAGGAAAAAGCTAAATGTTTGAATGTGTGTGTGAGACACGATGGAGAACTTTACGTGTGTGGCCGGACTACTCTCTTAATCTTAATAGTTTTTACAGCAGTGTGGCAGCTGTTTGGATCGTATGAGGCAGACTGGGAGCTGAGGAGGGAGGGGGGCAATAAGACTTGTTGCTTCTTCTTTCACCGTTGGGGATCCTAAATGGACTCCACTCTGGGATGTCAATGGACTGTTGTGAATGAGTTCTGTGTAGCAGTAGCTCATACATGTTTTTTTTGTGTAGAATCACCTGAAAATAGGGACAAACTAAACACTGGCTCTAGACGTCACATTTATTGTGACCTCTGGTATTCCTCCTCTTCACATTAGGAAGGAGACAGTGACGCAATGGGGGTTACAATCAACAACTACGCTGCGGGATGCCACTAAAAGCCCCTCAGCACAGAGCAGTTCACGAGTTCCTTTCCTGCTCTACTCGATTTAATGGCCTGAAACTGTTGGTTTTCAACAGAAAATGATTATTTTATTTTATTTCAAACAGAAATGACAAACCTCTCTGGTTTCAGCTACTTAAAGAAATATATATATATATATATAAAATACATACATGATAATTGATTAATGATTCAAACTGTAAAGTCAAAATCACAATTTCCAACGTTCGTAGTGATGTTCAGATATCATGTTTGTTGGACCAACAGTCCAAAAGCCAAATATGTTAATTTCACTAGAAATTGAGATGAAAAATGATGAAAAAAAAAAAAAAGCAGCAAATTGTCACATTTGAAAAGTTGGCACTGTGAAATGTTCTGTTTAAAATATGAAGTAAACATTGAACAGATTTCCAAAATAGATGCTGACTCATTTCCCACTGATGAACCCATTCATTCATCATTGACTAATTGTTTAAGCCATAATTTGAACACGTCATTTGTATCTCTGGCAAACGTGATGGGCATGTTTCACTATTTTTTGTCATTTAATAGACAAAATGATTAACTGATCGACAGAAAATAATCAGCTGATGTATCTGGATGGTATTTTACAAGAAAAAAAGAACAGATGACAGAAAAGTTTGTAGAATTGGATTATTGTCTTTCTACCTGAAGAACCACTTCTGTCCACTCTCTATCATCTTTGCATACAGTCTAATAGACAGTGTAACTTCTGAGTTGTGTGTCATTTATTATCCATGTTGAAATCCCTCCTGGCAGCAAATAAAAACAAATGTCTGTCTTCTCTCTTTTGGCTTCATTCTGATGGATTTTCAAAGTAAACCTGCGCTGTGAGATTTTCCACAACACCATAATGGATGAGGAAGCTGCAGGCCCCTGATGCTACTTTACAGGAGTGCAGTGTGGTTTTTATGTGTGCCATGCGTTACTCGTTTCAATCTGGCATAATGGAGTTGTTTGACAAGCTGAGCTGCGAGTTGGAGAAGAAATTTTTGCCCATTGAGCAGGATGCTGGAAAATTACATGATTATTCTGATGCCAAACTCTAAAAACAGGTACGCTAGTGATGATTTGGATGTGTTCCAAAGGCAGCACACCATCGGGCAGATATAGAAAAGATGAATTTTGTTTATTAGTCAGCATAGAAGGAAAAAAGTAATGTAAAGAACTCACTGTAGTTGACACAATTTTGTGAAGGTTGGTTTCTTTTTTTTCTGAACTATATCTTGCAAAAAAATAAATTAATAATACAATTACTGCATAAAAACTCTTCAAAGGGCTGTTTCTCTAAATGAATTGCCTTCAGTTTGATGCTCTCCTGTACAGAGCAGACTGGATTTCATTGAAACAAATCTTTTATCTGCATGAGTTCGCATACAAAATCCTCCACCCACTGCACTTCACTTCTAAGAGGCTGAGGAATTGTTGCCCAATTCAGTCAAAGGAAGGTCATGAGTGTAATTTACACAAAAATACGTCACATCTTCAGCATCAAAAGTGATTGTGTGTGCACTGCTGTGAGTTGAAAGCCCACAGACTGTCAGGAATAAGTACTCTTGATGACAATATAGCAGAGCCTCCTCAGCGTTGTCTACCTAGTCCCATCTCTCTGTTCATTTTTAATATTCAGATTGAAGGGGGGAGAAGAAGAAGATCCAAGACGGCTCATTGAGACAGCTCCATTTGCTGCTCTGTGTATCCAGTCTCATTGGTTCTTTAAATGCCCTATTTGTAATCCAATCATATTAGAATTATTTATCTGCTTTAGTGATGTTTTATGATGCTCCGTCACTTCAAGGCCTTTGGTTTGAAGGCACCACACTCCTTTGGGGTATGTCTTCACAGACTGACTGAGCCCACAACGGTTTTCTAATTCAAACATTGTTGCACACGGCCTCTCCTTGGGACTGGCTTTAATTGAGTGCTTAATAAGAGCAATGCCACACAGCAACCAACTTCAGGGGGGGGATCTGAGCTCTGGGAATGCTGCATTATTAAATGTACTTATATAAGGCCTGCAAACATCTTCTTTTCATGAGCTCAGGTTTATGATTCTTCTTGCTAGTACAACTCATTTATTTTTATTTTTCTCTCCTGAAGATCCACAAGAAAACAGTTCCAGAGGTGTATTGTGGCCCACTGGGTGTGGCTGTTGTAAGAGCCATCTTTTCTCTCTCATTTAGTACAATATAAGCGCTCGATAAACGTGTGCTCCCCACAGGGCATTGTTCTTTTCTTTGTCTGAATCAAGATTAAAGGACTGAATGGGGCGGCTGTGATGACTCAGTAGAACGTTACAAACATACACTGAACACCGTGCTGCATTCTGTTGATAACTGTCGATAAAATATAAGCAGCAGCACACTTTGTTCCTGATTCTGTCACAGGCTTCGGATCATTTTGGGGTTTTTTGGGGGGGAGAATTTTTCATACTTGTAAAATATGAATGGGCTGTCATGACTGACAACTTTGTGGCCGTCTCCTTTAAACAAGTTTAAATGTTCTAGCTCGCTCGTACAGTGCTCTGTGGAGAACTGTACGTCCCAGTGGCATTATACATCGACTTACACGACACAAGGGCTTCGAAATAACACTTGAAATGTTGCATAAAAAAAGCAAGACATTTGTTTGTCCTTGTATTTCTTCTAAAACTACAAAATCGTCCTCGTCAGGAGCTTAGTGGGGCAAACAGAGGCTTTATGGAGCATCAGACTAAGCAGTGCGTCTTGATTATGTTCGAAGAAGAGGATTATTTAGAGTCAAAAGAGTAAATTAGGACAAGAGATGGAAATGAAGTTATAGCAGTGAGGTCATATTATCCATGGTGCTTAAGCAAGTTTTCTGACAGGAAACTATTCTCAACACATTTTTTTTTTTTTTGGAATTATGGAAATCAACACCTCTTGATCAAATGGCATTTTGAATAGCTGGTACTGTACAATAGAATGCCGTACAGGCAGCAGGGGTGCAGTTTTCAATGAATAGTTAATTCATTAATTCATCCAGCCCAGAAGCCTTAAGGTGTACTCAGCGGATTTTACACATGAAGTTCAGTTTAATTGTCATGAGGAGAAGTACTCCGTCTGTGAACACGGGTGTATGATGTCCTTTGTAGGTCTAACAGTACCTTTCAGAGTTTGAAAAAAAAAAGGCTCCACTTTATTAGCTTTTCCATTCATATTTATCTCACGACCTTCATCAGAGGACGGAGTTTGCTCAGTTGTCATCACATTCATTGGACAAAATGTAATAATAATAAGGGAGATATTTCCTTAAAGTATTATTTGTTGCTAGAAATGACATACAAGCATTCACTCTGCCCTCACTGTGAAGCCACTGAACATTAGCAGACATGCTCAGGGCAATGATAAAATGATATAACAGGTGAATGAGTGCTCAAGCTTTTTGTGTTTGTTTCACGACTCAGCTTTTCCCACCCGCATTCATTTTTCACACAGTTCTGTTTAATACATACAGTACGACTGCATTAATGAAGCACATTAGACAGAATCAATAACAAATATCACATTTGGGCTTGTTATTGCAGATTTGTCGTGATTATTTGAATTTGTTAACTTGTTACTGTCATACCAAATTGCCGTCAAACTTGATGCCTAAAGCATTAATCTGTTTAATCATCCAGAGAGTCTCTTGATGAAAACATCCACGTTTTTACTCATCCTGAGTATTATGTTTCACACACGAAGTGTGAGCTGCTGAGTACCTCTACACTCTGAAGTGTCTTGCTTAAGGGCACCTTCACGGTACCTCTGGAGAATATTTGAAGACAACCTGAAGGAGATATTTAGGTGCCAGAGGGCACTTTATCTATGTAAACTATAAAAATGGCTTCAGTTGGTGTTAAATTCTGATGCTTTTTTCACCATGTTCACAAACAGTATAGTATATTTCCTAAAACCCTTTCTGCAAAACAGATTTTGAATACGAATTTGGTAATATGTCAGTTAGTTCAGGGACACATGTCGCAGCTGCTCGATGGATGTTTTCGAATTGTTAAATGAGGAAATGATGTGGTGTGTCTGGTCATCATCATTGCTTACATTTTGTTGCTGATTGAGTTGCTGAGTTGCAGTTGCTGATTGAAAAAAGTCTTGAAAAGATCTTTTTGGTTTTCTATCCAGAAACGAAAAACTCCCTAATATTTTTTTACATTTCGGAAGAACATCGTGTTCATGTCAAATAGTGAGAACTGCAGAAAAGCACAGGTATTCCAAATCTCATCTGTTTCTCAAATGAAATAATTAGGCATTCCAGGAAGGCACTGTTTGTTTAGTGGACCATTTCAGATGTCTGCGGTTCAGATAAATGAGATTTTATAGCCATTGTATCAAGTGCAATTAGTTGGTTCATCTATTCAAACCAGGGACAATATGAGAAAATGAACAACATGATACCTATTTCTGTTTTCTGTGGAATCAGAAAATATAGAAACTATAGCTCTATAGGGCTAGTCAATCAAGGACTCTTCTTAGGCTTTATGTGGTCATTATGCCATCGGTGGCTGTATCATCCAAGCTGGAAGCATTAAATATATATACTGTATGGCTGTGTGCTAACACCCCAATTCCTCATTTGACTCAATTGAGTTATTCTGAAAAAAACTGGTTCATGTCATTTCTGTCTGAAGGTGTCACCAAATACTGGAGGAAGGCAGCATTTCACCTCCTTCCACTCATGATGAGATGACTCTATTAAAGACAGTTTACAGGGCACAGAATGACAGAATGGCAGAGGAAAAGAAATTAAAAGCCCTTTGCCTTTTTTTAATCAAATGATCAAAGCTAATATTTTTGGCTTGTGCTCAGTAGACATCTTCAAATTACTTGTTTGCCCAACCAATAATCTAAACCCCCAAAACATTCAATATAAGATTACATAACATGATCTAACTAGATGTGGCTCCCACGCTCCACGGTGGAGTTACACCTATCACCTACCATCTTGGCAATATAGCAAACTTTCCAAACTCCCAACACTTTGGTAAAGTTTGACATACTTTTATTGCCAGCTGGTTAGAATATGACCACGGGATCTTTTGTATGAGTAACTATGAAAGACACAAACAAACAAACAAACAAACAAAAAAACAGATTTTCTATGGTTTGAATGCAATGAATGGATCACAATGATGCTTAAATAGCCACTTGATGCCACACTGTGACGGCAGTTAGCAAAAAGTCTGAATTCATACTTTGTCCGCAAACAACTTTGGAAATACTTGTTTTGATCAATGAGGGCTAGCTTTAGGGCTGCAGCTATCAAATATTTTGGTAATCGAGTATTCTATCGAATATTGCATCGATTAATCAAGTAATCAGATAAAAATATTACCGTAATTTTCTGACTATTGAGTGCACCTGAATATAAGCCGCACCAGCTAAATTTTAAAAGTAAAATTTGAATATAAGCCGCAGGTTTTCATGTTGTAACATGAGGTATTTACACAGAAAGACAGTACACGGAAGATTTTTTTGTTTTTTAATTTTTTTTGTTTTAATTTACGACACGCTTTTTTGTCCCTGAAAATCGGCAACACGGGATGCCAAGATTACGTGCAGTAGCTCTACTTCCTTCTTTGACTGCCAGATCGATTACCTTTAACTTAAAAGCTGCTTCATATGCATTTCATTGGTGTGTTTTCCATGATGAGGGTGTGTGCATGATGCAGTGTGTGCATGATGCGCAAAGTTCAAGATCAAAATCAAAACTGGTGTCTTCTTCGGAGCAAAATCTTGCGGGCGCAGATCGGAGCAAAATCTGTCTCACTTTTGCGTTTACTGCTAGAGAGTGCCCTCCGGTGGCCACTGGCCAGTAAAAATCTATAAATTAGACGCACTGTTGTATAGGCTGCAGGGTTCAAAGTGTGTGAAAAAAGTAGCGGCTTAGTCCGAAAATTACGCTATTCTTATTACTTTCGCATTGCTGCGTTTGCTCGTTTTCGCTATTTTTTGTTCCGGCGTCTGCCGTTCTGAACATCAACACTGTCCACATCTTCTTACGCTTTGCAGAGGACGCATAGCCCCTAACGTAAGCACGTTATGTCACACTACAATGAATCTATGCGAAACGTGAGCTTTAAATTTAATTAAACGAGGCTTCGAGGCAGAGGAAATTCCTCAGTCATTTTTTGTAATCGAGGTACTCAAGGAATCGTTGCAGCCCTAGCCATGTTAGTTAATAATAAAGTAAAACTGGAAGTAACAGACGTATTTTCAGCATTTACCAGGTAGTCCAACTTCCTTGCTTACTTTTCTCCAGGCAATTGCCTTTCTTGTTCAGTTTCTGTAGAAATATGAAGTCGTATCATAGAGCTCTGGGTGTCCGCAGACAGCCACAGTAACAATGTGGATGTCTGCTTCAGACATGTTGAGAAGCAAGAGTGAAGATATATCTACTTTTTTAATCCCAGAAGTTAAAAAAGTAAAGTTTGAGCTCTCCTCCCACCTGGCGGTAAACTGCTCCAGAGCAGAGCAGAATCTGAAATGACTCCAGGTCTTTGTTCCTCAAAAAGTTCCAGCTCTGCTCCTGCCATCTCTGCTGTCAGCTAGCAGCAGCAGCTCTGCCCCTCCACTCCGCCCTGTTCTGTGCTTCTTCGTCCTCATGTTGTACTGAGGAAAGATGAGATACTACAGTGACTCAATACTGCCTCTTGAGGCAAAGATGGTATTACAAGAAAGTGCAGGCAAGAGCCTGTAGGGGCAGCTTCTGTGGCTATGAAGTGAAGCCCTTGCGGCAGTGTCAAAAACAGCAGTTCCTTTAAAAGGCCACTTGGGGCTGGCTACAGAGTGAGTCAATCTCCATAAGCCCGCATGTTAAAATGCTCAACTTCACAGCAGAAATAAAAGTGAATTTTAATATAACTGATTTGTTCAAATTATATCAAGGCTTAAGGTTATGAAGAATTAAGAGGATGTCCTCTTTGACTGACAGGTGGGTGCTGTTACAGGTGACTTGTTTGAGCAGGCTTTATTCTCCACTCATGTTCCATGTCTTTGCCCTTTGCCAGTTTTTAGATTAGTGAGTTGATGGACTGCCAAGATGGTGGCGGCCAGAACTCTAAGCTTCACAACAGCTCCTCACAAACCTGTGGGTGATATCGCAGATAATATGTTCATGTTTTATACTGTCTATGGCTGAAGCTAGCTGGATAGCATACTAATTTCAATGACAAAATAACTCTGTAGCTGTTATAGCTTCATATTGTCAATTCATTTTTTTCAATGTTTAAACACTTTTGAGCTATAATTCTGGCCAAAACTTACACATTAGCTCTTTAAAGCATGACTTTATTACTTTTTTAGTGATGTACTGTGCATATCTAATAAAAACATACTGTAGGCAGTAGGCACAAACATGTTTTACTAATAAAACCCATGCCTTATGTCAAAATATATTAGAGCAGCTGTGCTATTTCTTGAGCTCTAGAATGTTTTGTTTGAGCTATACTGCACAACATCAGATTTAGATAATTAAGTTAAATAAGTCATGTACAGTATCCAACTTTCAGTCAACACAGCATGTTTGTACTGGGGGCTGCACTCAGATTCACTGCAGTGTTTTGTTATAATATAATGATGCCATTGAAAGTCTGTATGTGTCATTTCTCTGAAGGAAATGGATTTGACACTGTCCTCACCCAAAAAAAAAAAAAAATGCTGAACATATATATCTGCTTTTCCTTCAGTTTCTCCACAGTGGTCAAAAGTCCCAATTTCAAATTCAAGTGAAGGATTCCTTAGCTCCAGCTTAAGATCAGTTTTTCTTTGATTAGTTCTCAACATTGGTCTTGACACTTGAGATGTGGTAGGGCCAAATTCAGAAATGTCCAAATGTGCCAGCCACATCAACACTGATGTGGATACACAGCAGAAAGCTGTCACAGTAGACTGCTCCCGCTTGCACAGGGACCCAGGGTGTATGATATTACTGATTATCTCTTTGATTTTAGTGGTTCAAAACTGCCTAATATGATAGTTCTGTACCCATGAGTATATTATTATTATGCTTTGGACACTATAAATTTCAGGTAACAAAGGCTGACCATATTTGTATCCTGGCATTTTAATTTAAATGGTGTAAATAGCAAAAGATGATGGAGAGCCTCGGAGGGCAGCTGCATGTTGCTAACGTTGTTAGCTATCAGGCTAGCTATCATGGAGTTAATTTAGTTATGTCATCAAGTCTCAGGAGCTGGGCAGCAGATGTTGACATGCACAGCATAAGTAGACTTTGTGTTTTTGCAGAAATCTGATGGAATTAGTGTTGAGAAAAAGAAAGGGTCTCAGAAGGTTTGCTACAGCTATGTTAGGAAGCAACTAACATCAAGAATATAAACACATCTCACTCTCTTTAACACTGAATCACTGCGTTTCCTGTTTTGCTCCACACCTCTTGGTTGATAATCTGCTTCCAAGATTGTGACAGACCCTGTAAGTCCCTGTAATTTTTGCTTTTTGCTAAAAAAGTCTTGCAGTGTACACGTTATGGACAAACCATCAAATCATATATATTCACATGTTTTAATAATGGCTGAAATGTGAATGATTGTAATTCAAGGAGCACAGTGGTACATGGTAAATGTGCTATACTTACATAGCGCCTTTCTAGTCTTCTGACCACTCAAAGCACTTTACAGTACATATCCCATTCCCCCATCCACACACATTCATACACTGATGGCATTGGCTGCCACGCAAGGTGCCAACTGCTCATCATTTTGAAGAGCTAAATCTTTCATACACATTCACACACCGATGGCACAGCCTTTGGGAGCAATTTGGGGTTCAGTATCTTGCCCAAGGACAGTTCAACATGCAGACTGGAGAGCTGGAGATCGAACCAGGGATCGAACCGTCAATCTTCTGATTAGTGGACGACCCGCTCTACCTCCGAGCCACAGTGTGAAAGCCTTGTGTCAGACACAACCATTTTTTTTCTATAAATGGAAAACCGTGTGGAAATCCAGCCTGTTCTTACTCCAAAGTCATCATATACAGCAGCTGGGTCAGTGGCCCTATGCTTTTAACGATGATGCTGTCAGTACTTATCAAGATGTGCTGATGAAGTGGGGTGAAGAAGTATAAAGAAGGTCAGCATCTGTAGGAGGTTGGTTGGATTTTTAACTCGTTACATAAAGTAGTCATTGTGCCTAATCCTATTCAAACTGTGACTATTTAAATTCTGAACTTTCTCAGCAAGCTTCATTTTGAAAGTCTAACTGGATGTTTCATGTTAATTGTTACTAGGTTGAGCACGGAGCCCTGCATGTTCACTCAACTCAACTCACCTCAACTCAACTGTCACTTGATGACTAGATCCAAGCTACCATTTTTTTGACGAGTTGACAGCATACTGTACATATTTATGTAAAACCATAAGACCTTTACGTAGGCTTCAAGACAATGTGGCTTTTCTGAATCTGCAAAAGAAAAAAGTTCTAGAAAAAGTATACCTCTGCCCTGTCAAGGTTCTACTCTACACATAGAAAGGAAACACTGAGCTTTGAGCCTGTACTGTAGTTCATGGGTTAAGATTTTCCTTTTGTGCATGCAAGTCTGTTTCCCTAATCTCCAACACAAGAATTCCAGGTTTGCTCTCTCACCTCTCTCAGTATGTAGCTCAGTGTCTGCAAAGAGTTGAGCACAAGCAACAGCAGTATTTCTAATTAAATGTGTTCACTTTTGGTGATCAAAGCTGGGATAAGAGCATTTTACTTCCTCTTTGTAAAGGAAAGGGAAAATGTATGTGGTGATGTGGTGCTGAAGTGATTAAGAGATTTATTGATTAACAGAACAATAATAATAACTGAACAACAGTTTCTTCATGTAAAAACATAAAAACGTAGTAACAACAAAAAGTAACATTTGACAGTTGTAGTCGAGTATGCATATTTGCTGTCCTCTCTTAGATTTATACAATTGTAAAATAAAGACTGATGTGTTTCTGATGTGTTGATCTGATCATTTTGTTAGATTTCAATGATAAAAATAAAGATATTAGTTAAGCTTTTGTAGAATACATGTTATTCATCTCTACCTGTGTACCATTTCTTCTCACATACAGCATTTGTGTGAAGAAACATGTTCAGTATGAAATTCTATTTTCATGATCTTGCGTGGTGTGAAGCTGCTGTAGGTATTCGTGCTCGCCTTGACTGTGTTCTCAGAACAGGTCAAAAGCACACACTTGTTTTGTGCTGTTCACAAAAGTTGAGAGCACGAACTTGTTTCAGCTAAAAGCTTCCATACTCTGTCAGCGAAATGTTTGGTGGTGTTTGCTTGAAATAAATTCTCAGTATTTTGTTCTAATTGTATGACTGTGGCATGATTGTCATCAGACAAGACAAGACATCAGTACATGCTGCAAGGCACTAGAGTCATAAAGTTGCCTGCAACTTCTACAGATGTTAGAAACCGACCGGTGGATACACCTCCATAAAGATGATCTGTCCCTTCGATCACTGCTGCTTCTGTTTGGCTTTCCGCCCTGATATCATTGAACGTTGGACGATGGATCTCTCAGGACCAGTGCAGTACATTAACCAAACGTGTTATCTCCTTCCAAGCTTAATCTAATTTAAGGTGTGATTCTGCACCTCCTGCGCAAAGACATCAGTTTGCTCTTGGAACAAGCTTTTGTAATAGATTGATCCTGGATTGTTCACTTCATCACCAGATTTTGGGTAGCAACGGTGCTCTGGTACTAAGGAGAACAAACCAGGTGATTTTGAGACCTTTACAGTAGGATCTTTTCAAGACTTTAAAGCAGCTGATGCTATGAATACATTTCATGTATATACAATGTGCAGAATAACAAAGGTCCAGTGTGTAAGCGTGTGATTATTGTCCTCATTTTACACATGAACAAACTCAATTAAGACGTTAACTATATGATGGGTGAAGAATCTATCAATCTTTCAATTTTCTGGTAATTTGTTACTGACTGAATACATTGATTATGTCCTCCCTTTAGACCCCGCGGCAATATCAGTCACTTCCCTACACCAGATGTAGCAGCAGTGTAATATATCTATGATATCTGATGCTTGAATGGGGCTGAACCCAATTAAAAATTAGAGAATTATGGCAGGAAATCACAGAGTAACATCATTACAAACAGTGAGCGGTATCTGTGAATTGTAATTACTTTTGTGTTATTATAATTAGCCTACCATTAGTAGTACAGTACAGTCAGTAGCAGTAGTTGTACTACCAATTGTCAGTAGTCGTTCTGTTCTCATACTGCAGTCTTAATGTGAAGGAATACATTTCAGATAACCACCACTTTTTTCTTTGTCCTGTGCATGAAGGGCAGTCTGAAATTCTTTCTTTGTAGGTAAAAGTATCCCTACAATTACAGAGTGTCAGCCTTCTTTCTATTATCTTAGGTCAGTGCTTTAAATCCGTCCCTGCAAAGTACAGAGTATATAAGAGGAATTTGTTATCGTGTGTCATAGCTGTAACATTGCAAGCATTAGTAAGCCCTGTAGCCTGTACCTTTGTTAACAAGGCACAGTTGGATATGTTCCATGTAGCCAGAACACATATCAACTTCCATTTTCCTGGCATCGAGTAACTAAATAGATTAGAGCAGTAATAGGCCAGAGCAAGTTTGTGAGGCTCTCAGTGGTGTGTTATCTTTAGCTGCCGGGGTGCTTTATCAGGTTGAGTTGAAAAGGGTGGAGGGAGCTGAAGCAAGACTCCGACACTGTAAAAACAGACCTCAAAACACTAGGGAAAAAAAGTTACCAAGGGTAACTACAATTCCATGACTGCGTGCTGTGCCCTTTAACAGGATTTTCCACCCTGACGAAGCTCCACCATGGCACATGGATACAGATCAACACAGCAGACAAAACAGGCATTAGCCTAATAGGCACCGGGCCTGGTGCTTTCATAAGACACAAGACTTTAATATGCATAAAACTGCACTCTAGGAGCAAAGCACAGCCTTTCGCCATTGATGTATCCGAGACAATCTCTGACAACCCTCTATATGATGTATGGAGATAAAAGGCCCCTTATCTGTAGGTGGAGACAGGAGACAGAGCTGGAAGGTAGAGAATCTGAGATTAATAAGAATTTGGCCTACTCAAACAGTTTCAGGTGCCTTCTTGGATGTGCTTTACAGTGGCTTTGTTCCACACTTTCTTGCTGTGTTTTTCAAACTTCGTGCTGTCTGTGCTGAATCACAGCAGGGGTGGAATATCTGAGTTCTTCTGTACTTCTCTGCAACAGCAAAATTACACAACTAGCTGTAATTTTGGAGAGGTATGTGTCGAACAGCCCTCAACTCTTTTAAATATATTTTCACCCAGGAGACATTAGATTACTGCTGCTTGTTTCCTAGAGGAGCTCTGCAAAAGGTAGATTTCACTTCTCAACTGGTTGTATTGCTTTAATTCTTACATCAGTACAGCTTTTCCAGAGGCACCCTCTGACATTTCCAACTCCGACTTATTCTGTATTCTTCCCTGAGAATTGCTGGCAAACTGGATAAATCTGCCTCCCGTCACTGTGCCCTATTTACACCCTGCTTTGCTCAACAACCCCTTTTAACCAAATACTATCAAATTGGTTCCATGGTTAGAACGAATTTTAATGTTCAGGGGAATGGGGGGAATTAAATGTACCTTGTGTAGTGTTTGACAGCCAGTGGCGCTGTAGAGGCGGTGTTTTGAAGAGCGAGTTCCACCACCAGTGCATCTTTGTGAGGATGCAGTATATGAGCACACAGGTGCAGAATACACTTTCCTGGTAATTGCAGATGCGGATGAGGAGATAGGAATAGGAATAATAAAATGAAATCATAAAAGAAGATAGAAGAGATGATGGAATAAGATAAGGAGACAAATAAGGCAAACCTATAAACAAAGGTTTAGCACATGGTTTATGAGCCTAAGCAGCATGTTTTGCACCAAAATCTCCTCATGTTCATTGTTTACTGAGGATAAAAGTCCATAAATTTGTCAAGAAAAATGAAGAAAAATATTCTTTAGAAGCTTTGATGTTGCCTCATGTTGTCAAACTATACAAGAGTTAAAGGTCCAGTGTGTCAGATTTAGTGGGCTCTGTTTATGTATTTACAAGAATGGCAATGTGGAATATAATATTCATAACTATGTTTTCATCAGTGGATAATATTTTCATCACCTTAGAATGAGCCTTATATATCCATAGATGGTGCAGGTCCCTTTTCTGCAGAGTCCGCCATGTTTCTACAGTACAGTAGCACAGAATGCATTTCGCGGCCACCGTAGTTTCTCCTTCAGGAAGAAGAGGGTGAAGGAGTGTCCACAACACAGCTACATGACACTACATGCTTCACACTGGAACTTTAATTGCCATCATTTATTAGTGATCAGTTCTGCCCTCCATTTATATTACTTAAGGATTCGCGGAATATGAGCAGAATTTTTTCCTTTTGGAACGCACTCATTTATTATTTTAAACAAATGTAATATACAGATTTACTTACTTTCTATGTTCAATGACAAATTGTTCAGTCTGCCTTGCATATTTATGTACATGAGTTGTAGCCATGCATCCCCCATCAAATATGACGAGAAGTGGTCTAAAATGATTAATTGCACTAGTCTTATAGTTTTTTTTTGTTTGTTTTTTTTTTCCATAAAATTTGTCTGAGAACATGTAAAACACTTTATCCGTTTTGAATCATCCTATTTATCCTGATATATAAGTGAAACATTTTTGCCCATTAGCAAGTCTTTAGTCTCTCAAACCAAATCAATCAATCAAAAAAAAAAAATAAAAAATCAGAAAAAACATTTTTCACCTCTTTAACAGATAATATATATATATATATATATATATATATATATATAGAGAGAGAGAGAGAGAGAGAGAGAGAGAGAGAGAGAGAGACAGAGAGAGAGAGAGAGAGAAAATGACAGTATCATAACAATAGTGGGAAAAAAATATTAATTTGCTTCCATAAGGGTCAATATATATACACAAAATGTTTTGACTCTGCAAAAACTTTTTTTTTTTAAATTTGTGCTGTAAATCCTCTTGTGTACTCAGTACGGCATATACTGTATCAAGATAATGAAAGTGTCAAAACTTACTGTCTTGCATCAGTGAGTAGTTAGTCCCCAACAAAAACAATGTCATGACAAAAAAAAAAAAAAAAAAAATGAAGCATTTTCATGAACACTGACAGTCTTTTAACACAACATGTTTTTTCCTTCACCTCAGCCTCATTCATACCTTCAGCTTAGTGCCTGTCACAGAGGTTTGAGAGGCTGCTACCGTCCTGCCACTCAACAAACTTTTGAGTTTTAATTCTCACTCCAGGGAGATATTGTCTGTGCTGAGGAAAAGGCACAAAAAATGTTGCGAAATTCTTCTAGATGTTTCAGCAGTTTTCATCTTTTGGCTTCGCACTTTTATGAGCATAAAAGCTGTGAAGCTTCAAGCAAGAACGATGCTACAGTGTGAAAACTTATAGAAGTGGCTTTGCTTTCATATTGACTTAAAAGCTGTCCCTAGAGTTGCTGAAAATATGGAAATGCATGTATATGAGCTATTTTGTGTTCCCACCATCCAGTCTTTTTTGCCATGGAGCAACATTGAAGAAAGTTGGAACGGGAGTAATTTGCACCGTGGATTTGATAATTAAAAGACAGATTAAAAGACTTATTTGTGATGACTTTAAATGGTTGTTGATTCAATATGTAATATAGTCATAGGCTTAAGTTTAGTTCAGCCATACATGCAGTTTATAATTGATACTATCACAGTGTTTTTTTTTTTGTTTTTTTTTTTGTTTTTGTTCGCAGCTTAGTGAAATGAGCTGAGCAGGAAACAAAGTGTCGCTAATGAGAGCCTCACCACCATGCTCATCTCATCTGTTTCTTTTCATACAGATTGGGAAACCTGAAAGGTGCAAATCGGATTCCATACGTTTGTGATTGGATGTGGGACTACTTTGACCCTACAAAATTGAAGATGATGTTGCTATGGAAACTGCTGGTGCTGCAGTCACTTATGGGGTGCCTTGCAGGTAAAGTATCTTATTAAGAACTTTTGATGCATGCCAAAGCTGCTTTTGTGAAGTCTGAGTCCTTATTCATATGTATTTGGGGCATGTGACAGTATGAAAGCTGTAGTTTAGAAAAAAGCGACCTCAAGTAGATTAGTCATAAGCAAACATATTTTTTCCCCATTGATGCAAAAATAATAAGAATGTAGAGTCCATTCAACAAGGAAGTTATTGTTAAAGTAAGCCATTGTCTGCTAAAGACTTCCATTCACAGCCAATATTGCATTTTGGGCTTCGCCTTAGTGCTGCATGTGGCACTCAGAAAAGGTTAGAGATATCATCCTGAATGTGAATGAGGGGAGGGTGCCCCGTCAAAGATGGGATGAAAATGTTCTGTTTAATTCATTCATTCGTTTTTGACGGATCACGAATAGGGCCAAGACTATATTAGGAGTTAAAAAATGCCATGAAGCTAAATCCAGCTTTAAACCTAACGAGCATAGAAGACATTAAACTTTATAAAACACCCATTAGGGATTCTTAGTACAGCGCTACATAATGTTGAATCGTTTATGTTAAATGTTAGGTGTTATATTTGTGACGAACAAACAAGGAACCAAATAGTATAATCAAATAAATTACTAATAACTTCAAATAAATGAATAAATAAACATGTCACTATCAAAGGTTATGGTTAGTATGGACAGATTAAAGGTATGCTGTGGTGTTTCAACCACTAGTAGTGCTGTGGAGCAATGCTTTTATGGGTGGGTCCTCTGAATGAAAAATCTCCACAGGGTACCTTTAATGCTGATCTGAAGAATCTGAAGTGAACATTTGAGAACTTTTAGTTTTCTGAAGTGCAATACCATATTGTAGATATTAAATGTCACAAGAAAAAGTCCTGCATTCAAAATCTGACTTAAGTCATTTTATGTTTGATATTTTGTACGTGTATTTTGTTACTAATATGACTATATTGTTGCTTAATAGGCAGCAAAATGGCTACTGATACGTGACAGTTTAATACATCATATTTTCAGTTTAATATTTATAATGTACCAGAAGCATTTAATATAACTCATCAAAGTGTTTTTTTTTACTGTATACTGTTGCATAGTTACAACAATGAATTTTTTTTTTTTTTATTTGTAAAAACTTTATTTTGAAAAGTAACTAGTCAGATAAATGTAGTGGAGTAGTAGAAGTAGAGCGTAGCATACAATGTTAATAATCAGCGTAAATACCTCAAAATTGTACTTAAGTACAACATGTGAGTAAATGTACTTAAAAAGGAAAGTTTAATTTCCATCATCTTTCATTGTAAAATTTGATATAGATAGGGAGAGCACATTTGCCTTGCCTAATTGTTCATATTCCACAAATAATAAAATGAATCCAACTGTAAGATGGGTTTCAGAGCTCTATAAACTATATAAAGTCACTCACATTGGGTATTACAGTTACCTGGATTATTTTAGAGCGTGACTGACCCTAATTAGGTCTGTTAACATTGCTCCAGCATTTTAGTTACAGTAAATCGGCGGTCACTCAATCAGTGACTCAGTGAACCAATGCATGAATGAGTGAATTAAATATATATTAAAAAACTGTAAATATTGCAGCTACAGTAAAAGGTTAACTTCAGGTTAATTTCTCAAATTGATAGATAAAATAGGCTATGAGTTAACTGGAAATCCTTCCAGGGTTATTTCAAATGTCCATCATTCATTTAGTGTGCAGTAAAGTTGAATTATAGCTTCATTATACCGTGGTGCCTATTTCAGCCAGAGGCTCCCTGGCATTGATCACATTTTGATGGAGGACTTTAATTTGTCTCCTTTACAAATAGGAGGGGTCACCGGAGAGCATCAGTTGAATTACTCAGTGTTTAATCAACAGGTCTTATACGAATCAAGACGATGAAAAGACCCTATTGATGAAGTCTGTGTTCTGGTGAAGCGTTCCATCTCATTATTCAACACACATTAGGCCTGCTGTGGGACCTTTGCCCTCTTATGCACATTAGATTATCAGATTTGTTAACAGGAATCTTGAGCTATATTGCATTGTGCTCGTGATTTTCGCCTATGCATGTCGCTGCTCATCATTTGGTATGTCTAACAATCCTACGTGATTACACAGAAGACAGTTGGTGATAACGTGTTTTGAGTGTCACTGAATCCTCATGTCCTTTCAACATATTACCAGCAACATATTATTCTAACACAAATCTAAAGCCATGTGATTAATAGGATAGAGGACCTTTTTGGATTACTTTTAAAGTAAAACAGTGTACTTTTGAAAATCAAATTTTTTGTAACATTGGCCTTTGACAATCTAGAATAATTCTGCTTTGTCTTAACAGTAATAGTGTCCATGTCAGTTATAATAGCACAAGCAGAAATATCAAATAAAACATCACCTAAATAGACTTTTATGGTATGAGGCTAAGACAATGAGCTAGCTGACTGAATTTGCATAGTGTATATAAACAGGTGGTTTGTTTCTTCTTACTGGCTCGTATGTAACAACATCTCGCAATATGACACAATGCACTCGTTATTGTCAAGTTAAGGTTCAAAAGGTCCTGCTCATGCTTTAACCCAAAGTGTCTAAAGCATTTTAAGCCCCACATGTTGTTAGCTCACTAACCATTTATCCTAGCTAGGTTGTCAATAAGCATTATATAGTTTATAGCTACACAAGTGTGTAATGCCACATGGCTAATTTTGCAGGCATTCATCAGTCAGTCAATCAATCAAGCAAGCAAACAATCAATCAATCCTCCAGTACAGTTCAGATAATTTCCTTTAAAAAAAAAAAAGGCACCTCGAACCTCGACTGAGGGGTTTCAAAACGCCCATGCACAAATGCAATGCCAAGCAGTTCGTAAAAGCAAGCAGGTTCAAAAGTCTGTAAATGTGTTAACATCCAAACATGTTTTTGATGAAAATTGCAAATAATCACAAAATACATTTGTGACTGCGCACTTACTGAATACTCATATTCAGATTAATATTCAGACTAATTACATATTCACATATGCTACATGTGCAGCATATGCAGAATACATCATAGGGTTACATACTGGGATTAATGAAGACATTTCCTACATTCTTACACTACAGAGTGAGAGCAGCTCTCACAGACAAGAACATTCATGACCCGCAGCTATGCAAGGGTCACTCTTAGACTAAAATCAGTTTATCCTTCCTGCAAAACTCGCGTGGATATTTGCTTTCAACAATCTTTCAGGGATGTGTATACTCAGACCTCCATAATAGCAATGTGTTTTCAGCTGATCTGGAAATGAACATCTTTAGATCTTTAAGCTTGAGCACAGGATTATTGCACCAACCCTCCTGCTTATCAGTTTGGTACAAAACTGATGCTTATAATGGATGGTAAGGCCTGGATTAGAGAGGTCCCTGAAAATTGACTACTGCACAATTTGCAGACCTAAAAAAAGGCTGGCTTTAATATGATGCAGAGTGCAAGAATGGATTTACAAGTGAACTTGGTGAAAGAATCTGGAGCTACAGATATTTATTGCAGCTTTAGTTACACTCTTCAGCCATGGGAATCACAAGTTTTTTTTTTGGTTTTTTTTTGCACAAATGAGTAAAAAGCAAGTGCATGTTGAATCTAAAAATCCAATTACATTATAAAATGAGTAACACGCTTGTTCAGTAGCTGACTGCAACAAAAGGCACCAATGGACAGCAGTAATGTTTCATTTCAACTGATTTTCTGTGAGGAATTAGTAAGAAGGGCATTGATAGGGTTGAGTAGTGTGAGCTATGGCCAGTCTTCCAAAAAACAGAAATCACATCAAAGTTCAACAGAAATCACATCAAACACTTCTTCTGTTTGTGTCCAACTTGAAGTAAACACAAAGAGCACTCCCCTTGGAAATCCCTGAAGCTGTTGTACCAAACTGCACAGCATAGTGAATTCACTCGCAGCCTCGCTTTTTTCACCGGTTTGTTTACATACTGTATGTGCGAGGCTGAAGATCACTGTCAATTAAACTAGTGTGCATGCTAGAGAGGTGCTAGCAAGTGCGAGTAGGTTGTAGGTTTTTATTGTCTACAGGATCATTTCCAGTGATGGCTAACTGCTCAACAAATTAACCAAAATATGAATCTCCATCTAGCAGAGCACCACATATGTAGCGAACATTTCAAAAAGAGCAGGATTTTCCAAGTGACTTTTTTGGGGGAAAGATATTTTGTCCTATCTGAACTTCAGATTCAACATGCATGGTCAATGCAAAAGATATTATGTTCTTAATGTAGCCAGTCGGAAAGCAAGGTTTGAAGGTGGTGAATGATTGGTAGCATGTTCAATACACATAACTGGTGTGTATTCTGTCACAGATCTGCAATTAATGTTGGGATTTTTCAATCTTTCCTAAAATTTTAAGTGTTAAGTCTTTTCCCAACCTTAAACAGACTGTAGTTGCCATAAGCGGATAATATGTCCTATATATGTAAATATATGTGTCTGTATCCTATTTTTACTTTCACTAAATTTTCTGCATTTTCTTTTGCAGTTGGCCTTGCAGAACTGTCACGGTTCAAAATGCTGTTTGAATATGCGCAGTAATAATGAAGGAAAGGGAAACAATCATCCTAAGCTGGAATCAAACCATTTAAATCACACACACATACGTACACATAAACAAATAACACATAGCAAAATTCACAGCGGTGATAATCTACAGCATCTATATATATATGAAGTGTAATAGCTGCATGCAGAGTGTAGCGTAACCTGCTAGCTGACACAGTCATCCCTCAAGTCTCTGGCTTCCTCTGATATAATGCAGTGTTTTTCTCGGTTTTCAAGTTGAGATATATTTTTGTACATGTTGTTCAGTCAATGCTTACCGCAAACTTTTACCACCCTAATGTCAGTTCAAGTAAATGAAGTACACAGTGAGCTTTTATTTACTTTCCTCTGTGACATATTCCACCGCGCCTTCAACAGTTCTTTATTAGCTGCAGTAAACTTCATATAGCCTACTTAACCAATATATGTCTACATTACACATACAGGTTATTAAATCAGTTCCCTGTACAGTATGCTATGTATACATAATATATTATGCATTAATATTCACAGCACAAACAAAACATACATACTCATACAGACTCTACACTGAAGCGCTGCACATTTAAGAATAACAAAAATCAGTATGGTGTTTATAATTATATATAATAATATATAATTATATCAATCAATCAATCAGCTGTAACAGACAATTTAGTTAAGGTGTGTGTAACTTAACAAGTGACTAATAGCAATTAAAACAAATATCTACATTAGTTATACTGAAAAATTCAAAGTATCAGCCTCTTTAATATTTCATACTTAAAGATAACTGCCTCCAGCTTTCTGCTGATGTGAATAAGTATGCTAATATGACAAAGCCTCCTCTGTGCTACGCATCAAACATTTATTTGAATGTTAATTTATTTATTTGAATATTCATTTAACAAGATCATATATGGATCATGGGGGGATTGTGTCTTTTTTTGTCTCTGAACTTTATTCACCTGAGGGTTGTTTGCTGAGCACACTTACTTTTTTTTCAGCGTTAACATGATTTATGCTCATACTCACAATCTCTCCTGGGAACTGCCCAGTATGATCAAATTTGTTCACGCTATTCGCCACTAAGCTGCTCTACCACTTTGCTCAAGAGTAGCGGCTGAGGGTGGTGTATGTGTTTGGGGTTGTGTGTGTGTGTTCGTGTGCAGATTTAATCAGTTCATAAGCGTCTGAAGTAAGAGTATCTGCTGATATACATCGCCCATCTGTGATATCATAGGCATTGTTTTATGGAGCCCAAGAAGAGTATTATTGCTGAGGTAACAACTAAATAAACAATAAGCAGTATTTTGTAAGTCCAGTCATCTATAGAAAGAAGAAAAAAAAAATCAGACAATAACCCAGGATGTTATTAGATAAGACAAATAAGACTTTATTTATCCCAGCGGGGGATTCATGTTACTGTAGCACAGATACATGTTAAGAGTAAAAAAAAAATAGATACAGAACTATTTGAATAAAATAAATAACACATTAAAAGCTGTACAATACATACACTACAATACCTTACCCCTAAAATACACAGCATGCGGAACAGCTCAGGAACGGCTCTGCTCCGGAACCACAACGTACTCCGCTGTTCGTCAACTCACACGTAATCTGCTTGTGATGCGCACTGGTACGGCGCACGGCACGAGATTTCGCAAATTTGCTCATAATCACACAGTATTGCCGGCTGTAGTCTCTTTGACTCCTGCAATGGCATTCCACGCTGCATCTTTTTTGCTGTGAGGTGTTATAAATGATAGGTTGATTTTGGACCTCTAGAATCAACTTCTCCTCATCCACGGTGTCGACGGGGTGAAAAGACACCTGAAAACCTCTGACCTGTTGACTTCAGGTCGTCCCCGCCCATTATGACGTGTTCTTGTAATGAAACTCGATCCATGGTGAACACAGAGTATTTTATTTTGAAAATCAACCAGGGTTTTATTTTGTATTTTGTAGCCGATTTCCTTTCCCGCACAATCTGCTCTGTGCTGAATTTATGCGCCGTGCTCTGGGAAAATAGAAGCTCTGCGTATGTGTTGCGGAGGGGTGTCGGACTCCGCAGTTATTCCGGAGCCGTGTCGCAGCGGATCTGGAGACTGTGTGAGCTGACACACTGACTAAAGTTGAAACGTATCTGCTCCGCCGCTGTGGCGGAGCCGTTACGGAGTCGTTCCACATGCTGTGTATTTTAGGGGTAAGGTTGCGAGTGGTGAGCGAATTAACTCTACTTAAGAGTGTTGACATGCAAAAGAAATTCAGATATCTACATGCATCTCTAATATACATGCTTACAAGTATGTAATATTATATTGTCACTGTCTGATGAAAACAACGTCTTCATCTCCGCTGATAATTTTGACTTTTTTCTCTGTGTGGAATGTGCATAATTGGTCATTATGTATCTTCCTGACCAATGATCAGCTGTTTCGTTACATTATGTGTGCAGGATAGATAGAAGGAGGTTAGCTTTGGATAAATAATGTTTTGAGTTTTGATTCAAGGATAGATGACAAGCTCTGTGATCTCTCTGAACTGATTCAGACTGATGCACGCACGTCAGTGTCAGACATCCATTAATGTGGATCACACGGATTTCAGTCAAAAAATAGTCAAATAGCTTTGATTAGGTCAATGTGTTGTGTAAAGACATGTACGACAGTCATGCTGTTGATAGTTGAGGTGGGCATAAACAGGAGAGTTGAGCCTCCCACCCACGCATTGTTAGAACCATTTAATGTAATGCACGTATACACCTAAATATGACACATACATGGTTTTCAGCAGACAGCGACAATATATAACATTGTCAGTAGATTTTAAAGGATGAATTCACCTATTTCAATAAACAAAAACAAATCTTCTATTCTTACTTGACCAAGTAGTTTAGTCATGCATAGTTTTGGTTTTATGTGTTTTGAGGTGAGTAGGTGAGTTGAGTACCTGGAGATCCCCATACCAGTACAGTCGCTCACAATATTACTACTATAATGAATTTAACTTAAGATGGTAACAGTGTTATGTGCAAGTGAATCTGCTGTGAGTGAAACAAATATCGAACAAAGCCACAGAAAGAGTGAAATGCTGAATTATTACGGGTTAAAAAGGTTAAAAAGATCTAATTTAATGGTATGTGTCTGTAGAGCTGCTAATACTGTTACTGTAGTGTAATTTGTAATCTGCTGATCATCTTCTGGTTTAATCGATTAATCATTTCATCTATAAAAACTAAAAATAGTGAAAAATGTCCATCTCTGTCAAAGTCCAAGACGATGCCTTTAAATGTCTTGTTTTGTCCGTCCAAAATCCCAAAGACCTTCAGTTGACCTCAGCTGTCAGCCCAAACACATTGGAATTTCTGATGTAATCCTGAAAACATCTAAAAAGTTACATTTAAAATAAACAGCAGTGAACCATCCCACCAACTCAGTCCACGGTTACAGAGATTTGTTGTCTTCAAACAGTACAATGCGTTGTCAGTTAAAACGGTTGACAGTGAGGTCATTGGATTGTTCAGAGGAACCAGGACATTGTTTCTGGGAAGACATGTTGAGGTTTTTCAGGTGTCATTTTTCAATTCGTTGAGCACTGGAAGCAAAATTGGGTAGGCAGAGCTCACAGAGGTGGATATTTGAAAACCTCTGCAGTCAGCGTGAACAGCAAAATGCTGCCTGAAGTTGTATTATATCAATTGTTGTCTACGTTTGAGAACACTGCATTGAATTATTCCTTTAAGGCCTTCCACAATATCCACTTTCTACCAAGACCTTCAGACAACCCACACATGGCTGTACTCATTATATTGTTCAGTCATATAAGAGTTGTCTTTGCAGTTAAGCAGAGCCAGAGCCTCTCCCCTCCACCCCCTCCCCCAGTCTCCAGTGGCCCCAAACAAACAAAACAACAACAACAAAAAAAAAACAACAACTCATCTTTAAAATTATTAGAATAATTACTTTATGTATAGCTCTTCTTGGTAATATTCAATATATATGCCTCAGGTAACACACATCAATCTCCTTATAGGTAACTATAAATATGTAAATTAGTACCTGGCTGCTGTTTTTGTAAATGCAGTCTAATCAGAAATGAAAGCGTAAGAACCTTGTTAGAATAAAATGTTTTGTCAAACCAATCAGAGGCATTTTATGTAGCTAATTATTGTGCTTAAGCAAAGTAAAAACTTAAGTTGAGAGAAATAAAGTGTTGTTTTGACAAGCGGTGCGTATTTATAAAAAAAAAATATATCATCATAATGGATTCAATGTTTTATGGTCCTATTAGGGAAACCAGTAAAAATGAGGTTGGTTGCTCCTGTCAACTGTTCATTAATTAGGCTTATTGTCCATTTACAGTTGGTAGTGTTTTTAAATTGCTATCAAAGTCATAGAGTTTCCTCTGGATACGAGGTGCAAGTACTCCAAAATAAGAGCATGACAAAATAACTCTATTTATTTGTTTTAAATGACATCATTATCCTGTTAAGTTTGGTTTTCATTTACTCTGCTTTTTCAAAACCAGTGAGTGTGAAATGGACCTTTTCAGTTAAAACATATGCCATATATCAGTGTCCGGACTATAGAAAATGAATATTCCCAGCCCAGTGAACTACTTATGTGCTGTGACAGAACTATCTATTCTAATAGTTAAAAGAAAGCCTGACAGATACGTGTGGATATCCTCCATTCTGTACCCATCTATGAAATATTTTACGCCCTCGCAGGCCTGCCCAGACGTTCAGCGAGCCTCCAGCAGCTTGGTGAAAAGATAGTTTCTTCAAGGGTCATGTGTCGCTAACTCTGTATCTGTTTCACTTGTGAAGCCTTGTGTATTATCTGGAACAATCACAGTGGACGCTATGTCAAATGAACACCACGTAGAGGCTCAGAAAAAACAAAAAACAAAAACAACTGCACAAGATATTTGATCCGCCTCCTCAGAAGATGCACTATCTTCTGCTTTGCTTTGAGGGCAGGTTGTTATGAGTGTTATGAGAGTGTGTGAGGGAGTTGATGAAAACCTTATTTCACAAAATGAACTTGACTTGCATGCAGAACCGTGCTTTTTTTTTTTTCTTTTTTTTTTCTTAAAACTGTCACTTGTCACAGAAACTGCTCTTTGACAGACCAAAGCAGCTCCACTGTGAATCTGGGAGCACAGAGATGAATATAGGAGGCTGATATCCTCTCATTTATAACCCTTGCCTGTCAGTTCAGGAACATTTTGGATTACTGCATACGTTTTATTTTTAGAAGTTTTCTGACAAAGACCACACTGTAATACACAGAGATGTACTGATTGACCTGATTTAACATTGCACATGAGGTAAGTGGTAATAGACTTAAGAGAATTAAAAGCAACCAAACACCAAGCTGTGGGTCTATAAAATCACACACTCTTTCCAATCCAGGGTTCTGTAGTATAAAAGGTAAACAGATCGAGTGTTTGGTAATAAATTAAGATCAAGTTACTCATGAATGGTTTATCAGTTGGAGAGTGACCAGTACAGCTACAGCTCTGCTGCTATTATTCCACCTGCCTTGAATATAACGTGACCAACAAAAACACCGACTGAAAAACGTGCCACCAAGAAATACAATATAATCAGCATGACTGTTATCATCATTATGATTGTCATCATTATGATTGTGATGTTTTGGCTGTTGCTGGCTGATCACCACTTTCAAACGCAGTTATGATTTACACCATCATCACAGACATGATTGAGGCCAAAAAGTTGCGTGAGCACCAAACAACCAGCCTGGTGTGAGCACAATTTTCTTTTTTTTCTTTTTTTTTTTTTTTTTTACTGATAATTTGCCAAGACCCAAATCTTATTTTAAGTTTATTGTAGTGTTTTAAGTATCACCCAACTGATGCTTTATTTTGGGCACTTCTGTATTGCAATGCAATTCTTTGTGACTTATTAGTTAGCATTTACAACAGTACAATAAATCTGTATTAAGTTAATTTAAAGTTGGCCAAGATGTCAACTTTAACTTAAATTCATCCTCTAGCTCTACTTCTTAGTCGAGACAAACCTGAATCAAAGTTACTTTACTCAGCTGCATGTTATTGTAATTATACTAATGAATGAATAATAATAATGATAATGCATTTTATTTATTCATGGAGAGCTTTTCATTATACTCAAAGACACTTTACACTTGGTAGAGCAGCCGCCCCATGTGTGAAGGCTCAGTCCTTGCTGCAGAAGCCCAGGGTTCAAATCCAACCTGTGGCTCTTTCCCACATGTCATTCCCCGTCTCTCTCTCTCCACATTCCTGTCACTCTTCAGCTGTCTCTGTCAAATAAAGCTTGAGAAGGCCCAAAAAATAATCTTAAAAAAAAAAAAAAAAACACTTTACACAAGTGAAATCATAATCACACAACATTAATCATATTTTTAAAGCAGTTCTACAACCCTGATTCCAAATCATTTTTTTTAAAATCTATATTCAACTTAGTACATTGTGTGAAAAACAATACTCCAACAGTTTAAGGATGTTTGTCAATGCACCATTGCAAGAAGCATGTATTTCACCACCTACAATCTTTAATATCATTAAAGGATTCAGAGAATCTGGACAAATTACTGCATGTGAAGGCGAAAAAAAAAACAAAAAAAACAACAACAAGTGTGTTTGACCTGCTCTCAGTCAGGCAGACCTGCATTAAAAACCAGCTTAATCATATATAGGAAATTACTACATGTGCTGGGAAATACTTCACTTGGCACTGCATCTCCAAATGCAAGTTAAGCCTCCACCAAGCCAAGAGAAAGCCATATATCAACAACATCCAGAAGCGCAGCTGTCTTCTCTCAGCCTGAGTTCATCTGAGATTTTCTGAGAGTTTCAGAGGGAAGGTGCAGCAATGGAGCCTTGGACCCATGAGGTTGGCATCAGAGGAGTGGAGACAGTGTGTGGGTGGAGCCGGTCAGTTAGGTAGCAGAGGGTCTGGTTATGGAGGGCTGTATGAGTTAGGAGAAGGCTATGAATGTAACCATTGCCTCATTTTGGACATAAATAACATGTCATACCTGTTTGTACAGTTATCACCTGATTCTTTATTTCATTTGTGTCCCCAACTCGTCACCTATGATGTTTCAGCAGTTCACAACATTCCTGCCACTGTGTCAGAAGTACAGCCAAGGCAAGTATTGGCCTAAAATGCTCAGTGAGCAGCTTAACAGCTCTATTCAGTGGAATACACTAATGCTGAGACAGACATGTAGCTCGGGGAACTGTGTAGCCATTTAGCCATGTGTCACCCCAAGACCGGATTCACTGAGTGAGTCATAGCCTGCCCTGAGCAGGACACAGCATGTGCTTGACCACTGCAAGCTTACTGTCATCGCAAATAGAAAAATAGGACAAACTGCTGAAGTCATGGCAAAGGGGCATGGAAGCTGACATTCAAAACAAGGTTAAAACAATATTTTTTTAATATAATGTAATATTTTATCAGACTTCACATGGCAAATGAACAACAATCCAGCTCATATGTACGTTTCTGAACTGCAACGCAGCTGAACCTTTTTAATGAAGATTTCTGTTTAGATTCATGGATTTAATTCTGTTAAAAAATATAAATAATTTTTGTATAATTTAGCAGCATCCAACATATTACAATAGATCCACCTGGATGATACAATATAGCCTTAGCACAAGGCTACTTTATTTATGCGATACAAGTATGTCCTAAAAAATACACTGCAACATGCATTTTTATATAAACAACCCTTGTGCTACAAAATGCTAAAAACATTCAGTATAATTCAAAAGTATACTATTAAAGGTAAGTTTATTTATGCATGTATTGCTGCCATACCAGAAAAATGTGTCAGTATGACATTATAATGTGAAGTTTGTGTTTTGTAATAACGTTAACCTTGTTTGAATGAGGAAAAGTGTGCTAAGAGCAGATAAACTTTAGAATATGGCTCATTTACGTGACTTGATTAATATTTAGTTCATGTTAGGGTTGAGACATGGCGAGATTCTGTTGTTATTGAGCACAGTGAATGATATTGTGATAAGTACCAACCAACTTACCATGTTAAAATGTGGAAATTTTTAACAAAGTAAATTCTCCCGTTATATAATGTGAAACGTTTCACGTTATAACATGATACTGATGAATGTTTGTTAAATGCGTCTGCGTGGCAGCAATACATCTTCATAATAATCCACATTTTTATGTGACATAAAAATCCAAATTAAAAAAGTAAAAATGAAAGCTATGCACACCTTTCACTAATCACACACATGTAGCGTGGAATGGAATTCAAAAGGTAGTTGCTCAGTATGAATATAATTGTACAGCATAATTGGTATAAATATAAAAGGATGTTTTTATCTTGCACAAAAATGTGTTTTAAATCACTTCTTAAAACACATTTTTATAGACTTTATAGATTCTATAGAGACTTTTTTTATTTTTAAATGTATTCTTCTTATGCCTTTATTACTTCTATTAAAATGTGGTGTGTGAATGTGTGTGGGTCGTATGCAGTGCATTTTCTACTTATTTGTATCATTCTATATTTTGTTGATTTTATTGATGTTTTTATCTTATTTTTATGTATTGTTGAATTTTCAGTTTGAATTGTTTTATATTGTCCTGTCTTTTAAATGTCTTTTTTTAATTATAATAGTAATTATTATTATTCAAAAATGTATGCATACCACTCCTTAGCCTTGTTTGGTGGGATCTTGCATTCAACCTCATGGTAATAATAGGGCTATAATTAGATTTCCAGCTCCCCCACAAAAGCACAAAGTGTGTTTTGTGGTGAAAAATATCATTTTAATAATATGAATCTTTAGCTGAAAGAGGCAGTCTTGCTTATCAGTGCAGAAATATCATACGGCTATGTCATAATAAACATTTTACACTAAATTCACATAATTAACTCAGAACTTTAAGCAACTGAACTACCAAAACTAAGAATGATTTTCCTTTGTAATTGTAATGTAAAGCGGCTGAAGACTTATGCATTAAGCATTATCCCCTACATTATGCAATAAGTTGCCCCAGAAGATTTATACTTGTGCTAATGGGGACAATTTATATAGTGAGTTATTGGGGCGGACAGACAGATCACTTGTAGGTCTAATTATGACATTTCATTAAAGAGGTATCTGAGAAGGTGCTATGGCAATTTTTGCTCCAGCGTGCAGTGAGAATGCTTCTCCACTTGGCCTGAAAGTGAATTACGGAAGCAGCTGCACATTCGATAAGATAAACTCTGGGGCTGATTTGTTGCACAGCACCACGATTCCCACTTCTGTTGTTAATCCCACAAAGACGATAGTTATCTGATGTGATATCACATATGTGAAAGTACAGGTTCAGTAACAGGCGGCAGCTTCCTGTTTGTGTTGGTGAAGGGTTATGAGCAGGGGGGGGGGTCATTACCTGTACTTCAAAACATACTTTGAAAGTAATGAAATCAGATGGTGCTATCTACTCAGTACATTAAATTATTGCAGGCAACAGATGCCACTCTTTAGCATATCAAAGAGTTCCTCCTTCACCGGTTTGCTCAGTTATTATTTGTGTTTGTATTGGCCATGCACGTTCATTTGGCAGTAATGTGATCTAAGCTGAATTTTCCATTTCCTCAGTGGACTTTTTTCAATCAACTGCAACCTAAAGTGAAGTAAAGAAAGGAAAAAGTAGGCCTAGGACATAGCGGGAAGAGCACAGATGTAATTAATAACATTAATAATGGCTGCATTGTGCATGCCGGATCGCCATCATGTCGTGCTGTGAACTTAATGCGGGAACCACTGTTTGACATTGAATACGGTGCCTTGAAATTGAATGTGATTATTTTTTTCTTAATTGGGATTCATCTTTTGGAGACACGTGCAGGACTATGAGACTTGACTGGAGTACTGCTAAGTCGGCCAATAGTGAATTTAGCCTCACTTATCCAATTAGCCATGTGGCACTGTGCCTTGTTTCCTCAGCCAGTGATCTAGCATTATAATCCCCTCTTGATGAAAGAGTTAGTAACTGTTTTTTTTGCTACCAGTGCTGGCCCACACTGAGGTATAAATACATCCATTTGTTGTGCTGCTACAGAAAATGTGGTTTTACAATAGTATAGGAGTTATTGTGATATAAAATATACACTCGTACACATGTTATTATAGGTACACCACTAATGCAATCCAACACACAGCTCAGTCAAAAAGCCAACAAAGCCTATAATGTTCATTGTTTTCTTGTGAATATTAGAAGCATCTGTCACGACCCGGCTCTCAGGCCATGACAGAACAAAGGGGAGACGTGGATGGAAGGCAAAAATCACATGAATTTCAAAAAGATTGAGCAAATTTAAACAAAGACTACACAGAGGGAGAGATGAGGTGTGTTTATCAGTAGTGAGGGTGTGTGTTTGCATGAGTGTGCGAGATTTTGCATGAATGAAAGGAACAGAACCATGCCGCCTGTCAGAGAGAGAGACCAGTCAGTGGGGTATGGTTTTATAGCTGAAATCACCGGGCCCAGGTGTTTCTAGCTGTCGTCATCAGCTGCTTCTACCTGCTGCAGTGAAAAAACAGGTTGTAAATAAAGCAGGCAACCGTCACACATCGTTGCAGTCAGATGTAAAACCAGCACAAACTGCAAAGTCATTTACAGCACACCTCTCTGACAGTGTTAACAAGCATGATCATGTTTAAAGGTTTAATTATTGACAGAGCTGTTATATAAGATTGTTTACCTATAGTAAGTGATTTCTGAATGTATATTTCTATGCATTATCACTACATTAACACATTTTTACATCTAACCCCGAAACCCCATTGGGCATGTCTCTGTCATGTCGTGGCTGCGATGCTGTTTTGGTCTGCTCTGCGTCCTCATCAGGGTCACGGTGAGGCTGGAGCCTATCCCGGCTGACTTTGGGCGAGAGGCTGGGCACACCCTGGACAAGTCACCAGTTCATCACAGGGCACATGGAGACAATCATTCATGCTCACATTCACACCCACGGGCAGTTTAGAGTCACCAATTAATCTGTTAAGCGCATGTCTTTGGACTGCGGGAGGAAGCACACGGAGAGAACCCACACAGACACGGGGAAAACATGCAAACTCCACACAGAAAGGCCCCAGCCAAGGTTCGAACCTGTGAGGCGGCAGTGCTAAGCACTGCACCACCGTGCTGCCTCACACACTTATCATTATACCCATAAAACAAATCAAGATTAACTCTTAACCAGTTGAGGAATTATAATACAGCAGACTTGCAGAAGGTGTCAGCCATGCGGTCATCTCAGGTGGGACAGTGTGACATAAAGGACATAAAGCACTTGGCACAAGTCCTACAAAAATATTGTACAAGGAATGTTATTGTGTTACGTTTCCAACATATCTTTTAATACCTTTTGTGCTGCCACGAGTTTCCTTTCATTTCTACAGGCTGTGATAACAAAAATGTTAAAACTTTAAACTCGCTTTAGATAGTGATCCATCACGGTGAATATGATCCCAGCTTTTATTTCTATGAGATTATCGCTGTGTGGTAATGCTATGAAGACTTTTGAAATCGTTCTGCATTTACAACTGCATTACCATACAATCATAATGTAAGGGTGATGGAAATAGAAGCTGACAAGATGTTTAGTGTGATGGATCACATATCTCAGGCGAGTGAAGATTCCACAAATGAAGTTTAAAGACTTAGTGAAATAAATGAAAAACAATTACAGTGTGGAAGAAAACTAAATTTGAAGATATGAATGATTCAGTAATCTCATTCAAATGTTTCCTTAACAATCCTGCAAACAAATAGCTGCATTCCAAATAAAATCCACATGCACTAACCTCTCTCTTATTGCTAAATTTACACAAACAAACATCACTCCAACTTCAGTCTCACTAAAGGTGCTCATTGATTCATTTATTCTCCTCGGTCAATTCTGCGGTTTAATATTGTTGACTAACTAACGGATGTGCAGCATCTGTCATAGCAGCAGCAGCAGGACTCCTGGATGTGGCAATAACTGCCATCCAGAATGATGCACTGCTAATGTGTCTCCAAAATCATGCCCATTGCCCATGAAGGGCATTTCTTAGGTTGACGTGCATGTCAGATGGCCTTCTGTGTCAAGGTCTCTCCTAGTACTGCTGCCCTGGTCTCTTCAGGCCATTTTACAGTGACAGGATGAGCACTGACCTCTGTCATTCCACTGGGTGAGCAGCCTGCGGTGAGCCTGACGGTACTAGGCCAGCTGAACCGTGCTGCTAGGCAGACTCCCTGGCCCCTGTGCCCCAGGGTCTCTGTACGCGCACACCTCCAAACGGGCCCAGCTGTCCCCACTTCATTATGTGCTGATTAGGAGTAGATTACTCTGTGAGGTGGGTTTGATCATCTAATCCAGAGCACTGCTTAAGGTGGCAACAGCATTTAAATGAAAGCAGGTCTCATTTTAGCAAATCTGTACCTCGCAACATGACCTCAGAACACCACCATTTGAACTATTTTGACTCTCTGAGGTTTTCATCATTTAAACAACGTTTTCTCGCCTATTAAAGCTTTCATTAGAGCTGAGATCTGCTTGATGACAGTATTAGTGAGAGCTCAGCCGTAGCCCATGAAATTAAAGAGCATGTCTTGCTAACCTGGAGCAGACGTCTCTAGGTGCACTCACCTGCTCTTCCTCAAGAGGAGCAATTATGTCAAGATGAAGGAGGGGCGGGGGAGGCATCCCCACATGGCCTCAGAGCTAGGCCCTTGCTAATTGGCTGTGTTAGGGATTCAGAGCAGGTTCAAGAGAAAGCACTCCCCCCTCCCCTATTCACTGCCCAACATCTTTGTTTGGCTCTGTTTTGCTTTGTCAACTCTTGCCTTTTGATATGCATATCAATACATGTTTTATTCATGGCCTTTAGGAGTGAAATCAGTCGAGATCACCTTGCTGTTGTCTGTAAGCACAAGAAGTTTTCGCCTTGTGCATGTGGACCGGGTTTGCCATTTCAAAGCTAGCTTTGTGATGCCGCCTCACTGTCATGCAACCCCCCCCCCCAAAAAATGAATGATTTATGTGACTGTCACGCCGAGGGTGCAAAACAACCCAGACTGTACATCACACACACCATTCTTTCAGTTTCACAACAGCTTGTTGTTTTTTTGGGGGGGTTTTCTTTGGGTTTTTTTTAACGAGACGGCGATGCTAATTGAGAGGCTGGAAAAGAACACTGATGAGACGCTCTTGGCACAGGCAGGGTAGGACAGCAGAGGAGAGGCTGAGCTACAGGGGTTTACTACCCACATCCCAAAGGGCACACGTGCAGTACCTGTTTCACCAGAGCAGAGGCTTTGTGTTAATCATAATGCTAAATATGCAAACTTTAATTAAAATTCTTTTCCATTACAATCATGTCAGTGTTTATTAAATCTCAGGACCCCGCTGCTGTTGAGACCATATCTGTGAAATCAGTGCGTGTGTGTGACTATTACAGTAAATTATGCAAGACAATTCAAAGTTTTCCTGATTATCTGATTATTATTAGAAAGACTGTGAGCTGCTCTCAGCCTGAACACATACCTCTGTTTCATGCAGGCTTTGACCTCTAATTGGACTCCAGGCAGGGGCTCTGTCTGAGATCATAAAACTAGAGTTACGATGCTTCAGCATCAATAATGATGCCACGACAGAAAAGGAGACACGCTCTGTATTCTCCGAACAAAAAAAAAAAGGTCTGATATACTGTATATATATTTATACAGTATATCTTCTTTCTAGGTCAAACCACTGTTCTGTTCCTGCTAACGGAATTTAGTGAGCAATATCAACACATCATTTCCCACATGATGAACTCTGACATGGATGTCCTCAAGCGTCCACACCCCAAAGATATTCAGCGTACTGGCACAGAGGACTAAGAAATATTCACATCCAAGAAGCTGGAATCAGAAAAGTTGGACATTTTTCTTAAAAAAAAGAATCCAAATCACGCACACATATTACAGTATCTGACAATTAGTAACTAATCGACTAATCAACTAATTGTTGAAAACAAAGCCCACGGTGACATCCTCGAATGTCTTCTTTTGTCCATAACTCAGAGATATTTAGTTTACCGTCTGTGAGGAAAACTGCTACTTACAAATGATATATTATTGTTTCATTTGGAGGATTTGTTGGGGAAATGAGGACTCTTCTTGTTTAATGTCAGCTCAACTCATTTCCTTGATTTGACTAGATTGATTGATTATTTGTTTGGTCAGTGTTCTTGTTTTGTCAAAAGGTGTTCAGTTCACTGTCGTAGAAGACTAGGAAACCAGAAACTACTCACATCTGACTAGACAAGCAAAGCAATACAAACGGTATTTGCCGATTAATTTAATAGGTGGCAACTAATTGACTGATCAACTAATCGATGCAGCTCAACTTACAAATGACATATTTTGTTGTTTCATTTGGAGTAGTTGTAGGTCAAGGTCTATTCTTGTTTAATAAACTTTAATAAATTTTCTCAATTGATTGATTGTTTGGGATAAAACAGTGAAAGATGTTGATGACAAAGCCCAAGGTGAGTGTCTCATTGTTCCACAAATCAAAATTATTGAGTTGAGTGTCATAAAGAACCAAAGAAACTTACAATAAACATATTCTGTTGTTTCATTCGGAGGACTTGTTGCGGAGGTGAGGTGTCTTCTTTGTTGTTTCATGGCGTTTGCTACCTGGTAACTGTTTTTAATATCAATTAATCTGTCAATCATTTATCTTGATTAATTGCTTAGTCATTTGTCCTGTTTCCCAAAACCCAGGGTGAGGTCCTTGAATGTCTTGTTTTGTCCACAACTCAAACATAATCAGTTTACTGCCAAAAGTACTCAGAAAAAAGAAAATATTGTATATATATATATATATATATATATATATATATATAGAAACTGAAATCATAGAATTTAGACATATTTTCATTCAAAGTGATTAACTGATTATCACCATCTTTGGCAAATAATTTAATAGCTGACAACTAATCAACTAATCTTTGCAGCTCTTCTTACAAATGACATATTTTGTTGTTTAATTTGGGGGCATTGTTGTGGAAGTGAGATGTCCTCTTTGTTGTTTCATGCCAGATGTCACTGCTGGGTAAATTATTATTTTCATTATCAATTGATCTGTCGATCATTTTCTCAATTAACGAATTGGTTGTTTGGGATGAAGCGGTGAAGTGTTGATCACAAAGCCCGAGGTGACGTCCTTGAGTGTCTTGTTCTGTCTACAAATCAAGAATATTCAATTGACTGTCATAGAGGAGCAGAGAAATCACTCTACTTACAACTGACATGTTTTGTTGTTTAATTTGGAGGACGTCTCGTTGTGGAGGTGAGGTCTCTCTCTTGTTGTTTCTTGCCAGGTGTTTGCTGCCTGGATGCTATGCAGGTGTTACATCATACGTGCTAATGCTTGTATACTCATTTGTCACTTCACTGGGGAATTCAGTCACTCCAGTGGGTGACTACATGTCTGTCTGAGTGGAAAAAAACATCAACCCAATTATAGTGTTCAAAATGCATCATAATTAGAGGGCGATGGGATAAGAAAAAAAAAAAGATTTATTTCTGTCTCAACAAACCTCTTCATGTAGATATTCAAATGTTTACCTATAAAAGTGATTGGCTCATTGTTTGGGAAGCATACTGTGCAGTAAGGCTTTAAATGTCCACATTAGAGTGCCATGCTGTTCACTAACCATGCACAATAAATTTCCAGCATGCCTAATACTACTGGCAGAAGAGAACAACAAAAAAGTCTTATGTTCTGAAACTCAAACCGTACTTACAGGGATTATACAAAAACCATGAGTCAGAGGTTTCTTCTGATTGTATTCCTGCAGAAAGAATGCATTCATCTTTTTCTGTGTGTGCACATTTCTTGAAAATAATGAGATACAAAGGATGCTAATCAAACTGTACAAATAAAATCATCATGTTCTCCCTTCTAGGTCAGCCACTGTTCTGTTCTGCTAACATAACTAACAATCACAAATCATACTTGACATTTCGCACATAATGAACTCTAACACGGATGTCCTGCAATGTCCTTTTCTTTCTTAGGACACTTTGTACCTCAACTCTGTGGGTTTTCTATTGTGTCTCCAATAGTGGGAAAACATCTCCAAACAGGTCAGGCTGAAAGCATGAATACAGTTCAGGACGGCCAAATCAGAACCGTTTTCAGGCTGTTAATCTTTTCCTTTATGGCCAGCTTAGGCGAGAGAGAGCATAGTCCGTCCAAAAATATCTCTCTTCCAGCTCTTAGAAGATCGATTCTGATACCATCTGAATAGCTGTTTGATTGTAGCATTGTTGGATGACATTAAAACCTGCCAGCCCTCAGTGGATTAGTTTCAAAGACCCAGTACACACAAGGCTGCAAAAGACAAAGTAAGTGATCGCTCCATGAGTGCAGGGGTGGTTGTTTTGCAGGGTAAAGTCTTTTGCACCCATTATGCATTTTATGCATTTTTATAATAATAATAATAATAATAATAAAGATTTATTCTTAAGTAACTGCTTTCAAAATATCATGAACTAACACACCTTGTTTTCACAGAGCAATAGAGGGAAATTAAATGTGTGAAAGAAGAGGTGGAATAGCTGCAGTTTAATAAAGACTCAATGATCAGGGTGTCTAATTTCCAGCGTGAAACAACACATCTCTTTATAGTGAAAGGCTGCAATAACCAGTCATAAAGGGGGACTATCATTTCATATCCTTAATATTATCTTTTGATTATATATATATAAAAATCTGTGATATACAAAGAGAAAAAATAAATGTGACAAAAAGGAGGTGGGGAGCCAGATTTCAGAATCACATTTGTTATATTCAGAACCCTGAAGAAGATAAAATTACATCTCATTTGCTAATGAAGACAAGGACAATAGAATCAATTACGAATAAAGATATATATTATATGAGTCCATCATCTGTTTCTCTCTTTCCCTCATTTCTTGTCATCCTCAGCTGTCCTATCAAATAAAGTCATTAAAAAGCTGAAAATATGCATATAATATATACATATTGTACAAAATATCATGTCAACATTTTCTAAAAGAAAAAAACAAAAAAATAGTTTAGATATTATATGGACAATATCTGAATAATGAAGGTGAATGTGAGAATAGTGGAAAGAGTTGTTTCAGGAAATGTGAAGCCAAGAAATTTGAAATCAAAATACCATAAAAGCAACATTGATATTAGCAGAAAATACAAGTGCAAATCCAATAAAGAAAAAATGCCCGATATACATTGAGTAACACTTTGCTATTGCTAAATTGCTAATGTTGTACTTGTCTCAGGTGATACAGGTGAACACAAGAGTTTTTCCTTTCTGACTCACTTTCTCACTGACTCACTCGATTTCCAAACCTCTTCATATTAATTTGCCTTTAGTTCCTATACTTATAATGTGTTCATAGCTGGTAAATGTTGAACATGCACATCAAAGCCCAATTATACACTTTAATTTTAGCTGATATAAAGGTTATGTCATTTCTTTTTGATCACACAGATCACAGAGGCAGTCAGGTTTGCACAGTTGAGGTTTAAACTTGAGGTCTAACCTTTAATCATTCAATTAAACTTTGCTGATGGAGGTCATGATTGTTATTCTGTTTATATACTTTGTAGCCATTCGTGTTCATAGGAATGCAAGGATGACTTCATGTCACTTTAAGGGAACCAAGACAGCCAGAAAAATATGTTACTTTTTATTCTGACTTTTAATCTAAAGGATGTCTCCCACATTGTGTTGGAAAACAGTTAGTCATCTTTTTTTTTTTTTCCATAAACCTTGGCTCAGATAAAGATTCAATACATGAGATGATAGTGAAATGTTTGAGAAGGCAAATATGTCAGTAGAAGGACACATAATGTAAAAAAGAAAAAGAAAAAAAGCACAGTGTAAAAAAAGCCTATGATCTTAAGATGAATAGCACCCTGTGAAAGTTTAATGCACCAAAATAAACACACAAGTCGACTATAATACATTCAAATAAGAAACTGAATCATCCGACTGTCACAGAGAAAAGTGAAATCTGTAAAGATCAAAGCCTTTTCCTGCGTCTGTACATATTTTTCACCCCATTTAAGATTTTCGAAATCTTTGAATGTCACAATAATGTAGGCAACAGCCAATTTCCAGAGCGCTGCTGGTATTCCCTGTGGCGGTAACCTGGTGCTTTGGGCTGACATGTTTCTCCCACACAGCCGCATGCAGATGAATCAGGTTGTAACCAAGAGAAGAGAAACAGTCCATCACAGGTGTGTGAGGCCTACTGGGAGGCCTGGTAAAGGTATCTGAGTGTTAGAAAAGCATAGGGTTAGGATTTTAATGATGACCTACTTCTGTTCTGCTCAGCACGACTCCGCTGTGTGAGGACAGGCTAAACAGCCTCCTCTGAACTCAGTAAGAGGAAAGATCCCAGCTGGGTCCGTGCACAAAGAAAAAAAAATAAGCTGGACTTAGCCTCATATCATACATGCTGTACATACTCTACATAGAGTCAGATAACTTGCTCTGAAAAGATACAAAATGGCATTCAAGTTTGTTTTTTTTTTTGTTTTGTTTTAGATTGTTCCTATTGTTCCTATGACTTGATTGATCCAATCACAGACATCATGCACGTCAAAATTTGCAGAACTGAAGTGGTGGTCACAAGTTACAGTCACTTATCCATGTGAACCTGGTGGGGTGGCCTGCTCCTGGTGTTCAGGGTTAGGGTTAGGGTGTCTCCATTTGGTGTGAATGCTCTTGAAAGCCTTCATAACCATTACTTCCACTTTATTATTCTTCCACCACTTTTCTTGGCTCCCCACGAGGCGACAGAAGTTACACTCTGAGTAATAAGCTCGAGTTTGAGTGGTGCCTTTCAGCTTGATCTCTATTAAATGAATTGTCAGACCCAGGAGTCGCTCAGCGGTTTGCCGTTGCCATGGCAATCTTTAATTGCAGGTGGGAACACACAGCTGATTGAGATGTGCTCATTAGACTTGCTTCTCTGATCTCTGTGGTGTCCTAACCGTGTCCACAGTTTCCCAACTCTATGTATTCCTTCAGCTGCGTCTTCATAACAAAGTCAAGCCAGCGATGCAGTTCAGCGTCAGCAGTCTTCTCTGGCTTCTCTTGAATACTCCCTTGTGTTTTGTTTGCCATGAAGAGGACAAATAAAGCTTTCAGAGATAATGAGCTTGCTAATAGTCGGTCAGCAAACATGTTACCTCATTAGCTTAGCTTGGTTGCCAATGGAACAGGAATTTCACGCAAGGTATTCAGTCGAATTCATGACTTCCTTACACTTCTGCATTAAGGAACACTTTTTAATACTCTGACAGTGGATGTTAAAATGGTGCAGCAGATCTACTGAGCTACCATGCACTATTTTGGACTCTTTGGCTCTGTCCCCTCAGAGTTCAACACTGTCAGAAAGCCTTGTTATCGGTCAACAGCGCAAATTCGCAAAGTTGAACTCCTACTGAACTTTCATACTGATTAATTTCAACCCTTGAGCAGACCCTCTGATCTCAGAGATTCTGTTAGAAAGAATTGATTTTCATGAAATCATTATAAAGATCTCTCGTCAGATTTCAGATTTCTATTCAGTTATCAAGGAAGAGCTGCTAGCAGCATCATGATGGTGCATATTCATCTAAATAAATATTATACAGTCAAAAACCACAGAAATGTAGAGCTGTCATGTGTGTATTGAGGTTAATCCTTGATAACTGTTCATCAGTTTTCAACAGATTAGCAGTGCAGCGCAGGATAAAGCTCGGATTGTGTTGCTATGGTCTTACTTTTCCTCATGATCTGATATGGAAGCCTCGTGGCATACAAAACGATGCAAAGAGCTTCTCATATATTTGTCAATACCATTCTCTTTTCCAAACCTTTTTTTTTTCCTCTTCCCACTATACTGAACAATGATGGCTTGCTTTTTGTGGACATGAGACATCCAGACTTTTTTTAAAAAATCATGTAGGAAAGCCTAATGCAGTTCCTCTACATTTGTTCTTTGTTTTCAGTTTTATTATATGCTATTATGTTATTTTGTATACTTTGTGAGCACCTAAACGGATGTATATATGTATGAGAGGTACACATTCAACAGTCAACAACAATTTTACAAAGAAAGAAAGCAGCTAGTGGAAGTCAAACCTATTTCTGAATGCAGATTTTTGTAAACTGTATAATAAACCATATATATATTCTTTCCCCTTCTGTGCAGTCTAGATCCCTTGTTATGCCATCAAGAATTATACACCAACAAGAACAAAACTGAGCCTGTGTGATGGCTGGATGAAGATAAATACGCCTCATAATTGAAAAACTGCATGTTTTAAAGACATGCCAAATGATGCCACATGATGTATTGAATTGGACGGCATATAGCCACAACAAACATGCTGGTCATTTCTGTGGGGATGATTTCACAGATATTTTCACAGCAGTCCCACAAAATATAGCTCTGATGATTTATGAGTAATAAAGACATTAATCTTCACTGAATAGAAAATTGTGTGATGTTGAATTTCTGTCACTTTATCAAATGTCACAGAGCATTGTTTTTTTATTCTGACAGGTGTGAATTAATGGCATCATCAGTGTAGCCTGTTGGGGACGTTAGCTTTTCTTCCATAGCCGCTGTGTGTTTTGTTGCTCTCAGTCCTTTTGTTGTCCCTCTGTTGTGTTTTAGCGAATGAGGTCAGATGATACAGAGAAACGTTTGAACCGCGTTACATTCTCTGCCACTTCCTACCTTTTATATAAGGTTCAAATTATTCTTGTAATTCTCGCTGATAGTGGATACACACTACAAACAACAATGTCTGTGAAGTGCATTGCCGCTGAAAAGCCCTCGACTCACGCTGCAATTGGAGTCAAAAAATGGCCATCGAATGCGACCATGCTGGCTGGGACAGTTAGTGTTATCTTTTGCTGCAAATGGTGCGTTGTTGGCAATGAACACACATTCATTTTTTTTTTGGTTACAATAGGGTCATGTAGAGGTTATAATAAGCATAGTGGGCTGTTTGTGAGCAAAATGTTCTACATATACAGATTTATTCTGTCCTTAAGTATTTATTACTGGATGTTCAAGAAACAACTAACACATGCCAGAAATAATTAGACGGGGAAAGATGTGCAAGCATGTTGCTGCACTGTTTTAAATCCTCTTTTGGAGGGATGTTGGTTAATGTCTGAAAGGCATTTCTGAGCAAAACTGAGCAGCGCTCTGCTCTGTACACAAAGCAGTTGTAGTCATAATTACAATTTAAAATATAAATCTAGACAGTTTGTTTAAAGTGACAGAATCTATTGTGTGATCAGTGTTTTTTTCAGCCAGCCGAGCTTTGATGACAATAGCTGCGACAGCATCAATGGCTGAATCTACATATACAGAGATTTCATTCCCTGAGTTTTTTTTTTTTTTTTTTTTTTTTTTTTGCTGGAAACATTTTTCCTTTATAATATCACTCTCCAGACTTATGCAGATTGCATGTTTGTCAGAGGTGATACCTTTAAACACTGTGTTCAGTTTTGCATAGAGAAAAGAATAAAGAATAGCTGACACCCATACTAAAATTAGCATGAGGTTTAAATGCGTCTGGGGATTGGAAGCATACGCTCATGCTGTAAAAATGTGCGGTGTGCAAGGAGACTTTTCTTGAATTAGATTGCCTATTGAGCAGTTCTTTGAATTATGCATTACCCTGTTCATGTCATCCCATACAGCGATGCACAGATCTGTCAATACGTCCACGACACAATGCTGAAGGTTCCTGTTGCTTAAAAGTTTCTGTAGATTGAAGACATGTTGTGATCTGCATTGTGGAGGCAGTATATCCAAAAGACATTTGTTCCACCGCTGATTGCATCTGAATGTAATCTAACGTTTTCTATAGCAGGTTTATGCAGGTTGTGGACTGATGAGATTGATGAAGATATGACCAGAAGATCAAATTATGAGGGAACTTAAATATCAACAGTAAATGTTATATAGGAATCCTGTCACTGGATGTGGAGAGTCTGTTGAGAGTGTTTGTCAATATAGGAAGTATATGCTCTATGAAGGATCGAAGGGTCAACAACATCATTTGATGTTATCATCCAGAAGCTTCAAATATCTCAATTCAAAGGCTCGTGGGCAGATGTGCAGTAGTTATAGAGATATTATGATCTGGTTCAAAGGGTACAAAGGATGCTCCAACCACGGCTGTCACCCCTGATAAAAAGAGGAAAAAATATTGACATTATGGACATCATACCCATGGAGTATCTCACAGGTTTCTGAAGAACCGTTGTGTATCTCAGAATCAAAAAATGGGCAAAGACGTGGATCGTTGGTGGAGCGGAGGTGGGCTGCATGAAGCCTGGTTGCTCAAACAAGCCATAGAGACCAAAACATTTTTTGTACCAGGCTGTAAACATGTTTATTTCTTCTGTGAAGTTGGACATTTTAACATGGGGACTCATTATTATGGTATATGATATTATACTGAATATCTTTTGCTTTAAAAGAAAAACAAAAAAGGTAGGTAAGACAAATGTACACATCGGCCTACATACTGTAAATATGTTTCAAAACAAAGCAAAAAAGTATGCAATCAAGTCATGCTCACTAACTCACTGATTTGACAAATCTGCCATATAGTCCTTTATCATGTATTACATTTCTGAATGATTTCATTCATGATCAGAGCTCATCAGTAAATACATTTGGACATTTGTGTTGCAGCCAATAATAAACAAGGACAAAAATCTTTGAAATGAATTCAGAGCATATCAAATTTATACATATATAGTATGTATAGTGTATGTCAACTATACACTATATGTGTGTAAGTGTATTGAGTTTGGCTGCAATTGAAATCAGGTTACTCGATATTGGGAAAAATGTCCATGTCATGAATCGCTCTCCACCATTAAATATGTAACTGTGTCAAATCATTTTTTGTTTGGAAGTCGGTGACGTATTCAGCAGGATTTCAGTTTTACTGGCTCTGTAAAATAAAAATGAAAATATAAACCGTGTCAAATATAAATATTTTTTTTGTTACTGTTTGAAAGTCTGTGACAGATTCAGCAGGATTTAAGACCTGTGACATTTCAGAGAGTGGAATCATCTTAAATTCTGAACTACAGTTCTGTGCAGCTCCTCAGATGAGGCTGTAATTTATTTTCCTGAGAAACACACAATAAAGCTGCAGTGTGCGACTCCTACTGTATAACACTCTGTGCAGCCTGCCCTGTCCAGGCACACCCTGCTATATTTGACATTGTGGGGGAAACAAGATGCTTATAGTACCTTACATAGTGTAGTGTAAATGTAATTATAACATCTGTCCAATACTACCTAAAGCCCTCCTCCACCTTTCACTGCTCTAATTAATTTATGAGGTAACTTCTTGGTCAAGAAAGGTTGGAAAACATGGAAACTCAATAAGGAAGTGGGGAAAAATGACTTGACATCTTGATAATACATTAATGTCATCACCCTGCCTTAACTCCCACACTTTCTGACCATAATTCAGCTGTTCTCCAAGTCTGTGTGAGCTCATTACCCACAGCAGTCACTTCTCATCTTGGACTATAGGTTGAGACCTAATCAGTACCCCATGTCACTAAGCTATAGCTGATATTCTCACTACACTGTAATTGCTGAAACATTGTGTGTACATTAATTATATTCCCTACAGCGAAGGCACAGCGGGCACATAGTCCCAAAGTTGTGATTCTAAAATGCTTCATCATGTATTTACCTCACCCGTATACTCAGCGTATGATCGCTCATCAATATTTATTCATTACATCACATCACAGCTGTAACATCCATGTGTTTTTCAGGCCTGCATGTGGAGGCTACATAAGGGTAGAATGACGATACCTTAAGTGTGTTTACCTTTTGTCATTCACTTGATATAGAACATCAGGTACAGTGTCACATTCAGGTACCTCCTATATTTTCTTGTCTTGACTACTCCGTGCATTTAGCACATTTATGACAGACGGCCACGGCCTCTGTAAGCAGAGGTAGCTGTGGACGAGGCTTTGCTAGATGTGTGTTTCTGAAAAAGAGAAGATTACTGGGTTTGTACTGGGTTGTATTTTTTCTTATTACTTTTTTTATTTTTTCAATAAATTTCAGTCTGGCAAAGTAAAATCAAAGATCTATGTAAACTTTCATTTGGATGAAACTGTCATTACAAGAGAAAAGACTGATTTATAAAAGTAAAGAAAACAGACTGATACCAGATTCCAGTAAATCTGACTGATGGTGGTCGCCACAACTTAAAAGAATAATTAAAAGACATGAAAGTGATTAAATCTGGTCCCTTTTTTCTTGCCTTCAAAGCGTCATTGATACTTTCTAAATCCATGCACAAGAAGCATGCTGCGTTAATGGCGCAGCCGAGACTTGTGTCGTCTCATTTACAACGAAGAGCTCTAACCACATGAATCCAACTGATTACACCTCTGCATGGACACATAATCCCAACGTCATTTGGTAAATAAATAAATGAACAAATAAAAGCAGGTTGGCAGAAGTAAATGAAGGCATTTTTCCAGACAATTGTTCAACATAAATCAGGCCCTATATCCGATTACCACCTAAATAGCTGTTGAAGACACGTTTCACTTCAAATCATTCTTCTCCGTGCGGCGGTGTCCTGACAGGCGGTTCAAATTGATATGTTTTGTCTGCTTGTGGTTTTCCCCTTCTAAACACTTAAAGCAGCATCAACCTGTTTCTGCCGTTGACTAATTGGCTGTTTTACAAACAGGCCGGTGTCTGAGTTTATTGTCTGTGCTGTCTTTCCTTGTTGTCCTACAGAGAGCAGTGTCCTGCAGAGTCCTGTCTTTACCAAGCAGCCTGGCAGCATTGTGTATCCTGTGGAGACTCTGGAGAAAAACAGGGAGGTGGTGTTCAGCTGTGAAGCCCAAGGAAGCCCACCCCCCATCTACCGGTGAGTGTGTTACTGCATCGCTTCATCTGCACCCCCACCTACCCATGCTCCAACCCCTGCACATTTGTTTTTCCCATTGATGCTGCTTGCTTTTATACCGCTGACAACGCCAACATTCTTCAGCTGGCAGACATCTCCATCTTGTCTCAGACAATCCCTCCACATGTTGGCAGCTCTACCAATAGCAGTTAACTGTTGGGAAACTTACACCCATGAATCCTGTAACATAATGTAGGGTGTTTGTGTTTTTTCCAACTCGACCAATAAGTGATGCTTTACACTGAAAAGGCTGATTGGCATCATGTGGGTGCAGACGTTCCAGGGTGTAACATCTAGGAGGATCTATAAGCATTAATGAAATACTGTGTAATATTCATAATTACATTTTCATTAGTGTATAATCACCTGAAGATAAGAATCATTATGTTTTTGTTAGAATGAGAGCAAGTCTTCTTCCATGGACCCTGCCACCTTGAACCACCAAGTTTCTACAGCATCCCAGAACGGACAGACTAAACACAAATCAATTAGGCCACCAGAGTTTCTCCTACATGTTTAGAGGGGAGCAGTACTCAGTTGGTTGCAATCTGCAGCCTTACTGCCACATTCCTCTAAATCCAGCACGGTCCTTTAATCCACAGCTGAAAATAGTCCCCAACAAATATTATTTCCTCTTGTTTGCTTAAAGCTACCCTGCCCGGCTGCAGGATTGGTTTTGCCCTTTAAAAACTCAATGATAAAGTAGCCTATAAAAGTAATATATTGTGACCCATTTTTAGAAATGTAAGTCTTCAGTTTTAAGGGTTAGGTAGGCCTGTGGCAAAGAACAACAGACAGAACAGGAAATCATAATGTAATCAAGACATACTAACACATTGTTTTGGCCTTTAATGGGATTTGTTGACAATAATAAAATGTATCCAGTGATCGTTTTCTCATATGGCTAATGGAGAGAAGCATCCATATATTTGCTTAGAATCACACCGTTAATACATTTTTAAGGAACTTAAACAAGTAATTCAGGTAATAACTGTCCATCCATGGTTACGGTGCAGTATCAAATTAAACTTCTAGGGTGACTTTTTGTGATGCAGATTCACGTTGAGCGTGAATACATATCATTACAAACTACACTTACACTAAACAAACCTTAAGGGATCAGATTCAGCACACATTTTATCCACTAACTCCATTGTGATATTACACTCCCTGTTTACATAACTCCAAAGAATAGTAGTAAGTAGAGCAGTAAAGCTGACCTCTCAAAACATATCATCACAAATGGAAATGAGAACACACGAGCAAAATCCATACATAAAAATAAATAAAAGAAAAGAAAAATCATTTTTTTCTTTGTTTGCTTTACATCAGTATTCACTATGCACTCAGTCGGGGTTCATATTATTTGTTCTTGTTGTTTTTGAACACTGCGGTTCTTTTATGTATGAATTTACAGATGTCTGTGGTGAGTTGAAACAACTTTTTAAGTGGCACAACACACTTAAACATGATTTGGTCTTTGAGGTATAAATGACCGCACTGTGATGCCCCACCCTGAACTTTGCAAGAGCAGTGCCAACCATTTGGCTTTTATTTATGTCATGACATTTATGTAAAACAGGCTCTCTGATCTGTTAATATAGGTACAGCAGAGTCGCTTGCTTTGCCACAGCACAGGTACCACACTTCAAGTGCCTGTCAAAAGCTCCTGTGTGTTTCCAGAGTGGACACGGAGAGCCTGACAGCAGCTGCTCGTGGCTGGTTAGCTCCATGGTTAGCTCGTCTAGCTCCTGCTACATTGAGCGCTGGTCACTCAGTCTGTCACTCACTCTGGTCGCTGTCGAGGCCACACCTCCTTCAGTGCCTGCACTGTGCAGGCTTCTGCCGCATTTACATTTGCTGAGAGGGAAGCAGCTAGCAGAACTTTGGGGTGCAGTTACACTTTAATAAAACTGTAAAGAAATAACTTTTTTCCTCATAAAAAACAGACAAAAATAGCCCAGAATTCAATTTAGTTTTTGTAAGAATGGATGGATCCAAGTGTTCTCACTTGACAAGTTTGAGATGCTTCTCACCACTTTATCTCCATCTCTGGATTTAAGCTTATAAAGCTGCTACTTTCTTCCCAGCAGCTTTATCTTTTTCACTTAACTAGAGTGGGTAAAATCAGTCAGAAAGGTTCACAGTTTTTAATCACTTTAATTCCGATAGTATGTAAGAATACAAAGTAATTACAGAATTGTGGATTTACAGCTTTCTCTGTGATTCAAACTCAGTCACAAACTAAAACTATGAGCTGCTCCACAGAGATCTCATATCATTCTTTTGATCCCAGACAGTTTAATCCACTCTGCATGGCACTTCTGTTCTAAAACTAGAAACCAGAAAGTTTCTAATCTGACAAAGCCTGAAGCCGCCCCACTGACAATGAATTAGATGTTTCATGGACTCAAAAAGTGTTTTGGAGCTTGTACTTTCAACTGTGCTTTACTTCATTGTAGTCTTAACAGTAACAAAGCAGAGAAAGCGTCCATATACTGCAATATCGTGCTGGGTATTGTCCTCGTGTCCTCAGATTCAGTCTTCCATTCAGCCTGAATGAAACCGCTCCAGGATTTGTGTCTTGATGCAGCCGTCTTGGCTCTGTTGTTTCAAGCTTTAGAAAAGACTTGTTCATCCTCGCAAATCAAGCCTGAGCTGATCAGGATCATACGAATGCATTACATGAATTCTATTTTGTGGTGGATTTTCCCTTCAACTGGAAATGTGTCTCGTCTATCCTTAGCCCAGGAATGCATGTTCAGCTTTGCAACCAGCTCAAACATCTTTTTTCTGCTGCAGAGTTCAAAGAGTAGCTGGTTTTTCCCCTCTTTATTTCCTCCTCGCATGGACCATTAGTCTATTGAAAGGGTGTTGTGTTGTGTTGCCGCATCTCTGGCAAGTAAAAGTTCAAATCAATCATGTTTGCTCACTGAAATTGCTGGGGTGAGATTTGGAAGGATTGGTACATTTAATACTTGGGACTGAGCCAGCTTAGAGGATGACCTAATCAGCTGTTTCCTGTCAAGGTCGCTGTGCGGTCCCGTCAATGTGGCTGCCGCCTTCTAAAGATGTGTTGCAACGAGCAACTAAATCATGCTCAAAGTTCATTAATTGCACGTCACATGGCAGTAAAGTGTGACAGTTTGGGCTGCAGTGTTTACATGAAACGCCACAAGCAATGATATGTGCTCGGTGTTGTCTGCGATGAACCTGAATCAGGAGAAGCAAAGAGAAATTAATAGGTAGGTTGTGACATAAATCCAATTAGGCACTCAAGTGAATATTTTAAAAATCCTTTAATGAATATGGACTGATGCATAAAATAGAATAAAATATATAATATAGAAAAATACACCAACCCCTATCAGCACACTTGCCATTTTTTACCACTAGATAATCTTATTCCATACACAAAAGGTTTTTCAAGAGTTATATGAAAAGACTGATATCTATCTGCTACAAAAAAAAGTGACGAATGTGAAAACAACTCGACGACAGAAGCTGAAGAAATGGAGAATCTTCTTTATTTCACACATATTCTCAGACTTCACAATAAAAAAAGCACACAACAAAAACCATATCACGGGCCTTCACAAAAATAATATTACAACCTGGGTGCAAAACTACTAAATAACTGTAAATATACAGCTATAAACCCTGCGTGACAGCTTTTTTTTTTTTTTTTTTTTTTTTGAAGTTTCTATATTGTGGAGGTGCAGGATCTTTTTGGAGACTGGCCATCTATGTTTCTAACTTTCATCGGATAACTGATGAATATACAGCCTTCTTGGAGTGTGTACTGTATATATAGGCAGTATTTTTTTTTTTTTTTGCACATTCTATAACAGCCCGGATGAAGGCCCTGCACTAAAACACGTTGGTGAAAAATAAAGAAGAATTTTGTTGTTGTTGTTTTCACATTTGGTCCTTTGTTATTTTAATGTAATTGATTAGAATGCTCGGGCCAGCAGCTGGTTAGTTTTGAACAAAGCTTGGAAACAGTGAAAGAACTAGCCTCTCTGTGAAGATAACAAAATACACCTACTAGCACCTCTAAGGCTTATTAATTAATACTGTACATTATATCAACCAAACTGTAAAAACAATTCCAATAATATTACTGTACATCATGTAAACCCACATAAAATGTGAAATGCGCTTCCATTTCTATTTAACAAATGAGAGGTAACAGCTTAATTAGTGAGGTGGTATGTTGATGTCGTTTACGGATAGACAGAGCAGGCTAGCTGTTTCCCATTGTTTCCAGTCTATGTGCTAACCTAAGCTAACTGGCTGCGTGCTGGCTGAAGCCTCATTTTAATGGACTAGCAAGTGGATAAGTGCATTAGCACGGGGAGCACAAACTACCCAATGGCTCATAATGTGTCCCAACATTAGGTTCTTACAAACAGTACAGTACATACAGTAAGATAACCAGATAAGGAATAAAATCTGCAGTTCACAATATTTTCCATGTCACAGTAACTGTCCACCTTATATCTGCTCAATGAAGTTTCTTCATGTGACTTTGAGGCTGTAGATGCAGTGTGCCTCTCATCGTTCAAGGTGTTTAACTCTGTCACCTCTGATATCCAAACCTATGTCTCTGCCTCTGTGCCCGTAACTCTCAAAGTGGACTCACTGCCACGGCTCGCCCGCCAGATAGTTGCAGGCCATTGGACAAGTAGGGCTCCCAGTGCGAATTGCAGCATCGCTCAGATACCTCGTCCCTCTGTCTTCTTTTAGTTTGACCTATGTAAAAACAGCTGCCGGGGAATGAAAGCCGTAGACAACATAGGTGGTGTAACAGTTCACAAAACCCAGAAGTGGAAGAAATGTCTTGTGAAGAAGATTCTCAAAAACCTTTTTTTTTTTCTTTTACCACATTTTTATTTTATAGCACATAAGGAGTTACTTAACAGCTCTGAAACTGGACTGCTGGCTCAGAAGACACTAGGGCAAATTCCTCTGAAAACTCTTAACTATTGTGGCAGTATGGTAAATGGTATGGGATGGTGCCTGGAATTGATTTTTTATGCCACACCCTGATGGATGAGGGCATATATTTTCCTCTTTAAAAGTGATTTCTTCTCCCCTCCAAGAGCAATAGCAGTTGTAGGGGACACTAGAGGCGCTCCTGTTTCTACTTTTTTCTTCACAAATTCATACATTTTATTTCATAATGCACAGTACAGTAAATATTCTACAACAAGGTTTAGAATCAAACTGAAAAAAAAGGCATTTAGCTGTAAGTACAGTATGTGAGGCGTAACCTTTATGGAGTAGCAGCACAAAGTAGCATGTTTTTACTGAACACATTAAAGTGCCATGCTTAAGAAAAGGAACAGACCGCCTAACATTCACAGCCTCATAAGCCAGATGGTGTGGTATTATGCCACTGTGTACACGGCCTGTTGTTACATGATTACATAAAGCATGTGCCTAACAAATGGATCTGCTGTTGTGGCCTGCTTGCCAGCATAAATCATTGTAAATAGAATTATTAAATAATCTAGTTTATTTGTGTTTGATGTAATCTGTTGCTCCACAGAGGAGGATAGTGACACAATCACTGCATTAAAAGTTCCCTTCATGCTGCATCCAATCGCTGCTCCTGCACTCATATCAGTGTATCCGTAGTTAGACTGTGCTCGAGTTTCACAGAAATTAGACCGTCTGTCACTTAGAGGCTTTAAAGTTGTTATCTAATTGGCTTAAGGTGAGAGGAGCTGTCATAGGGGATTCAATTTGTCACAAAAGAGCATCGATATCTTTGGGTCGGACAATTCTCTTTAGCTACTACTGTGTTTAATGACCACACACATACACAATATGGTGGATTCACAATATCTTCCTCCGACTGGGTAAATTCTTTATCCTCCTCAACATGATGACTCACTCAGATACAACAAAACATTTCCGAGGATCAGTTAGCTACCCGGTCTAATGTTTTAGAAAGACACAGATAACACACTGGATCCACAACTGTCTTTAGCACCATTTGGTTTTCAAGCTGTCACCCGATTCAACCATTTCAATATGGATACAATGCCGAGTCTCTGCGAGCAATTATGACTGTGAAAAGGTTGCTTTCATATTTGATTTGATCCCTTTTCAGAAACAGAGGAAGCCACTATCTGAGCCTGGTGCTGTGGTTTCGGGAGCGTCATTCTCCTCCCTCTTCCCCCCTCTCAGCCGCTCAGCTCTTTCATTCACGTGGAAGGTGTTACTTGGCTGTAAAATATTTGTGTTGATTTTTGTTTGTTCCACTTCAGCTGCAAATGAATCGCTGCTGTAGTCCTGTGAGACCGCAGCCACCACCACCACCCTCCCACCCACCCCCAGGCTCCTCTCTATTGTGTGTAGTAATAAGGCTCTGGAGAGTGTGCACTTACTTATAACTGAACCGGAGAAGGGCCATGAAAGACCATTGTGCTGCACATTTTGTCTATTAAAAGAAGAAAAAAAGTCTGTAAAGGCACTTTGTGAGTGCTGCAATGCCCGGCCCACAAATATTCTGCTGTTTGTGAGACACTTCAGTAGGGGTAGGCGGGAAAGCAACACATTCTGACATTGTTTTTCATGTAATCAGCTCCTACTGTACTTGTGTGCTATATATGATGATCCTGTTCCGACTCCGCCAGCCACCGCAGCGCACCTAGCTGATTTTCTGCAACTAAATAAGCAAATGATTATATTCTATAGGGTATGTTAAACTCTAAAAGATGCAATATAGTAAGAAAATTCCACAGTGATAACGCAACACTACTGTCTATGTTTTCAAAAGGCTCTAATGCCTCAAAGGCACCAAATTGGCACAACAAGGGGAGTTAAGATAGCAGTGCACAAAAACAGCTTTGCACAACTTCTGTCTACTGTACAAAGGGGCTTTAGTAAAGCCCTGTTTTTTTCACATCAAAGCTGCTTTTCTTTACCAAATGAAACAATATACTGTTTTCGCAGCTGAACCTGAGAATCACTGAGAGAAAATTAAAAAATCAAAGCAGAAGGAAATATAGAACTTCTCCTCAAAGAAATAATCATCCGCTAAATCACACTGGTCTCTAATCAAATCTGCATTGTCCATTTTCCAATAAGGTATAAAAAGCTTATTTTATGCTTGTTCATTTGTTCGGAAGATTTTATTGCTTCGATGGTTATACATCATTGGTAAATAACAATGTATGACTTTTAAGTCAATGTAATGACTTGAAATGACTGATTTTCTTCCCACCTGCGATTCTTCTAATAAGGTGCATCTGTGTGGAGTGATTGGAGAATCTGTTGCCATTTTAAGTGAATTATACCCTTCGTTGATCACCCCTAACACCACTGATTATCATGTGGGCTAGGCTAGAATGCATAAGTGTGAAGGCAAGGTTGCAGGCATTTGTTTTAATTGTCGCACCATAATGATTAAGCAGCATTTTTATGCGCTTTGACTGGGGTCTGGAAAGATGGATGGCCTGCAATGCTATCTATTCTCAGGAAGTCAAGTCCTTGGCACCACAGTGGTTCACTGCTGCTTAGATTAACACTAAGCTGGAGGGCATCATTTCTGGGCTCTCTCTCCACCTTTTCTTTCCTGTTGGAAAAACAATCAAATGTACAAGTCACGTACTTTCAGTCTACACGGAACAATATTTAAATTTTTAATTTACATGTTAATTTTCTTCATTTATTTTGGTCTTTTTTTTTTTTAGGTGGAAATTGAATGGCACAGAAATCAGTCCCAAATCTGGATCTCACTACAGCCTTTCTGGAGGCAACCTCAGAATCAGCCATCTGAACAAAGACCAAGATGCTGGAACGTATCAGTGCCTCGCCTCCAACTCCTTCGGGACCATCGTCAGCCGAGAGGCCAGTCTAACCTTTGCATGTAAGTCTCCTTTTTTTCTGTCTCTCCCTGAGCAAACTTTTGTGGCTTCTGAGCTCTCGTTTAGAAAGAGATGCAGCAGAAAACAGACACCCCGGGATAACGTTGTGGGTTCTGCTTGATAACATGATGAACATGGAAACAGCTCTCTGGGGAGCTATTAACTCCCTGTGTGGGCTGACTAGAGTTTACACAAAGTTATCAAGTCACAGCAGATCAAACACAAATCTACAAAATAGTGAATCTTTGAGCAAGTTTTCTTGACGGTAAATATAAAAACATCAGTCGTAAAATAAGTGTATTTTACCTAAAGCTGCTAATACACACACACACACACACACACACACATATATATATATATATATATATATATATATATATATATATATATATAGTAGCAGTGTATGCTACTTGGATGTTCTTGGATGTTCGGAATTAGGAACCTACAGAGAATTAACATTTAAATCTGTAACTCTGCTGGGCTTAATGAAGCTTTGCGTTAAGGTTCAGCAGTAGCTCACTCCATAGGGACTTGGCCTGAGAACCTGGTTCAAGACCATGCACAGACCACAGTATGGTGCGCAGATCTGTAGCTGGAGAGGTACCAGTTCACCAACTGGGCACTGCCTAGGGTGCCCTTGAGCAACATACAGAACCTGTTCCTGGGGCGCAGCTATGCAGCTGCCCATCTCTCCACATTGTCTATGATCCTTTTGTGTCTGTGTAGTTGTATTTTGGACTTTTAGAATTTCCCCACTGAGGGATCAATGAAGTTAATCTTCTTCTTCTCTTAGCTCATTAAGAGCTTTACTGTTTTACTTCACTGTCGCCACTTTCATAGGGTCTGTTTCTGCTGCAGGAGGCAGCTTTTTCCACTGAAAATCCACTGTACACAACCTGCTCAACACCAAACTGCAGGCAGCACACAATGTTCTTCGCCGGAGTTGGTAGAGACCAAAAACAGAGCTGAAAGAAACTGAATATTGGACTGGATGTTTGATTAATCAGAAACACAGCAAATTAATACTAATGTCGCTCCACATCTGCAGGATGAGAAATAACTGGTAGCTTAAATGTGCATTGTATCAACTATATTATAATAATATGGTAGTGTTGTGTTTTCTGCTTGTTATGGTGCCCCATGTGGCCAAAACCACAATTAGTCCAGCATAAGTTTTAGCTGATGTACAGAGTATTAACAGTAAAATGTACTTAAACATGTAAAGTAAAAACATTCATTATACAGAATAGCCTGCTTTAATGTGCAATATTATTATATTAGCCTTATACTTGTGGCTATTCCGAGTTAAGGTCATTTTAATTACTTTTCTGTACAGTCAGAAAGGGTAGTTTATTCCATAACAGTGCATGTGTGTGTGTAAAATCTTCAATAATCAATAATAGACAACAATAAAATCTAATCTGTATTCATGGCTGTCAGCTAAATGTGGTGGAGTCAAGCCAAGTATAATATCTATATAATGCAGTACTGTGGAGGTATGAAATAATTCAAAATGGAAAGATTTTAGCAAAGATCTCAAAATTGTACCTTCCACCAGTGCACTTTCGGCATGTATTTATTCTGGATTTATGAATTAACACAACAACACATTTAGTAAAAGTTGTGATATTCAGTGTTACTTGCATTTTAATGGAGCCTTCTGGCTAATTTAACCAGGCTGCAAACACTAAATAAACAAAATGTTCATAATTTTCCACTTCTGCAAAGAATAAAATAACACCAGACTAATAAAACAATATTCCAAGACGCAATGTCAGCACTATGAGTTTTGCAGATTAATGTTTTTTAATGACTTTTTTTTTTCTTTTTTTACTGATTTCTGACCATCACGATGATAGATTGTTTGACAGAGCTTGATGAGTCTAACCGACAGCCTCTGGACTTCATATTCCTAAAGCAGCAGGAAGTCAATAATTGCCTACTGTATGTGCCAGTTATCGGACAGGCATAAATGATGACATTAACAGCAAGTGACTGATCGCTCGCTTAGATTAGATTCTGAGGTTTAGCGTTTGGGGACAAGGCCACCAATATGTCTCAACGCCATTTGTTTGGACCACTGAGATGTCAGTCTACAACCTGATTCTGCTGGTGGATTTCCACTATGATAGGATGACAGTTTCATCAATTGTTGGGCTCTGACCTTACCAGCTTTCAGTTGTTGTCACAGAGTCCGGGTGTGCATATATGACCGAGTGTCATCTATCTTCTTTATTACTCTTGCTACAGCTTAATTAACTGTGCAGCATGATTGAATGGCGAAGGTTCAAGTGAATAATTTAAAGGTCAACTGGTATTACTACAGAGTGTCATGTGATGTTTTATAAAAATTTAAGACAACTAAAGTAAAGAGAGTTTCTCTCTTGCAGCGAGGCGGGCAGAGATATGCTGTAGCTCAGACTACCAGTCAAAAACACACCATGCGCAGTTTAGGTGCAAGTGGTGTTTCAGCTATCCCATCTCCCTTCAGTAAAGGCTGTGACCTTTTGCTGGTGATTAGTTTTACGCGTAATTTGCCTGTGATTTTGACACGAGACAAACTTTGAGCCTATACTCGCACCTCTAATAAGCCCAGTGGTAATTACAGCCATGGGAGCAAAAATGGGAGTAATCACTGTGAACTCTAAAAATGCAGAAAAATCAAGATATTTAAATGTTCTCGAATCTTTTATCTAATTTTACACTGTCTCGAGAGTGTTTTACTTCCTGGAATTGATGTATTTCCTGGGATGGATATGATCCAAAGAGATAGCACTCAAAGTGTTTCATCACTGAGATGAAGCAGAGAAGTAGAGAAACTATTTGCATTTGCCGTGTCTTCATAACAATGACCATGTGCACTGTTGTTTATTCTGTTTATTATTCAAATATGTATTAATCCACAACTGAAAATAGTCCCCAACACTATTCACTGTTGAATGAGTAACATTTGCTAAAAAAAATAGCACACAGTTTGACCAATCAACTCTGTGAAGACTGAGATCAGTTGATTAAATGAGTCAAGTCTGGTGTGCTGCTGCTTGGTTAGAAAGAAAACCTGTTGTCTCCTGCTGTTCTGCCTCCACCTTAATCCAGAAATGGACAAAGATGTTGAGCATGGGTGGAGCTGAGACGCGCTGAATGGTTGCTGAAACATGCTCAAAGCGGCCACTTCCTTAATTATACATAACTTTAAGCCTTTATATAATTTGAGAGAGTGAGTTATACAACAATGCATGCCTAGTAAAGTTGTCAACAACAGAATCCAAAGAAACCGTGAGAAACCAAAGGCTGTAAACATGTTTAGTCCTGCTGTGGAGTTGGCCATTTTAACAATGGGGCTAACAATGGAGACGCACTTGTTTTGTAGCCAGTCTGAAGTTCACATTGGCTTCATCTCGCAGCCGTTTGGCCCAGCAGTCTTAGGAAATGACTGAGTCTTTGAGTTTTTCTTTTCTTTTCTTTTTTTAAGTATTTACAAGTGCTCTATATGCTTTTAAAGATTTACATCTTTAGTAGGAACCAGAGGTGTTGTGGCTGAAAGTCACAGACAGGGTACAGAGGTTGATAAGTGTGACAAACTAACACATTGGTGGCTTGTTTTCATGGAATTTGCTGACATTTAGAAAAAACAAAACAAAAAAAAAAAAACTAGGATATCACCAGGTAGATAATAAAGCTATCCAACGCGACTGACTAAATCTGTAATCTTAGAAATTCTGTGAGCCAATGGAAGTTTAGACTTAGCAGGAAGAAAAATAATGTCATCATGAATCACAATATCACTAGCCTATGGTACTGTTTAAAATACCATATGGCATAAATATTAACCATGTGCAATTCCTGTCTTGCTATAACAATGGTTTACAGAGAAAGCACAGATCACCTATTTTGTAAACGGGTTCATTGTGAGCTGTCCTACAGGGAATCGTTCCTTAATAACAGAGGCAGGTAGTGAGCCATCTCTTTTCTTCATGCGATACATCTTTCACCTGTCACCTTCTATGAACTGCTACCAGACCACATAGCAAATGTTTCATCTGAAATGTCCAAGACAAGCAAGACTTGAACAGATTTGTAGCCTGACCTAAGATTCAATTTGATACTGTGGACTGTACAGTTGTACAGTTGTGTGTGTGTGTGTGTGTGTGTGTGTGTGTGAGTGTTTCTGAAAATATTGTGTGTTATTGCAAGTGAGTATTCGTTCTATTCACCTAATTCTGCCCCACAACACAGTAAAACATAATAGTAAGTCGATATAATAGTCATTGTTGGAGACACATTTTTATATATTGTGTTAGATGCTGCACAGAGCCAATATATAGTGAACTACATATTTATATTAGATTTACCAATATATTACAGCTTTGATGGCTTACTTTACACAACGATATGTTTTGAACAGGAGGTAAAAACACAAAAACTTGGTTGCTTGTCACAGCACATGAAATATCGTTCTCGTATGAGCAGTGACTCTGCCAGCTATTCTTTTCCTTCATGCTCCAGTATGAGTCACTCTCATCTATCTTGACATGACTGGCACGCAGTATCAGAAATCAAATATAGACCAAGTGACTTCCTTCTTCCGGAGCTGGCAAGAGACCAACTCACTCTGAGCACTCTGCAGCACTGAAGCACCCTTCTTCATGTTACAGCTTGGTGTTTAGGGGCCAGGACCCCACATGGGGTGATATGTGGACAGGATTGTGGGAGATTTGTATAACAGGTAAAATGTAGTGGTATTGTTTTCTGTATTTTTCATTAAATAATAATGATATACAGTATGGTACTTTATACATGATATATTTGCCTCTAACGTTATCACTGTCTTGTGTCAATGAAATTTAATGAGAGCCATTGGGAAGCAGCTAAAGGTTGAAAGATAACAGAGGGTGTATCCTTCACTTACTGCAAACACATGGCTTGGTCTCATGGCAGCCATACTTAAAGCTGCACTAATCAATATTTTCAAATGACAAAGAATCAAATAAGTTTTTCTAATGTGAAAGATATTGCTTGTAGTAAAAAACCCACAGAGAGTTATAGCATCTCTGGGTTAAGGGGAGTGTACAATTCCCCTTGACGCTATGGACCTTTTTTAGCATCTTTCAGCTCATTGTTTTGGTTTACTGCTGTGTTTTATTCTCACTGCTCTCATTAGAAATTGTCGGTAGGGTGATTGAATCACAAATTTACATTAAGAGGTGGCCAAAAACACAACTCCAAATGAATCCTAATGTTGCTCTTTGTCTGCCAATCATGTATCTAGGCCACTGTATGCTAACATGTAAGCCCTGGTAAATATATATATATATATATATATATATATATATATATATATATATATATAGTACTTAAGTACTTAAAAAGTACTTATAAACTTCTGGCTTCTCCCAAAAAAATGATATTTGATTTAAAACTGGCTCTTAAATTTAACAATGAAATCCTGACAGTGAGTCATTGGGAGCAGGAGTTCCTGTTTGCAGGAGAGCACAGCGAACATGCTCTGCCTTTTAATTTAGTCATTTAGCTCAAAGTACGAGGGATTTCTGCCTTTTGTTTAATTCAATGGACATCAGTGGTCTTAATTTTGTTCCTGATGAGTAATCTTTCTAAAATGCATTATTGGTGTTACTGAAGTCACAGTGCATTGTCACAAGCATGATAATTTCAGTTTGGACCTGCATGTTGTTTGACTTAAATGATGCATTTCCAACTATTCTACTATAATTATAATTTAAAACTCAGTTTTGTTTTTCCTTTTTTGATATAATAATACCCCTCACTTTATGTAACTTTAATATTTTATGTCTTTCTCAACACAACTTTCTCTCTCTAACCGAATGCCCACAGGCTGAATTTCTGTTTGCCAAGCAGTGTGCTCTGCTTCCTGAACTTATACATATTATATATTCAGTAGACAAAGATTCACACACTGTAGAATGAAACCAAATTCTCCTGCAAAAATGATATTCCTCGGTTAACACTTGTTAGTCTACATGCTCCGTGACGCCTTCAAGGTTATTCTTTGAAACTGGCGGGACTCCAGATCCTTCAGCATTCCCCTCCGTGTCACAAACTTTTGATGGATGATGCTACTCCTCGCAAGGGTTGTGGCTGTCTACCCCCTGAGGCAAGGATAACTGATGGGCGGTGGGTGCTCCCACTCAATACTCGCTGCCCTTGATTAGTATGTCTATTGATTCTATATCAGTGATTATGTAAAAGATGTACACCCATAATTCATACTGATGAACAGGCTGTACATTCAATATTGGAATTACAGCGTGGGCTTCTAACATGGGTGGCAGTGAGAGGGCTGCGCTTTGAATGCAGCGACGAGCTTATTCAGTGCAAAAGTTTCCACAATGCCATTTTGTGACGGGTTGTGTCAAGAAGGTTCAGCGCTCAAGAAAAACATTCTTGGAAAAGAAACATCTCCTGCTTTTTGTGTAGGAGTTTATATTCAGTTACTCATATAGTGTCTCATCAGTGTCAGACAAGCTCAGATTTTGCTAAGCATAAAGGGGTCAGAATTCCTGATGTCACCAGAGTACGCTTTAGAGCCTTGAGGGGAAACATGAATACCTCATTTAAATGCAAATAAATCCTCTAGACTCCTCAAGTGTTGTGATAATGTGGAGTGAGTATATTGACTTAGTTAATGAGGTGTAAATAGCTAATGGGTGTACTCCAGCTTTTACTTTTTATCTGCAGTACACTATCAAGATATCAGTCTTGAGGACCTGATATATGGTTGCGTAACATACTTAAGATTTCCAGTACGTGTTAAATCATCCTGACCTACAAATAGTTAGGAAGTGTGTTTGATGACAGACTGTGTATTAGTGAAAGTACAGATGGCATTGTGGAAAAGGCTCAGCAGCATCTGTAATGCCGATGTAACTCCTCTGCAGCAGATTACAGAATAATGACAAGCTTTTATGCCCAGAGTCTGTCAGAATCTTCATGTTTTTCCTGATTTACACAACTTTCTGTCGAAAGGACAACATGCAAAATTAATCTGTTTATTGATGTGACAATGCAATAGTTCAGGTTTGGTTAGGTTTAGAGGAAGACCATGATTTATAGTACTTTGTTAACCTTTGTTGTCATGGTTACTGTCATTGAAATTATCAAGGCCAAAAGATTTTAAAAATGAAGCGATTTAACAGACAAGACAAAGTCTGCAGTGTGATCTCCTCAGGCAGGTCAGTCCACAGTTTGGGGCCTACCTGCAAAGACTCCCTCCACTCTGTGTATGAATCAGGACCTTGGAACAACCAGGAATGACACATCTCAGGGAGAGAGAAGAGACATTTGGCACTAAAATATTAGCTTAAATTTTTTTACTTTTTGCTAGACCTGTCAGGACTTTAACACTAATAGTACCAGTGTTCTTGGACTGTCTGGGATGTTTGTTTTTTTATCTTAAAATATATAATTTTGATGAATGCATGTACACTTTTTGACTCCCTAGAATTCAACACTGCAGGTCAGCTATGGATTCACCACTTTTATTTAGTTTATTAAGTACGCCTCACACAAACAGCCATAAGTCCTCCCTGCATGAAGGCTTTAATCTTCAGTTTGTGTTGAAACTGTCTCAGACACGTGTTGATTCATTGTGCAAGATGTGCTGCTGTTGCGCACTGCTAACAGGTGTTTCTAATATTTTGTCCACCCCATTTATTTCAATGAAGATAAACCACATCTGTTATACAACCCAGCAGCAGCACAAACATGAAATTGAATCAGCACCACTATAAAGGAGTTTCAGTAAAAAAAAAAATGACCTTCATATATATTTACATTTGATTATATTCTCAAACAAACTGTACAAACAGAGCTGCGCTGCACACACAAACACACACACACTCACATTACCTACCATCCACTTGAAGACAAAGAGCATCCTTAAGGAGTCGCAGGTTGTAATGGATCTCCTGGTCACGGCTGGACAGGCTTCTTGAAGTATGATAAGTTGTGCTGGCATTTGGAAAGCTCATATGTCTGGGATGTGATCATCAGCCTAATCTGGATCATTGTTTGTAATGCCAGCCCAGGTTTGCAATAATTTATGCTAATGGTTCTAGATGGGACATCACGTTTACTTGTTCTGAGGTTATTAATCACTGTTAGCCGCTTCCCTTTTGAAAACCACGCTGAAGCTTTCCTGTAAGCCCGCTGTTGGAAACACCAACACAATACTGTAATTCTTTATTAGAAACACTGAAAGGAGCTCACTGCCTCTTCCTTTATGTGACAGATTTAATGGAAATGTTATTCGAAATGACCCTTGCAGGCAAACTGCGTGCTTTCATGCCTTCTTTTGAACTCACCGTGAACATGTGCATAGCTGTGTGTGCTCTGAAAAGCACGCCTTCAGTCAAGCACCCCCCTCCTGCCACCCCGCACGATGTCCGTCCTGCATCTGAATGCATGGGCCGCGCCACGTTGTGAATTATTTTTTTCTGCGCTCTCCACAAGCCCTTTTCATAACAATGCTTCTTTTGCTCTCTTTTCGCTCTGGAGAGTGGATGTATGGGGAGCTTGCGTGGAGTGGCAGCGCTGTATTTTTTTCCGCTATTGCAGCCGCATGCTTTCAGCACGGGTGAGGCCACGTCCATGGCTGTGGACAGGGCCAATCATTGGCTTTGGTGAGGTAGACATTGCCACTTCACAAATCACAAGAGCTTTGATCTCAGCCAAAAATAATGCCCAAAAGAGTTTTTTTTTTTTTTTTTTTTTTTTTTGGAATAAATTCAGTAGCTTAGATGTCTCTTGTGCTTGTCCACTTTGTTGTATAGGCTCGTATTTTGGGAAAGCTTGGGTGCTTTTATCTAACCTTCTATCGTGCCTTCAGATGAAAGTAAGTGGTGGGGCCAGTCATAAAAAGCTTCTGTCGCCATTCTGGAGTGGCCAGATTCTTTTTGTCTTTTTTATTACAAGACCGCAAAAACAGTATTTTGTCCATCAGTTCATGCTCTGTTTGGTTAAGAAAAAGCTGTCTTCCTATTTGTGTGTGTGTTTTTTGGGGTTTTTTTTTACTGTCCCTCCAAGAGTGAAAAAGTACTAATGTCCAGCCAAAATGACTCATGTAAGAGAAGGCGCAGGGGTGAAAAAAAGCAAAGCGCAAAACTCGAGATAAAGCCAACTGACAACAGGCAAGTCAATTAGTCCTGCTACAACATTAATCACCTCTGAGTGACGGTTAAAAGATAACCTGACAGCCAGCGTTCCTTAAAAAGCTCCTGAAAAGTAGCAATCTGTAAAATATGACAAGCTATAAAAATAAATTGCCTAATTTGAGCACAGAGACCAGATTGAATCCTACACACGCCATAAACCTCCATCTTATATTCAAATCCTCAGACATCTTTGCCTCGTCTTTCCCTTCTAAGTACTTTTATGAGTTGGTCACCACCCCGCCACTGTTGGGGCTGCTTTTTCACAGCCCAGAAAATATAATTTGGAGGGACAGTGATTTGCAGAGTTAAGATGACTGCAGACAGCAAATTTGTCATCCAATCTATGGACTGCGCTCTGATGCTCAATTATTCTGGTGTGGCGTGTTGTTTTTTTAGTTTTTTTTTTCTGTAAGGAGCAGCAACAAAACAAGCACATAAATCAAATGAGTGGATTTACATTTTATGAGTGGTTTAATCCTACACTTCTTTTCCCACTCGGACGGTGTGTAAATAATTCACACTTGAGATGCTGGACACAAGAAATGAACCTCCTAGAAGTTGAATTACTTAGTAGATGTAGTGAAGACATTATGGCAGCATATAGATAGGTCTTTGAAGTACAAATGATTGAGCCTTTGCCAGATTCTGTCCGTTTGATTCTGCAGAATACTTTGTAGCACTGATGGCTATCACCAGAATTCAAAATATCACTTTGAATTAGTCAGTAAGCACTATATGCTTGTGGTGTGTTGAGTGATTTCCATCAGTCCGAACCCCGTAGAGCAAATAAATGTCAACTGTTATCACATGTTGTTTGTGTTTGTGAGCAGTGTAACCACAGCCATCATTCTTTCTAGAAGAAGTAAAACTACCTAAGTATTACACAAGGAAAAAAATAAAGATGAGAGGGAAATAACTGTAAAAGAAAAAAAATATATTAATCTATAATGACTTTAATTATGCAAGACTATTTCATGCTAATTTTATCTCACTAAATAATAATCTGAAGGCCTCAAAAAAACAATAATGAAGACATGTCGTCAGTATCACTCTGACATGTGGACATGAGGAGCTGAAGACAGTAATCAGTGACAACTCGCTCACACTCCTCAGCCACGACACCTCCGATATTTTATACTGTTATTTCACAATTTAGATTATAGCTGCTTCAAGATATAAAATATTATTTAATTTAATTTAATTATGTATTTGTACATAAAATCTAAAATGGATGCAGCTGTCAAATAAGTCAAGTAAGAAATACTGCATGCTACAGTGGAACTGAATTATCAGTTAACAGTACTTGACTAAATGTACTTAGTTATTTACTCACTACTTATAGTGGTTTATTGTAGTTACAATATTCCCTTCCCATGGTTGTGAAACTCAACCTCGCTTTCACACTTTCTATCAAGATTCAGGTTTCAGATAGCAAAACGAAACACAGAAGACAGTGGACAGAATTTTGACAGGTGGGAAAAGAACAGGTGATTCTTATCAAGCAAACATGTCAGTCACAACAAGTCAAGAAAATATGAAGTCTGTCTTCAATGTGACAGAAAAGCTGTTATTTTAGTTTAAAAAAAAAAACTCATTGTTGATGGTTAAGAGAAATTAAAGTGGATTTGGTGTCACATAGCCACCTGCTGAGTAAACCCTCTTAGCGTTATTCAGTTCATCAAACTTGTCCTGTGCTCCCGAAGAACACAAACACAAACACATCAAACCCTCTGCAGCACAGTGACTCAGTTTCTGTTGCAGCTGGTGGACAGCTGGAGCACAAACACTACCAGGTACATCCAGCTCCTGAGGGCTCTCACATTCTATCCAAACGGCTAGCTGTGCTGCCACCCGGCTGTAGCAGAGGCAGCGTGAACCTCGCTTTGATACACTTCCTCAGCAATGCACTCATACAAGTGTGTTTTGACAACTTGCTTTTAATGTGAAGTAATCCGTAGTGTCCTCTGTGTGTATACACCAGGAAGACATTTGGGCTGACCGTGATGCTTCTCTCAGCTGCTGTACCTGAGCTGAGCTGAGGTGCTAAAACACCCCAGAGGCACAGAGAGGAAAACAATAGCAAAGCCTTGCTGCAGTTCTTTTTTTTTTTTTTTTTTTTTTTTTTGCCAACGTCACTATAAATCTAGTGATAGATTTAAGGTATTCCAGTCTTCTTGGTGTTCTACGCTGCCTGTACAAAATTTTGCATCCAGTTTTTACATCCCTGAGGTAGAGACATCAAACTGACCCCAATGTGCCAAATCTGGTGTTAGTCTTTAGAAGAATATTAGAAAACACTTTCCTAATAGAGCTTAAGAGTCTCAGATAGCTGTTAGTTAAACTCTGCTCATGGGTTAAGAAGAGATTTATAGAAATAATTAAAGGCCGCTTCTTAATTGACTTGTCCTGCAGCCAATATGACATATATTAACTGACCTTATAGTCCTCTTCATAAATCAGTGAGCCCAATAATTTTTACATTTAGATCACTCGGAGCTGAACTAATCAGTAGTCTCATTTGAAAGTGGACCAGTTGCAGTTTTGTAACGAGCAGGTCTGCAAAAGAGAGCGTTCCTGAACGCACCGCTGCTCGCACTGACTTAAGAATATGCTGCATGTAATAGAGCAAGGTTAATTAAGGTTAATTAATCCAATTTGAAGAATATGTATGGATACATTTGAGAGCCTACATCACCTGTCTTCGCATGTTACTTTCCCGTCGTCTGCTTTCGTAAATATATGAGGGCACTTTCACCTCAAATCATCATAAATGTACATCATAAATACAAAAAAATGAGAACGCGTGAGTTGTTTTTCCTGAGCTCTTCCAGCTCCTACTTCATTCCTGCAGCGGATCCTTGGAAGCGGTTATGACCTGCTATTGTTTCCATCAATTGCCAGAATGAAAATGAGTTGAGTTCAACAGTACTTTTGTTGTTAAACCCATACCAGAAACAGCTTTGTAATGTTCAGCGGTGGTGGGTGTGATGAATGAAAGGTAACCTGATTACCACCAGAGCTATTAAAATCCCTCATGTGTGACCCGCCACAGCAACCGTCTCTGCTTAGCAGCGGGGCTGCAGATTGTTGTTTGGCTCATATTAGTGGGTGTGTGTCACTATTGATTTCAGCTGGGGTTTTTTTTGTTGTTGTTGTTGTTTTTTTGTTTTTTTTTCATATCGCATTTAGCTCATGCAGGACTTCCATTCATTATCTTGAATATACAATTACTAGAGCGGGGTACAGGGTACAGTAATAGTCCTGATTCTTTTCATTTTCCCACTCTCTCAACTGTGTCTCTTCCAGAACGCAATTATTTGGCAGGTAAAACTATATGTCTGCTGTGAAATTAAAGCATACAGAGCAGAATAAAATTCAAAAGAGGAGACTTGACTTGGATGTGACGGTGATGTAAACAGGTGCTCCCGATGGGCCGGGAGGGAAACAATAAGCGTGATTTCATCTGTTTCGATGTACACTTGTGAGTGGAAAAATTGGAGAATATTGCAAAAACGTTGACTGAGGTGGAAAAAAATGGCGTAAACTGGTGAAAACTAAATGCAACAAAGGGCAATGGAAAGAGAATCTGTGAACAAATCATCATGAAGCATGCAACCTATTTGTCATTCGAGCTTCCACTGAAGAGATGAAAACAACAGATCTATGACAAGGAAACTGTAACCTTCCTCAAAGAGAAGTGACATATTTACAACACATTTATGTTATTCATTTGAGGTTTGACTCTTTTAATTATGTCATCTTGTGGCACCCTCTTCTTCTGCAATAATTTATTGCATCTGTTTTCCTTGATGAACGTGCCACGTAATAGTCACAGAGCAGTACATTAATTGCTCTGAATTTCTGGCTTCATTAGGATGGAAACTTGACTAATGCCCAAGACACATGAGTGGAATTTCATTCAATCAAGCAGACAATATGTTGTTTATGTATCTTGTTTTCTCAGAGTAGTTTTTTTGTTGTTGTTTTTTTAGATTGTGAGCTTTGCTGCACTCTCAGCAGACTCACCATCTTCATTTTTTTTTTTTTTTTTTTTTTTTTTAGGTTTCCCACCAAAATAATCCCAGCAAAGGAGAAGATCAGTTTAAAGTGTGTTTTCTTTTAGGTCCCCACACATCTAGAATGAGTTGTTTCCTGCTTGAAGAAGACACGGCCCACTGCAGTTTACAGTAAACAAGGTTCTCGTTCTCTGAAAATGTATTTGGCAATAGAGAGGGAAGAAGAAAAAACAGGCAGAAGAAAAAAAGAAATCATCAGATGGTTAAAGTACACAGCGTTTGCATTGGAAATTGAATTTTAAAATTGAATTGAAAATGGGACGACTTTCAAGGTTACAGTGGCAGCCACTCTTTTCTTTATTCAGCCATGAACATACGTGATATGGAGAAACACATAGAGCCTGACATGTGCAGATGTTATTTTTACATTGATCTGCACATCTGTACTGTTCATTCATATTCACAATAAAGCACCCAGTCTTTTAATGCCAACTTAATGGAATATAAATATAAAATCTCACAGCACCCTTTAATGTCACATTTAACTAAAACTATCAAAACAAAACTAAATAAATGCATGTAAACACAACATACAACATTATCTAGGCTTGTGCTTTTGTCAGTTTTTGAATGTTAGGCATTATTCTTTACTCAAACAGTTCAACCCCTGTACAATACATAGGGGTATCAAATTATCGCGTTAATTGCGATTAATTAATTACAGCCATATTTAGTGTGTTATGTTTTTTTAATCACGTTCATCTAATTTTTAATCTCTAACTTTTCTGTTTCTGTATGTGAGTTGCCTTTTTATAAAATCTGTTTTTATGCATTGGACTTCTTGCACTTGAGTTGTTGGGGGTGGAAAACAATGGTCAGTCACACCCTGAAGTGGACGTTGATAGGCTGTCATCGTGTTTGGGATGGTTTAGCATAAGCTGATAGGCTCCCACTGTAGTTGGGAGGGCAAGGTGGAGGAGGGTGTGAGAGTTGTCGAAATTTACATTTCACAAACGCCCCGACGGCCCCACTGATAAATGTAGAGTGGTATGCCTTCTTTGTCAGAAAGAGTTTACTTACTGCCAAAGCAGCTCAAGTTTAGCCTACCACATCAACGCAAAGCACCCAGTCACGAGTGCAGCCACAGCTAACGTTAGCAGCAAAAAATGTTAGCAATTTAGCGAGCCATAGCAAAGCTCTTCACCAAACTAAACTTGAGGAGAACGCCCCGTGTATGAGCACTTGTTTGGAACAGCACTTTGTTAAAAACAATAAATGACTTTATAAAGCCACTTTTTTGTTATTTATCAATGTTTTGACCTGCCACAATAATGTAATGAATTTAAATGAAAATACCTCAAGTTGAGCGCTTTTCTCAGCAATTTCTAGGTGAGATTAAAAAAAGAAAAAGAAATTAATTAGATCAGTTAATTACAGATCATAATGAATTAATCTCTCAGTTTGTTTAATGTATTGACAGCACTAACAATAAAGTTAGTGTTTTTTCATCTTTTTAGCATCTTTTATTCATTCTACCTGGTAGTTTCCAAAAAATTCTCAACTTTTAAAACTTGAACCAGTCATTGTTGTGTTCTCCCTGCATAAGCCCCCCATTTGGGGCCCTTTAATTCACTCCTTTCTCTTATTTGTGACACCATCACAGTGAGTCTTGGATATCCACAATATACACAGACGCACACAGTGGGTGATTTGACCTGAGGCAAAGCCAAAGGCTGTTTACAGCCCAAAGAATTTTCTCTCTTAAAATCACTGGCATGGACACAGAGAGGATAATGATGTTGCTGTATTTGTATATCGTTTGTTTATGAGGGTGGTGCAGTGGTTCAGTGGTTTGTACTGCTGTCTCACCCGCAGTGTGGCTCTGAACCTTGGCCCTTGGAGTTTTACAAGAACTGTATTTGTCAGAATGAAGCCTCAGTTTCTTCCCAGAGTCCAAAGAAATATAGGCCAAGAACTGTCTGGTGCTGTGTGTGTGTGCGTATCTGTGTGTGGTGTGTTTATCTGTGTGAGCTCTATAATAAACTGCCGACCTGTTGTGAGCGTTTCCCCGCCTGCTGCACAGTGCTTTAGGCTCCATAGGCTGTGACCTTGAATAGGAAGCAAGAAAAACAGTGCGATGAGAAAAGCTGTCATTTGTTCATGATGCACCTTCTGTTCAAGGATCACATGTATCAGCCTCTGATATGTGGGGATGCTTTACTTACTGCCCTGTTTTTTTTTTATTATTATTATTTTTCAGACTTGGAAAACTTCAAGACTCACAGAAGAAGCTCTGTATCAGTGCGTGAAGGTCAAGGAGTGGTTCTGCTGTGCGGCCCACCCCCACATTCTGGAGGTAAAACAATGCATTCTCATTTGTAATTACTGTTCAATCCAGTTGACAAACACTAAATACACGCAAATGGAACGAGATCATAATGTCTGAAATGTTTTCAGATGGGTATTTTCATTTTTAGGCTCTTAGTGTTTGATTTGGGATCGTGCTGTTTAAGATCCAGCTGTTTCAATGACACCTATGACTCAGTAATCAACACCTTACATCTGCCACTATGGGGGACTAAAAGACTTCCAAGTGATTCTTGCATGATTCTTAGGTGTGATCAGTCTTGGTTAGGCCATGGGAAGTGTGACAGCCTCGCTGTCAGGAGCCTACAGCTGAGGCTGCTTTGCTTAGAGCTTTACTTCTCTGCCAAATTTCAATGTCATCATTGTTTGTTCTTAAGCTAAAGGCAAACAATGGCCTGGATTAATTAGTATAATCAGGGGCAAATAGTATGCTACTGTGCTTTCTTGCCTGGGGTTAAATGAGGGGATCAATAATCTTACAGTATGTGTACAAAATACTAAGATCGAGGATTAACTTAGCCTAGCAAAGCAAAAAGACTTGACAGCTAGCCAGACTCTGTCCAAAGTTTAAAGTCACAGTGAAATAAATGTTACAGCGACTATAGCTTCAGTAATATGACATATTTTCTGATTGAAATAAATAAATAAATAAATATACAGGCAAGGTATATTTCCAAAGAAGGTTTTAAATCCAATCCAGAGCATTACACTGTCTTTTACTGTGACCTCCAACTAGCCAGGACAGCTGTTTCTTCCATAGACTGTATAAACCTTGGACGTAGTCTCATGACATCCCCCATGGAGCTGGTGTGCAGTGGGGTGGGAGTGTGGTGGCTCTGGCCTGCCGCCATCTTGGCAGTCCTGCTTTCACCGACTCCTAATCCACAAATGGACAAAGATGTGGAGTGTTGGAGGGCTGAATGAAGCCTGGTTGCTCAAACGCCAAGTCACTTGTGATGATACCCACCTGTCAGTCAAAGCGGTTATGCTCTAAATTATGCATAACTTCAAGCTAATACAGTGGCTGCTCAAGATGCCCAGGATGTGAGGAAAACTGCCGTTTTTGGCACTTTTACGTTGGCTTCATTTCACAGCCCCAGAGGTTGTGGCTTGGTTTCTCTCTTGCAGTCTTTTTGCTAAGCTAAGATAGCCATCTCCAGTCTCGAACTTTATCTTAAGCACACAGACATGGGAGTTTCTATTGATTTTCTGATCTTACTCTCCGCAAAAAAAAAGTCAATAAGTGTATTTCCCAAAATGTCAAACTATTCTTTTAAAACACTGCAAAGGTAGTCCTTTGCAGACTCGCCAACTGTGTTTTCTTCAGCTGCTACAAACTCCACAGATAAATGAGAAACATGTGGCATGAATTGGAAGCGCCATGTGCCTGGTATGGAGCTAAATTTATGAGTTCAAACTTAGTTTTCTGGCAAAGTTATTCATATTTTCTGTCTAATTGCAGCAGATGTGTCCCTTCATAGCTTCTTCACTTCTTTTACTGGAACTGACTAAATGCAACAGCTGCTTTGATTACATTCACCCAACTGACAGCCGCCTAACAGATATCACTGATTCATGTATCGGTCTGCTGTGGTAGAAATGCGGCTTGCCTAGAATTGATTGTAATTGTTTAGAGCTTGTATCCTTCTGGGGGTTTACCTGGCGAAAGCTTGGCAAGCTCTGTGGCAATCTGAAATTCGAGATTTATCTGCAAATAGCTCTGCTGATACGCCTGTGTTTGTTTGTCCTGTGAACAGTTGCTCTGCTGACTCTTTTCATATCTGCCAATTTATGCTGAAGTAATACAATTAAGGTTTGGCTTTTAAGACCAATGGGGAAATAATTCCAACATGTCAGGCATCTTCAGGCACATGAAAAGCCCCCTCAAGACACTTGTCTCCTCACTAATATACAGAGCCAATACAAGCTGTCAATTAGAAGTTCATTTTAGTGAGTTGTATCTCTAAGCTGTAATAGAAGCTGCTATCACCATGTCATTCATCTCGATAAACTAACTCCTCACTTGGTTTTTATCGTGGTCCTGCTTGCATTAAGCAGAAACAAAATGTTTTGATGTGGCTTGTCTTGTCCCAGAGCCCTGACATGCAATGGTTAAAAGTTTGCTTCGCCTCCCTGATTTATACCAAGCAGTTTAATGAGAATCTGGCATGAAAAGCATAGTTGAAAATGCAACAAAATCACCATAAAACCATTACCTGTCAGTGCAACACGTGCATTCAGCTGCAGTTATATCTATCCACACACCAGAAAGAATAAAATAAAAAACAACAGACACCAAATCAAGATTCAACAGGCTTCCGCACACATCCAGGCCAGGCTGTTGGCAGTAAACACGCACACACACACACACACACACATATAAATAGACGTTCAGCCAAGCTGCTGGTCGGAGCATCAGAGTATTCAAACTGGCAACAATGAAAAGCAATCAATCTGCAGGCAAAGACCTAAGTGTTTTGCCACTACCGGTTTTCTTTGTTGACCTGATAGGCTGCTTTTTGTTACATCTAAAATGGCACTTGCCTGTGCTTGCAGCAGGGAATACTGCCGGTAATCTGGCAGCTCAGATTTGTTTCCTCCACGTCATGCTGAAACCAAAGCGATTGCCTGGAAATTTTGCTCAGGATATCTGTTGACCAGAAAGTTCTGCCATTAGTCAGCGAATTGGAGTTTCATTTTCCATTTTGAATTCATTTAAATTTAATTGGCCTGGAAAGGAAATGAGTGGCGTGGCATATATTGAATAATAATTTGTCTTGCTAAACTGAATTATACTTGGAGATTGTGCACTCACTAGTGCAGACACTCAAAGCTGTGTCTACTGGTTGTAGATGGTTGGCAACAAACTATAACTAAATGTTGCAAGTATATCATTGGTGTTAAGTCTACCTGATCATATCTTGATCAGATCTTGAATGTATATGCATTTACTTCATTTTGCTGGCAGTTTTAAGAAGTTTATATCTGTTGTCAAAGCCTGATAGAGCTTCATCCTCTGTGCCTCAGAGCATTGTTAAGCTCCACAGAAAACATTAAAAACACATCAATAAAGCACACTGTTGCACTGGGTGACTCACACTGTATTTACAGTCCTGTAGCTGTAAATACGCAAATGTGTATTAATCCACCACTGAACAAAAGTTTGATTAAAAACTACAGTGCCGAGGTTTTTACTGAGACTTTTTGAAAAATGAAACTATAAATTTGTGACCTGATCTAAGCTAAGAGGTGCACACTGTTTTCATGGCATGTGTTAAGAAAAGTGTAACATCAATGTTAAATGTTTACTTTATCAATGTTGTTGTTGTTGTTGGAATAGTAGAATAAATACATACCTTTCTAAAATTCAGGAGTTCATCTGTGACATATATGTGACTCGCTGACTGGAACTTGCTCGAACTGGAACTTGCTAAACTATTGATTCAGTACAGTCCTTTAAAAGCGATCGCTCTTACAGTCTATGTATGATGTTATTAAGTTGAATTTCTCTGGCTTTATGTTTAGAAAGAATGTAATATATTGGACAGTAGCCACAGACTGTGCTGCCTAAGAGAAAAAGGTTTTTTCATGCTTCACTAGTGGCGAGAATTCAGGAAGCAGCTCAGTCATCAATCTCAGTTGTGTTATTATTTTATTGCAAATCTGTTTGGCCTGTCAGGAGATAGGCGATGGTGTATGTTTTCACATAAATTCACAGAAACAAGATGACCAACTACAAAGCCGTGATATGAGAAAATGTGTCCAGGATGTGAGGAAATATAAAAATCTGCAGGTTGCCTAAATGGCAGAGACGATGATAATGGAATACAGTTTCATATTCATGAAATGCATTTCCTTCATGATTCTGATGGCTATTTGACCTTAGGAGAAGACTTTCTTGTCCTGACAATTTACAGTTGATCAAAATACATTTGAAAGTTTGTGTTGTTAAGTTTGTTTGTGTAGATGACATAATTCCTGATATGGGTGATGGCCATTACAAGGTGCTAGTCATGAGCCAATTTCAGTGCTTCTGAATAGAGAGGATATTGGACACTTTCATGTTGCATCAGGTTGCTTTCAGCAAGTATAATAAAGCATTGCAACACCTGCCCCAAACCCTGAATGCCTAACTATGAATGAGAAAATAAAACATGAAAAATACATGACGATACATATTCAGTCCTTGTAGTGTCCCATTGCATGCTTAGACTTGGAGGAATTCTTTCACGTGTCCGTTCGTTCATCTGCAGTCATATTTCATGTCATTCCTCTGACATGGAGGAGATTTATCTGAGTGTGGCATCAACAGCCTGACAGCAAATAACAAGACAATAATGACTATCAGACCACCTTCCCTCCCTCACGAGGACCTCATTGCATTTTAATCAAATTCTGCATGCGGGTGGCACAAACACGGAGAAATCTCTGCGCATCCCTATTCAGCACCATATGTCTGCAGACCATCCCATAGTGTTGGGACCCTCGGTGTATGCCCAAGGCTCTGGTGGGTCTCCACCTGCCAGAGGGGGCTCTCAGAGGACACATTATGCATGGCAGACAGCTGTCCTGCCCGCTGTATGCAGCTAGGGCTCGTCCATGCAGAAATACGTGTCCGGACAGACGAAAGAGCATGGGAAATGGGTGTGGATGGTGATAGAAGGAGAAACCTCGAGGGAATATGGAAGTATAGAAGTGTGTTAGTGTGCTGCTGCTATACAACCCAGAACTACCCATCATATGGTGTGTGTGTGTGTGTGTGTGTGTGACTGTGTGTCTTTAGGTAGGTTAGTCTATGTGTGTCAATGTGCTGTATCTACAGAATACATTAATGAGATGGCGCATACAGATGGATAGTCAGTTAAATGAAAATCATCGCAGTGGTTTCATGGTGGTAAACTGGTGGTAAAGGTTGTAAATGTGATTTCTATTCCCCTCCCATAACCTGTAGACCCTCTGAGTTCATTAACAATAAAGGAAAATAGCAAAATTCACTGTGAATTTTATTCATGCAGCCAATATATCTCCCTGCTGCTTATAAGTATAATCAATAACAATATGATTATAATTAATATCAATAAGAAAACAAGTATGAGACATGTTTCAAGCCGCACAGAGCAGATCGAGCTGGATGGAAGAAACACGCAAACAGCACAGAGTAGCCACTCAGTTTTCAAGATAAAATGCCCTGTGCAGACTCCTCATTCTAAAACAGACAAAAAGGAAACCATTTACCTATGCAGCCTACATATCCATAGTAGAGGCACATAAATCAAGCAAAATGACCAGATCTGACCAAGTTAACAAATTCCGCTTTGCTTCTGAAACGCTCCTGGTGGGATGTGGAGCTGCACGCAAACGTCACAGAGCTGTGTCTGGTGGAATTTTTGGGTTAGATTTCTGTCAGCAGCTGTAGAGGTCAAAGTTTGTTTGTGTGGAGGTTCGTGAATATAGTTCATGTTAAAGTGTGATTATGGACTGGAATATTTTTAAAATGCAATACTGATAGCATGTTAATTATACTCGTGTTTTTGAATAAACCAGCGCCATCATTTCCATTTCTTTCCATTCTCACTTTGTGATTCATACTTTTGTACATTATAGGTTACAGACTCTCTCTCCACCTCCCTACTTGTATTTTAAGTGTAATTCTTTTTCCAAAAAAGAGGCAAAACACACTGTAAAAGTTAAAGATGAATATATGTCATGATAAGATCACCATTGTGATTCATTTTGGCCACAGCAATTGTACAGTGAAAATCTTAAAGCTCTACATGACAGTAGCATTGCACATACTGCCACTGATTTTTCCACCACAGCATACTGCCATTAAACACGGAGGAGAGCTGTGTGGAACTTGACTAGAGTTATAAACAGCATCCTTCTAAATGATATTCCCTCATTATGTGTTTTGACAATGGTGGTGCTGTCTAACATCCCTCAGGTACTGAACTGAGTTGAGATCTGGTGACAGTGAAGGCCATAGAATATGATTCACATGATTTTCATGCTCATTAAATCATTTAGTGACACCTTTGAGGAAATAGAGAGCTGCAGAGTCCAAAACAGACAATTAGCTGTGTTGCAGCGTCTGTTATTATTGAAGCTTCTCTGTACAAACTGCTGCAAAGACAGTTGGTGAGCTGTGTGTGAACTGTGTGAATTTACTGGCTTGTTAGCGACTGAGCAAACCAATCTTGCTAACTTGGAGAGGAAATGTGACTGACAAGCATGTTCCTGTCTGGCTAGCATGTTAGCAGTTAGCTCGCCATCTACAGTAATTCACCAATTATCCCTGTGAGTAGTCTCTATATTACCAAGTTTCTAACACTACTAGTACAGAACATTTTGTGGAGTTTGCTACAGCCTTCATTTAGCTTTTTCCCTCATTCCTCAATTATGGTTGTAACATCGAGTTAGGATTTATGATTTTCGGAGATGTGTGGGGTTCTTTTCTAATTCCTAAACATGAAAATTAAAAGAAAAAAAAACACAATCATTTCTGAAAAAAAGGGAACAAGGCAACATTCATTGTTGTTGTCAGTCACCTAGCAACAGTATTCAAATGACTTAAACCACCTTTTCTCCAAATTCTGAGTTTCAATGTCAAATACAAAATTGGAGTTTCTTCTGAAGTGCGATGAAGGTAACATCACAGTTTCTCCAAACATGCTGAGGGAGGACATGTTGTTTACTCCAGTGCTATTTGTTCATACTGCACATAACTCATACTTAGTTTTTCTCTTTTTTTCTTTTCATCAGGGATTATTCCGCTCTTAATCTGATTAGCAGACGACACATTTCACAATCTCCATGAGTAAATCTCCTTTGGCTCTTTCCCTCCCTCTTTGTCTGTCCAGGGACTTCAGCTGTCTGAAATATTATCACATGTTACTGTCATATGATCCATGCGGAGCTCACAGAGTCTTTTCTCCAAACATGTACAATTCTGACATAATGTGGCACCTTACAGTGAAGAGAAACTTCAGTGACAAGCAGCCAACAACATGACAGGCAGCATGAAATGCGATGTAGTGTATTTTCAGGCGGTGACACTCTGAGTTGATTGGAGTTTCTAATCACGTATGAAAAGGTCACAGAGGAGAAAAGGAGTGTAGCGCTCACACATTTCCCAGAAGACTTGTGTGAGTGACACACTTCCTAAATCTCCCTCTAAGCTCCTTAAAGTTTACTGTACACATAGCTGTTGTTATTGTTGCATCTGAAGTGTGTGCATGTCTGTGTGTGGGGTATGAAAGCCGAAAAGAGAGGAGCATACTGTAGGTTCACGTGTATGTATGTTCACCTGCTTTCACGTGTGTGCACAGTACATGTAAAGAACTAAATCCAGGCATTCCCGTTTCCTTTTGGTTCTGGCTGTGTGTGAGCACCTCCATCCTCTCTGCCGGGCTGCATTCACACGTCATGTCCTCAGGCTCCCCCCGGTGCCGCTACATAAACACAAATCCCTCAGCGCCTTTGGGGATTTCATCCCAGAAGAAATGCGCTGTCACCTGCTGTGCAAGGGGAAAATAACAATTGTCGAAAACATGACAGCTCCGTCCACTGCACCTAGCTTGCTTAGCAGAGCACTGGACCAGAGTTTTAAGTTAAATCCATAACACCTCATAGCTGGCTAGCCTTCACAACTATATTACTGCATCTACTGCTTCAGCTCAGTTTTTGGGATTGTTCAGCTTTACTGAACCAAGCAGGTTTACGTAGAATGTAGATATGTTAGTGTATGAATGTTCATCTAATTTATCATTTTCAGGTTTGTTTCCAAACTGCGTAACTGATAAACTGTGATGACAGTCATATCCAACACATGACACCTGGTGGAGACCTGGACAGTTAAACTGTGGTTTAGCTCAAACTAATGAATATTTATTATGTCAAATTATGTGTGATGCCATCACACATCATTTGACACAGCTACAAGATCTCTAAGATTTGATTGTTTGCCGGTGTGCTACTCAAATTGTAGTTGAATTAAGCCTTTTGTGGCTCCTCAAGTTATGTTACATGAGGAACGTGTGTGAGCTGCTTAAGGCTAGCTCATATATGCTACATTAGCTACTACCAGCATAAGACATCAAATGGCCTAAGTCAAGTGGCAGGCTAATGCAGGCATAGGTTTGAGCAAAGAAAAACGAAGATTAAATCATTCTGAGGAGAGCGATGCTGAAACTCTAAAAGTTCATTTTTAATTGTGGCTTTTTTCACAAGTCATTTTTCCTCTTGCTAGAATAAAGTCATTGGCTTGACCTGCAGCGTTACAGTTAGCTGCTTCACTGTAACCGGCTGTCTCGTGAGTGCAGGACTACAGAGGCTTGGTGTTGTCCTATACGTCCCCCTGCGCTCTCTTTCACCTGTTGAAAGAATGATGCAAGCCGCAGCCTGTGCTAAAGCTGTACCACATAGTATGTTGCAATCTCTTTGCTCTTCTTCAGGGAACAGAAAGCATAGTCATAACATTTGGATTTCTCAGAGGCGAGTGTCTCTGTTGTGTCCTATTTTAAATTAAGTTACTGCTGGACGTCAAAGGTTAAAGTGCTGGCGACAGACAACAATGAACTCTTTCTTTAGAGTTTCTTTTGTGCACATTTTCTTCATTTTTCTGTTTTTAAAAAGGATATCAATATCCTCCTATATGAAGATGTTATTTATGTAAGTTGTTTACTTAAGATACAGATTTTCTTTTTATTTATTTATTTTGTGAAACCATGTGACATCACCAAGGCAACAACATAGACATATTCCAAAAATGTATCCCTGATTTGCAACACACATACAGTACGACCTGCCACACTTACAGTAATACATATCACAGATTATAGAGAAATGTCAGTGTGAGGATGACAGAGCTCAGGATGAAGAACAGATGAGAAAAGATATGAAAGAATTAGAAAACCAGGCCAGTCATCTCATGCTGAATAAAACATGTGCATGTGTGTCACACCTTTTCTCCTACTCGCTGGTGCTCACTTTCACATATACACACACGTACTGTACATGGACAGAGTCACACACCTACATGCCTATTCATATATTCGTTCAGCAGTGGCCAAGAAAAGCAAAGCAGTGACCCCTGTTACAGGAAATAAGGAAAGTGAGAAAATCTAATTTATTGTACCAACATGACACATCCACAGACCAACTAAACAGACAGTTTTGTTATGTGCACCTGCGCATGCAACATAAAGGTTTTATGTGTAGGATTTTAATAAGTCTGTCATCTAAAAGTATAAAAATGATGTTGTTCATTTTCATATATATTTTGTAATTAAAAAAAAAAAAAAAACATTTTTAGAGGCTAATTTCTTATTTGGATTCAATTAATTTGTCTTTGGAGGACATAATATTCAGTCAGCCTAAAATAATAGTGTCTTATTATTTATTAAATAATAGTGTGTGGGTTTATTTTGTTGCTTCCTGAGGTCAGCATGAAAGAAAAACATGTGACTCTTTCTATTGTCCTCAGTCAAGACATGATCACAGCTTGTAAAAGTTTAATATTGTACACTGACATGCATTCAGATTAAGAACAAACAAACAAACAAAAAAAAACAAATCAGTATAAATGTTTGTGTTGGTTGTGTTTCAGTTAAATGAATCCTACTTCTTTTTTTGGTTTCCATTTTTCTCATTTTGATAAAAAAAAAAAATCTTATATTTGCTTCTGAACAAAGCATAACTTGTCACATTACATCATGTCACACAATATTGCCTCATATTTGATCATAACCGAGGAGTAATCTAGCATTTAGTCTGCTGCTTATATCGTAGCCAGCTAGCTAGCTAAACTTGGTTCATCATGTTTACAGCCTGGTTCAAAAAACAGTTTTAGTCTCTCAAGCTAATTTCCCCGTTCATGACAACTGTACTGAGGGTGAATTTATATAGAACTCACCTGTTCAAATTGTATTAAGGCTAAAAGTTATGCAGAATTAACAGCGTGGTCACTTTGATTGACAGGTGGGTGCCATTACAGGTGGTGTGTGAGCACCCAGGCATCTCTGACCCAAGTCGAGTTTTGTTGTGGGTATTGTAGGCACCAGGAAAGGAAGGGAAATGGATGCTACAGTGCGTTATGAAGGAGGCATAGAGCTTCACTCTGCATGACTTTTTTCTTTTTACAGCTCTGGGGCGACCCATCTCTGATAGGCATGCCTATCAAAAAGTAATAAAAGTTTGGATTTTATGGCGATTTAATTTGGTCTAACTTTAGCAATGATGGGCTACTCGTATTTATGCAGCCACAACAGCAAACTTCTTTTTAAAAACTTTTTTTTTTTTCCTCCAGAGAGGCAGCTCAGCCAAAGAGGGGAAATGAATTGTTGCTCAGGCAGCTTCAGCTCGGCCTTGTGCATGTTCTTGCTATCTGGGTAAAAATGTAAGTGTTGCTATCAGCTATTCCATGAGGTGTTGGGTTTTTTTTGTATCCAGCACTGGGGGCACCAGAGTCAGAATTCTTCAAATCCTGCACATAGTGGCTTTGCAATAATCAAAACATGAATTTTGACCAACTGTAAAAGTGTTGAATATTCAAAACACTTATCTGTCAATGTAGCAGGAGTTTAACTAACCAGGAACAGTGTGACTAGCATCAGCGGAGACTGTACCTGCTCTTACAGTCAGCAGCAGAGAGAGGAGTGCAGATCAGCCATGACACGCCCTGCCAGTCCAGATCTGAACACAAAGGCTGAGCGGGGTGCTGCCTCCACGCTGCATTCATACTCTCGCTCTCCAACTGACAGGCCAATGTCAGAGCATGCCACAAATATATGGTAATTACTACCTGCAGTCCAAGGGAGGAGAATGGATTAACTCAACCTGGTTACAACACAAGTCGTGTTTTTTTTTAAAAAAAAAAAACTCAGCTGCCTCCAAAATGCGGGTTGCTCCCAAATGTGCAGTCCAGTTCCCCTCCCGTCTGTCGCTGCGGATCAGAAGCTGTCACTCTCTGTCTTTTTCAAAGCCAAGCACATTAATGGCCTGCCAGTGTGACCCAGCCGCGCTCTTTGTATCACGCAATTACTGTGTTTAGTCGTGGACCTAATGCTGCTGACCTCTGTCTTCCAATGGAGGGGGGGGACCTTTAAGAGGCACTCAAGACTGAAATCACTTTTGTGCGTCTTCACTAAGAGAAGATTTTCTTTTTTTTGAAGCATGAGTGTGTGTGTGTGTTATCTCTGTTTTTGCTCCCACCCGAGGCTCTGAGAACACAGAGCATGTGCATCCTGTCCGGTCCTGTAAAGGAAACAGTGGAGCAGAGGTTTCTTGGTGCCTGGAGCACATATACGAGCGCTGCACTCTAACACAATGTGGGATGACAGTAGTTTAAGTGAGGAGGGGTTTCTCAGAGTTTCTTTTTCTGTTTGTTTGTTTCTGTGCAAAGAGGCAGCCTTTCAAAGATGCTGTCGTACATCAGTGAATGCGTAGATTCTAATAGGAACAAATTGTGAGTTTGCTTTCTCAGTCGACTCATGGACTTTTCTCACGTGGAGTCTGAGCCCATGGTGAGTGGCTGGATGAGAACTCCTCTCCATGGCTCCGGAAATAGTTTAGAGTGAAAAAGTGCTGTTTTACCCTGTTTAACATTACCCAGAATCCCCTACTGCTCATGAATGTAATACAACACTACTGACATCATTCAGCTTGAGGAAGGACAAATGTGCACCGTTTTGTTGTAAATTTGTGCGTTTTGCTGCATGTCCACACCCCATTGAGTTTTAATTGGGTTATTAAAAATACATATTGTTGTTACAGTGTGCTCTTACATGTATTTTTAATAACAAATGATGAGGCAGCTGATGGTGATATGGCCAAAGCATCCTGATATATATTTTGTATTGACAGATGGCTGCTTTGTTTGTTGGCAAAAAAAAATCATATATTACTTTGTTGTTCATCCATGTCACAAATATTGTGTGTCCAAATTAATATGTATTGCTTTTAGCAGTAGGGGCTGACCCCCCTCTAGGGATGGTGTCAGTAGCTGGCTTTGCTCTGGGGCTGCAGCAGGAGGAAGAGAAGCAGGCCAGGGCCTGTATTGTGTCGAAATTAATCACATTACAGAAAGAAAACAGACATGTTGGCTGACGTCACTGAACTGCCAGTTGCAGTCATTTACTGCAATTGCTATATTTGACAGTAGATGTATTTTATTTATCTACCTCAGATCAACTGTTAGCAGAAGATGCAGTGCTTGTCTTGACGTCCATGATTTCATATTTACAAAGGCGCAGAAACCTCCGCAGCAAATTAGACTGAAATGTAGAAAAATAGTTTGAACTACGTCCTGTATACTTCCTGTAATGGATGTCTTTATTGGATGCAGTCATCAGATTTATTTTGTTTCACTCCACACAATGTATATGGCAATAGTGAGCTAATGGACACGTGCACATAGGAATAAGTACATTCTGAAATTAAAGGGGCACTTAGTCATCACAGAGAGTACTGCCTGTAAAAACATTTATGTGTCCTCTGGAGAAGCTTTTTAAAGACTGAACAAATAACCCAGATGATGTCATCAGGGTAAAGCAGCTGGGGTTTGCTGTAATTTTTTAAATAAAAGGCCTATGTTACATACTTTGGGTTTAATTATTTTGAAAGCTTTGAAATGCTCTCACTGAACTAAATCTAGCATTTTAATGGACTGACAGCTGAAAGTCTGGTTACCTCTGCCTTTTCTACTTCAGTTTTGGCCATTCCTGTTTCAACACAGCAAATTCCTGGCCCTTTAAATACAAAGTCCACCTCAGCTTTTTCAGTGTATTGATTCGATTTATGCACCAGCTGACACATATAATGGAAGTTTGTGCTGCTTTTTAGCATTAATGTTGATTGTTTGCTAATTGAGCCTGCTGGCAGTTTGTTCAGGTTGACTGAGCTCTTCTAAGTAACCTACATAGTTACATTAAACTGCTGCTGAAGTCCAGGTTCTTTTCAGTCCATTTTTTTTAACCAACTTTCCGCGCATTCATTTTCATCTCTGTTGAGCGTGATATGTCTGAGTCATCACGTCAGTTTAACAAAGTGTAGTCTTGCATAGCCAGAACTATCTTCACACTTTGTTTTAGCGCTGTGTCAGCGCTGCAGAAAAGTTTGACTAAACCCATCATCATTCTCATATACAGGGAAAACAGACTGTGATTGGTTTAAAGAAATACAAGCACACCGAGCGTCTTGGGGGCTGCTAAGCCCATGCAGTGGTGGTGCCCTGGTAAAATGGTGTCGCCATGTAAAACCCTTGTAAAACGCAGAAAATATGAATAATTCAATGTCTTAAAAAATGTAAAATGTTAAAAAAAAAAAAAAACCCACACAGCACTGCCAACACGTTCAGAGGATTCACACGTAAATAGGATTTTAAAATAGAGAACAGGGTTTTAAAAGGATACCCTGGGTAAGCATTAGAATACCCTTTTAACAAAAGAATAAGAGCATAATAAAAGTAGTGGTAGAAGAGTGGAATAATTCAAATATACCATAGTAAGATATCCATTTTGTTCTTGTCATATAGAGACAGTGACTTATTAAAGAATGTATGAATTAATGTGGATGGCCTTCTCACACTGTGAGGTAACACTGCGGCACACATACCTGTATGTGTGTCCGTCCACAGGTGCTCTGAGCTGATAGAGTCTTTCCCTTTCCAGAGTGTCATAAAAGACGATAGACCTACTTGAGGATTACTGCCCACCATCTTTGTCTTGACGCTTCATTTTTACATTATTGCAAATCAGCGCCAGGTCTGGGTGATCTTAGCCGTGTAAGGAGACGGCCATGTTTGACTTGAACATCTTGCACAGTCTTTGAATATTCAAGCGAGGCCTGTCCTTTGAAGCTGCTCCTAGGCCTCCTTTTGTGAGTGAAGCAGCTTTATTCTTTGTGACTTATGCAAAGTGATCTTTTAACCTAGAGGGAAACCACAAAGAACACTTCAGGGACTTTAGAAATCCTCTCCTATGTGGATCATGTTTTGGAAATAACAATAATATATATATATATATATTTGTAGATAAACCAAAAGAAGCCATAGAAGAGTAAAAATGTGTTCTACAAATAGTGCAACAGCAAGATTGTTATTATGTATGTATATTTCCTTTGAATGTTCTTTCAGTCTTCAGTCTAAAACTTAATGTGCTGCCATCCTCATAAAACAAATAAGGATGATTTGCTGTTGCCATGGCAGTGATTGGAATGCTGTCTTCCAGGGCAGCTGGATTTCTTCTACATTTTGTCTCCGAGATGTCCTGCTTTTATACCGGGGAGCATTGTGTAACCCATAAAATCAATGCCCTGGATGATTTTGTGAAGACTGTTCGGCCAGCTGTGTGAGATATCTCATTATGTTCCTGCTCTCTGCGGCATTCTGCAGCTCATGTTGTGCCATGTAGTCATATGGGTTTTAAACATAGAACGAGAGCAGGTGCAGCCATAGTCCAAAGGCACTGGAGGGGAAACAAACACAAACAACATGCCTTATCCTGCCTTGAAGTGTCCCTCGTCCCCATGGACGTCTGCTGTGCCATCACTACGTGTTCGGCTCCACACGCACACGCAGCCAAACCCCGAGCCCAAGCCCCAAATGCTGCTGATCGGCCGCCTCTGTTGCTTCCCGTAGAGTACAGTAGCTGCTCCTTTCTGCCAGCAGGAGTATAGGATCATGCTGTGATAAATGGCCAAGCAGCACAGGGAGGCGAAGAGGAGGGTTCCTCCAAGACTGTTTTGTTTAATTGCTAGTCCGCTAACAAGTGGTAGGGTTTGATTAAGCGCAGCATGAAAATAGCACATGGCTGTCAGTTAGACTGGCTGCAAAACTCCAGAGCAGCCCATTACGTCAACACCATTCAGATGTGTTGACATCAATAATGTGAAGAACTCATCCAGGAGTAGATCTCATATGAATGAGCCATAGAGGACAGATATATTCTATCCAGTTCATTCAATGCAGCTACTGAAAGATAAATGGAGGCATGAATTATGCAAAATATCATCTGACAAACATAGACTATTTCCCTCACTCCATATATGTGCTGCACCTACTGTATAATTTCTTGAAATTGCAGGACAGCGGGTTGTAAAATGAGCTTAGATTTCATTTCTCAGATGCCATAGCTGCTGTGCAATCACTCCTGCCTCACATTTCTGATATCTCTATGAAACCGTGGCAGAGGAGATGTCTGTGGTTGAATCACGGTGTACTGCCGCTGGTGATGTAGCTGCTTTTAACCATTTTATGTTAATTATAATGTGTCATTAAAACCCCTCATTGTTCATATTTCTTTTCTGCTGAACATTTGTTTCAATCCAAACACTATTTCACACTACATTGGATTATTGACCAGGTTAATGGAGTCCCATAATTACTTAATTTCATCTACTGTAACAGCAAGTCATTAATTATTATTACAAAGTAATTACATTGTTATTAATTTAATAAATCCTCAATATTTTGCCATTGATTTTTATCATTTCTTCTCCTTCTTGAACCAGATAACCTCATCGTCTGTCCTGATTAAGTTACAAAGTGGAGGAGCATGAAAATGAGCAGAGTTTTACACCTTTTCTGAGGTCATTCATACTGCGGTGTAGAGAAACAAACACCCACTGAAGTCAGTGGCCACATGAGCAGGAACATTAACTCCTTAGCTAAATAGAGCGCATTCACAGAGGTGAGATTGTGGGTGTTTATCAGCAGGCTGCTTCATTCTTCGGTGCGTGCATCTCAAGACTTTGAAAACGTGTGTTCTGCTCATATTTAAAACACGAGAGCAACACAATTAAGTGACACTGGGGGAAAGGCTGACATTTCAACTCCAACACTGTTTTATTGATTTGAGCAGACTGACAGGTACTTGCCAACATGATGCTCCATTTCCTGTTAGTGATCAGGCATCAGTCACACCTTTTGGCTCGTTTCTCTAAGACGGTTGAGAGGTCATTTTAGAAAATGTTCTCGCTCCCTCATACATTTCCCTCGCCATAACTGTGGTTGTATTGTAACAGCACGTCTCCTGTCAAGGTTTTTGACAGTTTGAAACAAAGAAAAATGGGCTTGTTTTTATTTTATGAAAAGTAGAATCACTGATGTAGACTTGTGTTAAACAAGCAATTTTCTATCAACCAGGGATAATGACTCAGTTTTAAATTCATTCCACCCCTTTTATAGATCATAGTGTGTCAGGTCTTCATGCACACTCATAACTGACTATATTAAATGTTTTCCAATTTACGCAGTGGTTTAATTCAAAGAACCAATCAGAAACTAACATTTGAAAATTGATTTATAGCAGATAATTGAGAACCAGCTGTTGAATATCATTTTAATGGACAAATATCTGACTGAAGTTGCTCAGTAGAGGATCTGTGAGTCTGTCTACTAACCAATTATATAATGAATTATTAGCTGCTAAATGGCACATAACCAATAACTAATGATCACTTTGTTATTGTGTATATAGTAGTAACAAATGGTGCACCACACTTGTTGTTTACTCGCAGTTGTTACCACAGTTGTTTACTCGCTGTACAGATGGGGAGATACAGCACACAGAGTAACAGGAGAAAAATTGACTTTTTTGTACATTGACTTGAATTATTTGAGGTGTACCATGTGGTTTGTTGTTGTGGTCTTTCTTAGAAAGTGTCTGTGTTGCTGATTCTAGCCGGCTGTGTGAGGAACTGTAATTAGTCTTGACAAAACACACCCCAGTGCCTCCCGAATCCCTAGTTGAGTATGCAGACCTATGCAGACATCTGCATGAAAAATGATCATTTGAAGTGAGTCCAGATAATTACATTTGTTTGTAACCTCTCACAGGTCCTGTCATCAATTTTCACCTTAGCATGATATGACTTTGCCACCCTCGGGAGGTCTAAAACTTATCAAGACACAAACACCACCAGCACCCCAGCTGAAGTATCTCATTTCCATCTCGTGACCGCTTTCAAAAAGAGAGAAAATTTAAAGAAAGAAATCTTTTTGTGTTCTTTATCCACAGATCTCGTGTTTTCCTGGATTTTTAACGAGTACCCGACGTTTGTGAAGCAGGATACACGCCGCTTCATCTCACAGGAGACGGGAAATCTGTATATCGCCAAAGTGGAGCCCTCAGATGTTGGAAACTACACCTGTGTGGTGACAAACACAGTCACCAAGACCCGAGTCCAGGGTCCACCCACGCCACTAGTGCTCCGCAGTGACGGTGAGCCTTAGTAATTTATTATTCTTATGTTTTATTTTTACAGTATATTATATTTTTTATAAGAAAACATGCCACATACAGTCATGAAAAATCTCACATACCACAAAGATATGGGGATTGTTTATCTGTGTGCTACGCTTTGATAATCGCATGTTTCACGATGCATTATATAATGTAGTTTATATGGAAACAAAAACATCTTTCCTCTCTTTCCACTTCCCAATACTTTGATTTTTTGGAAAAAAAAAAAAAAAACTGCAGCTCCTCCATTCTGTGCTGGGCAAATAGTTGATTTGATACAGCAGTGCTGGAGATTTGTTCAGGTCCTAGTCATGAAAATAAACAAAAGAGGAACTCGCTTTGTTGGTACCTAGAAGTAGGACAAGGAATACAGGAATACAGGAATACGGAATTAAGGAATACAAATGAAGCTCAAAGGTTAATTATCTCTTTCTTTGCTAATTTCAGCATGTCCTTTAACATGTGGATCTGATGCTTTAGGCTGGCCTTATCAAGGCACTCCAGAGGAAAGGTCATTGTCAGCAAGTAATCTAATTGTAGGCTTCTGTCCCAGAAGCATGCTCTTTCCCATATCTAATGTAATGCAGTACAAGAAATATGGAAGTGAGTGTTATTTTTATTAGAAGTGTTTTTTTTTGGTTTTTTTTATGTGGGGTTTTGTCTTCCACTTAATTACCACTTAATCCACTTAATCCACTTAAATAGTAAAGTCTTGATCAGTCGTTTAGTTGTTTAATGTTTTTTGTTTAACAATTATGATAAAAAGATACAAAGAATATAACATTCTATCACCTGTTTTTTTTTTTTTTACATGATTGCATAAACACACAAGATAAACATTTTTCATAAGAATTCATTAAAAACAATCAAGTATTGCACGTAGCACGTAGGTAAGTTGAATAAATTAAATAAAAATGTAATTTCTTATGACTATATAAATGCCTGAACAAATATATCTGTGTTAATATTAGTTTAGTTTGTCACTATTAGCGCATTTATTGGTTGCAATTTAATTACAAAGTAATAATTACTATATTTATTGCATAAAGCATTCATTGAATGTTTAATGAGTTATGGCTCCTTCACGACAATGCATATTTGCTGTCAAATCAATACATCGAGCATTAACTATGTCTGCTTACACATATATTAAAGTGTGTTGCTAATAGTTTTTAGAATGTTTATAAATTATATATATATATATATATATATATATATATATATATATATATATATATTAGTAGTAGTTATGTTGTTAGTATTAAGTATGTTTTTCTGATAACATAAAACACATAAAACATAAAATATTGTGCTAATAATCGCAACTTGTAAGTGCTGTTGCGTAACTCTGATGTAGTAATAACAACATTTATAAATTAATGAAATAAGTAAAGCAGTTTTGGTAGTTATTAGTTTGGTAATTAGTATAGTATTAATTATAGCAAAGTATCTGACATAAGATAAACGTTAACAAAATGCTGTAGTGATTCTAAATCCGGTTTAAAGCAGCAAAAATCAGCTAATTGGGTTGTCACCGTTCTTTAAGCATTTAATAGTCATCCTATATGTAATTTAAATGAAGATTAAATGGTCATTTGGGGGTATTCTGTGGAAATACATTTTTAAATGTCTTACTTTACTATTAGTTGGATGCAAGACAGAATAGCTTGTGTGATTTGAGCGATGTTTTTTTTCAAGCAATTCCCAAGCTTTTTCCTCCCCCTGCATCCTTCCTTTCTTCTCTCATTAGACCTTTATTTCACCGAGGCGGCGGGTATAGCAGCCAAACATCAGCCCTACCTCACAGTCACAGGGGTGTGGGTATACGTGTAGGCAGGCGCATTGAACAGGTGTCCCCTACAAAAGGTTATGGTATGAGACAATTACCCGTCCACTTCCACCTGTCTGCTTAAAATGGGTGATAGTGCTGTGGTTACATTCCAGTATGAGACAGTTGTGATAAGGATCTGAATTAGCTTTCACAGTCACTCAGGGAGCCATCCTGATAACACATGCCTCACCAAATCAACGAGATGAAATTGGCCTGTTTCCTCCATCTCTAGAGCTATTTGTGCAACACAGCCCCGAATTACAGGAGTGGGGAAAACCTATTGTTACACCGGTGGATGAGAGGTGCTTAAAATACCATGTTTGTGCACCCAGAATTGGCACAACTGGGAGAAATGAAAGCACACCCAATCACAAACTCATTAATATAATTTACCTTAGTGTCATTTAAGGGGAAGAAAAAAAAAATGCTTTTCAGATGATCCGGTCTTGATTCATGAATAAGTCTCTCCCAAAGCTAGAACACCAGAGAGCCCACATTCTCGTCTTCTCCTTTATCCAGAGATTTTTAGCATGCACAGCAGCAATATTATAATCCACAGGAGCTGCATCACCGACAGTGAATGGGATGCTTTGTAGACACAGTAGCGCTACCCAGGGGGATTTTATGGGCCCATTTTCTGGTTCATAGCTGTTAGCACTACAACAAGATGAAACTCATCTGGATGTAAAACCTCAAACCGTCTATGAATTCTCTAAGTTGTCAGTGTGTTGCATGTCCACTGGAAATCTACGTTTTGGCTTTTCTTTTTTTTCCCCCTCATTCTTTTCAATGAGAGAACATGTGACAGCGCTGAGAGCGGAGAGACTTTCTGCTGCTCAGATCGCACAGCGTTGAAAGTAGAGAAAACGTTTCAGCTTCACTTGAAAAAAAGGTTTTCAGTAACTGTAGCAACAGCAGAAGCCACAACTTGGGTCTTTATTTAGATCTTCTTTTTCACCAGAGTTGTTTATCTTGAGTTACGATTTAAAAATACAGCTTTATTCTTACTTTGTTTTGTGCACTGAGACTCATTTGCATTTCTCTTACAGGTGTGATGGGTGAATATGAGCCAAAGATTGAAGTTCAGTTTCCAGAGGTTGTTCATGTTGCCAAAGCATCCACTGTAAAGCTGGAATGCTTCGCTCTGGGAAAGTAAGCACACTTTTTCGTCAGGCTCAGCATGCTCACTAGCATATAAGAGTAAAAAAAATATTACCAGAAGAGTGCTGGGATGTATTTTTTGTTTTATTTATTTATTTATTTATTTTATGTGTTTCACCACTTTGCTGCAATCCTCATGTGTTTCAAGCTCGGCTGCACATCTAAGAAATGAGAGTGCACATGTTGTGGTATAAAAATCTTCAGATATCAAGTTTTGTTGCACAATGCACTGAAGCCCAGAGTACGAAGCCAGGCAATATGCAGAAAGTTAGGTTACTGAACACTTGAGTTCTAAGGAGTACTTTTAGCGTTATACATTCAATAGTGAACAAAACCCTAATTATACACCACAGAGGCCTCTTAAGCCTTCCTTACATTTATGATGGTGAAAATGGAATAGGTCAGTTCATGGTGTAAAACAGCTGAATTTGATCCTGGAAAGACCAAAGTTAAGCTCTGCTGCAAATGTTGTGCCATTAAGCCTACACTTGGATTAAGAATTAAGGACTTTGATCAACTTTATCAATTATTTAAGGTCCTTTTGAGCACCCTGTTCCTAATCTTCATAACTAAGGGAAAATCTGAGATGGTAAATCCAAATATTTAAGTGACTTTGAGCTGACATTAGGTTGTACTGTATGTGTACAGATAATGGGAAAGTTGGGGCATTTGAAGCTTTTTTAAGGGACATTTGCCTGCTTGTAATTTTTCACCACCCAGCGTCTTTATCACTAGTGCATGCTCTCGGTACTTAAATGATTTGAGAACTGAGAATTAGAGTACTTAAATGATTTAAGACTAATGTCTTAAAAGTATATTCAGTGTTGAATTTAACTGAATTTAAAAGATTTATCTGCGACTTCAGAAGCTTTTCTGCATGTCTTCTCACAGCCCAGTACCGTCCATAAACTGGAGGAGAGTGGATGGCGTACCCTTCCCCAGAAAAGTGGACATGAGGAAAGCCAGCGGCGTCTTGGAAATCCCATATTTCCAGCAGGAGGACGCCGGCACATACGAGTGTGTGGCCGAGAACTCCAGGGGAATGAACACAGTGAAAGGAAAGCTCTCTTTCTACGGTAGGTGATCCTGACAGCCATGAATATTTGACCAGCGTGCACCACATCTGTCAGACCTGCTCAGACTGAGAGGCAGCAAAAGCAGACACAACTGGTCCTATGAAGCAGTCAGCAGCGATCAGCAGGGGCTCATGTGGCGAACATGAGGAGGGAGGCTCGCTTTAACGGCACATCAAAATGATTAAAGGCTGTCAGCCATGATGCCTCTAATATTTTGATCCAGATTAAAGGAGTGATGCGGATGAGGCTGAGCCCTTGGATATGACCTTGTTGGTGAGCCTTATATTGGGTTCCAACAGATGGCATCATGATTGACATCCAACTTGACTGGAGATCAAAGTCGTTAAATGTACTATACATAGACCAGTGGCACATATGTCAGGGACATAATCTGCACTGCAGCATCTGGATCCATGGGAAGGGGGTTAGTAGACTCAGTCATTGTCACAGAGTCACACCTACTGAGTTGAGATACTAGAAGACATACTGCCACTTCATCCAAATATGCACCATCAGTGAAATCATCTGCTGTTGTTACACACTTAAACATTTTTCCACAGAAATTTTTTTGATGAAAACCCTCATTTTTATTTGACAGTACTGATTTTCTGACTTGGGTAATCTATAAGATGCATCCATATATTATAAATAAACACCTTAGAGTTAATCAGTGTAAATATTAGTGTGGATTGACTGAAACATGTTCTGTGACATCTGTGTGTAGCGTGACGTTCATATAAGGGCTACAATTATGGTTATTTTCATTATGGATTAATCTGTCGACCATTTCCTCAATTTATCGATTGGTTGTACGATCCATAAAATGTCGGAAAGCCAAAGGTATTGTTCTCAAATGTCTTTTGTTTTGTTCACAACCCAAAGATATTGGTTAGACTGATTAACTTAATAATCCTTGATTGATTGACTAATCGTTGCAGCTGTGGTTCATACCGGTTCATGTACCAGTTGGTGGTCAGTCAGTCATTAGTGCTACGCTGTAAGAGTTTGATATTTTTGATTCAACAATTATGACTTTTGATATAGATTATTGTGTCTGTCCTCAGTTCAAGTTGTGCAGTTGTATTGTTCCTAAAAGACAGCTCACTAAGACTACACTGTCCAGACTTCAGGGGCTCTTTCTTCCTGTTTTTTCACAGTCACAGAGCTGACTCCATGGAAAATAGTCCTGTATTGTGCACAGCTCTCATCAGTCATTCTTCTTTTGTTGTGTGCATTATGTAGAATGCTGTACAGCTGGACCAACTGGCTATGAGATGTCCAGCTAAATTTGCCCTAACCTCTTTTTGCATACATACAGTATATAAAGCAGTTATATGTTCGATTAAAATGGCTTGCTTACCTTAAAATCTAATAATATGAGAAACCAGAAAAATCTGTGCTTCATATGTATATCGCTGGTGCCACTGGTGGTACGTGACCTTTCTCTGGTGGTAATTGGAGGAATCAAAAGCAACCTTTTGAATGAAACTGAAGCATGAAATCACTGGAATGAAATTTAAATTTCTTACAATATTTAGTTTTATCCTCATTCATAGTCATGTTCATGCACGTAGAAACGATGGTGCATCCATCCATGATTTGTTCAAATGTGATAGTGGCAATATAGTAAGTGAAGTAAAGTAAATGCTAAGGCCAGATGAATGGTCAAAATGCTGCAGTTGTGGCTCCAAATTTAAAATATCAGCAAGAGAAGTGTGGATCAAGAACACACCTTTTCCCACCAAATTCACTTGGTTCCAGCAGTGAACAATAAATAATCTTCATATTAGGAATAAACCTGTATGATTTCATTGGGTCACATTCATTTTTCATGTACTAACAGCAAACAACATATCATAAGCATTAGTACATAGTGGAAGCAGTTAGTGAAGTATTGAATTTAGACACAGACTGGTGTGTATATGTACCAGTAAGTATTTGAAGCCAGGACTGATTTTGCTCTTTGGTGAATTAAGCAGTTGTACTGTATTAGTAAGTGCAGCATAAAATTCATAATCAACAATGAAACAGAAAGTAAATCATTTAGAGTGGAAGACACTCATATTGTGACTCCACTGAGTCTATCCACACTGTGAATATAATCAAAGTTAGCAAACCTTACAAGTTTTAAGTAGCTGTAGCTGTTTAGCCAGCCTGCCAACTTCCTGTAATCATAAATGGCATGAATGGTCATAACAGGATGGATAAAATGTCTCCATTCCATCTAGATTTTCATTACATTTTCTGCTCAGGTTTGCCAGGCTGTTAACTTGCTCTTGGAACAATCTATAGATTTTCCTCCCACCTCAGTCCCTATCTGTTTTCTTCCTTCTGATTTTCTCCCCTGTAAGTCATGCTGTGTCAGCTGTCAAAAATAACTCATTTGGGGCATTAAACAATTTGCCATTATTTACAACAGCCCTGGAAGCTCTTATCCTCATTCACCATAACAGCCTGGGAGCACGCTGAGATTCACCAGGGCTTGATTTGTCCTTTTGAGCTGTGTCTCCTCTCTCATTTTTGATGTGTTTTGTCAGTCTCTTTTTCTATCTCTATCTCTCTCCTGCTGTCTGCAGGCAGGTGATAAAAATCAGTAATCTTATTTTGAACTCCTTTTGAATTAAGCCTTTGAGACATTCGTCAGCAGTGTAAGCCAATGGGGGAATCGATAAGGTTACCTCTTCTACAGTACATCCAAGCAAGCTGCAGTGGAAAGAGAGCTGCACTTTATGTCAGACAGGAAGATATTAAGGTGTTACTTTATTCGGCCACTCTGGTCAACATCCATTCTCACTCTTTTAATGTCACTGCACAAACCCTGTGTGTTTTAAATCTTACTAACACAGCAGCAGTGATGTGTTGAGTTTCTTTTGATTGCCCTGGATATGTTCTTATTTTCCATCTCTTCATTTTGCCTTGATGAACTGACTGAAACAGGAATCCATTAACAGCACTGAGCCTTCAGAATCACATTTTTGGTTTGAAGCTCGAGGTGAAATTTAAATGGATTATTTCTCTTTAGTTTGGGTGTAGTCTTTCTTCATAATTCTGTATTGGAAGCAGTTTTTAACTACTATTCAAGCTCAAAGAGAAAAAAAAAAAAAACAAAAGACAGAGGTTGCTTTTGTTAAATCTCCATCTGAAAGAAAAGGCTTGGAAAAGAAATGGGTGCTCGCTCGCTCGTTGATGTTGATATTACTCAGAAGGAAAGTAAATGCAAGGCTCTGACAGGTTAGTTTCGCCCTGCTGTATTCACGTTTGTGTTTCTGGAGACTTACCGCTGCATTATCTCATAGTGATTTATCTGATAAGGCAAATTCCCATCTCTCTTCTGCTTTGGCCACTTGACGTTTGTTCTGATTGTATGCGCGCTTGGCCCGGCGAGGGCAGAGATGGGCTGCCTGCTTTCATTTGGTAAGCGTTGACTGAGAGTCGATACCTTCGCAGCGGGTGAGGGATAGAGTGAGGGACCCTGACGGTGAGAAGGAGGGGGGAGGACAACAACAACAATGCAGTCCTGGAAGGGGCAGTGGGTGGGGCAGCGAAGGCCCTCTATCTGATGGAGGATTGCGGTAGCGTGAATGGATGAGATCCTAAATGAGTGGTGATGGTGGAGTCTTACAACTTTCTACCATCTGTAGACCACCATACCACCATACTGGATAGTAATAAATAAATAATAATATAGCAATAGTTTGAGATATCACTTTGAAACATGTTTGTAAAGCCGCGCAACTACAGTAAAGAAAAGGTTGGTATAGGTGTCATATCACATATAGAGTGTAAAGGCCTCTTTTGTACAGCAGGATAAATAGCAGCTTTCAGTCAAAGGCAATTGGAACCTTTTTTACTGTTTGCACAGATGGCAACAGCTCAGCCTCCACACAACTTAAATGTTAATGACCCCAGCCAACCTTGTGCTGCAGCCTCGGCTGCCAAAGGGATCTTCGAGGCCTATAGCACGACACATGATCCAACAATACAAATATCTCTTTGATACTGCACTGGTTTTTGATGTTGAAACTGTGCAGGACTCTGACATAACCACACAATACCCCCTCTGGTCTCCACATCCACCGCTTTTTATCTTGTCCGTTTTTTTTTTTGTTTGTTTTGTTTTTTTCTTTTTTCCGGACACCCACACACAGCTCACACATGCTGAAGTTGTAACGTACAAATATATTGTGTGGATACATTTGCACTTCTGTGTCCTGCTTTACTCAAAGGCAAATACTGTATAGCAGAAGCCAATTAGAGCAAGACGTGTAGTGCTGCTGAAAAGCCTCCACAAAGGTCAGTCCTTGAGAGTGGCATTAGGTGAGGTCTGCGGAATGGAAAAGTGCGGTCAGCCATTACTCTTGTCCCGCCACTGGCCTTGTGTGATATAGGATGATAGTAGCTTGACCTACACATCATCCAGAATGTGCAGAGCATTACACAGAGCGCTTTACACGTCTAGTTTTATGTACCACTCTTTTTAGCTTAATCATTAACTAGCCTTGAGTTACTTGCATGACACAGCAAGAATCAATTGTCCTCCTGTATAATTATACCATCATTTACTTAGATTGTATTGAATGGAGGGTTTTCATGGCACCAGTAGCCACCCTAATGTATATGGATCTGGTTGTCATCACTTTTGTTCCACTAGAAGCACACCAAGAAACTGAAAGAAACCTTAAAAGGAGAACATCAGTGATTTCAACTAACAGCAATACATTTGGGATTCAAAGTTGTGTCACTAAGATTGAACGCACTAACGATTGAAAGCTGCTCACCCTTCTGATTTATTGGTCTTTTAATACACAGACTAACACGAGAAATTAACCAAATCATGAGTTACGTAATGTCCTACATTTTAAATTACAGCAATTTAATTAATCACAGAAAATCAGTCAAAATCTTCAGTTCCACATGAATGTACTAGTAATGTACTAGTGTATCGTAAAAGTCAAAAAATCCTTTGCAATTTGCAATGTATTTTTGTTTTTTGAAGCGTTTCAACACAATAGAATCAGAGGTTCATCAACACAAAAGCTATTTCCTGCTTTTATGTACATTTACTTCCATTATCTATAACTGCTCATCCTTTGGAGGGCCAAGGGGGTCTGGCGTTGATCTCAGCTGCCACTGGGGAATCTAGCAAATAGCAATAGACAACTTTGTGAATGTGCTTTCCATAATAATGGCATTATAAATGCACTGTATGCTGAATTAATGTTTCCTTGAGAGAGACCTGATATTTCATATTCAGATAACAATTCCCTGCAACTAGCGCTCCCTGCATTGTCTTTGACTCATGTTGAATTCTACTATCTTATAGAAAAAGAAAAAAAGAAAAACATATATTTTTCATCTGAAAGACATGACGTTTTGTCAGCCCAGAGTACTGCCTGCAGTCTTCCTCTAAGCCTGCATACGGCCCCAAAAAACTGACAGAAATAAGTGGAGCCTGTATGTAGCCTGACAGGTGAAACCCAGGGTAAAAAATGTACACCGCACTGTCACTACTTCTTATGGAGTTTAATTGCTGCGCCCACATAATAGTAATTAAAGGCGACTTAGATAAGCATATAAATGTCCCAACTCCTCTCCTCTTTCATCCGGATTGTAGCAGATGGGCAGTCAACGTTTACAGTGTTTTTAGTAACTAACAGTCACTAACAGTGAAACTATCATTTTTTCAGTCTCATTGGAAATGACGCCCTTGCTAATTTGTCATTTCCTTACTGATACCTTATTTTGTCTGTCTAACATTTCAAAGTCGATAACTTCGGGTCACTCTCGCATTTTCAATGTTTCCAGCCCCTCCTCAGCTCATCGAGAAACCCCAAGATGTCCAGAAGCTCATCGATGACTCGCTGGTGTGGGAGTGCAAAGCCACAGGGAAGCCAAAACCTTCTTACAGGTGGATGAAAAATGGAGAGAACCTGGAGTCTGCAGAGGTGAGATCTGCCGGGCGCGAGCGTGTCTTTAGAATTGAAGATAAAGTTCTACTTCCAAGGTTAGAATTGCGGCAGCAGCTTTGGCACAGATGTTCCCCGCATACTGTGTACTGCTGAATGAGGACTGTGAGCGACCATGTACTCTGTATTTTCAAAGCTTTGTTGTGCTGTTTGTACAAGCTTTACTGACTAATTACCATGCATTATTGTCTTCTTCATTATAACACAGCACCTCCTGCGCAGCAATACATTATGTTATTCATTTCTGCAAAACAGAATTTATTTCAAAGGAATTAGACTGTCTACTGTTCTTTTCTGTGCTGGGAGACTGAACTGTACACAGGCCAAGTATTTCATGCTTGTCTGGAAAGCACAGTGATGTAAGACCTGCTCTAATCTTCTGCTGAATCTCTCTTCACGTAGTGCAGTTATTAATCCTGTACCACCAAAGACAAAAAATAAGATTCTCTATATAAACGCTGTATATCCTACTGTCATTTAAGCCGCCTGCTCTGTCTGAATTCTACATACAAAGAGGAGAAATGAGCCTGCTGAGCTCCAGCCATCCTTGTACACCTTTACTTTAACTGAGATCTGTTGTTGACATTTGCAAAAATATGATTTAATATTCCTGGAATATTATATCAGATCCTTTAGCCAGGTTGTTTGGAAAAGATTGATAGGACACTCGAGCACAGCTTGCACCTGATAAATAAACAGGCATTATGTTAATTTACTTCATTATGCAAAAAAGGCGACAAACACACCAGAGGATATCGATCAGTACTTGAATGTTATACATGTCGTTGGAATGAACCCAGTCTGTCGTTCTATTACTAGAGGCGACACTCTGCACAGCAAAGCCTCTTTCTCATAAAAAACAGATTTGGCTCGCTATCAGGGAAGAATAATCAACAATCTGTTTAGCCAATGGCTAACATTTTTATCAAATCCCTTTATAAGGTAAACAACTCTCTTGTGTTTGTTTGTTAGAAAACAAGACAGTCCATCTGTTTTTGTGTGTGAAACAAATCACATTTTTGTTTCTCTTATTAGGCAGCTTCTTAAAAATAGTAAACACTGAGCATACTGTATCATCAGACTTTGTTAATATGACTTTTCATCTGCTCCCACTGCTGAAGTGAATACATTTAAATAAAAACAACAATTGTTTTTTTTGTTTGTTTTTTTTTGTTTTTTTTAAATATATATAATTAAAAACAGGCGACAATACACTGCCATCTGGATTCAAAGCAATGATTAAAGGTTACAGTGTCTATATGGATTTTTTTTTGTATTTCTCCTTAGCATAGACATAATGAATGGATATATTCCAAACGCATGGGTGAATGGATTAATCAACAAAGGTGTTACATTGTTTGAAATGCCACCATTAACCACATTGGCTTAATGAGTGGAAGAGGGAAAGGTCAATGATGTAAGGAGCAGTGGGGAGAGGATGCACCATTTGTTGTTATTTATTACAGCCAATCAATTGAGACCTTTCTGACTGTAGAGTTCACGGGAACTTATTTCTGCTGACAGTTTTTTTTAACTTTGACAATAGAAATAGAGCGATCAGTAAGTAAACATGATAAAACGTAAGTTACGGGTCATGTTGGGGGAACTGACTGCACTGTATGGTAGATTTCTAAGAGGTCATATAGCTGAGTATACTGTATGTGCATTCAATTATTCAATGTCAGTCATTTAAAATATTTAAGGACCTCATACTATTTCTAGTGTTTCGCTCTAATAATAGGACCTCTCAAAAAGATCCACAAGGTCCACAAGTATCGGCCTCTTTCTTGGACAGACAGTTAACACATGCCGCTTGCTGTGTTCTACTGTACCTGTGTGACTGCTTCAGGTGCAGCCTTTACAGATTATGAGCCTCGTGTTTAAGGTGATGTTTTGTATGTCAAAACCGTGATGGTTTATTGGACTATGCTGTACATTTCCTTGTGGTTGAGGACTTCACTCCGCTGCTTTTTTTGACAATGGCTGCAGGATTAAGTGGCTGTGCGATTAAAGGGAAAACAGGATTTAGACTGTTTTAGAAGAGTGTGGGACCACCATACAGATGGTGCACACTCCAAGTCAGATTATTCTTTCTAGTCAATGCCTTTGAATTTCAGGAATAGGTGATCTAATGCAGCCCACTACATCCCGATTATTATTAGGACAGAAAAATCTTTCTTTTCTTTTATTGCCGCCTTCTCTGTTCATTCAAGCTCAAGTGGAGCAAACAGGCTGAGCTCAGAGCTTTTGTTATTGCTGTTGTAAAGCCACTGTTGAGTTCACGTCTGCTTGTAGTTCTTTCTTACTTAGGCATGTACAGTAAGATTAATCCACTATCTGTGAATAGAATTAGCAGATTTCTTTCACATTTCTACTCTGGTGAGCACTAATAATTTATGTAGTGGGGTTTTCCTTTTATTGTTCACAAGATCAAACTTGTCAGCCCAAAATAAGTTTAATGTCAGTGTCAGTGTATTTGTTGCCTTTTGTTTCTTTTACATTGTTACATTTGAACAAGAGAAAAAAGAAAATTATTATTTTCCACCTTGTCCTTAAATTCAAGTGGATTAATATTGCTTTGATGGTATCACTATAGCTTGTTTATATGTAAATTTGCACCATTCTCACGACAGCTTCCAATCAAAGGCGTTCCTTCACACCATATATTCTTTTACATGTTTCCACAACTTTCTATCAAACGAATCAGCCCAGCGTTGTTGGCAAATGACATTGCCAATCATTTTCCTTCAGCATAAGGCGTACAGATGGTCCCCCCAGGTCCCTGCATGAAAAACTGCTGATTTGAGAGGAACGTCATGCTTAATTAATAGCAGGCGTAAACGGGAGTGCTTTCCATGCACAGACTGATATACGCCACCATTTGCCTCCCTTGCCAGCAGGGATATTCGCCCCTGCACATCCAGAGTCGCAAAGCGTTATGGAAATTCGGGCACGACCTGCTCAAACACAGGATTAGTTTGTGATCTTTCAGTAAGGACAGTCTCTCTTTTCATGTGACAGTACCTTAATCCCCCGCGACTGGAGTTCAGGCCGCTCAGACACCCCCTATGGAAATGGGCTCTAATGATATCATGGCCGAGCCTGAGGAAAACACAGGAGATGAAGGGCATGAGGAGGCAGAACCTGACACAGATGCATAGAGATGTATGAAAACTGCTCAAGGATTTAATACTGTAGTCAAGGAGTTGAGTGAGAACTCAAGTTCAAAGAGATAAAGCATATCAAGGATTAAATTTCCAACAGATGCACTGATCCAACTGAGTTTTTAGCCCCTCAGGCCCTGCCGTCCTTAAGTAGATCTTAATTTGACGGCTCAGTGACGAGCAAAGGTTTCTCCTGCAGGAATGCGAAAACGATGTAGTCCAAACAGATGAAGAGGAGGTGCAGCTTGACCATGTAAACAGCACTTAGTATGTATGCGGCAAACCTATCAGAAAAGCAATTTTCACAATGCATTATACCTCAGATGTTACGATATTCCTTCCCTTCTTATCCCCTCCTCCTGCTGAAGGGGAAACAGGCCCTGTGGTGCAGTCGGAGATATAAATAGGGCATGGTTTTATTTCACTCTCATAAACATGCAGATTGATTAGGGTCATTTTCTGCTAGCCTGCCTCCATCCACCCAAGCCTTTCCCTCCATTAGTGATGAAAACCTAGATTTATTGCCACATCTGTCACATCCAGACCATAATTCACTGGGCCACTGGCTGGCTGTTTTTATGTAGATGAGCAGTGGGAATACAACATATTAAAGGCATGTGTCTCTATGTCCATAGGAGCGCGTACAGGTTGCCAATGGAGCGTTGTCAATCAGCCGTCTGACCCTGTCTGATACAGGAATGTATCAGTGTGTGGCTGGGAATAAGCATGGCGAGGTCTACTCCAATGCAGAGCTCCGAGTTATAGGTAAGGCACTGTGTGTGTGTGTGTCTATGTGTGCGTGTGTTCAGTGCATGCATATATCCGTTGGCATGGAGACCATATTTGTTCTCAAGTTTCCCCTCTGCTCAGTTCCGCCAGATGACCTCCGGCCTCTCTCTTATTGGCCACTAATTGAAAAGCATTAATTATAAGATGAATGCGTCCGGCTGACAGTGATGTATGCCAGAGCTGCTGTGTTCACCAGCCTTGCCCATCTGCCCTGTCAAACCTGTCACTCTCCGCTCTGGGCTGGCAGCAGCTCTCATTCACTATTCATCCTCCAACATGTCTCATCTTGATCATGTTGCTGATAGGAATCGGGTTCAACACAGCCAAGTGCACTGGTCAAACTCAAGGCGAGGATTCAAGAACAAAGAATCTCAGTTTCGGAGAGTTGTGCACCATCTAAAATGGCCCATATAATAATCTGGGGATGTTATTATGTGGGATTGAGCAAGATATTTCTGTCTTTACTGAGGAATAATAATAAAGTTACATCAGCTGCACAACATCAATTGTGGGTATTAATATTTAGCTTTCAGATTGCTAATTATTCAGATTTTAAAGAGCCTAATGTCTCTGAGCATTTTACAAAATCAGACTTAACTGTAATATCAGATAAATGATCAGAGATCATTTGGAGCAGAGGAAATGTGAGGCGTTTGCAAACACTGCCTTTAATATGCTGCTCTTGTCTCAGCTGTTGCCCCAGATTTCTCTCACAACCAACTGAGAAGCCAGACGCTGGTGAAGGTAGGAGGAGACGCGCTCATCGAGTGCAGGCCCAAGATGTCTCCTTGGGGTGCAGTCTCTTGGCGGAAGGGCAGCGAACCACTCCGAGAAAGTAACAGGTAATGCAACATTTACAAGTTCTGTTGTTTGTTCTGCTTTTACCTCAGTGCGAGGACAGCCCGGGCTTCTCACTGCTCGTGCTCTCATTATTTTTAGTCGGGTACGCATCCCTTGAGGCTGTGTTCATGCGTATTAATACAGACACATCTTTTACTAAACAACACTCACTGCTTTGCAGATGTAACATCTTGTTCACATTTGAATATGTAACATTCAGTTAAAGTCATCTCCAATGTGGTTCTGGTTGTAGTCTTGGACGAGAGTTAGTGCATCATATACTCAATGCCCTGCCTTCACCAAGAGAACTTGGAAGCATAGAAACCTACATACTGAAAGGAAGGTACATTTATTTTTAAGCAGGTATCTCAAAGAGGTGAACATCTACATAATCAATGAAATTTAATGATTAATGATTATTCCGGAGTGAAATATTATTTTCACTGCATCACTGATATATGGCAACAGACCTGAGGCAACTTCCTTGCTTTATGTGCAGCACAGCAGTGATGCTGATAAAAAATAACGAAGGGCTTCGGCAAAAAAATGTTGAGCCTAGTAACAGCATCCAACAAGATGGTGTACTGGCCAAACAACAAGAAGTGCCAGTGAACATGACGTTATGATTTCTTTGCAATGTGAATGCTGATTTCTGCTGTTTACCTCACACAAGATAAAACCATTCACCATCCTAGGCCACTGTTTGATTGTCGGTAAACAGTACACACCAAAGCAGCACCACAGAACCATCAGAGTCATCACTGGAAGCTGCAGGCACTATCAAAGACCAATCATGGTCTATCGTTAGCTTCTTACATAAGTGATGCTAGCACCATGTATGCTAACCTATTTAGCAGTCACCATTGTTGTCTTTGATCGTATTTGGTATATAAATGGTCACACACATTGTCAGACACAGCTACCATAAAACCACACATTTGAACACAAGAAGTTCCTCACAGAACACTAATTGGTGCATAGCGTGAAGCCCGCCAGGATGGAGTCCAGCTGCCTTACAAGGTTAGTTTCCTGTCTGGTAGCCACCTTACTCGGCTGTAAAACAGTTGTGCACAAAGGGTCATTGCCTTGTCCCGTATAGTTGGGTGCCTTGGTGGTCCAGAGATTTATGATGCTGTCCATGTAACAGCAGCATCCCCATGTTCAAGTCTGTCTGGGGACCTTCCTTTTCTTGTCACCTCTCATCTGTCCCCTATTAAAAAATTAGTAGTGCAAAAATACCCCCATCCAACAGCAGAATATTCCATTTTTAATGCAAAGACTTTTATGACCATTTATTATTCAGTCACACATTTTTTTTTTTGTTTTATTTTTAGAAGTACTGAGTCAAGGTACACCAAAAGATTCCAGTCACCATGGCTTTTTTTTTTTTTTTTTTTGCTCTATGTCCATGGAGAGATTTTTGATGCAGTGAGAACACTCACAGACCAGCTAAGAGAAAAAAGCAGCATGAAGCCTAACAGAGTAATGGTTAATGGGGTTTGCCGTGTTTTATCTCCAGATCTTTCGAGGTGGCCAAACAGACCGGCTGCTGAGTAAATTCAAAGTGCTAATCAAGTACTTTTCACCTCAGCAGGGATGATAAAGGCTCCAGAAATCAAATTATTCAACTTCTGACTCATGTCCAAGCGTCTGAGGAACAGAGGGCGATCTTAGCCTCCTGCCATGTCTGACCCCTGAGATGTGATGCGTGTTACATGTGATAACTTTTGCCATTGTTTGTGTGCATGCACGCACACGCGTGTGTGTGCATGCCTGGATCAAGTGTGGCCTAGTAGCCTCATTGCAGACAGGGGTCATCCATTGGGTGTCACCACTCTAGCATGACTCCGCTCTGACAGCAGGGCTGTGTGCACAGTGTCTTGCCAGGCTTTGCATATATACAAAGCAGTGTTGTTGCTTGTCAAACAAAGTGGCGGCGAATTTGCATAGTGGTTTCGCTGTTGGTGCCCTTCACTCGCCCTGTGCCACTTCCATCACACATTTCAGCCTCTCAGCACCTGGACCATTGTGATCCTGTTGTTTTAAATTCATAGTTTAGATTGATTTCACATTTGTCTGCGGTGTGACGTGAATTGACATCCTCTTGAAGTGAAAAATGAAAAGACGCTTTGTGATGCTTTTGTTTCCCTGAGAAAGTGCTCTCACTTGCTCTTAACTATAACTTTCAGAATGTCCAGCTGCTGTTTATACTGCCGCTGAATAATGAACGATTCAAGATTTGAATCATTAAAGTGAAGTTAATGAATTACTCTTGAATCATTTAAATGAGAGAATTCACTTCTTGTTCCAGATTTACTGCAGACATTTAGTTTAGCTCTTTGTTGCGCAAAGAGAATGATGATAATGGGCAATTAGCAGATGGATTTCTTTGATGCTTTCTTTATTCTGGTGGTTTTAAAAAGTCTGACTGATGTTCAGAAATACGTTTTAATGCTTGTACTAAATAAATGGTATTTGGCTCAGACCACCTGCGCCGCTGCTCGGAAAATGAAGACGAAAGAAGCGCAGATTTGAAATTAAAATTCATCAGTCCCAGCTGTATTACATTAAAAGAAAATGTTTTGCCATGATGGACTGCATTGCCAGCAAAGGCAGTGGAGTAACTGTTTGCAGAGCTTGAAAACACATGCCAGAGCCTTTAAATGTGCTGATTACAGCTCCTACTTACTCTTTTTCCTATTATCTCCCTTTTTCTTTCATTTGTGACACACACACAGACACAGACACACACACGCACACACACACACACACATATATATATATATATATATATATATATATATATACCCCTGTGCTGTACGCAATAAAAAACATGCAGCATCTGTTGTTGTAATCATTAGAACAGTTGTCTTTTAAACGGCTGCCCAATAATAGCTGTCCTGCCTGTAGGTCGGCTACAGTATTCAGTCTTAATCTTGCTGCTTGTTTTGGAAATGGCAACACTGTAGTGATAGCAGGTCGTTGACGCAAATGAGTGAACTGCAAATGATAGAACAAACAACATCCTTTTTTCACACATCAGCGCTGTGATAAGCAGTGTTATATTTCTTGCTTATTAAATTTATTTATGTTTTTTCTGTATATATTAGGCCCAGATAAAAGAATTATGTTTGTATGCATGTAGAGTCTGTGTATGTGTGCATGTCTGAGCAGGTCTGTTTAGTTATGCACCTGTGCAGAAAGGTGCAAATTCATAAGAGGTAGCTGTGAACCCCTTTTGTTGAAGATTAATTGCCTTAATTGCGTTAGCACTCCACCGTGGCTCCGGCGGAAAGGGAACTAGTGTCACCAGCTGGGTAATCCATCTTCATAGCAGCAGCCCCCCCTTCTTTTTCTGCAGGAGACCAGTGGAGGGGAGGGGGAGGGCGGTGGAGAGGGATGTCTTATCTACCCCAGACAACCCTGCAGGGACGAGGTTTAGATGACATCAGCTGGAACAAAGCAGCTGAGAGCGCAGAGCAGAGCAGGTCTTGCTGATGAGCAGTGTAAGTGGGGCGTGTCAGCCATGGAGAACACGCCTAAAAAACACGCCATTTCAATATGTCGCTAGCAGGAAGGAATCAAGTTTGTTAGGCCGCTCGCAGCAGACACACTCAATCAACTGTCCTCTCATGAGCCGCCGCAGGATGTGCTGACGTCCTGATGTTGCGCCCTCCTGCATGAAACACCATCTTTTAAAGACCTCGAGTATTTATCTCTATCGGCTTTGGCAGTCATGCAAATATTTGTGCCGGATCTTTCAGTCCTTTGAAGAAGGTGTTTACCCCTGGAGCGAGGCATTAAAGTGCTTTGGGTGTGGCTGGGACAAATCCCCCTCACTTTTGTTTTTCAGGCGCTCTCATGCTGCAGCGTGTTTCCTCAGTTGCACATTACCTTGTCGCGTGTTTTGCTCCATATTACAAAAGATGATAAATAATAATACTTAAGTTCAAAAGATGTACTTGATTATATATATATATATATATTTGCTCTTTAGCATGCACACACTGTTCTCTCCTTTCATGCTACTTGACAGTCAGAAGTTCAGCATGCCTGAGATATCCATGGCGATTCTCTTTAGTAAGCACAGTCCAAAAGGTCATACATCTAAAATAGGTTTCTGATATGGCAATATGATGCAAATGTTTTATGCTAAAATTTTCTTTTATTTTACTGCACTGTGAAATATATATATATATATATATATACAATTTGCTATATATATATAGATATATATATATATATATATAGCAAATTGTGGTTCTTTATTTGTATTATAATTGCTGAATGGAGATGGAAGTCCAAAAAAAAGCACCTAGTGAAATGCCATTTTGGCTCCTGTTGTGTCCGTAAGTGCAGACACAGATGACATATATCAAAGAAATTCTTTTTTCTGAATCGATCTATTTATTTGAAACCCCAAATACTCCAGCTAATGAAAAATAATTGCTGAGCGGTACTTTAATGACATTTATTAAAGGATTTCAGATTTAATAATAAGTCATTAACATTCTCTGAGCTCCGCACAGAGCCAACTAATGTTATTAGCATTTGTGACATTCAGAAACTCAATTTAGGAGTCCAGGATTCCACAAATTGTATTATCTTTTAGGTTTAAAATTAAAAGCTTTTTCCATTTGCCTAAAATAACTGCATATGAGCAGTACACTGAGGTGTCTCTGCTGCCAGCCTGTGAAGAAGAATGTGCTCCGATCTGCGAAATGGTCATGTGGTCACTCTTTAGGGCCTGAAATGGGGATGGTGGTACTGTAATGGTTTATTTGGCACCTTATCACTGCTACATACATAAGCAGTGGAACTCTTGTCCTTTAACGGGAGATTTAAAAAAAAAAACTGAGAGCACTTTTATGTTTCAAGCATGCTCTATTTCTCCGATGATTTTAAGACAGAAACTTCTGTTAGGTACGGTTACACACAGTGTTAGCTGCAGCAGCCATTGTGCACTTAGGAGTGTAACATTTGAGTGACATCTTTGAAAAAGGTGAATACAGGAAGCTTGTTGCCAAGGTAACATCTCTTCAAAGTTTTATCAGCTCTTCCTTCCCCAAGATTAGTGGTTTCAAACAACTAGAGATGTACAGTCCCACGGCACATAGACGGAAACATAAAGGAAGGATGCTGCTGGAAAGAAGGTAAGCTAGAAACTGAATAACATGTCTCCCAAATATCTGCCATTTTAAAATTCACATATCACTGCTTGTCTCAGTAAAGCTGTCACAAGCTGCTGTATTCGAGTATAAATGCAAATTCTTTGTGCTGACATTCAAAATATATCTTTGGGTTCATTCAAAAATACTGAAATTCACAGATCTTATACAGCTACAGTGTCTTACTACTTGAACTTCACTTCTATGTGGATAATTATCACTCAATATACCAAAACAAAAAAAAAAAAAAGCTATGTCATATATAATCAGACAGGTACAATAATGCTGAAATGTATTGCCTTGAGCTTAAAAATAGTGTAAAATAAGAATAGAATGTATAAATTATAATGGTCATCATGGAAGTATAATAACAACAACAAAAACAACAATAATAATAGTAATAAGTAGTGTAAGACTGAATTCCAAACAGAGGAGCGAGTAGCCCCCCTTCCCTAACGACTCATGCTGGGTGCCAGGTTGACGCAGCTGAACCTTAACTAGCGCAGGACGAGCGAAACTTAACGTAAACGTAACTGTCTAAACTCTGATACTCTACCTGTTGTGTTCTGGCTTTGTTTATTTCATGAATCGGCTTGCAGTCTTTGCAGTCTGACTCGCAATTCACACTGAAAAATAGTGACACGATGAAGTTTAGTTTGGTTTGTAATGAGAGCGAGAGAGCACTGGTCGAGATAGATACGTGCTAAATCACAGAGAGGGAGGTTGTTTCATAGCGGTTACGTCCAGCACACACAAACACAGACAAAGGGCTGGCTCAATTTGTGGCAGCGGCAGCTAGTAGTGGCCCTTTCCCACTGACCCGCCGTGGCAGTTGCTGAGGTGTGAGGCAGCACAGCGCACCCGGCCGTTACCGACACACGTGAACTCAGATCTGACTACATATATTCCCTGTCATAGGCCACACGCTGCTGTTGCATATAAGAGACATCCCGTGTTCCGTTACCGGTGTATTATAACAGCTGCTGCTGCTGTTATGGGCATTTGTTTTTATTGTATAAAACAGTTGTCAGTGTTGCATTAGACTCGCTGGCAGTGTCATTTCCATTACGTGTTTTCTGCATTCATTTGGTTTTAGGTTTTCTTAATCTCTCAACCGCTGCCGCTGTATGGGGCAGCTGAACTTAAACACAGTCAGCACCTTCCGCAAACCGCTGCACCCCCGAATCCCCGTCTCCTCCGGTGGCTGATAGCTGTCAAATACCACTCAAACTGAGCACTATCAAGACGGAGTTTGTGCACTATAAACTATGAAACCCTCCCAGCTGCTGCAACGCTGCTTGTTTTTTGTTGTTGTTGTTTTGTGTTTCTATCAGACCTGTTTCTGCTCCCAGGTCTGATAGAGTCCAACTCTGTCAAACTACTGCGCTCGTTTGCTTTTATCATTGTAGTGCGCTGTAGAGCATGAAACTGGCCTTAGAAGTCAGGCCCGACCCGGCCCGGGCCCGATAGAATTCGACCTGAGCCCGGCCCGGCCCGTTTTGATTGACAGCTTTGTAGAGCAGCTCTGTAGAGCCCGACGTTATTCAAATGTGCGCTCATTATTTTCATTGTGTGCATGGTCAAAGTTTTCCCACACCTCAGACCTTGCTTTCGCTGGTTCAACCAACACGAAGTCACCACAGGCTGACCTCCGTTTCACCTCCTCGGCATCAATTTTTGCACCTGTCTCGCGCAGATCGAAACGCATCACTTGATCGCTCATTTACCGCGCAAGTCATAACGCAAGGCCCGATTCAAATGATAAAAATTAAGATTCCCAGCTATAGTGCGCTGTAGATTTCAAAATAAGAACATTTTGGCTGTCGGGTTTTTGTCAACAAGCAAGTATTTCAACTTAGCATGTTTCCTTAAGAACTGAACTGACAAACTCAGAACACATATTTATTCTTTATGTGGACTTTAAAGCCTCATTTTTGCAGCATCAGGTGTAATGTCTTTTAGGCAGGGTAGAACACCACCCACTGTATGTTTAGCTGAATGAACCATTCTTTGCAGGGCCTTGTGGTCTTCTTCTGTGCTGTTTCTGTATCAAACAGGATGCTCTCAGTGGTACAAGGACAAGAAATTCCTTAGCGTCTGAGATGATACCTGGAACTTCCTCAAGTGTCAGAGCTGACACAGTCTCTGCTTTGCCTTTCTCAGTTAGTATACAATGTCCAGGTCAGGCCCTAGGTGATGTGGACATTAAGGTCCACTCTCTCCAGGACGCATTGATATTAAGGGGGAGTAATTCCTCCCTAGCTTTTTGCCAAAGTTCACTATCAGCTCCTTAGTCTTGCTCCCCTAGAGCTCAGGAAGAGGTATAGTTCTCTTAGTACTAAAGGGTCAGTTCCTTCAGATGTGATAGATAATCAAGTCTGAGGATGTTATGCTTACATATTCTTAATACGTTATTTCATGAAGTAGATAATGTCAGGTGTTGATGCGTATGCTAAAAACTTCTAAAAATAAAATGCAGATTGCTGCCAAGAAATCTCACAGCAAAAATTACTGGCCTGCTTGGCTAGTGATCAAAACTAGCCTTTACTGGCTGGTTTGGTTGTGACATGATAAGAAAGAAACAGTAATCTTGTTGGAAAACACTCTCCTCTCAGTAGTTTAAAGTATCTAAATCAACACTGCTTCATTCTATAAGTGCATTCATGGCGCGTCAGTGCAAACAAGCTGTGTCTTGATCACACATTGTGAGTAAATCGCTGCTTATTCAGACAATCAGTCAGGACAGCCATGGGTAAAGCGCTACAATGAGCAGGCCTAAGAATACAAATGTTTACACCAGTGTCTTTTGGCCAGATGACATGAATGTCTGACATCACTGTTCAGAGTGGTGGCTGTGGTTATGATGCGATGTGTGAAAGGCATGTACAATGTATGCAAGATAAGTTTGAAAACATAAATGTCCTTCTGTAGCATCAAAATATTCATACAGAACATAACATCCCATGTAGCGTTGGTTGTGCACCATTAGCGACTTACTTTAGATGTCTTTCCCTGTGCAGCATTTTACATTTGGAGCTTTAATTCACTTGGAAACTGGAAGTTAACAAGCTACGCTAACTAGCTTTGAGTTGTGAGTTTAACCACAACATTAAGTAAATCACAAACGAAAATTTAGTTTGACATTAAAAGTCAAACTAAACCCCTATTAGTGTGTAGAATTTAGTGACATCTAGTGGTGTAGTTGCTGATTTCATACCCCTCACCACACCATCTTCTTCCTTGCATGAAGGAGAAATGTGCAAAAAATAAGAGTTTCTATTTAGAGGAAGTGTTTAATTTGTCCATTCTGGGATACTGTACAAACGGCAGTTCAACCTGGCCCTGCAGCATAAATCTAAAAGGCTCTTTCTTATTTTCAGAGGATTATACACTAAAGAAAACAGTTATGAATATGATATTCAATTTCTACCATATTCTGTAAATAGGGCCCCCTTAATCAGACACACTGGACCTTTAAAGATAAGGATTATGCTGATAAAATGATTCTAAATCCTATCTCCTGCTATGAAACATAAAATTTGATTATGGGTCACATTATGTTTGACTCAGCGCTACATCTTTTGGATATACCAGGTGTGATTTCCTTTGGTGCGTATAAATATCAATGATGCATTCTATTGCCACATTTCATATGAAATGCTGCCAAGGCCATTTGGCAAATGTTCCTCATAGTTTAAAATCTGTAAAAAAAAAAAAAAATACTTGACTCCAGGCTTGTTTTACTGTTCAATCCTTTTCAAGTATCAGAGATTAAATAAAACAGCCATCATTCCTTGAACTTTATATCTCGTTGCAGACTAATTACATGTTTATTGCATCCAAATTACATTTAAAGAACATTATCAGATCCCAAAGTGTCTCTAACTGAGCAGCTTGACACACTAATGGGCCAGTTCTTTCAAAGTCCTCACAATTTACTTTGAGAAATCAAATGTGAAAATTTGGGAAATTGGCCCAAATGTCAGAACCTGCTTCCTCACGAATTTCTTTTTTTATCGCTTGTCACAAATTGAGCTCAGATGTACACTCGGAGGCCTCTTTAATTCTTCTTTTTACTTTTGCCAAACTATTGACACACACACATTGAAGAGCGAGTGCGGAGCATGAATCAGTGAGCATGAGAAATTACTATTGCAGGATGTTCTCTGACTCATTTCGTGCCTGGAGCAGTCTGGAAATCATTGGCTAGGTGTGTTTACAGCTTTAAGTGCTGTCTGTTTTGTAGGTGTGAGCTCAACGCAACACGTTTTTGAGTGGCTCACTGAGTTAAAGTAAGAAGACGCAGGAGGGGATCCGTATGTGGCCTGGATGTTGATTAGTCCATTAGCCTGTAGAGAGTGCCACACTTGCTTTGGCTGGAATGGCCAGATTCCATCTGTAGTCATGACCCACTGGTACACTGTCCCTCTCGCATGTTATATATCCCTCCTACATTGGCAGAGCAAATAAGCATGGTTGTCACGTAAATGAAGAGATGTCTCGCAGAGTGATCTCCATTTATAGGCCCATCTGCTCTGCCAGACGCACTCCAGAAAGAATCAGCGTCAAGAGAACACAAACGCTGTGGAAGAGGCAGAGCAGCAAACTTTGCATTAATTTACTTATCGCATATCTTCTTATCTTTCCATGATGCCTTTGTTCTGTTTCAAGGAGATTTTAATAAGAGTCTCATCAAGTGTCTCAGGGTTTGATACTATGAGGACTTGGAATTAATAAGCCCTGTATGAGAAACAGGTGTATTAATAAAGGTGGTGATTAAATGATCTGTGTGAACGGACGGCCCAGCACTGCTATTTCAGTCTTCTCATTCCTTTCCTGCATGCTGTTAAACTTATTAAAAACATTGTTTATCATGTTTAAATGTCACTTCACATTTTTTCTCATCAGATCTCTAATTTCCTCATTTGCCTCTAATTGAACATCTGCTTGTGAAGTGGAGATCTGACTCTCAGTGGAGGTTAGCAGCGTGCCAGGCCTGAATACTGAAAGCTTATGTGTCCTGAAAGACTTATTTCATTACTTTGCCTCGAGGAAAGGTTTACTACCTGACAAGGCTGCTGTGGACAGCTGACTGGTGCTTTTCATTTTGTCTTTGCCTACACCTCTCCACCCTGGCTGTAACCACATGAAGGAGTGCGTTCCCCCATCGCCTGAGAATGGGAACAAACCGAGGATTAGTGCCTTGCTGATCCTGGCAGCTGCAGAAAATACCCAAAACTGTTCAGAGGTGCCTGCTAGCACATGCACACATCCGCATAGCTAATTAAATGTTTTATTTATCCGAACATGTCTCAGAGTCAGGGCTGCTCAGGAGGTGGAAATATTCTCATTGGATGGTGTAAACTCCAGTGGGCAGAGAGTCCATTTCTATGGAAGGAAAAGGAAAAGCTAGCATTATTAGCAATCAAGGTAATAATTTATTACAATTATAAGCATTTCATTAATGCCATGGTCATTCATGAACGTCCATCACAACATTTGAAGGTCAGCAGGTTAGCTTACCTGAAAAGCTGTACGTAAGTATGAATTTAAACATACAGTAAATGCCAGCTTCTGCAATTAAGCCCACCCAGATGACTAATTATGGCTTTATTCAACTCTATTAACAAACTGCATACTTGCTTATCTCCTGCCTTGTTTTTAGGGTGTATGTCCAACCCTTGCCCACTGGCTGCCAAAGTCACTTCACTGTAGATGAATATGAATCACTAGTTTGATATATTTGTGGCTCTAGGCTGCACCATGTGTCTGACATGCTATGATCATCAGATAAATTTGGATTAGATAGTAGCAGCAGCCCATAATCTTCACATTGCTCACCATGTTCTTGGCAAGGGTGGATTATAGGCATTTCCCTATATTAGACACATGTTTTCTAGGAGGTTATAGCAGGGGAGGTGATGTATATATTGCCAGGTCCTTCACTCACACATGAAACATGAAACCCTAATCACCAAATTTAGTTTTTGGATCATATACATTTGCAGAATTATGTTTATTTTTTTGTAGAGAGTTTAGATCTTGAGTTTTTTAGATTAGAAGTTCAAAAGGGTTTCAAAAGAGTTATCTTATGTAATGAGTCATATCTAAACACTGATCCTGTTACATTATCAGGCTCAATTATATTTGCCAAACCCCTCTGAGAAACTTATTCTTCAGGCAACGGGTGTGCCCACTTCTAAATCCTCTCTTATGTGCAGCATTCAGTAGCATTGTGCAAGCTAAAAAAAAAAAAAGTTTCCAAAGCAAATGAGGATGAGGGAATGGAATATAAGAAATACTACACCCATGCATAATTATGTAGTCATCTCACCCTATAGTTAGTATTTAGGGCAAAATTTGCACCTCTTCTGAGGTTAATGTAGATTTCATATGTAGCTGTGAGATTCAAATTTTATAATCCTTACTCCTTGAAGTCAAGCAGCAGAAGTTCAGTGACCCATTACTGTGTAAGCTAAGTATGCAAGAGTAGTACTACACAACAGTAAAATAGGGGCATAAATTAAGAATATCTATTTTAGGCACCACTAACACCAATAAGCATCGGCTGTAGTAAGAGCCATACTTCAGTTTGGCTGATGTCTTTTTGTTTATCATGTAAGGAATAGATTAAACATTATGTTTAACTGCCCCAATGTCAGCTGCAAATGTCAAACTAACAAGCTTAGTTAACCTAATTTATCACATTCAAGGCCAATTAGCAGTTAATGTTACATTATTTTGTGGGGTTACAGGTTTCCTTCAAAAACAATCACTCAGTAACTATAACCCAACCCACTGTAATATAAGTTGAATAAAAACTGTCTCTGGCATTTTTCATGTCTTCCACGTCAATCATCAACAGGCTAGGGACTTTTTGCCTCTGACCTATTTGACATTGTTTTTAACCAAGTAATAACTAAATTACCTAGTATGATTTAAACTGGTTGCTCTATGGCTGATCGGCCAACAAAGGGATTTGTAAATCATGGAAGAACTGAAAGCTTGCACTTAACCAGCATTAGTCTTGTAGCAAAACAATGTATGAAATCTCGTCTGCCCATGCTAGGCTAGATTTGCTCTAGTATATTACAGTAACACAAATGGTCTAAAAGGGTGTATGTGTATTGGTCATCCCATTTTATATTTTTTAGATAAACAGCTGCCAGCAGGGTCTGAAAAAGTCACGACAAAGCAGTCGAGCTGTCAGCAGTGTTCTAAACTTAGCCAGAGAATGATGGATCTTTAACTCTGCCCATCGAGGTTTTACAAAACCACAGAGAATGGATGACTATATAATGTATGACTACATCTACATTCTGTCTCCACATGCACAGTATGAGGGTGAAAAAAAGGAGGAAGGACAGACACAGAGCTTAGTGATCATTATAACTAAACCAGAGTTTTAAACTTAACAAGAAAACATGCCACTGATTCTTCTTTGGCTTCTGCTCAGGGTGATGCATGTTGAAGGACACTTCCCATATGGATGGACTGCACATCTGCCATTGCCTGTCTGTCATGATCACAGGCATTAATTGATTTTGTTGTATTTAGAGACCATCAAAATGATTAGTTGATCAATTTACCTTCCAGCATGATGGTCATCCCGCTGCATCACTCACGGGCTATATCCTTAAAACCATTAAGACTTCAGATCAGATAGTCCCATATATTTTCAGACATTGATCAGCCCAGCTGTGCATTTGCTTTTTTAGCACTTTTTTTCCTTCCTCTGGAGAAGGAGGGGCGGATTTTAAAACATGCTTCTGTGACCGGTGCTGACTGACTAAACTCAAATACATCTCAGACCAGAGATAAAGTGAATTCTGAGATTTTTGCTGAGATTAGGTCAGAACCCTCTTTACCCGCCTGCATCTCATGTACTGCTCGCCGGGATTATTTTTATCTGGAAGACTGTGGCTGATATCATTTTTCAAAGTGAGAATCCGCCAGCACAGCATGAGTAATCCATCTTGGTTCCTCTGACAATTTCCTGTGGAACATGTGTGTGCTCTTTATTCCTGAAGGGATACCTCAGCACACAAGAAGAGATGAATATCTCTGGAAGGGGAATAGACCAGGAGAGCAATTTGTGATTAAGGGAATCCTTTGGAAGTACATACATAAACTGCAATGCAATTACCAACACAATCACATCATGTTCCACAGGCGGGAAAAGGCAGGCTTTCTCAATCAACCTGCTTCATTAAGACACCTTCCTATATAAATACATAAATGCACACCCTTACACAACATTTATTCTGAGAGGATTCATTTGCACCAAGGTCCTTAGACATTGGATAGTGTCTGTGTGAGTGAGATGTCAGATGACAGTAAGTGTGAAAAATACAGTGTTTATTGTTATTTTTTCATTATAGGCATTGATAACAAGTTAACAATATTTGCATGCCCGGGGACCTGAGCACTTTTCCCCTTTATTATTGAAGTGAGATCAGATTTGGCAACATGTGTTGTGCATTTATTTTCATTTATCTCAGCATTATGAAAATTCGGGTTTAAGTTTTCTTGTTATATAGAAAATAAATCTGGCGACTAATTCCTGGAGTGGAACATCCAATATTCAAATGCTCTAAAAGACTGCACCTAGTACTGTTAGTATTATAATGCAGTGTGCAAGTGTACAATTCCTGCTGTATCTGTCAAAGAAGTAATACGAATAAAGAAAGAGGAAAAAAAAAAAGCTAAATTCATCCTAGCTGTCGAGGCGATGGGGAGGAACCTGCCGTTTCCCTGCTTACATTATGGTAATACACACTGGAGCAGTGGCGGCGGTGTGCATTTCAGAGAGTAAGAGATTAATACTTGCGTCGCAGCCCAGTACCCCTGTCCCCTGGCCGTGTTTTTATAAAGCAACAATATTGCCAAAGAGGCTTTAATGCCAGCCAGTTCCCTGGAGACAAGTGTCAATACACAGTGAACCAAAAGGGAAGTCATTTCAAGTATTGCCTTCAACTTACTTCACTGTTAATGTAGCCAAAAAGGAAAAACATAGCACACTGCTTTCAGTTGCAGAGCTTGCCTTTGTCAAGACTTATTTAGTGTCAGTCATTCTTAATCATTTACTCAGTCTTTAAAGCAAGACCTCCCTGCAGCAGTGGTCGCAGAGGCATTGGTTATATTGCTGTCTAGGTTTGATTGACGCCTCCAAAAGATCCCTGTCAGGAGGGCATTTTCAACCCAATTGATGGTCACAGTGCTTTCTCACAGCTCAAAGACTGGTAGGGTAAACTGCAACTGAGCTGGGTAATAACTTCTATCACTAAAGGGAGTGATTTGTGCCCCTCTTTTGGCTGCCAGGCATTTTTAATGTGATCAAGCTAAGCACTGACTCACTGGCATATTTAAAACACAACTTGTAGCTCTTTGTCCATCCTACCAACAACTGTCACTCAGAGAAGTACGCAGCTCTCCTGTAGCATTATAGATATTTCGAAAATGAAGCCTCAAAGCATCCATTGCATTTAAGATTTGACACACTGGTTGCTCAGTCTGCAATAAGACTATTTTCTGGTCATGCAGCATCTCATACCAGTTTAATAATACTGCTTAGTTCCACTTTTAGACCTCTTATGTTCGTTGCCTGCAGCTTCCTGTCTACATAGCTGTGGGAAATAAACAATGATGGTTATCAGGTCAAGGCTAAATTTAAAATTAAACAGTGTCATGACATACTTTTCATATTTTTGGGGTCAGCTTTGTTTAAGTATTCAGTAGCCATTTTCTTCACTGTTTTAAAGAGATGTGAATGCATGTAAGTACACAGCAGATAGGTTTACAGTGAGACAATGCAAGTTTTGCTCAGTATGCTATATATATGTCTACAGCCAAGCTAAGAGCTCTGCGAGGCTGTGCTTAGCGATTTACCATGATAGTTTAGTTTGTTAATTAGCACTAAATGAAAGGCACAACCAAGGCTAAAGAGAATGTCATTCCTTTGTAGGATATGTTGATGTGGCTGACGCCTGGATGCTCAAACAAGCCATCTGTCACAGCACCCACCTGTACAGTTATTCCATTATGCATAACTTTAAGCCTTAATATCATTTGAATAGGTGATAAAAATTCTGCTATGAAGTTGGACATTTTAACATGGGGCTGACAGAAACTGGCTCATTCTGCAGCCAGCCTCAAGTGGCCATTCAAGGAACTGCAGTTTTTTAGAACCTTTGCATTAGCTTTACTTCACAGCCACAACACAGCGGTTGCCTTGGGGGAACACCAAAATTATTATAATTCTTCATATGCACATAAATATCTGTTTCAAATTTCATGGGAATTGATGCAAAATTTGTCAAGTTATTTCATTCAAAACCACAACTAGTGGTACCTGAGAAACATTTATGGAGATATTGCAGTCTGGACCAAAGTAGTGGACAGGCCAACTGACACAAAGTGTTTAAAGCAGTGAAATTATTGCAACTGTTTTTTTGTGCTTGTAAGCAGTTTGGTTTGATTGACGCTGTCTTGGCTTTTAAATTTAATTAGGCATTTACACTTCAAATCACCTAAGTGTTAATCGTCACCTCTCATAGAGCCACGTGGTAATGCCCTGATCGTTTGCTGCAGCTCATGATCCATGTGACAAGGTGAGAGTCATTGGCACAGGTCTGAGTACAGCAAAAATCAATACCAATTACACCTATATCGAAGAATTGTCAAAATTAAATGCCCAGGTGTCCCTGTTTGAGCAGTGCGAGCCAATAGCTTTGTTGACTGAAAGAACTACCACAAAAAAAAAAAAAAAATCACGAGTGTACCTGCTTTGTAGTCTTTAATTGACCGTTAACCTTGATGTTGACAACTTGGAACATGGAAAGAGAACGCACGTAGTCATGATGCCGCATAAAGCAGACATCTGAGAAGCTGTACCACCGTTGCATCGTGCTCGGCAGGTTTTAGCGTCCTGGGTCTACGCTGCACAGCTGGGCTTGATTTATGCCGCTGACAAGGCCGTTTCTCTCCAGCACAGAGCACTGTGGGGAACCTAAGGAGAGACAGCCTTTCAATTTATCTCAGACAACCCTCCCTCCTCCACCCAGTACACTTCAGGGTTTTTAAAGCAGTCAAGAGCATAGATCAACACCTGAAGTTAGGTCCCACCCCCCTTGTCCCCAGCTCAGAGGATATGGTGACCTCACCTCTTTCTCCGCACGCTCGCCAACATTCCAGCCTCTCGCCCGCAGCGCTGTTAGCGACACTGACGTTTTGATACAATTATGATTAGAAACATCACCTGCAGGTAGGTCGATGATGGTCAATGCGGTTCGGAAATAGTAACACGGACACACCTCGCCTTTATCTGTGAGCTCAGCGTGGCCGGCAAACACAATATCAAACACATACCCTGCAGGACTTTTTTCACGCTTACTTTTTTTTTTCCATTGAGATGACTGGTATTTGGAAGTAAATGGCCACTGCAGTGCAGAGTTGAGCTTGCAGAGCAAGCTGTGTGTGTGTGTGTGTGTGTGTGTGTGTGTGTGTGTGTGTGTGTGTGTGTGTGTGTGCACTGAGGCAGTAGCCTCTGTGTATGGAAGGCCAGGGCTGAGACTAATTATATGGTGAAATCACCGTAAGCTTGTGACGATCTCTCTTCCTGTGGTGTCACGGCTGAGTAATTCCACTGATAGAATCTTAACCCCTATTTTCACAAGCCGGTTTTATTTACCCTGTTAATTAAGCAGAGACGGATACAGGCCTCCGCCCTGCAGTCATGCTACCAAACAGCCATGGCATCTCAGAGTCACTAAGTAATCATGAACGGTCCTGGTTGAAACTCTCAAATCAGAATCTAATCTGTGATCAGGCATATTGTTTGCGTGTTGAATTTTTATGAGTGCGCTCCCATTCTTCGACGGCACTAGCGAGTTATTGTGTTTATGCAGAAAGCGAGCTAGCGTGATTTTTTACTATTTGAGCATGAGCTTCCTGCTGCTGCTGCTGTCGCCATTAGAAACCCGCTCCACATTCCAGGCCCTCACATTGAGTTCAAAGCTGCGCTGCTCTCAACGCACAATTTTCCTTCGCCTTTTTTATTTTATGTTTTTTGGGACTCATTATTTATATCGTGACAGTTTCCGCTCACAATGTAGAATTTATCAAACAGATCAAAGACAAAATATGTCTGAATGAAACATCAAAACGCGACTTTCAAGTACCTTTTTGATTGTGAGGATGCTCATAAAAAGGCAATGTCTGCATCTGTTAACAGTGTCTCAAAGAGAATGTAAGGAAATAACAAAAACAGGCTTTTACTTTGGACCGGGCTCTTTCCTGCGATTTCCACTTCACAGTGCCCGTGATAGCTGCTCTGTGACTGATGTTATTTGTCTCTTTCATCTTGTCACAGAGGCAGGGAGGATCAACGCTGCGCAGCCCCTGTCCTCGGAGGCTTGATCTCACCCAAAATACACACCTGTGTGTTTTTTTCTTTTTTTTTTATTTAGGTTTACACAAGTGCATTTGGCCATCTCGCCTTGTTCAAAATAATCGCCTCCTTTTAGTAGAATTATTGCTTGTGTCCATTAAACCTGTGTGAGGCAGGGATGAAAGGAGTGGCACTTGTGTTCATCGTGCACGTGAATTATTGATACCTGGCCCTCCGCCGGCTTCTCTCGGGATGGAGGTGGGAAATGTCTCCTCGTGTAATGGGCATACCGTGCAGACATGTTGTCTGGGCAGAGGGAAGAGGGTAAAGTAGGAGCAAAACTGAAATGTGTTAATAGTAAGCCTCCATCTCTAATTCACCGCTGCTCTGCCTCAGGATGACTTCTACTGTATTTGACCTCATCTGCCTCATCTTCCATTAGTTTCAGCTTGAAATGACGAACACTTGTGCAGACAGCCGGTCTGCTCCTCTTTGTGTAACATAAGTGAAAAGGAAAGTGCCTCCCTGGTCTTCAAAAAAAAAAAAAAAAAAGAAAGAAAGAAAAAAAGTAGACGACGCACTGAATGGCTAAGACTTGTGTTGGCTCCACAGGAGAGCTGCTGAGGATTTAACTCTCTATAAGAACCATTGTGCTCACATGTGGCACCACTTCGCCTCCCTCTTACAAGATGCATGGTGCACAAGTCTGGTGATAGCTATTTTGTCCCTGGGGATAAGGGGATTGTGGATATACAGCAGAGCCCAATGCACAAATGCAGGTACTTAGTTATGTTGAGGCTTTGTGCTGGTTAGCTTGAACTGGGTCAGAGCTTGTTCTAGTTAAAATAATATGTTTTGCTATGTTTTCCTCTTTGTTTGCACTCGTACTGATTGCAAAAAAAAAAAAAAAAAAAAAAAAAAAACTATTGCTAGTTCATTGATAATAAATGCACATGTGGTAGAATTCACACTTTAGAAAACATGAGTTATCAGACAAAGTTTGCTGCATACACAGAGCGCAATGTAATTAACATATCGCAGTTGTTTTTAATTGTGCTTACTCTGCTCAGGGTTATGGTCAGTTGTAGGACTGTGGTGCCATTTAATGGACCATTTTCTTCAAATTTATCGGCCTCTGGCTTTGATGCCATTAACTGTGGGCCATCCCACACAGCGATATGCCCCTCATGTAACTGATTGCCATTGTTGGCCACTTTGCATTCAGCACTTTTCTCTCAGCCTGATATAAAACCAAGAAGCCTCCACTCAGCAGTAGTGTGTGGTTTTTAGAAGTAGATTCTCTTACACTAACTGTCTCTGCACTTTCTTATCACTCGCGCTGCTTGAAAAAGACCCAGTGTAGACACGAGAGGCTCAGGAGGGGAGTATATAACACTGTGTCACCCTGCATCAACCGCATTTCACAAGTACATCCAGTTAAACGCATCGCTGGTGCAAACAAGAAAAGAGCCCCTCTCGCGTAACAGTGAAAGCTGATGAACTGTGCCCTGTGTCATGTGTCACTGGTATTAAACACTTTTCTCCGGCTCAGACTACATCATCAGTTATCTTTAACTGTCAAATGCTTGTTTTTGAGTCAGCCAAAAGCTGTAGAGTTAACCTGATTTGAGGGCGTGACATCAGTCTGGAGAGCTGGTGTGCTCATACATAAAGGCTCTGTCGCTTTGAATTTTGGTCCTTTTGAACTGGTAGTTCATTAAAAGCAGTCAGTAATGATGGTAAAAGGAATAGTTACTAATGTGTCATCTGAAAGGGTGTAAATCTTACTATTTTTCTTTGTAGTGAAGTTATTATAAAAATATAACAGGTTTAAGAAAAAGGCTTTTCAGCAACCTTGAAGCAGCTATCATCAATAGTTTTACATAAAAAGGTAGATCTCACAGCACCTTGGCACAATGTCTTTGCTTTCAGCCCAGAAACTTCACTTTTTAGGCTCACTATCGTTGCTCACATAGTGCCGTTTTCAGCCCACGGGCAGCTGTTTTCAGTGAGAAAGCTCTTTACCGTATGTTACCTGCTCAGCACCGAGCAGCAGACAGACAGAAGTTCGCAACCAGTTAGTGAATGCGGTGGATTTGACTCGCTAGAGACCCAGATATGTTTCTTAAGACCAAACCAGTGTTAAAATGAGAGTGAATGTTGGATTTCCATTCACCAGGTGGCCTAAAACATGACTCCAAATGAATAATAATGTTGCTCCACATCTGGTGGAGCAATTAGTGCTTTGCAGAAAGAGCAATGAATATAAAGTGTCAAAGGAATGTGCAATTTGTCAACTGAAGGGGGTTAAATCTTAGTACTGCTGTTACTCTCACTTAATATGATTTGGGAAATTTGACACCGTTTCTCTAAAAACCTGTAAAACTCAGATATTTCAATTCTGAGACAAAAGAGTCACCAGCAGTCTCAGAAAACAGCAGGTAAGATACAAAAACACAAATGTTCACCAGCTGCTTGATAAGCTTGTCTGACTGTCAGTGGATTTATCAGAGCGTTTTCTTCAGAAGCAGCTGCCCACTGTGGTTGGAAACAAGACTGATGAGAGCTATGAGAGTGAACTTGAACAAAACAATGCAATTTTGGACTGCAAACCCAAAACAACAAGATAAAAGGAGCTAAAACGCTCTTTAAAGATGAGAGGGACTGCGGAGTTGGGTGATAATCTCTGAGGGTTTATCACTTCGAGCGACCTCTTTCACATCACACAGTCATTTCACCCATCGTTAATCTGAAGATATCAACCGGTTCAGCTTTAAGTGTGCATGTCCCTGCACATGTAAGTAAGTAAAATTTTATCTCTACAGCAGCTTTTAAAACCATGTTACAAAGTGCTGCACAGGATATAATTACAGAAATAAAAGTAGCATAAACGTAGCAATGTGCAATAATTAGAAAAATTGTGACAAATAAATTCCAGGGAAGGAAAGTTGGTAAAATGTGTTTTTTGAAGTTGTTTTTAGACTTGGCTGCTCCCAAGGCAAAAGCACAGTCGCCCTTGGATCTGTGGAGGGTACAGGCTACGGATAAGATGATCTGAGTGGCCTAGAGGTGGAATAAGGATGCAAAAGTTCAGAAATACAGAGGACCTTGTATATAATAAGCAATGTCTTGTATTCTTTCCTGTCCTTAATGGGGAGTCAGTGAAGGGATGTGAGGGTAGGGGTGAAGTGGGCTCTTTGCTTTCTTTTGGTAAGTGCCCTGGCTCTGCAGCATTTGGCACATTTGGGACAGCACTGCTTGGCTGAGGCAGGTGAAAAGAAGGTTGCAGTAATCAAGACATGAAAAAATAGTGTGTGGAGCATGGAATTGTGCACAAATGTATAAAAAAATACCACCATTAAAGAAAATCACTTGCACCCATGTCATTAATTCCTCAGTTTGCTTGAATTACCGGTTGCTCTGACTCCTTTGACTCTGTTCACAGGTGAACGGAGCACTTTAGCGGCCACACATCATTTTACCCCTCTAACAATCAAGCTGACGCCATTTCATATTTACAGTTTGCAGATTCAGCACTGCATTCCAGATAATTAAAAAACAGTGTGCTTTGATGACTTAGTCCACCCTTGATTTCCCACAGTACCGCGCTTTCAAGGGCACAATTTCCATTTTTTGCTTGTTATTTAGAAAATGTCAAGTTTTGTTAAGGCCTTTTGACCTTTTTTGAAGCACTCGTGGCCATTGTATAAAGGCCACAGAGCCACCCTTGTCCTAGATATCTTGAAGTCATGTGTTGAATTAATCACCCCTGCAAATACAATCCTATTTCTCATCGTTGTCATCTGCAAGAAGCAGAACTTAATTAGAGACATTGAGAAATGTTCTCTGCTACCGGTTAGTCACTTATCTTGCTATGTCAACCCTGTGAACCGCAGTTCAAATTTTACAATATATGCAGAGCAGCATTTGTCACTTATAGGGCACACAAATGCTACAGCAGTATTACAAATTGACTTTGTTTTTTTACTACAGGATCACCATTCTGGGCAACGGTAACCTTCGGATATGGAATGCAACCAAATCTGATGCCGGTCTCTACACCTGTGTGGCAAGAAACCAGTTTGGCGTGGCGAGCAGCACAGGAAGCATCACAGTTAAAGGTATTTCCTATTCCCTCTTTACATTTCATCACTGTCTCTGTTGTGTGTTGTGTTCAGTCAGCAGGGGACACTGACCAATCATGTTTTCTCACTGACGGCACATCAAGTTGTTTGATATTTCATTCGGCCCCTTGAAAAACTAACCACAAGTATATATGTATAAATAAAACATGGCCGACATGACGGAGAAGAAGGACGCCGATTTGTGAAGCCTCCCACCACCTCGCTCTATCCATCGTATAAGTCATGAGGAGCAGGGATTTTATTTTTTTTTTCCTGTGCTGTCATCACCAGAGAGACAGACACACCTCGGTTGCTATGTCTGTTTGCAGAGGTGTTGAAAACATTCAGCTCACTGCCTCTGTGCCTCAGTACTGTCAGAGGATATGCAGTGTGAAAAAGACCTCGTGTTGTTAGATCATCTGGGCTGGGGGTTGCATTTCTGCTCCGGTGCTGTGACTTATTATGTTTCACAACAGAGAGAAAGAACTTTTTAGCTTTTGGGTTGACTCAAACACTTGTTCTGATTATCAGATCACTCCTGTGTTTTATATGATTTATCTGTTGTGTGCACTAAAGTCGACGCAAGATCAACAACTGTTAAAAAGCAGTTTGTGGAAGCTATCTCTGTATTGCCTACACTGACTTCGCCCTGGGAAAGATCTTCAAGACCATTTCAGTTGCAAAATTAAGAATGTAGGTTAAATCAAACATAAAGCACCATGGAGAAATGCAGAATTAATAATCCAGAAAGATCTATGATGAAAACATGAGGGGGTTAGAGGGTTAAATTCACCTTGATATTTTTACAGAAGCTCAACTCAAATGAACAATTTAGAACTGAAATAGTCTCTGTGATTCTTTCTTTCTAACATCATCGGCAACAATGCCAATAATACACTCCTACACAACTCCTTTCTACTAAGAGATGCAAAGAGTTTGCCTACGTCTTCAGTAACAAACTTAAAGGTATTAAACCAGCCATTAAAAGTTCAATTGGCATGCAAAAACTAACTTTCACCTCCCATCACATGTTAGGAATATTGTAAAGATGGCAAGATTTCATGCTGTTAACTACAGAACTCTTAACTACAGACTCTCTTCCTGAAGCCTTGAAATCTGCAGCCATCAAACCTCTCTGAAAAACAAGTAAGCTGGTTACATCTGTGATTAGAGAACAACTATAATTACTTTGTTACATTTCAGTCTGGATTTTGGCCCCACCACAGTACCAAGACACCTCTAACTGTCATTTTCCATATAAACCCACTGGTTTTCATGCGGCTGCTGTTCCCGGAGTGCAAACTGAACATGGAGAAGCAGCATGTAGTCACTGCACAACCACAGAGATGCAACAAACGTGTACCAACTTTAACTACTGTTAAATCTAGGTTAAAAAACTTTGATGTTTTACCTTTGACTGAACCTTTAATACTCATCAAGAACCATCCCACCCTCCTATCCTGAATTTATACCTCCGTTCTGAACGTTTTAATTTATTTTAGGTTTCCATTCTTTTATATTGCGTTTTAATGGTTTTATGCTGTTTCCTTTCTTTTTTATGTTTTGAATGTATTATGTAAAGCCTTTTGAATTGCTTTTGTGTGTGTGAAATGCACCTAGCCTTGCCTTCATTTAAAATGAATGTGAGCTGAGTATAAATTGCTCTGCATTGAGTGGCTTTATTCTGTGCACACTGCTGTTTTTTCTGTCCACGGGGAATAGTGTTCTCACCTCGTCCAGTTTCTGGGGGATTTTCTGACACATTCAGTGAACTATAGCCTCACCGTGACCCCCCTTTTTACAGAGGTTGCTCAGTTCATTTGTGTTATTGTTATTTGTTCTGCCTTGACCTTTGTTGGCTGGCTTGGTGTGGATTTATAGAATTATTGATCTCCAGTATATTGGCCTTAGGGAGAAAAGTTCATGGCTCGTATTTCCAAAGGTTTGCTATAGGTTTGCATGTATATTTCAACAGATTATTGGAATATTCATATCATGTTGGTTTAAATAAATCAGTCAACTGCCATTGCATGCTCTCAATTTCACTGCATCGGCATATTAAGGCGAACCGCTCGGCACAGCACATTTATTCGCCTAAGAGGGAATGTGGTTCAGTGTAAACCACATGTAAACAATCAGCACACACCAATCAGTTGGTGTTGTGAAGACATTTCACTTGTTAGTCAATGAATCTTACAGGTAAAAGCAAGAAAAAAACGTAATAAAAGGGTGCCAAAATCTTTCCAGTTCTCCAGAATCGATGATGAGAAGTGCTGTATGTTTTCCCCCACTCTCTGAAGTAAAATCATTTTTTTTCTCTCTTGAAGACAGAGCTTCTTCTCCTTCTTCTTTTGTGGTTTATGATTTTTGCTCAAAGGTTCAATCGCCTCTCTTTCGTCTTGTCTTTCTTCTACAAGTTTGGAATCTGTAAAAATCCTTTGAAATGCAGTGTCAACGGCGCAGCAGTCTGCTCAAGTATCTTTTTTTTTTCTCCTCATATTTTCCAAGCAGTTCCTATAGAAACATGAGTTCACTCTTAGTTTGAGTGGTTTATTGAATACTGATTAATGTCAATACAACAGTGAGTGTACAGTGTATAGAGGATGAATGAGTCCTGAACTGTATATATATATACAGTAGTCCCATTCTTACAAGAAGACATGCCACATAATATTATAATGGAATTTTTTAAAAAGTCCTGAGCAGCCCTTTCTTCTGTAAATCACTATCAAGGCATGTTTCCTTTTTTTCTGTTGAATTATAAAAGACAGATTTCATGTATTATGAATGCTTGAAAGTCAGCAGCAGTCAAGGATGTGGGGAGAGCTTAGAGTGCACCTTGCTGCTGATTTATGCTGATGCCTCACTCTGCCTTCCATTGACAACTCCGTCTTTCCGCAAAAATAATCAGTAACCTTTGCATAATTGAAGTGAAGGGAATTAACAGTGTCAAATGTCCGTGTGTTTGTATTTTTGCACATGATCGTCTTAATTTTAAGCACAGGGCTCGACTTGGAGGCAGAATGAAAAGTCCAGTGTTGCTACCCTCTGCCAGTCACACTCTGCGCTCTCCTTTTACCCATTTATCACACACTGTGAAATGAAAACGGTACAGAACCCCCAGCCAATCAGTGTGTGTGTGTGGGGAGGGGGTGTAAAACCTGCCGCTCTCACTGTAGGTTCAGGTTGATGGCCCATATGTGATTTTCCAATCAGACTGCAAGGAAACACAGTCACGTATGTCTTCTCAGCATAAACAGACGGCGCCTTTATCCACTTATTATTCTTGTGAAAGGGAATATGGGTTTTATTTGACACCCTCTCTCACTCGCTTCCTTTCCATCATCATATGTTAAGGCTGTTTTCTGCAGCTGATGTACAAATGTTCCTGTATATGATCCCGTGCCTTTCTGTCACAATTGATATTGTTTGGAATATGGGATGGGGTAATTTACATGCACTAGTTCATTGAGGATTGGAAACCTGTTTAGCGGAGGAGAAATTTGTGTTGCGGGAGCAGCCCTTATGGGAGATGACAGTAGTTTATTCAAATTGACTTTGGTGATATGAATGCTGAAAAATACCTGTCAAAAAGCATTTGGCGTCTCCTGCTGTGAATAAGCCACCTAGCAAACAGCAGAGGAGCAGTGACAACAGATGAGCCCTGTTAATGTCCCCATTATTCCAACACTGGGGGGATATTAGCAGATTAATTGCACTTGATTATAGATGTGCTCCCTGAATTTTGATTACACTGGAGATGAGCCGCTGCAATTAGGGTTGCCTCCGATCATTACAGATGGTCAGTGAACTCAAAACTTCTGTGATCATACTGTGCTCACTTCTGTTTACCTCTGCAAACCCTGAAGGCAATTCGTCTTTCCAGCCCTGTGACACAACACTGCAGCCAATTGCTTCAGAGGTGTTTGGCAGGTAAAAGTAGAGTATTCTTCCGAAGTGGTTATTCTATCATAGTCTTTGGGTTTCCACTTGTGTTTCAGGTACTACACGCTTGTTTAGCTGTGGTAAATGCATCGCTCTAAGGATGGCAATATCTTTTTTTTTTCCAAATTACTTTCTCTAATGCCACCATAATGTACATATGTATGGTTTCTAATGAAATCTCAGTAACTATGGAATGGATTGCCTCAGGATAAGTTGTTTGGTGATCCCTCATCTTTTCCTCTACCGTCATTATGAGATCAAAATTGTAATTCATCCGATGCTTTGGTTTCTGGCAACATACCTCCTGAACTAATACCATTCCCATCAGCCTCAGCTGTACCAAGTGTTTAGCACTAATTAGCAACGTGACTAAAGTCATGTGGTGCAAGTCTCAAGCAGGTCCCAAACCATTTGTTTCTTGGGCAAGTCAAGTCAAGTCCTTAGCTAAGACGAGTCCCTCGAACCCCTAGAGGTTCTGCTGTCTTCTTGCAGTATCCGGATCTTATAAAGAGAAAAGACAATTAAAGTATTAGTAGCTGTCTAATCATGATTATTGGATATTATTTATCTAAGCTGTTCCTCTAACCTGATTTGATGACTCATGCACATGAACAGGCATGATGATGATCTGATCTAATTAGGTAGCATCACGAAGAGCTTGTTTTGAGAGGGTCATCATGAAAAAAGCCAGTCCCAGTGTGCGCTTGCATACCGGGTAGCGTTACACAGACATATGTAATGTCAACATTGATATTTTTCATTGAATTTCAAAACTGAATTTGTAAAATGACCACAGAAAATCATTCAAGGCATCATCTCCCAAGTGCATGTAGAGTCTCAGGTCATTTATTTTCTGTCAAGTCAAGTTACAAGTCATCAAACCAGTCAAGTCCAAGTCACAATGACTCGAGGCCACATGCTTTAACTAGTCATGTTACCATGTTTGAATTTAGACTGCCTCATAGAGCCACTAAGCATGGGTTACATTAGAAAAGACCTTTTGTTTGTATTTCTTGGTGATCCAAACAACCACACTCCAAGTTGAGTGGAAAGTCGCGCACATTCACACTGTTGCCTACTTCTACACATGAAAAGCGACAGAAATATTTGTGTAAAGAATGAAGAAAGGGGGTTTAAGGGAGAAACTTGACCCCTGCCAACTTTCTCACCTCCACACACTTGGCCAGTCACTGAACAAAGTGGGTGTGAATGTCACATTATCGGTTTTGGAAAGTGAGACGCCGCTTAGCTCATTGGTCATTGCTTTTGTCATTTTTTGGCTTTTGGAGGCGTAAAACATCTCAACATAAGATAAATCATCTGTTCAGTTTACTTACCGCTCTTATTATTGAATGAGAGAAATGGTCCTAAAACATAACAGTATTTTTTTAAACCAAACTCTGGGAGGGGCTTTCTCCAAGCGGACCCTTTGGACCATGTTGACTGCCAGCAACTATGTGAAATAAATGCAATGTCTGACTCCCAACAGCCATATAGAAAAATAATGTGCAGCCATCTGTCTGATCACCAGCAGGTTGCTACAGATGTGCCACTGCACAGCATATGAATACCGTATTCAGTAAACCTTGTATGTATCTGTTGAGACATGTATACAAGGTTTTTCCCGCAATTGAAGTTTGTCCTTGAGGTACCTCTGGAAATTATGTAGCATTCAAAAAGAAAAGCACATAGGAGGAGTTTGCGCAGTGCTGATGAAAGCATTCTTCTTGGTTTGTTAATTTGAAAAGCAACCAGAGGAAAAAAAATGTTGTTGGAATGATTTCTCTTCACCACATTTTTATTCCAAAAATGACCTGAGAGATATCAGAGGGTTGAAAGGCTTCATGTTCAGCAACATGGAATGTGATGCATTATGTTACAGTGATTTATGTACCTGAGCCTGATCTGTACCGTGAGATTTTGTAGAGCCTTTTTAAAGAAGGCTTTTGACCTCACAGTGAAAATACATTTTCTTTACGAGTGTGTGTTTGTATTGAACCTGCATCCCTCACGGATCATCTGCGTGAATCTCTGTTTGAAGGACTTAGAGGGTGAGGGTGAAGCTTTGCTCTGGTAAATTTGTTTTCAAAGTCCTTGCATCACATGGCCCGTGGCTCTTCGACACCCTGCTTTTTGCATTATTCAAGCTCACATCACTCACCTTGTGTGAAAACTATAGTGTTTGTGTCTCTGTGGAGAATACACTCTTACACCCTACACTTTCAGACCATCACAGCCTGGTAGCTTTCGTGAGCATTATTCATGATGGCTTCTGTTTGTGGGAAGACTGGTGAAACAGGCCATGTGAGGCATGACGGTACACGTCAGAGAGGAGCTGGGAGTCATTTGGTAACCGCAAGCGCGCTCTGTTTTGTTGCTCTACCATATGTTATTGTTGCACAGCTTCTCTGAGGGTTCCCACTGTGAGCGGGTGTCAGTAAGTCATCTGTTTGCTCCGACACCTCCGCCACTTCCTGTGCCCTAAAATGGCATGCAGTTGGTTGTAACTTTGTCTTGCTTAAATCATAAAATATTCATCAATTTCTCTTTTATTTAATCATTAAGCAATGTTGGGAGCTCCAATGGACCTTGAATGCAGCACTCATGGAGAAAATGACTCCTTTGGTTGTGTTCAAATATTAAAATTCACGTGTTGATCTCAAAGTCATGACAGGAGTTTCTGCCCTTTATTAGTAGCAAAGGAAGACGTACAGTGGCATTGTTTTACCTTTTCCGAAGGATTATAGGGTGGAGTTCAGGGTGGATGGTTGGCCTACCAAGCACGTTGACTTTGGAGATCATGGCATTTATTTTATGCCTCCTATTTCCCAACAATTTCTGAGAAAGTTTCCTGAAGAAAATGTTCTAATTTAATTCTGGTTGTAGTGAAAAATGGGTTTTAAAGGTCTAAACCCAAGTAAATATTCATTAATTATTATAGTTGAATTGAAAACTTTATTCTCCTTACATGTTAAAGTGTATACTTGCTTCTTCAGCTGACCTGTTGTGCTCTGGCTGAAAGATTGTTACGCATACAATACAGCATATTCAAATCAAGCATTTAAAAATGTTTCTATTGTCCAGAACTAAATTAATTAATTCTTTCTGTGAAAATCTCAGAAAAAAACGATTCCAATAACTTACAGCTGATCATTTAAAAATGAAACGTTGATGAAATGAAGTTTTTGTTGACAATACCTGAATAGAGTTTATAGATTACAGCTGATTTATAGATTACAGTTGATTTATAGATTACAGTTGAGTGTAGGAGCATTTTTGGAAGACAATGACAAGAGATCAATTTTGTCATATTAGATATGTGGACCTGATTTTCTAAATTTATTAGTTTACTAAGTTTTTAATTAATGTTTTGTCAACAACAACATCATGACTTTATCAGTGCATGTTGATAAATGAGATTTTCACAGACAAAATCTAATTACCGAATTTTACTTCTTCTTTTTCGGATATACAACAACTATCTGCATGAAAATGCAATTCATTTCTCAAAGTGGAAACCTGGCCCTTTTTTTGCCAGTTTTTTTTTAAACGTATTGCACAGAGGTCATTTTGTTTAGTCATAAAGTAAATGCATTCAAAATTATCGACCATGAATGTTATAGCCTCCACTCAATGACGGCCGTTAGCACAAGTGTGTTTAGAACCTTTTTATAAGAACACTCCTGCATTGCACAGCAGTCACAGGAGTTTATTGGGCGACTAAACTATTGCTCTTTGTTGGGGAAATCTCACCTTGAACACTTATGTGTTTAATAAATGTTTATGTAGCTAGTGTTTAATTCATTTATTCTCAATTATTCATGTTAAACAACAAACAACAGACGACTATGGAGGGGGCCAAATTTTCTGCATCTTAAGTTCAAACCCCCCCACCCTCAGCAGCACTTCCTGAGGTGCCACCCAGTCTGTCTCTGCACGTTAACACGCTTTCCATCTTGTCTGTGATTGACCCCTGTAAGTGAGTGGGTTACTATCCTCTCGTTTACAATGGCAGCAGGTAACAAGGCATTATACAAGATAGAAATCAATCAAATTATGCTCAAGAGTCCAGTGTGTGGTTGTGTAACCAACCTTGGTTGTCCATAATCCGTCACAAATGATGACAGAGGAGGGTAATAAGGGAGCATATTCCCACTATCATTGTCCCAGTGAATCCCAGGAGGGATTCTAAAGCCGGGCAGCACACACACCACAAGGAGAGGAGGTCATGTTGGATAAGAAATAATGAAGGAAATAAATGTTTATTGTATGTTTCCATGCTGCAGAGATAGAGGAGGAAATATTTTTGACTTTAAGTACCTGTACATCCTTCCTGAGCCTTTTGTTTTCTCCTGCTTCCTTCTCCTCACATCATTTAGAGTAACTGTCTCACCATGAAAACCACTGTGAAACAGTCCTGACACTCTGTGTTTTTTTTGTTTGTTTGTTTGTTTTTTTTGGTGTGTTTTTCACCCATCTCTTTGCTGTCCTTTTTCCTTCCTGCACTTGTTCTACAAGGTATAGCCGGCCTTTAGAAGCACAGCGGACAGAGTCGACACAGACCCTTGAATACCTCCTGTGTGTTATTACGACATTTTTACTGCACCGCCATCGCTCACCATTTAGCCCCGGCAGTAGAGGACTGTGGTTCTCAGACACACTTTCATTGTGTGTATGACAAAACCTACCAGCTGATAGCATTCTGGCCTGATATCAGAAAACGACTAGATAAATCACATTGGTGGCGTACATGTGTGTGTGTGTGTGTGTGTGTGTATGTGTGTGTGTGTGTGTGTGTCGGGGAGTAGGGAGAAGGGGGGCCAATACAATGAAGGTATCGAATTCACTCTGGATGAAGACTGCACTGCCGGCACTTTCTACATGAATCTATGCCTGTCCAGGGATCATTTGCCATGGTTAATTTAGTCTGTGTGCTCTGACTGGCAATTTCAACCAAGTAATCACAGCACCCCCAAGAGGGAGACAGGTGTTGTACACTCATAGAACAAAGCCTCTCCCTCTCATCTCGCCTCCCATGTCCTTTCTCCTTCCCTCCTCCACTGCTCGCACACAAGTGCAGATAGGGGACGCTTGCCTTATTCCCTTGTGATGCCATTGTAATGCACTGCAGACTTTAAAAGAGAGCAGTTGCAACTGGAAGAAGCGCTCACTGCTGTTTACTTGTTTTCCTAGAGGGGCGTTTTGGGAATTTCGGACCGATCGGGGGGAGTTCCAGGCTGAAGGCTGAGCTGGCAGTGACACATGGAGGCTTCTCACGATGCAGGAGAGACACGTCTCCGAGTCCCCACAGAGATGAGCTCAGGCCAAAACTAATACCAGTTATTGTAGCTGTTCGCCCTAGTTTGCTGTGTGCTCTGTCCCATATATCCTTCTATTAACTGCGTCTGACATATCCATAAGGATGATGGAAGGGCTTGGCTTTTTTGCAACGCCATTTCCTGTGCTGAATTGTAATGGCTGCAAAGGGGGGGGGGCTGTACAGCGTATTTGATCAAACGTGCACCCGTGTGACTATGTGTTTCAGAGCCAACCATCATAACCACCCTGCCAACCACAATGGACGTCACTGTGGGGGAAAGCGTGGTCCTGCCCTGTCAAGTGAGCCACGACCCGTCCCTGGAGCTCAAATTCACCTGGTTCTTCAACGAGCAGCTCATCCACTTCGGGAGCCACGGTGGATTTTTTGAGAAAGTGGGCGGTGTAAGTGCATGATCCCTTTGAGGTTTTTAAACTGCTGGACCTGTTGTGGGACGGGTTTCCAATTTCCACACAACTGAGGATTGATCAGGGGATAAGAGATCTGGTTGCCACAGAGGTTCTCAACACTACCTCTTTTTTATGTAATAGTTATGTGGCAACACAAGTGAAATGACTTAGAAATATATTAGACATGTCTTCAAAATATTTGCACCATTTATCTAACATTCACTATTTAGGAATTAAGCAACTTACTGAAATCCAAATTAAAATGACTGCCAAGAAAAGTCACATCACACATTGGTAGACATCTGTCAGATCTACCTACAGTAACCAATATGACGCTTGAAATTCCAGTAAGAAAGAGCAGCTAGGAGCAGTAATAACTATTACATTCAAACTCTCCTTACACCAGTAACATTATAATGAAAAACAAATTTAACATTAATATACGTGAAATTAGTAGCATGGTAGCTCTCTCACTAACCACTATAGAATATACAGTAGGTACAGATTCCTGTTCACGCATATGAAACTATGTTTATGTAGGATTTGTTCTGTCCATTAAACATGAGTCACACATTATGATAAAAAGAGTCTCTGCATAACTGACAGTTTTTCACCTCCATTTTTTTTTTTGTAAGTGTAAGAATGTGATGCATTTTCCATCTAAATCCACAAGTTGGCACCTTTGCTAGCTGAGTCTCTAAACACATGTCAAACTGAGGAGTCTAAAAACAGGCTTTTTTTTTTCTTCACCTGTTTTTGTATAAATCCAGCACCTTAAAATCCATACAAATCGCTGAATCTGTGCTCTGAGCTAACACATTTCCCTCTTTGGGGTGTTGATATCAAGCATACCTTACGCTGATCTCCCCAGAAGTTTTTAGTGTTTCCCGATGACGTCCTTCAGAAATGTTTTTTCAGATGACCCGGCAATACATAAAATGAACCGCTAAGAAACAAGCATTATTATGTTGTGTTGAAGAATTCCCATTTTATTAGCGTGAGTGTGCTTTCCTGCTACACAAAGGGCATTGATTTATTTTTTAGCCCCTTCAGAGATTTCACAGTATAAAGGTCAAGAGGTGACTCTGAAGATTCATTGGTACATCAATATTATACTTCTTCTTCTCCTTCTTTTAGCAGGGTCATAATAAATTCAGCCGCAGTGCAGAGGGAATGTTTGTATCAAGTGTATTATTTATGGCCAGAAAATTGCTGCCTGTGGTTTATTTTAAAATGAAATTTACATAGACACCCCACAACCAGTCTCAGTCGGCTGCCGTACACTTTAAAAGGTTTGTAGCTTACATCTCAGCGTGTGATACGCAGGTTTATTTTTTCCTGAAATAAAGAAAATCAAGGCTCTTTCAAAAGCTGTAAGCAAGAAGAGAAATTGCAGCACTGAGGTGTCTTTTCTTGTTTTTTTATGATTTAGGTGCAAATTAATTAAGCTACCAGCCACTCCAGTTTCCGATGCCTTACTATTACAGAGCCTGTCCCACTCTACTCCGATGAAATGATAATGTAGGTGCAGGAATTGCAATTAGAGATGGAATAAAAGGCTCCCTGGAAGAACTAACTGTTTAGTTTAGCCATTAGGCTTCTCCTCAGAACTGAAACTGCTTGATACCACATGGAAAAATCAAGCTATTTGATTTTTGTAATTATTCTGATAAAATAAAAGCAAGTGTGCTCAACAGAGAGAGGTACTTCTTCTGTACTTTTATGGAAGGAAAGGCTGCATTGGGAATTATGGATTTATTTTTCGCGATACACGTACATAAGAATGAGCTTTCGGTTTAGCTGGTTTTGTTCCCATATGGCTGGAAAGTCAGTATTGTTCTTGAATTACAATAGCTGGGGCTTACCATGTTGCTTATGGAACTCTGTGTGTGTGTGTGTGTGTGTGTGTGTGTGTGTGTGTGTGTGTGTGTGGTTGCACATGTGTTGAATGACAGCAGCATTCGGCAGGAGACATTATGATTCGAAATATCCAGCTGAGGCATGCAGGGAAGTACACGTGTGCCGTGCAAACAAAGGTGGACAGCATTTCCATTGCTGTTGACTTGGTTGTCAGAGGTAAGTCACAACAATGGACGTTCATTCTGCTTTTTCTTTCACTGAGAATGTACCTGCTTGACTACTTACCTCTGTTTAATGGTTCAAAACATTGAAATAATTAATCATTTAACCACTGCCAAAGAAGGAAGGAGTTAGTTGTTGGTGATTAGTGCTTACAGTGACCAATTGTGGCTCACTGAGGAAGAAGTAAAGGGATCAGATGAAAAGGGAGGCGAAAAGAATTTTCTCTCTTCAAGGTTTAAAAGGAAATTTGCTGTCTAATTAGACCAAATAGCTCCCAAAGGTTTCACAGTGAACCGACTTCGCTACAGTAGCCGCAGGTGCTAAAACCACAGCCACTCTCTCCACCATCTTTCCATCTCTTCCTGATTTACATTTCCTCCCCCTCCCTCCCTTTTCCCCTCTTTCCTCCATCTGTCTCTCTATCTTTCCTCTTTCCTGCCTGGCTATGCCATCTATCAGGTCCCCCGGGCCCCCCCACCAGCATCCATGTAGAAGAAATCACTGATACCACTGCCTCTCTGTCCTGGAGGCCTGGTCCTGATAATCACAGTCCAATTACGGCATACACCATCCAGGCCAGGACACCATTTTCCCTCGGGTGGCAGGCTGTCACCACAGGTAAGCTCTCTCCATCCAGCCGTGGCTTCTTCCAATCACGTGTAGGAGGAGTCACTCTTCATTCTGCCTCGCCTGTGAGAATATTGGAGATGTAATTTTTATCCCAGCACCAAATGGTGCGCAATCGTAGCATGACCATTGACCGCCATTTTATCTGACTCCTGGGAGTCCTGAAACATGGATCTCATCCTGATGATGAAGCTTGTTGCCAAGGCTGTAATTTGATAGTGTAGTTAAGTGATAGCACCAGCATAATTTTTCCCCATATCCTCTTTAATGGGGCCCTCAGCATTCACGCATGACTTGTATTATGTGCATTTATCCCACACTGTATACCTTGTTGTATTGATATTTTTGTGAATTAAGGACACTTTGGTCTAAGATAGTTTTACTAGCCTCATTGATTTACAACATCAGGATCATATATTTGAAATGGAACTACATTATGACCTTGCAGGTAGACAGAGCTCCTCCATCAACAGAAAAAATCGACTTTTTGTCATTTTTTGTGGAATTATATTTGTTCATAGTCATAAATACCAGTCAAAAGTTTGGACACATTCTTATTTAATGTTTTTTCTTTATTTTTATTGCTCTAGTAGCCATGCTGGTTGTCAATCCACAGAGGTTAGAACCAAATATCAAAACTTATGATTCATCAGACCAAAGTAAAGATTTCCACTGGTCTAATGTCCAGTCTTTGTAGTTCTTGGTTGAAGGTTCTCTTTTTCCTTTTAGTCTGTCTCAGTCGTGTTTTTTTTTTTTTTTTTTTTTTGGTTTGTTTGTTTTGTTTTTGTTTTTTTTGGCAGTAGTTGAACTATGAAAACTCTTTCTGTCTGTCTCTGAACAATTGATCTTGAGATGTGTCTGCTACTTGAACTCTGTGGAGCTCTTTTGTGGGCTCTGATCTGAGGTGCTGTTAATTGGTGATTTCTGAGGCTGGTAACTGTAATGAACTTATCCTCTGCAGCAGAGGTAACTCTTGAACTTCCTTTCCCGGGGTGGTCCTCATCAGAGCCATTTTCATCATAGTTTGATGTTTTTTGCAACTGCACTTGAAGACACGTTCAAAGTTCTTCAGACTTTCCAGATACACTGACGTTAATGTCTTAAAATAATGATGGACTGTTGATTTTCTTAACTTAGCTAAGCAGTTCTTGCCATTACATGGATTATTATAGTAGTCAAATAAGGCTTTTTACTGTATGCCGACGCTACCTCATTAAGAAGGCTAGAAATTCCACTAATTAAATTTTGGCAAGGCACACACTGAAAACCATTCCAGGTAATTTCCTCATGAAGCTGGCTACCAAGAGTCTAAAATATAAAACATATTTTATTTTTCTTGGCTTACCACATGACTTCATATGCTACTGTATTTCTTAATTTTGATGTCTAAAATGTAGAAAGTAACAAAAATAAAGATGTGTCCAAACTTTTGACTAGAATTATATATTGTGATTGTGACAGTGATTTTGATACTTTGCCATGTATCCAGCAACATGCATATCGTGCTTTATCACTCATGTTACTGGAGAGCTAAATAAATATCTCAAAATAGTCTATTATAGTGTATATCTTGATATGTCATTATAAGTGATCTTTATTGGGGGTTTTTGAGTTGGTGTGGGCATCATATGTCCTTGTGAAGGATTACACCTGTCCTATGTACCTGTGGTGGCATCCTACCAGGCCTGTCAGCCTGGAGGACAGTCTGATGCTGATGTTAAGCTGACACACACACACACACACAACGTACACTCACACACACAAAGTTTCTTGATACTGATGGGGGCACTGTGTTTTATGCCAGTTCCTGAGGTGGTGGGGGGCCACCAGCTGACAGCTACAGTAATAGACCTGAGCCCTTGGGTGGAGTATGAGTTTCGAGTCCTGGCAAGCAACACCATCGGGACCGGCGAGCCCAGCAAACCATCTAAACAAGCAAGGACAAAGGGGACCTGTATGTACTGCATGAACATAAAAAAATGTCCCTGTGCCTCTCGGAAATGTATCTCATGTTTGTTTGTTCTTACCTTTCAAGACATCATTTACATAATTTCTTCAAAGGAACAGGAATAAAGGATTGATTTAGGCATGAAGAAACATTTTCTTGCCAGAGTCAGATAAGAGGATTGATATTACTCTCATGCTTACCCGTTAGATATGAAGAGAAAGCCAGGAGAAGGTTAGCTTAGCTTAGTTTAGCATAAAGACAGGAAATGCGGGGAAACAGAAGCCTATCTGTCCAAAGGTAATAAAATACCCCCAGCAACATCACCTTCAAAGTTCAGTGGTTATATTTCAGAGGCCCATCCCTCTGGTTAGGTTTAACTGTACAAAAACTTTGCACTTGTACCAATTAAACAAACAAACATGTAAATTAGTGGCTTTAGATGTGCTGGCAGGCTGGATGACTTACTGAAATGAGGATTTTGTGTTGGTGTGGTCAGTTCTGTTCCATAAGAAAGTGATATTCTATTCAAAGAGGGACCTTAAGAAAAGAAAGAAAACATTTCAGTGACACAGCATCAACAATCTACCCAGAGAGAGCTGGATTCACCAAGGTTACCTTTTTGTGTGCCTCGTTCTTTTGGTGTCTTTTGGTATAAAAGGCACCACAGGCTGGCCACGTCTGCAAACACGACCCAGCTGTGAGAAGTTTGCTGTTGTCTTAAAGGCTGTCTGAATGTTGAATTTCAAATATGTCAAAAAGTTACTGTTCTCTGAGTAGCAACATGAGAAATGATTACATGTTCCTTCTCACGTCGTGTGAAGTCAACAGGGCCTAAACTGATCTGTCTTCTTCCTCCAGCTCCGAAGGTCACACCAGCTAATGTGAGTGGAGGCGGTGGCAGTCGCTCCGAATTAGTCATCACATGGGAGGTAAGCAAGCTTGCTCAGGACCCCCTCATCCATGGAGGAGGGAGCCAGACGTCATTATTCTCTGCAGATCTGGGCCCCTGTTTCATTAATAACAGCTGAATGGCTTAATGTATGGCATTTCATTTTTAAGAACAGAGAGGCAATAACTGTTGCTGTCACCGTAGGGGAGAGAAAAATGCTTTTGAGGTTTCAATAAGATAATTAAACTCAGTGGTTCCTTGGAAGTCCCGACTTTGTTTCAAATTTTCCCTTTCTTTCTTTTCGTTCTTTCTTTTCTCCATTTCTTTCTTTTGTACAAAGCCTCCTCATATCAATCCAGCTCCAAAAGCTTATATTTATTCAGGCTGCTCAAAATCATCAGTGCCTGCTATGAAACATTTGACAGAACCAGTGTTGATGTTTCAATATGCAGAAGTTCAATAAAATTCAATAAAGTTCTGCTTAACAGAGCAGCTATTTTGCCTCAGCCCTGAAAATTCCTGAGGCTTTTTCCTTTTGACATAAAAGCAGGGGCAGAGCATTGCATTTTGCCAACAGGTGGTAGTACTAAAAATGCTTTTTAAAAAAAGTTTTGTCCTGAGGTTGGCAGTAGGGTAAAAGGCATGGGGTCATTAAAGCCAAGTTAACCTCTTGGTAATCTGCCGATTAGATGTTGGGAAATTTTGTCTTTAGTGTTCAGATTTTGGCTTGACGATGGCACTAGAGGAAAAGTTTAGTTTAGTTCAGTTAAGCCGCACATGTAACAAAATAACACAAGAAGCTCCTAACCTGAAATAATAAGGAAACACAATTAACATTTAAAGAAAGTTTGGTAAAATTTAAACTATATAGAAGTCCATGTGGAAAGTGTTAATGTGAAAGACAAAAATAGAAATATAAATGGAGATTCTGCATCATATTAGAGGAACAGTATGAAGGAAGAACAAAAGGGGTCCTAGAATGGACCCATGTGGGACATCACAAGTAATTGAAGCTGTGACTGTGTCCAATTGTCCAATAAGCCAGTATATTTGCAATAGAATTTAGAAGCTATTTGTAGGCCGTTGAGTCCATTGAATCCATATTGCAGTGACTTATGCAAAGAATAATGATGTACTTTAAGTTTTTATTAAATCCAGAAATGTTCTCAGACTCATTACAAAAAGCCAAAGTCAAATACCAAAGTCTGTGTACCCACAGGCCCTGCCTCTGGCAGGGATAAAACCGAAAGAAGACGTGATTTTATTTATGAGCATGTATCTATTAGTGGATGAGTGTGAAGTGGGAGGGTTTATCTACTAGAATGAAATCTGCAGCTATAAATGTACAAGGCATCAGCCTGGACAACAGCTGCTGGTGTAGTCTCATGCTGAGTGCACTGTACTGTGTAATCGATGTGTCCAGTAATAGTTCTTGTGTGTAGAACATGTTATATCTGAGGCAAGAAATATGCCTCAAAAATTGAGCTTTAGTCTTTAGGTTTCAAAATATACTGTACTGAATGACATAACAAACTAAGAGAAGTTTCAAAAGTATTTTATGCAAGTTATATTGCAATTTGGTATTTTGTTTAGATTAAACTCAGTTTTTTCCTGCAGCCGGTTCCAGAAGAGCTGCAGAATGGACCAGGGTTCGGCTACGTCGTAGCCTTTCGACCCCACGGCGCCACAGGATGGATGCAGGCTGCTGTACCATTAGCCGAAATGTCCAAATATGTCTTTAAAAACGAAACCATCCCGCCCTTCTCGCCTTTCCATGTGAAGGTCGGGGTTTACAACAATGAGGGGGAAGGGCCGTTTGGACCTGTTACCACTATCTACTCTGCTGAGGAAGGTGCGTATGATCTTGTGTCACACAACAAGTTATGCAGTAGCTCTATTTGGTCAGCCACTATGAATGCATGAGTACATGACTAGATCCACTCAGGGTCTGAACAGTGGCAACAGTGATCTTGCAGCCAGCGTTCTTCTATCAGCACTCGCAGACGTCTTCACCATATTTCCCTCCTTCTGTTGTTTGGATGAAAGACATAGCTTTGAAACAGTTTTGATGTTGCCACTTTGAAGGGGTCATCAAAGCTCAGTGTTACTTCTAAAATCATTCAGAGTCTTTATACATTAACTCCAGAGCCTGGCCGAGCGCCCACCAGGGTCCGAGCCAAGAGCCTCTCTGCGTCCGAGATTGAAGTTTCATGGAAAGCGCTGCCCTGGAATGCCAGCAAGAAAAGAGTGCTGGGCTATGAGGTGAGCTACACTGAAATACTTTCTTTGTATATGCTTCCATTGGGTGCAAATATGTTTTTATGTGCATATTCATGCTGTTGAATCCTGTTCTTTTCTATTATTGATGAGTGTTTCAGGCTCATGCACCTTGGGCATAGGAGATAATAGCTTGCTGCATGCATAATGGTCCAGTCTAGTCCCATGCTTGTGGGTTTAGTTGTGTTTCTCATGTTGTTTGTCTAAGTACTGTAACCACCCTGATTAGCATACTGATGCAATACTCTAAGGGATAGAACGTTTAGCTTCTAATCCACACAACAAAGCAGTTTCAGACACTGGCTTTGCGCTCAGTTAGTTCTTGTCATTTTAATTCCACTCATTATTGAAATCCAAGATTGGAACAAAGGCGCTGTTTTCATCCACAGATTGCATAAAGTGCCAGAATTATAAATTGTTGACCACTCAAAGTCAACAGAGGAGCAGGGCCTGAGCAAACCATTCCTGTGAGGAAAGACAAATTATATTTGTGCTGTCAAGCATGCCAGCTATTTCAGCCCTGACAAGCAGGGTGACAAAGAAAATCTGTTATCAGTTGAAGTTGATGGCAGGGGATTTTTGAGGATTCTTTTTCTTCTTCTTCTTCTTATTTGTTTTCCTTTTTTCCTCCTCTTTTGCATATAGGACCTCACTCTTTACCACATTACTTAAACCATGACACATGCCTGCTATAAGCACTGAGACACGTAGCTCATGGTACATGACGTGACATGTTGCTAAAGCTCGTTTTCAGACCAGTTCACATCTTCCATCCACTTGAGTTCACATCTCCCCATTTCCAGTTTGCACTTCATTGACAGGGTGTAACAGAAAGCTTTTAGGGTGTCGGTGTAGTGTTTTCTGCGTTCACGACAGTGGTTCTGCCCTGTTGCTTTTCAGCTGAGGTACTGGAGTAGAAGTGAAAAGGAGGACACAGCCAGCGTGCAAAGGACTGTAGGAAATCAAACATCTACTGTTATCCGTGGTGTGAAAGGCAGCACCACATATTACATCTCGGTGAGGGCGTATAACACTGCTGGAACGGGTCCTCCCAGCACCACCGCCAACGTTACCACTAAAAAACCACGTCAGTATCCAATCTAATTATAAATCTCTTACTGGTCACCGGTCAGCTCTTGTTTGAGGTGGATAATGTGTTTTTCTCCTTTCAGCACCCAGTCAGCCACCAGTTAAAGTGATGTGGAACACATCAAACTCCAAGATTATAGTGAACTGGGAGCAGGTCAAAGCCCTGGAGAATGAGTCAGAGGTCACTGGTTACAAAGTAAACACCCCAGTTGCTCGGTTTTATCAGAAAATTGTGTTTGTTGCCATGGCTCTGGTTGCCTGACTCTTAACTTGACTTGTGCCATTTGTCATCAGGTGCTCTACAAGAAGAATCGACACAGCCGCCCTAATGTCATGGAAACCAACACCACCTCCGTGGAGCTCGCTCTGCCCACTGATGAGGATTATATCATCCAGATCAAGCCATTTGGAGAGGGAGGGGAAGGCAGCAGTAGCAGGCAGATCACCATCCCAAGGATACCAGGTCAGTGGAGAGCTAGTTAGTGCCTCCCTCATGGCTGAGCTGAGTAATCCAGTCCCCTGCTGCTGTCTTGCCAGAACAGATTAGCTATCAACATCTCCAAAGGAACAGAGAGAGTGGGAGACTAATGTGCTACATGTAACATTTGTGTAATTATGGCCTCTATGTGACACTGTATTGCATGAAAAGTTATGCAATTTATTTAGAGAACTGTCTCGTTCCGCTGCTCAAGTAATAACTCTCAAGCTTTTTCTGGAAATGAATGTTTTCAGCTCGTAATTACTAAAGCAGGCTGGAGAGGCAGCTGATTAAAGAAATGAAATGCCAAAAAGTCATTGTGCTTTTTTTTTTTTATTTCCCTCCACAGCAAACACACTAACAGCCTCGTTCTTTTCAATACCTTTCAGGCCCCAATGCTGTCGGCTCAGCATCCAAGGTCTCCACTCTATCAGCCCTCAGTACAATAGCATTGTCTTTCACAGCGCGGACATCTTTATGACAAACAGCTCCCAGCAGACGTTGCATCTGATGTGCAGACAGCTCTACAGCGAAACGCAAACACAGCCAACTCTGGTGTAACTACATCCATTCATTTAGATTTTAGAGGCAGAAGGAAAATGCTGATAAAAAAAAAAAAATAATAAAAAAATACGCCATTGAGATGAGAGGTATAGAGTCCCCTTCAGAGCCCAGGCTAAGTAAAGGAGATTGACCGATGTCGTGACTATGTTGTTACCAAAGCAGCTTTCATAAGAAAAAAAATAAAGAGAAAAATGTCTTATATGCATCTTTTTGTATGACATGTTGAGCTTTTATAGATTTTTTTTTCTTAATCAATCTAAAGTCAGTCTGGGCTAACTGGGGTGAGAACAATTAAGTGCATGGCAAAAAAACATCATCAAAAATTTTCCAGTCTGGAGGTTAAGAATGTGATCACCTTTTGTCTTCTAAAATAAGAAAATACTTGTCACTTTGGTCCAAACAGACCAGAGTAGTTTTTTCGTTTTCTTCAAGTGAATGAACTATTAACTGTTACCTGTTACATCTCTGCATTTCTAGTTCTGCAATATTTAAAAAAAAAAAATATTTCACTCGAAGGAATGCATGGACATGTTGGGTGTTCGTCATTATTGGTCATCTTACCAAGTACTGTATGTGAACAGAGAATTAGCATTTTAAATAATCTGTCACTAGACAGCAGGAGACAGCATTAGCAGACTGTCCAAAGTTAGCCAGCTAAATTTGATTCATAAACAACATGGACTAATATTTTCTTTCAATATGTCATACATTTGCAGAAAAAAGAAAAATATCAACTCCAGGCTATCCTGCTACATCAGAAAATGCTAACTGGCACTAATTACATAAAGCATAGGTTGGGATTTTGTGAAGTCTGTCTTATTGAATTACTCCCATGCCACATATGCATTGAACTATGAGTTATTGCAATTTTTCTGCTGGCCCACCCCTCTGCAGAAACAGTCCTTGTTCTGTGCAAAAAAAGGCCTTCTAAAGTCCAATTTAAGCTAACATGAGTTAGCGAGTTAGTGAATCATGTAGCTGTGTTTCAAAGTTCTGTTACGAAGATAATACATCCACACTAGTTCAAATATACTTGATTTGCTAAGTGAAGAATTCTGAAACCTCATATTAGCTTCTGCTTGACTAGAAGGACTTTATTACATTATAACTGTACTGAGAAGGGATCACTTCACAGCCAGTATGGACAGACTGAAAGATTACAGTGACCAACAACTCTTTCAGAGTACATGTGGCATGAAAACACAGAAAAATCCAAACCTTAACATGCTTTTTAGCATGCCATGTTTTGGTGCCAGTCCTCTCTGGGAAGGTGACCAAGAGCTCACACAAAAGTCAATGGAGTCCATAAAGCCATCCATGTGATAGTTACTGAGCTTGTTACCAGAAATAGCACCATGCTGTCCCCTGGGTTCCTCTACCTTGGCCATTGAATTGCACTGGTGACCGAACCACCCTTGTGGCTGTCTCATGCTCCTCATTCTTTCAGTTAGCCCTGTGTCTAGAGCTATTCTTTGCCTTCTGTGTGCCTCATCATATGTTCAAAATCCTCAGGTCCTTAAAGAGCCTTAACTTATCATATATATATCAAAAACATTAGAAACATAGAAGCAGCTGCGGTGATGTTTACATGCTGCTGTGTTGATAGATTCTGTATGTGGTCAGGATTTTGGGGGGGCAGCATCCTTTTTGCAATTCTGAGGTTACTAAGGTTAGTTTGAATGGCATTCTGCTGTTTCGCACGGGATATTGGCAATATACGAGGGCCGGGTGCATTTTTATAGGTGTGTATTCTTATTAAAAGACGTTGCTGCTGATCTTTTCCTTTTCCCATTGTCTTCTGATGCCATGTGAGAGTGCTGTGCTACAGAGGTGCAGTGCAGTCTGTATGTAGCTTGTAATCCAGTTAAGTAGTTTGTACTTTGGAGGGAAGTGTACTGTAGGCTACTGGGTTTTGCTCAGAATCATGCATCAAGAAATGTGTAATATACTGTTTTGTACACTTCAAATCATTTATATAAAATAACCTTTCTAAAGAGATGATTTACTTGGTTTTTATGTAATGACTCTGTTTCATACTGTAGCTAACTGTTGCTCAGCATGACTGTACTTTGTCCTCTCTCTCTCACTCTTTTCTGTCCATCTGCAAACCGACTGAATGGCTTTAGGAACATGCAAGGTTCATGCATCTGATAGGTTTGTGTATACTGTATGTGTACCATGACTGCTGAACCGTGGTCAGCCCCATGTCTATGCTTCTGTCCGAGTCAGCCCTTCTGAGACGTATTGGCTCTACTGTCCACATACGCTCTACATGAGGGTTTCCTCTGTTGCTGTTTGTTGTTTATACTGTGTTAATAAAGTTTATTGATTTATAGAACAATGTCAAGCTCTGTTGGTCCATCCGTCAATACATATGACCTATGCGAGAACTGACATATAGGAATGTTCTTCCCCTGGCCTTGGCATTTGTTCAGAATTCAATTGAATGAGACCAAATATCTGGATTTAACAGTTAAGGGGGGTAGATACATCTTTAAGATTTATTAATGGTGTACTCCAGTCATAAAGTATTGAAAACATTGAAGCAGCAGAGGCTTACATATCCTGACTTTTAGTCACTGGATCCTGCACTTCCCATAATGCAACATTAGTCTCTGCATGCCTTTTTAAATGACCACATCTTTGAAAATGTGCATCCTAATTTTGAAACACAGGCTTCTGCTAAAAGTCTAGCCTTGGACAACTGTGTATGACACCACTATGGATTATTTTCTTGAGACAGGAGGAGGAGATGTGATATTACTGTTTTCATAGGCCCAGAAGTACCCCTCATGACTAATAAAATCTGATCATAATGTGTAAAATCTGTGCAATGCTCCTAGCATATCATCTGTACAGTCGTTTAATAACATAAAATGCTGTAAATCTATGGCATTTTCTATAAATGTGTGTGTGAAGTTTAATAAATATGTCGAGTGAAGTTTGTTGGTTGCAGAAAATACACTAGATGGCACTAAGAGCACACAGTTACAGTACATGTGCTGAATTTGGCCACAAGGTGGCAATATAAAACAAAGGTCATTTTCCTTTTGCTCCACTGCAATCAGAATACATCACCATTTATCATCCATAGGTTACTAAAAACATCAATGTATTACATATAATGCATTATTAATGTATGAAGCCATACACTTAAGTAAAAAGAATTCATTTCCCCCAGTTTTACCTGTTCATAATAGGTGATTAATTAAAGTGATATCCCTCTCCCCTCTGTTCAGAATCAGAGACAGCCTTTGATACTGAGACATTTATTTATGCATGTATGTTTTCCATTTAGACCGAATGCAAATACAGCAAATACACACCACCAAGCACTAGGGGAATGTAGAGCAAAAGGCAGTGGAGAATTCAAGGTGGAGGCTCAACAGTGGAGCAGTTTGACGTTCTTCACGGGAAAAAAAATCCATATCCATATTCTGTACTATGCTGGTTTTTATACGTTAATGGGGCCAATGTGTTTTCATCTTGCTGTGCACAGTCCAGATTCAGAGAGACTTCTTTGTCGCTACAGTCAATGTCACATTCTTTACAAGACACTAATTCACTTTCTTGACAGCGCCTCCTCACCTTGGACTGAGAGGAGAGGTCGTTTCTACATCTGTGGTTATTAACAGCACTTTCAGCCGAGCACTGATAACCGTGGCTCCTGCGCCCGTAACCCCAACTCCAAACATAAGGCACCCATTCATAGAACATTTCTGTTACATTTTCATCCTTCAGATTGTACTTCCTGCCTACATCTCGTGAACCTAAAAAACACATCCCTGCTCCTCTCAATTTCTACATAGTTTACAGGATAATACACAGGAGTATGGATATTTATATATAAATACAGGCCGTCCACCCTTCAACTCACCACCTCACCCATAGTACACAGCTTCTCTCCTGATGCCTACAGTTGTTTCTCTTTCATCAGTAGTGTGTCCAATACTACAGCAACTACAGCAAGGTTATTTTTTCAGTTTACAGTATATGTGCTGTTATCACTGCAAGCAAGTGCCTTCACAACAGTCCAGTGTCATATGACCAGTAAAAATAAAACGCAAAATAGAATATACAAATAATCAGTTGTTTCCTCAGACACATTAACAGCAGGTTGACAGTTTCAAGTCAGGGGATGGGAGGATTAGACGACAAGGGTGACAAAGCCATGGTCACAAGTGTTGGAAAAGCTCCTTTGAATATCACTAAGTCTGTGTTATAAGTTTTGGTTACGCTTCGGTACACATGAGAGTTCACAGTTTTCTCCCTTTAGAGGACAGAGGATAAGAATAATGGCTGCTTATTGCAAATCTCACAAGCAGTGCGCCTCACTGCTTCAGTTAACAGTAGCACAAAGTTAACAATGACGGCAACACGGTATAACATGGGTCAGGCTCCATTAGATGGGTTTCTTATGTATGATAAGTGATGCATAGTATAGTATTAAAGGTCATCCAGGATATATGTTACGTGACAGCCAAAAGGATCTGTAGGTAGACGGTGTTTAATGTATGCCACACTATGAGTCTCGGCTTTGTCTGTTAAGGGGAACAGAGAGGAAAATGCACAGGCCTCACATTCACCACGCCTATAAATACAATTACAAACTCATACACCATAACTTAAAAGAGTCAATCCAACAGAAAACAAAAAAGTACCCATGTTAGACTTGTGGTTTTGAACTTTTCAGGCAGTGTTTGTGAACACGTTCATATGATTCAAAAAAGCTGCTAAGACCAAAGCTATTATAGTCCAGATAAATTACATGACTGTGTGCAATATGAAAGTTGTGGTTCATAGTATCAAACCATCAGAGAATTATCACCTAACTCTGCTGTTCCTACATAGCATTTTAGCCTCTTTAAGCTAATTGTTTTGTTTTTAATGGTCCTTTACTGATTTAGTTCAATCTAGTGAGCGCCAAACTGCAGACAAAGTTAGACAACAACAACAAAGTGGAGACTTCAGCCGCTAAAGAGTCAAATATTTCCCTCAAGAGAATGAATATTGGTCATCCGTCTATGCTGGATGTTTAAATAGATAACTACTTGCAACACGTGTGCCATTATCATGTGTTATTGTTGTTTTTACAGTTTGCTACGCTGCCACCATTTGGCCAAAAAAATGACTTATATCAGGTTCAAGGAATAGATATGATGCTGATATACATTTGTTTTGAATGAACAGCACGCACACAACCAAAGGCCTGTCCCTCTGTTCACTGCATTTCTCTTCATTGCATCACAACTTCCCAGTGTGGCAAACTAGTTTCCAGTTCAGGGTGAGGTCTCTCTCATTAACTGCATGAGATCTTGAGTGAAACACAACATCAAACAAAGTAACAGCACAAAAAATGAAGCTCTTTCAAAGAGGTTTTAGCGTGTTCCCACATGACAGGTGAAACATCCAAAAACACAAGAATAACACATAAACTCTATTTCATGATGGAAGTCAGTAAAATGAAGTAAGAAGAAAATGAAAACATATCATCACATTTCTGAAATGTATTAGATAAAACATTATTTATATTAAAATTTCTCTATAAATCCTATACCTGTGCCCAAAACATGTGACCAGCATTTCTTTATGTAAATGGCGTGTTGACACCAAAATGAAAATGGTAAGCGGGGGCAAGTGGGACGAGGACGGTGATGCTTGTACGTTGGAGACTGGAGCCAAAGCAGAGTTCTAGTTGTCCACCGAAGTGTTACACAACTGTCCTTCTTCAGCAGAGTCCATCAACATCACTTTGTGTCCACCACTCACTGGCCCAGTGATGTTTACAGTTTCTCTGTAGGTGCTCCGTCCCAACATCTCAGAGCTTCTTATGGAATTCAGATGTGAAGGTGTCGTGTGACGTGTATTTTCTTTTTTTTTCATTCCCTCGGCTATTTTGTAATTGAATCATGCAGATTATAATCATCTGATATTATACATATTTCATAAACAAGCGAACACTGGACATAAATTAGACCCTCTATAGATAAAAATGTAAAAAGCTAATAAGACAGCTGTTGATTATACTGAAGGTGTCACAGCCAGGTGGCAACAACGAGCAAAAAGGCAGCCTTTTGCCGCTTGGCGCCAACCTCCCATCCCACACCCTCCACCGCCAGAATTGTTCCCATCCTTTCACTACAGCTCCTGCTCTTATATCTTATTTATTTCATATGTGTCAGTCACACAGGGGGTGATGGGCTGATTCAAATGACCCTCAGGGTTCAAACATATTAGATTAAATAATATGCAAGTAAAGTTTCAGGTACATGACTCTTACAGTGGTGAATTCAAATCAACAGATTACAGATGTGACCGGGTTTCACTTTCAGTATTGCACTCCACTTGATTAAACCAAGTGGTAAATCATCCAATAGTAGGCGTTTCCTGTTCCATAAGGAGGTGGAGGGCTGGCACGGGCCGGGACAGGCCGGGAAGCCAGGTTGGGTCAGAGGCTGAGTCACAGTTGGTTTGTCTAAAGGGACAGGAGTGGAGGTTTACTGCTTCGTGGAACGCAGTCTGTTTTCGTGTCGGTGTGTACACAGGTGGAGTCCTCATGTCCAGTTGGTGGCGTACTGCAGGGAGGGGCAGGAGACACACAGCTGGAGCATCCTCTCCTGTCCCCCCGTCTCAGGAGCCACCATGATCAATCAGGACTGCAACGAGACGACAACACACAGATCTGTCAGCACACATGAACATGATGGTTGTGAGACAACGGCCCCATGGGCACAAAAATGGCTTCCTGTGCTTTTCTATGATAATTGCCATCTGATCTTGGTCCACATCATTGTCACCTGTGATCTTTTGTGTTACTTTTACATCATTTTGCATCTCTTTGTAGCCACTCTGTATTTCTTTATGGCCATTCTGAGTCTCCCTGTGGTCAATCTGGATGTCTTTGTGGCAGTTTTTGCATCTATATCATAGTTGTTTTACATCTTGATGATCATTTTGAGTCTCTGTGGTTGTTTGCGTCTAATGTCATTATGCATCTCATGGTGGAGGTTTTGGTCCATGCACCCTTGACCCTCGCCCTTGCCCCATAGGCCTGTTAAGTATTCAATGCATGCACACGAAAGCATAGTAATCTTGTAACCTGCGCTATAATCACATGATTGTCTGTCTGCCACATACCTCTACTTTCTGCTGCAGCTCCTCAGTAGGAGACTCTGTTTCCCTGATAACCACTGCTTTTGTCACAAGCATGTCGGGGTGCTGCTGCTTGGCCTCTTGGATCGCCATGGCAAGAGCCTGAGGACATGACACGTTGACACATGGGTCATAAAGCTCACATACTGTATTAGCCTTCTGTGCCTTATGACTCCTTGAACATAGAGTGGTAGCATTTCTATAATAATCCTCACCTGATGTTGGTCCACATCATCGTCTCCTGTGATTATAATCCTTTTCTCAATCCTGGTCTCTGAGTAGCCTCCTTTCACAGTCTGCAGAACACATAAAATATACAGTCAATGAATCAGAAATTCATCCCAAACAATAAAGAAACCCTCTTTGGCTGACAAAAATGGTGTTTAAGCGTACCATTGTTCTTATTCAATGTGTATCTCCATCTTTGTTACTCATCGCTGTGGTGTTTCTGTTCCAGTTCTTTGTATTCAGAAACAGCAAGTTCATGTTTTGTTCACCAGATAACTTTCTGACACTGGAATCCCTAATGTTTTACTGTCTAACTAGAAAGAGACGCTCTAAAACAAAACTAGACATGATGTTATTAGTATTAGTCTTAAGCCTACTGGAATTCATAACATTGTTTGACAACTGAATTTTTCATATTCCTAAATATTTATGAACCAATAAAAATGGGATTATTTACATCTATCCATTTTATTTGTCCTTCTACTCCAACAGGTCCACAAGGAGGGATGAAACAAACAGTATTTTAGAGTGTACCATAAGATACAGATGTGGTGGGCTGACTCTGAGCTCCACTCATTAAACTGTAACCATGGTAACAGATAAGTTGTTACCTTGGTAACTTGAGTTGTGGTTGCTGAGGTGACGCTCTCAGCGGTGATGGTCAGCGGGGACACAACAGACTCCCTCTCCTGGGTGCCAGCCTTTACCTACAGCACATTCATTAGAGGGGAGTCATGCACACATGGAGGAATACACTAACACACACATGCTTATAACACAATGTAGTGTTTCTCCAGCCAGCAGGTCTCAAGCTATCAGGAAATGTGTGTAAGCACAGCTTCTGAATGTGATTGAATGGGAGACAAGTAGAGAATGGTTGGTCTGTTTGATGCCCTGGACAACAAGCTCATTTTCTGCTCCATCAAGCCTTTGAAATGACACAAACTCACAGTAGTAATGTGTTCTTTTCTGAAAGCATGAAAAGAATGACATTATTCAAATGTGCTGCTTTTATTTGAAGGATTTCAGGTTCCTATTTGATCCAGACACACAGCCACAGTGGGGCTCTGGGCCCCATTAATAGATGATGTTCTGGGAAATTACTTTTTTTTTTTTTTTTAGATTAGTAATGGCCATGTTTGCTTCACGTGTGTGTCAGACACTTCCTCACTGCCTATACACCAGGAGTGTATGCAAAGTGCATGTATGCCCTTAAAGCAACAGTCCATTTGTACCCGTTTGTACCCTGGCCGTGGGGGAATGCTGATGGACATCTCATGCCAGAACTGGAGCTGGGCAAGTGGGCAATGTAACTGGGCTCAGCAGCCTCTACGGGCATAATGACAGAGGCGAAAAGACTGAAGGGGACGTTGACAGAAAAACACGTGTGTCCTTGTGCATGTACACAAAGACTAACTAAACAGGGACCAGATTTCAAAAACTCACCAGGAAACCCTTAAGACATACCTGCAGATTGTAAGACTTTATATGAGACTATAACAGCATGAAAAGCCAGAGTTTCTCACTCTGCCACCAAACACACATGCTGTCACACTGATGTATTTCCTCTGTAAAGATACTTACAGGGGAGCCATTTTCTTTAAGGGCAGCAGGAGCCTCCCGCGGGCTCACGACTCCGTAGTTCTGAAGCAGAGAGAGAGAGAGAGAGAGAGAGAGAGAGAGAGAGAGAGAGAGAGAGAGAGAGACTTGTGGGTCTTTATTAACTTCCTAATATGAAGAAGTCCAGCTACATCAAAGAAATGTGATAAGTGAGCATACTTCAATCAGCATATTAGAACACACATCAGGGGTAATAAAGGAGCCACAAAGAATGACGTCCTATCTCCTTCAGGCAGTGTTCTTTTGTTGTACTACATACTAACTGTATTAGTAAGACGATTTTAGCAGCTGGTAATATAGTGTAGGCCTTTTTCATAGCAGACAACCTGACGTGCTATAGCAGAAAAATATAAAATACTGTATATACTGTAACAGCCTTAATAAAGACTGCGCCACTGTCACTTCACTGCAGAACAGCTGAGGTGTAATTGACAACATAAAACACTTTCAATTTAGATTTGCTACTTCCAAGTGCCTGGTTTTGTGCTTGCTGTTAACAGCATTAGTTTCACCTGTGCTTTTCAAGTCAACATGTCGGCCGTGACGAAGGTCTATTGTTAACGCTGGCTCATTGACAGGGCTCGATGGAGCTTCCGTTAATGTCATTAGATACACCTGTGGTGAAAAGTCACAACGTCTGATGTGAAGTAAAGAGTCTACCGAGCCACAAGAAGGAAACAACAAACATATCGGTAGGTGAGGTGTAGCGTGTGGCGTTCACATTAGTACTTTTGTGGCAAAACCACTGAAGTAGATATCTGACATGCTAAAGGTTAGGAGTTAAGTCAAAGTCAGTAAACGGATTCAACAATGCAGCAGCACAGCAAAGACTGGTTAAAGTTTGCTAACATAACTGAGCTGCTGTTGACATGAGCAAGACTGTGTTTCATTGCAAAAAGAGTGAGACTTTGTTATTTCGTCCTTCAAAAGCTGCACAGTTTCAACCCAACTGAACAGACTAATGTAAATGCTTCTGATGTATAGTATTTGGCCTATTACATCCAAATGTTCTACCTGAATTGATTTTATTGTCATTTTATCAAAATAAAGTGTTGCACAGTGCAGAGACTTTAACAATAAGACATAATCTCTGTAGCTTTGATGTCAATTTTTGCCTAAAGGAGTTGTGAAAGGTTTTGTATTGACAACATATTTCATAGCTACGACTGACGAATCCAATAACAGCGTGTATACACTTGATGACTAGTTTATGAAGGCAATCCTCAAGCTGAACAAATTCCTTTTCTCACAGTCTGGTGGTGATGCTACAGAAATGCAAAGCCTGTCACTGACATGCAGGCAGCTGACAGCAGCCGAGCCTTTGTGCTGCTGGGGAACTCTACACATACTGTATGACATGGCACCCTCTGCTGGCTGAACAGTATTGGTGCTGGAGGGCTTTGTCTCCCTATCAATGATGTCATCCTCCATTTGCTGCAGACGCACACACACACGCGCGCGCGCGCGCGCGCTACTGTGTCTTACTCTGACATCTTAGAAATCCGACTCAACACTGATCTGGCACTTCAAAGGCACCCTCTCTACATCATTGCTTCAGTTCATCCACGCCATTAGCTGAATGGCTAAAGAGCCCAGCAGTGATTACATTTTAATAAGGCACCTGTGGGACAGCCAGCCAGCACTCAAATCTTTGCCTCCGGAGATGAATGGGATTCGCACCTGCTTTCATCATCCTCATTAATACATTGTCAATACTTTAATCACTCCGTAATGATGCTATTATGTCATTCCTGTCAGGGGAATATGCCCTTCATGTCACTGCAGCCCAAAGAAAATGCTTCATCCTCCGATCAAGACTAACTCCAGAGCTCTGCAAAAAAATATCGAATCCCTCAATGCAAGTCTATTTGCTGGGTGACTGATGGTATTGATCCAACGATGAGCATTTTCCTCACTTGCCCTTTCTACCAGTACTGTATCTTAAATTATTTCAGCCTTGATGTTTAAGATATGAAATAGAGAAAAGGAGCAAAATATAAATATTTGATAAATCCAAACAAAAAATAGTTGGACATTTTTTAGAAAATTCGCTTATTTTTTCCAAGAGTTAGACAAGTAGATCGATACCGGTCTCATGTCTGTCCATTAAACATGAAGTAACAACCAGCAAATGGTTAGCGTAGCTTAGAATACAGACTGGAAACAGGTGGAAAGAAATAGCCTAAGGTAATAAAACCCATCTACTAACACATCTAAAGCTTACTAATTAATGTGTTCTTATTTTGTTTCTTTAATCCGTACAAAACCAATGTGTAAAAATGACGGTGACGTCCACTGTGAGGCTGTCAAGCAACTCAAGTAAGTCACTGTGCTCGGCTCACAAAATCCTGTAAAACCGTAACATGCTTTTGGCTGTAGCTTTTCACTCAACAGACAGATACAGTAGAAGTGAGATGTTGATCAGCTCCGTTGACTCTCAGCGGGAATGCAAATTCTTCTTATTGTTGCCTTACCTGCGGAGAGACATTCATGATGTTGGGGTGGATCTCTGATCCGTTCGTATGTGTCTCTGCTTTGGACTCAGACCTTTTCAGCATATGGGCCATGCTTACAGTACTGGGGTCTTTTTTGGCCACAGGAGGCTGTATGAAACACAAACAATAAACAGCTTCAAACAATTTCTTCACAGCATGACCTCCAAAGACCTTGGGAAAAAAAACAATGCATTGCTTTTGAGCAGTATACATTTCAGACAAAAGCTTAAAGGAGCAAACACTGAAATATACTTTTTGCTGTATTGTTTGGCTCAATGACAACATGCAAATGATGATGCCGTAGCTGGGGAATTCAAAGAAACACTGACGCAACTGATGAAAGGGTGAGGAATTCATAAATTAATACATCAAAGAGAATAAAACATTTAGAGTTTTGAAGAAAATTAAAGAAAGGAAAGGAATATAACAAAGTTCAAACAATGGGAAATTATCCAAAAAGGAAAAAAAATACAAATAAAAAAACTGCATAACCAGGTAGTTATGGCACCAAGTCCAGCCATGTGGGGTGAATCCAGTGGGTGATGATGAAGGGTAAAAACATTCATCTGTCTACCTCATGATGTGTTCCCTCCTCAGGAAGTTTCTCCTCTATGGGAGACTTGTCCCGGGAGCCCATTAGACGGGCAGAGTAGAATCTGGAGGTCTCCTCAAAGTCCTCCCGGCCCACCTCGGGCTGTCGCTCCCTCTCTCCCAGCTCCGACATGCCCCTAGAGAAGTCCTCCATGCCGGAGTGGAGGTCCATCAAGACGGTGAAGTCGACCTCAGCCTCCAGGCTGGACGTAGAGCTGACCGTCATGCTGGAGCACTTGCGTTCGATGCCCAGGTGGGTTTCCCTCATGCAGGCCACCGTGTCCCGCTCCTGCTCCTCCTCTGAGGTTAGGTTCGCCTGGGGCCTCCTGTCCCCGAGCTCCTTCTGAGGCGGGTACAGACACAGGATCACCACTCTAACGTTACTTAAATGCAAGACGGATGGATGATGGGGATGGCATGGAATGGGACGGAAGTATCATCCTGATGTCTGAGTCTGGTGTGTTTGCTCAGATTCATGGAGGATCCAGATTTAAGAATAATATACATGCAGATAGTCGTAGAAAATCATAGTGCGCGCAGTCGCGTCAGAAATGAAAAGTTGAAAAGGGTTTGAATTATAACACTGGCTTTGAAAGTAGGATTTGTGATGCCCCAAAGAGTCGAAAGAAGATAAACAGGAGAAAGAAAATGAAACACCTGACTTTCAAAACATTTGCTTCTTTTTTTTTGGACACTACAAGGGCTAAATATAGTAACTACATAAGCAGTCAAATCTGACTTTTTGACATCTGTTTTACTATCAAAAATGTATTATGCCATCAAATGTCTATGAAACAAAGCTTTTATTTTTTTAACACTGCAATAACTATTAAAGAAGGATATAAGCCAACTTAAATCCACTCTGTATAGTTAACTATGGTTAGCATTAGCTAAAATAGCTAAAATGATATATTTGTTTGATTCTGTTTATCATTCCACAATACAAAATGAGGCAACAACTGCCGGTAATGTTAAACCTCTACTGAAACATAACCAGCTTAGCATTAGCTGCCATTCTAGCTGGTGGATTTTATGTGTTTTGGTGTGGTTAAACTAACTTTAAATGACATATTCAAATTAAAATTCATAGTAGATAGACAGCTAGTAAAGCAGAGATACATTTAATCACTATAAAGAGGGAAAATGATAAACGATTCTTTTCTTAAACTAAATGAATGAGAAAGCCAAAATAATTTGTTCTTGTCAATCCAGTTTCTCTGAGCTTTCTGTGATGATTATTCAAGACTGCAGTATTTCCATTTTTTTTAGTTATCATGACACGTGACGATGATTTCTTGATTAAAATCATCTGTTTAAAATGAAAGTAACCAGCCTTTCCATCTGTCTCTAAATGAAACAAGAGGGAAAAAAACTAGAGTTGAACTGACATGCAGCCCATAGCTCTGTGTCTCAATCCAAAAAAGGTTGGGAGCCACTGAATTACAACGAAGCTCCTGAGGCAGCCAATTTAAAGTAACACAACCTTCATTAATTACAAGTACACTGGCTAATTAGATCACAGTAAAACCTACAGAAACAGTCAAGTGCAAGGGGTTCTATTTACAACACATTCAAAGTCTGATTTTGGTGATGGATGAGGGCATCTGAGTAGCCAGTGAAAAGCAACACCACAAAGTGGTGGGGTCAGTAAGGGGGGGTGCAATTTACCCGTGAGGGGTGCAGAGAGGAAAAGAGTTGATGGGTAGAGCATATGAGGCTGGGTTTAAATACAAATGAATAACCTTGAAATCAGCAAATGGTTCCTCATAAATGGCAGGAGTAGAGACAGGCTCCTGCAGGGGGAAGCAGAGGAAAGAGCACAGAGAGCACCTGAATGTTAGGCACAAGCTGAAGTGGACCAGTGGACTGACACCACACAAACAGACATCCTACCAGTAGAGCTTGACTGGAGCCTGAAAATATGAGCTCAGTGTGTTCTGAGCACAAAATATTTCACTCCAAACCTAAACTGGGATCCTGGTGTACTGCTCAGTGAGACTCCAAATCTGAATATAGCCTTACAGTTTCAAAGTATCTAAGAATTCAGTGTTTTAAATGTCTTTTAAATGACTCAAACCCAGGTTTAGGTGCGAAATTCAGCCAGACCCAAACTAAGCTGACTGATCTGTTCAGATCTGTTCAGATCGAGTCAGGTCCAAATGGACTCAGGCACAAATTTCAAGCACTACTTTACATTAACTTATACAGAAACGACAGAAAAGAGGTGAGCTTATTGCAGCCAAAAGATCTACAACTACGTAAGTTTGTATGTTAGAATTAACAGAGGCAGGGCAAGAGAATCAGGCAGTTTGTATAGTGATCAGGTTTTCAGCATAGCAGCAGCCACTCATTGACCAACTCAGAAAGTGTTGCATCACTACGCACCTTGAATTTCAACAGGGGAGTATTCAAATACTGTCAAATAATGTTGTTAAATGTCCAATAAAAAGGTGGCGGGGTGCATTTCAAAGCCTGTCAAAATGACAAGTAGGTGGGTCACCGTGTTTGGAGAAGCGTCTAATATTTTCCCACACGGGCCGAGTCCAATCTGATCTTGATATGATTGTCAATCGCCAACGAGAGCTACGCAACACCTCTTCTCATGCCTATTTAATCTAATATATGCAAGAGCTCGACTCAGATGAAAAGGTGGCAAATGATGAAAGCTGTCATGTCTATTCACTTCAAATTCCTTTCATTCCAGTGCCAAACGCGTGCAAGCTCCTAATGATACCAACAGTGAAATGAAAGCAGCAAATCTGACTGTGTCAGGCACTGAGCTGTGTCTGGCTGCTCACTGCCTACTGGGGTTTCACAGTTGGAGGAACCAGTGTGTTTATAGCACCGCTTAGCTTTCTACCCAGGTGGGGTATAAGAGGACAATGCATCTGATTTAGGATTTATTATCACCGATCTGAAGGATCAATGAACATTTTGTGAATTGTGTTGATGTAAGTCAGTTTGATGCCGTTTCTCAATCATTTGTGTACCAACCAATTCTATACTCCATTTATCTCTAATTTTGGAAGATAATAGCTCTCTGTGACAAAGTCAGTGGATGACAGTACACTTTACCCTTTCATTCTCAAATGATTAATTTGTAATATTTTTCTATGCGATAAATCGTTTGTTTTGTATTTCCAGTTTGAAAATGGGACGGAGATGTGCAAAAAAAAAGGCATCAGAGCGATGATAATATGGAAGCCTTTCTTTCCTTGCCACCCTCTGATAGAGAACAACGTGAGCCGGAAAGAAATCTGAGGCTCACAAGGTAGAGAAGGGAAAGACAAACCAACAACCAAAACATGAGATATTGATTTTTGTCTTTCTTTTTTTTTTTTGTTGTTGTTGTTGTTTCAACTTTCACAGCCAGCTGAGCTGTACAGATTTGCCAGACAGTGTGGTGCAATTTGAGGGCAATGGAAGGGTATAAATTAGGTTGCCATATGAGAAAATGTCCAAACTTTTTGACTTTTTGATTGTGGTTTTTTTTTGTTTGTTTTTTTGCCACAAGACGGAGCAGAAGTAACGCTCCGCCTGCTCTTCACACTGGCACGAACAGGTAAGATGGATGAGTGTTTCAAGTCACTGAAAACGTAGAAAAAAAGAAAAATGGCGTGCGAGTCTGTCTGAAGCTCATGCGATGCTTTATTTCCAATGACTGAATAGCAGATGCCAAGCAGAGTTACCGAATGTCTCTTTTTGGCTGCGTCCAGGCTCGGCTCCCTGCCGGCATTTCGGCTGTTCCGCAGTATTAGTCCAGACTCCCTGGCCTTCTGTGTTTTCACTGGCGGGGCTGGGGGAGCCATTTTGGGAAACGCTGAAATCTTTGAGCTGAATGACTGACTCTCTGTGGGTCCTCTACCAGACTGACAGCTATCATCTGGATGTTCTGTTTTAGCTATACCCTCCAGATCTGCTGCGAATGCTGGATGGAAGGTGGAGATGTCGGTCCAGTTGAGGTCCGATTGTCCTTCTGGAGAGCCAACCGACCAGCGGTATTCTCTTCTGATGACCCGTGTGGGCTCGTCCTGTCCTGTCCTGTCCCTTTCATCCTTATATGCTACGCTCTTTGATCGCTCTGGTTTCAGTGGAACAATCCTGGTGAGTTCTGACTGGTAGCTGCTGCCTGACAGTCGGTGGAGAGACGTCCTCTGACCTCTGTCTCCCAGGAAACCCTCAATGTCATCTCCCCCAGAACTACTGATCTTCCTCTCATGTGTCCTGACCTGTCGCAGTTTTACCTCAGCTAGCTCTTTGTTGTCAATAAGGCCCTTGCCTCGCACCTTCATCACACACTCCCCTTTAACACCTGCTAATGAACTATCGTTTTCTATCTTTCCAGGTCCATTAACTGAGCCTAAATCGATTTCTGCTGGTCCAACCTGACTCACTTTTTTCTTTACCCACTCTGTTTCTTGAGTGAAAACCTCCCTGCTTTTATCTACTGATATCTCTTCTTGTTTGTTGTCTTTATGAACCCTGGCAGACTGATCCTTTCCTGATTCCTCATCATCTTTTATCATCACCATCGAGAATGATTCACAATGATTTCCTGTTTTGGAGTTTTTTTCTGAACTGTTGTCTGAATCTGAGCCCTCATTTTCTTCTCCAGTAGAATCGCTGTCTCCTTTGCTGTAGATGAGCTCAGCAGGCATTCCCAAATTTAAGCTCTGGGGTCTCCTCTTTTTCCTTGGTTTAGAGGCTGTGCGTTCCTTAATCTGGTGTGAGCCCAGGGCCACATTGTTGCTTGCCTCAGGGTCTGAGGCTTCAGATGGTTTGCCTTGAGATTTATCTTGAAACAAGTCTGCATTCTCAGATAACTGAATCACAAAACGACTTTTGTTAGTTGGACGTGGCTCAGAGGGTAAATCTGCCTCTCTGGATGATTTTGTTGATGGAAATTCATCAATATGGCTTTTCATTTCTTTCCTGTCATACCCTGTTACCTCTTTATGTATCATCTTGGTAATGTCTATCTCTTTTTCCAGCTCCTTTTTCTCCCACGAGGAATCCGATGTGTGAGATTTGTTCTTTTCTTCTGCCTTCCAGTCATGGTCCTGTTGATAAGTTTCTTGTTTTTCAATCAATACCCACTCCTCAGAGCCCTACATGTTGGTATAGATTAAACACAGTTAGACATGCCAAGCACAGCTCCTGCAAATAATGAAATCAACACAATCATTTCAATCACAGAACAGGGAACACGATTTATAAGTGGTACATGGTGATTTGGTAAACATGCATTTGCATTTTGGGATTCTTTGTACTGTGTTTGATAGTTTGATTTGTGAGTGATAGGCAGTGCATTTCACCAAACCACAAATGTTATGAATAATAAATTGTATCATGAAAGAGGAAGAGAGAGAGATGTGCAACCTCAGGGGAAGTCACCAGAGTCTTCTGGACGAAACCCTCAACAGACAGGCTGTTAACAGGGTCCTTTCCCACTGCTCGGCCCACCAACTGGTCGACACGAGGCAGAGGAGAGAGTTTAAAAGAGAAGGAAGAACAGCCGTTAGAGCTTGGATTTGAAATGAGGGAGTAAATCAGTGAGATGCACAATAAACCATTTCATGCAAAAGAGAGAAAATAGGAAAGGCAGGAAGAATCAGTGCAACTCAACTCACTTTATTGCGAGAACTTTTCTAATGAACTTCAAACTAAAAACAAGCAATGCCGTCCATCTGACAGCCACCAAATCCACAAAACCAAATCAGCAGACATTTGCAATGCAAATCTTTTTTTTCTGTAACTACATCGAAGAGTTGAGTTCAACTGAATCTCTTGGAAAGAGCACAGAGACTTTCCCAGCTTTCGACTGTCAGTCAAACAGAATAATAACCCCCCCCCCCGCGCTTTCCCCTCTCCACCATTTTACCTGGGACAAGATTACATTTTCTGCCGCAGACCACGTTTGACATTCTATGGGCATAATCTGATCATCCCAGACAGACAGCAGATGAGAGATACTCTAAAGACAACTAAGGCACCGGCAAAGACAGAACCGTTCTATCTGAAGACTATAATCTCAGTGCTCTATCTTCAAAAGCCTAATTACCAAAAGCTTTAAAGCTTTCATGATCTAGCATAAAGAAAACTGTGTCACTGTGAGGCAATCAGGAAGAAGAAAAAAAAAGATAACTGATAATTATTTCTCAAGTGCCTCACGTTGAGTAAATCTCAAAAAAACATCTTGAAACTAATCTCATCAAGACGCTTCCTTCTGTGCTGCTTGTCAGTCATCTTCAAGCACCTCTGAGATATTGTCAGAATTATTGTTGTACACTGGAGAGAGGCAGGGTGCACTTCATTACACAGCTCTTAACATAAACTGCAGATTTGTATGTTTGTTCCTGTGAGCATTGATGTCTTTGCACAGGAGATATATGTTTGAACTGCCTGTAGGTACGCAATGAAACAACCCTAACTACCTTTAACTCTATTTCCAGTATTAGTTTACAGGTACAGCATATCTTCAGGCTAGAATTATTCAAAGACAATGAAAAGAGCATGCAAAAAACCTGCAAAACAAGTGTTTCCATGTGACAGAAACATGGCCTGCTTTCCCTCAGGTCAGGCAGCAAAAAGTGAAATTCAACATGACAGCGGCCAGACAGGAATATCAATGCCCTTTAATGGAATGTCAAGCATCAGAGGACGCTGGATTTGAGATATTGATGATAGTGGACCAGAGAGCCCACATATCCACCTCCTTACCCCCCCCACTAAGTCTAATCCCCTACTCACAGCTTTCTTCTCTGGCGTGCCTGTCGGGGAGGTGGCTGACAGACGCTTCTCACGGTTCATCAGCTTGCTGTTGGGCTCCCTCAGGGTTCTCTTCAGCTCGTTGATGCTGGCCTGGTGCTTCAGCAAGAAGTCCTGCGACTTATCAAGAAACTGGAGGAGAACGTGCGGAAGGAGAACAAGAAGACGAAAAGAGGACAGGGAATGAGTTAGCGGAACATCAATGTCCTTTGGAGCAGCAGCACTCACATCAGCACATCTGATGTGCATGACTGAACGTGAGTGAGTCAACACTTGTGTTAACTAGAGAATATGCTCATGTTTTACTGCTCAGTGCTGTGGCACATAGAGAGAAATAAAGAGAAGTTTCAGATGCTACTGAAGCTCACCGAAAATAAAAGTGATCATAGTTACAACTGAGTTACTGTTGTTTAGTAAGACACAACAAACATGACAATCAAAGCACAAAGAAAATTAATGAAGAACTGAATTATGCAACGTCTGTTAACCTTAATTAAAATTCTGAAATTATTGTTTGTTTGGAATGAAGACAGTGGTGCAGCAGTAACTTTGCATATTCAGAAAATCTGCATGTTTTAGTACAATTTGGAGTATTTTCTCTGACTTTACACTACTACAACCACAACAATGAAAATGAAAATGTAATTTTCACTCTACTACATTTATCTTATGACAGCTATACTTAAATTGTTGAAGTCCAACCATAGTCTGGTGCCCACATATACATGAAGTACAGTTTTTTGTTTACTGTCAATCATCCATCAAGCTCATACTAACCACTAAGAGATACCTTCCTAATGTATCCGGTCCTCAATGTGGGTGTGATGTGATGGGGGACAAAATATTCAGTCCTCATCCTGTGTAATAATGTCTTCTAAGCTTCATCTTAAGTTAATACGAGGTTTTGGCAGTTTGAGTCACTCAAACCAACTTGCTATTTTCCAACATTATCCTCTTTCTGGAGCAAAATTCCCTTTTTGTGTTACTACCTCTTGATTGTTCAACAAGGAAGCACAGTCTGGGAATACACAATATGTTTGCACAAAATGGCTGTGGAAAGTGGATTTCAGAAGGGAGCTCTTTACAGGCAGTATGAACAGGAAGAATGATTACGGAAGACCTGTTTCAGTGTTCATGTGGGCACCTGGCTATTGTTAAAGCTACAGACTTATCCTTCTGGATTTTACATAAAAGCCCTTACAAAAAGGTGTTTCACTGAGAAATATGGAGACTCACAGGGGGGCACACAGGGGGGTCAGAATATCCGATGTTTCACAAAAGAGCAAAGATCAGAGAGAAGTCTAAAAAATGTCTCTTCAGACTGATCTGGTTCAGGTTGGCAATCACTGGACTGTATACAAAGTACTTAACACGTAACGTAACGTAACTTGACGCATCAGCACTAACAATCTAATAATGTTATACATATATAATTATCTAAAGTGTCTTAAAGGACCAGTGTGTAGGATTTAGTAGCATCTCGTGGTGTAGTTGTGGACTGCAATCACATCCACTCGCCCTGCCAATACAAACATGAAGGAGAAACTACACTGGCTACAGTGTTTGGTTTGTCCAATCTAGGCCACAATAGAAACAGAAAAAGGAAGTTAATTCTAATAAAAACACAACAATTCTATTATCAGGTGATTAGAAAGTAATGAAAACATGTTACACGCATATTATATTCCATTTCTACCACTATTTCTACTATACTGTTAATAGAGATCCCTAAATCTGACATGCTGGACCTTTGAGTAGGGAAGGAACAATGCAGTCAACTTCTAGTTCAGATCAATGCACTTGTAATCTTCTTTACTGTATATTTATTCTTTTTTTCCCCATGAAATATGCATTCTTGGTTTTTCCATCACTATTTTCATGAAGTTTTATAGGCTGATTCTTATTTCCAAACCTCTGGAGAGAAGATAAAATAAAAATGTCACAAGTGCGAATGTCTGAACTCATTTGGACTAACATTCTCCATTACCTTGGTTGGAAACAAACTCCAGTTTTTGTTGCAGGTTTGTTGAATACTGATACCAAGCGGTACTACAGAAGCTGCATGAATGCTAATAAAGTCAAAGAGAAAAGAGCCAACCAGAGGCCAGCAGACCTACACTGAACATCTTTCAGTCAGAGGGGGTACTTTTCTGCAGGACGAGGACTTTTATTAATTTGGTTTTTGAAGTACTTTTAACTGATTATACATCTGTGCTGTTACTAAGTGTGGATTTTTTGGAAGTTGAAACAGAGTACTTTTTAGACTCTAGTACACTTTTACTCAAGTAAAGGGCCTGAGTACTTCTCCCATCACTTGACAGAGTAGAATATTCCAAAATAGTAGAGGAACATGCTCAGATGCTTTATGGGCACTTAAGGAGAGAGAAGGGCTCACTTCTGTCTAGAACACTAGAGACATTTAAATGCTACAAGTATTCCCATGACTGCCAGATATTTCAAATCTTTATGACATTCCAAGAGAAACATAAAAATATGCTTTTATCCAAAATGGCAGCTGCAGGCAAACCTCAGTGGGCAAAAAAAAAAAAAAAAAAAAAAATCCCAAGGACTAGAGGCACAGCACACACTACAAAAAGCACAAGGGCTTAAGACAGGAACCTGTACCTCCTGTTTGTGCCGAGGAGTGGCCTCCTGGTCCAACTGAGTGAGCTGAGTTGGGGCAAGAGAATGGGCGAGCACAAGAGGGGTCAAAGGTGAGGAGTGCAGGGTCAGAGAGTGCAGGATCAAGGTCGGGTGCAGAGACAGGATGGTAGAAGGTAAGTCAGTCAGAGGACAGGCAGGCAGACAGACCGGAGGGCTAGATTTGGCCACTTGTTACCATGCCAAGACAAATTTGGAAATCTCTTGAAAATACATCCCAGCAGACATTTTGGAAGGTTAATATATTGTGATACGGCATGCAAATATACCACCAATTTTTTTTTTTTTTTTGTACCATAGCTGCTTTTATCAGTGAAAAAAGACATATATATCTTTTTTATATGACTTCAAGCTGGTTTCCAAAGGAAGTCATATTGTGAAAAATCTGCATTTCAGTTGAAACTTCAACATCCAAAATGCAATCAGTGTCTGTCAAATGTTTGCTGGGATGTTTAACTATGTCAAAGAAGTCCAAACACAATCTTTACAACATCCCTTGCTTATATGGTGCAATGCAGCACAGTGATTTCTACGATAACAGTGTTGACTGCCACAGTTAGACAGTGGAAGACAGACAGAGACAATGAGATACAATTAGACAGATATACCTGGAAAAAGAAATAGTGACGGATGAATAAAGACAGGTATACAAGACAGACAGAGACCAAATCACCAGACACCAAATACCTCCTGTTTACTGTCAACTGGTGACCCAGCCTCCTCCTTAACGCCAGCAAGAGTTAGAAAAAAGAAAAAGCATGTTAGCAACAGAGGGGAAGTTTGCATTTCTCGGCATAATGAGAAAGGGTTAAAAACTGTAAAGCTGTGAGCGGGATTTATGAGCAGTGCAGTGTAAGCATATAAGCCTGAGTGAATAGGAGTGAAAGGAGAAGAGTTAGTAAAAGCTAAATCCACTAAAGCCACCACAGCGTTATGCCCCTGATAGATAAGCCTGTATTGGCTTGAGAAACTTGTACTGCACCTATCAACACCCCTTCAGTCCATGCCATGTCCCTGCACCAAGGCTGGAGTTGTCTTCCAGTTGACTAAAGCTCCATATATATTTGATCCTTCCATAATTCTTACAGGAAAATTTAAAAAAATACATTTTAGCACATTGGAATTTCATAAAAAGGCTGTCAGGGAATCTTTACTACCATGATCTCTTTCTTTCTGCTTGGAGTGATGTTGCCGTCATAGTCTTTGTCCTCCTGGCCCTGCCCTTGATCCTCCTCGTCCTGCTCCAGACTGGGCTCCAACTCGGTCTCCTGCTCGTCCACAGAGGGGCTGTGGAGGTGCCGCTGTTCACTGATGCTGCGGTGGGAAAGGCCATCGTGGTTCTCACACATGGCTGATACCGGCCGTGAGAACTCTGCTGGTAACAAGAGATGAATTATTATTGCAGACTTGGAGTCACTCCAACTGATATATGAAAACTGATATATTTTTGCATGTTCTTTATTGTTAAATAGCAAAACCAGTGATCCCTCATTAAAAACAGATGTTACTACTACCTAAGGATCAGTATTGGGGATCATTTTAAAGGAGGATTTTAAAGGAGAAAAAAACTGTACTATGTTTGTTCATCTCCAACTGCTAATGCTGCAGCACTGTTTTATGACAGCCTTCAGTGCCAGCATTTTACTACTACATGTGAACCGAAATTAGAAGAGGCACACCGGTGCGACCTGTCATCTGAGTTCCAGATTGGCAAAATACACAAACCTGCAAAGCTGCCCGTCACCTTTGCCTACTTAAATGACAAACATGGCAAGTGGCAGGTTATATTAGCTGTTGTGAGTTAATGTTATTTCCATCAGTAACCTGATGGCAAGCCAAACTTAAACTTGGCTGTTGTATGGTTTGTTTGTCTGTGCTCAGCCAAGAAGCATTTGTTAGGAAACACATTCCACTGTAAGGAAACAGGACTTTCAGTATCTGAATTAAGACTCTCATGAAAAATCAGGTGTGCCAAAGTAAGGCTACAGTTATTATTTCAATGCGTCAGATACATACCAAATGTTAAATGACTCAGGATCGTGGCCAAACAAAAACTTGGCACATCCCTGATAACTATTATTGTACGATGCACCAGAGTTTGTTCAAACAGAGGCAAACAAATGTGAAAGCTCACTTAATTGCTTTCATGCGGAGATTAAGGCGAGAAAATCCATACCACTCTTAAATCATTATTATTTTTTTTTACCTTTGGACAGACACAAGCTACAGTAAATGCTTTTTTTTTTTTTTTTTTAAAGTTTCCTTTTGAAGTTTGTCTTAAGGCTGCAAATATGGAACTGAATAGTTAAAAAAATCCACTCTTTAGACCTTCTATAAATCAACTGGGGAACTTTTTTGGCTCTTACCTCCATCCAAACTCCTAGACAGCAGGTACCTCTTGCTTGTTGAACGCTCAAAATGTGGAGCGGGCCGATCTATGAGAGCGCTGGCCTGTCTGGTTTGAGCTTGCGTCCTTCCACTGTATCGAAACTTTGAACCCATCACCAAGAAGCCCTTAGGAGGAGGCTCTGGAGACACCAGCCTGCAGAAAACAAACACGGCAATCAGGGAACAACCTTAACCATAGGCAAAAAAAAAAAAAAAAAAAGTAATATGAGCTGTAGAGAAGCTACTGCATGCTTCACAAAGCAGTGTAGAGATGATGTAAGTGCACCTGATGAAGTTGTTTACATTGAAATGTTTTGTTTGCGTCGATAGGAATTGAGTGAGAACCTTCCACCCTAACACAAGAGCAATTCTTACCGGAAGAAAGTGTGATGCTCGATGCAGACCTTCCACAGCTTCTTGGCAGCTCTGTGGTTAGGAAGCTTGAAGCCAATCGTACTTTCAAACTGCTCATACTGGAGGCGCCACAGGACAAGGACACAGAGAGAAAGGTGAAGAGAGGTGTGGGGAATGCAGCATCAGGTGTGTTTACTTTGTTTTGTGGTGTAGTGTAAAGGCAACCTAATACATTCATAAAATATTCAGCACATTTACTACATTTCATACTCGTATGAACACTGAACCCAATCAATAAAGCAGTGTTCACTTTGTGCTAGCACAAACACGACTACTCCATAAGCAAACACACATCGAGGAACATTGATTTTGCAGAGTGGACAGAAAAGAGCAGATCAAGGCTGAGGAAGAATAATATCCAATGTTCAGACACTGGTGGCAAAAGGGAGGGAAACTATTTCATGGCTCTATATTTACACTCTTTATCCCTCTATTCTGGCTGTGGCTGCAGCTGCAGCAGCTCTGCTGAAGGGGCTCTTTATTTGGTTCAACCACAGGCTCACTGTGTGGCTCTGTCACTTGACTGGGTCTGGCCCAGACAGCCTGTCACACTGTGGCTCAGCATGGAGGATAAGCTGCAGTGCCGCACAGCACAATGAGGAGGGCCAGAATATAGTCCCTGACCATGCAGAGGAGCAAAACTGGAGGTATAAAGCAGGATTTTACAGCCCTCTGCTCAGCACAACTGACCACACAATCAATTCTGCAATGGATTTCGACAGAAGCAGCTGTGACAGGACATCAGCTATTACTGCAGTTGAAATCTGGGGTCGTAGTTTTAAAGGAATAGTTTGACATTTTGGGGTAATAGGATTATTTGCTTTCTAACCCTAAGAAAATTAGATGAGGGGGTCAATAATATGATCATTTATATAGCTAAATCCAGGAGATGGTTAGCTTAGCTTCACATACAGATTGGGAGTTATAATAATATAATGTTATAATGTGTTGATTGGTGAACTTACAACGTGTTGGTGGGTCCATTTTTTTCACCTTTGCATAGAGCCAGGCTAGCTGTTTCCCCCTGTTTTCCAGTCTTTATGTTAAGCTAGGCTAAGGATCTTCCAGCTGGAGCTTTTTACTTATTGGACAGACAGTGGTGTCTATCTTTTCTACATGTGTCTAAATTGGCACAAGAATATGTATTTTGTTAAAATATAAAATTATTACTTTAAAGGAATGATCCAACAATTTAATTTTGCATTTCAATAAAGTTGGGGACCTTATGAGAGACACATTTAAAAAGCAGCAAAGGTCCAATTCTTGACTTTTAGTTCCCAGTATGTCTTAAAACTCCTCCAAACTCTCCAAAAATACTAGAGTCACTACATTTCCCATGCTGCAACTCCTAGAATCGCCTCCTTTTAACAACCACATTTTGTAACACAGACTTTCTGTTTAAATTTGCAGTGCCCAGGCCCAGATAACCTGGATGGCATCACTATGACATCATCAGGGTTATTTTCTCCTTCAAAGCTAGTGAAGACAAGACTTTTTTTTTTTTTTCCCCCCCAAGTAGCACTAACCATGACCAACCTAAACTTGCTGCATACCTCTCCGGGTCGTATTTTGATGTAGAAGTTGCTCCTCTTGTAGGAGATTTTGAGGATCTTTGGCCATGCAAAGCGGTTGATCCTCAATCTGTCACGGTAAATCAGCAGGCCGTTGGCACATACACCCAACATTATGTCAATCCCTTCAGAATCCTGCAGTGAGCAAGGGACAGCAGAGAGGCAGGAATTATTAAAGAGCACCATCCTTGACACCCACTTTCATGTAAATTTAAATAACTGCGAAAAACAGCCAACCTTCGCGTGATGGAGGTCTACCCCATACATGGACAGTTTCTTCGCATTCTCCAAGAAGTTAATTTCAGCCTCTGCTGGAGTCATCCCCCTGTGGGCAGAGCAACGGTAATATGTGTAAGCAACAACAGCAGGCCATCTTAAATAATAAACCCATAATCTTGCACAGTGGGGGCGGAATTATCTTTGTAATATCCCAGATATCTTCAACTCTACATTCCTCTCATCCATCCCCCTGAAGCATTACATTTAGGCAAAATGCCAATTCAGAGCATGGCGAAGACCTAACTGAGAAAGCGTTCGCACTGTGTACATGTCAATGACAGATGGTGCGGTAATATAATGGCATCTATCAGCCATATGCATGATGAGGTGTTTCGACACAACAGAAACTCATCAGCTGATGGTCCCAAGAGATTTATGGATGAGCGTAAACCTAATTTTAAAAAAAAACAACCGCGTGTCCAGTACTTGTAGTTTCGATGGAGCTCCATCACCCTCTCCTCCAGCTCGCGAGTCTGATTGGGGGCAAAGCGGAAATCGCTGACGTAGTCAGAGCCGTGATCTTCATGGTCGTAGTCACCAAGCTCAGCTTGAACGGTGTAGGAGCCCAAAAGGGCGTGAGTGACGAATGAGCACGGCAGTCGACCTGACAGCATGTCATCCCTCAGCTGCAGACACAGGTAGTATCTGTCAGACAAGACAAAGGGGGAGGAGACGAGGGAGTTGGCAGTCAAACAAGCCTGAGCCAAGACATGCTCCAACAAGTATTCAACATAGTTAATCCATGGCAGTTAGTAGCATTCCAGGTCTAATCCTCCAAAAAGAGAGAGGGATTTGGTTTGATTTGACAGCAGAGCAAATATGCCATGTAAATTGTTACAATACTTTGATGTAAATACTCATCTTTAGGAAAATAAAAAAGGCAAATTACCTGCAGAACTGACATGTGTAAGCAATTTCTCCTCTGATTAAGTCTGATGAGTGTCTGACAGCACAGCCAGAGGAGTTACAAAGATTGACATTGCAGGAGTGTGTGTGTGTGCGTGTAGTAAAGGTGTAGTTGTACCTGGTAATATCTTCAGTGAGCTGGGAAGGGTCTGGAGGGTAGAACTTGACAGCAAAGGCAAAATGCCATGGAGAGTCTGGGGAAAAATTACAATGAGAGATGGAAGGTTAGCTATCATGTCTGTCTCAGGAAAATTGTACAAAATTATAAATACAAATCTAAGTGATTAACACAGTGTCAGTTTAAATGCAGACAAATCTAATTTTATGACTTCACTATTTGAATATTAAAACATTTATCATCTCATTTCCTTGGAAAAAGACACTCACTGCGCATCTGCTTCTTGATCTCCTTGGAGGGGTCCAACCAGTTCTGCAAGACAGAAGGCAGAATTCACACAGGGCAGACTGAAAACACAGCTAATGCACACCCCGGTGTCACATTTTGCGCTAATTGTCGTCAGTGTTCCTAATGAAAGCCTTTCCATATGGTTAAATAAAGAGACTGAGCCCTCCACTGCTGAGCTGCGCAAATGTGCAGAGAACAGATTTAATTCAAGCATCTGTTTCTTCATTGTGTTGCAAAATGACTGCCAGCTAGTTACCTATCTGATCTCATCACATCCCACCACGTAGTGAACAGATTAGCCTATAGGGCCAACATTTCTGATTGGGTTGCTAGAGTGTCTCATCAGTGGTGCAGTGCACACTGACTGTTGAACACACGGACGGCAATAGAGAGACTAATGAGATATACTTCCCTCAAGTGCTCTCACCCTGCTAAAATTGAAAGCACTTTTTGTTGGTGTTGTGGGTTTGCAGTGATCCATGGACTTCCCATTACATATTCATCTTCCTATCACATTATTGTTTCCCTTGTGGTCTTCCATCTCTAATGTACGAGTTGATTTCCTCAAAAATAACAACCCTTCCAATTACAGTAAAGTGGTACAGAATTTTTCTTTCCTGAAACTCTTGTCATTTATTACTTGAGATCTGAAAACCTCTATATAGATACACTCCATATATATATATATATATATATATATATATATATATATATATATATATATATAGGTGTGATACGATCACAACCAACATGTGAGACCAACATGGAACAGCCTCCTTTGTCACAGTCATCTTTTCAGTCTTGTGCATCTTTGCTGGTATAGAGGTAATCTTTAGTCAAAATCACTCTGCAGTCACACTAACAGCTCTTACCACCGTGCTTTGAGCTAAATGCTAATGCTAGCTTGACAACATGCTCAGAATGAGAATGCTAATTAGATATAATGTTCGCCATGTTCACCATCTCAGTTCAGTGCATTAGCATGGTTAAAAAAAAGATTATTACCATCCAAACAGGCATAAAGTATAGGAATGCCATTAGTTTGTGGGTATTTGGTCATAAACCAAAGTATTGGTCAAATCAAAATTTTGACCTGGCACTGGATAAAAAGGTTCATAACTGCTATAACTCATTGTGAGGGGAAAATGAAAGACTCAAATTGAATTTCAACTCATTTAATATTTGTCGAGACATTTCAAAACCACACATGAACCTTGAAGTCAGGGGATCACCAAAATCATTAGGTCATAATTTCTAAAATCTGCACCAGTCCATCTTGTAGAAATTGACATATTTTCCAGAATAAGTGAACATTCTGAACAGCAAACAGCACTGAAAATAAAGGTCAGGGGATCACCAAAGTCTGTCCCGAATCTCATGGCAATCCGTTCAACAGTCTGGTCCACAGTACTGGACAGACTGTTGAATGGACTGCCAGTAAAACTAAAGATATTATTTTAAAAAGCACAAGCAGACAAGGAAATCTACCCAGTTACAGTAATGCAACAGTACAGTAATGAAATGTGTTAATATAATTTGTTACTGTGATACTTACAAACACAATCACATGAACAGGTGTTTGCTGCATGCAACATATTTCTATGCTGCGTGTGTGCGTCTGCAGTGCATAGAGCCAATGGTGATCCTCACTAACCTGAATACCACACAGCAGCTGCTTATTAATGCTGACCATCTTTTTGGCAGCTGCTATCACATCAGTCAGAGTGGAATCAGGAGCATATAAGGATGCAATCCTGTGGACATGTTGGGAAAACTACAAGCATCTCTGGCAATCTAAACTGCAGCTTCATGAACACACACACACACACACACACACACACACACACACACACACACAATGATGTACACTGGCACAAACACACATACTCCTCCAGTGTTTAATCAGGCTGCTAAAGACTTTAATGAGCCGCAGGCATTTATCGTCCCCCTGAATCTTATATCAGCCAAGGCCAAAGAGCACTCAATTAGTAAGGCGTTCTCTGATGCTTTGCTTTTCTCTGCACAAAAAGCAGGAAGGACTTTTAATCACTGGCTGTTAGAGACATCGTTCTTGCTTTTGCAACCTTACTTCATAAAGAAATCACACGGAATAAATTTTCTCCCAAAGGATGGCGATTAATTCCTTGTACTCCCCCTGAGACAGAAAGGGCATCTAAAGTGACATTTCAATTCGCTGGCTTATTTGGTCTCCCAATCAGTGATAACCCCAGACAGTAGGCTCGAGCTGCGCTCTGATAAGCTTGTCTTTGATGAGCCTGTCATACTGATCCCAGCCGTACACTAAGAGGAAAATATTTGAACTTCAAGATTGCAGACTACTCGATCCATAGGCTGTCAGACACGCATCAAGTCCCAACATGTGAGCTGACAAAGCATGCACAAAGTTGATAATGGTGACAGTGGTTGTGTTCCAGATGTTAAAAGAGACTTAGTCTTGTCATCTTTTCTGTCTTCAAAAGGCAGCAGGTTCCTCTGTAGCCGCCCTCAGGGGTACTCGCATCAATCTGACAGAGATCTCTCATGTGAGCCGACAGCTAGAACCCATCAGTTCAATGTCAGTTACATCATTATAATAAGCCTGGTCTGTGCACCCTAACAAGTCAACAAACATCAGAGGGAACCATATTCAGACCTCCTACTTGAAAAGTCAAAATAATCACTGAGCTGATTGAAGGTTAATGTGTGTACACATTAATCAGCACAACTAATTAAACCTCAAAGGACAGAACCAATGAACTGTGTGACAGTGTTTATGGCAAAATAAAGTTAAAATAAATTAGTTTGTGCCCACCTTGAGATACCTGTCTGATATTCCATGAAAAACTGTCAGTACCTTTCTTATTGGACTATTTCTTCAATGGAAAGCAGTTCCAATGAGTAATCATGACTTCTTTCACGTCTTCCACTCAACATTGACCTCTCACCTCACAATATCTGAATAAAAATGGGTTCTATGGGAAACCTATGAGTCTTTACAGTCATCATGTCCACCTCCCAGGAAAGTCCAATGCAGCTTTGTGCCAAAGCCATGCAGATTTTTGCATTCAGTATAAATATGTATTTCAAAATTTTGCCTACTGGGGTCTAAATTCCCCTAAGTATTGGATTTGCATAAATTTGGTATGACTGGAAAGCTGAGACTCTTGATTCAATGAGTCCATCTGTATTCATGTGTGATAATGTTAATCCGACGTACCTGGTACACTGGCTAGTGAATAAAGCATTTAGCAGAACAACGTCCTCTTAGTAGATGGTAGAATGTCATGTCAAAACAAAGTGAATTCTGGACTCACATTATGCGGTGGACAGAAATATGACTTCAAATAAAAGCTAATGTTGTGTCTATTGGTTGTGTAAATAGGCAATTTGCTAACAGTGGTACTATGTCTCCTGCATTCACAGGGTCAAGAGGGAAAATGATATATGCATGTTTAAAATACAATTTTTCACAAATAACAGTCTCTAAGATTGACATCTCTTTTATATAGCTATAGGCTAACTGGGAAAATCCCCTGGGGCCGTCCAGGGCGCGTCTTGTGAGCGTCGGGTTTGTGGCCTCAAACCCGACTGGGAGCGTTTCAGAAGCGAATGTTTAGCCCGCCAGACTTTGTTTACTTGCTCAGATTTGGCCATTTTCCCGGTGTATATTCTTCTGAATATGCTTCTACATGTGCAAATATGTCACGTAGTTAATTAGTTTTGCTTTTGTCTGTTTTTACAACCGGCATTTTGCACAGGGTATTTTATTTTGAGAATCTGATGGAAATTGACGCGTGCTGCTTGCGTCAAGCGTCAAAAAATAGAACAGACGCGTAATTCACACATAGCCGAGCATCGAGGCACTTCTGGGACATGTCTGAAATGGACCACGATAGAGCTGGTGGGGTTTGATACATTTGCGATGACGGGCCCGGTGTACTTTGGGGGTAAGACTAACCTAGTAGGCTAGTCTGCTTACACTGATGTGCCATGGTTATGAAAGAAAGACAGGATGGACCGAAGTCATTCTGACCAAAACTCTTCAAACCTCTTCTTCCATTCTTTTTCCTGATAAACAGTGACTCTTGGTTGAGTCAATTTAGGTTTAACTGCAGTGAGATTATGCATGCATCCAGAGTAGCTCATCTATAAGAAATATTTGTATAGCTAAATTTTATTTATACATTTTGCAAAGACTAGATTATTTTTATTAGTATTGTCTCATCTTTTTTCCAACCATACATGTTTTTCAATCGCCCGTTGTTCACACCCACACAGAACATGGAAATTTCCATTCATCTTTGAATGATGGATAATGCACCCCTGAGAGAGCCGGCCAAGCCAACAAGCGAGAGGAATACAAATTGCTCTATGAGCAATGTACTTATGCACTGAAACGTCCCATGAGGTTACTGTGGCACACAATTCACTGACCTTCTGGGTGTCTGTGTCGGCAAAGGTCAGACCAAAGTAGTCCTTCTCCAGCAAGTTGAGGTGCTCACACACCATGTCCATCAGGGTCTGTCCTTTGGAGTGTTTCTGTAAAAGACAAACATAGAGGACAAAGCAGTGGCAAAAAGGTCAACAACAACGTGGAAGAAAGCAAAATAAAGATTCTTTTGTAGATTTTTGAAATATCATATGTGTCTACCGCTGGTCATAGATCAGTTTTATAGAAAAAACTTGGCTAGCCAATATCAGACCCCATTAGACAGCTGTGCTTGTAAAGATTGATTTCCTGCTCTATGGTTCCGCACACAATAAAATAGCTCAGCTATTTGGTGTTGTGTCACAGTGTGTGTGCATCAAACACTTGACAGTGAAAATAGACTGTGAATTGCTGGGGAAGATTGGTCTAAGTAGAAGTTTCATCTACAATTGACAGAGTTCAAGGTGAGCATTTCAGGAACACTTCTGTTCTCAATCAACAAGTTTTTTTTTTTCAGATTGAAGGAGAAGATGTTTTAACTATGTCCACTGTTGATACCTAGTGCCATGCTAGCAGCCACATGAACCTGTATTTGGACCTAAATGCTGATATCAGTGTGCTAATATGCTCACAGTGGCAATGCTAATGTTTAGCAGGTAATGAACCAAATGACTTTGGTTATAGACACCAAAGTCTCTGAAGTTGGTTGTGTCTAGATGGTAACCCTAGATTTGTGAAACTCTCAAGAGATTTCTAGCCATTGTTTCTTCCACACCCTGTGACAAGTTAGCAACTTGTCTCTGTGACCCTGATGAAGATAAATGGTTAGAGATAATAGATGGATTTGGTGCATGTTTCTTTTCGTTCGTTACTGAAACCCCAACTCCAAACTCTAACGTTGACTTATTTTAACTCAAATCACATTTTTTTCCTTTTTTGTTAAACCAAAGGGAGGTTTGCAGGACACCAACCATGCATGGTCTCATTCACTATGTGCTTTGTTGCAATATATACTACATTACCTGACTTCCTAAATGCTTTGCCAAAATTACATTTTTTTCACACTATTTGTCACTCTTTAGTCTTGGTTTACTCTTTGTACAGCTGCAGATTTAAACCAAGTGAGACAAGAATATTTTGAGGTGGAAACAACACATGTAGCTCTTTCAAGAGTTTCATAAATCTAGGGTTACCGTCTCATGATCTTAAAAGTTCATCCCCTGGGGACCATGAATATCTGAACTTGTTTTGAACTTGTGTCAGCCACAGTGACAGCTACACAATGAAAAAAACAATAGATATAGTTTTAGTTATAGTCTTGGTGGCTCAGAGGTTAGCGCACATGCCTCCCAACTTGAAGGTCAAAACCTGGCTAGACTCTATATTTGCCTATGTGGAGTTCTGATATCTGACATCTACAAAGCAGAATAGCACTAATCTCATTTTAAGTGATTTAATTCCCTTGAGCATTGACTGCTTTGTAATTGAATTAACATGGATGAGCTCTCTCTGTGATCACTCATTTAATATGTCAACATAGTCGATCTAAAAGCACAGCTGCTGTCATCACCTATATTTTTGTTCAATTTTTCAAACAATATAGTGTTCATGCAACAATGCTTTTATCTGCAGTGCAACAGCTCGGTAATGACTGCTGGTGAAGGTAGTATTCATGAGCTGTTCACCCGACTTCTGAGTCTGATGAGAGAAAAAGAAATCTATGTAAATTTGGAGTAGCTAGCGGAGGCACTTGTGCTGATTAACCGTGATCATCATCACCATCATCACAGACATGCCACTTCAACCACAAATATCTCAAGTAAACGCACAGTAGAGAGATTTTAGATTTTATTTTCTATGACAATTTAGTTACCTAATATCACAAGGGGAAAACACAATCAGCTATCATCTCTTCTATTGTCAGCTGACTTGGTCGCCAATTGGCTCATGTCAAATATAGCACAAGGAAGAAGCATGTTAATGTATCTAACTCTGAGCAACACATCCAAAGTGTTATACTCATACACATGGTGCCTCCTCCCCTAGGACCTACTTTGTGAGGTGACAGGGAGATGGAGCAAGCAGTTGCCAGGGAAACAGATGCACTATTATCCCCCTGCTGTCATGTTTCTTAATATCCCAAGGCTAGGACTTGAAAAAGAGTTTTGCCTTTGCCTCATTATGGGTGAAAGGATGGTGGAGCTCTTGAGAAGTGCTTAGAAGTTCCAATCACATTAGTCAGTAGGCCCCCAACGGCAGCATTGTCAACGTGAAGCAAGTTGATGCTGTATGACACGAACAGCAGCCAGCAAAATAAAATAAACAAATCAGCATGTGGAGTCTTAATAAGCCATGACTGAAGTGGTCCAGTCTATTGTGACTCAGCTCTGGAACAATTAAGTATTCGACTGTACAATAATGATTTCAGCGTTGCCACCTGAACGCACACCTATGACAGAATCTTGGCACAGTAAAAAGACAACTAAACAGCATGAAACACTCAATTTCACCCAGAATAGCTCTGCTCTCTGCTCTACACGTCGGTCGGGCCTGGCTTGACCATGCATAGTCAACCAGATTACACCCCAGTGAGCAGAGAGGGAAACTGGGTGAGGGAAGTGGCTACAGGGTGCGGCGCCTCCTCTCCAGCCTGAGGACCACGGGGGAAGTGCAGCCATGCATCCATGACAAGAGACTTAATTATCCCATGAATGCAGCACCTCCTCCAGGGAGAACGCTCCCAAAGTGTGGCCTGCATCTTGGCAACGTTGTTATTAGAAACCCCTGGAAGCATGACGGTGGTTCAGATATTCCACCCCACCGATTAAAAACAGGAAGCAAGAGCAAACCTGCCAATGACCTGAAGGTCAGAGCTCTCACCAACTTAGAAAAAAAAAAAAAAAAAAAAGTTATGTCTGACCAGAGGCTGCTCTTCCTCCTCTTCCTCCTCTCTGGTGATGACCAGCAGTTCGGAAAGAACGGGAAGAACACTTAAGACACAAAAGCTTTCATAACCATAATGTAAACTGTTGTGGTGAGGAAAAGGCCCAAAGGTATTTTGAATGTTTTTACAGTGCTGAGAGAGGTTAGAGCAGGCGTAGCATTCCTGATATTCTTACCTCACACATAAAAGCACCCTGCCCCAAGCACCGCAACAAACACATACACACACACACATATACACAAGTTTTATGCACTTGTGCATAAGTATCCTAAGGTGTGGCTCATAATAACATTGCCCTTCTATTTTCTCCTTGGCTGCACCTGGCTTGCAACCATGTAATAACTATAGATTTCTTAACACCCTGTCAGTGACCTGTGCTGAAGGCTTTTATTGGACAAAAGTGACATCCAGTGACCCTCAGTAGTTTTTCTTTGTACATAATAGTGCCAGTATACAACCAGTATTTGAACCTTAATCTGGAGAATATAAACATGTTTTTAAGGATTTCTTTTGATATTCTGGGCTGATTTTCCCGTGTTTTTGTGTCAAAGTGATGAATGGGGACAACAAGTTTTGAATATGAATATTGAGGGAGAATGCTGCAGCCAACAGCTGGCAAATTGCACACGTACCCATATCTGTCCATTAAAAGTGCTTATTGTGCCACTGACAGGCTCAGATTGTTACCCTTTTTGAGATCAAATAATAATTGACTCTGGTGATGTTATCTCAGATTCTGGATTGGGATATTTAAACACAAAGTCTATGGGAGGGAGATTGTGAACGATGAGTCATCTACCTTGAAGGCTCTAATGAAAGACAGTACTGAGGTTCATTCATGTAATGTTAATGTAAAATGTAGCTTGAGCCACACTAGAGACTAAAATCTGGGATATTTCCGCCTCTGCTGCTTAGACTTTGACCATTCAGCTTTTAATCTCTCTCTATATGTCTCAATTGGTTGCCTGGCAACCTCATAGTGATGACAAAACTGCAGGAAGTCACTGCAAGACTTCAGGAAGTCAAAGTATTCTCTTTTTGCTGACTAAATCAAACTATAATGGTGGCAGAAAACATTCATGCGAATAATTCTCAGATTGGCACCAGCAAACACTGTTTACCCCGTGAGCATGCACAGTCTCCAATGCTGCAGTGGACAGAAAACTTGCTGAAGAAATGCACAGGCAGGGTACTGAGCTGTGACACAGGCTGGCTGCCACCAACTGGCCCAGACAGAGGACTTAGATTTAACTCAGCCATCTCAGGTACACAGGCAGCCGTGCCAGACAGACACATCATGCCCCAGATTTGGATGTCTGAATAGATTCTCAGTGAGTGGAATCAAAAGTTGATCCCAAACAAGAAATAGCCTAAAATGTTGCTGCAAAATCGTCTCCACAAGTAATTGGATATGAATTCATCCACCACAATACTGTGAAAGGCATTTTAGAAGGAAAGATAGACCTATTTTGCCAGAGTTTATGCTGCTGCTGCTGCTAGTCATAAAAGCTCCAAAATCTTCAGCTTCTTTCCGTGCTCTTATCTAAGGCAATAGGCTTACATCAATCTCTTTCCTCCTCTCTTATGTATGCCTTCACTTTCCTTTCCCAGCAAGTGGGAAATGTCCTTTTTCACACTGCTGGAGTAATGACAATAGATATCTTGTGTGGAATGAAGACTTTCATACTACCCCTTTTTTATGCATTGTTTTTTTTTCTTTGGCACTGTGTGTATTATAGAAAAGTGTAACATTGCTTTGGCGTCGCCCCCCTGGTGTGTGCTCAGTGTGGCACCCTCTTTTTTATTCTCTTTGCCTGTTTTATCCGCTCAGTTCAGCATTGTACAACACACAACACGACAACAGAGGGAAATAACAACAAAGGAAATAAAGCACCGAGCTTTTCAACAGTTTGCTCAAAGCATGTTAAGGCTAATTCAAAAAAACATGTTGCCACAAATTGCTTTTCCTCATGCATACCTCAATTTCTCCTTCGAATTCGGCAGTGTCCAGCAGGGTCACTTTGAATGGTGTTGTTTTGAGTCGCTTGGAGCCTTTCTGGGGAGATTTGAGGGTTTTGTTTGGGGACATCTTCTCTGACATGTCATCCATTTCTTTCTGTTCGTCCAGATGCTTGGAGTTCTGTTCCTTAAAATATTTTTAAAAAGGCAGAGAAATGACACAGGTTTAGATTAAATCTATCATCCCTGATCCCTGAGTGGATATTTGAAAATTAAAATAAAAAAGTTAAGTGCTGTATTAGTATCAGGACAGCACCTTAAGATTAAGTTCTTTGATTTCAATGGCCTAATTAGAAGTCAATGATGTGCAGTCATTATTGTGGCTTTAATAGATATTGGATTTTAGGTCCTGTGTGTATGCAATCTGAATAAGTAGTAGTAGAATATTATAATGTAGATCTACCCGAAACTGACTCCCAGTTGTCACAGAAACTACAAATAAAATCTAATCACAGCAGCCATTGGTGATGCTCTCCCTGTATATCATTTCATATCATAGACTCTTTAAAACAAAGACTCTGCCTTAAACTGCTGCAATATCAAGAAATACTTGAAGTTAATGAATCTAGATGAAATGTCATTGTCATCCTCATTATCTACAAGACCCGAAGGCGTACTGTAAAGGAGCTAAATATGAACAGATGAATCCGATTGTTTATTTTTTTTTTTTTTTGCCATCAACTTACTAAAATACAAGCTTTGGAGCCGGTTGCATCAGCTCTTCGCACATTAGTTTACTTTCAGTGTAGTTTGAAGTTTTAAGATTATTCATTAATTAAAATTCACCGATCTGAGTGTCTGAGTGTGACGCAGGGCTTCATTTTTCCCAAAGTTGAACTTCTCTCCCGCATTCTTTTGCAGCAACCCCTGCGTTGTGGACTGCTGGTGTGGAAACGCACAACCCCCATTGAAATGAATGGAGAAAGCTCTGTTTTTGCGGTGGCGCCTGATCCTGTGCGAATCCACGCTTAGGAGTATCTATGTTGAACCACCATTTTTATCCAGGAGGCCAGAACAGACAAACCAAACACTGATCTAGATATGACCTTGTGCTTTATATGTGAATTCCACAGCCAGAGTTTTTCCTACATGCTTGGGAGAAGAGGGTGAGACGTGGGCAAGTATTCATTTGGTTGCAATCTGCAACTTCACCTCTGGGTGCCACTAAATCCTACACACTGGACCTTTAAAGTGTTATTTTTGGTTTTGGTAGTTTAACAGTGTTTACCAAATGGATTCATTTGTTGAAAATATTATTATGAAGTTTTAATAAATCACTAGTCCGAAACAAGCTTTCGATTACAAAGAAGGTCTTTACACACAAACTTCATAATGGATTTTGTGAAGGTGCAATCCAGTCCAAGTGGAACTTTAGAAACCCATTCTAGCTCTATAAATTAAAGCTACTAGTTCCTGTATTATCCATTGCCATAGTAGGAACCTATTAGTGCAATTAGCACCGCACTGACCTGTTTGGCCATCTTAGTGTCCGTAGCAGAGTCGTGCATGCCTGCTGCTGCTCCCTGCCGTCTGGGAGGACTCCTTTCCTGCTCTCTTCACCTCCGACTCGCAGCTTACCTCTGTCGCTTCAGCAAAGTCGTCAACCTGAGAGGAGACAAGAACACGGCACAAATATTCAAATAGTGTCGCAGCTGAGTAGAGCCTTCTCTTCAAAATGACATGTCAGAAGCGTTAATGCGCGCTTTCTTTCAGAATCAAAAGAGCCAAGATGACAGCAGGCACTGCAGCTGGAGACTGTGAAAAATTCAACACACGAATGCATTCACCCCAAAACAATAACGGCACCAGCACCAGGATCACACCTTCATTACAAATTCTGAAGGCTGCAGCTTCTTGATACAACACAATTTCCCCAGGAATTATTCACCTTGCCATCAAGGACATTTACTTTAATTATAAATCCCTCACTGAGCCAGATAATAATCATCTATTTCAGCGAGACAAGCTCAAAAAAAGAATTAACAAATCAGGCCATGAATGCTACTGTCAGTGCTCACAGCTATGCACAGTGCATTCCTTTAGTCACAAAGGTGTTAAACCAAAAAACTGATTATCACTCATCCAAATGTGTTTCAGTCCACAGTGCAACTACCTAAAATCCATATCAGGTACAGTAGTATGTATATCTGCTCACGCCCTAATGTTATCATCCATTTGTCTAATAAACATATTCAGGCATTAAAACTAATCAACAGAAAACTACACTCAGTATAATGTTACATTGTAGAGTTATGTAGTTTCGTTGTGAGTCATCATTCCTCAAATGTTGTTATTTTCTTTTGTTCCCCACAGCTTACTTCATCGACTACATTTTCTTGGAGATCAACTGGAATTTGCAGGTTCAGATGTGGGCGGGCTGAGCAATAACAACAGCTAAAGTAAAAGTGCATTCAGCTTTGTCTGTTAAGAGAGGTGTGTACTGTATAAACAAAGGCTCCCTACAGATATTTGAGGAAACTAAATCTTGACTTTTTCACAAAGACGCTGCTCTGTTCTCATTCCAATTTGCAATAGCTTGTCATTTTGGGATTTATTTATTTATTTTTTGCTGAGAGTTAGATGAGGAATTTGACAGTACTCTTGTTCAGTAGCTATGCAGCTTTAGCTATAAACCGGTTAAGCTTAGCCTAACATAAAGATTAGTGACAGGTGAAGTTCACTAGCAAGCCAGCTAAAGCTAAAAAAAAAAAAGTCCCCTTACCACCATCACTGTCTTATTAACACACTGACAAATTCTGAATTTATGTGGCGGTTACTAGCCTGGTTATTTATTAGCAAACTTCCCGGAGTCTATGCTAATTGCCCGACAACTTAACTTTTTTGTTCATTAGTGACCATGTAAGATGGCTGCCCACCACAAAGAGCTGGGTTCTGCTTAAGGTTTCTGCATTTTAAAAGAAAGTTTTTCCTTGCCATCGTTGCCAAGGGCTTGCTCATGGTGGGAACTGTTGAGTCCCTGAGCACCTGTGTCATCAGATAACTTTGTTCTTATTCTGTTATGAGTTGGTGCTATATAAATAAAACAGAGCCAGGCTAGCTGTTTCCCACTGTTTCCAGTCATTCTGCTAAATTTAGTTAACAGTATTCATGTTGCAGCGTCATATTTATTGACAGATGAGGGTGGAATCGATCTTCTCATCAAACTCTTAGGATGTCTCTCATTCCCTTTGACAAAACAGATTACACTGTTAAGTAAACTTCTTATCAATGATATGGAGCAAACATGAATTCTGAACATCTTTAGCCTCTACATTACCCTATTACAGTATAATGTGGGGTCATCTATTTAGCAGTTGAGTGTACTATATTTTTTCATTAGCCAGGCCAGGCAACCCCCTTGTGGATTTTTACTGCATCTTCTGTGATGATTTAGGGACTGTACTCTTCAATAAAATGTGTATTTATTCTCTTTGCATGATAATGAAGGACTTGAGTTGTGTTTTCAGAAGGGAACCTTGTTTGTGTCAGACTTTGTTTGTAGAGTTTAGAAAAGCCAACACAGAGGAAGTATTTTGTTCGTGGTAGACTTTTGTGTAATAGCCTAATTTATATTCTTTTCCGACAAGGCATGTTCTGCCACTGCAGCTGTATATTTGATGGCTTCTAAGCCCACGTAGGCTGGGTACTTTTATGTGAATGACGCAAAAATAAAAGCCACACTGTGTGCATTACATTGTCGCCTGTTAAGAAGAAATTGGCTTCTCTGCCTTCCCTGCACTTCCCTGTATGAAAGTTGAATGTCAGTGGAAAGTGGTGAATTAAAAATGGCACATTTGCTCTGTGATGCTGAAAACATAGAAAACTTGACATTTATTGTGGATGATACAAGATTCCCTGCTGTTAGAATCCATTGTGGAGATAATATTGGTTGCATGTGTGGCCCTCATTCATGTAGAAAGAAAAAGAAGCTGTCGACCACCAACATGGGTTGACCAGGGTGGATTTTTTTCAGTGGATTCCCCATGAGATGAAAACGATGCTCATGACCCTGAAACATGTTCTTCTGTGACCTTTTATGAAAGGTAGACAAGGCACATAATGTGTGAACATATCCTCACAGGGATCACCATACAGGAATAATGCCTGTGTATTATAGAGTTCCCCAGGCAATACTCCAGGACATTGTACATAATCCAGTCTCTATATGATGAGGTCTCTCTGGCCCACGAGCAGCAAATCACATCAACCTAATACACTTGGGGGTTTTGGAGGCGATCATGGCTGACGACTGAGGCAGGAACACAGCCAGTTCACACTGGTTCAGAGAAGAGACAACGCCCCCTTCGACTCCCAACCAGGGAAGGTCTTGACATATTGCACATGGTTAAAGGAGTGTGAAACCCTGCCCCCCTCCCCACCTCCCCACCACCATTACTCCTCCTCTGCTGTGCTACCACAACCATCCCATTACTTACAATCACAGTGATTTGACAGAAATGAATTCCCCTCCTTTGGGACAAAAATGAAGCTCGGAATGGTATGTCCACTCAGGGCCTCATTTTCAGCCTTGCTGTCGGATCCAGCTGGGCACTGAACTATAAGTTCCTAAATCAATTTTCCCTCAATGGTCGAATCATGGTTACGACTGCCAAGTAAACTTCCTGATTGGATAGAAAAAACTCCGTTGGGCATCGTGTTGTGACGGTGAGGGAAGCAAACACTCAGCCGCCGCCATGTCTGTTATCGCATCACGGCCTCCCGGTCCGATTCAGTCAAGCCGAAAATAACGAGCGTCTCCCCTGTGTGCTTTACAGGTGCACATTTTCTCATTTTGTCCAAGTCAAACAGAAGCTGACGTTGCCCCTCACTTAACATCCATCTGGGCTACATGACATAATGCATTCATCTGTGTGAATATACCTACCTCAACTGTGCTGAGCTCACAGCAACAAATTACCTGAAACCAGCTCCAGTCTAACCATTTCTGTTCTCCCACTGAGGACATTTTTCACTCCCGTACTGAACACATTAACGAGCACACAGCCAACCGTGACACATTTTCTAACCATACCCAAACCGATAGTTACCGTCGCTTTGAAGTGGCCATGGAAGATTTGTACAATACATGTCAGCCAGTAATGAAAAATGCCTTCGAGGACACATGCACACACATGCTCACAATTGAGAATACAAATCACATAATCCAAAGTTAGTTTGCGGTAAATGGGGCCCCTTATTGAGACATCTTCTCATGAAATCAGATTAATTGCCAAATTAATACAGATTGATGTCACAGAGCGAGGCAGCAGAGCCCTGTGAATGCATTAATTTCCTTTAACAGACCATTAACCACAGTCGCCTCTGTCGACCCAGCGACACCTCTACAGAGGAGCAGAAAGCACCTTACAGTGCAGGAATACACTGCACGTTTCCTTTGTGGTACAATGTGTGCTGTTCAGTGACAATGTCTGTCTTTGATATCTGCCTTCAGTAATAATGATTCATCACAGAGAAAAGCACATTGTTGGACGTTATGGGACGCCACTCTTTGCTAACAAGCATAGCCCTCTCCCTTGTCTCTCCTGTCTCTTTCTCTTTCTCATCATTCTCATCAGAGGTAGGCTTTAATCTAAGTAAGGCAAGTGGAGGGAGAATGAGAGATGGAGCACGCATGTCTGTGGAAGAGTACTGGCTCAGCTCCTCAATGCAGTTGCCATGGTAACATGGTAGAGTACTCTTTCTCTTTTTTTTTTTTTTTCTTTTTTTCTAAACCTGATCGCCTCTCTCCTCAGAGGAGTGACGGAGAAACAGAGAGGCACGCTGAGCAAAGAGAGGAGGATGAGAGGCCAAAAGATGAGGCGGCCAGAAAGACAGAGGGATCAAGGATAAACTGAAAAAGATAAGAAATGACAAGAGGGTGGAAATAAGCTGATGCTGCATCGCCAATGAAAAAATGAAATGTCAAAATGCTTTCCCCCCTGTTTGGCGGTGGAGGGGCTGCACACGCGGTGATGCAGGCCACTGCTACCATCTCCCAGCAAACATAACCTGCTCCTCATCTGAGCCCTGACAGTGCACAGTCATCACTATTTGGCCCATACACAACTCTAATTCTATTGTACAATCCATGGCTCAGCTCTGTGGTCTTAATCACATTTAGCCATTAGCATGCACTGAGCGTGCAGTGCAGTCGAGTAATCACAAAGAGCACTTCTCTGGCAACAGAGAAACACAACACAATAGCGACTACAGTAGCATGTGAATTATTTGCATACGGGTTTAAGTGTTCTGGGTCTGCAGCTATCATTATTGACCGAAATGCTTCATCATGAATTAAATTTACCCACACAGTCGCAAGTGCACTTCATGAGCATTTTTGATGCGAGGGAGATTCGAGTGTTGACCTTCCAGTTTAAGGTCAGATTCCATGTTTGCATGGTCAAGTGGCGCAGAAGCAGTATGGACAACCAGGTGTCAATGATGTGAGGGGGTAGAGGAACATGGTCCGATTGGGACACCATTACTGCTGAGTAAAAATACAAAAAATTTACAGTATTACCATTGGATGGAAGTGACAGTAACGCTGTCGATACTGTAGATTAAAGTGATTTTATTGAGATTACAGGTACACAAAGCGAAAATCCCACTTCAGAGCTCGAGATCAAATACAGTCACAAAGTGGAAGATGTTATTTCAATCCAGGGCTTCAGGTTAAAACTGTGTATTTTCTACAAAGACAATGTTAGGTGACAGATAGCTGGAGCACCTCCAAAGCTTCTATTCAATTAAAACCAACGAGCAAGCTTAAAATTCCATCGTGCACTTTGCCAACAGTACGCTCAACTCTTTGTAGAAAACTGATGATGCACTCGTGCAGTTTATCGTTCAGCACGGGTTGACAGTGACGGCTGCCATCAATGGCAACCCCTTACAACATCTAAAAATCTCAGGGACAGCAAACTGTACAACATGCACCCCAAAATAACAATATTTTTAATATTTCTTGTTTTGGCAGTATTTAAACTGTCATAGTCAGAGCTGGAACCAGACAATGCAGCACGTGCGTTGGCACATCTACTTGTATTCAGTTTAATTTTTTGAGTGATCTATGAAGAACATGACAGCAGCTGTTGCATAACAGGAACTGAGGGCAGGCATGCTATCTTCACAAACTTTACAACACTTCAGATCCAAAGTATGAGATAAAACATGTCTGACTGTTGTAACTCTTTTAAACTTTTATGTCTCATTTTCATTATTAAGATGATTAATAACTGCATTGTATTGTAATTACTCAAAAATCATCATCAGTTTGTTTTGCAGGTACCTGGTCATAAATCAAAGTACTGAAGAGTTGAAACCTGATGAAGGAGCTAGCTGGAAAGTCACAGTGTTATTACAGTATTTATTCTGTGGGGGGGCACATGAATATCTGTAGCAAATCATGGCAATCCATGCATTCGCTTTGGGTAGCCTTTCACTCAAAATCACAAATCATCCTTATGGCAGTGCTTGGGGAAAAAGTCAGTGACTCCACTGTATTCCATCATGTGTTTCCTTTTAAATAGTTCAAATATAATAGTCTGCAGTAAAATGTAAACACCTCATCATGCTGTCAACAAATCTGGCTCTTCTGCGTAGAAAGCAGCGTTGCTCCTGTATGACTCGCCTTGGCCTCACTGATCCACGGCACACTGCAGTATGTCAGTGACAGTTCATACAGAGAAAAGGATGGGAGGCTCAAGGACACTGCTCTCATTCACCAACATCACACATACTGCCTGTCATACACACTGACAGCTACACTGTAACACTGATGGAAGCCACTCAGGCATCGCCCACAGCTCTTAAATACAAAGCACTGTGCGTTAAGAGATTCGATGTGTTTTTCCACTCTAGTGGCATTCTTTTCCGAAGATGACGATGCAGCCGCAACACCTTTCCCCACCACCCATCACTCTGCTAATGTCATGTTTTCCCCTGCATGGCTCGGTTTTGTTTTCCACCACAGCTGGTAGCCTCTCAGTAGAATCAGGATTCTTTGCCGATAGTCACAGTAAGAACAATGGAGGGTATTCTTTCCCTTTTGAGATCCTTTCATTGGTAAAATCTGGGTCGAGTGAATAAAAAAATCACAATTTATGGTCGGTGTGCAATATGTCTATGTCCCTCAGTCAGTGGTCTGTAGGATTCTCCAACCTTTAGTAACAAAAATGTACCTGTTACCAAGTACTATCCAAAACTTTTGCCAAAGAAGGCAATAAAAGAACAGCTCCAAGTAAGTCAAGTCCAGCTGTAACAGGCAGTTGAAACACGGCATACATTTCCTGGGTGAGCCTCAGCTGATGGTTGGTGACAGATGACGCCTGAGTGGAAAGACTGAGGCTAAAGTAAATCACAGCCACAACAACTGCATGACTCCTCAAGCTTCACATTCCTGCAGAGGTCTGGAATCACCCCCAGAGAAAAAAATAGACCATGTTTCCATCATGCAGCTGTCGTAATAACAAGTACTCGGCTTCCTCTCAGCTGTCTAGATATCACGAACGCAGAGCGGCACAATGTTTGGCACACGGCTAAATTAAAGGTGCTCGCTCTCAGATGAATATCAACACACAGAGTCGCAGATAGAGAGCAGAATTAGCAAAAGCCAGAGGCAGGCTCTGTATAAATTACTGTGGAGACATCATTCTGTCACAGTGCGTCTAATAGAAGCTGACCTTTCTCATGCTGTGCTGGGGACCACTGGTGCATGCACGAGGCAGGACGTCAAACCGCTGACGGGTCTGTCCCTGAAGCTGCCAGACGCTGTGCACCACAGGGACTACAGATGCAAAGTTTTTATCCTCTTTACACTTCCTCCTCTCATAGCTGATACCGGTAATAAATTCACAAAAGCAGTGAATCTAAAGGGAAACATAACAGTCTGAGAGCACGCTCACGGGAGTTTGGAGCAGGAAAATGAGGACATGGGCGCGGGAGCACATGGGCGGTTGTTGCAGGCATCATCGTGAAACCTCGGGGGCAGGGAGACACACATGGTGGCAAGACGAAGCTTGTTGGCTTGTAAGCGCACTGTCAAAGCTGTGCTCAATTTTTAGAACCATAAAGATGACACACATACTTAAGGGCAATACCCTTCAAACTTGTTTTTGAAATACTCCCTTTTGTCTCCTGCGAGTGTTCAGGCTACAATTGTCAAAGTCTCTTCCAGCAGTTTTATTCTCGCCGCCCATTTTATGTCTGAAACATTAGTATTTCTTGGCACAGACTCAAATTCTCTTCACCAAACAGGAATACAGTATTTTGTACTAACAATGAAGAACACACTTGTATCTCATCAGATGCACGTAATATGTTGCACATATACTTACACACAGGACACAGCATATGTGAGTCCTGTTTTATCGGTCCGTGTCACAGAAGCGCTGTCACAATCTCAAAGGCCAGTGTGTAATTGTCTCGGCGTGAAGCCTCTGCTGTGCTCCAGTTAATGAGAGACTGTCACAATGGTTGCACATCCCAAACCAGATTCTCCACCACTGTAATCTATGAGTGGGGAAATTATTTCCTGCAGCTTAGAGCCACATACAGCTGCTTCTTGGCTTTCTGAAGCGCTGACGACAAAAAACAACAAACAGGTCAGTGCAGTTTTGGCTCCTGCATGAATTTACTCGCAAGTGCTTTTACTGTTCAGTGTAGCAACGGTTAAAAATAGTTTTATCACAAAAAAGATACACGTTTTTCAGATGCTGACAATCAATATATCACTTGTATATATTGTTTTGCAGAGTGACTGTCGCAGGGGGTCTAATAAAGTTTATGAATTCCTACATCAGTTCCAAGTCCCTTCCCTTACCACTTTATATTCAGTTCACAAGTTCAAACCTACAGTATAACATAAGATACTTCAGAGGCCTATATTTCACCAGATCCAAAGACATGATGCTGTTTGTTCTCCACTAGATGAGGTGAACTCCACTGTGCCACGGTTTAAGTCAAGCTGTCAACGCATCCACATCTCTCAACAGTTTCATACAGGCCTCGTCTGATGACCCGAACAGCTTGAAGTTTTGACTTAGCATGGCACACACACACCCACATGCACACACACCCTCATTTTCCCTTTCTCTTTGAAGAAATACACAAACACACACACATACACACACATATTCTCATGCAACACCCTTTCACTTTCCCTTTGATTTCACTTTCTGCATTAGGTCTGTAATAATTTTGCTTTCTTTCTGGTCTCATGTTTAATCGTCATATTTATTGTTGTTTTGTTTTTTTGTTTTTTTACTGCGTTGTGTTTACACACCTCTAGCTTTTCTTTCTGTTTACTGTACTTTGTCATTGTGTGTGTGCATTTATGCAGCAATAAATCAACTGCCTCGCAATCAGTTTGTTGACAACACAGGGCCAGCATTTAAGCCCTTTCAGATATGCACTCTGGTGTGATGAAAATGTGATATGTTGGGCTCATGTCTGAATAATAATAATAAGTTACAACAGCATTCTTCCTAGGGAGCTGCTAGAAATACACAGTAAAACACAACAGTACTGTATAAACAATGCTAACTAATACATTGCTTATACTGAGTAAGTCGACAAAACATCCTGGGGTTTTTAACTTTGTGCTGGTGTCGCCTTTGCATCGCCTGAATGAATTGACTTGTGACTACTGTTAACGCAACCCTGAAATATCATCACCTTGTTAAATCTGATATGATGAACGTGTTAGCTGATATACGTCTGTGTCGATATCCAATACACATGTAGCACATGTCATTTAGAGTTGTGTCTGACCACCCAACAAATCTCCCAAATATTCACTGGACTTTTGGCTTTGATTTGTTCTGCACCAACACCTGAGAAAAATATGGAGCTCTCTATGCGATAAATGCTACGCTATGTTCACTAGCTAGTCGCTAACTCTGCCCGTGTTTTTCTGTGCTTGGCAGTGAGTGTACAATGGGTTTATCAGTGTTTTAAATTGTTTTACTGATAACAGCTGCTAATGCAAACACCGCTGAGTGAACCAAACTAGTAAAGAAGCTGTAACTCCGAAACAATGAGTTGAGAGACACTAAAAAGCTCAGCAGGGCTGAGGGGAACTAAGACAAGACAGACTTTAATGATCCCACACTGGGGAAATTCATGCTGAAATGGGTAATAATTCTTTATGGTCGTCACTACAAGCGACCCATAACACCCTACATATAATTGTTTGACTACTTTCTTGATAGGTGCAGCTTTAATATGAGCATATTTAATAATAACATTTGATATCCTTATTTTCCAGCACAACTCTTCAGGTTCTTCAGTAGTGGTACCAAATAACAATCAAGCATTGGCTGTTTCATTAAGAGTCCTGTCATAACAAACATTTAAGACAGACATCTGAATGACAAAAAGCTGAGAGAAATGATGCCAGTACAGTTATTCAGTGTATGAAAAGGATTGTCTGTACTCTCTTTATTTAAGTTTTGGCAAATTTACCAAGTTAGTGTACTGCATAGAATTATTATAATTATTTTCAATGACCAGTAGCAGATTACACAGCAGCAATTCATGTGATTCCTGGATATATGACATCTATTTGCATCTCTGCAGTCCATAGTAACAGTGAGATAAATACCAAAGTCTGTTGTGAAACCAATCCTTTCCAACGGGGAAGTTGCAAGTCTTGCCTCATGATCCTGTTGTAAGCACCGACACAATACCTGCTTTGTTTTCTCACAGTGTTAGCCTGGCTGGCGCAAGGCTCAGATTAGTTTTCCTTTTTGGTGGAAAACTGATCTGCACATGGGGTTCTTCAAAATGTGCTCTGCCTCAGACGAGAGATCCATTTTGATCAATTTCCAATGACAAGATGGGTTTTTCAGCACGGTGTGTTTCTAGGGGGGAAAAACAAAGCCTTTCATCTGCTGTGATGTTTTCTTCATGCGTTTTCTGATACATTCAAGGTCAATCCACTTCTTTTTACTTTTACTCAACACACCAATACTGTTTTCATTTAGCAAAGATTTCGGCACTACGTCTGTCCCTGCACAAGAAAGTGACAATAAAACCCTGTGTCAAACCTGCATGTGCATAATATTATGCTAATGGTCATGCTCAAGTGCGTTTTGCAAGGCACACATGTCCTTGTAACAGAGTTCATCAGAAAGAGCTGTCCTCTGTGGGAATAAATCCAGAGAGAACAACTGAGCCACGAGCCTCGGATATCTACTGCAGGAAGGACACGACTAACTGCCTCCTAACACTGAGCTAGCCATTTATGTACACAGCAGTCACCTCAAAGGTGGTTTTTCCAATTTCCTTTCACCCTTAGAAGTCGTAGAGAACGCCATAAATCAACAGGAAAATGGTGGATGTCAGGGATGCCCTCACAACAGGACTCATCTTGCACTGAGTTATAGTCACACTATTTTACTGTATTTATCTCAGGGGATCAAGATGGATCAGCCAGCAATACACTGGAGGTATTGTTAGGATTCTCATGAGTAAGCCTTGAGTAAGAATCTCATTGAATTTGGGATCAAGTACTTGGAGTTTGTCAAAACTACACCTCACTATGGAGAATCACAAATATTTCCACAGACATTCTCTTCGCCGTAACCTTTCTCTCTGAGGTGATTCATTGTGCAGGAAGCAAACGCTGCAGCAATTCTCTAAATGTTAATGGAAGCAGACTTTCATGAAAGACTGATCAGGACGACACCGCAGCGTGCTCCTATGGGAACAATTCGGAAAACTTAAGAGGGCTGCTGGACGCGAGCTATTTTGGCACAAATGGGCCTCCCGCGAGCTCCCAGTGGCAGAACTCTCTGCCAGCTGAACACACCCTGCTGCTGCCCAGCTAGCTAGAGCAGCACTCAGCTGCTGTTGGCTAATGGACTGCTTAAAGTGAGAGGAGAGCAGAGCGACTGTGGGCCTGTGCATCAGCACGGCTGGCATGCTGCAGGTGCACACCAAGTGGCAGCCGCTGAAGTGCATGAGTCAGTGTGTGAGTGTTTGTTTGCCTACGTTCCTCCCCACCTTTTCTACACACACACACACACACACACACACACACACACCCCAGGCCTAAGCTTTTCCATCATCCGAGGAGAGAGCCGCACATTCCAAAATATTTTGGCTACGGGCCGATTCACATTCTCCATGCCAAGATGCAGAGAATGAAGCCACGGCACGGCTATCTAAAGCTCTACCACACACATGCAAAATACCGCAGTGCCGCGACGGTATAAGGACACACAGGCCAGAGGGGAAAGGAGACAACGTGTGCGGTGTCTCTGCAACAAATTACCAGACAGATCCACAACGAAGTGATTATTTCACACAAAAAGCTATGGCAACAGAGCCTGCAGCATCACCCACTATCCCTGTCATGGCCCATTTGAAGCTCGTTCCCCAGAGCCCATGGGAGAGGGTGGCACAAGGCCACGCCATATGGTATTCTATGTGGCGGGCTGGAGCACTGCGGGGGGGCTGAGCTGTGAAAAGAAGGATCCTGTCCATTCAACTAATTAATGTCTCTGTGATCAGGATGGTTTTCTTCATAACCAGGCCCCGAGACCCTTAACCACAAAGTACCTTAGCCGGGCCACTCAAACAAGGAAACCGGCATCGTGCTTCACGTGTAAAACAGATGGTGGTCGGTGATCTTGACCGCAGATGGAGACACGAGATCTAGAAGGAGGCACGTTTGAAGCAGATATTTTCTCTCTCCCTCTCTCTCTCTCTCTCTCCCCTTCTTTCTCCCTCTCTTCCTGTTTCTCCCCTGATGCCCTTTGCGATCTGATAGGCCTGGAATAATAAGCAGTTAGCGTGTTATCTGCTAACAGCTCCATTACAGCACGCAGATAAAGCTTCATAGATCTCAGCAGGTGCAACCCAGCAGCGGCACTCTCTAATAACAGTGGAAGTCGTCACAGTGACATGTAATTATCATGTGTGGAGGTTGAGACTAGTTTAAAAAAAAAAAAAATCATCAGAGCATCAGGGCTTAATATTAGCTTCAGCGTGCTTAGCATTTATGGGTTGTATTGATAACCAGGTGGTGAGCGTGCTGCTTGTCAGCTGGTCGCAATGATGCTGTGAAGTTGTTTACCCCATCTGACACGGACAGGGAAGGACATAAACGCCAAACTGACAGTATCTGACTCTGTGCAATACAACCAGGAACGAAGCTGCTAGGCGTGTATGTGTTTACTTTGCAAAGAGCAAAGAGTTTAGTCACTTTATGAGCGTTTACACAACACTTTACAGTGCACCACGAGGCACACAGCGCTCCTGATGTTCAGTTTTTTGTCTTTCAATTAGAAGCATAGACAAATAAATAAATCTGTTTTCATTTTGATGATTAAAAATGTGTGAAAACTGGATTTTAAAAATACTACTCAAACACTACATATGGGCCAAATGTGCAAGTTTCTCAGACACAGATGTGCCACTTTTTTTTTCTAAATGTGAGCAGAAATCTAAATGTGAGCAGACAAAGCGTGAGCGCCTCACAGATGTGACAAAGAAGCTAGACTGAATAAGTTAGCTAAAAATAATCGATTGAAACAAAGATTTCCTAAAAAGAAAATCAGCAATCAAAACAGATGACAATGAAATATCTGAATGTTTCATAATAGCGAATGGGGGACAGAGAGCTGTGGTTTGTGTTCATTAAAAAACTGGAACGTGACGTTCGGTGAGCTGTGAAATCACTACGGGCTATGACTGCATTCTGAAGATAAGACATTTACAGTTTGCACTGGGCTACATTCAACTCTAGCGAGGCGTCGGTTTATCAACAACATCTCCACGCTCCACCTGCTCGGCTGGGAGCTCTCTCTATCAGCTGCTGTGTTTATTGTGTCATACCAATCTTTTCCTTTTGTTTAAAGTCGTCATCTTTAAGATTTACACACAGTCAAGCCCGGTGTTTGATGGCTGTCATTGTTCTGTTTAATCCATTACATTTATTCTCATTCAAGAATTATCTCTCTATATGGTGGATGTTGTTGCTTCACCATTTCCACGCTGAATTCAGAACGCTTTCCGAGGAACGAGGGATTCATGGGAAAACATTCAGCATGTAATCCAGCTTTCGTAATCTGATCTAACTGATATCAGCCTCACTGTTTACTGTTCACTCTCCTACAGCCATACTGTATGAGAGCTGCATTAAAGTCCAGTGTGTAACATGTATGGTGCTGCATTTACAGAATATGGCATAAATAGAATATAATATTCATAACCATCTTAAACTACTTCTACCGTGTGTTTCACAGCCACCACAGTTTCTCCTTCACACAAGGAAGAAGAGGACGAGGCAAGGGGGTTGCAATCGGCACTGCTAAATGCCACTAAAACCTGGACCACACTGGACCTTTCAATTTACTGCTCATGAAAACGGGACATCATGGTGATGCTGCTTCACCTGTAGAAAGTTCAGCTGGGGAAGCGTGGAGCAGCCGACCACACTACAGAGTTTGTTTGGCTGCACTGTAAACATGCAGGGTTACTCCTCTGTTTCCTGACAAAGCGGCAGAGTGTTTGCACTAGTAAACCACCCTTCCCGTTACCACAGTAACCACGAGTGTTGCCAAATCAACTGGGAATCAAATACTGTCAATAAATATAATACACCAAATAAGCAGACAGGGATATGTTGTTATTTCTTTAGGCGAGATTTTCTCCCCTTCTCTCTCACCTTTGTATTACCAGTAGTACTGAGCCATGCTTCTTTTAAAAAGATGTTGTTCACTGCAAAAGTGTTACTTGGTGTCTTCTCGCGGCAGGAAACTCAACAAAATATTGGATACGTAAGGGCTTGTAGGTGAAAATTGATTTTTACCAAATCCTTTTTGGGAAATAATCTGTGTCAAACTGATGCAACTTCCAGTATGAAACATCTCCAGCCTTTAACTTCAAACTTTTTCTTTTGGTTTTAGCCTCTTGATGTCTTAGTCTTAGCTTTTTTTTTATTCAGCACTAGCTCACTGTTGCCAACACTGCAAACCCTTCTGAAACAAGAATCAGCTGCCCAACATGAAAGTGCATCATCTACACAGGCTCTACAGGAGTCAATCGGGATGAGAAGCTGAATGTAGACATTGTGTAGTACCTGAACTCCTATAGGAACCTCTAGATGAGGTGGCGCATAGATAAACGTGCTTAACAAAGGGCAAACATGTGTTTCAGTGTACCTGGGTGCGTGTGCGGCTCTGTTACAAATGTTTGCTCACCATGCTGTGAGATTTGCCACAGCACGCTGTTCGCTGCCATCAATCTGTCCTCCTCAAAGTGTCCTCTGCTGCTTGGCCTTAAAAAGCAACACAGCGAGCGGGTTCTGGGCAGCCCGCAGGACTGTTCAACATCTGTGGCATAACCTGCCAGCAGGCGCTAAATAATGTGTTACGCAGAAACACACTGAAGTCAGAGTTACAGACCATGCACACTTAAATACAGATTTCATTTAGAAAGATGTCTAAGACATTGCACTGAAAGAATACATTATTTCAAAGGACGCAATAGGGTTTGTTGAATTACGTGGCTATTAGCTGCTAATCCTACTTTAAGGGTGCGAGTATTATTTCCAGTCCGTTCATAATCGATTATGTTTTTGACAAATTGACTTAAATGTCAAAAAAACAGAATGACAGAAGACAAGAAAAGCAGAAAATCCCAATGTTTGAGAACCAGTTGAGAAGCAAATGTTTGGTATTTCTGCTCGATAAAAGACTTAAACAATTAACTGATTAGCAAAATTGTCATTCAATTAATTTTCTGTAGCTGCAGGGACAGAGCAGCTGTGGTTCTGTTGTGTTCCACGGCTGACTAAACTCTGCATTTTTGGTATTTTCTCATCACATCCTCGGAGGTGCAAAACAATGGGTATTGTATCGAAGAGGGGGGCCTGGAGACTGTTCCTGTTGTGTTCACTGCTGAAAAAACAAATTGAATATGAGATTGACTCTAAAAGGCCTTTATTTGTCTCTGTAAACCTGGTTACAACAGAGAGCAAGACTGAGGCAGCGTTGTTTTCAGCCATCTCACAACTCAAAGTGAAGCCTCCATTGCTGCATTCAGACTTCTCCTGACTTGATTATTTTAATTAAGATTAGAAAGATGAAGTCTCACTTAGTTGCCTTGCCTGAATAAAGATTCTAATAAAGTCTAAATGTCTACAGGGGATCTTATTATAACTAACTTATTTACACCAAGGCAAACAGACAGCAAGTATCCAGCACATTGTACTGATCATTTCAAGTGCTTAAAACTTCACTGCGTTTAAGGCAAATCAAATTAAAATACCTCATAGAGGAGAGTCTGAATTTTTAAGGAAATCGCCTCCTAGTTTAGTTAGTTAGTTTTCAGCCTTCACATTAAAGTGGAATTCATCAAGACTGTGTAAAATGTGTACAGTACAAGAGACGTGTGGCACATGGAGGGCACCAGGGAAAGGACAAGGCACAACAGCGCCGTTGTTATGACAGTGAGGAAGTGTTTTTACTCCCTCATGTTAAACACAAGCTCCTGCAGTTTCTACATTTAAGATTTTCACACCTCGGCTTCAGATTTTTTAGACCACACTGACCTCAGAGCAGGCCCATCCTCGCTGCAACGATCCACCACACTGCACACAAAGGTTTCCAGTCCAAAAAGGTGATTTTTGAACTATATGAAAGCTCAATTATTCACTACAGCGTGGTGTGTGGAACGTGAAAACAGTCCAAATATCAAAGTCGATATCTCACAGTGACTTTGATCGTGGATGAAAGCTAATAATCAAAAAAAGTTTGACTTTTCAACTTCAGTGCGAAGAAGAAAATCAAAGTAATGAAAAACACACAACACTCCAGGGAGTCTGGTTTTAAATGTGCTGGACGGAAACGCAGCATGAGGCAGCGATGGTGAGAGAACAACATGGCGCTTCGTTTTTTAACGGGTTTAAAATCTGACCCTGACAAAATATCAACATCTTGACATTTTAATTTGACATTGTTTGGGTGGATAACGAGCTCTCCAGTTTGAAATATGGAAATCGAGCCATCTATGATTCAAACACACTTCATGAAAGATATGTAAAAGATTCACGCGCCCCTGCAAATGAACCACACTGTGAAAACAAACCCACTTGCAGAATCAATGAAACAATGAAACTTGAACATTATCTTGTTCTGCTTTGAGCCCGAGGCATCCTTGATTCTGCAAATAAAATTAAAAAGCTGTCGGTACATCTGCAGCAAATCCAAGTGAGAGAGTCATCCTTGGGCAAGCTGTGGGATGTTACTAAAGGAAGTGATTCTGCTTTTTACTTTTTATTGACTCTCGTGGTCTTCAGTGTTAAACTCACACAGTGAATGCAACAGCCTGACAAGTTAAGACAGAGTGGGCTGAATTCCCCCCTAACTCAGATCCCCTGTACGGAGGATTTCAGATTTCTTAAGTCTCTTTCCTGCATTCACCACCGAGACAGGCACAGCACGCCCCTCTGACCAGTGCCAGAGAGCCTTTTTTCCATTAATCTTGTCATACTCTGACTATATTTCACTCTTCTGTTGCTATTATACATGTGAAGAAGTGTGTCGCAATTTACATTATCAGGAAGAGATAAACAACATTCCAAGTGTAAACCCCAGAGGGAGAAGTAGACCAAGGGCTGACACAGTTATGCAATGTGACGTTACTCTAGAATTTGACTAGAGTTCACACTGGGACACCCAGCACTCTCTGCACAAGCCTCCATGGACAAGCATTCCTACTAGGAAATTACACAGGGGAGGTTTTTAAGCACACACACACACACACACACACACACACACACACACACACACACAGAATATTCACACAGCACAACCAGGTTCTGAAGCTGAAACAACTTACTGTAATTCTGACTTTGTTCACAAACAACACACGTACACACACACACACACACACATACCACATACTTGGACTGCCATAATCTTGTTGCTGCAGATTACACACAAAGTCAAACACACAGTTACACATCAGCGACTGCATTGTGTTTATACTGTATGAAGGCATGCTCATCCACTCTCTGCTATCCTCCCACTAAGGGCATGCCAAGAGCCACTGCGGCACAGGAAACTCTCTGCATCAGTCTGTGTGTGTGTGTGTGTGTGTGTGTGAGTGTGTGTGTGTGTGTGTGTGTGTGTGTGTGTGTTGGAGGGGTGGGTGGAGATGTGCACTTCTTGTCAAGCAGCCCCATCTTCTTTCCTGATGTTTTGCATTGAGTGCAGTACGAACGTCAATAATAAAATACACAGACAACATACAACACATACATACATACAATCTGTCATACTGCGCAGGTAAACACCTCATGGATAGACCAAGTAAAGATATTTAGTGCAAAGCTCTAGAGATAAGGCTGAGGGACTTCATCTCATTGCAATGTTTCTGACCATCGCTGCACATTTCAGTGAATGAAACTCCAGGCTTATTTTCACTATTTCAAATCCCAAACTTTTTTCAAACAAGTTAGCCAGGGAGAGTCGGCATCTAAGCTAGCTAGCCTTCTACAGACAAACTGACAAATGTAGCTCACAGTGAGTGAGATATTTCAGAGTTTTTGACACCGGTGTGCGTAAAGGTTGAAGTGGGAGATTACAACTGCTGTTCACTGTCCAGCAGCCATCAGTCATTAACACCCCCAAACTACTAACAAGCCAAGTAAGCTAGCTGCCTAACTTCTGTCAGTCTCATCTTGCTAAATAGTTCACCAAATAAATATTTTACTTTATCAACATAGTTAATAATCTGTAGTATAAGTAAAGGCCCAATGAGCAACATTTAGAAGTATATAGGCAGAAAATAAATATGCATAAATGTGCTTTCATTAGTGTATAATCACCTTAAAATAACAAAGAACAGATAAACCCAACATTAGCTCTACTGTAGGTAGGTAGGTCTAGGTGGTTTTGCTGCCAACATAGTTTCTTGTACACACTTTGAAAGGGAGGATGAGGCAACTGTGTATTCAGTTGATGCAATATGCAATCTCACCACAAGGTGCCATTAAATCCTACACACTGGACCTTAAAATTGTGGCTCATGCTTAAAATTGCAATATTAAATATTCGTATGCTGTAAGACTTTAGACGTCCGACAGCTTGTAGTGGTTATAACCAATATTTTCATAACAATATACAAATTAAAATGTGAAAACATTGTGACTGTATGAAAGGTTTATAGAAATAATCAGTTGAATCTGCAGCTCCACTTGGCTTTGCTGAGCTTTTATTCAGTTTCAGCTCATTGTTTAGCTGTCTGGCCCGCTAGTTTACTGTTTTGGTTCACTCTCACTGCTCTCTTAGCGTCACCGCAGGCAGCTATTTTCAGCAGAAAAAAAGCTCTAAGAACCAACTGTACACTACCTGCTCAGCACATAACAGCAGACAGACACAGTTAGTGAGCACAGTGGAGAATTTTGCATCAGATATTTCCCTCAGGGACCGAAAACAGAACTAAAAAGAGAGCAAATAATGGATACGTTCATCAGGTTGGGCAGAAACACGACTCCAAATGAAGGCTGAGTCGTATTTGCTGGATGAGTAAATAAAAACTTACAGGCTTACAAGATCTTATATTGGGAGGAGATGCAAAATTCACATTTTTTCTCTCTTTTACAACATTAAAGAGCTGACAGATCCTCTCCACACAGACACGTCTCTGATGCAGATCCTCTGGTGCTCTGTAAATAGCACACAGAAGGTCTGGGCTGGTGCCTACTGAAGCCAACAATCACACTGAGTTCAATTAAGCTGACCTGACGGTGGGTGTTAGGTGGGCGTTCTGTCTCTAATTCACCACAAATCGTGCCCTCGGCTATAATCTGAACCTGAGAGCAGGGTGTGTGTGGCTTGCCCTGTTCTTCTCCTGTGCCGTTTGTCCCCTCAGACACCCTTACAGATCGATTGCAGAAAGCATTACACACAATCTCCTGTTTAATATGCTTATCCTTAGCCTGGGGTATAATTGGAACTTTTAGTAAAAACCTGCCAGTTAGAGAATCTATCAATCTGTGCTAAACAAGGGCTGACCTGAGTGGATGAATAATTGAAGAGGAGAGGAGGGTCTGAGTGTGGCAAGCATGCTACTTGCAGTTCCTCACGATCACCAAACCCTCTGAATTATCTACGAGAATACTCTGCGGCACGAGCAGCTACTTATCATGTGATGCGACTTGTCGATGTTCAAGTCCCTTATGTGTGGAGCAATGTTCTACATTCATACTGATGTTTGCTTCTGTTTATTACGAGCTATCAGAGGATATTCAGATCAGCAGCTTCTTTGCTGGTTATGATTCCCCTCCTTATTCCCGTGTGCACCCTCTTGAATAATGCATTCCTCTGCTTAAAGGCAACTTCTGTGTCCTCCTTAAGACATGAACAGCCGCCCTGTGACACTTATAAAAGGCGCTAGATGGAGGAAAAAAATGCAACTAGTGCTAGAGGAAGGGGCTTTTTTTCCCCCTCCTTTTACATAGCTTTGCCCAAAACTTTGAGACTGCCTTCAGACAAAACCATAAACAAAACAATAACAACAATTTAAATTTCTGATTATTTGGCTGTATTAATGCATATTGCACTAGTTTGCTAGTCTAGGTGACATAGAAGGGATTCCTTTGGGGTAGGACACACTCAAGAGTCACCCTTTCTAAAGAATTCAAAAAAGGATGATTAATCTTTAGCTTATATATAATTCATGATTCATTAATAACAAAAACTTTGGGGTAGCCATGTTGTGAAAAACCTCTTGCAGTCATTAATAAAAGCTTGTGTGTTTCTCACTACCTAGTAAGATATCAAGTCTAAAGGGTAAAAACTGTCAGGTCGGCAAATGCAAAAGTTAATATATACAGCAGCTAATAAATGGGTTCATAAATACTCTGCAGCAGTTTTCCAGAAGGTCACAGGTCAAATGGCCCATTGGAGCAGTCTACCTGATGAATAGAGGTGTTCTTTTCATGTACGAACAAATGCAGTGCATTTGAACGGTGACACGACTGCTTAGATTTGGAAAAAGTATGAGCTACATACTCTGCTAAAAAGCTAAAAAGCCAACACGTCCTGCTGGAACCCAAAACCTGTTTTCAATAATGGCTTATAAGTGATATATAAAGCAAAAGTAAATGATTCATTAACCATTAATAAAGCCAGTTTCCATTAGTGTATACCTGAAATAAGAATTATCATGTTTCTTCCACCTTCAAATAAACCTATTATATCTATAGTCGTCATGTTTCACGTTCACCATGCTTCACCGCCACGCCCATAGTCCACAACAGACAAATTAAACACTGACTGTGTTTTTCATACATTTTGTTTCCACCATAGTTTCTCCTTCTAAGAAAGAGAGGGTAAAGCAAGGGGGCTGCAATTAATCCTACACACCGGACCTTTAAGACATTATTTAACTTGTGAACTTGGTTAATTAGCTCTTGGTGGCTTGTCTTCCAGGAGAGACATATGACTCCGGAACTGACGGCTTGCTGACTGACAGCTGTGCATGTTTGAATACAAGAGGAGTGCATGTTCTACAGGCCTTAAAAAAACACTGTATGCAAATGTTTTGTTGTTAACACAAGCTGAAAAACAGAACTACTGCTGCCTGAGGGGATTAATCAGAATCTAGACACTGTGTCTGATAAATGGAGCCTTTGAAACCCATCTTACAAATTTCCCTTCACTCACTGTGACAGGTCCGGGCCATGCAGCTTCACCCTCATTTGATAGTTTCAAGAAAACTGATCTGAAAAACTTCGGTCTTGGCGTGTGCTATTTCATTAATATTGCACCACTAGGCGCAAAGAGGCGTATTGAACTTTGTATGATTGCACATCCAACATTTAAGACATTCATGAAACACGACATAAATGTATCCAACAAGCAGAATGAAGGTAAAAAAGTGTACTACCTGGTGGAGCACACTTGGATGTTGGCTCAGTCCATGACCTTGTATTCATGCTCATCTCTTTCAGTCTCTTTAATGCAGTAGCTGTGGGCAGGACACCAGCGAACTGGAAGTCAGCTAGTAGTACTCTTGCAACGACAAGAGGCAGCTTCACACCAAAACAAAAACACCTTTCTGTCCTTCTTCCTTTCATTGAATGGCTGGCAGCCTGCCGCCTTGAAATAAGAGAGGCTGAATGTGCTGACCCAGCACTCTGTAGGTAAATGGCTATCTGTCCTGTCAGCCTTGTCTGTGGAGGGGATTTAGTGCTATTGGACGCTCACTCTCTCTTACACACACACTCCTTTGCAGACAAAATGATGCTCAATACTGAGTCCTTGAGTATTTGCTGTGGATTGTTTAGGCCAACTAAGAGAAATGCAACCATCTAAGTAGACATGCTTCCCCAAACTGGGTATTTGGCCAGACCTTTCTCCAGGCACTGTCTGCCACAGTGATGCAGAGGAGTCTAATATGGCCGGTCTTTTATTTTGAAATTAGATATCACTTTGTCATGTTACCTGCTTGCAATGAAATCACGTCTTCCTGATGACAGCTATTCTAATGAATCTCTATAATTCTAGCACATAATTACACCCAAACATGGTTATTACAATGGCTTGTATTATGGGTGGCTGACCAGAGTAATTATTATAATGTGAAGTGAAGAGTGTTTAAACCTGTGAACAGTTGTAAAATATGCAAAGAAACCTGCCTCAATCCACCTTCAAGGACAGCCAACACATTGTTTCAGATTCATTAGTTTTATTTTGTGTTCTGAACTCTGTTTCAGACAAGACAAGAATGGGAGTCTGCAGTATTCACAGAATCCTTGTCATACAATAACCAGAATTTCATTATCATTTTAATAATAAAGTTATCAAGTTTAATCTGCGAACAAATAGTTCTCAGCATGCTCAAGTTTCATTTCAAAGTCATATCCCTAAAGCCTCAAGGTGAGTATGTGCATGCTGGAATAGTTAAAGAAGATGTCAGTCAGGCTCCGAGCAAGGAGCAAGGAGCTGAAAACATGAAATCGATAACTGTCCAGCACATCTTGAAGTAAATTCCAGTTTGAAACTGGTTCACGAACTGCTGCATGAAGCAGTTTCACTAAGAGAGATAACAACCAACTGAAATATCAGAGGAAAGGTTAGGTGAAGCTGTCCCGTAGGTGACTGTCACTGTATTCATATACTCACTCACTTGTTATCACAAATATCAACAACCACTGCGGATGTTAAGGCTAATGCTGGGGCGGGGAAAGTGCAGTTCCTTTAATAATTAATACACAGATTGCTAGCTACAGAATGACTGCACTGAAATCAGTAGAAAAACTCTCTTCTTCTCTCTAGAAATACAGTCAAAACACATCCAAAAGGTTCCATTGACAACACATTAAGCGATAATAGTGATTTAAAGCAATGCAAATGAGTTTGGTTTTCTCTTGACACTTGGGGGCAGAATGTGTGTGTTTAACAGATCATGGTTTTATCAGGTTGATATGTGTCATATTATAGTCCAGTATCAGTTACCAGTTTTAGCGGGCACAGAACAGCATTTGGAGTTCTGGTAAATATATATCCTATACTCACTATCCCTTCAAGCTCTTTTTGATTTACCAACTCCTGAGAAATATAACTTGCCAACTTCTGTTTGCTGGTTGGTGCTGAGCTGGCAGCATACAGTGGGTCTATCTGTGTATTTATAGCTGAAAACTGTTTTCTACTTAAACTTTAAAAAAAGCAAAGTTGATGAGACAGAACCAAAACATTTGCAGTCTTTAAAACCAAAACAGTGAGCTAAAAGATGCAAAAACGCTACATAAGCAGAGCAGGGCTGCAGAGTTGGATAATCCTTTTTGTAGCGTTTGTCACTCTAAGCAACTACTTTAGAATTAGACATAGTCCTAGGAGCCATTGCTGATCTGAAACTATTGATTGCTGAAACTTTAATTTAATTTGATTGATTCAGGCTATTACATTCGAGCACTGCACTGTGGTTGCTGCTTGCTCATTCCTCTCAAGCTCCAAAAAGCCTTGTTGTCCTAATTCTCCAATATTATATCAGATATAATATTAGATTTCAAAATCTGAAGCTTATCGTAGGGACGTTACATCCAAGTATTTCCTTGGACCATGCCCATGTGATTCTTTCTATAAACTTGTGAATTATGCTGCTGCATGCAGCAACACTGATATGTCTATGATGCAATAGTTCCTTGTTCTTTTGTGGTAACATAGAAAGTAAGACTTTTAGATCTTTAAGTTTCTAATGTTATCAGTGTCAGTGATGGTATTACATCTCCTTGCATCATTCTAGTCATCTTCATGGCATGGAAACTGTCAAACACTGAGAATAAATATATTAACTTGGCAGTGTGTTGGCGTAATGGTTGGCTGTTAATAGGCCGTGGGTTAAATCTCAGGCCTGCTCCTGACTGGAGTTGGCATGATCTTGTTGTGTCTGTGTGGGTCTCCTCTGGCTGCCCTGTTTTCCTCCCACACCAAAAGTCATACATGTTTGGTATTACAAATACTTGTGACATTGCTGTTGGCGTAGACACTGAATTGGACTTCATCCTCCTGGCACTGGAGAGTTGATCTCTGCTTCTAAGAAGTTCGGGACGGTCAAACACAGAGGACAAATTCACCCAAAGGGGGGCAAAAAAAGTAAGTATGTTTGCTTCTTTCTAACTGGCAGCGATCAGCCTTCAGCTCAGCCTGACCTTAATAAACAGCTCGGGCACATAAAAGACTTCACTCACTGTCAATTTGATGCAGTTTTAGATTTTATACTAGAAGCTCGCACACCAATGGCTTTTGAAGAGGCATTGTAATAACCTTGAGAAGATGGTTAAATTGAGATTCTATCAAATAAGTATGAAGGGTGACTCACTGGCAGACACCTGTGATTGATGCGACGTGATAAAAAAGCCTTGCTCTGAATCTGACATTGATCCTCACTGTGCTTCCTGCTCTTGACTGCTGCACAAGTCTGTTCAGATGGATAAACAAAAGAGGTGGCTAATAACCTGTCGCCGTCTAATCAATGCTCCCTCCAAGTCTGGCCAAGATACCCACGTCACGTCGATACAAGAATCATGAAAGGTTGGGGGGGGTGACTGAAAATGAAATACTGCCCAGAGAGGGCATGAAGTGGAAAGAGGGGAGAGAGGGAGGGCACTGAGAGGCAAGAGAGTCAAAAAGTGGATGGATGAAGTATTCTCCAGACAAATTAAGTGCAACTTGCCTGATGTCCATCAAACAAAAGTGTCCTTTGGGCAGAGGATGTTATTTTAGGCCTAAATCTTCATTTTATCCCTAAAATAACAATTTTTAATACTTTAATATTCAGTATTCATTCATATGGTAAACCTACATATTGGAAGTGCCATACCAATTTAATTTGATTCTCTTTGATTCTCTCTTTTTCTCTTACTTTGATTCTATTCTCGATGATCCAGTTACATAAGATAAAATCCAATACTGCATTAAGCAATTGACAGAATAACTGGAAACTTGAATTTGCTTTTACTTAAAGTAGCTAATCAGGCTGCAGAGGAAGTCTCAGCCCAGATATCTGTTATCTGTTTTCCAGATATCCTCTGGCTACACCTGAAACCCACAAACAGTGGCCATCGCTCCAAGAGGCTGAACAGTCGATAGCCAGTGGGTTCCAAGATTTCTTACTTGCAGTCAATGGTCTTTTAGGTACTGGTCCTCAAACTGTGGTACGTGTAACGCTGGTAACCTCCTTGTAGGGGTACTACATGTCACTGCAAGTGTCAACAATAAATAATCTTCATATAAAGAATAAAATTGCCTCCAAGTACAAACTATCCGTAGCTAATTCGGCCTGCACTGCTGTATCTGTCATGATGGTGATACTTGGAGGGACAGATATTTTCTGAGGTGGTAGGTGGAGTAAAAAATTGAGAAACAGTGTTTTAAGGCATCACAATTGTTCCTTAACCCTAACCTTAAGTATTCATTATCACATCAAAGAAGGTACCCTAACCTTAACATAGTAGTAGTCAGCCAAGCCGAAACTTAACCATAGCGTAGTATCATAAAACAAATTCTTTTTTTTTTTGTAACTCTAAGGGCAGCTACAAACAAAGTATTTTGTCAGTTTATGTGGGGAACTTGGTCTTCACACAAAAGAGCTCATTTAGCCAGCTAACTTTCTGACTGAAAATAACCTTTTGGTGCACATTATAATGCCTACACATGGCACATATTCACTGAGATGCAAAGATCAGTCTCAGAATCTAGTTCTATTTTTTAACAGCATTATTCTTTGGTATTTATGGATGTTGGGATGTCTGTCTCTCCTAATGCTTTTACACTCTAATGGGCCTAATGCTTTAAAGTGAGTACAGCAAGACAATGTGCATATTGTACAGTGTGTTAGGGAGGCAGTCTGTCAGGGTCTGTCAAGTACGGTGTCAGTCTTCCAATTTGTACGCCTTTCTCTAAACCTGCCAGAGTTGTCAGACACAATTGTAGGTAAAAGGTGTTGAATGATGAAATATAGGAATATTAAGGATTATAGGTCCTGCAAGATTAGCAAATATTCTGACAGTCGCTCTGTAGTGCTGATGTTGAAACCTTGCAACTTCAACACAGACACTCTCTGTTTTACACTTGAATTATTAACAGAATTAAAAAGCTTTGCACGCTCCGTTAGTTGCACTTAGGTTTCAGGAAATTAAATCAAAATATATTCTTTAATTTACATGGTTATGATTCTGAAATGGAGGCTGTTTTACTTCTCCAAAAGTTGAAAGAAAAACAATTTTTGGGGAACAGTATCTTTGACAGCAGTATCTGCAGCCATACACACACACAGTGACTCTCAGCAAAATTTCTGAAGCAAGAAATTCAGATATAATAAGATGTATTAGATGAATGAGTCGCCCTTAATTCTGCACTGAATACTGCTCAAAGGCAAAAACAGAACAAATCAGCACTAATAGAGTGCTGCCGTTTCCCTTCGTTCACTAATCACACAAATGACAACATTTAATGTGCTGAAGCCATGTACTTTCCATCTGCAGACATGAAATATTCATATTAACACAACAAACCCACACTGGACAAGAGTTGTTGAAAAATGGATAATCACCCCAAAGCATGAAATATGAAAAATCTGAAAGTATAATAAGCATGCATTATGAATGTGGGCATGACGGGCAATGATAAAGGAATGAATGATGTACATGACAAACACAGAGAGGTGGATGCCCTGTGGAGCTCATTCATCTTCTGTGTTCCGACAGAAAACAGTGCACAGTCCTGTGGCCACACTGAGGCCACATTGATTCAACTGAAATGCTACATAGCCCATCCAGACCTGACAAGAGTCATTTAATTTGTTGTTTGTTCAGCAATTGAAAAATCCAAATGGCACTTTGTTGCCATCTTAGCTGAGGCCAAAACAATATGGCAGTTATAACTTTACCAGCTAAAGGCTACAGAAAGCCATAACGCCCTCAACTGCCACAGCAACCTTTTAAGCACAAGAACAGCCTGGGGCAAATTCACGAGTCTGAAGAATTTACTTAAAGCTTAATATTCTTATATTAATGGATCAAATGATGTGTAATGCTAAAGGGAATTTTCAATAACCTCTGCAGCTCCGCTCAACTCTTCGGAGAGTTTCAGTCTCCAACTTCAGTGTTTTTATTTGGTCTCACTGTTCTCATCAGCGGCATTTCAAGCACGCAGCTGTTTCAGTGGAAAAACCCTGATAAACCCAACATGAACTATCTGCCCAGCACCAAACAGCAGTTTGATGAGAAGCTGTCTGAACAGATGTAGAGCACTCTGGCTAAAAAGCCAGACATTTATCTCAAAGAGAGACTATTCTGAGCGGACACAAACAAATGGTAATCTCACTTAGAATTTACTTAATGTGCAGGTTTAGGTAAACTGTTAATCAGTTTGTTTTAGTGAGCTAGCAGAGTGACTTAATCAACAGGAGCTACAAACTAGTGAAAATGAGAAAGTGGAGGCAGGAATCAAGAGGGAGAATTGTAACAGCAGGAGACCACCAATGACATGCCACAGTAGCTGCACCGGTGCCACCAATAAGTAATTAAACCCCCATAGGGTACAAGAACTGGAAAAATCATTTGCAGCCACCCCACTTGTACCACCTGTACCTGACCAGGCTGACAAGGTGACAACCACTGCAGATACTCCCAAATAAAAACCAACCATATGAAACATTCATTCCCATGGCAACACAACAATTAAATAAGGTTTAGCCTTTTTTAGGAGAGGTTTTTGGGAGGAGTGCACTATACTGAAGGGTGCAACAATATAACAAGGTTATCACTCTCATTTATGTAAACAGGATGGCCAAAATATTAATTAATATTAATATTAATTAATATTAAAATATGAATAGAAATACCTCAATATAATGCTGTCTAACACCACTGCAAACCTCAATAATGAGCATATAATTAATATAATTAACACATAATTAATACCAATACCAATCAAAACTGAACATTATTATCTTTGAAGAGGCAGAATTTATAGCAGGGCTGTTGTATTTGATCACAGTAGATTGTGTACCTAAAAAAGTAACCAGTGAGTGTATGTAGGCCTATGTATTGATGATTTTAGCATTTGAGCAGGATGTGATTTAGATATTTATGCATTCACAATATTAATTATGTTGGTAGGGCTGCAATACATGCATTTATTTGTTCATAATTTGAATTATCTTGACCAAGAATGCTGGCTGCAGTTTTTGTTAACTGTGTTGTTGCTTTGTGATATGTCTCCGTGTTTACCTACCTGTACTAAATTGCTTCTCTGTGGACAATAAAGTTTAACAGCTAAGCTAAACTAAAAGAAAAAAAAACAACATCTAGATCCAGTAAGAAAACTCTTGTGGATCTGACAGGAGCACCCACAGGCAGCCAGCGGCACTACAGAATAGGACATGCAAGGGTTTGTGGGAGTGGAAAGACACACAGCACACAATACAAGATTATAGTGGTTGGACTGAATGTTCTGCTCACTCTCTGGAGTGTCTATTTCCAGTCGACAGTCCAGTTTGACGATATGATGTGAATATAAATTAGGGTTACATAAACATTGATCCTTGAAAACTGGGACTTCCTGGTGAAATCTTTGCCCGGCATCACTTGTAGTACATTTTTCTTGTAGAAGAAGCATAATATTAACACTTCAAACTAAGAAGGATTTCTTCAATAAGTGAGAAAAGCTCCCCAAAACATGAAATATTAAAACGTGAATGTAATAAATATGAATAATGAATGTGGTTTTCAGGCAATGTGTTACTGGATTAAGCGATGACACAAAGCAACACAGAAAAGTGAGTGATGATGTCCCACCCCTCTCCACTCGTCCAAGTACATTTGTTATTGTGTCCATGAGGCTGTAGCTGCTGTAAGGGCTGTATTGATCCTGAAGAAATGTCAAATGTGTCATCGAGACAGTGTTTGAGCTCATTTGTTTTATCTGTTTGATATTTCTAAGTCTGCAGATTGCTGACTAGCTCCTCATTTTGCAAGAATAAACATTTACCCATTTACAGCCTCAAAAGAACATCCAATAAACACATCTGTCACATTCATCAGGTGTTCTAAAAACCTTTCAAAGTCATTTCAGTGAAAACTGAAGAGGCTGCGTGCTGTACAGCCTGTTAACATGTTCATAAAACATCATTATAGGGTAGTAACAGTGCCACATTTTGGGAAATATGAGAAGATCAGTACCACTCTTTGGGCTGGACTGTAAATATAAGGCTATGGCCAGCAGCCGGCTTAGCTTAGCCTAGCATGAAGACTGTAAAAAGGGGGAAAAAACATTGTCTCTTTAATATCCACAAAAACGAATGCATAAAAAAAGCTATTTCCACTATTTCCAGGCTTTATGTTGAGCTAACTGGCTCCTTAGCTGTAGTTTGTGTAGTTTTGTATTAGTGTCTTTCTCATCTACCTTGCCATGTTTCCATCTAAATGTAGTTTCAAATTCCAGAAAATTGTCAGAATTAAATGTTATTTGATGTGTTTCCATCCAGTACTGTCGTGTGAATATTAGTTGGACAAAACTATGAACAACTGGTGGTAATTCTCCACCCATAAAAACAAGTGGATGAAAAATTACATAACGTCTGAAAGCAAAAAAAGTATATTTCCAGAAATGTCAAACTATTTCTTTAACCTTCAGTGTTCCAGTGAAACACCCAGGCTGCCCTTCATTTTTCAGTCTAAATCCAGAGTTTCGGCCGGCTAAGACATCTCGAAAATGATGGCTTGCTGCATTTGAGAGGACAGGTACAAGTCAGACAAGGCCTGAAAATAAACAGCGAAACTCACAGAGTGCCAGAGGCTAAAATAAGGGTGGTGTCAAAAACACAGTTTATCAGCAAAATAAAATTCTTGGCTAATGATGAGCAGCGATGACTCAGGTGTAGAGACAGAATCAAGTTTGCTCTGAGGCTAAATAAGTGACCAGAAGCCCTGTCTTATCCACCCTCAAACAGAGCTCCAACAGCTCCATCCACAAACACCAGCCAGGACTGCTTATGTAAAGTGTGAAAGATGTCGTTAATTAAGGATGCTGCCAAATTAAATGAAACATTTGATTTAGGTTTGTTGCCGACGAATACAGCTTTATTAAGTTTATTGTGTTTAAATGCTGTCGGGGAGTTATTCTATTTTTAGGGTAAAATTATCTTTATGTACAATTAAAGCACCAGGTGTGCAGATATGCTGTTAATGGAAGTACAGCCTGCTAAACAGAACCAACAGAAATATATATAATTCCAGCAATGTTGTGACAGTGCAGCATTTCACTCCCACATTTTCTTATCTGTTACGCAACATGTGCAAATGCAAGCCACTTTACGGTGAGAGCTTCCCACTCTCTGTTGAGAGAAATAAATAAGAGTGAAGACAATAACTTGAAGAATTCAAAGACTTTTATTGTTCGTGGATATTCATATTCATATTCCTCCGCAGAAATGATAACCAACAATCATCACATTTTTTCAAGAAAGCACACAGCCGCTATAGAACACCTGCAAATCTCAAACAGAAAACAGTTGATGCTCTTTTGCTGCTGCATTTCATTTCGACACTTCCTAGTGCAAAAATTCAGGAACACAAATTTGAAGCCACCAGTACTGTAATTTTATTTTGTTCCTGACATGAGCTGAATGAGGGTGACATCATTTCTATAAAATCAACAAATCTGCTTCATTACTAAAGTCATGAATGCTTTTAACCTGTTGGGCAATCTTCTATGCCGCTTCTTACTATTCTGGACCAACATCAGAGGTCCTCACTATAGAAATGAAATGTACTTGAGGACAGCAGCAATACTTTACAAACTCACTCTGTACAAAAGCCTTCTGCTGGTTATTTTACACTCTTAAAGCAGAGTTTCTTACAGTCTTGCCTTCCCTCAAGTGTGACAGTCATTCCCTCTAATGGCATCTTTGAAGCTGAGATCCGCCACTGGTACACAGAGCCTCACACATTATAGCCATTTTCCTTATTCCACTTGAGGCACACATACCCCCAATCCATTAATTGTCCACATTTAATACAAACTCTGTATTCATTTTGAAAACCATGTGGACCAGCAGTTGGTGCAGAGAGAGTACTGTACACCATTTGGAGCTTTAAAGATGCAGATGAGTTTAAATAAAATATATTTTTCAGGTTTTTATCATGCTCTTGGTATTTAAAAAGAAAAGAAGTTTAATATTTTCCCACAGGCTATCCCTCTCTTTTGTCTTTTTTTGCAACACTGAAATACTTTTGATGAGTCATCCTGCACTCAGAGATGTACCTACATGCATTAACTCAATTAAATAGGATTTGGTGCACCCAGCTAACCCCACCCATCATATAAAATCGTGCTTAACCACTACAAAGCTACATCATGGCTCAGTTCTGTGGATGTAAGTTGAAGAAAGCTTTGTGTTCATTTGCCAAAGAACGTGGTTATGGTTTAATTTATTAACTTCATTGGCTCTCATCCTCCGCTGACTTACACTAACTTTTAAGACATGAAGTCAAAGCTATGAACAGACTGATCAAATCTCTCTTGAAATCCCGCTCTGCTGCATATTCAGTTTCTCAGGGGAAGTCAAGTTACAGAAGATAAACGTGGAAAAACAATCTTTAATCCCAGGAAACATCACTACCCACAATCCTGTATGCAGTTTGAGTTGAGTAACCTACTGGTTCCAATTTTAAAAGTAGGAAATTGATGCTTAATCTTAACATTTCTGATTTGTTGCAGTTTATCCTCCTAAAAGTGTCAACTTGTTCAGTGGATTTTTGTTATTTTGTTAAAGCGATTGGTTGCAATCAGGAACTACTGTACACTGCTAGATGCTCCTAAACCCTACACACACTGCTGTTTACAAGCAAGTAGTTAGACTGTCAGCCTAAATCCATTTTTTCTTTGATTGCATCCAGATTGATTTTTAAAAGCCTGGACAGCAAAGAAACCACATGAAATGTAATTTTTCCAAATGGCATCCAAGCCACGTTTGAAAATGGTATGAAATGTGATTCCAATCAGATTTCTACAGATGCGTCTCAGTCTGGACACTTTGGCCAGCTGGTGTCAGATTTCTTCTGAGTGCATCAGAGCTGCTGAGCTGCTCCTAGCAGAGCGGTATGAAGGACGACACACTCAGTGAACAGACGCTGAAATAAACTGTCTGCTGGAACTTTGAAGGAGGCTTCTGTACAGGCAGAACTGCTTCCACGGTGGAGAGCCACATCACCAGTACACGCTACTGGCGCCTACGTCGTTACCACAGCAACGCATGCAGATAGTTTGGAGATGTCTTGACGCACAAATCCGATCTCATCAGCCAGGACTGATTTGAGAAGCAAATCTGATTTGCCTGCAGTCTGTACAAAGCCTTTTTCACCTGCAGTGATGTGTGGATTTTTTTTTAGCACTGTCACTCAATTCTTAAACGTACCAAGCTTGTGTGTGTGTGTGTGTGTGTGTGTGTGTGTGTGTGTGTGTGTGTGTGTGTGTGTGTGTGTTTGGCTTTTAGCTTAGGCAAACTAGCTTTGCCCAGTCCAGGAGCTGTCCCCTCTGTCCACACCTGACCAGGTCAACAGAGGAACAGCAGCAGATCAGCATAGACTGGAACAGGCATTTCAGCACACATATAGAGAGAAAGAGAGAGGCAGTGGGCATACATCCAGCCTCCAGCTTCTCTCTACTGTTTGTATAGAGCCATTCATCTCCTTATTAGGATCAGTAGTGAGGCTGAAAGGACGCTACAGGAGCTCACTGTGTTATTGGTGTCAGTGTCAGAGGATTTGAAAAGATGCTGAACAAGGAGCTCAATGCTATTTGTTTAAGTATAGACAGGGACAGGCACAAGAGAGACTGAGGCTGAAAAGGCATGTCAATACCGCTCAAGAACATTTCGGTTGTCTGGTAAACTTTTCTGTACGCAGTCAGTCATTTGCCAAGAGCTGCTACTACGTGGACAGCACAGTGTGGTTTGCTAAATGGCAGCTGAAAGCCAGCACCAAGCATCTTAATCTGTGGACTGAAGTGTTTGGCAGCGGTACGCGCTGTTGGCGTAAAAATGTCTGGTGAGATTGCAGCATGAAAACTGCTACCAGAGGGACATCAATTACAGCATGAATTATAAAGGAGTCTCTCATTAACGCTGCCGGCATAAAAACAAGAAAAAAAAATGATGCATGACAGAGAATCTATGAATGACCAGTACGTGCAGAGTGAAGCATTTTATTCTGACCAGCGGGGGAAAAAAAAGGTCTAAAAACCACAGAACGATCAGAGAAAAACCTGCAAACACACAGGCGACTATCACAGAGGGAGCTGCTGATGCCAAAATAATGAGCGGCTTCTGTCGCTCAGGAGTCGCCTCACAACTCACGAGTGCAGGTAGGGAGAAGAAGTGAGTGTCGTGCATGGTGCGATAACAACACAATCACATGAGCGATCAAACAACACAGCGCACAGCACTTTCTAGAAGGAGCGGACCACCCCAAAACAAGACAATACATTTCTTCCACATATCACTGCTGACTTCTGAACTGTGCTCTTGGTTCTGCACTGACACTCTTTTGCCGCAGCAAAATCAGCGTATGATTTCACAGAGGTGCTCGCTGCAGATGAGAGCACCTGCTTTGATTATAAATCAACAGCCTTATTAATGAGGTGAGAGGACGTTTATTGGTATACCGAGGAGGAGCGCAGTGAAGAGGAACAACAGAGCACGCAGCTGATTCAGCTATGATGCATGCACTGTATGTGCAGTAGTAAACAATGTCACGTAACGCTTTTATTCTGGATGATTACCTTTGAAAGTTGCATGAGAAAGACAACCCACCACAATAACGCAATAAAAATGTATTTTTCTGTTCTATTATGGTTGCATGAAACTCCAGTTGAAAGTGTCGATGACTTTATCAGGCAGTGATAGTAAATGTTTGCTGTTTTCAGCTTTTGAAAGTGAATGTGAAGATTCCCTTCTTTTCTACATTTTATATCACTGATCATCATGTCATATCATTGATTGTTGGTCAAACAAAATAATTATCTGAAGACATAACCATGAGCTCTGGGACCTTGTAATGACTTCATTCATTCATTCATTCATTTATGTAATTTTCCTTTTGTGATTAGCATAAAGGCACTATAACTTGCCTTTCATCGTACAGCTTTGTGGTGTAAAATGATAAATAAATGAACCATGTATCTTGTGTTTAATTATTCAAAAACAATATCAGCAATTGATGATGATAAGAATCATTAGTTGCAGCCATATAATGTGTTTTGAGTCTGCACAAATTGATTATTTTAATCTGTATTTAATGAATGGAAGAATGGGAATGTTAGATACAGCAGGGCATGTCCAATAAAACAGGGTGTTCTTCAATAATGGTCTATAGCAGGGGTTTTCAAACTGTGAGCCGCTGTTCATAAATCTAATTAAAACCTGAGAAATAAGATGCTTCTAATAACCCCAGAACTGAAAAATCCAACTGTTAACTGCATACTTTTAACAAGCAGCAACCTCCATGGCTGTGAAATGAAGCTAATGCACACAGCAGTTCCAAAAAGAGCAGAGCGAGTCAATCTCCATAAGCCCCTCTATTAAAATGTCCAACTTCACAGCAATGACAGCCAACATTCATGACTGTACTGAGGCTAGAACTCACCTGTTCAGAGTATATTAAAGGCTAAAGTAAAGTTGCATAAGGAAGAGCGTGGTCACTTAGATTGACAGTTAGGTGTCATCACAGGTGGTTTGTTTGAGCAACAAGGCTTCATTGAGCCCGCCTCAGCTCCACCCAGGCTCCACATCTTTACTAATTCTTGGATTAGCTGGGAGCCGGCAGAGGCAAGATTGCCAAGATGGCGTTAAGCCACCACACTCCATCATGCTTTACAACAGCTTTTCGAAACCTATGGGTGACGTCACAGATACTGTGTCTATGTTTTATACGGGAGCAGGACAAAGCCACTAGGCTGATTATTTTTTGAGACATTTTCCCTCAAAATCACTAATTTCAGTTGGATACTGGATATTATGATATAAAACTGTGATGCACTGTAGGTATTGGTTTGACTCAGAACCTGGATTCCATTACAGGCTGACTGATGCATCAGTTTGGCTGATTAATCGTTGTTGGAGAAAAATGGCTCCGGCCAATAGCTGCAATGGCTGCAATGGTGGAAGCTGCGATAGCTTCCACCAGTCAAGCAGGAGGTGTAGCGTAGCGATGCCCGGAAAGACACAGAGTCACACACACCAGTAAAATCAGAGACTATCTATGCCTGTGTTTTAAACCAAAAAGGAAAGGGGTGAAAGGGGTCCAATCTGTCCTGAGAGTGATCACCGATTAGCTTGCTAACCACCACTGGCAATAACCCAGAAAGTCCAGTTCATAGTTTGTGCTTCTTGTTGTCTGCTGGTGTCTTTTGAAATATGTTGTTGTCACTGATTGTTAAGAGTCTATGTAGTAAAAGAAATGGGACCTTTGTAGGCTTGACTCAACTAAATTACTATCTTTGTCTTGCACTCACTGACTGGAATCCAGGCTCTGAGTCAAACCAATACCTAAGGCGCATCACAGTTTTACATTATAATATCGTTTTGTCCTGCTCCTATAATAATATCAGTTTTTAAAAATCCACCATCAGTCAACCTCTAATGTAAAAGTACATCAACAATACTGAATGGTCCTTTAAATTCTGTTGACGAAGTAGAATTATGAAATGGTCGACATGACATGACATCATGACCTGACACCACATCCGTAGGTGGGGACTTGATGGTTGGATTGGTAAGGATTTGATGGAAGAATGAGTGTGTACACGTTAGTTTTATATATTTTGCCACGTAGTTCTGCCTGTGTGTGTGTGTGTGTGTGTGTGTGTGTGTGTGTGTCTGTGTGTGTCTGTGTTGTACGGTACAGTTGATTCTTCACTAGGCTTGCAGCCGAGCTAAAACACAGGAACAAGCAAGTCTATGCAACAAACCACAATGCCTGAACCACACTGAAGACACACAAAGCAGGTGTCACGTGTGTCCACAGATTATAATTGAGAACTGTAAACACACGCACACATGCCGACGAGTGTGAGTGTACAAAAGAGTGGAGTAATGACTGTGGCTGTGCCTGGATCTGCCTTTCAACCTGTCCGACCAGTTTAGGAGCCACACGACAGGCCCAATGGGACTGGGAGTAGTCTGTGTATCTACTCCTCCGCAGACCACTGCGACAAACAATGCCGACACGACCCCTCAACAAACACATTTCTCGCCACCGAGAAGTAACAAGTAACAAGAAGCCAGCCAGCCAGCCAGCCAGCCAGCCAGCCACAGTCTGCATGAAGACTACACCCACCCGCTTCACTGGGCATTTGTGCAATGATATTTTAGTCTAATTACCAGTGAAATATAATGCAGAGGTCAGAGTGTACCCACCTTCCTCAGAGGAGTTACATATCTCGTTAACCACAGAGTAGCAGCAACCATTTTTAATGACAGTACAGTTACCATGGGACCAACGGCCTCAAATTTAGCCCGAGCAGCTTCACTTGATTATAGTTGCTACATGCAACTTCATTATGTTGTAAAATGAATTTGTTCAAATCAACTCTGGATTTTTCTCCGCAGCAGAAGTGAGTAGAGTATTATTGTGAATTTTTCCTTTTTTTTTTTTACAACTTGAATCTTTTCTAATCCTTATTTTAGGTCTTTATGTAGGTTTTATGTAGTTATAAATAGTTTGCACTAAGATCGACCTCAACACAGACTATTTTTCTACAATTTGCCTACCTTTCTACAATGTGCGAGACTCACACCCACTAATCATCAGGGGAAATGAACACTGATCAACAATAGAATTAGCCTTCCTCCATAACTGTTGAATGCACAGGCTCTAATTAATGACTGCCAAGTGTAAAGTAGCCAAAAGAGAACAATGGCTGCTGGCTCGGATTTGTTAGAAGAGGCCAAAATAGCTGGAGAAAAGTATTTCCACTGCAGGCCATGATGAAGGCAGAATAAACAGCACTAAAAGAGGTGGTTCCATGCCTTTTCGGCTTTGCTGCGCAGAGGCAAGAAATGAGCAGTGTTACGGGTATCGTTGCACCAGATCAAAAGCAGACAACAACATGATGAGTCTCATTCTAGAGAGGCAGGAGATTTGTTCAAAGAAGGTTGAGGCAGTTGAGAGGGAGCGAGGGATACATGTGTAGGTATGCAAAGGAAGGGGGAATGAGCAAAAAGGGGAAAAAAATGGAGAACCTGCTGACTCACTGTAATCATCAGGCTCAGGCAAGCTGAGCTGCTGCTGCTGCTCAGGGTAAAGCTCCCCGCCTCCCCTTCAGAAGGACAAAGTGATGCTTCCCATCAACTGTGAAGAGCTATATGACTGAAGGGAAATAGAACAGTGAAATAAAACTGTCTCGTGGCATGAAATAGCCTCTCTTTCTCTCTTCTTACATCCAAGTGCGGATAGAATGATGCAATCTAAGGCAGGCAATAAAAATCCCCACAGCTCTGTGAGTAAAAACCAAAGCTAACAGCAACAGGGTTGCAACTGGCTTGGGGAGAGATGATGGGAAGGGGATGATGGGATTTGATCACTGCAAATATCTATGGACAATGCAGCTAGAAACCCTGGACACACTATTAAAGATCACGCGGTGAAATAATATGATGTTGAAGTCTGCGCTGTAATGAGATTTAGACAGGGCTGCAGTGGATGCACCATCCTGATGAGGCTTAATTCAATTCACATAAAACAAAAGCAGGCAGCCGCTATGGTTACTGTTGTTGGGTTCAGTTGCTGTTGTGTTATCCTCTTTTGGTTGTTCCATACAAAGCTGATAAAAGAGCATGTAAAACAGAGATCTGGGTCTAAGATTAGGTCTCTGTGCATAAACAAACACAGAGCTGTAGTGCACTGTGCCACACTGTAGTACTGCAATTACAGCTGTATCAGCCAGCAATCAATAACACGGTGATCAGGTATCAAGTATTCGTTTCATGGTGTGTAAACAATGTTTGATTTGATTATAGAATGATGTAAATATCCATTGTAACACAGACCAGTGTGTAGGACTTAGTGGTGGCTTAGTGGTGTAGTTCCTGATTGCAACCTCCTCCCCTCACATGCTCCTTCCTTTTGTAGTCTACTGTTTTGATTCGTCCAGTCTTTCCTGTAAATAAAGACATCTAAATATTCTTCACTGCACCTTTAACTAACCATGGTAATGTGTACAGTCTCCATGTCTTTGCTGTCCCTGATAAATATCTGAACATGCTCTTGTGCTCGTACCTTTCAGAGCATCAATTCAAGTTTAAGGGTTATCAACCTTTGAGGGGCACTCTACTGATTTTACACATAAAGGTCAGTTTCCTCGTCATTGAGAGCTATACAATGACGAGGATAACAGCTGTACGGTGTCTTCTGCGGCTCTAGAGAAGCTAGGTGATGCGTACAGTTGCTATGCTTGTCTTTAACACGCGGCCCCTGACAAAACCTCTGAACATGCTTGTGTACTCCCATCTTTCAGAGGACCAATTACATTTTTGGGGTTAAGGCACTCCACTGGTGGCGGTGACAGCGTAAGTGTTTAAATAAAACATGTTCCTTTAAAAAAAATGACATGTGTATCTAGCAGTGGGAGCTGACAGGGTTCATTGTGTGGCAGTTTTTTTTTTTTTTTATAACAAAGAAGTCTAAAGAAGACAGTCACGTCGTCCATTAGGGTAAATCTAAACTCATGATCAGATGTTGTCTTCCAAAAAACACGCATGCACCAACTTTGGTCTTCTGTACCACATTTAGTACTTGCATTGTTTCACGTAACCGAGTCTTCACAATTTGAATGCTGCGCAGAAAAGGCGGACTCTGCCATCATATCAGTGGAAACACCTTCAGAGAGAGACGACTACAGAATGCAAACACAAGAAATGGTTATCGCCATAAATATAAACAGGCAAAATGGAGGCTGGCATACTAACAGTCCTGAGGATTATAACTGGATTCATGTTAGGGTTAGGGTAAGGGCTGGGGTCAGGCATGAGGCTGTAATGGATACGGCCAGGGTTAATAACTAGGATGATGTCAGTAAGGGACCTCATAAGTCTAGAAGTACAAACACACGTGTGTGTCTCTATGTGTGCGTGTGACACACAAACCAAACTACAAAAACATGGTAGGTCAAACAACATTCAGCTGGGCCAAGAGCAAGCACATGACACACACACACACACACACACACACATCTTGGCATCATCATTGGTAGCATCAAGGTGACCCCACACACAATTATACAGCATTCCACACGTGTGCCAGGAGCGAGAGAATATACAAAATAAACTACAACAGAACCAAGATGACCCCCTGGAAATATTCTTCTTCTGTGATGGTGCTTCAATCGTTTCTCTGATACCGAGCCACTAACCGCTTGCTTTTTTCCAACGGGGAAGTCAATAAGAAATGGTTGAGTTAACTCGCAAGTGCAAGGAATGATTGCCTCCAATGAGACACAGAGGAGAAGAGGGTTGCTTCAGCTTCACTAGATGCCTCATACATGCTCATTTAAATTGCAAATGGTGGTGAGGCAGCATGCTGGGCTGTGAAATCCCAGCAGCACCCTCGGGCATCTGAACTCAACGCACAAACACCGACATGATACGCACTACAGTAGGAGCGAGACTTTGTGCACATACACACCACGGTGAAAATTAAAAGCCGTTCGGAATCATCTTGAGTTTGATTCACTTTGACGTGTCTGAACTCTGTACGATTATAAATTCAGTGTTGGAGTTGTGACGAGTAAACAGTGGAGAAACTGATGAGATGAGGTAATGCCTCCCTGCCAGTAAGTGTGGGGGGTGGGGGGGGCAGCATCAGGTGATACTCAGAGGGTGGCTTGCTGGCAGGCTGTCTCGGCGAGGCTGACACAGCAGGCACAGGAGTGTGTCCGATGTTAACGACACGGATGCTGTGTGACAGCGAGGCCGCTAGCTGGGGCTGACAGCGTGTGTGGCCTGGAGGAAGAGTATGACGGAGTATCATAAGCCCACCTGTATGACAACAGGGAACAGGCCACAACACTGCAGAGGAAGTGAGCCACACTTGGTCTGACTTGCAGAAATGGAAGGACAAAGAATTGTGATACAAGTCATCAAACAAAGAGCTTTTAAGAGCAACACTTTCCTGGAAATCCTAGTTTATTGCAAAAGATTCAAAGATCATCTTATGGTAAATGTCTCCATATATAAGACAATGAAACATATGGAAATGCAAGCAAACATCCTGAAGGTGAAGCCAACCCACGCAGGGCTGAAACATTTCTCCCAAATACTGTATGTGATTCCTCAAAACCAGTGAAAGCCAGGGGGGCAAAGGTGAGCCCACTTCCATACATGGACCTGCCTGAGCATGCAAAAACCAGACAGAGTGCTGCTTCACCGAATGTCTCCACAGCATTGAGCTGAAGTCTGTGTTTTACACCATTTACACATCACTGACATAATATGACATGAGTAAAAAAAAATCTATGGAATCCAATTCATTTAAGTTTTAAGAAAACAAATTCTTCCACTTTGTCAAGGCTTGAGGGTGTCACAATGCCAACCTGTCCTCAGTATGTATATGTGTGTGTGTGTGCATGTGTGTGTGTTCATCTGTCAATGTGGCTGTTGCATAATTAGTGATGGGTGTGTTGGGAGCACACACTGACTAATACAACTGCAGATCCAGTTTGCCCTGACAGGCTGAGCCAACCGAAACAAGCAGACAACAGCTGATCTCTGAAGCCAAGCGCAACTTCGCAAATCCTAAAGAGTGGAGGCCGTGATGTGGGTGAGAACATCATGTGTGAAGTGGCTGTCCAGGCAGCAGATGAGTGGGAAGAGAGAGACGAGGAGGAGGAGGGGAGGCTTGGCACTGGAGGGGTCTAAGTGCCTGGTTGCAGCTTTGCAGGTTGGATGTCAACACTGACTGGGCCAGTGGGCACGAAACGAAAACAACAAAACTGTAATATTCGTGTCCCGGTGGTGGAGGACGGTTAGGAAGCGGGCAAAGTCCGTGCGCGTTATGAAATGATGGTTCTCTTTAGAACAGCTGCAGCTTTAATATAAAACCCTTTTTTCACTGCAGCGACTAAAAGCACAAAGAGAATCTTACACAGTGCCGCAATCATTGACGAATTACGCGTAAAAACGTTCACATACAAAAAAAGATCTCGGAAACGTCAGAGCTCAACATTCAACAAATCGTTCAAGACAACCAAGCCCGGGCTCCCAACGACACACGCAAACTAGCAAGGGGGGAAAATATGAATATTTCAACATACCCTCCTGTCAGACAGACATCCAGGGGAGGACCATGGATGGCGCGCACCGGGGGTGGTCAATCCTGCTCCTGCCGCAGCTCCGTGTTTATTCCCCGGTCTAAGGGAAAGGGAGTGTGTCGGTGTTTTGCCGGTGAAAAGCCTAATGAGAGAAGGAGGAGGTGGAGGAGGAGGAGGAGAGAAAGAGGGAGGGACACTGTCAGATGCAGGCACGCAGGACAGGAGGGAGGAAGAAACACACACACACGAGCACACTTACAGTGGGGCTGTGTGTTCAAGAGGGAATGCGTAAAAGCCGAACAACGCTTGTGACGTCCTGCAAAAATACCCCACTCTGTCAGCAAGTACTCAAATCTCCACAAACAAACGGAAACATGCCAACAAGGTGACATAACTCCATATTGTTTCCCGTGTTATGTGCGTGTCAGTGATGAAGGAGGCAACAAATATGAGAGAAACGCACCTTTAAAATGTTTTGGGATTGTCAGTGAAGATGGAGATGTTTCTTTTCTTTACTGAAATATTTACAGCTCCAGCCAGCAGCACATCAGAGGAGCCCCTGTTATTTCTCGCAGTGTCGTCAGGGTGGCACACTCCCTTTGATTTCATCACTTAGTCCACTGCTGACAACACATAGCCTTAACTGCCTCACCTTAGCATACAGAGATGATGGAATTTGTTAGCACAAAGGGCAGCGCGCCTTGACTCACCCACTGATGTAAACAAAAAGGAAGAATGGAAAGAAGAATGGAAACTCGCCTGTGACAAGCAATAATACGGAGGTATCAGTTCCCCCATTGTGCGTGGTAAATTAACGGGGTATTATTTTGAAAGGCAAGGCTGAGTTTGATATAATTAATCACTGATGAGGGGGTGATCTTACTGATTTGATTAATCAGTCCTTTACAAAGGCAGAGCTGGGATGCTGTAATTCAGGATGGTAGCCTATTCATTAATACAGAGATATTACCAAGAGCCAATAAACAAAACATACAAGGTCAAGCTCATTAACTAGACACTGTAAGCACTCTGCTGTGGGACAAATATAATTGCATTCCTCTCTAATGTGCTTAGTGCCAAGGCTGGTTTAATAACAGGGCAAAGGGCAACCAAACCTCTAAAGTGTAACATGGAGGGGCAGGATGTTTCCGATGATTCAGCACTGCATTGCTATAATATTGTTTGACTCTCAGCGGACAATTTTAAAAATCATCACGATCGAAATCAGTGCAGCAGAACCGGAGATATCATCGTTTTTATTCCACACATTCTTCTTCCTTGTCAAAATCTGGCGCCTACTTTACCCACAGTCCAGATATCAGACTTTGCACAGCTCCCTCTGGAGCCACTGAAAGTTTAAACAACTTTCCTTTTTCTTGTATGCAGTACTGCAACTGTAAACAGACTTTAATGTGTAAATCTGTGGAATAAATTGATTTATTACCTAAACTTGAGGCCCATATTCATATATTTATATTCATGTAGTTTACAGCCAGTTCTTTAGATTTTTTGCGTCTTTCAGCTGATTGTTTTGGCTTTACACACCGCAGCTCAACTGGTTTGATGCTGAGTCCTCCAGCTCTGATAAACCTGCAGCTCAGCACCAAACACAAGACAGGCAAAGTTAGCAACTAGCTGCTGAACATAGTGGAACATTCAGCAGCTAAACAGCTAGATAATAATAGGGGTCTATATCAGCTGTATTTTGCCCAGAGGCCCTAAAGCAGGTCAATCCAGTCCTGTTTATTACCCTTGATCTATAGGTGGGTCAAGAATTAAAGGGAAAAACAACATCCAGTGTCTGAGTAAGCATCTTTGTGGCCTGTTGGGATTCATCACAACATCTCAGCTGACTCTGTTATAGCTGGACACGCTCATACAGGAGGTGTTCAGTTGGGTTGAGATCTTGACAGTGAAAGCTATAACATATCATTCACAGCATTTTCGCACTCATTAAATCTCCTGTGAGATGTCTTGCTCTGTATGGAAGCATCTGCATTGTCATGTTTCTACACTCATTTATTCAGGCTTGTCCTTTACTTTGTAACTGAGACGTAAATATAAACATGTATGTACGTCAAACAGCATTCTGGGTATATCTCGCTCTTTGTTGCTCACTCAAGAACAGATGAACAAAGAGAGACCACAGATGGTATTGTGTAAGCAAAGACATTTTAACCTCAAATATGTCAAACATCGGAAATAACTTTCCAAGTGAACACTGTTGTTCCTGGAAATAGCTTGATCCCAAATAGCTATCCATCTGTAAATATACTGTAACAATGTTCTTGGTGATATACTCCATGTACTCTGTGTGTTCAATATCACTTAAATCTCGCACTCTGCGCACTTTCTTATAGTTATCATTATCATTGAGGCCAGAGGATGTTCTTGTGCGCTTTTACACCCAGATGACAGGTATAGAGACAAAACTATGCCATGGCCATGTGTATTTTTCAGGAACTTAGGAAGCAAAATGTCGAGTGTGAAGTTGTTGCATGAATTGAAAACATGAATGCATTCTAAAGTTTCTACTTGATGAGCATCAAGGGCCACTTGACTTGAAGTGTGACACCTTTGTCACTGATCACACGTCTGTCCCGAGGACATAGTCGCAAGAATTCAAAAGCTTTGTGTAAGTGGATGTGTTCCTGTTTTGCTTTGGCTATCTGTTAAAGCCAGTAGCTCTGTAAGCACAATGCACCATGCTATATCAACAAACAAAAATGAAAACACTTATAACTGGAAGTGTTTACCCATTGATCTCTGCTTTAAAAGTCTTCTTATTACACACAGGATTGCCTACATTGCACTTCTATAAAGCCAGCCAGTATATTAATAAAGCATCTCTTTCATCGGCAGTAGGAAACACCGGTGTAGACAAGGGTTAGGTTAGGTTAGTGCAAATGAAGAGATGGAGATGTAAAGATGATGACCAGGCCTGGGTGGAAAGTCACAAATACAAAGACATTAAATGAATGCAGAGAGTGCGGTCATGATGCATATTCACAGTCAATCAGACATTAAAATGTTAATAAGATGACGCTGGGTCTTCTGGACACAATTTAATTATATAAACCTGCTGAGTAAGCACAAAGACATGACTCAGTGCTGCTGGTTGAACTTCTACAGGAAGCATGCTTGATGCTGCACGAAATGTGAGGTTGTGATTATACTTTCATATCACTTCCACCCTGCTGTGAAGCTGTCAAAATGTCCTCTTTACTCCAATACTGCATAATATTAGCAAAATATTATAATTGCAGAGATAGCACATCATCCAACAGTATGTTAGACTTCCATGTCTACATCTCAGCATATATTGTGTACACAAACTGGTTTACCTTAAATGTTTCCTTGAGGTTTGAATTAAGTATTTTCAGCTGAACTGAACTGAATTATTTTGCTAGCCTGGAGAAAAAAAAAAAACACAAAATGAAACTTGCAACACTGATGGCATTTAGTCTTAATGACTGAGCCTAGGTCTGATTAAGATAAGACAAGATAACATATGCTTTAATGTCCTCTTGGAGAAACTTTTATTTGGCTCAAGACCACCTAAACCAAGACCAAATAATGACCAAGACCAGAGTGTATTGAGACTTTGAGGGGCTCTGAACAAGCAAGACCAAAACCAAGACCAAGACCAAGACCAAGACCAGACAATATATAATCTACTTACTAACATGAAACTAAGTCCACCTAAACAAGACCAAGTCATGACCAAGACTGGAAGTCATTGTGACATTGAGACCGTTATAAGACAAAGACTTTGAGGGGTTGAGACAAGACAAGATAAATTCCTGACAACATATATAGTCTACTGGCTAACATGAAGCTAATACTTGCCATATCTCTTTGGGTGAGGCTGTCTCAGTACTCATACAGCTGTCTTTTCTTTTGGATGCTGTTTCGCAGATCAACCCTGATCTTTGTGTTTTAGCTAGTCATTAATTTCATTACAGAAGATTCATCTGATGTCTCCTTCTACTGTTGTAAGTTATTGGTTGCATTTAGGCAGGAAGTTTTACCTCCAATCACAATAATAATGTTAACAAATAAATCAGACATTAATAGACAGGGAATTAAGTGGTATCACCGCAGATGTGGTCTTCTTTGTCTGAGACAGACAAACCTATAACAATATGGTCCAAGACAAGACGAAGACCTTCAAAAGTGACCTAAAGTACTTCAGCTCTGGGCTTAGCATCACTGCATTACATCATCATTCAAGTCTAAACATACTCATCAGCTCCCTTACAATCGTTCATGTATAAAAATACATATATATATATATATATATATATATTTTTTTTTTAAATCATTAATAAAACCAATGAGATCTATAAAACAGACACAACCAATATTGCAAATATTGCACATTGTACTAGATTATTGCACATTCAGCAATAAAGCTGACAGATATTGTACATGCAATGTTAATCCCGCTCTGTGGCTATGTAGCCTTCCATCAGTGCAGTATTGAACTGCTGCTGTTATGTGCTATCTTAATGGAAAATGGAATAAAACAGTTTTTATGATGGTTCAGTCTACATTTATGAACTCTAAACTCTAAACCATCATCCAGATGGTAAGTGATTGGTGCTGCCTGCCACAGTTCCTTTATTGGATTTCACCAGTTTGGTGCCAAGTTGGAAAAGTTCATATTCTACTTTTAGTAGCTTCAAAGTCCATGTATTTAAAATTTTAAAGGGCAACTTAGCATTCTCTGAAAGTCTTTGCTGACTTCGAGTTCACTGTCAAAACACAAAGATTCAGTGTTTCTGTCAGAACTTTATTCTTGTCATTGTGGAAAAGTCTCTTACGCAGCAGTTCGACCACAGTGAAACACTAAAATTCTACTGAAACCCACATGAAACAAATTATTTGCTGATCAACAGTCGGCAGGGAGCCACACCACACCCGTTGCTGCATTCAAATGATGCTGTAGTGTAAAACAGTTGTCTGTTTATGACTGCATGGGAGTAGGATTGGCTCAGAGCAAATGCCCAATTGGCAGGACAGTGGAAGCACTGCGGACAGCAAAAAACTGCTGAAACCACACAAATCCTGGTTGCACATCATCTACCTTTAATCCATCTCCCTCTGCACAGCTCCAGGGCCATTTGGGCCAGCGCTTCCCAAAATTAAAGCTGATGTATAATCTATTGGAGATCCTTCAGACAGGCTTTTAGAATTCTACTGGCATCTGCTGTTAGCTGCAGGTTGCTAATCAAAAACAGGAGCAATACTCCATCTGAAGCAATGATGCTGACTTTTTTATAGGATATGCTGCTACTACTGATGATGTTTAAATAGGACCCCTGAATTATTTCATTCACTTCTTCTCCTGTTTTACCTGCACGGTTTTCAATCCCAGTGCACACTGGGTGGGAGGCAAGGAAATACAGGCCCACCACATGGCTAACACAGAGAGACAGATGTTCACACTCTGATGGGCACTGTAGAGTCAAGAGAAAACCTGTCTGAAATTGTGATTAACGTTAAAGGAAAACTAAAAGGTAGAGTGTTGGTTAGTCATGGAATCAGTTACTGTGTTAGGATAGGAAAAGGTTGCCAGATCTGAAAAAACTTTCTTGTTGAGCCTTTCTTGTTAAAATAACTCCTTTAATATAACAAAATAACTCCTTTAATATATAGTTAGGATGAATAACTGTGCCCAAAACTTTAGGAAAGTATTTAATACCTCCATCCAAAAATCCTACAGCTGGGGATAAGTGCAAAACATCTGGCTGTGGGTGCTCATGGTCACGCCGGCATCTTAGGCATTACTCATTTACTCTTGAAAAAAGTTTTACCAATATGCTACTGGTCAGATGGAGGCGGTGAAGTAATGTAGTATTTCATGCATGGTGCATATTGATGAGGAGTGAGGCAGACTGACTGCCAACTGTTCATGAGCCAACTTTCTCTTCCTATTGCGCCTGTTTAATGTAGTCTGAGGAGGGGGTTGTAGCTAGGGCTTGAAACATACCAAATAGACACAGTGCAGGGCAGATGCAGTCGATCAGTGTTCAAGAGTTCTTCCATCCAGCTGTCCAAACTTAAATCTTTTCCAGTATAACTGGACATCTCCCCCAGGTCCAGAGATTATGTTGTTGCACACAGTTTAAATCAATGCTGCATCAACAGCTGGACAACAGTTGATACTTTGGATGGTCACACCTGGATGTAAAGGTCTGGTCACTGAAATGGATGGAAGCAGACTACCACAAAACATACTCAGACGCACCTACAGTACTTGAGTGTACATTTCTTGTCTTTTGCTCCCTGGTGGTGAAACGTGCTACCAGCTTCTACCAGATCAGAAGCGTCCCTCTCTACCTTCAAAAACCTCCTGAGGACACAGCTCTTCATAGCTCTTCATAGTGTACCTCCTCTCTGAGCACTACAACTGGACATGTTAAATCGATCCCCCTCTAGAACTGTCACTTGATTCTATGGGAGTAGTACTTACTGCTGCACAAACATGTCCTTGTTGTTGTTCCTTGTAAGTTGCTTTGGATAAAAGCATCAGCTAAATGACTAAGTGCAAATAGAAATACATACCTGATAAATGTTACACAATTAAAATATTTCAGAAGCATTTGTTACTTCTGTAAATGTACACATTACCAATGATTTATATTTCAAAATAACAAAATGATATATGTAATATGTCTTACAGGTTGTTGATTGAAGCCTTAAAAGCTAAAAGGTTTAATCGCTGTCTGTTTGCTGTGTTTATTTGCAGCAGCAGTAAATTGGTAAGTTCAGAATTGGTGCTATAGCTAACAGGCTAAATGTGGTAGCAGTTGATATGCTTGTGACGAAAGTGAAATAAAAACAGACTTTTGAAAACTTCTGAAATAAAATATGATATCCAATAAAATCCAGTGATTATGGAAATGAATGATGAAATAACATTTCATAAAAATGACTTTGAGTGTGAAGGATTTCTTCAGTATTTCACAAATTATCAGTTTATTTTTATACAATTTATTCATATGATTATATATTTCATAGTGTATTTTATAGCCTGAGATCTTTTCTTTTGTTAATTTTATTACTCTCTCGTTATTCTTTCCTGTCTGTTTTTATGACTGTCAGCTTTATTTTTCTTGCTGTCTCATGAAATCACCACTTTTCTGTCTCCCTGAAGGCAACTTTATTTGCTTTTTATCAGGTGTCCACACAGGCCAGGAATCAAATGTGGGTCCTTCCTGTCATGCAACTTCCCATTGAGCTACAGTGTCCTAGAATAGCATCATTTGTGCATCATATTAATTGCACTTGAACAACATCTATTCAGTTATGTGCAATGCTCACGAAAGAGCTGTGTTTTGCAGAGTACCTGGGAAAATATCCAATTTTTTCTATTATTCTCGCAGCTACAATTTAACGCTTAGTCCATCTGTTTATGTAAAGCAGTCACATCCCATACAATTTTCCTCCCTATGTGACAAAGTCTGGCGTGAAATGATAAAATGTGCCCGCCCAAGTGATTTACAGTGTTTTTGAAAAGACTCAGAGGACAGCCGCAACATCCTGTCTCTTCATTGCCTGATCCTTTCCCCCCCTGCCATGCCCCCCTGCTATCTGTTGGCCAGGACATGGCTATTTCCTTCTCTTCATTTGTTCCATCACTGCATGACCTTTTCTGTGGCAGTTAGAGGTAGGGTGGCTAAAACGCAAACTTTAAAAGGTTAAAATACAAGTGCAGCCTCCTCGTCAAAATGATAATAAAGGAACAAGACACTGACGGGACACAGGAAGTGTCGACAAATTGTTGTTTGTTTTGTGATTTGGCAAGAATAATTTGCTGGATGCTGATTATGCCCGTGCAGGTTTTCCAGATATGCACGGAAAGAAGGTGACACACATGCTTTGAGAAAATGACTGATGGGATAACATTAAAACAAATTAGATTTTCTTTTTTTTTAGCCCCGCAAAGGAAGCCCTTGACTGATAAGGATAACTACACAGCAGATCCTCTGGTTTCAGAGATAATAAAACATGACCTTCAAGACATTTTTAAAGAGACCAAGAACATGTTGAAATTTAATGTAATTTTATAGGAAGTTAACGTTTGACCTGGGCATGAATTCTCTTAAATCATGCTGCTGGAGGACTGAAGTTTTCCATCTTTGCTGCTCATTCACACAGACAACACTGAGATGCACAAATGTTGTTTATTTTTGGTGCTGCACTTGCTGCATTTTAAGCCCTGGGCCATCTGTAGCCTCACCCTACACGTATCTGTGCACCATTGGGGGTCAGAGGGGAAGCCGCCTGTCATGCTCAACCATGCATGTGCGTCTGGACAGGTCCAATGATTGCAGAAGGCAGCACAGCTCCCTCGCAGCTGCACAGGAAACCAGCCGTGGCATCCTGAACCTCAAGACCCCTGCCCACATATGGGTACACAACAATAATAAAAACAGCCTACTGACACTGACTCCAGCAACATCTTTACTCTCCACGGACACTGTGAGGAACCAAAAAACTAAACAACCAGATTTATCATCAGTAGATGATGGTTTAAAAAAAGCAGACCACGCCAACAACCAACAACAACACGCTTCAAGAGATTCAATTAAATTTGAAACAAACATGAAACAGAACTAAACAAATTATAAATTACTCACAAAACACACAAAGTAAAGATGAAGCATGAAACAGGATAAAACCACTAATAGTACTCCATAGTTATTATATAGTTATTTCCATAGTGGTTCAGCCCCAAATCATGACAACAACAAAGACTGCTATGTCTCTGTAAATCTACAGTGTTGTGATATGCAGATATAATATTAGTCGATACAGTATTATTTAGTGTACAAGTACAGATTGTACTCAAATACTAAAGGAAATTTAAAGAAAAAGTTTTTAGCCCTCTTTTTCAAAACTTTAGTAGATCTCAGAAGATCTCACGTCATCTGTCAGGCTTACAGGATTTAGCACCAAAAGTTCCAAAAAGATCTTTTGGCCAAATTTTGAGAAGTTCTAGTCAAAGTTCAGATCAAACACGTTAAAAAAAAAAAAGTATGCTGGTACTTCATCATTTAGGGATTTATGCAAGATCATTATTCCTGCTAGCAATGTTGACCATTGTCTTGTAACTATTTGTATATAGAATTCTAATTATTTGTAACTAACTCACTGGTAAGTAGGCTGTTGAAGTGAAGTTTTTAATATCAGCATGTTAAGAGTGTTTAAATGTAATTATGCTGGTACAATGAAAATAATATCTGAAACCATTTTATGTAGTACATCGTAAAATAATAATACCTACTCAACGTTTTTTGTAATCACACAAGAACAAAGAGTGTGTATAATGTGAATAAACAATAAAGTGCTGAGAAACTGTCTGAATAAGTCCCTTCTGTTCGCCTTATACACTTGTCACTGTTTTTTGTACACTGTCAGTTCTGTCTGTACTGAGCGGCTAATGGATAAATTTGAGTGGTCTGAGTCATGTGTCCACACACCCACACACACACACACAAACGCTTAAATGAACTGTTTCCTTTTAAGTGCTTCTTCTCTCAGTATTTGCTCCCTCAGAGGCTGGCTCTTATTAATGGAAGGTGATGTTGTTTGTAATAAATGTCATAATTATCTTCATATTTAAAGTTTATTAGAAGCTTTCTCATTTGAATTCTCAGTCAGGCTGCTTTAATACATGTGAACTGAGGGGGAAAAGGCATTTCATTATTTGAAAAAAAAAACTATTTTGTTCCAGTCTTTTTTGTGATGAAGGCTTCACAAGCCTTTCAGTTTCAGCTCAATCCTCTATTTTCACCATCCAGATACTGCTGCTGTCAATATGGTAATTTTGGCGTTAGCCTATAATCATTCAAAGCATCACAGCAAAAGAGTACTCCACTGATTTAGCATTGTACTCATACAACAATCAACGTAATTGCAGCAGAACAAGTGATATCATCTTCTTTATTACACAAATTCTTTTCTCTTGTCAAAACCTGACACTCATATTACCCACAATGCAACTTGACCAAAGAAAGTTCAGTCAGAGATTCAGGTGTGTTATGTCATGGCTAATGTAGACTTGAGTCACTAGCCTCGAGCTGATATGAGGAATGTCCTGCAAACGTCTGATGAGCTCACTCCTTTTTATTTTGAAGCTTGTAGTTTTCAGCCTTCAGCAATGCTGACTCACCTGACTTGAGGTATAGAACAAGCCAAAAACTCAACATCTGACAGATTTTCATGCTATTAAGTTGGCAAGTTTGTATCATCTATTGCATCATCTATCAGTCAGGGAGCATCATCAGCATTTGTTTGGAGTTATGTTTCTGGCCAACTTAAAAATGCAAATCCATTATTCACTTTCTTTTTGGGGGCGATTTGATCAGCAAATTTCTGGCTCTTTAGCTTGCTCTTGCATGCTCACTAGCTGGCATGGCCTTGCATAGTTGTCTGACTGCTGTTTGATGCTGGGCAGGTAGTGTACAGTGGACATTTTAAGCACCTTAATCGTCTGGGAACAAACTAAATGAGAGTGCAGTTTGTGTTCGGGCTTGTAGGTGGAATAAAATTCTAACAGAAAGCCTGTGGTGCACACTGTGGCTGTGGGGTTTGAAAGATGTGGGTGTTACCAAACAGGGAGGGTTTAACAAAAAGATGTTATTGAGTTTGGGAGTTTGAGTTGTGGAAATTTAGGATAAAGCATTTTTGGACCGTTGGCTGAGTCCATTTTTAATATATCTCTTGTGAGTGCTCCAACTTTATGGAGGTGCAATACTGAATCTATGAAGTATCCCTTGAAGGACCTGATCAAGACAGCAGAAATGCTTACACTGACATAAAGAAGTTGAATATGATCTCAGACTAACCTAAGGAACAGCTTTCGTTCACATCTTTTGTCAGTGTCTTTTAAACCATTTCCACCCCATTGCACTACCTTAGGAGATAAACATGGGATAGCCTGAATCTAATATCTAAGATCAAAAGCCATACATGTCCTAGAGTGGACTAAAGAGAGCTCATGGTGTGTGTTATTGAGCATGAAGCCCTGTGGTCACAGGAATGCTCTGCAAGTCATTTTGAAGATTTCAGGGATCATTGAACTTTCAAATACACGATAAACGGATGAAACATCTGTAAAAACCCTCGATATAAAAACACATTTATACCGCCCTCCTTGTGCCGCTTCACCGGGCTCATGTAGCAGCTTTTGTAGAAGCAGAGAGCAGCAAGTCAAACACAGGTTAGAAAGTTACTGACTCATGAGCTGACACATGCCGTTTGCTCTCTCGCTGTGTTCACTCAACTTACGCACACTTTCAAATGACCTATAACATTGCATCGCAGTAGCACAGGCATTTCCAGTGAAATCCTCTATGGAAATAATTTTACAGCTTGCAGTGTTTTGGCCATAGAAGGAGGACTAACAGTGTATGGAGTAGAGGGCATGGATGGGTGCCCGGGTCCCACAGCTGCATGGCGCTGGGGCACAGACAGCCCTTCTCTCTGGGGCACATTGCTCCTTTTATGCCGAGCACACTGAACCATTGATCTGAGGCTCACTCGTCTCCGCTGCACCAACACAGGTCAGGTCAGCACAGACTCCAGCAGGGCTGAGTGAACACAATATCTGACAACACCTCGCATGCAAACACTCATTTGGTTATCGCCTGTCAAAGAAGGAGTAATTGAGGAAGTGGGAGTTCAAAACGATATCTCTGTAACTTCCAAGATTTTATTTCACAAAGACTAAAGACAGCCGTGCATAAGTTGGCACACAACATGAAGCTCAGTATGTGATTTAGATGATTCGTTAGCATACTCAATTATTAAATCTTTGATTAACTGTGCCAAATTCAGTGAGATTTAAGATAAATAAATTATATCAGTTAGATGTGCACACCTCACCTCTGATACCTCTTTAAATTATTTTAATGCTACACTGACTTGTAATACAGTCAATAGTGCCATGACAGTGCTGTCATTCCCATTCTGTGTCCTGTACTTGTCCACACTATGTAACACTCAGCAAATGGGGAGTCAAGCTGGAATGGGAACCAGAACCAGAGCCAGGTGAGGGGTCAATATGTAGCCAGGCTCAGCAGAGAGGCAAAGAGACTGAAGAGGATGATGGATGATGATGAAACCGAGCTGGGCTTCCTGCTGTTGGACTGGTAAGTAATATTAGCTTGCTGCTATGTCTTGTGTTGTTGCAAGTGCTTTGATGTTTGCCTGTTGTTGTTGTGTTCTGTGGCTCTCGCCACTGCCATGTTGGTAGTTCTGACTCTACCGCCTCCTGGCCAATTTAAAAATCCAAATGATGCCTGGGTGCTCAAACAAGCCACCTGTAATGGCACCCACCTGTCAATCAAAATAATCATGCTGTTAATTATGCATAACTTTAAGCCTTAATATAATTTGAACAGGTGAGTTAAAAAAAACAAAAAAACAATTCACCCTCAGTACAAACCAGGCTGTAAACATGTTTAAACATGTTTACAGCCTGTACCTGTACCTATAAACATGTTTAATTCTGCTGTGAAGTTGGACATTTTAACATGGGGACTTATGGAGTGGCATGTTGTGTACCCAGCCTCAAGTGGGCGAAGGAGGAACTGCAGTTTTTGGTACTTCTGCGTTAGCTTCACTTCATAGACAAAAAGGTTGCTGCTTGGTGCCCAGCTGTCCATATTTATAACAGTCAAGATATTGCACTCTAAAACTGGGGGTGATAAATCACACACATTTCAACTATTTCTAATGTACTGTCATTTTAAGGCATCTTTATAGATGCATCAACAAACACAGACAGTGTTAAATTATTAAAGACAAACTGAGGGAGCATAATGTTGAGCCTTGTAACCATACCATAGATTAAAAGTTAGAATGGAATTTATAACACTTGTCCTGAAAATCCATGTTAATCGACGTGTGCATAATTTTTTATAGGTCTGCGTATTAGCTGTAAAACTTCACATGGCAAACTATCAAATCTCAAAGTTGGTCAATTCTCCGCGGGGCAGAGTTATTCCAAACTGTTTCCGATGAAAAAAAAAAATCAATCAAGCCCCCCACCAGTCTCTCTTTCTTTATGTGTCTCTGTCTCTCTGTGGTCAGCTATCACTCTGCTGGTCCAGGGTTGCCTGATTGATATTCACTGCACTTCTCTGCTGGCTAATGCACTGACGAGTTTACAACCTCAGTGGGAGGAAGCCTGCCAATACAAGGCTGGGGCTCTTTTATGGCTCCGCAAAGCAACTTTTCAGTTTCCACTATTTGCTGTCCCTGCTATGTCCTTCACTAATGTGTGAGTGTTTGGAGTGAGTAAGCCTTGATTTAGCACTTCAACAACTGAAAAACCCTTTTGATTCATTTAGTGTGCCATGGTGTTTTAAAATGATCAGACTGAGATCTAATCTGTTCTCTCAATTTTGCTAAAAGAAAACCTGCACGGGAAGTGTGATCTAGTTTCATGGCAATGTGACATCATGATACGAACAGCGAGTTATAAAATATTAACTGACCTACATAGCAGGAGCATATTCAAGAAAGAGCCACATGCATTTAAAATATATGATTCAGATATGCACAATACAGAAAATACACTGTATTCATCAGCATTATTACTTTAAATTAGAACAGCAGTCAGCCTGTCTGTCAGTCAGTCATTTGTTTGGTCCACCACTTTGATCTAGACTGAAATATCTCGGCAATTGCTGGATTACCATGAAATTCTGTTTAGACATTCATGGTGCCCTGAGGATGAATCCTAAAGACTTTCATTATCTGACTTTTTGTTTAGTATCTGTGCCAGTAGTTTTCATGTATCAATTCGATTCGATTTAAACAAAATTTCATAAAAATATTCATAGTTCCCAGAAGATGAAACATGTTCGCTTAGTTGACCCCCTCAATTTCCATCGAACACCATAATGAGGTATTTCCTTCCTCCCACTGTACAAAAATTCAATGTCAAAATATCCCAAATATGGCTGCTGCCAACTTCCGCTGGTGATGTAATTTGGAGCCAGAGTCTGCACGGTAACGAACAGGGTTGGGCCGTGGCATTGAGGTTCCCCCATGGGTAGGGCTCAGTTGTCAATCGCGATGTGAAAAAATTAACACATGGCCATACGTCAAGGTGATCAAAACTATCTAGAACTCTTTGGGAAAATGTATTTGACATGTAGTGACTGGATGCAGTGCAGGTTCTTCCATTCAAAGTGCCTGCACTGCATCCAGCCACCAGGGGGCAGTTGTCTATTTACAGCGGGTCCACAGTGATATTTCGATGCACTAAGCTATGATGGTAAACATTTTGCCTACTCAACTTCAGCATATTAGCATTATCACTCTGGGCATGTTAGCATGTTGACATTAGCATTTTGCTCAAAGCACAGTGGGGCAGCCTTGCAGAGCTGCTGGCATGGCTGTAGACTCTTAGTCTGGTTATATAAAAATACACTGATCTCATCTGGCATCTTCATTAATTGGGGCTGCAGCAGAGAAATGGGAAGGTAATGAAGGCATTCTATTTAGAGAAAGTCAAATTCATCCGTGGTAAAACTGTCTCTTTGGTGTCTTTTGGTGTGAAGTGTCAAAGACCTGAGTGGTAATCATAAGTGTGCTGTGTTCATTTTACCGATCTCCTACTGCATGATTGCAGAATACAGCTCAAATTAATTCTCATTTCCATTTTGGAGTCATTAATTTAAGAGGTTACCAAAGGAGAGCAACTAGAAACTGCTCATTTAAGCATCTCCCAGTGTTTACCTCTTCCCTTGAGTTATTTGATTACTCATTAAACAGTAAAAATAAATGAAATCATTTCAGTTTCAGTGGTGTAATTGCTGCTGAGTGAATCTTGCAGTCAAACATGGAATTTCATGGACGTTCATCCAGGTAAACACTAAGTGGTGACCTGACAACATCCATTTAAAAGAGATTTATATCAATTTGTCCACTGATAAAGCACAGACAGACTACTTATGATGTTACTTGTGTCTAGAAAAGAAAAGAAGAGCTGGTTTTTGTGCTGTTTTGAAGTGAGTAGGAGGTTGTCCTTGAGGTTCTTCCATCCTCAAGGAAAGAATAATGGATTTGCCCACAGTGTGACCATAGGGTGCCTATAGGGCATCTGAGTCATCCCATCACTTGACAGCTAGAGCTTTTACAACATCTCCTGCCCTTGTTTTACCTCTAAGATACAGAGTTCATGAAAGTTAAAAAAACAAAACTTCAAAATAATTTTGTTCTAAGGGTGCGTGACACAGCTTACAAATGCAAAACAGCTCTTTCAAAATACATCAGAGGTGTTGCTGCCAATATTTCCTTTTATAAACCCTGAGAACATCTGCAGCTGGTTTGGCCGCACACTGAAACTTGCAAATCTAAACAGGAACAAATAGACACCATTCTATAAAACTGCTTTATTGATTTGAATATATTGATTTCTGGACAAACAACAACAACAAACAATGTTTTTAGCATTTTTCAAGGTCTGCATTTTTTCTAAATGTCAATATTTTAACTGGGTAAGCATGAAATCAGGTTAGTAAGGAGGCTGGGTTTTGCATCCAATCTCTGCTCAGCCCTATATTGTAGGACTATATAAAGTATTAAAAATTCATCACTCACTGGGTCCATAAAAGTGCTTCCTTATTCTTTGTGTGCTCAGCAGCTCGATATTCAACACTCTAATGATAGCACATGTTTGGTTATTGGACCGGGCCATTTTTATTATAACTTCTTGTACCTTGCCTCTTCATATCTCTAACAGGATTATTATTAGTATTGTTAATAATAGGAAAGGTCTTTCTGGAATAGCTTGTGTGCTGCAAGACAGTAACTGAAAAAAAAGGAATAGATCAAATGTACAGAGACACAAAGTGTTCAAAAACAATTTCATGCATAAATTACGATAACCTCATTCAGGATATTTTCCCTGCATGTTTTAGGACACACACAAAAATAGGACTTCATTTTGGTTAAAACATATTTTTTGTTTTGTTTTATGTCCACTCAGGCGGACAACATGCATTTGAGTTTTTATTTGAAGTAATACAACACTGTTTCCAAACAGACTAGAAACAAAATGTGATGATGTGCGAGACATTGAAACCACATATTAAACTGAAAAAAAAACTTATCAAATGCTGAAACTGATAAACTTTGCTTCTAGAAAATACTAGAAAAAAGAAGAAGAAGAAGAAGAAGAAGAAGAAGAAGAAGAAGAAGAAGAAGAAGAAGAAGAAGAAGAAGAAGAAGTTGGGGTGGTGTTTAGCTCAGTTGGTAGAGCAGCCGCCCCATGTGCGAAGGCTCAGACCTTGCTGCAGAAGCCCAGGGTTCGAATCCGACCTGTGGCTCTTTCCTGCATGTCATTCCCCATCTCTCTCTCCCCGCATTCCTGTCACTCTTCAGCTGTCTCTGTCAAATAAAGCTTGAAAAGGCCAAAAAAAAAAAATCTAAAAAAACAGAAGAAGTAAACTCTGTACACAAGAGATAATGGTGAAAACCAACATCGGATGACCATGATCTTCAGGCACTCGGACAGCACTGCACCAAAAACAGACACAGTTCTGTTGTGGACATCACTTCACAGGTGAGGAACACTTCCAAAAACACTGACTGTGTGAACACAGCTCATCACTGCATCCACACACGACAACTCTCCTTTGTAAGACGGACTGAGGCAAAATGGAAAACTGTCCTGAGGTCTGATGAGTGAAAATTTGAAATTCTGTTTGAAAATCATGCACACCACGTCCTCTGGACTAGAGAGGAGAGGGACCATCTGGCTTGTTTTTCAGAGCACAGTTCAAAAGCCAGCATCCACGATAGTATGGAGGCGCTTTAGTGCACATGCAAAATAATATATATTATTTGAAAACTATAAAATAATATATATTTAATTCTATTAAACTATTGTGTCATCATATTTTATTGTTCAATACAATGCAGAAACACTGAGCAGATAGATATATTTTGTACTGTACATATTTTACATATTTATATAATTCTGAAGTTAATTGATTTAAAGTCAAAGAAGTTTCTGCTGGTGAACTATTCAACAAAAGAACAACAAACTCACAGTAATTGTATTAACTGTAGTTGATATATAGCTGACAATGCATAATGTCCAATTTAGTGGACGGAGGATTAATCATAATTTCCTCTCAGTATAAAATCAATAATTGGAAACTTGAACAATTACAGTTTTTATTTGATGGGACCAAATTGTATTCACCTGCAAAAAATCTCCTAAGATCCATCTCCTGTAAAATGACTGGTAAAGATATTCATGACCTGTGCAGCATTTCTGGAGAAATTAGTGTTGCACTTGAAATGACTGACCAGTAGGTGGCCATGTATGAGATGACGCCCCGGAGTCCACTGTGGTGGCCAACGTACAACTATATCATCAAAACTCATGTAGATACAAGGAAGCTATTTGTCAGAGAGTTTAAATAAAGACCAATATAAAATAAATGTATCCCGTGTGAAGTTAAAATATGTAATATAACATGAAACTCTAAAATGATCCAATAGAATATAAATCACATTATTATGAAGCACTATTTCTAATATTTTATTACAATAACATATATAATAACAATTATTTACCACAAAGTCTTTAAATCAAGACCTGACCTCCATACAATTTTAAATGAGAACACCACACACACACACACACACACACACACACACACACACAATGCAGAACAGATTTCTCTTTGCATGACCGCCTCATTGAACAGTCTTTTACTGTTTTCAGCTCAGAACTTTACCACACTCACAAATGTGTGATACTGTATTGGCAAACACAAATGTCATTTCGGAGGTGGAAAAAAAATACTTAAAAAAAAAAAAAGAGTCATCAAAATGAAAGGATCTTTGTTATAAGAACAGTGTGGAGGCCTCGAGGGAAACAAGACCAAAATATTAGGGGGAATTTTCTCAGCAGATCCTAGAACAGCCGGCAGCTGTTGTGACTGCTATTTCTTGGTAACACACTGCGTTCTAAACATGATGGAAGGGGCCTTCTGCTCAGTTCATTCAAAAAAAAAAGTTTGACATACATGTAGAGGATTTATAGGTTGATACAATTTAATGCCATACTGCCTTCAGCCTCAAGAGGGCAGCAATGTACCACAGGTGTGGCATTAAGGTGGAATTCCTGAATTACATGTAACAAATGTAGATTATGAAAATAGCAGGAGCTTCACATAAGAGAGATGCAGATCCATGTGCTGTGAGAGGCTGAGTAAAGCTGATACAAATGTTCTGCACAGTACATTCATTCAAAACCTTTTCAGACTGGAATACCTACACTGACTGTCACTGATGGTTCAAATTCAGAACCATGTTCTTGTTGACAATGTTCAGGCAGGCAGGATGAGTGAAACAAAAAGGCAAAAAGAAAAAAGGTTCTCTGCTGTAAGTCTGTGTGTGGAAAGCCTGGAGGCAGAAGCACAACGATGGAACTGAACTCTGCGTGAACTCCTCCTCGGACTATGCTTCCACCTCCTCTCTAGTGAGCTGTAGAGAATCTTCAGCCTCTGTTTCATTCAGCCACCCCCCCCCCAAGGAGCACAGAGTGCTCTTTGTGTGTCGACACACATCCCGTTTTACAATGCTGTGTGTCCAAATGGTACCAACAAGTAAAGTGAGATCTCAGGTAGAGTGTCCGTGTGAATTAACTGACTGCTCTCATGTTACATTCTGGCCTTTTGTCACTTCAGTCTGTTTCACTGCGATGTTTTTCCACACAGGGACAAATCTATGCACAAAGTGGCACATATGACACGTCTTGTTCCATGTCCTGACAACATGTGTACAGACGAATAATGCAAATAAGAACTTGTAGGGCAGCTGATATTTTACATATCTGACCAAAAAAATTCAAATTCATGTTAATGATCTATACTCCTTGCCCAGGATGTTGTCAGCCTACGTTTGTTTAACACTCAGTAGTTTATATGTTTAGTTTTTGTATTAGTTTGTTGATTAATTGCAGTGTTATGGATTTATTTCTTTAGTTCTTGTCAAAGTCTTTTACTGAAACTACTGTATTCCACTGAGGATGATACAGTTTATTCTATAGCCCCTGTGAAACCACAACTTGTCTGTACAACTGTCCAGCTGCTTTGGAGGGGCTGTTTTCCTCTGTTTCCAATCTTTATGCCAAGCTAAGCTAACCAACTCCTGGTTACAGTTCCATATTTAGCATAGACAACAACAAACATCTTGGCAAGAAAGTAAATAAACATACTGTATTTCTCAAAAAGTGGAACCTTTAATCATACAGACCTGTGAGGCTGTGTGCAGCAGGGCTACACCTCTTATCTTGACGCATATGTTATTCTGGATGTGCCCTCACCATATTCTTCCCTAACCATTCCCACACACAACATCAAAACAAAATGAATAATAATAATAATAATAATAATAATAATAATAATAATAGCATCTGTTATGGGAATTTCTTAAGAATGACCCTTCAATAAGGAAGAGTGGATTTGAAGCATCAAAGTTTAAGTTGAATTTATTATTCTTGTATCTCGTTTAACAGTGCAACACACAAAAGGGGTTACAGAGAAGAAGGCTCCCCGAACAGCCTTGACAATTAGTTCTTATACACTCTCTAATGGGCTGTCTCGGACACTTCCCCATAGATACAGATAGCATCATAACATCATTCTCAGTTCTCTTTGTCTAAAGGACACCTCCCTGACCTGCCTCCGACCCATGCTCTGTTCTGAACTTCCGTAATTTATGCACACAGTTGAACTTCATCTTTCCCTGCCAGCCTCAGCAAAAATGTGAGTAAAGGGAAGTGCCCACAAGACATGTAAGAAATACAAACACACACACACACACACACACACACACACATTATATGATTTAAAATCATCTGAACCCCAGTATAATCCTAACTTTTATAACAGCATCATTCTATGTTCAGTCAAACTTTATTCCAACTTCCCATTCAGCATTTACAAGAAAAATACACATTTAATTAGCATTTTAACGTACATCTATAATGTAGTTGTAAGCTGATATGAAGGCTGTATTTGTCAACAATTACAACTGCTTTCATGATGTATATTTTATGGTATAGATATACTGTACATATTAACAAATATATAATAAATTATATATAATACAACTTTCATTAAATAGTTATACAGTGCTTATAAATGCTCCCTGAGGTGGGGTTAAAGTCAGTGTTTCCATATATTGTATTCTGTCATGCCCCCATTTCAGAAGCTGAAAAAAAGGCTCATACCCCCACCTCATTATTAATAACAATCTTTTTACTAGTCGCTTCACCTATCTTTTTTTTTTTTTTTTTTTTTTTTGTAACATTTTGTAATGTCTTCATTTGAATTGTGACAGTCAAAAATCAATTAAGTACCAGGAAAAGTGTTGCAGGTTGAATTTTGACACCATCAACAAACTCTTCTATGGAACACTGTTAACACTATGTACTTCCTGTTGTCTCAGGTGTTGTCTCAGTTCAAGTTTGTCTGTTGCACACTGAATTGACGATTGCGGTGTTTTACATGTTTTTTGTTTTTTTTTCCTTCTTGGTTGAATTGCAGGAGGAGCCTTCTTGTGACAAAAATGCCACAAAATGAATATATCTTTATATATATAAAACATATGTACAACTTACATTTGTATATTTGTTGTTGTGGAATTTAGCTGGTGTCTTCTCACAATACTGGTTACCCCTCTCCTTTCCCTACATAGCCAAAGTGGCGAGAAGTGTCCAGCATTCTACACTCAGCTGCACCATCTGGGTACTTAGAGTACACTGAATTATGACATAACTAACAGTGTGAATGCATTTATGGACTCAAACTATCAAGTGTAGCCTACGTATGGAAGTATGTGAATAGAGATTCAGCAGTTTTCATTTGACTTCACCCACATACCCACATCTAAATCCTTCTGATGCACTTAGTTCTGCAGTGTTCTGCAGGCTGACTTTTTTTTTTATCTAGGAGGGCTAAGGCATGGTGTAGTTGTGAGTGTATGGAGGAAGGATCAAGGAACACTTATACATAATTATGTAATTGTCTCACTTGTAATGATCCTTACTCCCTGAAGTCAAGGAGCAGAAGTTAAGTGACAAGTTCAAATACAACTGGGCCATTTTGGATCAACTAATTATGTATGTGTGCAACACAGTGTTATATGTCACTGTTTATAACACAGGGCATTGGTCCTATACTGGAGGTACTGCTTCAAATAAAACTGGGGGGCATTAATGAAGAATATGTCCACTTCATGAAGCACTGCTACACAACTGCAGAGACCTTTAGTTACAGATATACAGAATATATATAACCACTGGAAACACGGGTTGTATCAGCCTTCAAAAGACAAACGGTTTTAATTTATTCAAAATCGTTTATATATCAGCAGAGATGCACTTGAAAGGTCAGGAAAAAACTTCAGGTATGGGAACCCCTAAGACGATCTCTTGAGGAGAAGCTGCAGGATTGGAGCACTGATGGAAAGGGGTCCAGTTAAAAGCCTTACGCACAGTTGCAGGTATTATTAGTCCTGGTCTAGGACAGGCTCACCAAAGCTAGGGTAGATGTCAATCAAGTGTGTCACAGTCTGTCCACGCCACCACAGAGTCCAAACACAGAGGCGTTTAATCAGTCAAAATATGGGCGTGCAAGGATTCCACTGCTCAGACGGCAGGTTTAAATATTAGTAGGCATAGCAACAGTTGCTAGGCAATTAGCCAGCACTCTTCACTCAACTCACCGATTAATCTTTCATGCAATAATTAAGCAAATTCCTTTCACAAAAACTAAAAAGAACTGCTCAGTTTGACAGAAACCAAAATTGGTGTTGTCATAGATCAGAAATACTTTGCAGTACTTTTAGGAGCAACTCTAACAAACTGGTAGAGACAGCAGAGTTCCCGTTTAAACTTCTCTCTCTTTAATGGTTTTTCTTTGCTTTAGCACGAAATGTGCTGACGTTGCACACGCTTTAAAAGGCATGACACCAAGCAGGTTTAAGCTGTTTCTTCAAGTGTCAGCCAGAGACAATGGACTGTTTTCCAAAGACACTGTGTACGTACGCACACCGCTGGTGTCTGGAAGCCGGCCAGCATAGAAGCTGAGCAGTTTGAGATTAAGAGCCTTGTTCAAGGGCACCTCAGTGGGGTTAACGAAGACTTATCTCAGACACAGGCCCACTTTAGAAATTTGTGATCACAGAAAATCATTTTAATTTGATTTGAACATGAACAAATTGTTTTTGAACAGTTATCAGTCTAGTAATGATGATCCAAGTGTTTATGTTTATTGCTTGGTATTCAGTATGACACAGGAATTAGTCCTCTGTGGATTGTTGATTATCTTTAATTGAAAGACGTGACAGAAGAGATAAATCATCCTGAAAATAAAACATTCTTGTTTCAATGCTCTGAATTTTGCATTGTTTTTCATTTTCAGTCTCTGGTGAAATACGTACCTTCAAATCAACTAACAAAAGCACATTATAATGACAAGTGTAGTTTACAACCATTACCCTCCGACTGCTCTGTCCACGTTGAGGGGACGGACAGTGAGCACAATTTTATTTTTCCATCACGACTTCGCTTTGTGTGCTAATGAAACACAGTGGCCTTTTATTCTCAGTACGAGGGAAATCGTTTTGTTCTGTTACACATTTGAACAATAGCAGAAGCAGAACAGACAAACACACTCACACACTACATTCCTTTTTCATATTTATGTAGAACACTTGCTTTTGTTCTGTCCAGCTGAGGTGTTAAGCTCAACTAGGAGTCATTGTCATGCAGATTTATTTGTTAAAAAGTTGCTCGAGGAAACATGTTTATGCACGTGTTTGCACGTGCTTAGTTATTTATGCATTACTCTGTCCTGGAAATTCATACAAGGAACTAGAAACACGGCATCAGCAACACAAAGAAAAACTTGTCCAACCACTCAGCTTTTCAAACTGTAGCTTGCTTTTAATGCAAACAACAGATAAGAACACTGGTCGTATTCTGTGATTCTGAAGAGATTATGAGAAAACTGTGATATGTCAAATACCAAGTCTGATCATTGTTGCTTCATGTGAGAGAGTCCCCCCACCCATTTTAAGTTCCTGATTGAGTAAGTAAATCAGATGCCATGTGCCTCCCTTCCTCTTTCACTCTGACTTGTTGGTAGTCAGACTGACACTTCCCAAACCACAGCCTGGTGCTTCCAAGCTACTGTTTCAGGTAAGACTAGGTGTATATTCACTGTGTGGGATGAAATTTACAAATTCTGGAGATTTTCTTTTTATTCTCAAAGATTAATCTCTATTTTAAATATTCTTAACAAAGGCAGATCCCAGTCTCCTGTCTCACCGATTGTGATTTTTTTTTGGGAAGGGTGTTCTTTTCAACCTCTCCTTCATCTCATTTGTTGAAAAGTGTGTGGATATAATAATCTGGCATGAAAAAAAATGCAAGACTATTGGACGCTTTTAGAAGCAAGCAGTTAAGACAAATACTATGTATTGAAAACGTGTGTTAAACAGCTGTAATACAGCTAAAGAAAGATGTAATGCTTTTGTGTATTGTGCAGTGTTGCTCATGTTTTGGGATGGACATTTAGTTGAAATGGTGAACTGAAGTGCTGCTGTCTTAGTATGTCCAATCAGTGTTTTGTTGTTATTGGCACTTACACACACTGCTAGTCACATGTCTTCAATTTTATCAGCTCAGTCTGTTCTTAGATGCGTTCAGAGCTGTTGCTCACACACAGAACATGCTTTTCAAGTTCAAGTAGCATTACCAAAAGCACAAGGAAGAATTAGTCCGATGTTTTTCATTCATCTGCGACTGATGTAAGTGAGAAGAAACAGCATGTGACTGCCATGGCACTGATACTGAAATGTTAAAACTGTATCTAGGAATGCAATCACTTCACTGTTTCAAAAAGTGCTTTTCCATCTGCAAAAAAACCCCACACAAACATGCATATTCAAAATGTTTACAAAGATGGTGGGCTGCGCCTTTAATATCAGCCTAATTCAATCATGTGGTCATGTGGTTTCTCCTGCAGCACTGACAGTCAGCTCTTTCACAGGCCACTAAAGCAGGAACCCCCAACCCAGGGAAGTGCTGCAAAGTACATTTACTCAAGTACTGAAGTTCAGTACAAGTTTGAGTAGTTCCTAGTTTTCATATTTCATATTTCATATTTAAATATATATGATGAGCTCATGAAATAAATATACGTTGTTGAAGGTTAAACCAGTTTTCAAACTTTAATGGCTGAAAAGCAAAAAGCAGTGTCTAGTTGGCCCCCTGTCACATTTAAGATGTCTTTCAATATAATATATGAGTATATGAGTCACAGGGTGTTAAAGGTGCTTTTATGTTTGATGATTTAAGTATTTTCTGTTGATAATAGGGTATTTTTACATGAATGTACTGGTATAATCAGAGTACTACAGGTTTGACTTCATTGTGACTCTTTTCACGTCTTCACATTGTTTGTAAAATGATTAAAAAACTACACACACAGCCAAAATCTTCAAATGTCTTCATCATGGAGAGTAGGAGTAGGTTAAGGAGAAGTCACTGGCATAAGTAATATGTGTTGTTGAGGTATGAGCTTCATCTTTGAGTGAGATAAATGAAGAACAAGGAACCAGTAACTTGTGAAAAAATCCTCGATTTACCACTTCATTGCAGAACAACAAACATGACAACTACACAGAAGCAGAAACTTGCTGGTTTGTGGTCATGGCCATAAAAAAGGATATCCTGTTTATCTCCCGACAGTCAAGATGTTCCTTTGCTGTTGGCTGGCTCTGGGGGCTTTGATCCCTGCGACCTTAAGCATCAATCCCGGGGTAAAGGTAGAACTAACAAGAAAGGGCCTTGAATATGGTAAGCTTTGCAGCACCAGATCTCCCTTTCAGTTGAAATGCAATGATCTCCACAGAATTTCATCACTAAATGTTCATGTTCTTTTGCTAGGCAGACAACTGGGGATGGTTTCAATCCAGAGGAAACTCAAAACCATCAAAATCCCAGATTTCTCAGGGTCACAGCCGGTGGCTCACATAGGCAAAGTCCACTACAGCCTGTCAAAGTAAGAATCAAACACTCCAGTGAATTCTGTTGGAAACTTGGACACTTACCACACAGTACCTTTACAAACAAGCATGTTGTTTCTTCCAGCATGCAAATAGACAATGTGCAATTACCACAGTCTGCGGTGGATCTGGTGCCAGGGAATGGTGTCAGACTGTCTATTAGTAACGCCTTCATCAGCCTACATGGAGACTGGAGGGTCAAGTACCTCAAAATAATGTGAGTGAGAAAAAAATGTCATCCTCATGTCAGGTTAGTGATATTTTCACTGCAGAACTGAGTGACTCCTCTCTCTTAACAGAAAGGACAGCGGCTCTTTTGATTTGAAGGTGAGCGGACTCTCCATCACTACAATCATTGCTACGAAGAGTGACGAGACAGGCCGGCCTGTGGTCAGTAGTGTCAACTGTTCAGCCACTGTCGACAGTGCGACCATCATATTCCACCATGGAGCCAGGTAAAAGAAACACTCCTGTTTGAACCCATGCGTTTTTACTTGGCAGGCGTGACGTACTGCAGTCTATCTTAATTCCTGTGTCTGCTTTATGTTTCAGCTGGCTGTACAATCTCTTCAAGAAATTCATTAGTAAGGCTTTGCGAAAAGCAATGGAGGAAAAGGTGAGGGCTAACCATCCTTATACTGACTGTTTTCGACAGTCACACTTCTTCTCTGGGGTTGTTTTCAGGAAGTATCTTATTCTACCACACGTTGGTATTTACATCCTTAATTGAAGTACAATACTAGGAAGTGAAACTACTTCATACTCAAAGAAAAGTTCGAATCAGTATTATAAGCTAAATACTGTACTAAAAGTATCAAAAGCAAGTGAGTGTTATGATATTATTAGATTGTTAATATTGATGCATCAATGTATAATTTGCATTTGCTGGTTGAGCTAGTTTTATCAACCTTTTTTTGTACCGCTTGGTAGTTTAGTCAAGTACTTCCCGACCTATCGGGAGCCTTCCACAGGGGTAACCAGATAAATCTGAGGGACTGTGAGATGATTCATGGATAATTTGACCACTTTGACCTTGAACATTTATTTGATGTTCAAGGCCTTGTTGGGACATGGTGGCCATCTACCAACCATCCAGAACCACATCCATCTGGACCATGGTAGCATGGCATTGATCAGTGAATAAAACTGTTGAAAATTAGTCATCATGTATTTCTGAGCCCACTGCAGTCATTTTTCCTTGTGGGAATTGTTTAAAGATGTCCAGCATACAGCTTTATGCACATCAGCATGCCTCTGGAGTATCCAGCAACAAGAGGTTTTTGGGACTCCTGAGGCACAAGCAGCTTCAAATACCTGTTTGCTACTCATCAGTGGTTTTTTCACACCTCGCTGATATTTGAGAGTCAGGACAAAACATGTCCCACATGGACGAAGGAGTCTTATTTATATCAAAAATAAAGAAATCAATAATGATCGACATACTCATAAAGTTAGATATAAAGGAATTGTGAATACTGATGTTATGTTTTAGCATAGATAATAACTTTTGGGGGGGATATTTGTTTAAATGTATGACCAGTAGTTAGACGGCCCACGTTATTTCTCTTGTCCTCAGCAAGAGGTCACAATATTCACCAGCCCCAAAAAACTTTAAAAACCTCTATAATTGTGAAAACATTTATATCAAATCAAAGATAAGGCTTATGAATAGTATTTTCAAACATAGTAAGGGAATAGAATGTTATTTTAGGGTTTTATCTGCACATTAATGTACATATATAGCATGCAATTACATTATTTTACAATGATTTGTAGAGCATGGGCAGGCTGTGGTCTGCTTATTGAATAATTTTCTTGTATCTGCTTATTATTGAATAACTTTCCAGCACATGTGTTGGAAGCAGGGAAGAAGTTCAATGTTGCTTTTTCATTTGGACCATCAAACCAAAAGTGCACCTGTGGTAATTTTGTCTTGATATATTTTAAGACAGGATCCATAGGCTATGTGTCCAGAATGCCACAGCATCCTGTCTCTTTGCCTCTTTCCGCCGTCATTAGTGTAATACATTCCAGTACAGTGTTATCTGGGACACATTTGTCCAAAACAGACAATCAGATGCTAAATACTGTGACATAATAGAGCACAGAATGAAGAGAAGCTCAGCTTTGCTGTGGGGTTCCTAGAGGAAATCAGTGTGGAAGCTGATCATTGAGTCTGTCAGTATCATACTCTGCTACTTCTTCTTGGTTATCACAATTTTATCAGTTATCACACATGCAGAGTTCAAGAAGAAATCCTGAACATTTGTGTTATAGTCTTAGGAATATTGTAATGGCTGTGTCTTATCTCCCACTACTTCCACTGGACATTGATTTTGGCTACACGAGCCAGTGTGTAGATGTTTTCAACATCTGGTTGTAGGAACACACACTGCACCTTTAAGATTTTACATCACTCAATAAATCAATCAGTCAATCATGTTAAGTAAATGGACATCTGATTCCATAGTAATATTCAAATACGTTTTTCATGACTTTTGTATTAAAGGAAAGCATGGCTAGATAAATTGTCACTTGAGGAGTGAAGGAGAAGAAATAGAGAGTACCAATAGAAGAGAAGAGAAAACTTAAACAGTGACCCAGAGAAGAAATATGCCATGCAAGCGGAGGAAAGACAGAGGTGGAAGAGGAGAGATCCAGACAAAAAAGTAATGCAGATAGACAAGATGGGAGACAGGGCACAGAGGAATCAAAGTATTGGAGAGAGGCACAGAAAAGGTCCCATGAGTGTGCAGTGCACGAGGAACACATCAGAACTTAAGATTCTTGTTAGGCTATTCTAATTATATAATTATATACTTTTAGTGTGTCTGACAGAGTTGACACAAAACAAGTTTTAAGGCAAACGTGAATTGGTTAAAAACGTTTTTTAACGCCAGCCTGCACCTTCACATGGTTAAAAAGCACAGATCTTTATCTACATGAATATATAAACTCTAATCAATATAGTGTAAAAAAAATAAACGATAAATTTGCCTTACACAAACCTTTCCTTAACACGCATTTATCTGAATTAACACATCTGCACTCTGAATCAAACACAAACCTTCTCACAGTTCAATTATCTCTCTTAATGTTTTGTGAAATATCCTGTTGTCTTACCTTTTGCAAGATACTGTACTAATTCATACTTTTTATATGCAGAAAGATCTTTTTGTTCCCATATTGCATGAAACCTGTGACTTGCTTAAAAATGTGGAACAACCACCTTTAGCAGTTTCCTGTTAATTAGGCTCACTTGGCAAACAAATTTACCAAACCTGTCTGAGATTGATACTGTCATCTAAACAGTCAGGGGAAGACACACAATTGAAAACTTTCATTGATAAACTAAAAATCAAATGTTTGTTTAATTGAAATCGTATTTGCTTAATAATGTGGAACACTGTAAAGGAAGTCCAGAGGTGAAATCTGTCCTTAGTGGAACTGCTACAACAACTAGCAGATATCTGAAACGTGATGGAGCCTCAGCTGGTCACAGTCTTCTTACGTAAGAGCTCACAAGCCAAAATTCTATTCTTTGTCACAATGTATTTTATTTTCTGAGCTTATTGAGTGTGTTTTATGTTAAGTGTTATTTGGTAAAGTAACTAGTTAGTTGTTCAATAAAAGTAGTGGAGTAAAAAGTACAGTTGAACACTGTATTTCTGTTTCCAAACAGTTGCATTCATGCAAACAATCTTCTATAGTGATACTGGATTGTTTCAGTTTGTTAGTGAGAATCCTGATTGACTCACTAACAGTCAAAATATGTTTTTCAAAGTTTAATTTTTTTGTTGTTGTTGTTCTCTGATGCAATGAGGCAATGAGTGATTGTGTGCAGATCTTAGGAGAGTCTTTTGGACTGAATCTAGCTAAGAAGTTAGGACTCTGGCACTTTTAGTTTTAGGATGATTTGTGAATACAGCCACTTTGGATAATATAAGTCATATGATACGAAGTGCTCACAGAGAGCAGGGACAACAAGGACAACAACATCTGTATCACTTACTCAGAAACAGAGTTACCTGGACAAAACATTCTTCAAGGAAGTTATTTTCTTGGCTGTTGGTTTGATTCTGAAGCACTCTGGATGACTTTTAATCATTGTTTTCTCCAGTCGGGAATCACAGTGTGACAGTCAGTGTCAACCAGACTTTCCCTGTTCTTTGTTGCAGATGTGCCCTCTGGTGGCTACCGCAGTAAATGATATGAACCCTTATTTGAAAACTCTCAACGGTAAAACATTCTCTCTTTATGTCACATACTTTGATGTTTTATTGATGCTGAATATTTGAGAGACTTTCTACCTTACTGCAGTTGTAGCCAAGGTGGACCAGTATGCAGAGATTGAATACTCCATGGTGTCATCGCCCACAATTGCTAAATCTTCCGTTGACTTAAGCTTGAAGGTATTAAATTCTATACCATTGCAAGGTACATTTTATATATACCTGAAGCTTCGTAAAGGAAAGGACAGTAGTGGTAATGGCACAACTCTTTTGTCTCTGCTGTTTCTTTGTTAATTAGGGAGAATTTTACAACATCGGGAAGCATCAGGAGCCTCCGTTCTCCCCCACAGCCTTTTCCATGCCGCCTGAGATCAACAACATGTTGTACATCGGCCTGTCCGCCTTCACCACCAACTCTGCAGCCTTTGTCTACAACAAAGCTGGAGCTCTGAGCCTTTACATCACTGATGACATGGTGAGCTTCATCCTCCAATTACCATCATGGATCTCCTTTCATGATGCCACACTGACCTACAATCTTTCCCTCACGTTAGCTCCCTAAAAGCTCTCCGATCCGACTCAACACCAGAACGTTTGGAGTCGTCATCCCGCAGGTGACAAACTTCACTGATTTTATAAGAAGCGATACATTCACAGGCAACCTTTCAGCTATACGTGTCGGTGTGTTTTCAGATTGCCAAGCTTTTCCCAGGTCTGATGATGAAACTGCTGGTGAAGACGGTGAAAACTCCCATCATCACTTTTGAACCCAGCAATGTGACAGTTCAAGCAACTGCCTCGGTGACAGCATACGCTATCCAAACCAACGGCACACTTACCCCTCTCTTTGTCCTGAACTTGGTAGGTTACACCTCTGTCATGATGAAAAGCCATTTGTGTGGTTTGGAAAAGCAATAAGGAAAACTTTCTCACCTCTTTGCAGGATGCCAGTGTCAGCGCCCAAGTGTTTGTCAGTGGAATGCGGCTGGCTGGAGCTGTCACCCTCAACAAGTGAGTCAGTAAAAAATAAAACAAAATTACTAATTCCTCTCAGAAGAGAAAAATGGAGTCAAAAGGTCTTCGCAAAGATGAACATCACTGTCCAATTTTGCCTAATTTGCACAGCATGGAACTGACCTTGGGGACAAGTTATGTGGGAGAGTTTCAGGTGAGAGCTGCATTTTAAAATGAGTCACAGTGTGTACCATCAGTACCGAGCTAAAAGACTAACTCCAACCCGAACCCTGCAGGTCAAAGCCCTCCACAGCATCTTCCAGATGGTCCTCAAAGTGGTAGTGATACCTAAGCTGAATGGTGAGTTCTTGCATTTTCAGTTTGTACTCTTGTCGTGTCATGTCATTATAAACTAAAAGAGCTATATAAAACAGAAAAGAGATGTCAAGCTTCCTGCAACTGTGTCTTAAAGCTGACTGTACATGAACTGCACACCACCAACGGTGGACAGAAACAAGTACAGTAGTGACTACCTGGTGAACATAGTGCACATACATAGTGGAGCATTTAGCAGCTGAAGAACCAGGTATTTCCCCCAGGATCTGGAAGAGGTAAAACGAGAGTGAATACTGGACTAACATTCACCAGGAGGGCAGAGACAGGACTACAAATAAATAACATTGCTCTATAACTGCTGGCTGTGTAAATAAGCAGCTGTTTGCTTAAAAGTTCATATCAACTTAAAAGTTGATAATATGTCAGCGTTGTGTTCACAACTTGTTTCTGCTGCCCCCGAGTGGTGAAAAAGAAATCAGTGATTGCAGCTTTCAGACTTGGTCACCCTTTTAAAACAACTTTGTATTTATTGACGTCATACTTATATGACCTCCTTGTACACCGCTATATTGCTGTCACTATTTTTATCATGTTTCTTATCTCCTTATGTTTGTTCAATTTCAATAGACTGCACTACTTGTCCTCATAGAGTAATGTTTATTTTTCTTTTGTGTTGTCCTTTTCATGTTTATTTATTTCATGATGATCTTTTTGGAACACACTTTGAGCTGCATTTCATGCATGAATCCTTTGTAATAACAATTTAACATGAAACCCCTGCTAATGCTATCATTATAATGTTTGCCACGTATGATTTTTGTGACTAGTTTATCTACATTTTGCTTTTTAGCTCAACTTGCAAAAGGATACCCACTTCCTACGCTTGGAAAGATGAAGCTTGTGAACACTCAGCTTCAGGTCCTGAAGGTCAGAGACTGAATATTTTTTTTAATAAAAATGCAAGCTTTTGAGTGTTTATTATGTGACATGGATTTTAAATGAGGCCAGAGAACTGGGTAGAAAACATTAAATGTCTAGATGATTAACAGACAGATGATTAACATAGCTGTCATTAACTGCTTGTTGTTGTGCTGTATTTTTCTCTAGGACTACATGCTGATTGGGACAGATGTTCAGTTCAAAGTTTGAATGGAATTTCCCCAGAATTCATATCTGCCACCAAGAAGACATGAAGATATAATCACAGTACAACTAACTGACAGAAATTTCACAGGAAAAAATGAATGATGTATGATTATTACCTCTCCTACCAGCCTGAGAAATATGTAACAGATACCCTGATTTTATCATCTTTCTGTTTTTCTATCAGCTTTCTTTTCTTTTCTTTTTTTAATGTGGACTGGGTTTTCTATACATGAAATGTATATGGGTGCAGTGAAGTCGTGTCCTAACAGTACACAGTCTGCTGCAGGACAGGCTTTGCATCTTTTTTTTATAATAACACACTCCTTCCAAAGCCGATCACAGCACTTTCTGATGCTGACTTTGGACAAATTCTTTCTCAAAGTTTTGGACTTTGAAACTCACGGAGCGATTCTACAAATGTGCTGATCCATGAGGTTTTACTGTGGTTTGGATAGTCCCATAAAAAAAAATGCCAAGACATCAATCAAGCACCACTTCAGACAAAACCAATCAGTCACAGTATTCTGTATTAAACAAACACACCCCAAACAGTGTTCAGTATCTTCAGCAGTTTAATATTACATACACATTGTATAAATAACATTTATAGGTTTCATAGCTCATTACAGCAGTCCAGTGTGACAGGAAGACAGCCAAAATGCAACAACAACAACAACAACAAAAAAACTGCGTGTGTGTTAGTTTTGTTTTGTCACCATTAGATGGTCATGGGCATGTTTCAATCATGGCTGCGTCTGTCGACACACGTTCATCAAACTGCTGTCTGGACAGTCTCATAATGTTTCGCTGGGTCTCCGAGGGAGCTGTGACTGACGGCTCGGCCTCTCAGGCTCTGGGAGTTGGCTGACGAAATCTATATCCAAAACACAAAACATCAGAGTGAATGAGCGACAGCAGAAACCTTTGAAAGTGTCAGACGATTTTTTTCTTGCCTATATTTTGACCTTTTTTTGGTGTCTCATAGCTCCATTGACATGATTTTATTAAAGGAGTGCTGAACATCTGAACATCTGGGATCGATTTTTTTAACACTTCCAAACCTGAGGAACTAACTGATGAAAAACTTTATTAACATTATTTGATTATTTAACTGACTTTTTTTTTTAGGGTGATAACATTATACATTACACATTACATACATTTTCTATTAACATTTAGTCTTAAGTATTTTTCTCAAACATTAAGACTTCATGACTAAATATGCAACAGTCAGTGTTTAAAACATATAATGAGGGATTATTGATTATTATTATTATTATTTTTGACAGTTTATGACCACTTCAAAACTAAGCTAATCTGCTTCTTAAGGACTGTGTGTGTGGATTGATCAGAATGATTTTTCTTCCCACTGAGTCCCGCCCACCTTGAACCAGTGAATAGAGCTCAGAGGAAAAAAGAAAAATGGAAATCTCTCTCTGAGCCAAACCTTACCTTCACCAGCACATAGTCTCCAGCATTGACCGGTGCCGTGTTGGAGTCTTCAGGCTGAACAGCGACATCTTCTTTGGGGAAAATCACTTTCATGTTGCCGTCAGTTCTCCCACACAGGTCCTTGGCAGATCTTTTACTTTCCTGCATCAAAAGATGAGCGGTGTTGCCTGATAACAAGTTACAGTAAACCAGTACAGGACTACTACTTTTAACCATGGTGAGAAATGTTGCTAATTACTGATTTAACTTCTGTATTTCCACAAAGCTAATCGACCCTCTCCCTCATAGAAACCAGTCCAGGAGTCTAGAGTCATGCTAAAAACATTGAAACTATGCCTCATCTCCCACGATACTTCTCAAAAATTAGCCAGTGTGATGTCAATCTATTCTAACAGAGAACCGTCTCTGAGTCAACATCCTATAATAATGATAATAATGCGTTGATGCGTCAGTCATGCGTGCAGTACTCACTCCCTCCACCAGGACAAGCTGTGTGCTGCCAATGAGAGCACCGTTGACCTTTGCAGCTTCCTCTCTGAATACGCTGATACACTCCTCCAGCCTCTGCTGCTTCACCTCTGCTGGCACGTCGTCTTGTAGCCGATGGAAGGCGTGGGTTTTCTGAGAGAGATAAGCACGAGGGCAGCAGCAAGAGGGATTTAAATTAAGATCTATGAGGAGACTGGAAAGAACAATTACTGAAAGATTTTATGGAGCTGTGCTTATGGTCATGTTCCTGGTCAAGAACTTGTCAAGTCTATCTAATTAGTATTCAAAAGATTGCAAAGTGATTACACAGGGTAGATTCATATTTCCATTTACTCTGACGTGCATGGGATGTTTAAAAATGGTGGAAAAGAGAATGTCCTGTTAAAACGTGTTTTGTGAATTTAAATCTACAGTTAACAGTCACATCTTTATGAAGCCAACTGCCACTAGCCGGGCTGGCGCTCTCTCCATACTAATGTCTAGGGATAACTTTTTGTTATTGAGATTCTACCAGTCAATTTCAGCGTCTAAGCTGAATAATGAATCTATTCGAGATGGCGCTAACCAGGGAAACAGTGGACAGAAAGAAAAACAATGACATTAACACTGCTGGCAACATATGCTGGCACGAATAGTGGAGATGTTTAATGTTTAAGGTTAGCCAACACGCTCTCTGAAAGCTCTCTGCAACATCCTCCATAACTTCACATCACAAAGTTTAATCCAGGCGGAAATGAAAAAAAATGATATAATAAAAACATCACGTATGATAACTCAACAACAATCAAGCAGGCAAGAGAGCGATCTCCCTCTTCATCTAAAATATGTACAGTCTCTTTATTCTCTTCACAGAGTTGACTAGCAGGAAGAGATTTATTTTCTTACTTTTAGGTCTGTCTAAATTTAAGGTTTTTTTTATATTTAAATTGTTTAATCAAAATTTAAAAATCTAAATTCTGGCAAAATTTGTCATCCCTACATTGTTTCAGTCGTTATCGCCCGTGCTTGTGTGATTTATTTTAATCCAAGCCATGAGCTTTCCTGAACTTAACCATGTAGTTGTACAAACCAAACAGTGACCACGTCACAAAGTTAACTTAGCACATTCTCTGGCCGTATTCTTGTTAACGTACACGGCTCATTTATTTCTAACACACTGAACGTTTTGTGGCGTAACAAACGACAAACACACAAGAGCTCACCTTTCTCATACTGTAGGCAAACAGGAACCCGACATTGTAGCCCACCTCTCTGATCAGAGACAGAGTCTGCTGGTGGTCGTCCTCGGTTTCGCCACAGAAGCCCGAGATGAAGTCACTGCTGAGGCTCACCTCTGACACACAAGACACGTCAAACCATGTTAAACACAGAAAATACACACACACACACGCACACACCACCTCATCAAGGCTTTAAAGTCACAGTAATTTTATTGGACTAAACTCTTTTCATTCTTGGAGATTAAAGGAAATTAAACCCGTTTTTTGCAGCGTACCTGGGATGATTGTCTTGATGTTCCTCACAAGATCAAGGTAGGCCTCTCTCGTGTAGCTGCAAAAGATAAAAGACTACACTTGACTACAACTGAACTGCTTTGATGCATGGTTTACTTTGCAAAAAAAGCAGAGTGCTGTCTTACCCACGGCGCATTGCTTTTAGGATCTTGCTGCTCCCGCTCTGGGCTGGAAGGTGGATCTGCTGACAAATATTCTTTCGCTCCGCAATCAGATGCAAAACCTGCAAACACCAGCACACAGACCAGGTCAGGCGGGCTCAATCAGCCCCATTTAAGACAGGATACTACACAGGCAGGAAAAACATAGGAATGCATGTTTAACAGCTGCAATCGGATTTAAAAGTTAATGAAGTGTATCACGTACCTCGTCAGGAAAATCCTTGGGATGAGGGGACGTGAATCTGATCCTCATGTCAGGATCGATGCACGATACTCGGTCCAGCAGATCAGAGAAGCGCAGACCTCCCTGTTTGGTCCTGTAGACGGTCTTAAACCCCCGACTGAGCTGGGTCAGGTCTGAGCCACAGAACTGTTCTTCTGACGTGTCCCTGTAGCTGTTTACGTTCTGACCCAGCAAAGTCACCTCCTTCACGCCCTGAGCCAAAACATTCACAACACACACTTGTTAGGAAGAAAAGTATTTACTCACTACACACACATACACATTCGTTTTCAGAGCTGAAGTGATGGTGAGCATCGACCTCAGTTCTAACTTACCTGGTCAGACAGCATACGCACTTCCTCAAGTATGGAGCTGACGGGTCGACTTCTTTCTCTCCCTCGGGTGAAGGGAACGATGCAGTAACTGCACATGTTGTCACAGCCTCGCATGATAGACCTGCCAGCACAAAGAGCGCACACAGAGTCATGTAGAAAGGAGACCAACAGGAGGTGACGTGCATGGCGAATAACCATAACTGCTCTGAACAACTCACACAAAAGCACTGTGTCCCTGAGGAGCATGCTGGACGGGCATGATGTCAGCGTAGGTTTCCTCTAACGACAGCAACACGTTGCTCGCCTGTTGACCTCCTTCGGCTACAGTCAGGAGGCGGGGAAGGTCCCGGTAGGCGTCTGGACCAGCGAGAACATCTACCAGCTTCTCCCGCTCCAAAATCTCCACCTTCAGCCTCTCTGCCATACAGCCTGGACAAACACACAACATTTAATTCACCTTTGTTCACCTCCGTGAAGACGAGTGCACACGAGTGACCTCACTTACCTAAAATCCCGATTTTCATCGGTGTGCGGGTCTTTAACCGTCTCTTCTTCATAGATGTTAGTTGTTGTAGTCGATTCCAAATTGTTTGTTCAGCTTTTTCTCTGTTGAGAGCCACACAGGCATCAGTGTTTGAGAGTTGGGTTAAACAGCTGTAAAACTGTGCCAAAAAGCAGCCGCAGGTTTTCATTTTAGTTTGAAGTGTATGTCACTTTGGGGGGTTTGTAGCATTCTCTTACCTTATGGAGCATGTTACCAGAAGGACAACGTCTGCCTGAAATCACAACCATCCTGTTAGTGAACTGTTTTGACACAAACAATGTTTACATCGTGTAAAGGAAGAACTCTCCCGTACCTCACTTAGATCAGCCGTGCGGTGATATCCCTTCCTCTGTAGTATGGACCAGGCTATCTCTGTGTCGTTCACGTTCATTTGGCATCCATACGTTTCAAAATACACTGAAATGTGAAGTAAAAACAGAGACTTAACATTTGTCCCACAACAATCAAAATGAACCTTGATGTCTGTGTCTGACCTTTCCTTGAATTGCCCATGTCCAGGTCCTCAGGAAGATAGCTGTGTGTGTCAGAGTCTTCATCTGCAGCAGGAGTCTTTGGAACTGAAACTCCTTTGATGAAATCCTGGAAACTTGGACCAGAGGATATCTGGGACTTGAACTTGTCTACACTTGTCCTCTTCTCTTTTGAAGTAACACTGCTTTTAGCCACATTAGAGCAGTGTCTGGGTCGGATCCAGTGTTGGGAAATTGTAAACAAGGGTCTTAAATTCCTGAAGTAGTCCATGCTTACGTTAGTTAGCGAGCTACAAGAGCAAAGACTTTGCAGCAACCTGTCGGATTTAGCTCTAACTTACTTACTTTTAGAGTTCTTTTTAGCCGACATGTTGTCCCTTGTGTATCTTAATGGATTATTGTTGTTTACGTGCTAGCTGCGTTGGGTAAAAGTCATCCAAGCACCCATGCCGTGTGTAGCCAAAGATGTTTTAACATCAAGAGAAGTGTCAACCTACTGCGAAGTAACGTTACAGAAACCTGGAAAAGGTGCCAAGCTGTCTAAAATATAAATGTTTCTCGGTAACAATAGTCTTGGGAACGGATTTGGAAATTCTCCCTTATAGAAACACATGTATGATAACTATCATGAAGGATATCTGTGTTTGAATTCAGGTGCACGCGCATCAAACAGACGCAGCTGGTCGTTATTGTTGTTGACCTTACAAACATGGCGTCCGGAGCTCATTTAGTAACTCACTCAGACAATTTTAATATTAGACTGTTCGGTTAACTATGAATGATATGACAGAAACAAAAACACTGTTGAGTAATTAAACCGTGTTCTACCTCTCAGCAAAGACGGAAGTAGATAACAGAGAACTGTCTTGATCGTGATAGTCCGTTAGCAAAATGTGTCCCCCGGCACGTACATCCTTTACGATCCGTCTCAAAACATCACGTTCCGCACGTCGACATGAAATGATTTTTTAAATAAATCACCAAAGTCTTTCATCAGTGTTAAAGTGGAACACTTATTAGTGAGAGATAAAGTTCACGTGTTGTTTTCATGTTATGGAGAAAAAAATCCAAGAATATGGAGTGGGAGTAGCACAAAAACAAACAAACTAATAAACAAACAAACAAATAAATGAATAAATAAATAAACAGTTTATTATTTTCTCCACATATAAATCATCCCAGTGACAGAATGTATTAATTCATGTATTAATGTCTCATTATCACAAGAAACACTGTCCGTATGTTTGCTGTTACTCCATCTGTATCACCAGCTGTTTAATACAATGTGTGCACAACATAAACCTTTAACACAATACAGTCTGTAGCCATGCAATACATGATAGTTAATGAAAGTTAATGTCAGGTTTTTAAAATGTGTCGGAGAGCTATTTAGTTCAATGAATTACAGTTTATGAGGCAGAAATGTGTTGTTGTTTTTTTGTTGTTGTTGTTGTTGTTTTTTTTTTTTTTTGTTATTGTTGTTTTTGTCCTGTCCATTAACAAAGATTTTCAAAGACATTCCTGTTCAGGTTTCCTTTGTCTATAGATGTGTCTGTATTTCCTTGAGCAATCGTTCTAGATATTTTATATTTTAATTTGCATTATGGCTATATAAGATAAAGATGATAATATATGGGTTTAAAAAAAATCACATCACATTTAATGTTTTCTACTTAAACCACATCTCATCCTATCATATAGATTTGTTTTGAATTGTGTGTTTACAATCATTTGTTTTTCTTTCATTGGTGTAATATGCAACCATTGGTTGTTGGCATTTCTGTGTTGAGTTATGGTGACTACGATAAAGCAAAGGAGAGAGCTCAGTGCAGAGAGAGAGAGAGAGAGAGAGAGAGAGAGAGAGAGAGAGAGAGAGAGATGTGGGAGTGACTGGGAGCTACAGGTTCAGTATAAACTGACCATGGATGCAGGGATAACAAACAGTACTGCTTCTTTTGTTCTTGTTTTCCTGGCAGTGAGAGATGATGAGAGGAGTGGAGGGCTCCAAATAAAGAGGAACTGAAGAGACACTCAGCGTAAATATCAAGGTAACTCTTATACCACATGTGTAAATTTACATTTTTTAAAAACATTTTATATGTTCATGTCTTCCATACATCTGTGCCTGCTGCAACTTCAGTGCCTTCTGCAGAGCGATGAGGTTTGTTGAGGGGAACTGTGGTTTCAGCATTTTTTTTTTCCTTCAATGTAATTTCTACCCCTGTCATTTATTCTGGCTGTCCGTCCTTCTCCAGAACAAGCTGTGAGGATGGAGAAATCTGCACTGCTGCTGTTTTGTTGCCTGGTCATGTCTCTATCAGGCTCCCCGCTCTACCCATCCATCAGGTAAGTCCTGACACATTTACGGAAACACTTCATATTGTCTTCATTTACATTGCGGACTGTTTTTAAAGTTATCTCACTGGACTGTGACCAGTCCACTCAGATGTTCAGATTAGTAGACACCTGACGACGGCAGCAGAAACGCTGAAAAAGTGGATGAAGATATTATTTTGAATAAAATATTATTTCTTTTAATAATATCCTGACAAATAATAATTAATAAAAACACACACACAATACACTGCATTGATTTTCTGTATCATTAAATGTTGCTAATCTTCAGAGAACAGCTGAAATGTTTAGAGAGCTTCACAAGTGAAATGAAAAACATGAAGTTGTCTTCATATTTACAAGCAGAAAATGGACATGTGTAATAAGATGCGCAACATAACACTGATTCAAGTGGCTGGCCATATCCATGCACAGAGCATATGATGTTTTAAACCTTTCACTGTTTACTTTGCATGTCAAAGCTCTGCCCTCTGCACTTGTTATGCTAAAAAGGGTCAAGATGTCTGCATTAGTCACCATGTTACACTGGCGCAGCACCTTAATCACAGTATCCTCTCACAAAGCAGCAGAATATATACAGAATATATCATGTGTGTTTTAAGATTTCATTTTTGCAGATTTAATTAAAAAAAAAAAAATCCCCACCACACTCAGTCAGAATACATCCACATCAGTGTGGTTTCATGTGTGTGGAGCTATTCAAACATAACACTCTACATTTATTTAGCTGATGTGGATGTTTCTCAGGTTCGGTCGGAGGGATACATCCATCCTGATGACATCCTCTATCAAGAATCCTGCAGAGCAGCTAGAGGAAGAGACGAGTCCTCCCAGTGAGCAAGCAGGGTTACGGTCAGTTTGTTAATAATCTACAAGACGGCTTCAAGGGTCAGTTTACCTCTAATGCTGATTGATTCTGAATTGTTTTGAGCTCGTTTGTTAAGCAGTAAGTCCAAAACTCAAGAATATCTGTAACTAATGCTCCACTTTCTGATTTTAGCACAGGACGCCACGCTGATGCCATCTTTACAAACAGTTACAGAAAAGTCCTGGGCCAAATCTCTGCCAGGAAGTTCCTGCAGACGATCATGGGCAGACGGCTGGGGTAGGTAGCGCAAGAGCTAACAAATGCTGTGTGTTTGTAGATTACCAACAGGAACATACATAATCCAACATAAATGAATGTTTTGTTTCCACAGAGACGACAGTGAGAGCTACGTGAAACGTCAGTCAGATATATATGAAGGGACGTATAAAGATGAGGTTACATCCATCCAGAGCAATCAGAGATACAGAGGAGTGCATGGGAACATCATGAGGCCCAGGTACATAAATACCACACATAAACACACACCTACATGCACAGCAGGGAGCTCATGGTTCTGATGGATACATTTATATTATACAAACCTGACTCATTAAGTGTCAATGACATGACATAACACTAACCTGAGTCTTTCCTCTTCACAGACTGCTGAGTTGAGATTGATGGACAAATTGAAGCTCCTTGCCACTGCATTGTTCATTGCCATCACTGCTTGTTTTCTTATACCTCAATCTGTTCTTTACAGATAATACAGAACAGATAATATAATGTCATTTTTGTATTGCCATTAAAGCTGTGAAGAAAACCTACAGACCAGCTAATTAATGTGGGAAAAAAGGGCACTGAGCAACTTTAAGTTACGCTGTGTGGTCTTGCTTTGACAGATACGATGTAACCTTTGCTTGGGTGGCCTCTGAAATACCAATTTTGAAGAATGGTATTAATGATTTTATGAACAGCATGTCATTTTAAAGTTAAGACTCTAAGACTTAAAATATCAGTGTGGCTATACTTAAATAAGCAGTACAAAATGTGAAAGTTAATACTTCTGCTTCACCCTTCAGAGGCAAATATATTATATATACAGTATATATTTACAACATTAAATCAATCTATACAGTGTTGGCTCTCCGTTAAAAGTCGTCTCGATCAGAAGATTGTTTCCAACTTGTCTTGATTATTAAGTCCAAACGAGGTCAAAAAGTATTATTCTTCAGGTGAAAAGAATAACAGGCAGGATTCATCAAAGCTGCCAGCAGATAGAGCTTTTATTATCTTGACAGACAAACAAAGTCATCCATGGAAAGACTGTTTTCCAGACTCAAATCATCTCCTGTTATACTTTTCAGTGTTATACGTCAATGACAGTCCTGCCCATCTTTCAACTTTCATTCACCCATAATGGTGTAAACACATAATGGTGAAAACACATAATGGTGTAAACACCTGCCAGGTGTTCAGGTTACTCCAGGACACACACCTGGCAAAACTTTGAGACTTTCCAATTTAGTGGTGTCTCCTTAGTCACTGTCCTGTAGCCATTTTTGTTCAGCCTGTGTCTTCCTATCAGTAAACTCAGAGGCCTCTGGGCCTAATGTATTGGGCCAAGAGATTTCTCTTTTTTTACTCTACTTGTTACAAGATTACAACATTAAAACCTAGCTGGCTTTACTTCTATATATTTTTAAAACCTTTTCTTACAACATTATGTCATAGATGTCTTTTATTGTATTTTTTAAACAACTTCATAAATGTTTTAACATGCCAAGAAGATTGTGTCACAATCATTTACATGCTTCTGGTACAATCATTACTTGCTTATCAGTTTTTTAACATGTTAAATCAACTTTTCACTAAAACCATGGTGCTCATTGCTTCATTTTTTTTTTTAAGATTATTTTTTGGCTTTTTCCAAGCTTTATTGACAGAGACAGCTGAAGAGTGACAGGAAATGTGGGGAGAGAGATGGGGAATGACATGCAGGAAAGGGCCACAGGTCAGGACTCGAACCCGGGCCAGCTGCAGCGAGCTTTCGCATATGGGGCGGCCGCTCTACTGACTGAGCTAAGCGCCGCCCCACAATTGCTTCATTAACAGTACTGTGTGCTCACATAAAATCAGCTTTACTCAAACCATAGTGCTCTTTACCTGATTGACAGCATTTTGTGTTCATATTGTATTAATTTCCACATACATCTCCCTTTGATTACTTCAAACCATATATTTTAAGAAAAGATTCAAACTTTGAAGCACCCATCGCTGGGCCTCTGATTAAAGGCATGACATTTTATACTACAACAGCTATAGTTAGAAGTTACTGGGTAGATCTTAAACACAAGACATGTAGAGCAAGATTAGATAATTAAATAAATAATTATTCACAATTTGTTGACACATATTGAATCATATCAAATAGTATAGAGAGTATTTAAAATGATTTCCACCTCAACCAGCTAAAATGTCTTAGACTTTAAGACTTCAGTAATAATTCTCCAGCAATACATATAATAATCTAACACTCCTATAAAAACTGAGCTAATCGGGTTCATCAGCACAGTGTGGACGTGGTTTTGTTGCACAATTTAAAATCATTAAATGTGTGCAGTCCTGATTGGTTCATGGGAGTATATGACATCACATTTTTCAGCTGAGCCCCGCCCACATCAAAACAATAAAGATAGCTCAGACAAAAAGAAAAAAAAATACAAGCATCTCTTACAATGAATAATCGAAACGGTTCTAAATTTACAGTTTCACAGTATCACTCACAGTAAGACACCAACTTGGGAAATATGTTTTCTAGAGCTTCATACCTCTGTTTTCTGAGAACTTACAGAGTCAGACTCTACTGTTAGTTATGAGTATTATATCCTGCAGTCTCATTTTAGCTCCAGCAGTGAACCAGCAAGGAACTTCAAACTAAATGGAATGTTTCTCATCTTATCAAGGTTATAAAGGTCTACAGATATAGGAGTCCCTGTCAAACAGATGCCACAAAACTAACTTGACTCTTCTTTACTTACACTGTTGCACTATGTTTTAATATTCTGTAATTGTACCTTATTCAACCTCTAAGCAGAGAGCTAGCATAAGTGTGGATGTGCAGGAATTGTATGTACTGTATGTTGGGTCACTGGCTGCTCCATGTCGCTCCTTACTGGCCATAGACTCTTATTTATAATGTAGGGCTTCAGCAGTGTCTGGTTTCTCCAAATCAAGAGTCCGTTTCAAAGTTACAGCTTTTTCTCATAACTCTCCAAAACCTCTGTTTTCCACTCAACCATTACTGTTTCAATCCTCAAACAACATGTAAGAGCTAATCCACCTTGTGAAAAACGAACGGGGATTCCTGTTTTTCATTTCTAAAGAAAGACGAGACAGTCAGATTCACCTCCAATTCTTTATTTCCTCTCCTTCATTACAAAAAACATCACATCCTCAATTTGCCCATATTTTATTATTAACAATTTAATCTGGGGGACGCTAACCGTGTATCAAACAGGAGGACTACCTCTTACCTCCTTCACATCTGATGCACCAAACAGGCAAACACACCGGCATAGTTAGTAATAATCAAAGTATCAGTGCTTCTGCCAATGGTTTTTAAATCAGCTGAGACGTGCCGACCAACAGCTTCTGTTATGAGGTGAAATGGGCACTGAGCGACAACAGAGAGGAATGTACAAAAAAAAAAAAAAGAAAACCACAAAACAAATAAAATCCATCAAGAAACCACGAATAAAAATACCCAGCTCACTGAGAAAACATCGGCGTGTTGGACAATAAGAAAACAAATCTCACAGGAAGATGAAGTGCAATGATCAGTAGCTTTACAGCCCTCACTCAGTACGAGTCAGTGAGCGTTTGTCCTCGCAGACGCTGTGATATTTCGATTTCTTCCATTTGGCAAAACACAAACGGCATGTTTTAAACTGTCGATTGGATTCTTGAACTGCCACGCCATGTTTAAAGTCTGATTTGATGCATCGTTGAATGACTCCTTGGAAACAAAAAAAAAAAAAATGAATAATTGAGCTTCGTCAGTCTTCTTTTAATTTTTCACCGTTATTTTTTCTCAATTCTGTGGAACAGAAGGAGAAAAAAAAGACAAACATTAGTTAGAACAAATGTAAGATGAACGTTTGTGACTTCATTCAAACACCTGATCTTTGCCAAGTCATGTGAAGGGTCTGTCATGCATTTTAATGTGCACCCTTTCCAGAACAAACAGGACGTTATCTTGGCAAGAACACGGGAGGGGAAACTCTCATGACACATGTCTAAGATCCAGACGAGGCATACCTTGACTCATGAACACAAAACATGTCACTCAAACGTGATGGCACAACCAGAACCATGGGTGTTAGACCACAATGGAGGGACTACCGAAGTGCTGGTATGGCTACGGCTGCGATGATCATGGTGAGTGATGAGTGTGAGGCAGGCGGGAGCAGGGGGGGGGGGGCAAGTACACGTGACCACTCGGGGAGTTAGAATGAGTGAGCGCCACACAGCCATGCACGCTACCAGCCATTATGGAAATGCACTATGGATGTAGTCTATGAGGGATGCCCTTACTTCAGCCTGGAAGCACGACCGACTCATTTGTTATAATGGGGGCTCTATCGTAGGCTCCTATACTTTGCCAACCTACTACTTTGCTCTGCTGCAATCCTGAAAGAGGAGTAAAGAGACAGCGAGGTGTGGATAAAGGGGTTAAAAAGACACAGGCACCAGTTGCAAGGAGACAGAGAGTAGCAGGAAAAATTAAATCAAGAGTCAAAAGTCTGAATCTGATTCAAGAATCAAGAGTCTGGGAATACGTCAGCTGAGGAACCATTAATTGCAATATTCTACTTAAGATTAAAAAGGGTTAAACAGGATGTCATAAGAGCGAAAAGTAAATTACAGGGTGATGTCGTGAGTCAGTGACACATGCTAAAATTGTTCACTCTGTCTCTTTGAGGGCTCTACATATTGATGGTGAAGAAATTGCCCTCTCAGATCATCACTCTTGAAGATCTCCCTGCCGCGCTTCTCTCCTGGACCAAGGAGGCATGAGCTCTCCTCCTGGCAGAGAGATCAGCCTCTGGGGACCAACCGAGGAGCTACTGATATGGAATAGGCACTTTTCCTCAGGTTTAAGAACTACCAAGAGGCCTCGTCCTCTTAAAAACGGGGTGGGGGGGCTAGGCTTTCTCTCTGGGATTAAGGACTCTCCAGGAAACCATTTGTACCGGGCACCCATCAGGAGACGTACCTCTTCACTGCTTTCTGGGCCAGCATGCGGTTCCCGGCGAGGAAAGTTACACCACCGATAATCGCCAGGTACTTCAGGGTCTGGAACATGTTCAAGTGGGTCCAGTAGACGTACATCAGGCCAAGCATGGCTGAAATGAAACAAGCAAGTAGGCTTGAAAATTAAAGTCCAAAACAACACCTCTGAATATTAGGATATATAATGTCATATAACGAGCTGTGTGTTAGTGAGCGGGGTGCTTTAAAGTTGCCACAAGATTTACTTTCATTTTCTTTATTGTACATTTAAAATAATGTGACACCTCGTATATACACTACAATTTTTATCATGTGTTTCCAAAGTCAGCCAAAAGTCTGTATGGTGAGAGCCACTTGGCTCGCAGCTTTTAGCTGACGAATCATCTGCGGGGGAAAACTATCAAGTGGTGCCAAGTGAGCTCAAGAGACATCTCTGGAAAAATCTTTTGCCAGCAAAGGTATTAAACACTTCAATTGACAAGCGAGGTGCATAAAAACACAGAATCAATGAACAACATGAAAAAGAAGCTGTCATTAGCGGTCTATGAGAGTGATGTTTGTTCTGCTTGCTACTGAACGTCTTTGTTCCCACAGGCTAAGATGTGGTGGTGGGTGGTACGTTGTCTGATGGGCAGCTACAGTAATAAACTACTCACTCAACAAAATTTCTAATTACACTCTAATTACTCAAAATAACCATCTGTATGTGAGAAATAACTTTTTACATATTAACATGAAACATGCATTAAATGCTCTCTGGTCATTTTGTGTAGTGGTTCTAGTCATATTTGTTCTAACGGTGCACTGAAGTAACAGCTCATGACATGGTTAAGCCACAAAAAAAATACTTCCCACTCATCTTAAAGTTGAAAGAGAAATTTATTCTAATCAGAATTATTCTATAGGAAAATAAATGATCCATTAACTCTCCCTGCTTTCATTCGTTTCTATTTCTGAGATGCGTCTTGTTTTCTCTCTGACTCACTGTGCATTGAGTGTTTTGTCAAACCGATTGTTGTTTGAGGTGCTTTAACTGTGCGCTCTGTCATGTCTCTTGGTACACAGAGTTCTGTTTTCAGTCCTCTCCTGCCCTGTGCTGGACTGTCACAGTGCGTCACCATTGTTACGTAATGGGGGACTGATGGTCTGCTGGTTTGTGTGCGTGATGAAAGGACGACTGTGGGTTTGATTGAGAAAAAATGGAATTGGATTTTATCTACCTGTAAATGAAGAACGCCCTAACACGGAGAGTTTCTGGTGATGCGTGTCCTCATCTTTCAGTGACATTTTATTAACATAATAATAACGCTTATAATAAAACTATTCAATTTGATTTTGAATAATGATTCATATTCCGTGTATGTGAGCAGTCAGTGCATTCTTTAAGGCTTGGTCCTTAACAGTCTCACAGATAAAGTAATTCATTTGAACTTTTAATTCTATAACTTTGTTTTTTTTTTTCCTACTGTGACTTCAATTCAACTAACTTCATGTTAAAGAGATGTTGTGGCTGGCGGCAGATTCCTGTGTGTGTAATTTCATGAATAATGCATCACTGAGATGAATTCTGATAACGTACAATGTCACAATGGGTCAATACTCCATTTACTTAACATCTTGAAGGGCAGCAGACGAAGGGGCTGCTGAACAATCGTATTTTTCAGAGTGTGCGACTCACCTGCATGTCCTACGTGGAACAGAATGGTACTGGGAGAGAAGCTGAAGTTGGAGATGTTGGCGCCGAGCTTAAACCACTACAGACGAGAGGGGGAATAAAAGACAATGACATTTTCATCCCCTGCGAGAGCTGCAAACAAAAGGGCTGAAAAATTGTTTACTACCTAACACACAATGCACTGATCCGCTGCAACAATAACTATTACTCAGCAGTGAAAATGCCAGGGAAAAAACACATACATCACAGCCTTTGTGATTTCAAATTAAAACCAGCATTATAATCATGCAGTACTGGAGCCTCATTCACTGTGTATGAAGGCTTCCTACTGAAGAGCTGTTCTGGGGGAAAAAATAGAACACTGTGCATACAGCAATAATAACAAAGCTGAATGTTCAATTAATAAAAAGCTTTTGATTAATAATGGAAGGAGGTTAGTTTTAGGTGAGTCTTTAACTAAGATGAAGGTTTCCATAAATAATGGTTGAGCACAACAGTTTGCAATCTTACCAGGATGAGCAGCAGCAGGAAGGGAGACAGGATGAGTGCAGTGAAGGTGTTGGAAACCACCGTGGGAGGCTTCTTCTCTGGTTCTCTGAATAAGTGCTGCAGAGAGAAGAGTGCGATTTAAGCTGCTACACTGAGCCCTAATTTGCGGCAATGGAATTTCTCTCTTACTAATAAGGAGAATGTGTGTATTACCTGGATCTCTGGTTTGGGTACATAAAGAGTCTTGGGCTGAACAGTAGCTGGGGCCTCCTCATCCACAAACTTCAGAACAACGTCGGCCTTTTAAAAGATTAAAACTCAAGTTTAGAGCATGATATGCTTGTTACAACTGTAAATAATCTCCATTAACCACCACAGAGCCTGAACTGAGGCTGTCACAATGCCAGAATTTTAAACCTTGATACAATATTAGAATGAAATCAAAATCAGCAGATTACACAAGAGGAAGACAGTGAGGTGGAGATTGTCCAATAGTTAATCGATTGCAGATGGTGCTGTTCTGGTTGTAGATCTGTTTTTTTAATGACTTCAGTACAATCAAATGTATAATTAACTTAGATTGTATCGTTTTAAACATGTGTTCAGACAACCCTACTCTGAACAAACACTCACCACATTCCACAAGATGGGATTCTCCAAGGTGGCATCCCCAACGATGAGATAAAGTGAATAGGTGCCAGAGATGGAGTCAAACTCTGATTTGCGTTCTGCTGTGTCCAACTCAAACTTGTACAGATTCTTGCTGTCGGGTTCAGCGACAAACACAACCTCTTGGCCAGTTTTCTGATTGTGCAGGCGGACGAAAGTCTGTGAAAGAGAAAATAAATTTTAAACAGAGCTCAATTGTCCTGGTCACCATGGTTGGCCGTTTTCATGAATATTCTGGTCAACCAGATGTACAACATGACTGTTGTATGCTCATGATTTCGTGATTACGTGTCCCACTCTGATTACATACCTGGTGAGGAGTAAGCTCCACTCCAGTGTTGACGTCAACCAGTTGGAAGGACATGGCAAAGTTCAGGTGGCTGTCTGCAGTAAAGGGGATCTTGGCTTTGGATGGATAGTCCACCCTGGGTCATAAAAAAAAAGAAGAGAAAAGAATTTAGATTTCTATCGTCATGCTGCTAAAGGATCAGAGAGAATGGCTTCACTTATCAGTCGCCTAACCTGCTGGTCTTTGTGCGTATGCTCTGTTCCTTATCCACCACAGAGAGGTCCATGTTAGTGACAGCCACCTCAGTGGACACCTTCACTTTCAGCTACAGGTGGACAAAGGCACAACACAAAGTCACATCAACAGCACCATAAGGACAGGCTGCAGCCACGACGTCTTACATCTGTAACCAGCATTATTACTGTTGTTACTGCCACCTCACCTCAACATGATTGGCAACCAGGCGGCTATCTCCGGTCACTGCAACAGTAAACTGGTAATATCCACTGGCTGGCTGGCTGGACATGAAGTTCAGTTCAAAGACGCCACTGAAAATCAAGAAAGAAAAGAGGATAATAGTGCATGTTTTATCAAAAGCAGGAAGTACTGAGGAAGAAATATTACCTACAAAAAGCCCCACAACTCAGTTATAGACAGATTTATATATTACATATTTATTTTGGGTTTATTTATTTATTTATGCAAAAATAAACAAAGTAGATATAATCTTTATTTTGTGGGTTGATCTACGAGGTCGTCAAAAGTCATGTGTGTACATTCCTTTCAGCTTTTGGGGTCATTTAATGGGGGTAAATAATGTGACACATACTCATTAAGCGTGAATGGTGCTTGGCTGAGAATGACGCTCTTGGAGGCCACTGCGTACGCAGATTCCACCAGCACGTTGGCTGAGACCAGAGGTTGAGACATGACATCAGTAACAAGGAGCTGTGAATCAGACAGAGAAACTGCATCAATATGAGCAGATTAAAAAAAAACATGCGTGGAGTGAAGCTGGATTGAGATCTGTACCTGCAGGGTCGGCTGGCTGTGGGACACTGTGGCTGGGCCCTGAGCACTGACAACGACTGGTACATGGAAGCGGTTGCTGGAGAGAGCAGAGGCGGCACTCGCCACGCTGAAGGCCTCAGAGAGAGAGTCCCAGGATTTCTTGCTGAAGATGGAGTTCACCAGCTGGATGACTTGGTCCTGTGGAGGGAGCATTTCCATCAGTTTCAGACGGATACATCTGAAATAACACCTGACATAAGGATAGACTTCATACCTCCTTCAGAGGGGGCTCCATGTCCACATGATCTGACAGGGAGTAAGCAGCAGTCACAAACATGGCAGTCGCCTCAAGTCCCTCCTCAAACTGAAGGTAGATGCCACCAAGATCATCCAAACGAGCAGTCAGATCCTGAAAGGGAGATGTGCTCAAATTGTAAAAAAAACTCTGTACCTAATTACATTATTACAGTCCAGTGTGTCTTACTCTGAGTCAGAGAACAGCGACACAGCACCACCTGGTGGAAGTTAAAGAGCTCACCTCAATTTCCTCCAGTATTCCCCCAAGTTCTGCCTGCTGGGACAGGCGGGCTGCTGTTTGCAGAGCTGAAGTGATACTGTCCAAAGAGAACATACATTTGTCGTTACTTAAACTGCTCGAATCAACTGTTCAGGACCGCTGCGGGAAAACAAAACAAACAACTTACGCCATAACATTATCCTCCTTGTTGATGCGACCTGTCAAGGCACCTACAACTTCCTGGGAAGCCACAGGAAGCCCCAGAGAGCTGATGGCGCTCACGGCCCGATGAATCTGAGTCATGGTCGAATCTTCGCTGACCGCTGCCAGGAGGATATCGCGGGTTTCATTGGACACAGGGATCTGTGACGCAGACAAAAATCTCAAGTTTGGCACTCATGTACACTTTGCCATGTTAATGTCATTCAAATAAGAAGGCCAAAGTAAAAACAATATTTTCATACCTCACATCCTGAAATGGCCTGACTGGTCTCAGCAGCAAAGAAGAGAGAGTCAACACTAGTGGGGTCGAGCTGGGATTTGACAAACTGGCACACCCCCTGCAAACACAAAAAACAAACATATTTAAGCCAAAGAACAACGAGGAACAACGTTTGATGCATTATTTCAGTAACTAGAGTCCCCACTCTTCTAGAACATAACTATTACCGCATTATGAAGTGATTTTCTTACCTTGTGATCGGGAACAGTTGCCCCAAGCTTGGTCAGACCAACAACAGAGTAATATGCGGACTCCAGGTCGGTGTATTGTTGGCTCAGGAGGTTCTGAAGTCGACCCACGTCCGATAGGGAGAGGTAATGCGTCGGTGTGAGCGCCTGAGCTCCACCGAGAGCCAGGCCGATGAGGAAGAACCCGAGCAGCCCTGCGGACACAGACAATAACAAAGCACACACATTTTAATAACCCACTATGTGTTGTGAGGACACGTATTCATTCATTGATAACGCTCGCGCTTCATTGCAAGATAGCTAACCTGCGCGGCGAGCTAGCTAACCTAAGTAGGAAGCAGCAACCTGCACGCGCCGTGTTGCGTTTTTCTTTCAATAATTTGAAATGTGTCCATTCCTCATCAGCATATAACACAGAAATAACACAAAAAGCAAACATAGCTATCATTATATTCAAAAAATGGACAAGTAATTCACTTACTCGACCGGTCCATGTCTTGCAGTCTAATGCAGCGTCACCAAAACCGACGATTGCTTCCGGTGTCTCAGAGAGCGAGCTGTCATTAGATGTGTAACATCCGGTTTACGTTTGAGATTTCAAAATAAAAGCGTTTTTTCTTTTTACAAGGACACGTATACACAAATTCAAGCGATAAGGATAATCATGATTTAATAAGAATCACGTGACCACAATTAGAAAGCAATAGCGTGTTTTATTTGATATACTGGCGTTGTTGTCATGCAAACCATTTACAACACTGTAGGCCCACATTTCAGATGCATACTGTAAATTGTGATATATATAAAAATAAATAAGATTCTGAACTTATGTGTATTTAACTTTAGCAAGCTCCAGTAGCTCAATTAAGCCTGATGTTTATAAAACTATTAGTACTAAAACATGTGAAGGTATTTTATGTGTCCTGATATGACTTGTTTCCACTGAAACAGTGGTCAGGTGGACAATCAAAGCTTAAAACTTCTATCATTTACCAAGATGAAATGTAAAACTGTTCACTGTTGTACCACACACACAAACATGAATCTGGTTGAACTGAACCTACTATAAAACCCACAACCGGCCAACTGTTAAATGAAGCTTAACATCAGATACACAGTACAGTATTAAGCTGCTTTGTGCTGTAGTAGCATAATCAGCAGGAAAATGTCTTATTGGACATATTACTGGCATTTTATTACATTTCTGAACAAAATGTTGCAAGATAAAGTAAAAACATACAACACTAAATATTTACAAACAGTGCCAAATATCATAATACCCTTTCGTTCCATGGTGGTATAGCTAGGTATAGTAATAAGCCACCTCGATGGATTATTGATGTGTGCTTCAGTTGTTAGATTTCCAGCAGGTCTCTTAACCCATGAGAGAACCTTACTTTTACTGTTTAATATTGCAAGAAAAGAGAAAAGATTTGTGAACCTGACAAGTTGTCCAGGGGGAAGTGTGAACAATGTGTTGAATAAAAATCGCTCCATCTGAAATCAGACACGGTGCCTGAGAACTTTATGTCCCGATACTGAGATGTATTTAAAATCTATACAATTGCTAAATAGATCTAACAAGACAATGTTCACCTAACATTTCCAACATGGATAAATGCACTAGTGATTAACCGGTCTGAATTTACTCCACACTCAAGTCATACAACAGAACTTTAGAGATGGAGGTGCAACCTGAGTGTTTGTACTCTTCATAACTTTAAAAAACTGCTACATTACAGACACATTATGCACTGTAAAACCATGTCTTTTCAGTGATAGCAAAAGTATATAGTCGTGATTTTTCAATTTTACATTCATTGTTCTTCTCAAACATGTTTAAGTGACAACAGTACAATGAAAGGTGATTCATTAAATTCCTTTTCAAGCGTTGCTTGACTGAGATTAAATCTAAAAGCACCATTCTCTCAAATTATTGATGATAGTTCAAGATCCGTACTAAACCTACACAAGACACGTTCTTTTCTCCACCACAAATTACAACAAAACAGCAACATTAACTTGTGTGTGTAACATGCTGGTGTGTCTCAGGACAGAATCAGGGCTCGGTTGGGAGCATGAGATTTTAGTGAACGAAGGTAGCGCCTTGCTTTTTCCGTCATGATGAGCTGGTCTTTAGTTTGTCCACAAACGACTGTCTCCCATTCTTTTGACATCTGAAGAGAGAAATAGAAACAGCAGAGTAGAATTAGGCACATATTTTTCTATTGATGACGATATTCACTCCTTTTAAAAGGGTTAAAAATGGTGGAACTTACTGGAACTGGGGGTGTCGCGCTGGGAAATATGGCACTGTCACTAGGACCCAAAAGGAAACCCTGATCCAAAATATTTTCATGCTGCTTGCTGCAAAGCGACGAGGAGTTGAGAGAAACTTTCACGGGTTCTTCCTGTGGCCAAGAAAAGGACAAAATTAGGAACGTGTCAGATTAAGGGACAGGCTAACAACATGTTTCTGTTTCTTTTTTTACCTTGATGCTGTGTTTGGCTTCCGTTTTGAGGGATTTGCGTTTGTGTGTAGGCATCAACTGGCAGTCGATGACATCTAGGGCCAATGATTTCCGCACTTTCTTCATTGGAGGCCGATGCTGAGAAAAAACAGCAGAAAACACAGATGTGTGTGAATAATAGGTATGACAGAGTACACCATTATTTGTATTGTAATTCAACAACCTGAATTAGCAGTTTGTGAGCAATAGCTGCAGAGAGCAATAGAGAATTATTTACAGAATGTTTTATTTATACATGTTGCTCTATTTATTGTTCATACATAGACAAGACAGCTTGTTCAAAACATAGAGAAACTTTACTCTCATGACATTCCAGATACTTGTAAATAGCTTTGGCAAGAATGTCAATGTTGACTCACAATTTCTGTCCAGAATAAACAAGAACGATTGGTTCAGGCAAAAATGGAGGATGGCAGCACTGAGCTGTTTATGTTCTGTTTCAAGCAAAAAAGCTAAAACATATTAGTTCAAGGCATTCGTAATTGTCAGTTTAGGGAAGTGAGTGAACCAGAGATTCACACCCAGTTGCTCCTGTGCAGCCACCTGCTGACCAAAAGAGGAAGAACAACAGTAAAACCTTCAGATTCACCTTCAACAACAATCTACAGTATTAGATTAGTATTAGGCAGTCCGGCCCAAAGGTTAATTTTTATAATATATTATTTATGGCCTGCTAGGACAGTTTGATTACTGTATGGCAGGTTGGGTTAGACTTTTTGGTTGACATAACAAGGCATTTGAATGAGCTAAACATTTAACTCAGGAGATAACTGCTGGCGTTATGTACCTGTAGATGTGACACAAAATATTACTTTCTGAATAATGTTGTGAACGACGAGAGCAAGAGTGACACTTTTTAAACTTAAATGTTAACAGACTTTGCATTAGTCATAATAAGTCATGTTTAAAATGAACATGAGGTTCAGATTTGTATCAACTTCATGCAAGTTTAAAGTATTCCATAATATTTATTCTTTGTTATCTGACTTCAGATGTTTGGTTTTTAGATTTGTTCACACCTGATTGGTTTAGATTTGGTTACATTTCCATAAAAAAAAGATTTTATGAAATTGTGACAATGAAAATAAAATGCATTTATATGTAACTTTTATTGGTAATTTTTTCATTTTTAAAATGCTAGTATTGTATGATGGCTGGGACCCACCATTGCTGCAAATAAAAGAAACACTGCAAATAAAAAGAAACTCCGCTGCAAATAAAACAACAACGATTCAAATTTAAAAAAAGAACAGAACAGAAGTGAATTATTGCCGGTGCACCAGCGTTTTTTTTATGTGAGAGAAGAAGAAGACCAAGAGAGGGAGAGAAATAAGACTGTACTTGTACCTCTCTTGCTTGAAGCTAACAATACACAGCATCCTCCAGTTCAGCGTCATCAAACCTGGGGCTACAAGGCCTAACTATAACACATTGACAAGTACAGTCATGTAGCAACAGTAAACACTAACCTTTTCATTTACACGTTCATTCATTTTTCTTCTTATTTTACATCTTCTTCTTATTTCTCTCTCGGTCTTCATCTTCTTCTTCTCTCACATAAAAAACGCAGGTGCACCGGCAATAATAGTCCCTGTTAATTCACTTCTGTTGTGGCTTTTTTTTTTTTATTTGCATCACTGTTGATGTTGATGTATTTGCAGCAGCATTCCTTTTTGTTTGCAGCGTTTCTTTCATTTGCAGTAATGTCAGGTCCCAGCCATTGTAGTATGGTCCCCTGGACATCTTCACATTGTCAAATCTGGCCCTCTTTATAAAAAGTTTGGACACCCCTGCACTTTAGTGATCACAAACACACGAGGATAGGTCACACTTTCCCTTCTCTTTGGTATTTCATACATCACGTCTCCAGTGCTAAAATGTTATGGTATACTTTTAACATGGGTTAAAATAGGTGTTAAGTATTAAAGTTGACTCATAGTTACCATCGCTTTGCGTCTTTGTTCAGGCGGAGTCGAGCGTACAACGACCAAGTCAATCCCAGCATCTCTTAGGATGACCTCATTTATGTCGTCTTCGAGGTTCGGGGTCTGGGGCTAGGATCACACACACACAGACACAGTACAATATAGCGTTAATACAATGCTTATAAAGGCAAAAACTGAACTTTCTGCTTACATTCGCAGATGCTCACCAGAGGCTGCAGAGGGCCGTACTTCTCCATGGCATTTTTGAACGGGGTTGGAGTTCGTGGGGTCGTGCAGAGCTCAGACTTGTGGTTTGGTGTAACAAATCTGAAAACAAAACAAAATGTCAACATTAAGACTAAAAATCAAATTTAATTCCATTCTTGGGTTTACCTACAACCTCAAAACACCATGAACAATTTGATATATTAAATGTATCAAAAACCCATTCCCAATTAGAGACCACTCACGCTGAGTTCTCCTTCTGAGTGAGGGGGGTCTTGTCACGCTGCAGCGGTGTAGTAACAATGGCTTTCTGGCTGCACACTGGTGTGGATGTGAGGGATGGGTTCTCCAGGTCATGGGTGTCCTGCTTGGTCCACATGTTGAGGAACTGCAATAAACACATTAGTTAGGTGGTCCATCTCATGCAACATCACAAGCAGCATCAAAGTCACCGCAACTGGATTTAACTACTTACCTGAGATGGTGAAAAGGGCAAGATTTTGACAGGAGTGCTCTTGGGCGTCATGGAGTTATTGGTTTCAGGAGACAAGGCGATGCGTCTCCGACTTCGGCGGTTCAGTATGGAAGGCGGTGTGACCCCACCGGGCGAGATGGGGATGAGCTCCCCCTTGCTGCCTTTGCTCAACTCCTGCAAGGCGCTGCCCTCCAGACGAAACTGGTGGCGCTCTGGGCTCGGACTGTCCTCAGGCAAGTCAAAGGCTGCGAGGTTGCACCAGCCATCAAGGTCCTGATAGCAGAAGAAACATTTTAAGTTGTTAGCTGGACATCTAGTCACTAATAAACATATTACAATGAGCTTTTTAATATCTTTATGTGCTTTGATGATTATGGAAGTGTAAAAATGTAAAAGATCATGAGAGTTAACTTCAGAAAAAATATACAAAATGATGTTAACTAGTCATAAGAAGCTTATATCTTACAATATATTAAAATATATACAACAAAGTAGTATTTGGTTATTGGGGATACTGACCCCATCCACCATGTCCAGCACTTCCTTCAGCGCTGGGCCATTAGGGGATAGAAAGCCAGAGCTGTCCACCACCCAGCTAGAGCAGCTTGTTTCTCCACTGGCGTCTGCCTCAGTTTTGGGACTTAAACCTTCCTTTGGAGAGGAAATGTCCTTTGATGGTCCAGCTTCATCGGGGCTGATGCTAACGGAATCTGAAAATGGTGTTTCCTGCAACAGGTCAAACAACACTGACGTTAAAAACATGATTACTCTTGTGTAATACGTTCTTTCTGTAGACTTCATTAATAACAAGTCGGAGATTAAATTATTCAGATGACCCCTAGATTTAAATTGACGTTTTTTCTTCAAATAGCTGTGACATTTTCTTACTGAAGTGGGTGTTTTCTGCTCTGGCTCCTTGTCTGTGTCATCTTGAGAGCAACTGGGCATCTGTGTAAATCAGAAAACAGATGTAACACAGTTCATACAGTCCAACACTGCATCCATATTAGAGGAGAACATCAGGAGAAAGACGGCCTACCTGCAAATTTTTATTGACACGGGCCAACAGTTCTTCAAGCTCGTTTGGCCCAAACACCTCCCCAGCATAGAAGCCCATTTCTAACTTGCGTTTGATGGTGGAATTCCAGTGATTCTTCACCGCGTTATCCGTCCTGTGAGAAAAAAAATACAAGATGAGTCCTTTCTCACACACAGCCATGTCAACATCCTCTGAGCCGACGTCGAAGGAGAGTATTTACCTCCCGGGGAGCAGCTTGGCGATCTCTGCCCAGCGGTTCCCGAGCAGGCGATGAGCCTTGTAGATTACGAGGTCCTCCTCGGCCGTCCACGAAGACTTCTTTACGTTAGGATTGAGGTGGTTGTGCCAGCGCTCCCTGCACTGCTTCCCCAGCCTGCCCTTCAGATGCTTGGCTACCATCGCCCACTGTTTGTTGCCATAGAGATTCACAAGCTCTATAACCTGAGAGATGAAGAGTGTGCATTTGAATTACATTCTGATTAACTGCGCTGGATAATCTCAGTGAGTCAAATGTTAAACTAACGCATCACCTACCTTCTCATCCTCCTCTTTGGTCCAAGGACCTTTAACCAATTCTGGATCCAAGACTTTAAACCAGCGGTGCTGACACTGGTGCTCAGTGTGGGTCTAAGCAAAACAAAATGAGTGTAGCTTGAATCAGATTACTGTTGACATAACATTGCCAAAGAGGCCCCAAACCTTTTATAAACGATAAGAAGTGAACCAAACTTACTGGTATGTAGCTGGCAATGCATTTCCAATCATTGGGTCCCAGTTTTTGAACCAGTGCTTTGAGCTTGTCATCCTGTAAAAAGAAACAAATAAGCATGTTTATGTCCTCTGTCCTATAGAGCCATCACTTATTCTGACAGGGACCACAAAGTCATTGAGGCAACGTGCAAATATCACCAGGACAAGTCATGACAAATCACCTCCTCTTGAGTCCATTTCACCTTCACTTTGCCACCATCTCTCTGCTCTGCCACATCAGAGTCGGTGTCCTGATGCATGGCCTCCTCTCCATCCTCACTGAGAAACAAACAGCTGTGATGTGCACGGTGAAAGGCTGACAGCAGAGAGCACAAAAACCGGCCTCTGATCCGCCCTACTGGCGTGGCGAGGAAAACTTGATCAGGTTTATTTCTAGCTGGGAATAAAAGCGGCTAGCTCACAGACATAAACTATTTGTTTGTACAAAGCTGTAATGTCAGTACGGTGTTAGGCAGATTTAGATGACTTCTGTGAGTTAACAGAAAGTACCTGGAGTGGCATTAATTCTGAATCCAGTGTATCGTGATTGTCCGGAAAAGGGCGGCACAGACGGGAGTCCGTGAAGTAGTCATAAGTTACAAGACTGGGTAAAAAAGCGAACTTTACTTCAGCCAACTGAATGCCAATAACACTGTAGCCTTAGATACTAACATTGAGCCCTGGTTGTATTAAAATAAACCATGTTAGTGCTACTGTTAGTTCAGACAACAAAGATCAACATCTTACCCGCGCGCCCACCAAGACATTTCCCTCTGTTTCTGTTGTTTACGGTCAGACGGTGATTTCTCCTGCTGCTTTTGCACGTCATGTGCGTGTATATTCGGTGTTATATCGTTGTATTCCACAGGTTAAATGTCGTTCTGAAGTGTTCCGTGGCGGTGGCGGAGGCTCGGTGCTGGTGTGTTCAGTGTAATGTTGTAGCTTGTACCCAGCTGGTGCGGGGCGCCCGGGTTGTGTCCGCGCTCCTGGATTTCTATCTCGCGCCCTTCTCTATCGGAAAAACCGGATAGTGACGTAGATGCGCATTAGATGTGCGCGTTGGGTCAAGAGCCTAGCTAGAAAACTTCCGGTGGTAGCTTCCGGTGGTAGCTTTAAGTAGCTACTTAAATGTTCAGATAGACTACTCGGATGGGGTTATGTTGTCATATTACCTCTAATATAAAATAATACAAAAAAAAAAGTAATAATCACTAAAAGCATTTTAATTGTATAAAAACAGTAATCACAATATCCCATACCGTGAGGTTTTATCTGAAGCTAACAATTAGTTAATTAAACAACTGTCAAGTATTAATAAAAATATTTTCTGATTCCAAATAGGAAATTAAAATGTGTTGTTCTTCTTCTCTTTCTTGTTTTGGGTTTTGGACTACTCGTCTTTCAAAATAAGCTAATTTGAAAGGGTCATCTTGGCCTCGCAAATTGGGGGAAAAAAATAAAATAAAAATAAATAAGGGTAACTGTTAGCTGAAGCCCTGGTTTTATTAGCGTTTTAATTTTTTTTTTTTTTAATTTATAATATACATGATCAAAATAACATTGTACTGAAAAGTGATCCTATAGGATATGTGTCTGCACCTCTACAGGCTGTATGCCACCCCCACCTCCTCCACACTGATGATCTGCTCAGTCTCCAGCTGGGTCAATTAACAAGCAGCTTCAAAAGTTTAAAACCCAGCGGGAGCTCAGCTGACACCCACTGGCTCAAAGGAAACAATGGAGAAAGCTCTTGTCATTAAAGGTACGAAAAGTAGTTTTATTCTCAAGATTCATTAATTTAAGTCTGATCACTTGATGTAATTCCAAGCAGTATCTGTTTTACCTCCTAGATATGAAAAGCTTTGAGTGTTCATCTCCATCAGAGCTCGACAGGAAGTTTTTTGGTGAACAGAGTTTGCTGTCTGCTTTGTCACTGGAACAACTGTCCACATCAAGAGCCTCGAATGATGCAGAGGCTGACAGATCTGACACAAGGCTGTCGATCCTGGCTTCTCTCTGCCTCTCGTCAGACCCCATCTCACCTCAAGCCTTTCCAATGGGCAGTGTAAATGCTCAAGACACTGACAATTGTTACCTAGCAGTACCTCTACAAGGAAAGTCCTCCACTCCCCAGATACTCCTTCAAAAGCAGCAGAAGAAGGCTGCTTGTTTTGACCAGCTGTACAGTGATATTGCTGCCTCTCAGATGTCATGGGATGTGTCCTTGATTAAACCAGAGAGCAACAGCCCCAAACCCTACATGGAGTCCAGTGATCTGGAGCAAACATGGAGTCCAAAACCCCCGTCTACACAACATTCACTTGCTGAAGTTTCTCCCTGATGTGGCAGACTGTCCTTCAAACACCTTCACCCTCACAAATTCACAGGTTTGGAGTTTTTCAGCTGTACAATTGTCTGCCTCTGCACCCACCATGCATCAAGGATGACTTAAAGTGGATTTTAAAATGCTACATGTGTACGTGAAGGTAAGATGCTCTGCTTATTTAACATTTTTAATCATTGTATCAGCTTTCAAAATCCATGTTTTAGCTCATTTTTTTTGTTTTTACAGGATCCATGTGTGAAGATTAATGCGAGATGTTTTTTTTTTGTTTTTGTTTTTTAAAAAAGGAACTGAATATTTAAATAAAAGTGAACTTTATTTGCTTAAGTGGATTTACTTTTTTTTTTACAAAATGCAATAGAAAGAGAAAATATTTAACAGTAAGACAACAAAGAAATTAAACAGTAACACACATTAAACAAATTAACAGTCTGTGACCACCACAGTACCATATTTATACAGCGTAGTCCACAACTGCTGCTTTTTACTAAAGCAAACTCTCTTCTGCTTGGACATGATAGAGTGTTGAGAGGGCACAGCTGAATCCAGTTACAATGGATTTGTGAATTGGGCCGTTGTGTCCATATCATGCTCCTGTAAAGGAGGAAATAAATTTAGTGAAGGTCTCTAATGAAATATTTATTTATAGACTTAAGGAGGTCTCACCTGATTGAGTTTCTTAAACTCTACAACTTGAAAGAAAATGTGTTCCAAGATGTGCTTTGCGTCCCTCTGATCTTTATCCAACTTTGGAGTCACACCAAGAATTTCGCCACATTTCCGCACATAGAATTCAAGATCGTCATCCGTGCCTGTGAATGGAACCATTTGAAAAATGAACAGATGGTAACTTTCTAAACCCAACAGTTAACTAAGCATAATTAAGTACTGAACTTACACTTATTGGTGAGCTGTGCCAGACGCACCTTCTCAGAAGAGAAGGTTTCATCTAGATCAAAAAGGTCCAACATGGGTGGAGGCAAATCGCTTAAAGCAGGAGGGAAGACCTTAAAAGATGACACCAAAGTCTGAGTTTAAACTTGCAGGGCCTTGACACTGAATGTTTGTTTGTTCCCTGAAAAGATTAGCCAGTTGGCACATCCCATGGGGACAACAAGAGAACTAGTGCATAAGCTAAGCAATGCACTGCTGTGGACAGGGGGCAGAAGATATTTTGGTATACATTTAATATACTACCAACTTCCCATCATACAGCTCTCTGTGACAGGCCTTATACTTGTTGTTACTTGTTATAATCAGTCAAAACACTGATAATGCAAACAAATCAATCTATGTTCCACAAGAGAAGTTACTGTTTGTGAAGGTGGTCTGCTGGCTTTGGAGAGGGCGATTTTAAGTCTTCATTAAAGCACTGAAAATATTCTAAATATAGAATGCACTTAAACTGAACTTGCTTTTTGTCCACAGCAGTGCTTAGCTTCTGGTTCTACTATAGGCATGCACTGATTATGGATGAGTACCTCATACAACCACACTTCAATAAATCCAAACTAGGTCTTTAACGTTTCGGTTGTATATGACTCTATAAAATTAATTCTGGAACAGTAACACAGGACTCAAACTCACAGCAAGCTGAAGCTGAGGCAGAGGGGTCTCAAACTGCGGCGTGATCAGCTGAAGTGGCTCATCTTTGACATTAAGCTGCTTGTAAGCACTGCCAAAAACAAACATAAAAGTTGTTAGCTAAGAAGAAATGCAGAGAGGTGAGGCACTCAGGTTTATTCTGCATACTCACCCGATGACTTGGGGCAAAGTGTCAGTTGACAAATTGAACAAAGACATATCAAACAGAGACGTGAAGTCTCTGGGGTTTTCATCACCCTCTTGTAAACACACTCTGAGCTGTTCTGACAAGCACCCTGTGTCTGGCAACATGTTGTAATCTGTGATCTGTGGGAGAAAGTGACATGATGGATGTCAGCTGATTTAAAAGAATAGAGATGCCATTCTCCTGTCAAGTACTGTACACTCCCTCACCTCTGGGTCTTCGGCGTCAATCTGATTCAGCTGAATGTTGTCAGTCATGAGCCACTGGAGCACAACATCCTAGAAAGAAAACCCATGATGTGCTGCTATGCACAAATATTTCTGATAAAATTCCACAGTAAATGTGAACTGGACTCACCATGATTTTACTGTTCTCCTCTTTGTCTATGTATTGGTCACTGAACATGTGGCAGGAACCCAACACTGCCAGCTTGCCAGTCTCCTTCATTGGACAAAAAAACATCTTTCAACATCACAAGTACACACACACCTTTTATTACAGTATCAAAACTGCATTGTGCTTCTGACCTTTCCTTGATGGAATGCCAGCACAGGCCTGTTGAGGGGGAAGCAGACTGAGCCAGTTGAAAGAACAGCTACAGCAGGCTTCATCACACTCAGTGTGGCTCCATACGGGTACACAAATGTGAGAGCTCTACAAGAGGACAGAAAAGATTGAGCTCAATATAATTTGAAAACATTAAATGCAGTATTATACGTAGAAGACAGGAATATAATAGTAAATCTCTTACTGAGCATCATTTCCGATATTTTCATCTTCAGTGATTCCTGTGACCACTTTGCCAGCAGCCCGACTTATCTCTCTGAACAAGAAAATGGCAGAAAATTGGGACATTGACATTCATTCACTTACAAGCTAATTTATTTAAGCGCTGGATATTTATTACAACTTGATCCGAATACACATATATCCTACAAACAAACACTCTGTGCTTGCGTAAGAAAGGTAGCTGTAGCAACAAACCTGTTCAACACACCATTGGACACAAGCGCCTCCTTAGGATGGAAGTATTTGTAATACACGTTCCTCACAACGGCATCTGCAGCAGCGACACAAAGAAAGAAAACAGACACCACAGAGCTCAACACAAGCAGCACAGAGGATGTCAACTGTCATATCAACAAATTCCAACACGTACCGTTGTTGACCATTATCCCGTACTCCTCTAGGAGAAAGTTAATATTGGTGTCGAATTTCATTTCTCCTCCTTCACCGAGCATGACCAGCACATTCCCTCCTGTGTCCAGGTAGTGCTTCAGCACCTCCAGCTGAAATAAAGCAGCAGAGTAAAAGTTCATTCTGATGTGGCTGGTAAGCTCTCTGTTTCTGGAGCAGTTATATGGAAGAGAAAACATGTTTAGACACATTTATGATATATTCATTGACAAACACTGGCTTTCTTCACCCCCTCTTTTAATACATCACCTCTGATGCTGTGAACTTCTCCCTCGGGCCTGCAGTTATCCACAACCTGACACCCTTCAGCTTGTCCAAAGACAGCTCTTCCTTCATACTAGAAGAGAGAGAGAGAGAGAGAGAGAGAGAGATACTTTATTGATCCCGAAATTCAAGCATCCAGTAGCAGCATGCAAACATAAATTAGCATTAACCTATTAACCTGGAGCCATATGTTAAAATTGACATGAGATAGATCTAAATTTAAATATGTACAGAGAAATTAAACATTTGTAGCAAAATTAAACATTTGCATAGGATTTAAATATGTACAGAGGAATTAAAAATGCACACAGACAGCATTTATCTTGCAATGACAGGTTCTCAACACTCCTGCAAAACAATGGAAATGTTCAGTCCGAAGTGAGTAGACAGCAGAGACAGAGACTTACCTTTGGATTTTCCATTGAGCTCTCAGTCTCTTCTGCATGGATTTGTATCCATTGTTCGTAGAAAACAGCTCTCTTTTGGAAAAGTTGAACACGACAGTGTTGTGCTGTTCCTTCTCCATTCTTTCATTAGATTCACTCACCAAAGCTGGCTCTTAGTGGCATCCAGACACCTAGAAACAGGTTGTGACTCCAAGTTAGACGCATTCTGAGTGTCCATAATAAACGACTACAGTATCAGCTGAATGTTTCGAGTTAACACGATGACTCACCAAATAGATTTGGTATTTCAGGAAGTATCTCGACACTGTTAACTTACAAACGATGTAATTGTTGGTAAAAGAACAATATGTAGAAGCTATATGTAGCTAAAGGCTAACGTCAGGCGTCGTTACCTTACGTAGGAGTTGGACACGTAACATGAATGTTTCTCTTTTCTATTCATATGACTGAGGAGACAGCTACTGTTGGCCTTTAACAGCCTGTAACATCTATAACATCAATAACTCCGTGTTATCTTACATTAACAGTTTGGTGTTGCCTAAGTTACCTCACAAGCTCTCCTTGCAGCGATGCATGATGGGTGAAAAAGTGGTAACCAAGGGCGCTAACCACATAGCAACCAAGCAAATAGTATAAGTAGGAGTGGGTCCAAACATCTATTTCTACCGACTCTTATCTTCTGAATTGATTCACAATGCCGAAAATCATTTTTTGTAATGGCGTTAGTTAGTTGTTGACGGAATGAAAAGGACGGGACAAAAACAGCGGAACTAGACAGCGAAGGCACAGTGCTCCAACCGGACGGTGTACAGGGTGCACATGCTATATTTTTAAAAAAGGGTGAGCGTTTGGTTTATTTTGGATTTATGATTTGATAAAACTATAGATAGATAGATAGATAGATAGATAGATAGATAGATAGATAGATAGATAGATAGATAGATAGATAGATAGATAGATAGATAGATAGATAGATAGATATAAAGACAAGGTGAAGTAGTTTGTGGTACCACATCACTTCCAACACAGAAACATAAACTGACAATAAAAAAATATGAAAGAAGAAGACTGTACAATGTCTGATTTTAAAATGAAAGAAAACGTGCAGTTGATAAGGATAAATATCCAAAAGTGTTCCATTTGAGTAAAGTTTGAGACACTTTTTCAATTGAATAAAGGCTCAGTGAATATACAGTATGTATGTATTCATGTTTAAATGAGAATTATGTTTTATACTTTGATGTGCTGATCTGCGTCCACTATAGCCGAATCCTTCCATCTGCAGTCCACGGGCATGCTCAGTGATGAGTCACTTCCATTCAGGAGGAAAACGGACAAGAACCTCGATCTTCTTGGCTACTAGACTGCTGGCACAGTGCTATCCACCTGTTGTTTACACACACATTCTGTCCTGTACATTATTAAACACAAACATGAATATTAATTGTTCAGTCACTTAAAAAACTTCCAACTGGCTGAAACCAGAGACCTGTGGAATCTGTACTTAAAGGCTCATTTGAAGATAACAACGTAGCAATTCTTATTTTGAGGTGACTATACACTACTGAAAGCACAGATACGCTATACTTCTAAGGGAATAACCACTGACAGTATTAAGAAAGGTATGAGCAACGTGATCTCGTGCAGTGCACTATTTACATTTTTCGACTTCTGAACACCTCCTTTAGAATAAAAGTATCAGATCCACTAAAGTTATACTCCTGTTTTTATTAAACTATTTGTGAATAAATCTTCCAGAATTACAAGTGAACCAGGTGTCATGTCACTTTTTTTCAGTTTCTCTTAGAGGAACAGACTGTACATTTTACAGGCTCATTTCCTTTAGGGGATCAGGTTGTACATTTCCCTAACAGTTTCAGATCATTCCTTTCTTTTGCTTTATGCGATCTAACAAAATCCCATACTTTGAATGTAATCTTGTACACGTATACGTACACGTATACATGAATGAGTGAATATGCAAGCTAGTGGATTTAATTCTGTGTTAAAGGAGCATAGTCCATAACTAAAGCTACTGAGGCATTTGACGCGGAGTAACTTGGTCGACGCGCCTCTCGCTATTGTTCGTTTGTTTGTGGTGGTTGAATGAAAGCCCAGGCGATCTTCTTTAGATGAATCATTGTGACTGTTTATTCCAACTCCAATGTGACAAGCATTTTAGCGCCATAGCGGTCAAAAAACATTTGCCCTTCCAGGTCAAAAACACCTGACAACAACAGTGATGTTGCTTCCTATATACCTGAGCCCCTAGGTGACAGCACTTCGACACCACACACACACAGCATGAACTACACTTTAAAACAGACAAACATATTTGGCTCCTATACTGTGTGACATTTTGTAGTGAGAAACTTCTCATCTGACAGATGATTCATCTTTCATCCATTTTAATCTTTTCATTCTTTACTGACTGAAAGTAATACATCATTGCATCATTGCAATAAAACTTTATTAAATTAATATTTTTCTTGATTAAAATTAAATAAAATGTATATGATTAGCTACAAATAAATTTAACAAACAAAGCAAATCTTAGGAATGTGCTCATAGTTTGCTGGGCTCTGTGGCAGGTTTCACTCTCACGACTCCCTCCTGAGAACACGAGGCAGCCAGCACCCCATCTCTTCTCCACAGTCGGCCTTGAACCAGTCCCCTGCTGCCACCTTAGGACACAACACAAACCACATGTTAGGCTCAGAGCAAGAAAAGAGACATTTGTGCCCAAGGGTTTGACAAGGACAACTGCAATGGATAACAGCTGGTACACAACAGCAGCATACAAGAACATATACTTATACTGTATAATATAATATACAGAGAGGGGTCATGAGGCAAAAAAATATATTTAATTTAATTTAATTTAATCATTTAGGTCAACCAGGTGCAACTCAATTTGTAAATTTGTAGAAATATGTAGAACATGCTTTTAATATTTTATGGTTAATGTATCAGCACCAACTATTATACTAAATATTTTACTTTCATAAATTCTATCTTTTAATGGTAAATATTAGAGACAGACTAATATACCTGACAGTATTGCAGATACATCGGTATTGGCGTATATGTTATCTGATATGCTCCAATATGAATGCAGAAAAATAGTGGGAATATATTGACATCACTACATCAAGTTTATCCAGCAGAGTGAACTGTCATTTACAAACTGTGGCTACAGTGTGGGTCTACAGTGTATACAGTATGCTAAACTACACAACATATTTAAGAATATTTAATATTTAAGTTAAATATTCTTTAATAAAGTTAATTGTTAAAGAAAGCAGCCCTACTACCTATGGGCCTTTTCCACTACAGGACCTGAACAACAACATGTGTGCAGACCTTACAGGTTCTTACAGGTTCAGGTTCCTGTCATGGTAAAGGCCTATTTGTGCTGTGGCAGACGGAACAAATAAAGGACAGCAGATAGGAAGTGAACAACAGACTGACCTGCCCATGGGCTCACACACTCGTACAGCATCCACTCATCGGTGCGGAAAGTGCTGTGGAACCACATGGCGTGGTCTAGGGAGGCTGAGAATTTGGCCCTGTAGTTGGGGTAAGGCAGCAGCACTGTGCCCAGTAATGCATAGTCTGATACGTAAGCAGCAACGCAGCAATGCAGCTTCATGTTTCCTTCACCTACATAAACACACGAAACAACATGAATCATCCATGTTACATTTTACTTTTGTTTACATTTTCAGTTGTTTTCAATATAGATGTATTCTCAGTGATAATGTCTGCATTGCAAAGGTGTTTAATGCATTTTACCAATGTATCCTCGCGCTCGCACCCAGAACAGCTTCTTCGGCTCAGTTGCACCACGTCTGTAAAACTGTGGTGGGTTGACTGGCTTTATCTCAATGGGGACCTCATTAGCCAGAAGTTTGTTCAGGCCTTGTTTTGCATTTTCTGCAAGGTCTGGTTTACTGTGAACAACAGAAGAAAATACAGTAATAAGCAACCCATTCATTAAGCAACCAATTATCTCTATCCTTTTCCCTGTCATTCACTGCTTCATACCTATATATAGTTTTACATTCCCGAATGGGGTTCATAAACAGCAGTTTGCTTTGTGAACACAGCTTCATTTACCTGCACAGACATGTCAGCAGATGGCGTGCTAAGATTGCTGTTCACTCCTTGGTGTGTGCGTCCAGTATATTTTGACTGATGAACTCTTCTATGTGTAAGTGTAAGTTTTGTTAACTAAAGCATCTTTCCATTCATTTTATCTTTCCACTTCTGAGGTTAACCAAGACACAGTTTCTAGAAAGAAGCACTGTTAATATCAGTGCTTCAAGGGCCTGACATGTAATTCAATTCACCTGCTTTTTGTGATAACAGAAATCTAAGATAAATCCTCTGCAGAAAAAATAAACTAACTAAATGGCATTAAATAACTGGATATTAGTGGGAAAAATATGCTATTTTAGTGGTTTTGTTAAATGTCCTGTGTCAATATGGTACCCAAAAGTACTGGCTTGTAATTTAATTCAACCGTGTGTGAACACATTACATGTAGGCCTGTAGCCTAGTAGTTAAGTAGTATTGGCTCAGTTGAATAGGGATGAACATAAAGACTCAAACACTTGATTTTGATGTCAGTAACATATAATTATTGCAACATCTTAATGTTTGTGAATATGTTTTTTTTTCTTTATGTTGGCTGATCTCTGCAGGTGGTAGATTAACCCTAACTCACCACGATTTTCAATTTGCTGTTCAACTCAGACACTATTCTTATATTAGATTTTATTTTTTATACGTACTCAATAATAATTTAAAGTAATTTATTATTACTATTACTATATATACTATTCAAGTCTCTTGTTCGTGCTGTTTTTTGTTATTAAAATAGATTATTATTCTACCTGAGATCAGGGCTGCAACTAATTTCATTATCAATAATCTGCTGAATACTTTCTCAATTCATCATTTTGTCTATAAAATTTCAGAATATAACAAAAGGTGCCTGTTACAGTTTCCCCATGTCAAAACATATTTGGTTTGAAATCAGATATGACAGAGAAAAGCAGAAAATCATCATGTCTGAGAAGCTTTAACCTGTAAATGTCTGGAATGTTAGCTATAAAAATGATTAATAAATAAATCACAATGATTAATCTATAATGAAATAGTAATTCATTAAAAATAAATTTTCTGTCAACTGACTAATTGCGACAGCTTTACCTGAGATAAAGATGAATGAGCTCCTCTACAGTGAGGAGGTCTTCAGGCGGAGGGACAGTAGGCATGGTGAACTGGTGCTGCAGTGGACTCTCCTGCTGCATGTGGAAGGACGCTTGGCAAATAAGTATAGGCTGTCCATGCTGGATGGCCTTCACAGAGCGCACTGTGAAACTCCGACCATCTCTTGTCCGCTCCACCTGGTACAGCACTGGAACTTTAGGATCCCCTGAAAAGCACACAAAAGACAGCTGTGAGGCAATGTTATGTGTGGCCAGGTAGTGGGGGTGTTCCACACCTGGGAGTGTTTTTCTTTTTTGGGGGGGCTGCTGTTCTCCCTCCTGTCCTCCTCCTTTGTTGTTCCTTCATCCACAGGCAGCAGTCAATTTGGCAATCAGGGAGGGGTTAAAGAGGAGGAGGAGAGCAGCCATGCTCTCTCTCTTTTGAGCTGAGCTAACCCTTCTTTTTCCCTCTGTCTGTGATGGCAGAGTTTTCTTATTTTAGTTTGAGTTGGAGACCACCGGTTTCCAGTTTGTCATTTTGTGTTAGGTTAGGCCTGTTTTTCCCTAGTTAGTGGGCAAGTGCAGGGTGTGATGGCCTACAGCATGGCTGGCCCTGGGTTTCCCCCTCTTTTGCTTCTTTTAGCTGGGGTCTCCATCTCTTTTTGGTTTGGTTTTGGGTTAATTTTTTTCCTTTTTCTTTTCTTCCCCAGTGGTAACTTATCAATAAAGAATCTTTTTTTTTTTTTTTGCAAACTTTGAAACTTTTGTGTGGCGTCCTTTATATGTTGTGGTCTAATTGAGCCAGCATTAAGTCAAGTATTAATTTAATTTCATGAGGCTGTAACAGGAAACAATAACTGGGACTGAATGTTGTCAATTTATTGGACCGTTCCATTAATTCTGACAGGTATTGTGGTTGGTGGGTGAGGTTTTTTTTCCCTAGTCTTCTGTAGTTTCATTCACTCTGAAAGTTGCGCCTTTAAAGTGATAAAGTGTTGAGACTGTTACATCTTACCTGCTCGTACAAAGTAGCAGTGGAGAGAATGGGCATAGAAATTATCGCCGACAGATTTGGCAGCAGCTACAAGGGCCTGACCAACTATTTGACCCCCAAACAAACGCTGAGTGCGCGGCACCCAGTGGTGTGTCCCTCTGGGGGAAAATAGAGAAACAATTTAAATACATGCAATGCAGTCTCACTAGATAATGCTTACATAGCTTTGACTGTGCTCAATATAATATTATAGATCACTTTTCAAAATCCACATCAATTAAGTTCTAAAATCAGGGGTTAAAGGAAAATTTTATCCAGATAAAAACAAGACAAAGATGTTAAAGGAAATAAAAGAAAAAAATGTAAAAAACTGAAGTAAAATCAGGAAAGGCTTTCTATAAATGTATGTCTCTCTCTTGCCACTTTAGTTTTCAGCCGGGCCTCTGTAAAAGACCTTTGCCTGAGGATTTGCCACGTGGCAATATGGCGTACTTATGAAGAGGTACAACAGGCAGTGACCATGCAAAGCCATTAAAGTGATCAGTAAAACCTTAAGATCAGTTCTAAAACATACATTACTGTTAAAACCAGACAACAAGACAACCTGTGTGATCCAATAAGCCGATGGAACCAGCAGATGGCAGAATTTGTTTTGCAGTGTGCTGGGAGCCAGTGACAAGGATCTGTGTTTTGAGCTCAGCTAAATGGGACACCTAGCTGTTGACGTCACACAGGGAATTTCAGGTGAACTCCACATTGCTTTCTGTGTCTATGAATCTAACAGGCAGGTACATCTTTGTAAAAATGAAAAGACACACCATGTTTATGAATAATGTACATAATGAATTTATTGGTGTATATAATGCTGCAACGAAAGAATTTCGGGGATAAATAAAGTACTCTATCTATACATTTACAGTTTTTCTTCACCAGGGAGGTGTAAACACTTTATTATTAATTGGAATTATATTAATTAAAAACATTAATTTTATAATTATTGTCTTATAATATAATTAGCCATTATTATACACCGTTTGTGTGTAAAGGGACTGTACGAAAAGTTAATATTATGAGCTTCATAAGCTTCCAATGCTGTGAGTAATAGACCTTTTTCACAGCAGCCATTTTGACATGAAATTGTATAAATAATATAATAATAATGAATAATATAAATAAAGAGATCTTGAATCTTGACATGAAATTGTAGGTCAACACAGGTGTTTCCAATGGTACTAATTAAGGTTCAATTCCATTCAGGTCAAACAGACGCAGGGTGCTGCTGTGGTGCTGATGTTGGCTCACTGGAAAGTCTCTGCTGCAATAAATGGAACGGGACCTTAATTAGTATCACTGGAAACACCTGCGTTCACTCTAATATTTCATGTCAAAATGGCTGCTGTGAAAAAGGTCTGTCAGGCATTTTATTGGTTTTCAAATCCCACGATAAGCACGCTGGTTAGCGTGGTGGTGTTGGAGGAGGTAGGCGCACCGTTTATCGGACTGGTTTAACAGCACACATTTTTCTTCGTCAGCAGGAAACTCGTTAATTAACGAGCATGCTAGTTCCGACACTGTAACTGGAATAATAATTAAACTGAGCCGTCATTACTGTTAAGTTCCATTGTTCTTCCTGTTTTTACAGGTTAAAATATCTTCTGTGCAACCAGTCCACTGCACAGTGTCAAAGGTCGAGCTACAGTAGTCAAAATCCTGTTCCTGTTATTTTAAGTTACGCTGAATCGACTGTCCCCTCGGCTATCATACTAAGGTAAAGTGACAAACTTCAGTCAGCTACCTGTACAGGTCTACGTCGAGCTTTTCTAGGTTTAAAACGCTGGTGACCAGGACGCTTTTGAGGTCCTGGGCATACTGAGGCACAGGACTCTCTGAGCTTTCATCTTCAGATGATTTCGGTGACACAGGCCCCCCTGAAGTGTCACAATAATTCGTTAAACCACTAACGCTGTGGCTAGGGTCCTCTTCTTTTTCCGCCATGTTTATCAAGCTGCTTCTTCTGTGTTGCTCAAAAGTGGTCACCGATCCAATGTTGACTCATTACCGCCACCTACTGTTAGACAACATATTCAAACCAAAACAAAAGTGTCCTTTTTTTTTTTTCATTTAACTTTTTTCAACGTTTCTAGCAAATGTATTATTAAGAACCTTTCATGCATAACCTATGATATTGTCACGTACAGCATATTAACAAGCAGTTCCAACATAGCAATCTATTTTTTTTTTTTTCCCCAAACTTTGTACACCACATAACAACTCAGATAATATTGGTCTCTCCAAGTACCACTGATTATGACAGATGTTCAAATACTACAGTGCAGACCAATTATGGATAGTACAGGGCAGATGTATACCTCTTAAGATGAATATTGTTGACTGTTAATTTGCTGTAAGCCTAAAAACTTTAAGCCATAATATAATTTGAACGAGTAAGGGAAAAATCAGGGAAATTAGCTACAGAGACCAAAACCAATTTTGTACCAGTGCCAAACTTCTGCTGCGAAGTTGGGCATTTTATTATAAGGACTTATGGAGACTGATATATTCTGTAGCCAGCCTTAAGCAGCTGCACAAGGCGTTTTGGTGGTTCCACTTAGAGAGAGAGAGAGAGAGAGAGAGAGAGAGAGAGAGAGAGAGAGAGCGAGCAATGTGCAAACATAGCCGCAAGATTCGTGAACTGCTTCGACCACAGAAGGACATCCAGCGGACAGGAAGGACAGACATAAACCATCCCCTCCTGATGGACATCATTTACTTGTACATATTGAACAATTTAATCATTATTTTTTCATATTCCTGTATTCCTGAGAGTAAGCCAACATATTTAATAGGTCAAATAATTTTCTTTAAGCGTCATGCTAGTCTAGTCTGACAGCAAGGTTGGCAAAAACATTCTTTTGCATTAAGTCATGCCAAAAATTAAGCCATATGTCAACATCCATTGTTAACAAGTTAACAATTAACAATTACAGAAATGTCATATTTCCTGTACCGAGTACAAAGTGTACTGGGTAACTGTTAGGTTTGGTCCTACCCATGGGCAATTTATTCATGGGCAATTATTTAGCCATTTTCGTGCAAAAACATGTCATGCTTCCAGCTACTCACATGGGACAATTTGCTGCTTTTTATTTTAATTATTTCAAGAACTTCATCTTTTAATCATTTTGAGTTTGGACTGTTGGATGAACAAAACATCGTGAAGGGGTCACTTTGGGCTCTGGGTAATTTTGACAGCATTTCTCACTATTTGAGAAACAATCACTCCATGAATCAAGAATGCAATAATCATCATTACATTCTTATGAACTGAGTGTTTTTACTGTTAATACTATATGTACACTTTACTGATTATACTTATACTATATGTCACGCTTTGGCAATGTTAACATATGTTTCCCATGCCAATAAAGCTGTATTGAATTAGAGAGAGAGAGAGAGAGAGAGAGAGAGAGAGAGAGAGCACAAATGTGCATTGTGAAAACCTTAAATGGGGATAGTGCAATTATGCATCCATTATGAATACACTGAATGTGATAATATGAAATATGTGTGTTGAAAACCCATATTTCATTGATAACAGCACAAAGACACCTTATTAAATGTTGAAACTACAAAATTTTATTGTATTTCAGAAAATTACTTGCCCATTTTGAACATGTTTTTAAAAAAATAACAATTAAGGTGAAGTTATTGAGGACATTCTGTGCATGAGATGAGTACTGTGAATGAACTTTTTTGAAAGGCATTGGTGCCATCAAATTCAAAATGCGCCTATCATTTTAGCACCTGTAATGAATAGCACCTTCTTTATTTGCAACACAGTCTGCTGTTCATTTCTTTGAGGTAATTACTGCGTAATTCTCAGTACTGAGTTTTTGGAAGTATTTATTGTATAATCGGTAAATGCCCTTAATTGGTTTTGGGCCTACCTGCATTTTGTCTCATTAATCTCAAGACTGGGAGAATGGCAGTCAATGTCTTATTCTAAATGATCATATTTTCACTACTAGGCTTAAAAACAAATGTTTTAATCACATCTTCTTATTAAGATTTTATTTATTGTTATTGTACATTAATTGCTTTTTGGTGGCAGTGCCACATTTAGGTTAAGTGTTATTAGTGTCTTTCTAATTTAGACTGTCCCCCCTTTTCTAGCCTAATCCACTGGTTGTTTGACACAGTTTTCTGTGCAGTTAACAATTGCATTGCACATTTCTCTTCTGAAAACAAAAAGTGATCTGTGATTAGATAGCATTAATACAGTTAGCAATTTAACATATTGAAAAACAAATCTAATGTTACTATTCAATCATTTATGTTCAACAATCAAATACAATACAGTACCATTTTGTCTTTATTCTTGTTACTTTCTACATTGTTTATTAACATCAAAGACATCGCACATATGGAATTATGTAGTAAACAAAACAAAAAAAGTAAACAAAGCAAAATACTCAAAGACACCTCCTCCAGTTTGGAGTGCTCACTCTTGGCATTCTTTCAATGGGGAAATGACGTGGAATGGTTTTCAGTTAAGGTGTGCCTTTCCAAAAGTTAATTAGTGTAATTTCTTATCTTCCTAATGTGTTTAAGAGCCTCAGTTGTGTTGTCAAGAGGCAGTGGCACTAAACACGATTTTATTTTGTTGTTTGTGGTTCCAAAACACTTGCAGCCACCACACCACACACCACATCACCAAATTTAACACACCACTAAACATACAAACACATTTTACATTTCCTACTGTATGTGCTACATTTTACCCTGCCTGACAACATTTTTTATTTTTGGAAATGTCCAATGATGTGACTAATTGGTTTCCACTTATTAGTCAGACCACATGTATTTTCACAGAAACAGAGATAACTACCAAAAAGTTATTCTATTTTGGAAGTGAATTGCACTACAATATGAATACATTGCTGCTTATTTACATATATACACAAGTGTATCAGAAACCACTTCATGACAAGACAACATCATTCATGTCCTACAGCTTTTAGTCATTTAAAAGAAAACATTCTTTTAGGATTCAGTCATGATATGCAAATTAATGTGTCATTGTCTACTGTTTGCAAATTGGTTCATTTCAACAGCCTTTAATTGTGTTGATTGGAGATAATTATTGGGCACTTTTCAGTGTAATGTCGCATACAAAGTGTACTTGGTAACTGCACCCAAATAGTTTTGGGCCTAGCCTAGCCATTTTGACTAATTAGTTTTTTATGACTGGGAGGGTACAGAGTGGTGCTTTACTGTAATAACTCAGTGCCACGGTGACTAAGAATGTTTTAATTACTAAGAAACCAGTAAATGTAGGCCAACATATTTAATAGGTCAAATAATTTTCTTTAAGCGTCATACTAGTCTAGTCTGACAGCAAGGGTGGCAAAAACATTCTTTTACATTAAGTCATGCTAAAAACTAAGCCATATGTCAACATCCATTGTTAACAAGTGGTTGGAACACAAAGCAACTAATTTATTGCAGTTATTTTTACAATGTTCATTGGAAGTAATTGTCATAATTCCTGTACCGTACAAAGTGTACTGGGTAACTGTTAGGTTTGGTCCTACACATGGGCAATTTATAATCATTTAGCCATTTTCATGCAAAAACATGTCATGCTTCCAGCTACTCAAATGGGACTATTTGCTGCTTTGTATTTTAATTATTTCAAGAACTTCATCTTTTAATCATTTTGAGTTTGGACTGTTGGATGAACAAAACATCGTGAAGGGGTCACTTTAGGCTCTGGGTAATTTTGACAGCATTTCTCATTTTCTCATTTTATTGAGTATTTTGAGGTGGCGGGAAAAAAAAGTTCATCTACCTTTAAAGTGAACATGTGAATTGTGTGCGACTATGTGACTAAAATCTGTTTACAAATTGGCTGTAACTGATACCATCTTCCTTAGTTGCAACACAGTGTATTAATTGGACGTAATTACTGTGTTTCCGAGTATTTCTCTCTATCTCTCTCTCTCCCTTTCTCTCTCTCAAGAATTTGTTTGTGGTCCCAAACGTCAAACATTCCCAGCATAATCGCCAAATCACACACTGATTTCTGTTTCTGGAAATAGTTTGACCAAAAACATACATGCACTTCACAAGCATCAACCAGTTATAATAAAGTTTTAAAAGATAAAACTGTTCCACAAGCACAAGCCTCAGGGTCACATATTTACCCAGAAATGATGATAAGTATGATAAGGATGGAGCGGGAGATTGACCGGCGGATCGGTGCAGCTTCTGCAGTGATGCGGACTCTGCGCCGGTCCGTCGTGGTGAAGAAGGAGCTGAGCCGAAAGGCGAAGCTCTCGATTTACCAGTCAATCTACGTTCCTACCCTCACCTATGGTCACGAGCTTTGGGTAGTGACCGAAAGAACGAGATCGCGAATACAAGCGGCCGAAATGAGCTTCCTTCGCGGCGTGGCTGGGCTCTCCCTTAGAGATAGGGTGAGAAGCTCGGCCATCCGCGGGGAGCTCGGAGTAGAACCGCTGCTCCTCCGCATCGAGAGGAGCCAGTTGAGGTGGCTCGGGCATCTAGTGAGGATGCCTCCTGGACGCCTCCCTGGTGAGGTGTTCCGGGCACGTCCCTCCGGGAGGAGGCCCCGAGGAAGACCCAGAACACGCTGGAGGGACTATGTCTCTCGGCTGGCCTGGGAACGCCTTGAGGTTCCCCTGGAAGAGTTGGACGAAGTAGCTGGGGGGAGGGAAGTCTGGGCCTCCCTGCTGAGGCTGGTGCCCCCGCGACCCGCCCTCGGATGAAGCGGAAGAAGATGGATGGATCCTCCTCACCGCTTATCCTCATCAGGAGCACAACTGCGTTACAGGAAATAATGAGATGAGTTTCCTTTTGTTGTTGTAAATTGCCACACAGATTTTCAACGGTATATTTATACATTTGTTAGGGCATGTAAATACAGACACTTATATTTGTCATAGAAAAGCTTGATGTAGCACATTAAATCCTGCATCTGACAAGACCAGGAAGCAGCAACAAGGCAGTTTGTTAAAGTATAGAATTGCAAAGTTATGTGGTATATCTGTAACCCTTATTGAACCTAGATGTTATGCTAGTAGAATGCTACTGCTTAATCTCTCACTTAAGTTTAATGATCAAGAACTAAGGTGCAGCCTCTGAGTGATTCTGTCATACACTTTCTGTGGAATATTCTGGAACATGACTCATATGTCAGATGAGTGAGAAATCATGTTTTGCAAGTTATATGTTGGGTAAGCTACTTTGAAAGCAACTTCACTGGAAGAACTGACTGCAAATCTATCCTGGTGACAAATCTAGTTGGTTAACTGGAGAAGAAAATGTGGCACAATCTACTTTATGAAAAAAATATCTAATAATAAAACTGATATTTTCCAGGCTTTTGTTGCCAAGCTTTTTGAAACATGTTGCTGGCATCAAAATTAAATAGAAAGTTGTCTTTATGCTATTTTTGATTAAATATGGGGTTTCAGTGCATTGTCTCTTTACATTTTACACAGCATGCTAACTTTTTTTGGAAACGGGGTGGTAGAAAATGACTAGAATTGACAATAAATAAAAATGCCCTCACTCTAAGACAGATTAAACTTTAATGACATTTAACTGTTTTTATTTAATATCTTTATTTTTGTAATTTTCTTCATATATTATTCAAAACTCAAAGTGTTTCTTACATCGTTGCCACTAAAATAGTATATAATTTTGAGCTCAAGTGTACCCATCGCTGACAGTCAAGTCCAGTCAAGAGTTTTTCCAGTCACACCCACAACAAAAAACAAACATGAAGTTCCTGAGTATTAATTTGTTTGAACTAAATCAGGTTTTGCTTGACCTGAAGCTTATTATAAAGTACAGGCTGTACAGGGTTAGGGTTACTGTATCTGACCACATGTGCATACGCACTGTGGTTTTCAGCCAATTAAAGGAACAAATATGATTAGCCTGTGTTGTGCGTAGGTTTGTCAGGTCAGCTCTGCTCCACCCACTGCTATAAGTAGGTTCCCTATGAAGCTATAGGCATAGGTAATAACAATTGGTCTAATTTGAAATGTCTTTTTTCCCACTGCAACTATGAGAAAACTCATTAACTTAAATTTAAAGATTTTTTTGTTACATTTTGAATTAAATTTTATTTACACTGTTGCCCATAAAGTTGAAATAATTTTGTATTCAGACACGTTCCTCTTTTTATTCCTATTTATACACATCAGATTAAATGCAGTTTAATTTTCACTGAAATATGTTTGGAAGAGATTGATCAATAAAGACTTTATCTATCAAGAATACTACATTAGTCACACTGTCACCACACTGTCACAATCATTTCATGTGAAGCGGTTATATATATATATATATATATATATATACATGTCAGTGTATATAGTGTCAGATGATAACAGAAGTTATCTCATGACATTTAACATATAGAGCAGGTCTAACTGTACTCTTTATATTATTTACAGATATTCAACAATTCCCACCATGAGCAAGCACTTAGCAAGGAATAATGTCACTTAAATAGTCTATAGTCTAGCTGGCTAACAACCCTCATATCAAGAGAAGAGGTTTTGTCATAGCTCATTTAAATGTCTGTGGTACATAGCCTTACATTAAAGATGGATTAATAATATAGTAAAGAAAATGCTAACAAAGGTAGAACTTTTTAAGCAGTGTAGTTGGGATGGATCTAAAAAGACAGGTTAATGGCTTAAATGAACAACCAAAGTGTTTGTCAATATTGATGAAGATGGGAGAAAAAGAAGCGTGTAGAAGGTTTCTAAGGTAGCATCTAAAACAAGAAACCAAAACAGTGGCATAAAGGGAGCAAAACAAGACTGCTTGTCACATTCTTCCTAGTATAATTTGTGAATACATGTGGGTGGAGGTCCAAACCCTCAGATAGTCCTCTCAATATTGAGACATCCTGCTTGTTGTAAAACAAGTAGATGAAGTGAATGTTCTGGTCTGTCTCTTGTTTTACTATTTTGTAACACAGCATTTGTGCTGTGTAAAATGGTGAAATAGGGCTGATCAGAGGGTGCATGCAGGTGGTGGCTGTCCATTAGTAGTGTCCATAGGACAGACAGACGGCTGGGACTGGGTTCAGCTTGAGAGAGTGGAAAATACAGGTGTGCAACATTCATGGTAATGGTGGTTTTTAATGTTTGTTACTGAGCATAATGATATAATAACCCCTAACTTACTGCAGCTTGACTCCCACCTAAGTTGTTAGCATGGTCTGACTAGATATTCAACATTCTAAAACTTCAAAGCAGTTTCCTAACACTTCAATTACCTGCTATTGTCTCCAGAATAAAGCATAATTATGCCACTTGTTCTAAAGTTCTTATGAAACACTCTGTTCACTGAAGGAGGCAGCATAAAGAGTGAGAAGGCTCACAGAGGCACAGTGCTGACCAGGTGCTGTCAAATACCTCCAGCTCTCTGGTTCAAGCACAAGGTAAGTGGGAATGATGATGTGGTGGTGATTTACAGGCATATTAACAGTATATTTATGATATATAAGATATGATCGTGACTCTTTATCCTTTTTAGCTTTGAGTCATTTTATATTGGCAAACATATTTAATTGCTTAAAATCTCCAAATTTCACTCTTGCACTGTGTCTATCCTTACAATCAGAGTCACATTTTGAGAGGTTACAAGTGCCAAATAATGTCACATCATTTGTCTCAGAACACAAGTTCTTTCATCACTGGTGGATTCACAAATAGCCACTTTGAGACAAGTGAGGACATGCGAATCACTCATACTTAAATCTAATATAATCTAAAATCATTTCTAACAGGAATTTTTGTGGAACTGCACTACAATGTAATATAATTCAGAATTTGTATTAATATAAATCATTGAATAAGTCAGTAGAGTTTTGATGCAGTTTGTCATGATGTCTTTTGTCTTTTACAGCAAGTTTATGTCTTACCTCTGGGATTATCTCCCAATAAGGATGTCTCGGGTGTGTTTCCTGTTCTGCTAATGCAGACGCACAGGATGGACAGGTAAAGTGTCTGACATATTATCTCTCAGAAATTATGAAAATGTGATGAGTATGCCCAGACAGAGATTTGTCATCTTGTTAAAAAACGAGATGCAATGTCAAAGAAGATAAGTCATTACATTGTGTTGACATTTTTTTTCTAAACAATTTTGAAGAGGAGGCACGGGATTCAGTAATTTACTATATCCATTGATGACATGCAATTTTTATATAATGTTCATCCTTAATTGCAACCAGCAGTGGTGTTGTAAATATTTTGCTTTTACTTCCTCCAGAAATTGGCACAACAGTTAGAGCTTCTTCAAACAAACAACCTACTCCAAGAATGTCAGCTACTCCAGTGAGACTAGTCAACTCTGGTAATCCCTGCCTGGGAAGACTGGAGGTCTTCCCAGTGGCCAGTGGCAGACAGTGTGTGACAAAGGCTGGGGATGAATAATGCTAGGTGGTCTGTCAACAGTTGGGCTGTGGCAAGGCTGTCAAAATACCAAAGAAAGATACTTTGGCCAGGCAGGACCAATTACCCAACATGACTTTCAATGTTCAGGAAGAGAGTCAATGATAACAGATCAAACGTGATCGGTATCCAAAAGTTGTGACATAAAGATGATGCGGGTGTTTTGTGAATAGAATTTATGCTTACATTAAATACACTGCATTCATAATTGTTCGTGATGGATAAAGTGGCTTAAACTGAGCATTCATTTGAATCTGAACAAATTACATAAAATAATATGACATTTCTCTAATAGTTTACATACTCAAAAGGTCTAATTTGTAGCATATATAATAGACATATTAGTACAGCACAATAACAAAATGTGCAATTGGGTTTAATTACTTTATGATGAGACCATCTTTCTTAACAACACAAAAGAGCAGCTCAGTGACTTGATGTGATCAAGTACAACTACATTGATGAAGTGGAGCTTTGCTTAATATTGCGTCATTGCAACCAGCAGTTGTCTTGTGGGTTGACAGAGATTTTGCTTTCACTCTCCACTCCAGAAATTGCCCCTACAGTTACCACCCTGCACCCACAGCTACTCCAACACCTACTCCAACCACCAGCTACCCAGCAGAGACTAGTCAATCCTCCTGACAATTTCGCTCTGAAGACTGGAGGTCTTCTCCTCAATGGCCAGTGGCAGACAGTGTGTGACAAAGCTGGGAATGAATAATGCCAGGGTGGTCTGTCAACAGTTGGCTGTGGCAAGGCTGTCAAAATACCAAAGAAAGGACATTTGGCCAGGGCAGTGGGACCACCACTCCAAACATCATAACTTTCAATGTTCAGGAAGAGAGTCATCGATAACAGATCAGGAAATGCTCAAAAGGATCTGTATCCAAAAAGTTATGACATGAAGACGCATGCTGGTGTCATTTGTGAAGGTAAATTTCTATGCTTATATTGAGTACACTGCATTCATAATTGTTCTATGATGGATAAGACTTCAAAACTGAGCATTCATTTGAATCTGAACAAAATTACATGTTAAAATAATGAGATACTGAATAGCCATACATAATTTCAAAAGGTCTAATTTGTGGGTATGGCATAATAGACATATTAGTACAGCACAATAACAAAATGTGCAATTGGGCTTTCATTACTTTATGATGAGACCATCTTTTCTTAACAACATAAAAGATGAGCCCAGTGACTTGATGATCAAGTACAACTACATTGATGAAGTGGAGCTTTTGTTTAATATTGGTGTCATTGCAACCAGCAGTTGTCTTGTGGGTTGACAGAGATTTTGCTTTCACTTCCACCAGAAATTGCCCCCACAGTTACCACTCCTGCACCCACAGCTACTCCAACACCTACTCCAACCACACCAGCTACTCCAGTGAGACTAGTCAACTCTGACACTCCTGCCTGGAAGACTGGAGGTCTTCTCAATGGCCAGTGGCAGACAGTGTGTGACAAAGCTGGGGAATGAATAATGCCAGGGTGGTCTGTCAACAGTTAATGCTGTGGCAAGGCTGTCAAAATACCAAAGAAAGGACATTTTGGCCAGGCAGTGGACCACCACCCAACATAACTTTCTAATGTTCAGGAAGAGAGTCATCGATAACAGACTGTAAACAAAAGGGATCTGTATCCAAAAGTTGCGGATATGAAGACGGTTGGTGTCATTTGTGAAGGTAAATTTATGCTATATTTAAGTGTTAATTGCATTCATAATTGTTCGCATGGATAAAGTGACTTAAAACTGAGCATTCATTTGAATCTGAACAAAATTACAGTTAAATAAGATACTTTCGTAATAGTGACACTCAAAAGCATCTAATTTGTGCATATATAATATCAGATATATTAGTACAGCACAATAACAAATGCACTAAGTTTAATATTTATGATGAGACCATCTTTTCTTTAACAACATAAAAGATGAGCTCCAGTGGACTTGATGACTGGCACAACTACATTGATGAAGTGGAGCTTTGCTTAATATTGGTGTCATTGCAAAACCAGCAGTTGTCTTGTGGGTTGGATGAGATTTTGTTTTCACTTCCACCAGAAATTGCCCCACAGTTACCACTCCTGCACCCACAGCTACTCCAACACCTACTCCAACCACACCACACCCAGTGAGACTAGTCAACTCTGACACTCTGCCTGGAAGACTGAGGTCTCCTACTGGCCAGTGGCAGACAGTGTGTGACAAAAGCTGGGGAATGAATAATGCCAGGGTGGTCTGTCAACAGTTACTGTGGCAAGGCTGTCAAAATACCAAAGAAAGGACATTTCCTTTGGCCAGGCAGGGACCAATTACTCCAACATAACTTTCAATGTTCAGGAAGAGAGTCATCGATAACAGACTGCAAACAAAAGGGATCTGTATCCAAAAGTTGCGGACATGAAGATATGCTGGTGTCATTCAGAAGGTAAATTTATGCTTTATATTGAGTACACTGTATCTATAATTGTTCGTGATGGATAAAGTGACTTAAAACTGAGTATTCATTTGAATCTGAAACAAAAATTACATGTTAAAATAATGAGATACTTTCAATAGCTTACATAAATTTCAAAAAGGTCTAATTTGTAGCATATATACAGCATATACTAGTACAGCACAATAACAAAATGTGCAATTAAGCCATTACTTTATGATGAGACCATCTTTTCTTAACAACATAAAAGATGAGCCCAGTGATTCTGATGATCATACAACTATTGATGAAGTGGAGCTTTTGCTTAATATTGGTGTCATTGCAACCAGCAGTTGTCTTGTGGGTTGACAGAGATTTTGCTTTCACTTCCACCAGAAATTGCCCCCACAGTTACCACTCCTGCACCCACAGCTACTCCAACACCTACTCCAACCACACCAGCTGCTCCAGTGAGACGGTCAATCCTGACAATTCCTGCTCTGGAAGACTGGAGGTCTTCCTAATGGCCAGTGGCAGACAGTGGACAAAAGCTGGGGAATGAATAATGCCAGGTGTCTGTCAACAGTTGGCTGTGGCACAAGCCAAAATACCAAAGAAAGGATGATTTTGGCCAGGGCAGGGACCAACTACCCAACATAACTTTCAATGTTCAGAAGAGAGTCATCGATAACAGACTGTAAAACAAAAGGATCTGTATCCAAAAGTTGGGTGGACATGAAGACGACATGTTGTGTCATTTAGAAGTAAATTTCTATGCTTACATTAAATACACTGCATTCATAATTGTTCGCATGGATAAAGTGACTTAAAACTGAGCATTCATTTGAATCTGAACAAAATTACATGTTAAAATAATAAGATACTTTCACAGTGACATAATTTCAAAAGGTCTAATTTGTAGTATATATACAGACATATTAGTACAGCACAATAACAAAATGTGCAATTAAGCCATTACTTTATGATGAGACCATCTTTTCTTAACAACATAAAAGATGAGCCCAGTGACTTGATGATCAAGTACAACCACATTGATGAAGTGGAGCTTTGTTTACTTATTGCGGCCATTGGTAACCAGCAGTTGTCTTGTGGGTTGACAGAGATTTTGCTTTCAATTTCCACCAGAAATTGCCCACAGTTACCACCGGCACCCACAGCTACTCCAACACCCAACCACACCAGCTACTCCAGTGAGACTAGTCAACTCTGACAATTCCTGCTCTGGAAGACGGGAGGTCTTCTCTCACGGCCAGTGGCAGACAGTGTGACAAAAGCTGGGAATGAATAATGCCAGGGTGGTCTGTCAACAGTTGGCTGGTGGCAAGGCTGTCAAAATACTTCAAGAGCGGGACATTTTGGCCAGGGCAGTGGACCAATTACCCAACATAACTTTCAATGTTCAGGAAGAGAGTCATCGAGCAATAGACTGTAAAAACAAAAGGGATCTGTATCCAAAAGTTGCGGACATGAAGACGATGCTGGTGTCATTTGTGAAGGTAAATTTCTATGCTTATATTGAGTACACTGCATTCATAATTGTTCGCATGGATAAAGTGATCAAACTGAGCATTCATTTGAATCTGAACAAAATTACATGTTAAAATAATAAGATACTTTCGCAATAGCGACATAATTTCAAAAGGTCTAATTTGTAGCATATATAACAGACATATTAGTACAGCACAATAACAAATGTGCAATTGCTTCATTACTTCATGATGACCATCTTTTCTTAACATAAAAGAGCAGCCCAGTGACTTGATGATCAAGTACAACTACATTGATGAAGTGGAGCTTTTGCTTAATATTGTGTCATTGCAACCAGCAGTTGTCTTGTAGGCTGGACAGAGATTTTATTTTCACTTCCACCAGAATTGCCCCCACAGTTACCACTCCCACCTACAGCTACTCCAACACCTACTCCAAATCCACACCAGCAATTCTGTGAGGCTAGTCAACTCCTGACAATTCCCTGCTCTGGAAGACTGGAGGTCTTCCCCAATGGCCAGTGGCAGCCAGGTGACAAAAGCTGGGGAATGAATAATGCCAGGTGGTCTGTCAACAGTTAAGGTGGCAAGGCTGTCAAAATACCAAAGAAAGTAATATTTTGGCCAGGGTAGGACCACCACTCCAACATAACTTTCAATGTTCAGGAAGAGAGTCATCGAGCACAGACTGTAAACAAAAGGATTCATCCAAAAGTTATGACATGAAGACGATGCTGGTGTCATTTCAGGGAAGCAATTTCTTATGCTTATATTAAGTACACTGCATTCATAATTGTTTGTATGGATAAAGACTTTTTTAAAACTGAGTATCTATATTTGAATCTGAACAAAATTACATGTTAAAATAATAAGATACTTTCATAATAGTGACATAATTTCAAAAGGTCTAATTTGTAGCATATATACAGACATATTAGTACAGCACAATAAACAAAAATGTGCAATTAAGCCATTACTTGATGAGACCATCTTTTCTTTAACAACATAAAGATGAGCCCAGTGACTTGATGATCAAGGCTGTAACTACATTGATGAAGTGGAGCTTTGCTTATCATTGGTGTCATCTGTAACCAGTAGCTTGTCTGTGGGCTGACAGAGATTTTGCTTCACTTCCACCCAGAAATTCTGCCCCACAGTTACCACTCCTGCACCCACAGCTACTCCAACACCTACTCCAACAACACCAGCTACTCCAGTGAGACTAGTCAACTCTGACAATTCCTGCTCTGGAAGAGTGGAGGTCTTCCTCAATGGCCAGTGGCAGACAGTGTGTGACAAAGGCTGGGAACAATAATGCCAGGGTGGTCTGTCAACAGCCACAAGGCTGTCAAATACCAAAAAAGGACATTTACACGGCAGTGAACCAATTACCCAATATAACTTTCAATGTTCAGAAGAGAGTCATCGAGCAACAGACTGTAAACAAAAGGATCGGCATCCAAAGTTGTGGACATGAAGACATGTTGGTGTCATTTGTGAAGGTAAACTTCTATGCTTACATTAAATACACTATCCATAATTGTTCGCATGGGATGAAGGGATTTCTAAAACTGAGCATCTGCTTGATTCCAACAAAATTACATGTAAAAATAATAAGTTATATCTACAGTATCGACATAATTTCCAAAGGTCTAATTTGTAGCATATATGACAGACATAAAAGTACAGCACAATAACAAAATGTAATTAAGCTACTTTATGATGAGACCATCTTTCTTAACAACATAAAAGATGAGCCCAGTGACTTGATGATCAAGTACAACTACATTGATGTGAAGTGAGCTGGTTTAATATTGGTGTCATTGCAACCAGCAGTTGTCTCTGTGGGTTGACAGGAGACTTTGCTTTCACTCACTCAGAAATTGCCCCACAGTTCACCCTGCACCCACAGCTAGCTCAACACCCATCTAACAACACCAGCTACCCAGTGAGACTAGTCAACTCTGACACCTCACTCTGGAAGAGCAGATCTTCCTCAATGCCAGTGCAGACAGTGTGTGACAAAGGCTGGGGAATGAATAATGCCAGGTGGTCTGTCAACAGTTGGCTGTGGTACACAAAATACCAAAAAGGACATTTTGGCCAGGCAGTGAACCACTCCAACAATATAACTTTCTAATGTTCAGGAAGAGAGTCATCGTATAACAGATCATAAACAAAGATTCAGATCCAAAGCAGACAGCATTTATGCTGTGTCATTACGAAGGTAAATTTCTATGCTTATATTAAATACACTACATTCATAATTGTTCTACTGATAAAGTGACTTAAAACTGAGCATTCATTTGAATCTGAACAAAATTATACGTTAAAATAATAAGATACTTTCAATAGCTTACATAATTTCAAAGGTCTAATTTGTGCATATATAACAGATATATTAGTACAGCACAATAACAAATGTGCAATTAAGCCATTACTTTATGATGGTACCATCTTTGTTCAATAACATAAAAGATGAGCCCAGTGACTTGATGTGATCAAGTACAACTACATTGATGAAGTGAGCTTTTGCTTAATATTGGTGTCATTGCAACCAGCAGTTGTCTTGTGGGTTGACAGAGATTTTGCTTCTCTTCCACCAGAAATTGCCCCCACACTCCTGCACCCACAGCTACTCCAACACCTACTCCAACAACACCAGCTACTCCAGGTGAGACTAGCTAACTCTGACACTCCTGCCTGGAAGAGTGGAGGTCTTCCTCAATGCACAGTGGCAGACAGTGTGTGACAAAGGCTGGGAATGAATAATGCCAGGGTGGTCTGTCAACAGTTGGCTAGTGGCAAGGCTGTCAAAATACCAAAAAAGGACATTTTGGCCAGGGCAGTGAACCAATTACTCCAATATAACTTTCAATGTTCAGGAAGAGAGTCATCGATACAGACTGTAAACAAAAGGGACTGTATCCAAAAGTTGTGGACATGAAGACGATGCAGTGTCATTTGTGAAGGTAAATTTCTATGCTTGTTACTAAATACAACACATCTACACTGCCTCAGATGGATGAAGTGACTTAAACTGAGTATCTGCTTGATTCCCGAACAAAACACATGTAAAATAATAAGGTATTCACAGTATCGACATAATTTCCAAAGGTCTAATTTGTGGCATATATGACAGACATAAAAGTATTGTTACAATAACAAAATGTGCAATTGCTTCATTACTTTATGACCATCTTTCTTAACAACATAAAAAGATGAGCCCAGTGACTTGATGATCAAGTACAACTACATTGATGGCTTTTGGAGGTTTTGCTTAATATTGCGTCATTGCAACCAGCAGTTGTCTCTGTGGGTTGACAGATTTTGCTTTCACTTCCACCAGAAATTGCCCCCACAGTTACCACTCCTGCACCCACAGCTACTCCAACACCTACTCCAACAACACCAGCTACTCCAGTGAGACTAGTCAATCCTGGACAATTTCTCAATGAAGACTGGAGGTCTTCCTCAATGGCCAGTGGCAGACATGTGACAAAGGCTGGGAATGAACAATGCCAGGTGAAGTCTGTCAACAGTTGGCTGTGGCAAGGCTGTCAAAATACCAAAGAAAGGACATTTTGGCCAGTAGTGGACCAATTACCCAACATAACTTTCAATGTTCAGAAGAGAGTCATCGATAACAGACTGTAAACAAAAGGGATCGGTATCCAAAAGTTGTGGACATGAAGACGATGCTGGTGTCATTTGTGAAGGTAAATTTCTATGCTTACATTAAATACACTACATTCATAATTGTTCATGATGGATGAAGTGACTCCTTAAAACTGAGCACTGCTTGATTCCAACAAAAATTGCATGTAAAAATAATACATTTCTCAATAGCGTACATAATTTCAAAGGTCTAATTTGTAGAATATAACAGACAGGTTAGTACAGCACAATAACAAAATGTGCAATTGCCATTACTTATGTTGAGACCATCTTTTCTTAACAACATAAAAAGAGGAGCCCAGTGACTTGATGATCAAGTACAACCACATTGATGAAGTGAGCTTTAGTTTTCATATTGGTGTCATTGCAACCAGCAGTTGTCTCTGTGGGTTGACAGAGATTTTGCTTCAATTTCCACCAGAAATTGCCCCCAACAGTTACTCACCCTGCACCCATTAAAATACTCCAACACCTACTCCAACCACACCAGCTACTCTAGTGAGACTAGTCAACTCTGACACCCTGCTCTTGGAAGACTGAGGTCTTCTCACCACAGTGGCAGACAGTGTGTGACAAAGGCTGGGGAATGAATACAGGGTGGTCTGTCAACAGTTGGGTTGTGGCAAGGCTGTCAAAAATACCAAAGAAAGGACATTTTGGCCAGGGCAGGATCAATTACCCAACATAACTTTCAATGTTCAGGAAGAGAGTCATCGATAACAGACTGTAAACAAAAGGGATCGGGTGTCCAAAGTTGCGGACATGAAGACGATGCTGGTGTCATTTGTGAAGGTAAATTCTATGCTTATATTAAGTACACTGCATCTATAATTGTTCGTGATGGATAAAGTGACTTAAAACTGAGCATTCATTTGAATCTGAACGAAATTACATGTTAAAATAATAAGTTACTTTCGCAATAGCGACATAATTTCAAAGGTCTAATTTGTAGAATATATAACAGACATATTAGTACAGCACAATAACAAATGCAATTAAGCTTATTACTATGTTGAGACCATCTTTTTCTTAAATAACATAAAAGAGGAGCCCAGTGACTTGATGATCAAGTACAACTACATTGATGAAGTGAGCTTTGCTTAATATTGGTGTCATTGCAACCAGCAGTTGTCTTGTGGGTTGACAGAGATTTTGTTTACCCACCAGAAATTGCCCCCTACAGTTACCACCCTGCACCCAGCAGCTCCAACACCTACTCCAACCACACCTTCAGCTACCTAGTGAGACTAGTCAACTCTGACACTCCTCACTTGAAGACTGGAGGTCTCTCCTCAATGGCCAGTGGCAGACAGGTGACAGGCTGGGGAATGAATACCAGGGTGGCTTGTCACCAGTTGGGCTGTGGCAAGCCGTCAAAATACCAAAGAAAGGACATTTTGGCCAGGGCAGTGGACCACTACTCCAACATAACTTTCAATGTTCAGGAAGAGAGTCATCGAGCAATAGACTGTAAACAAAAGGGATCGTGTCCAAAAGTTGCGGACATGAAGACGCATGCTGGTGTCATCAGAAGGTAAATTTCTATGCTTATATTAAGTACACTGCATTCATAATTGTTCGTGATGGATAAAGTGATTTAAACTGAGCATTCATTTGAATCTGAACGAAATTACATGTTAAAATAATGTTTACTTTCGCATTAGCGACATAATTCTCAAAGGTCTAATTTCAGAATATATAACAGACATATTAGTACAGCACAATAACAAAATGTGCAATTAAGCCATTACTTTATGTTGAGACCATCTTTTTCTTAACAACATAAAAGAGGAGCCCAAAGGACTTGATGATCAAGTACAACTAGTCATGAAGTGAGCTTTGCTAATATTGGTGTCATTGCAACCAGCAGTTGTCTTGTGGTTGACAGAGATTTTGCTTTCACTTCCACCAGAAATTGCCCCACAGTTACCACTCCGCACCCACAGCTACTCCAACACCTACTCCAACCACACCAGCTACTCAGTGATTAGTCAACTCTGACAATTTCTGCCTGGAAGACTGGAGGTCTTCTCAATGGCCAGTGGCAGACAGGTGTGACAAAGGCTGTGGAACAATAATGCCAGGGTGGTCTGTCAACAGTTGCTGTGGCAAGGCTGTCAAATACCAAAGAAAGGACATTTTGCCAGTGGTGTGGACCACTGGGCCCAACATAACTTTCAATGTTCAGGAAGAGAGTCATCGATAACAGACTGTAAAACAAAAGGATCGTGTCCAAAGTTATGGACATGAAGACGATGTTGGTGTCATTTGTAGCTGCAAATTTCATGTTTATATTAAGTACACTGCATTCATAATATTCGATGGATAAAGTGACTTGAAACTGAGCATTCATTTGAATCTGAACGAAATTACACATGTTAAAATAATAGATACTTCGCAATAGCGACATAATTTTAAAGGTCTAATTTGTAGCATATATAACAGATATATTAGTACAGCACAATAACAAAATGTGCAATTGCTTTCATTACTTTATGTTGAGACCATCTTCTTTAACAACATAAAAGAGAGCCCAGTGACTTGATGATCAAGTACAACTACATTGATGAAGTGGAGCTTTTGCTAATATTGGTGTCATTGCAACCAGCAGTTGTCCTGTGGGCTGACAGAGATTTGCTTTCACTTCCACCAGAAATTGCTCTCACAGTTGCCACTCCTGCACCCACAGCTACTCCAACACTCCATCTAACCACACCAAGTACTCCTGTGAGACTAGGCCAACTCTGGCAATCCCTGCTCTGAAGAGTGGGAGGATCTTCCTAATGGCCAGTGGCAGACAGTGTGTGACAAAGGCTGGGGAATGAATAATGCCAGGTGGTCTGTCAACAGTTGGGCTGTGGCAGGAGCGTGTCAATACCAAAAAGGCAATATTTTGGCCAGGCAGTGGACCAATTCTTGAATATCAACTTCAGTGTTCAGACAGAGCCACTGTACAGACTGCAAGCAAAAGGAATTAGGTCCACAAGTGTGGACATGAAGATGATGCTGGTGTCATCTGTGAAGGTAAATGTCCAGTTTACAGTGAGCACACAGCATTGATAATTGTTCACACAGAGAATATTCTCTTTGTCTGAGAATGAATTTCATGTCACAGAATTGACGTATGTTTTGGAAAATGCTTTATTCATGCATTGTTTGGAAAAAGTAATTTCAAAAGTCTATTTTGTAGCATAAGCAGTACGCACATATGGTTCCAGCAGAACAAAATACACAATTTAGGTATGACTTGTGTTGAGTGCATTTTTTCTGAAATACAACAGAGGAGCCCAGTGATTCAAATATCAAGTACGATTACATTGATGAAATGGAGTTTTCCTCAATATTGTTGTCACTTAAAACCACAGTTGTGTGGGTTGACACAGATATTGCTTTCATTTCCACCAGAAATTGGCACCACAGTTACGACCCCTGCAACCACAGTTACGACTCCTGCAACAACAGTTACGACTCCTGCAACCACACCTACTCTAACCACACCAAGCACTCCTGTGAGACTAGTCAACTCTGGCAATCCCTGCTCTGGAAGAGTGGAGATCTCTCAACGGCCAGTGCAGACAGTGTGTGACAAAGGCTGGGGAATGAATAATGCCAGGTGGTCTGTCAACAGTTGGGCTGTGGCAGGAGCGTTGTCATACCAAAAAAGCACATTTTGGCCAGGCAGGACCAATTCTCAGAATATCAACTCCAATGTCTGTATTAGTCATCACAACAGACTGCAAGAAAAAGGAATTAGGTCCACAAGTGTACTAGATGATGCTGTGTCATCTGTGAAGGTAAATGTCCAAGCTACAGTGAGCACGCCATCAAGATACAATTGTTCACATAGACATTCTCTAAGTGTCTGAGCATGAATTTACGTGCCATACAGAATTAACATGTGTTTTGGAAAACAAGCTTTATTCACAGTATTGTTTGGAAGAATAATTTAAAAGTCTATTTTGTAGCACAGTAGGGACATATTGTTCCAGCAGAATAACAAAATACACATTTTAGGTATGACTTTGTGTTGAGTGCATTTTTTCTGAACCACATAACAGAGGAGCCCAGTGATCTAAATATCAAGTATGATTACATTGATGAAATGGAGCTTTTCTCAATATTGCTGTCAATTGCAACCAGCAGTTGTCTTGTGGGGTTGACACAGATATTGTTTTCATTTCCACCAGAAACTGGCACCACAGTTACGAATTCTGCAACCACAGTTACGACTCCTGCAACGACAGCGACTCCTGCAACCACACCCACCTAACCACACCAAGCACTCCTGTGAGACTAGTCAACTCTGGCAATCCCTGCCTGGAAGAGTGGAGATCTTCCTCAACGGCCAGTGGCAGACAGTGTGTGACAAAAGGCTGGGGAATGAATAATGCCAGGGTGGTCTGTCAACAGCTGGGCTGTGGCAGGAGCGTGTCAATACCAAAAAGTACATTTGGCCAGGCAGGACCAATTTCAGAATAATCCCCAGTGTTCAGGAGTGAGTCATCGGTAACAGACTGCAAGCAAAAGGAATTAGGGTCCGACAAGTGTGGACATGAAGATGATGCTGGTGTCATCTGTGAAGGTAAATGTCCAAGCTTACAGTGAGCACACAGCATTGATAATTGTTCACAGAGAATATTCTCTTGTCTGAGAATGAATTTCATGTCAAGGCCAGAATTGACGATGTTTTGGAAAATGTTTTATCTGCTGTGCATTGTTTGGAAAAGTACTTTCAAAAGTCTATTTTGTAGCATACAGTACGATATATTGTTCCAGCAGAATAACAAAATACAAAATTTAGGTATGACTTTGTGTTGAGGCTTTTTCTGAACATAACAGAGGAGCCCAGTGATTCAAATATCATAATGATTACATTTTGATGAAATGGAGCTTTTCTCAATATTGCTGTCACTGCAACCAGCAGTTGTCTGTAAGTTTATATATATTGCTTTCATCACCAGAAATTGGTGTCGTTGCCACCCAACAAAAACACACTCAAAATAATGTTACACCCAAACCACACCACTCAACCACACCAGCACTGTGAGATTTAGTCAACTCGGCAATCCCTGCTCTGGAAGAGTGGAGATCTTCCTCAACTGCCAGTGGCAGACAGTGTGTGACAAAAGGCTGGGGAATGAATAATGCCAGGGTGGTCTGTCAACAGTTGGGCTGTGGCAGGAGCGTGTCAATACCTCAAAAAGTACATTTTGCCAGGGCAGGACCAATTTCAGAATATCAACTCAATGTTCAGACAGAGTCATCGATAACAGACTGCAAGAAAAGGAACTAGGGTCCGCCAAGTGTGGGCATGAAGATGATGCTGGTGTCATCTGTGAAGGTAAATGTCCGCTTACAGTGAGCACACGCCACTGATAATTGTTCACATAGAGAATATTTCATGTCTGAGCATGAATTTCATGCCATACAGAATTAACATGTGTTTTGGAAAATGTTTTTATTCACAGCATTGTTTGGAAGAATAATTTCAAAAGTCCATTTTGTAGCATACAGTAGGACATATTGTTCCAGCAGAATAACAAAATACACATTTTAGGTATGACTTTGTGTTGAGTGCATTTTTCTGAACTACATAACAGAGGAGCCCAGTGATTCAAATATCGCTAATGACATATTGATGAAATGGAGCTTTTCTCATTGCTGTCACTGCAACTAGCAGTTGTCTTGTGGTTGATACAGATATTGTTTTCATTTGCACTAGAAACTGGCACTACAGTTACGACTGCAACCACAGTTACGACTCCTGCAACGATAGTTACGACTCCTGCAACCACACCTACCTAACCACACCAAGCACCCTGTGAGACTAGTCAACTCTGGCAATCCCTGCTCTGGAAGAGTGGAGATCTTCCTCAACTGCCAGTGGCAGACAGTGTGTGACAAAGGCTGGGGAATGAATAATGCCAGGGTGGTCTGTCAACAGTTGGGCTGTGGCAGGAGCGTGTCAATACCAAAAAAAGCACATTTTGGCCAGGGCAGTGGACCACCTCAGAATATCAACTTCAGTGTTCAGGACAGGAGTCATCGGTAACAGATCAAGCAAAGGAATTAGGGTCCGACAAGTGTGACATGAAGACATGCCGGTGTCATCTGTGAAGGTAAATGTCCAAGCTTACAGTGAGCACACAGCATTGATAATTGTTCACACAGAGAATATTCTCTTGTCTGAGAATGAATTCATGTCATACAGAATTGACGATGTTTTGGAAAATAAGTTTTTATTCACAGTATTGTTTGGAAAAAGTAATCAAAAGTTCATTTTGTAGCATACAGCACGGACATATTGTTCCCAGAATAACAAATACACAATTTAGGTATGACTTTTGTGTTGAGCATTTTTTCTGAAATACACAGAGAGCCCAGTGATTCAAATACTGCACGATTACATTGATGAAATGGGTTTTCCTCAATATTGCTGTCACTGCAACCAGCAGTTGTCTTGTGGGCTGACACAGATATTGCTTACTTCCACCAGAAATTGGCACCACAGTTATGTAATTCTAAATAATAGTTACGAATTTCAACCAACATCACTGAATTACACCAAGTACTCAGAGACTAGTCAACTCTCTGGCAATCCCTGTTCTGGAAGAGTGGAGGTCTCTCAACGTCCAAAGTGGCAGACAGTGTGTGACAAGGGGCTGGAACAATAATGCCAGGGTGGTCTGTCAACAGTTGGGCTGTGGCAGGAGCGTGTCAATACTCAAAAAGGCACATTTTGGCCAGGCAGTGGACCACTTCAGAATATCAACTCCAATGTTCAGGACAGGAGTCATCGATAACAGACTGCAAGAAAGGAGTTAGGTCCGATACAAGTGTGGACATGAAGATGATGCTGGTGTCTGTGAAGGTAATGTCTCAAGCTACAGTGAGTACACGCCACTGATAATTGTTCACATAGAGAATATTCTTATGTCTGAGCATGAATTTCCGCCATACAGAATTAACGTGGTGTTTTGGAAAACAAGCTTTTGGTCTAGCAGTATTGTTTGGAAGAATAATTTCAAAAGCCCATGGTAGCATGCAGAAATACATTGTTCCAGCAGAATAACAAAATTACACATTTTAGGTAAGGACTTTGTGTTGGAGTGCATTTTTCTGAACATAACAGATCTATGATTCAAATATCAAGTACGATTACATTGATGAAAATGGAGCTTTCCTCAATATTGCTGTCAATGCAACCAGCAGTTGTCTTGTGGGCTGACACAGATAGCTGTTTACTCCACCAGAAATTGGCACCACAGTTACGACTCCTGCAACCACAGTTACGACTCCTGCAACCACACCTACTCTAACCACACCAAGCACTCCTGTGAGACTAGTCAACTGGCAACTCTCTGCCTGGAAGAGTGGAGATCTTCCCAACGTGCCAGTGGCAGACAGTGTGTGACAAGGGCTGGGGAATGACAATGCCAGGTGGTCTGTCAACAGTTGGGCTGTGGCAGGAGCGTGTCAATACAAAAAGGTACATTTTGGCCAGTAGGACCACCCCAGAATATCAACTCCAGTGTTCAGGATGAGTCATCGAGCAACAGACTGCAAGCAAAGGGAATTAGGTCCGACAAGTGTGGACATGGTGGATGATGCTGTGTCATCTGTGAAGGTAAATGTCCAAGCTACAGTAAGCACACGCCACTGATAATTGTTCACATAGAGAATATTCTATGTCTGAGCATGAATTTCATGCCATACAGAATTGACGATGTTTTGGAAAACATTTATTCACAATATTGTTTAAATAATAATTTCAAGTCTATTTAGAATACAGTATGGACATATTGTTCCAGCAGAATAACAAAATACACATTTTAGGTATGACTTGTGTTGAGTGCATTTTTTCTGAACATAACAGAGGAGCCCAGTGATTCAAATATCAAGCATGATTACATTGATGAAAATTGAGCTTTTCCTCAATATTGCTGTCACTGCAACCAGCAGTTGTCTTGTGGGTTGACACAGATGTTTTCATTTCCAACCAGAAATTGGCACCACAGTTACGCACTCTGCAAATCATTGTGCCACGACTCCTGCAATAACAGTTACGACTCCTGCAACCACACCTACTCTAACCACACCAAGCACTCCTGTGAGACTAGTCAACTCAAGTAATCCCTGCTCTGGAAGAGTGGAGATCTTCTCACCCGGCCAGCAGACAGTGTGACAAAGGCAATGAATAATGCCAGGTGGTCTGTCAACAGTTGGGCTGTAAAGAGCGTGTCAATACTAAAAGCACATTTGGCCAGCAGGACCAATTTCAGAATATCAACTCCAATGTTCGACAGGAGTCATCGTATAACAGACTGTAAGAAAAAGGAATTAGGTCCGGATAAGTGTGGACATGAAGATGATGCTGGTGTCATCTGTGAAGGTAATGTCCAAGCTTACAGTGAGCACATCACACTGATAATTGTTCTCATAGAGAATATTCTTCATGTCTGAGCATGAATTTCATGCCATACAGAATTAACGTGTGTTTTGGAAAATGCTTTATTCACAGTATTGTTTGGAAGAATAATTTCAAAAGTCTATTTTGTAGCATACAGACATATTGTTCCAGCAGAATAACAAATACACATTTTAGGTATGACTTTAAGTTGAGGATTTTTCTGGAACCATAACAGAGGAGCCCAGTGATTCAAGATTGGCATGATTACATTGATGAAATGGAGTTTTTCATTGCTGTCACTGCAACCAGCAGTTGTCTTGTGGGCTGACACAGATATTGTTTCATTTCAACCAGAAATTGGCACCACAGTTAATGGCACTTCTGCAACCACAGTTACGACTCCTGTACAACAGTTACGACTCCTGCAAACTACATCTACTCTAACCACACCAAGCACTCTGTGAGACTAGTCAACTCTGCAATCCCTGCTCTGGAAGAGGAGATCTTCCTCAACGGGCTGGTGGCAGACAGTGTGACAAAGGCTGTGTGTGTGGGAATGAATGCCAGGTGGTCTGTCAACAGTTGGGCTGTGGCAGTGAGCGTGTCAATACTCAAAAAGGCAACATTTTGCCAGGCAGTGGACCACCTCAGAATATCAACTCCAGTGTTCAGACAGGAGTCATCGATAACCCATCAGCAGCAAAGGAATTAGGGTCCTGGCAAGTGTGACATGAAGATGAGATGCTGGTGTCATCTGTGAAGGTAAATGGTCCAAGCCTACAGTGAGCATAATAAGCATTGATAATTGTTCACTTAGAGAATATTCTCCATGTCTGAGTATGAATTTCATGCCATACAGAATTGACGATGTTTTGGAAAAATGTTTATTCAGTATTGTTTGGAAAGTACTTCAAAAGTCTATTTTGTAGCCTACAGTAATGGATATTGTTCCAGCAGAATAACAAAATACACAATTTAGGTATGACTTTGTTGAGTGCATTTTTCTGAACATAACAGAGAGCCCAGTGATTCAAATATCAAGTACGATTACATTGATGAAATGGAGCTTTTCCTCAATATTGTTGTCACTGCAACCAGCAGTTGTCTTGTGGTTGACACAGATATTGCTTTCATTTCCACCAGAAACTGGCACCACAGTTACGACTCCTGCAACCACAGTTACAACTCCTGCAACCACAGTTACGACTCCTGCAACCACACCTACTCTAACCACACCAAGCACTCCTGTGAGACTAGTCAACTCTGGCAATCCCTGCTCTGGAAGAGTGGAGATCTTCCTCAACGGCCAGTGCAGACAGTGTGTGACAAGGGCTGGGAATGAATAATGCCAGTGTCTGTCACAAAGGGGCTGTGGCAGGAGCGTGTCAATACCAAAAAGGCATTTTGGCCAGGGCAGTGGACCAATTTCCCCAGAATATCAACTCCAGTGTTCAGGACAAGAGTCATCGATAACAGACCGTAAGCAAAGGAATTAGGTCCGACAAGTGTGGCCATGAAGATGATGCTGGTGTCATCTGTGAAGGTAAATGTCCAAGCTACAGTAAGCACACGCCACTGATAATTGTTCACATAGAGAATATTCTATGTCTGAGCATGAATTTCATGCTATACAGAATTGACGATGTTTTGGAAAACAAGCTTTATTCACAATATTGTTTGAAGAATAATAAGTCTATTTTGTAGCCTACAGTAATGGACATTGTTCCAGCAGAATAACAAAATACACAATTTAGGTATGACTTTGTGTTGAGTGCATTTTTTCTGAACAACATAACAGAGGAGCCCAGTGATTCAAATATCAAGTACGATTACACTGATGAAATGGAGCTTTTCCTCACTTTGCTGTCACGTAACCAAAGCAGTTGTCTCATGAGTTGACTACAGATATTGCTTTATCAATCCAGAAATTGTTCACAGTTACGACTCTCTGCAAACTACAGCTGCGAATTCTTCAACCACAAAGTCATTTACCCTGCAACCACAGTTACGAATTCTTCAACCACAGTTACGACTTTTGCAACCACAGTTGTCTCCTGCAACAACAGTTACGACTCCTGCAACCACACCTACTCCAACCACACCAAGCACTCCTGTGAGACTAGTCGACTCTACCAAACGCTGCTCTGGAAGAGTGGAGATCTTCCTCAGTGGACAGTGGGGGACAGTGTGACAACTGGCTGGGGAATGAATGATGCCAGGGTGGTCTGTCACGCTGGGCTGTGGTAAGGCTGTGTCAAAGTACCACGGCGTATTTTGGAAAGGGCAGTGGACCAATTTGGGTAAACTAACCTTCGTGTCGAGAAGTGAGTCATCAATAAAAGACTGTCCAAGTGACAAACCACATGAAGACTGTGAAGACTGTGAACATGAAGATGATGCTAGTAACATTCAGAAGGTAAGTGTATGCACTCAAATTTATCCTGAGACCATTTGATTCCAAACGCAGATAAAATAGAAACCTAAGGATTAAATAAATACAGCTACTTTTGACGAATCAGGGCTTTTTCTCATTAATACTTTTGTAATTGCAACCAGCAGTTGTCTTGTGGGCTAACACAGATATTTATTTCATTACAACCAGAGGTTGGCACCAGTTACAACTCCTGCAACCACACCTACCCCAACCACACCAAGCATTCCAGTGAGACTAGCTCTACTAAACGCTCGCCTCTGAAGAGTGGAAATCTTCAGTGGACAGTGGGGGACAGTGTGTGACAACGGCTGGGGAATGAATGATGCCAGGGTGGTCTGTCAACAGCTGGGCTGTGGCAAGGCTGTGTCAGCACCACGAAGTGCATATTTTGGAAAGGGCAGTGGACCAATTTGGGTAACTAACCTTCGGTGTTCAGAAGGAGTCATCAATAAAAGACTGTCCAAGTAACAAACCACATGAAGACTGTGAAGATCAGAACATGAAGATGATGCTAGTGTCATCTGTGAAGGTAAATTCATATATATGTACTTGGAAATGTAATTAGCATTGTAGCTGTTGTTCTATTTTAGCTTTAGACATAAAATGTTAACTCATCCAAATATTTTTTACTATCTTTATCTTTATTTTTCTTGTTGTTTCCAGATAAACAAACTTTGAAACAGACCATTCAGCTTGTTTGCCCTGCTATCAGCTCAATGTCAGGGAGTTTGGACAGCCTGCGCTCATCTGGTACAACCTATCTCTGGTCACCTGGAGCTCCTTTACTGTTCTAGCTACAGAGTACATGATAACGCTGTGGTACCACGTGCCACGGACTGACATCTGTGGAAATGTACTGATCGGGTGAGAGTAACTACTTTTTTAACGCTATTTTTGTTTGATAAGCTCATACTATTTATCATTGTCTCTTGTACTAGAAATGTATCTTTACTGTTATCTGTTATCTGTTGTCTTGTATGCCATGACAAAATGTGTGTTCAGCAATCCAGATTTTCACTTTGTGTCAATTTATGCTACATGATGTCAATATGGAAATTGTTCCTTCAACCACTCCCTGCAGTCAGGTTGTTGCAAAACGATCAAGATTTTGATCAGGTAGTCATTAAGCAGTGTCAGCGATACACCTAACCAAATTCTCTTTTCCTGTCTTCGGACAGCTGATAAATATTTGGTTAAATGGTTTCATTACGAAATGTCCTCAGGGTGTTACCAAAGTTCTGCAGATAAAAACATGGTTTCTCTAACCTCTATACATGCTGGTTTGTACTTCGACCAAGATGACTTGATTATGATGACTGGTCTTTAATTCATCCTTTCTTTTCAGACCAACGTAAACCATGCCATCTACTCCAACAACTTGTTCCTCACCCTCCAAGTAATGGTTCCATGGGAATTGACTGAGGTTATTCATCTCCTGTGCCTATCCCTTGCAAACAAACACCAGCCTGAAAGCTGCAATCAGATCAAGAACTGTTGTAAGTCTTCTATTTTCATTTTATTAATATAACAACATACACACAGAAGTACATCACTGAGGATGAAATGTGTGCCTGATTGGCATTCTTTCAACAGGCAAGAAGGTGGCCTCAAGGGGTCAGGGCCTAAAGCTAAAGCCAGCATACAACTCTTTCCGCGGACTCCACTATGTATACGGCCACCCAGTGGGCCAGGTCACCCTGCAAGTCGGCTCTCCTCTGTATGTAATGAGTGTGTGTCAGGGAGTGATCCAAGCTTCACAGTTGTTCTGGAGGACTGCTATGCCACAATGTCTTCAAACCCTGACGACCCCAAGCGATACTTTATCATTCATAACAGGTACGCTTCTCTCCCAAATTAAAATGACTGCAGCTAAAAACAAAATCTATGATGATGTGTAATAATCCTAATTACATCTTTGCTAGGTGTCCTATTGACCAACAACGCAACAGTGCTGAGAACGGTGTGTCCCGCTGTGCCGCTTGTCTGTCCTGCTCTTCCTCCAGGGTGACAACTCATGCATCTTCCTTCACTGCAAAATAAGGCTGTAAAAGACAAGAGAAACGAAACTGTATTCCAGTGAGTCAGATATCTATCCCTCTCACTTATTCCAAAATATTAACCACTAATCATTCCCTTTGTGGTATCCGCCTCATCACTCTACTCCCTCTCACCTCATAGTTTTGCAGAAAGAGGACATATCGCTCTGTTTCCAAATCATTCCGAGCTCGACTCCACTCACCATTGACCAATCACTTGTAAGTATAAAAATACAATCTCATCAGAGTGATGTCTTGTCACTGCAAACTGTATGGACGTTATAACCATGTTTTCTTTTTCTTTCTTTTGATTCTCAGGAGAGTTGATGAAGACCTGACTGAGCTGAAACACTGCAAAATGATGCACAGACATTTGTTAAATTATTTTTAACAATCTATGATTTCAGATAATGTTTACAATTTAATAATGAGTTTAATAATTAACAGTGTCATATAATTCATTTTTATCTGTTATTCATTCAATTAGTTTTAACTTGGTATATTTATACTCCTTTATTTGTTTTGTCAACATGTGTAATAAAAATGTCAATCATAAAAACATGATTAAATCTCCAAATAAATTATGATCAAAATGCAAATGTTCAAGCGCCAGAAAATTCATTTCAATCAATTCAGTTAAAATTTCATTTTACATCCATTAGTAAGGTTTACAGAAACAGCTTTATATTCATAAATAATGTGTGAATAATATTTAATTTGTTCAATATATATATTGAGGTACAATGATGGTGTTTGCCTCTTCTAAAGTAACAATGTTATTATACTATAATCAAAATAAACTTCAAGAGCAATATTTGGTTTTATTGTGTTGTCTTGTTTTATGACTAAGTAATGAGTATTCCCTGACTCTAGCAGACCCTGCCCCATGTGGATTGAAGCTGTACGTATGCTTGCAATAGGTTGCACAGGGTTATTCAGTATACTCCATATTGTCTTCAGTTAACCTGCCTGGTGGGTTATTAGCAAAAAAGAATATATACAGACAGTAACGTACAAAAAGCAACAGCCTAGGAACAACCCATCACATATTTACATTTGCTCTTTATGGTTTGCCTGAATATTATTTTGGAAGCCATAGCCTTGCCTTTTCTGATTTCTATTTCTTTTATTATTATTATATTAAACATATAAGTATAAAAACACATTATTTATATATATAATATTATATTTAAAAAATATATGTTATATAATTACTTATTATTATATTATTATTGCAATTATTATTGTGTGTTGTTTGTTGTTTTTTTGGCCACCTGGATATGATATAGTATTGACAATACTGACTCTGTTTTTAGCTCTGGTTTCCAAGTCTGAGAGTGAGAAAATAACATGACCTACTTCAATGGGTTAAGTTATCCAAAAACATTTCTGGAACACTTACATATCAGATCAAGTATGTATGGCAGTGTGAATGTTCACTTACATTAAGCTGTTTTTTTTTCAATATAATATATAACAGTTTTATTTCACATCAACAAAAATGGTGCAAAGTTATTCCTTACTATTTAACTAAGGATGAGCAATGATTCTACCAATGGGTCACAAGGCACAACTCTGTTGCTATGATTATGTTGTCATTAGAGGCATTTTTGTGTCCTTACATTGTCCACTGGAAAGAGATGCGATCATCCTTCTGGAGCCTTCTGAGATATTGGATTTGGGTGGCATGGCAAAAGTCAACCTTTCACTAGGTGTCCGCATTCACTCACTCACACACACACAGATACACACATGCACACAATGCACATGCAGCCGTAACCTAAATTAAAACAATGCAGGAGTCCTGGCTTTGAAACCAATGGCCTAAAACACGTGAGGTTAGTTTGTACTCACAAGTCTATGGGATGTTCGCTGAAGCTTGGGGGCCAAGGCAAACAATACACTAGAGGAAATGCTTTGGGTGGATCATGTGGGTGATGGTGGTTTGCATAGGCATCAGTTGTGTATGGCACAGGTATGGCAGCTACCATCCCTTGGAATGAGTTGTTGTCCTCTTCCTCTTTGACAGTGACGATATCTCTAATCTTCACATTTCTTCCTGAAGAATGCCAGCGTTGTCTTAGGGTGATGCTTTCCTAGCATACACATCTTCTACCACAATTTTTCCTGGTGGAGGCAGTGGAAGAGAGGCTTTCATGGTGAGTTAATGGTTTTGGGGTGAGTGGCTCTACGCTTTGGAGATCATTGATGCTGTCAGTTGTGAGTAGGTGGCTATTTATGATTGACATGGCTTTGTAATGTAAAAAGCATCATCCAATCTTCCAGCACTCTGTGAGGGGACATAGCTTACACTCAAATATTTATGTATTTCAATTGTATAGAAAATTTCCATCCACTTGAATTACATAGTTTTAATATAAATTAACTTAATGTGAAGCAAATAATACGATATATGTGATAGTACTAATAAGCTAAATGTGCTTCCACTACACAGTAGCCAGGTTTATGCATTCAATATTAATAAAGCCAATTTGTTTGCCTAAACCCAATAGTGAAAATGAATGCAGTCATTCTGAGTTTATTAGTACTCTTGAGTGTACAAAATGTCAACATCAAGCAATTATGACCTGGAGCTGATTCTAATAATAATGAATAAAAGAAGGAATAACAACAACAACAACAACAACAACAAAAAAGCATACTTAAGGATCTCCATGGGATAGTCTGAGGAGCACGTGGTACAGCTGGATCCAGCCAGTTCAGAGAGCCAGTAAACCCAGAACAGTGCCTGTGCCAGAGGTAAATGTAATACCCACTGTTTGGAAAAAAAAAAAAAAATCCATGTTCAGTGGTTCTCAACCTGGAGGCCCCCATGAGGGTCACAAATGGTTGTGGAGAATAAAATCAAATACTAAATTCAAGTGGTGTGGAATGAGAGACAAAAAGCAGCTCTCAGCGATGTGAGACCTTTAATGACATTCAGGACACAGAACAAGAACTCAAAAACACTATGGGCTATATACTTTGCATATTAACAGGCCCAGTTAGCTCAGAAATCTGAGAATGTATTTCTATCTATTATTTTCTTTTAGGTCTAAAGCAGACATATTTACAGACTCTTAACTGTAAAGGTGCTGTTATTTAAATACATTTCAAAACACTAATTAAAGCCATTATCTAATTAGTTGTTCTGTCTGTGGGCAAAGCACTGGTCCTCCTGTTTGAGTGTGGTAGCTTTCATGTGTTATATTAATCCCTGAACTGTCTCAGGCAAATTGAGGGGGGTTAATCTGATTATTCTAGAGGCTGTGACTCAGAGTTTGAGAACCTCTGTAATAAGAAAATGAAGCTAATTACAGAAGTTTTTAATCACTTTATCTGATACTTTGATGCATTGCTAAGCTCTGGAGACAAACATCATTTGCATTTACATTCCGTCTCTAGTTGAAGGAGTGCTACTTAGATCAGCTATAGTTTGTGCATTGCCCCTGTGGATGCAGATAAAGGACTATCTTATCAATGTTAGAGGTTTTGGCAGGAGTAGCGATGCGTTGCCAACTTCTGCCTTGGCAAAGCCTAAACCAGGTGAACCTCATGCCCATCAGCTTGTCCTCTTTCTTCACCATGTGATCTGGGAGCAGTGCTTTAAGTAGCTGTGGCTGACAAGGCATTCCCTCCTTTAATCCTATCCAGGCCCTTGTCAAGAGCGTAACGATAATAGTAAATTGTATTTTTTGATCTTCTCATTTGCATGAGTGTGTGCAGATAGGGTATCTTCCATGTGTGTGAATTACTGAAGTTATGTCAATAAAAACGAGAAAGAGACTTAAAAGTAGGTCGTAAAATAATTAGGAAACTTTTTACAGAGAGAAATTAATGGATGCAGGGTCATTTCTCTGTAAGGCTCATATGATTGGCCTTTTTTTGCAGACAAGTGTGCTGCCCCCTGCTGTCCATTGGAAAGAATGCATGTTTAAGAAGCTTCTGCATTGGCTTAACTTCACAGACCCAGAATTTCTGTCCATTAATGATGTATTAGTGTTTTCAGGTTAGTCAGTGGTGTCTGTTAAGATGACCGTGTACTGGCTGGAAAGGACCGTGTAAATTTCACCAACACTGAAGACTACTAAGTATATATGGGCCACAAGCAAAAAGTAATTAAAACTGGCAACCTGCCAACTACTGGCAATGATCTGGACCGCAGTATAGAAGAATATATACCTGATCTGACATCATCAATCATAAGAAAAAAACACAACAAACAGCATTACAGAAGGAAATCATCAAACCCTAATGAACTGATTAAATTGCACAGTCCCCCTACATAATCAGTACATGGTATGTCATGAAACCTTTAAATAGTACTTGGGCAGGCTGGGGACTCTTTTAACCTGAAGACCCTTGAGAGACAACACAAGATGTGAAGTGATGTGAGTGACTTGAACAGAAACATTTCACATAATTCATGTATTATTGCACGGCAGCGCAAGTCCAAGAACACATTGTTAATCCAAGTTTAACAATATTAATAGAACATTGTTGGTTCTTTTAATGGTATTTTCTACTAATGACCGCTGATGATAACAAAATATTAAAGAAGACCTTCATTACAGTGTCATTATTGAAGAACCTACAATTAGACTGGCAGTGAAGAATTGGGAATGTAGTGATAGAGAACAAAATAGAAAAAAAAAGTCTGGATGACACTGAAATAGACACATTACAATGAACCTGGGCCATACAGTAGGTTTATATTCAAGCCTGTTCAAGACTGAGTCTAGTAAGAGAGTGTACAGTACAATTATACATAGACAGTGACTATGATGGACTCATGAAAGAATACAATGTTCAGCAAGCCTGATCCATCATCAGGATTTTGAGAATTCAAGTTCGACCATGCAAGTCCTAAATTGTGTACCTTAAATGTCCAGCTGACAGAGAATACTTGGATTGCCATTTTCTCTTCAGCCCTTGAGATGTCTCACAAGAAAATCCACATGATCTATGATGTGGGAAGAGTGGACACATCAGGGTGGTGACTTTACTCAGTGATAAAAAATGTCTCTCCTTAAGGGAAGAGATTGGGAACCACTGGTGTGGAGGGTGTTTTAGCTTTAATACGAAGTCTGCAGGGGAACAGGGCATCGGTAGAGGCACCGAGAGTGCGAGAGACCTTCTACCATTATTTCATCTCACCTGCTGAACACGTACCAACTCAGTATGATCATGTGCACTGTGGGTATTCTTCATAAAGTATGACAGGGTCGCATTTCTGCCAGAACTTTTAGAACTACACTGTAATAAATCTGTACAGCATTCACATATTTCACGATAGACTATCATTTTTAAGACCTGTAGTTGTACCATACTTAAGGCACAGTTTGTGTGTTTGTTGTGAAGTGCATGAGGTATGAGGTATTAACCTACACTAGTCAGCGGTCAGCATGCTCCAGTTTGAAGAAGTAGACCAAAGTCCTGGCATGGAAGTAGAGCAAAGCACTGCTGTGGACAGGGTCAGCAGAAAAATGTATTTTAGTCGCATAAAAAAGGCCCACCACAAAAAAATCAATATCCATTTAAGTGTACAATATAATGAGTTTATTCTCACCACTTTGTTTTACCGACAACTGACCACTGTCTACTGTAACACACTGAGTATGCATACCTCACACAACCCTACTGCAACAAAACTGAACTAACCCTTTATGCATGTTATCCACACATACTTCATACTTTATATCTCTAGTTTCTCAATTTACATATACAATGACAAATAATTCTTGTCTTTAATCAACAAAAGCACAAGTAAAACAGCAAATGACTCATTAGGGTACTATGACAAATAAGGAGAGTTAGTCATATGGAATGAATCCCATGGCTGTGGGTGCTATTAAGAGGAAAACAGTGTTTTAAATGTGTTTTAAGCAACATAGAGTACACTTATATTAAACCCATTAAACCTTATTTATACACATACTAAATGAAGGGGACTGGTCTATTTATGACAATGCATCTGTCCACTGTCAAAGTAAGAGTATAATAACAGCATTTACAATGACTGAAGTACTTTTACTGTGTAAAGATAATTACCACATGTTTAACTTCCCTTGCTGTGGCTGTCGTCCATCTACAGCTGTAAACAAGTTCCATCATTTATGATTGTGTAGCTATGTTTTATATAATATGCAGACGATCCAGTCCAATGGGAAAATGTCATGAAGAAAGTCCTCATTTTCTGCCAATACCGAGCGACATGAATCCAACGCTGCCTTCACTGGCTGTAGGACATTTAAGAGTAGGTCTCATAGGCTCGTATGAGCCATCAAAGGGCGAGAGATTATGAGCCTTGCATACACAGAGAGACATGAGCTGAAAAGTGGGTTTGTTTTACCAATCTGAAGCTCCTTCAGTTCATTTTTTTAATCAAACAGAACCCCTAAAGTCGGATATAATGTGTACAGTAGTAGTTTACGAGCAGCACGTGAAGGAGGCGTGATGCTGCGCGCGTAATGGATTTCCCCAGCACTGCTCCTTATCGGGGACCAGGAGCTGCAGCTGCAGCAGTCCAACCACATTAAATCTGCTCCACCACTTGATGCCGGTGACCTTGGCTGACGGTGGTTACACCTTACAGTCTTGCATTGCGCCTTTCTATTCACCATGGCATCATCTGACGGGCTGGATGAGGATTGCGTGTTGCAGCGGGGGAGATCACAGAGTGACCCCAGCAGCATCACCGAGGTCCGCTTGGGTGAATCGCACAGAGCAGGTAAGAGGATAGGAGAGGGGAGGAGAGGCGGACGCATGTTGGACATTTGGTAATCTGCTCATTAGTTTGCGCCTTTGGCAGGTGGTTGGATAGGGAACGCGTCACGATGTCGGGGCTCGCCCGCAGCCGATCGCGTCCGCGGTGATCCCGTGGAATTTGTATGTAACAAATGTAGGTTATGTTGTAAACGTGCGTCATTTACTATCCCCTACATGAACTAACTGCTGTGCTGTGCTCTAGGCCTTATATGTGAAAATGCTCTAATAATGTCATCCACAATGACATAATGAACCAGTCCTATGCGACCAACTGGTGTCATACCAGTTAGATCTGCTCCAGCTGTATATCCATTTGATGTTAATAATAGCATGCATTGATTTTCTGATTTTGGACCTATATATTTACTGGTCGTTTACATCCTGCCGCCCACTCATCCCTCAGATTATCATCAAACTGTGACTGACACCCCTGTAATTGATTACTTGCAGGTGAAGTACAATGTGTGTTTTTGTATCATGGGAATACAGACTGTAGGAACTTGCCATCACACATGGACTGCAGTGTGTTGAGTCCAAGCTGATGAGAGTGCTGGTTGTGTATTTGGCTGTTTCCATGGTGATCCAAATGGCAGAAGGCAGCTCTTGGCTCTCCAACTGTGAGCCGACATGGTGTTTGTCTGCTCCACTTACTGGTCGTTCTTTTTTTTTTCTTTTTTTTTTTTCAATACACTCTGTGATGTACAGCAGCCAGCCATTCAAAGTGAAATGCCACTTAGACTGTGAATCGTGTTTATTTGTGAGATGGGATTCACATATCCACTGGGAACTGCTGGGCAGTGTTGCTCAACAGCTTTCCAAGCTGCAGTCATAAGATGGACTGTTCCGAAAGGTATTGAACGGTGGATTGGATGCAAAAACATGACAAATCACTCACTAAACCTGCTGTTTGCCAGCCGATGTTGCCCACGTACTGTAGACTCAACTGGTTTCACGACAGAGTGGCAGCAGAAAAAAAGTGATGAGTTGAACAGAGAAGTTGATACTGTACAGCTGTTGTATCTGTACAAATAAGGGGCTCAGTTACTGAATCCTAGTCTGACGTGTGTGGGGGTTGCAGTAAAATTCATGAGGCAACATTCTTGGCTTCATATGATAGCACTCATACTGCACTACACTTCCATTTCCACTTGTGTGTGATGTTACAGTCTGTTTGAACATCAGACCGTTTCACAGGGCCTGCTATCTTTAGATACGAGAGCCACAGCAGTACTGCAGAGAGGATCTTCAAGTTGTCTTGCCAACGGTGGATATTGTTGTGTTCGTGCTCTTGGTTTTCGAATCCACTGCTTGTCACGTTGTCGTGGTTGTTATGGTTACATAACAGCGTTGGTGTATGTGCAACTCAGAGACAACACTGGCGGGATTGTCCAGTCTTATACCGTTCATTACCGCATTTAACTTCACATCAAATTCACCCAGATCCTCCTTTAAGCGCCGTAGCAGATTTCATCCAAAGCTGACGTTTCCTGTGCAGTATCAGGCAGACAGGGCTCGGGCAATGCAGCAGTTGAAAACCCGCCTGCCCTCCCCCCACCCCTCCATCCCCTCTGCTCGGTGCTAACCCTTACGTAGCTCTGGCACCCCTACTGCGGCTTTGATCCTGGCACTTGAAGAACCACCTCCATTAGGAGGGGAGAAAAAAGGGAGTGACAGATCTCTGATGGTGGCATTATCGTGGCACCCAGCTGGGCAATGTCACAGTGAATCAGCAGCACAATAGACTGGACTCAATATACAAGTGACTCCTTCTTCCTTCATGATGCTTTAGTAAGGATGTGGGGGAAAAAATGAAGTATTTTATCTGTGGCACGAGGCTAGAATCAAAACAGCAAAATTACCTGTCATTACTAGTCATTTTTGCTGAGACTGAGTACGCACTTAATGCTCTCAAATCAGATTCTCATGCTGCTCATTTGATTCCATATAAAGCACACAGCACACTGAGGATCGGGATTTAACCTAAATACATGTTTCACAGATCTTACCACCTGACAGCCTGGTTGACAACACTTTGCTCTTCTCGCAGACTTTGAGCAAAACACTGTGCTGTGGATTCAGATCTCTTTATATGGACTATGGAGTAGATAGTTTTTATTTGGAGATGGTGATAAGGCGTCCACTTGTTCAGCACATACAGGTTACATCACTAGCTCCGTTAGAGATGAAGCAGAATGGTAAGTGCAGCCAAAATATTTTAGCCCAAAGGTGGTACTCATGCTGCATTCAGATTTTGGCATATGCAGTAGCCGGCGAAACGGATATTCATTACTTTCATCGGGAGAAAGCCGGCGCGGGTGCAATGTGACACCAAACGTGCCTGCAAGCAGGACTTGGCAGAATGACTTCAGTTCTTCATTTACTGTCTGCTGGCAGTGAAGACAAGTGTGATTTTGAAAAATGAAACCAAAATGGTGTATCCACGTTAGTCATTTCATCAAGCAATATCTGAAGTACAAGAGTTTAAAGTGGCACCCATCAATATTTTTTTGTAGTGCTAAAGCAGTGAACTAGGGCAAAGTCTGATTTTGCTTGTGTTTCTGCCCATAAACCAGCAGAAGTAGAACTAAGACATGATCTGATTTGCTGAAACCTTCTCAGAAGGTTACTAGTGCAGGTAGCTAGTTTGTTGTGGTGGTACCTCAGCAGGATTTCCCCTGGGTGCAATAAAAGCAGGTCTCGGTCTTGTGGAATGTACATCGCTACAAGAACAATTGATGTAAACTCCCTCGGGAGATAATAAGATCAGCATCCAATCGTAAGGTCCTCGAGGTTAGGCGAACAGCCCATAGAATGAAGCAGACACCTCCCCCCTCGTGGCTGATTATATTGTCTCCTCCTGGTGGTGAATGGAGAGCCCCACTGCAACAGTGGCCGCGTCTCTGTGAAAACCATAAAGTTACAGTTCTTAGTGTCACAGTGACACCGTGCTGCTGAATTCAGATTATTACCCAACTCATTATTTTATCTTCCAGTAAAGTTCTCGGCCTGTTTACCAGGTGTGGCAACAGGATTACCTGTTGCTAAGGTGCAGCAACAGGATTACCTGTTGTACATGCTGCACGTTTGTCGTCCACCAATGATCTGATGTGCAAAAGTTCCTCTCAAAAGGCAAAATAAATAAACATGATGATACTGAAGTGCTTTAGCCTCATTTCATGCCTTGGACACAGAATCCATCTGTGGGTATCTTTTTTGATGCACATTAGGTGAAATGATGGAGGAGCCCTGTCTGTCCCTGGTGTTGCAGAGCCTGCAATCCCTTCTGTTGCTCCCCTCATCTTCCTATTTGAGCTGGTGCTGTACAAATCTCACATGCTGCTCTAAAATGAAAGGCTTTCTCCACTGTCCTCCAACCACTGCATCCCCACCCACCCCACGGGTACCTCTCAGCTACTGATAGGCCTCAGTTTATCCCTCACAGTCAGTTAGAGGAGGCAGAAGGGGCCTGATGAAGCGATTAGGATTCCTTTTATTTAAAACAGGGTACCTCATGTTTTATTAATCAGGAAGCCTATACATAAGCCCACTTGTCTCATTCCATATTCAGAGCTGTGACTGAACAGAGAGAATAGACAACCTAGCACCTTGCAGCTCACTCCTACATGTGTGTTCAGCTCAGCATGGAATATGTGCCAAATCTCTTCACAGCCACAGTCATTTCACAGCAACTAGTTAAAGATAAGATAGATGAGATGAAAGGTGTGCACAACTCATAATAGCAATTGCCTGTATGGAAAAGGCTGCAAAGAATTGTTGTGTCTTGTCACAAAGTTTAGTGAATCCATGGTATAAACTGTGAGCTTGTTGAGAATGTATTTCAGTGTTTTCTACATCCAGCAATTACTAGTACCTTGCAGACAGTAGCAGACTCCGGCTGTGTGAGAGGCACCATGAAAGTTCTGTGAAATTTATTGAGAAACAGTGTCTCCATTTGCTAATTCATCACAGAACAGGGGCTGACAGCTGCTAATATGCTGTTAACAGTTAGCTGGTTCTGGGAATATTCATTCCAATCCATTCATCCATTATCTGTAAACGCCTGTCACAGTGGAGCTGCAGCCTGTCCCAGCTGACTTTGGGCAAGAGGTGGAGTACGCCCCGGACAAGTCACCAGTTCATCACAGGGCACATCGAGTCAAACGACCATTCACACTGTGACACCAATTAACCTGTAAGTGCATGTCATTGGACTGCGGGAGGAAGCCAGTGTACCTGATGAGAACCCCCACAGACAAACTCCACACAGAAAGACCACTGTAGAGGTTCAAACCAGGAATCTGGTGAGGCGACAATGCTAACCACTGCACCACTGTGCCTCTCAAGGAGTTAAATATACTGGAAAATATGTCTTTAATTCTGTATTCTATTTATATTTCTTGAAGGCTGTGTGACTCACAACAAGTTTATTCCAGGATATATTATATTAGAGTCTGTTTCATATGGATTTATAGGACTAAGATAAATGTTAGATGTGAGGTCTGCACTTGGACCAAGCAGAGATTAGATTTGTTGAAAGGCACATTTAACGCCTGCCCCGTAGGAGAGATCCGAAAATGCTGCTAAGTGGGGTCAAGTGCAGTTGAAAGTGAATCAGTAGGTGAAACTGCCACAAGAGGGCTCTGCTTGGCAGATGGATAGATGTTGCATAAATGAGGTAAGCTCAGTCACTGTCACAAGGAGTCCAGCACTGCAGTCACCCGACCTCTCGCAAAGAATAGGGACAAATGGTTTGTCCAAGGTCGTGCTGCATATAGCGAGGGAATGGGCAGACATTTACACAGCATTACTCAGCACTATACTGCAAGGTTTAAGATGAGTTGGCTGAAGTGAGACGCACTTTAAATGAATATTCACTTTATGCCGAATCAACCCTCAGGCTGTGAGACAGGGATAAACACTGTGCAGGCAGCTTTAGAAGAAGCTTTGAAATCTTTTGAAATTCAATCAGACGAGGTTAAAACAGAAATCTCCACACAGAATACCAAACTTTCCTTAACTTCATGCCCCTCTGTGGGTATTTTTAGAGCTGATGCAACTCCTTTTGAGTTTTTTTGGATCTCATGTCTGTTTCAAAAGTGGAACATCTGAAAGCAGCGATGAAGGATTTAGCGTGGACAGCATGGTGATGATTAATGTGGAGCATTGCAAAAGTGATGTGACTCTAATCTAGGACTATAAATGAAAATGTGACTTTGCTGAGATGGTAATAGGTTGCTCCATCAGTGAGTTTTACCCTTGAGTCTGGTGCAGCATTGATTCTTTTTCATTAGCCGGCTAAGACACAGTGGTACAGTGATTCAAAAGCGCCTCATTTTTTTTGTGCCAACTCATCTCTCATGCCATTATGCACTATGCAGAGACGTCCCCGGGTCTCACTGACGACAGGGCCCCAGGGAGCAGCACAGAGGCAGGACAAAACATGACATCACCCTCCACCAATGTGAAAGGACATAAACGCCACCATGTACAGGACTCTCATACTGTGGATAAAGGGCCATAGCAAGAACTTTTAAAATACTGATTCTCCCAACAGAACCCGATCCATCAAAATCAAAACCCCCAACCAATTTATAAATTGAATAAATACATTTTTATTTATTCTTTTTTTTCAAAGTCAGGTCTTGTTGAGAAGAACTGCATATGTGAAAAGAACTTTATAAAATGGTTTGTGCTGAAGACTGCAAGTTTGAAAATGAAAAGAAACTGCTGGTGTGTTATTAAAAAGAAGTGATCTTATAACCTCTGTAAACCTCTGTTTCTCATTTGTGTTTAAAGGTCCAGTGTGATGAAGAGGCTTCTGTTGGCAGAATATGGCAGATATGGAAGATAATATAGTATGTTTTCATTTATGTCTAATCACTTTATGTGCACCATGTAGAACTGCCACATTCTACAGTAGCCCAGAACCAACAAACCAAACACTGGCTGTAGACACAGATAGTGGTTAAGTTGGCATTTTTTGCAGCCATTGTAGTTTGTTTGGGAGGAAGAGTGAGGCAAGTGGTATTCAGTTAATCGCAATCTGCAACTTCACCGCTAGTTTCTACTAAATCTTACACACTAGACGTTTAAGGCTTTAAGTTTGAGGCTACATTGGTCACTACTAGCATAACACACAGTACGTTTACATGCAGCAAGAAATTCGAGTTTCTGATCGTATCAGATAATGACATGCATAAGACTGGATCACTTGTCTGAGTATACATGCCGTCCAGAGAATCGGATAAACGGCCGGAGCATAGCTGACTCCGTTACGCTAGGTGTCGCTGTAGCCCTCTCAACAAAGAGCCACTTTTGGTTGACCTCTACTTATCAGCGACAACAAATTATCTGACGGCATTCAAACAAAGATTATATACGAGGAGATGGACGATGCCACAGCTGCGTACTTTTCGTGCATTATTTTTGTCCTAATAATGCATATTAATTCTATATATATATATTATATATATTATAATATTATATATTTTGACTGTCCAACTGTCGGCAGTCAAGTTACATTGCAGGTAACCTAAAAACCAGGAAACCTGTTAAACTGCTCATTGTACGCCCAGCAATGGTGTAGGTGGGCAATACTAAGTTGTCGGAGAAAAGGGCCTTTCACCAAGCAGCGAACAAACGTGAACATAATTAAGAGCAAGGCCACTTTGATTGACAGCACGCCTCAGCTGCACCCATACTAATTGCTTAGTTCATTTTAGGATTAGCTGGGAGCGTCCAGAGCTATGTTATGGAAAAAAAATTGACACCAAGTTGGTAGCTTTCAGTTTTTCAAATGACACAAGGCTGGTGCCAAAGTGTTGGCAAAATGAGTTGCTATCGTAGATTTTGTTTAGCTTTGAAATGACTCGACTGTCTGCACGAATCAAGAGTGAACAGTCTGATATCATGGGATGCAATCAATATCAAAATAGCAAATAATAATGTTCTAATTCTGTTCCAAGACGGCCTTTTCCTTTCAGAGAACAGAGAAAGAATGGATATAGATAGATAGTCTTTGTCTCCATGTGCAGACTTGATTGAACGGCAGCACAAACAGAAATAGTGAACCGTACTAACCCCTCCCCCACTACACACAAACATACACACACGCACACACACAAAGTATCCCCTCCCCCATCTACTACACATGGGATGTCTAAACAACAAGGCTGTCATGTACAGTAGGACTTAAAAATGCTGCTCTGGTGCAGTTGAGTTCTCAACAATACAGACAAAATGAAATGAATGCGTTGGTGAAGCGATGGCCAGAGAGATGGATTGCTTGTGGCTTCTGCATGTTATCCACAGCCAACTGACTGTTTTCTCTCCCAACAGAGCCTTGTTTTTATGCTCCAGTGTGCTCTCTCTGTGCATGATTTGTACTTGAGCAACGCTGCCTTTATGGATATAAATGGATGTTCTGCATGTGTAACCTTTTTGTTTCATGTCCTCATGGCCTTTAATATGCTGGAATTGCAGTCACATGTTTGTAGTAAGAGTGCATGCTGCTGTGGATGTGCACATGCCATGATATGCCTTATTTTAAAGAAAGGACAGTTAACTCTGTGTGTAGCAGAGGCACGGATCTACCCAGCGACAGAGCAAGGCATGCAGAGATGGGAGAGGGGGGTGCTACTTGACTTAAGCTGTCAGCCATTTACACATAATGTATCTTTTATGAATGTTTCATGTGCTGACCTAATTCTTTTCAGAGCTGAGTAAAAGCAATATGTTGCACATGAGAACACACCAGAGCATCCAGCTGATCCCTTTGACATCCTCATCCCACAACAAGGGGATAAGAAGGGCCGGCGACTACATACAGAGCTGTGATATGACCACTTGGGTGTCTTAAGAAGGCAAGAAGAAAAGGCTGTAGACCACCCCGGACATTTGTTTTTTTTATAAAATCTACACTGAATCCCACAGAGATAAGGAATAGAAACAGCCGAGTGAGAGCTTTATCACAAACACAGATACTTTGCTGTCTGTGGCAGATGTAATTAAAGCAAACGCTTTAATGGAGAGACTGATCACTGTGACAGACTTGAATCTGTCAGCAGTGTAAAAGGAGGAAGAGGAGGAGGAGGAAGAGGAGGGGCGGGCGAGAGCAGCAGCTGCAAAAATCTGTCTGCTGGAACTGGTTACTGGGTTTGAAGCCATAAAAAGTAAAAATGAAAGCAGCTAATCAGCACCAAAATGATGTGACTCGAGCTAACCCAGTGTAAAGTATGCAATTAGATTTGCCAGAAACTGCTGGAAAATTGATTCCAATTATGATAATTGATGAAGTCATTTATCAAGAAGGAAAATTCAGCCTCACGTGTGACAACTGGCTGCATTTCTCTGTTTTATATGACTGTAAACTGTGTATCTTTTTGGACTGTTGGTCGGACAAAATGAGCAATCTGAAAACGCCACCTTGAGCTCTGGGAAATCACGCTTTTCTGACATTCCATAAACTAAAACGAAAAGAAAATTGATCCATCAAAAAAAAAGTCATCCAGGGAGCAACAAGTCTGACCTAAGAAACCTGGCCTCCGCCCAACCTTGAAACATCTCCCTTCAGTGGAATCCCACAGACTATTTTGTTTGCAGCTCACACCCTCAGTCGAGGCTGTGTCCTCCCCACTGCCTCAGCTCCGTATCTGTCACTGTGACGCTGCATTGGCTCGCAGGTTGCACAGGCTGTGGCTGTACCTGATGGATGATTCAGCAGATTTAAAGGGGAACAGTGCTGGAATGGAGCAGCAGCAGCCACAGCAGCACAGTTTTATGATCAGAAAATTTATGCTTTTAAATTGGCAGCACTGTCACAGTGCAATGCATGTTTGGGAATTAAATGTCAAACACGTCATAAAAACACAGTCTGACTCCCACTTACATCCTGGCCTATAGTCTGTGGATGCCAATGTTCATTTGAAGGTAACAAGTTACCAAATGTGGCAGCTGTGTTTTAGAGAAAAAGATCATCACAGAGCTGAAAGAGGAGGAAGATCTCAGATGTTTAAGGTCTGGAGGCGCATGAAACATGATAACCTTTAGATACTACCTTGAGAATATATCTAGGTTATTGATGCCACAACATGATGAAGCAAAAGAAATATCTTGCAAGCAGGCCGAACTATACAGAGCATCGTGTGTGTGTGTGTGTGAGGTGATCTTTTTGGGGCACAATCAATGAGGTTTGTGGTGAACAAATGAATCATTCGTCAATTCTGAACATTATGTGCGGCTATCAATAACTGCCCTTTGATTCAGTTACTTTGTGGTTAATCTAAGGAACACAGAGGCTCTCTCCACCACCACTGAGAATGTGACTGCTTTGCAGTTGACGTTGGCAATCAATTGTAAAGTGCTTTGGTGCAAATCGTTCCACAAATGGACAGTCTAGAACTGCAGGATTGAGCTGTTATACTGCTGATGTAGAGCACGTTTCTCCATTTTCTGTCGTCTCCCTTGTCACCACACTTAAATGAGTAAAGCTTCGGCAGCCAGACTTCATCGCCAAGCGTCTTATATCCATTACAGAGGTTACAGAATTATGCCTTCGTTTACTGTATCATTTTAAATTATTCAAATATTCCGCTATAGAACAACAATTGATTGTCCACGGTTTGAAGAATTATGTATGTATCACAATCACCAGGAAGGAGTTAACCCTTTCAATAACCTTTCCTTCGAGAAGGCATACTCTGTGGTCTACTCTTGGCATTAGAAAATAACATGAGCTTGGGTAAATTAGCTCCTTTTGTTGTGTGACATATTTGGAGTGGCTCATTACAAAGTAAAACCAGATCCAGACAAACATTAGCTCAACTGAGTCTCTTTGTGTTAGAATCAGATTTTAACAGCCAGTGATGGTCACATTTGCAGCCACGTTTCCAGCGGTTTCATCTGTAGTTTTTTTTTTTTTTTCGTGTCAGTGGGAGTGAGAGATATGAGTCGTCGGAAAGTCCGGGTATCTCTGATTTGGACAGTTTATCTTGCTTGCCTGCTTATAATTATTGATATGACGTGAACGTGGCAATAATAAGAAAAGCACAGGTGTAACTAATAACATGAATGACTCAGCTCCACTGTTCAGATTAGTGTCCCACTAATCCATGTCAATGATCCAGCATGCACAAAACCAAGCTCTGGCACAACCTAAGCGGGATGCAGCCATCATTAATTTTATTGATTACAGCTGTTTTTCCAGCAATAAGAAGCATTTGCCAAGTAAATGATCTGTTTAGTTCATGAGAACGCCAAAAACTTTGCCTGTTTGGCTCCACCCACTTAGGCACTGCCTGCTTATATTATGTGAACGAGCCACCGCAGTCACTTCAGATTTCTTCATCCTCGAGCTGGCAAGCTGGAGGTCGGGTGTCAGTTTATTATCACCTGATTGCAATTTGTGTGCACACCCTTTTGGCACGCCCTCCATCCCCGTCCTTGTAAATATTGAATGAGATTCATGTGCACTGAGTAGCCTACACCATTGTTTATATTCTTTGCTTACTGCTTGTACGTCCCCGAGGAGAAATCCAGCCATTGACTTTTATCATCTCTGATGTAGCTCAGCCCTTCCTGCTGTTAACGTATGAGTGGCCATCTAGAAAATCGATCTGAAACCACAAAGGCTTTGTTTACACACCAAGTGATGTTGTCTGAATAATTAATAATAAGTCTCCTGAGGCCATGGAGTGTATGGAGAGGAAATATATATAAAAATAGATTTAAAAAAAAAAAAAGTAGTTTATCTTTTTATTTGTTGAAAGAACAGAAATGACAGCACTGCACCAAATAAAAAACTCAAAGTACTCCTGTATTGTTAGGTTTGCGTTGACATGAGTGTTCATGTATGGCCTGTGGTGACCTTAAGTACCAGCCTGATATTTTTATGTTACCTTGCTGCGATGTTTGTAGCAGTGTTAGCAGAAGCTTTATGGATGATAATGTCAGCCGGTCCATGACTTATGTATCGGATGGATTGCTTAATGACTTCGGCGTTTCACTGACTATCTCTAGCACCCCCAGAAGGGTGACGTCTTTTGCTTTTAGTTAAAATGTCTCGATAACTGTAAGATGGATTGTCATTAAACTTGGTACAGGCCTTCATATCTCCCTCGGGATGAATCGTAATAACTTCGGTGATCCTCAGTGCCATCATCAGCTCAAACTTTTATCACGTCCAGTAATCTGATTTATAACCAAATACCTGCTGATAAGGATAGCTTAAAACAGTTGATGTCAATAAAACTGCAATAAGCATATATATATTGGACACGATAATTTGTGTCTATGAATGTGATTTATAAACCCATATGCACCTTGTGAAAGCTTCATTTGCCAACGGACAAAGCCCAGTGTGATCTGTGAGAGACATCATGGATAAGTATTTGAAGAAGACATAAAAACTGTATTTACCATGATATGGAATTATCTTTCAATTTGTTCTTCCTCTTACATATCTGACATTATTTATGTAGGACCAAGTAGGCTGTACCATGCTGTAAAGAATAAATAAACATATGCTAAATAATATAGAGTAGTAGTAGTAGTAGTAGAGTTTTAAGTAGATTACTGTACATGAAATGACAAGATTTTAGCTCAGGATGACTATTACCTATTGTAGGAGCCAAAAAGTTGCCGCTACACCTATATTAAATGCACTATGATGAGTTTTTAACTAGTTATAAAACATAATAATTATTTGCATTATTATGCTCTACCTGCCACCAGGTTAGAGTCAGTCAGATTCCCCCTGAAGCACATGAAATGAAGCAGTGGAAACACTACTGTCTTTGTCCACAGTGGGCACCAAAGCAGCACACCAACTGTCCTCCAACAACACCAATGTAGGGTGCAAAGACTGTATAAAACATTAATGTCGTCTCTGTGACGTTACCCACCACCCAGGTTGTCGCCATCTTGGCAGTCCTAACTCTGCCGCCTCCTATCTAATCTAAAAATGGGCAAAGATGTGGAACTGAGGTGGCCTGAATGATGCCCGAACAAGTCACCTGTAATGGTACCCACATGTCAGTCAAAGCATCTACGCTCTCACTTATGCACAACTAGAAGCTTTAATATAATTCAAACATGTGAGTTCTATATAAATTCAGCCTCAGTACAGTTGTCATGAATGGGGTAATTAGCTATAGAGACCAAAACTGTTTTTTGTACCATTTCTGCTGTGAAGTTGGACATTTTAGCATGGGGACTTATGGAAACTGACTCACCTCTGGAGGCAGCGTCAAGTGGACGTTTGAGGAACTGCAGTTTTTGGAGCTTTTTGTGTGTCTTTTATCCATCTAGTTGACCTGAATTTGCAAGCACATTCACATACAGTATACACTCAGTTGTCAGTTTATCAGGTTCACCTAGCAAAAAAATAGTCTGTCTGTTCAGAGAAGTGTTTATTCAATTTGATGAATGTGATAATAGATTGCACACTGAGTATTGGTCACAAAATAATCAGTTTCAAGATGTTGGTCTTTACTGGTTGTGATGCACATTTTTTGCATTGCTTTCTAATATTTGATAGACCAGAAAATGAATCAAATAACTGAGGTTATAATGGGCATATGGGAAATAATGGCTTATGTCAGCCTTAAAATGTATCACATTACACTGAGAGGTGTCTCTGATATTTTGTGCTCTTGCTTTTATATCAGTGATGGCGGTCCAAACATTAGACTATGTACTGTATAATTCAACAGCACCATGAAGCACAAATTACAGCCTCAGAAATGACCAAAAAATATAATCTGCTTGTGTAATCCTTCATGACGGCGGATTTGTTATTGTTTTCCACTGGATTACCTTTATCCTAGTCTCCCTAATAAACTGACTGCTGAACATGTGTTTTCATAGCATCTCCCAAAAATACATATAATTGATATTTATACAAAAAGCAACACCTCAGCATGTGTGTGTTTGTGTGTGTTGTGTGTGTGTGAGTAGTAACCTACTGTATCACTATGTTTTGCAGTAGGCGGCGAGTGTGTGCCAGTTTCTCTGCCCTCCTCCTCCCGTCCAGAGGGGCGGGGTCCGCGTGGTACATCCACACTGTAAGCAGTTAGCCCGTAAACAGAGTCCGGCGTCTCCCGCACTTTGTTTCCGCTCACTCTGGTCGCTCTCGTCGGAGATAAAGTAACACATAACAGCTGTAAGTATTTTGTTGCGTTTGTCAAAATCCGGCGCGGCTGCGGTCGGCGTGAGAGCACGTCGACCTTTTTCGGGGAACGCATGACGCGAACGCCGAGTGGTGGAGGACCTCATGATAATGTGAGTTTTATTCTGCTATCAGCTGATTTATAGTCTGTTTGCGGCCCATGTGTGCACACTAAACACTTAACTGTCCATGTTATGTGTCTGTCGGGACGTGTGGTGTTTGAATCTATGAGTTCTTTCCTCTTGTCTTTGTTATTTCCACCTCTGACATCACTGTAATATTCCCACAGTGACTCTGCAGCGAAGAACACTTGGATGATATTTCTTTTTTTAGTGCTGATATCGCTGTGACAAATCTGTAATATCCCCTTTGGGACTTTTATCATGGACATTATATCATTTCCTTGTAACTTGTTATATAAACTTGTTTTTTTTATTTTATTCCAAAACTCACTCAGGAGCTATAAACTTATGACTACAAGTTACAGGAGATGTGTGGATGCTGTGATGTTTCCAGGCGCTCTTTTTTTTTGCATCCTGAGCTGGCTCATTATCTGCAGACCGTTGCCTCAGGCTGAAGCACTGTACAGTATCTGACTTTACTGTTTTTATTCCCCTGCATGACTTGTAGAGAAGCGCTTCTTTCTGCAGCTATCCGCAGAAAAAAAACCCCAAAAAAACATCCCAATGCTCCCTCAAACCTCCAACACGTGAATAAATATTTCATCATAACTTGCAAATTAAAAACACAGCAGCTTACATTATGCATCCGTTACACGCTTGGCCGTGATTGGCTGCAGCTTTCCAGTCTATCTCCGTGTGGCAACAGCCTTCCCATCCGCCCAGCAACTCCCTATTCCTCATGCCGTGGTGATTCTCTGCCTCCGAGGGCCTTTTCTGCAGCATCCAGCGTGGTAACCATGGTGACGGCAGCCTGACCCTGGCTGTGCTGTTACTACTACAGGCTTGACCTGGATTCCTCACAGCATCCTAGGCAGGCACACAGGACACACATGGGGCATCTGACCTGCTTCTTGTCGTTTGTTGGCGGTCAAGAAGCTTTGGGTGTCGGTGCAAGCCAAGGCGTCACATACGCTGCTGTTCATGGATCAGTGAACTCGCTGGACATGATTGGCCTTGTGTTGTTAGTGTTTGTGTGTTTATAATGTTATCTCAGGGCTATTCACTTGCATTTGTAAATGCAGTGAACGTATAGGCAGCTGAAACCGCTGGAACAGAGTCTCTAGATTGCTGGCCTCTATGAAAAAAAGAGCTTTTCAAGCACAAATGCCCCACATTCTCTGGTTTTAGCTTCTCCAGTGTGAAGATTTGTTGCTTTTCTGTGTCTTATGTTCAAGCGGATTGAACAACTTTGGGCTTTAGTCAGTTAGTTGGACAAAAAAAAAAAGACATTTGAAGGCATCACTTTGGGATTCTGATGAGCAGAAAAAAGCTGCTGAAATAGTTGCTGACATGGTGCTTTGTGTCTGTGCTGGAAGTCTGTAAATACAGCAGAAAGTTTAGATGATGTCCCTTCCTGATACCTGCATCACTTTGTACAGTAATTTTCAGATGTCAGTTAGATTTTGACCTTGTTTCAAATATCACATTGTGAAAACGTTGCACTTTTGTTTTTTGTTAAGCTGGCAGCCTTCCACACGCCGGCATCATCTCCCTCCATCAAATCCCTGCCAAATCCATCCTTACCTGTGGAGTATTAAATCACAACACACTTCCTTGTGTCTTCTTATTATGCGACTGGGGCAGGAAATAAGTGTATGTAATTAGTTTCTTAAGGGATATAAATGAGCAGATGTTGTGGATTTAGACGGCGCTGACAGAAAATGAAAGCGTTCATGGAGCGATCCCTGCACAGCCCACGGCTCAGCTGTAGGCTCCCTGAGGTGTCAGCTTGTTGTTGGAGCCAGACTGTGTGGGAGTGCCTATTTCTGTCCTTTCTCCAAGGAACCTCTTTCACTCTCTCTGCCATTCGATGCAGAAATCAGCTCAGTTGCTCTCTCTGCTTCTTCTTCTTGTCTTTCTGTCACTCTTACGCACCCTCGACAGCTTAGCCTGCAGACTGAAGAGTGCTTAGGGAAGTCAGAGTACCAGCTAAGAGGGATAATCGCAGTCACTGACTGAGAAATCAAATCTTCTGTGCACGGTTAGTCGAGTATTCGATTTGTGGATTGATATGACCTCGTCTTTTGATGTATTTTTCAAGCAACAGCAAACATGCTCTGGGTCCAGATGTGAAGATGTTTTACTGACAAAAAGGTTACATAGACCTTCACAGCCTGAAACATACTGGACAAAAAATGTTAAATAATGTTTGGTTATTCTTTTGATACATTGATTAATACTCACTTAATACTTAATATTTAATCAATTAAAGAAAAAAACACTGTCCAAGGTGGCTGCAAACCATTGATTCTTTTCATTATTGATTAATCATTAGAAAATAGTGAAATATGGGCATCAGAGTTCAAGCTGATGTGTTTAAATTTTAAAGATATTCAGTTTTCATTCCATATTTAAGGAGGCTTAATTATACATCATTCTGTCATTTTGTATGAGAAATTACTTTAACAATATATAATGATTATCAGATTGATTTGTGATCATTACTAGTCTTTGCAGCACTACTTCAAATGACTTATTTTGTCTGACTGATCATCTGAAACCTAAAAAGTCTCCAGGTAACAATGTTGTGAAAAGCAGCAGAACTGCTTGAATCAGAGAATGTTTGACTTTTCCTTCATAAAGGACCTCAAAGTTGCCTTTTTTTATAACAGCATATCAAATAACAATGTGAAAGGTGTCGCTCAATGACCTACAGAGAATTAACACCTGAATCTGCAGTTCCTCTTGTCTTGACAGAGCTTTATAGTAACGTTTAGTTCACGGTTTACCTGACTGGCTGAGACTTCACTGTTGTTTCACTCTCACTGGTCTCATAGTGTTGTTTTCAAAGAAGAAGCTCTAAAAACCCACTGCACACAAGCTGCTCAACACCAGACAGACACAGTTATAGACTAGCTGGTCAACATATTTGGAGCATTTAGCAGCTAAAGAGCCAGATACAGAGATAAACATATATAAATAAACAGAGCGAGGAGAGAGTGAGTATTTATCAGGTGGCCAAAACATAACCTCATATGAATGATGATGTTTTGTGACTGCTGGATGTTTAAATAAGTGAAAGATGGTTGACAAGTTTGTCATAGTAACCTGAAAAGGTGATGATGATGATAATGATGTTCTTACAAATTGTTTCTGCTGCCCCCAAGTGGCCAGAAAAATCAACTTTTGCAGATTTAATGTATCCTGTGACATGGCAAGAAACTGCAGGACTGTAACTAGTGATTATTTTTTTTTATCATTGATTATTTTCTTAATTGAGTCACGTCACTTAATGTTGTTATTTTTCTCATTTTTCCCAAAATTTTCCCAGAATTCAAGTTAACACCTTCAAATGCCTTGTTTTGTCTCACCAGCACATTCCGTTTACAGCATTATAGGTGATGGAAATGATTTATACCAACAGATTAATTATTAACAGATTTAAACTATTATACTATAAGTGTTAGTTTCAACCCACGCAGAACATTTTCATGTAAAGGAGGACTGTTATCTGTACATGTAAATAATTATTTTTAAAGAAATATTATCAAGCATCATGTGAAACTGTTTCCAGGTCACCTTCTCCCAAAAATAGACTTTCCAAAATAATAATGGAACAAATTCTTGTCAGTATTTGAAAATAATGACACAGAACAACAAAAGACAACAGGAATACAGCAGAGAAGCAGCAGGTTGCTCTGAAAAATGCCATTCTGTCAGTGGCAGCGTGTGTCACCACTGCGTGATGTCAGATTGCTGTAGATTCCTGTGCACTTCACAAGTACACCAAGTACGCATCCTAAAATAGTGTAAAATCAGTGGAGATTACACACTGCAGATGTCTGCACTGACCTTAGAAAAGGCAGTTGTGCTGAAACTGATTTTATTTATTCTCTGTGTGTCTTTCAAGAGGTCCTTTTCTGAAGCCCTCTATTGTCTGTGTGTTTGGGGCAGGAAAGGTCTGGCTGCCCTGAAACCATGTGAGTCAAACACAAACAATGCAATTCTCTGTCCTCTCTCCACCACCCGCTTCTCCTCAGAAATTAGACTGGAATCAATAAAGCATTTACAGCAAGTGACCCACATTTGCTGCATTTGCTGCTCACATGACGATGGGGTGTTAGTAGTATTGAGCCAATTGTGTTAGGAGTGATTTTTAAGAGCTTCCTCCAGTCGTCACGCAGTGTGATCACTGACTCCTGTGTTCAGGATGGATTTAGCTGCCCTGCAGCCTATTTTAAGGGTCCTCTGTTTGTTTTGTGCCGTAGATGTGATGGACCAGCAGAGGGTGCTGCATTCGGGTTGCCTGGTCTCAGGGGTTCGTACGCCTCCCGTCCGCCGCAACAGCAAGCTGGCCAGCCTGGGACGCATCTTCAAGCCCTGGAAATGGAGGAAAAAGAAAAACGAGAAGCTGAAGCCCGCTGCAAGTGAGTGTAAGGCTCCACACTTCTATAAACAGCTGGTTCAGGGATCACTCTGGGGATAGAGACACATATTTGCAAATAGCCTGCTTCACGTGTTTTTCATTTTGAGGGATCAGTGGACCAGTTTCATAAATGTTTGTGTTGTGTTTGTTAGCGGTGGAGAAGAAGGCAGCTGTACGACAAAAGAGAGATGACCTCGTCAGGAGGAACCCCGGGGAGATGGAGACAGGTGCAGACTGACACACATGACTCCAGGCTGATTTCAGTTCACTTGTTCAGCCACATGATGCCAAACGGCTGTGCAAACTCATCCCTGTCCCCTTCCTGTTTATGCTGTATGCAGAGTCAGATCTTGCTTGCGGGGGTAACAGTGAAGATCCAGACACCCCGACTCACTCGGATGGTGAGGAGAGAGACGAAGAGCCTGTGGCTCCTCTGGCCAGCAGCAGTGAAGACCTGGGCAGCGATTTGGAAGCTTCAACAGGTAGAGTGCAATACTGTGGTCTGAGAAAGTATAAAGGGGTAAAGCTACATTAGGCAGAAGTAGACTGGCATCAATATTTATATATATATATATAAATGGATCAAACTACAGTGTGTAATGTGAAAGGTGTCTCAAAAAAGTCTCTCAGCTCTGTTGAGCATTTTAACATCTTTCAGCTCATTGTTTTGGTTTTACAGTTTACGGCCCATGACTTTCCTGTTTTTTTTGGGTTTTTTTCGCTCTCATGGTCCCTATAGCGTCGCTTTCAGCCGCAGCATGCAGCTGTCTTCGGAAAGGACCACTGTATGCGATCTGCTCAGTACCAAAAGGGAGATAGACACAGTTAGCTATTAGCTGGTAATTATAGTGCAGCATTTAGCAGCTAAACAAACAGATATTTCCCTTGGGAGCTGATGCAGACAGAAAACAGAAAACTAAAAGAGAGTGAACATCGGACTGATGTCCAGAAACTCGACTCCAAATGAATGATAATGTGGCTCCTTGAGTGATGGTTGTGTAAATAAGCAAGTGTCTGCTAGACACGCCCAACACGTCAATCTGTGCAGTGTTCTGCTGGCTCACATTTAATTATTGGTGAGGTGCACGCTGGAGAGGTCACCAGTGTCGAGCAAGGCCGTTACATCAGCTGATGTTAGCTTCATATACAGCATACCAGTGTATACGTTGGCCAAAAGTAAGAAGAAATAGAAAAACTAGGGTTAACAGTTTGGTCCACCAGAGATCACTGACAAGATGATTTTTACGCTGTACTCTCTCTTTATTGTATCTCACTATAAGCTAACGTCCGTCATGCATTTTGTAGACAGGAAATAAAGGAACATTAAATGAATGACCCGAGGGGTCCCTGAAACGTTTTCCTTTACTGTGTCACACACTATTAAGCCCTCTCTCGTTTAGTGGCTACTGAATATCGAATAAGTCATTTCAGGCACAACCTTTGAGTGAGCTGAAAACTCTTCTTCTCTGTGTCTGCTGCTGGCAGGGGGAATGAAGAGGTGCAGACTTTATTCAGATTACTCTTTTTTGTGTGTGTGTAGACTTCCTCATTTGATTTATTCTGGTTGTGTATTTACATTAAATATGAACCAAACACAATCAAAAGAACAAATTTTAAAAAAGGGAAAAATAATAAAATCCAGAAACTGAACAAAGTGCATAAGTACAAAAAGGAAGAACAACAAAACAGCTAAATATGTTAGCATGTTTGTAGCAGTTTGTAGATTTTACTTTATGGATTTATGGATTTTCCCTTTAAACAAATTAAACAGCCAGTTTTAATTGTTGCTGTAAATCAGGATGGGATACTCTTTATTTATTTATTTAAATTTTAATTCCTGTCTGTGATTTAAGCTGATATTATGATATTATTATGTTACTGTTCATAAAATGAATAATTCTGGTTGATTAAAACAGCCAAACTGTGCGGTTTTAATGGAGTCAGTTGGAGCCGCCATGTCTCCGACTGTCCACTAGATGGAGACAGAGACCTCTGATCAAACCAAACATGTGCCGCTGTTTCCTTTCAGCACAAGACATGACTGAGGACTCAAAGACAGCGGGAGATCCCAGTCAGAGTGAAGATGGAGAAGATGAAAGCACCTCACTAAGTGACCCCAGTGATGAGCAGCCGATGGGGAAGGCGGAGGCTGTTGAAGGGAAATCGGAGGTGACGGCCGCACAGCCTCCGAGACGAGTCAGCACCTCCCCTCCGCCCAGCCTGCCAGTCAAACTACTCACCAGACTGGGCAGCCTAGACTGTGAGTTTATCAGGAGAAGCCTGATGTAACACCGCGCCGTCGTTTGCAGCAGTGTCTCACTCACGCTGTGTTTCCTTCCCAGGCGTTCCTTCTGTGCCAGTTAAGAAGTCCCCAGCCACCTTACCCAGGAACTTCACACTTCCCAAAGATCCTCATGGCTCCCTGTTGAGAGGCAGGATCTCCACACCTACTGGGTCCCCTCACCTTGGGTCACTGCACCCACAACTGCCCCCTAGTTGCATCATTGAGGAACTGCACCGCGCCCTGGCCACCAAACATCGACAGGACAGGTCAGATTTGAGATACGCACCATTACTTATACATGTACATGACATATTGAGTATTGAGCTCTACTGGCCTAAATCTTGTCCAATCATGTGGGTCCTTCGTCCACAGCCAGCCGTGGATGACATGTCTGTGACTTTGAGGGGAGGGATATTAAAAAGGTAGAATATGGAGTTATGATGGACGTGCACTCAAGCAGCACGAGGATCTCAAATACAAACATCCAGCCGCCAGTCTGTCAGTAGAGTCCTGTCTTGGACATTTTTTCCATTGTCTTGGACTTTGACTTGTCTCTCTCTCTCTCATTGATCTTGCCAAATATTCTAGTTGGTCTTTACTGAGTCCAGCAAGATATGTTTCTTTTTCTGAAGCAACTTCCTCCTTCAAAACAGTGACATCTGTGCTTTGATTAACAGATGTCTGTTATTCATTACATTTGCCATTTGCTGTCCAGGAGAAGCTCAGAACCATCATTTATTTCCAGAATGAAGTTTTTTATTTCAGCTCTTTACACATTAGTGGAGAGACGGGAGTGTTTGTGAGTTTAAAATAGCTTTTTAAAGAAGTCTGTGTAACGAATGGAAATGCACATAAAGGTACTTTTTGTTTGAAAATGTTATTTATTTTGTTATTTACTGGCATACAGAATGTTACTGTGACACCACAATGCAAAGCCACAAGTTGAACTTTATGTTTCTGTATTTAAAGTAAATAAAGTGACCTGATTTCATCTTACAGTGTTTATACACTGCACTTAATGATCTTCTTGAAATAGAAGACACACTTTCACTCTCGCATCACAACAGTTAAAACAGATAAGTGGTCTTGAAGAGGATTCTCACTTATTGTCTTTCTTATTTGGACTGGACTCGGTCTCAACAGGTTTGAGATATGCACCATTACTTATACATGTACATGAAATATTAAGTAGCCTATAGTTTCTGTTTTGTACTTGTCCTCACATTAAACATTATTATTATTATTTTACAAACTAAAACACAAATTCATAACTAGATGTAATATATTAATTAATGATATTAAATCAAATTCATGGTATTATCCCTGTTAAACTATTAGCAGGCCATGTTTGTGAATACAATGATCCAATCCAAAGACCAACATGTGTGCTGCTAACACTTATTTTCATTATAGATTACTGTATTAAACCCAGAGATATTCAGTTTGTTATGAAATGATTATTCAGACACCAAACATATTGTTTATGTTTGTAATAATTTGGGTCCCAAAAGAAGAAAAATGAATTGATTAAAATGTCTATTTAGTCCTCAAAGTGCGGCGTGACAGGGAAGAATACTGTTTTTATTCATTTCCAACCGAATACTCTTTAAATGTGAATTTGTTTTCCAGGCCATTACTGAACCACAACGGTGTGGTTTCTTTGGGCCTTGGTTAGGCTCTGCAGTTTTCCTCATCGGTTAGATTGAACAGGTTTGAACTCTGATTCGTAGTATGATCAGCTGATATTCCAGAAGTGTTAACTGTAGACCAAACATCCGTTTCTATTTTGAATTTTCTAAGAACAGCTGTGATAAAGCAACCCACCTGTTTATTCCAGCATGTTAGAAACTTTATTGTGAACTCGACTGAACAGGAATCTGCACAGATTTGATGCTAAACGTCAAATTTCTTTTTAAATGATTTCTTACATACTTATTAAACTGTTGCTCCGAGGATCTTTCTCTCTTTCTGCTCTTTCAGTCATCAGTCTGCTTGAAGCAGTGTACAGGATTTAGTTCTACATGTATAAAACATTTTTCTATCTATTTGTAGATGGATTTTCTTCAACCTAAATACATTAAAAATATAGCACAGTAGCACGGTCCTCTCAGACTGACTGTACAGAATCAAGTTTTTGTGGAGGGCGACCCCAAGGTTTTGAACAGTGTTTTTTTTATTAAGCTACATCACTCCTACTTAGAGCAAACTTTAAGTGTAACTTGGTCACAGAAGAGAGAAAAGCCTTTTGATTTGGGTTTTTGTGAAAATGTGGACAGTCTTTGGGTTTGTTGGGGTCCCCGGGTTTTCTAGTGTAAGAGACTCTACTTTGTTTAGTTACAGCAAATCTTGTCTAGGCTCTAAGTTTACATTAGAGATAATGCTCAAGATGCTCCAAATTTTTGGCATGAATGGATCTATTTGCAGACAAAATGGCATATGTAAAGTTAATCCAAAGCTTGAGAATTCTCAGTGGCCACGGTACAATGAAGTTGTAACTGACAGGTTTGTCTTGTGATGATCTCAGTTTCCAAACCAAGGAGGCTCGCTCATCTCTGAAACGCCGGCTGGACGGCCGTCTATCCCGCACGTCCAGCACTGAGAGGGAGCCCGCCGGGGAGTCGGAGAGCAAGAAGGAGTCTGACGAGAACAAAGAGAACTGGCGTCTGGACGAATACTTGAGCGATCAGGACAGCTGGAACGAGTCTGTGATCTCTGGTAGGTTGCTGACAGTGGACATGTGGTGCAATATTTGCTCAGCTATTATCTGCCTCTTAATGTGCAAAGCCAACCAAATCTGGGCACCTTGTCAGCGGATAACGAAGCAGCGTAATCTCTGCTGATATTTGTTTACAGTGAGAGCATGACAGGGAGATTTACAGCGATGACGAATAGCAGGACGTTAAGTTGCAATGGCATGTCACACATCTGCTCTGTTGGCCTAAATCTTGTCCAATCATGTGGGTCATTGGTGTGCAGCCAGCCGTGGTTGACATGTCTGTGACTTTGAGGGGAGGGATATTAAAAAGGTAGAATATGGAGTTATGATGGACGTGCACTCAACCAGCACGAGGATCTCAAATACAAACATCCAGCCGCCAGTCTATCAGTCCTGTCCTGGACATTTTTTCCATTGTCTTGGACTTTGACTTGTCTCTCTCTCTCTCATTGATCTTGCCAAATATTCTAGTTGGTCTTTACTGAGTCCAGCAGGATATGTTTCTTTTTCTGAAGCAACTTCCTCCTTCAAAACAGTGACATCTGTGCTTTGATTAACAGATGTCTGTTATTCGTTACATTTGCCATTTGCTGTCCAGGAGAAGAGTCAGAAGTTTTGTATTTCAGCTCTTTACACATTAGTGGAGAGACGGGAGTGTTTGTGAGTTTAAAATAGCTTTTTAAAGAAGTCTGTGTAATGAATGGAAATGCACATAAAGGTACTTTTTGTTTGAAAATGTTATTTATTTTGTTATTTACTGGCATACAGAATGTTACTGTGACACCACAATGCAAAGCCACAAGTTGAACTTTATGTTTCATGGGACTGTTTTCTGTATTTAAAGTAAATAAAAAGACCTGATTTCATCTTACAGTGTTTAAAATTGAAACAGATAAGTAAGTGGTCTTCTCACTTATTGTCTTTCTTATTTGGACTGGACTCGGTCTCAACTAGTCCTGGTCTTGGAAGGTGTTCTTGACTACAGCACAGATGTGTGGTGGAGAACAGAAGCAGAAAAAAGACCATTTGAATGAATGAACGGGATATGAATTTACAGGACTATAGCTCAACCTTTATACCGCTTGAACCCAAAATAGTTATCAGTTATGCTAACAGGGCAGATTTAGCTGCTACTTTTAACAGTGTGATTGTAAATGTAAGTAGCATCTAACCTCTAAAGTCTGACTGTGTCAATCAAATGGAAAGTGGTAAGTGACTAAGAGTTGGTGCACTAATGTGGCCTGAAATACAGCATTGCACCAGTAGGGTGCGGATGATTGTCAGTCAGTGTAAACAGTAAAGGTCTATAAAGATATTTATATAGGCCAAAATCACAAATCTCAATTTACTTCAGGGGACTTTACAATATGTACAATGTTCAACACTTGATTCAGGCAAGGAAAAACTCAAACAATCATATTATATTGTAATTTTGATGACAACATCTCTGATACATGACTACCACATGACTTAAACCTGAACTTGAACTGTGTACATATACTTGATTTATATTTATTTAGTAATTCTCTATTTAAATTCTTAAGACCTTGGACTTCAAATTAGCCTAGATTAATGGCACACACAGTTAAACACAGATTTCAGATCTTCTGCACATGTAGTCACTCCCACAACTATGAAACACTCAGACTTCAGCACTGCTGGATTTAACCTCAAACTGTGCCTCTTGCCCTAAGTCAGCAGGGATAGGCTCCAGCCACCCTGATGAGGATAAGGGTTACATAAAATGGATGGATCTTTGGCTAGCAGCTGTTTTTTTTTTTTTTTCAGTTTAAGAAACAACAACAGAAAACAAGGCAGCAGATATCCCTCATAGTACTCTTAGGTCAGCCATAATAGAATATAAAACAGTAGCTGAGCTGATTAAAGAAGACTGTTCCCCATTCTGTAGTCCTATTCAAATTGTTGAATATGCCAAGCCTAATAAAATAAGAAACTGTAATCAGGAAGCAAAACGCAGTGCCATAGTTACTAAATTCATCCATCACTTGACCCAAAATCCAGAAGAAGATTGATTTAAGCTGCTTTCACCTGCTATTAGTAGTACTTTTAGCAGAATTTTAAGCCTGGTTGATTTTAGCTAAAATGCACTTTGGGAGTTCAAATGAACTTTTAGTGTCAGGCAGATCTTAGACATAGAAGTGCTGCAACTGTGAGTCATGTAGCATTGTTATGAGCCTGAAATGGCTCCTCCCTCTCTGCAACGCTATAAATGAACAGCACGTTTCCGAGGCTGAGACGGGAGACACAACCTTGAAATAAGTAGAAATGTATTTAATTAATAAGGTGTTACACTAAGTCTTACGGGCAAGCACAATAGCACACTGTGTGGTGATTAGCATCAGTTCAGCAGCTTTAGCTGGTACACTCTGTTTGGCAGCTCAAAAAGCGCTGTGTCGTTCTTGACCTCAATTTGTGCTCCACAACAACAGGGACCCTCCCGCGCAGGATGAGGAAGGAGCTGCTGGCCGTGAAGCTTCGAAACCGGCCCAGCAAGCAGGAGCTGGAGGACCGCAACATCTTCCCCGTCCGCAGCGACCAGGAGCGTCAGGAAATCCGCCAGCAGATAGAGATGAAGCTGGCCAAGTGAGTCGCTCTGTGTGGACCCACATCAGCCTGCCATCAGCCAATCCCCCCTCCTGTCAGACCCCCCATCCTTCTCTACCCCATGTATGTGTGTTTCATCACTCAACATCACTGTTGTCTACACTTTGCCTGCTTGTCTGTTTCCCTTCCACCATCTCCTAAACAGTGCTCAGTGCTTAAACACATCACAATGGCTTTCAATGTAGATGCTCACTGCAAAGCTGCGAAAGGTTTTTGATATTTTGTAGTGGAGGGTAAACCCACCTCAACTCAGTGTACTGCCAAATGCTTGGAGATATGAGGTTAAACTGTTTTTGACAGACTACCATCTACCTAGTGCTTCTGTGTAGCATTTGTGGTTAAAGTGTGGATGTCTAGATATGGTAGTGAGCACAGATTTTGGTTCCATAACTACCATAACTGGTTTGCTGTGAGGACGGGATGTGTCGGCTGACAGGCTGTCAGCCAGACTGAGCAACAGTAGAGGAGGTTGTATCAATGTTTTCAAAAGAAGTTAACAGCAGCAGACACAGTTGTGCTGTTGTGTGTCACTCTGCCTTTTTAAACGTGCTCAGTTCGAAAAGTCGATAGCAAAGACTGCGTAAAACATGGACGCAGTCTCCATGATGTCACACCACAGTGTGGTGGCTCAAGCTGCCACCATGTTGGCAGTCCTGCTTCTGCTGCCTCACGACTAATCTAAAAATGGGCTAAGACGTGGATTGTGGGTGGAGCTAAGGCGTACTGAATCAAAGCACCTGTAACTGCACCCACCTGTCAATCAAAGCAGCCATGAGTTCTATAAAAAAATTCACCATGAACGGGGAAATTAGCCATAGAACTGTTTTAAAACAGTTTTTTGTACCAGCTGTGAACATGCTCATTTTTGCTGTCAAGTTGGACATTTTAACATGGGGACTTATGGTGACTGACTTGTTCTGTAGCCAGCCTCAAGTGGCCATTCAAGGAACTGCAGTATGTGGCACTTACTGACTTCACTTCACATCCACAGAGGTGCCACTTGGTCTACAGCCTGCCGTGCATGTAGTAATTTGACCAACAAAATGCCTTTGGACCGATGATCTAAATTTGTCTATGTTTTGAGACATCCCTTGAACTTGGGAAGCTTCACACAGTCACTGTGACCGTCTCCTGTTTTAGCTGAAACAGATAGTTGTCTTTACTTTTCTGTTCATGTACAGTTTAAACACAACCATACAGAATGTAAATTACCGAGCTTAAGGTTCTTTTTTTGTTAACTTTGGGCATGTAGGACACAGGACGTTTATCAGAACTTGGTCAGTGCTGTTTGCTGGGAGTGATCCTAAATATCAAAGCTGCAGCCATAAAACCAAAAGAGTAAGCTGAAAGACACTAAAATGAGCTTAGTTTTCACATCACACTTCGTCATTTGATCCATTGTTGTCCAAAAATAATGATTAGAGCAGCTTTAAATGATTTCTTCATACTTTTAGAAGTTCATTTGATTTTCATTTTAAACTCCTGTCTACATAGAACTATATCATGTAACACATTATGCATAATGCTTATTTACATCATACATATTTATCAAGCTGTTCACTACCACATAAACAGGGCGTAATTTCCTCAGTGCGCTTTGTTGCTAGGTTAGTAGCTTCACCTAGCTAAATCGAGTGCAACCGATGTCAACAACCCTGCAATTAAAGGTTCCCTGTGGAGTTTTTGTACCTCGAGCGTTGCCACGGAGAAGTTTTTCAATGCGTGGTTCCCTGTTTTTGTATGTGTCACACACGAGAATGAGGGAAATGATAAAATACTCCGCCCCCATGTAATTCACTGGACAATATGTCACGCACATGTGTGTGCACGTGTGACACAATACACATTCATCCCAGTGATGTCACACTATTCCACTGATCTAAAGGTGGCGGTAACACGTCAAGATGTGTCAACAAAGGCGGGATAGGAGAAGACCGCAATCTAGTCAACTTAAATGGAAACACTGCAGGGTTCAAAATGCTCAAATGCAAGTGTTTTGTGGGGAACGAAATGCATTCATCATGTTTGTCACATGTCAAGGACACATGTGTGCATGTGTTTTGGTGATGAACATAAATGTAAACCTAACTTTCCTAAATGAAACCCAGCTTTCATCTTACCTTTATTGTTCAGTTTTGGTTGAAGAGATGTTGACTTTAGTTTTATTCTGTGCTGCTGTTATATTGTATTGCTTTATATTGATGCAGGCCATATATTAAGACACCTATAAATCATGACCAGGTTAAATTATGGCAGGATAAGATAACAGGAACAAAGCATATCTTCGTCTTTTCATCCATCAATTACTAGTGTTCATAGAACAGTCTCTGTCTCTCACAGTGGATCATACCATCTATAAACCCCTTCATACATGGTGCTTTGCCTCTAAGGTTTTGATGCATGTTGCCTAAATCATGTGCTAACATCAGCCCTGGGAAATACATGGGAAATTACAAAAAAATGTTATCATGAATAAGTTTGGTGTAAATCGTTGTGTTCCTTAGCTTTTCTGGGTCAGGCAGTCTGATTTTTCGGAGTGTGGAGAAGGATTTTCTGACAGGCCGGGGAGGAATGTAACACACAGAACATAATCGTATTTGTCGTGTTATGTAAAAGGCCATAGGCTGCTATTATGGTGACTTTAATAGGATTAACAGTCAAAACAGGTTCATTTCTTTTCTGTGAATAATACGGTGGCAGGGTGTGCTGGTAGGCTTATGCAACGCTTCGAGTGGGAAGAGGAGGGTTTCGCTCCTCTCTGAGAATGCAGTCATAACACTAGATGAAATGTTTGGATGGACTTTTTATTAAAGCAATCTGGTTGCCTTTTGGTGTTCACGTCAAGTGTGGGTGCCGGATGATGACAGCGAATGACCATTTGACTTTTTGGACTCAAAGAGGATTGAAGCCGCTTTCATTGCTGTTTGCACTCTCTTGTTTTTCATACCTTTGTTAAAAAGGCAGATGTGATAATAGGCTGTTAGCCAAACAGTCACACTTCACTTTGCCGAATGCTGCTTTGAATGTGGAGTGTTTTAATTGGAGGTTGACCCGCTTTCACCTGCCAGTTTTGGTTGAAACAGAGGCTATTCTTGCCTGTAAGTAACGGGCAAAGTGCAAACTTCTAATTAGCATTTTCATAAGCGTTGCTGCCTCAAACGACCCACAGTTCATTACAGCTGGTAGTCTTTTTGTCTGAATTCAGCTGTGTTAGATAACAAGACATCTGTCAACGTATTTATGTACCAGTTTACATTATAAGAACATTATGAACACATCTAACTGCATCATGAAACATCATATTAATACACAACAGGTTATCATAAATGTGACAAGAGCTTATGATTTAAACTTGTGGATTTATAATATGGAATTCTGACATATTTATACAATTTATAAACTAATCTGACTGCTGAAAGAAGATAAAATACTCATTTTAATTTAGGAGATTAACACAGTAAGCATTGAAAATTCATGATAAATTACAGCATGATGGGACATTTCTTAGTATGACCTCTTACTGTTTTTATGAACAGTGGTTCAAATGCAGTTTGGTTTTACGACCCACAAACTCACTGCTCTAAAAACCTTGTTTAAAAAAACTGTACACTACCGTGCCCGGCACCAGATGACACGCAGACAAACTTAACAGCTAGCCAGTGATGCTGGAACATTTAGCAGCTGAGCTATTATACCTTGCAGCAGTTGCTGGAGAAAACAAAGCTAAAACATGAATATTGCACTTTCATTCATGAAGAATGAATTCTAATTTTGCTTAATGTCTGCTGTCAGCAGCTACGCCGCTGTTTACTAACACCATCTTCATACGTCAGAAGCGTGTTTACTGCTCGTTGTGCTGCCCCCAAGTGGACCAAAAAATGAATTACTGAAGGTTTGAGCTGTAGAGTGAAATCAATAAGCATGACTTGTCTACAACTTAACATTAGCTGTCATATCTTTGCAAAGCAAGTCCAACATAACACGTTTAGTGGCTTATCAGGAGTCCAAACTTCGCTGTCATACCAGGCAGCGACGTGTGATGCAGCATGTGAGGGATGACGAAATGAAACTTTCCATTTGCTGTTCACATTGTGTTTGTGTATTGTTAATTTAGTCTAAACTAGATTTGTTTACAGAGGAAGTCAAATAAATAGAGCAATTCATTCAGCTCCCTGTAAAATGTTTGCTTCAGGATGTGGTCTTCCCTCGAGTTGAAGAGGAATTCACAAAGCACTCACTGGAGATGGATACAATGGCGGCTCTAACCTCTCTTTAAGCCTTTTTGTTTTTCATATCTTCTGGCAAGGGAATGCTTTGGTTTCAGCACAGAGGGCAGGTTGTAGTTAAAAACGAAAGGCCTGAAGTGTGTTTTAATATTCCTAATAAGACATGAAATGAAGAATCCATCCTAGAAAATATGAAAACAAAACAGCACACTCATTTATTTCTAATTTATAATGTTTTACTGAATCACCCATCTTTAAAAACACTTGACGTTCACTTTCTCAGGGATCTGATCCATTGAAACTGATCCCAAATCTGTTTTCTCTGCTGGACCAGACCAGGCTTTTACTACAGATGCCATCACTAGGGGGCATCAAGGGAATTCAGTGTGCTGATGTTTACAACAGAGTCTGTCTGTGAACTGAATGCACCCACTGACAATGAATAGGAGACTTTGCAGTAGACGTGTGATCGTCACAGTCGTCACCGTGAAATCAAAGTGTTTAATTGTAGGAAGTCAAACACGCTTAAGTCAGCGTGTCTGTCATCGTCCCTGGAGCAGCTCCAGAAAGTGACATAACATCACAGATGGTTTCCTTCATCGAGTCGCTCATGCCCACACATATTTTATTTTACTCTCGAGTTAAATTAAGATTGAGTTAATGATTGTACCGTAAAGTCCAGAATAAACAACAAATTGTTGTTTGGCATACATGAAGCATTCAGATCTGAAGTAAGAGAAACAATATCACCGTATAAAAGTAAGAAATGTGTCTGACATAGTATACACTACAACCTGTTGATCTGCTGATCTGATACTGATATATACTGTTCTGTACTGTTCCGCTCCGAAGGGTCACAAGATAAATCTGAGGGGTCAGGAGATGATTAAAGAGAGAGAGAGAGACCAAAAAAAAAAAAAAAACAAAGACCTCTTTAGGTCTTGAACAGTGATTAACACTGCACCATGTAAATGTCTCTTTGAAACAACTCTGAGAAATCTGAAACATGAATACAGGCTCCAACAAGACACTGCTCTGTAAGAGGTCAAAGGCTGAGACTGTGTACAATCAATGTAGCAAGTAGTTGTCAGATAAATGTAGTGCAATATATCGAACTCAAAAACTAGCAGAAAATAATAGTACTCCAAATGTGTACTTAAGTACAGTACTACAGTACAGTTACTAATGTAGTTACTTTGTACCACTGTGTACATGTAAAGCAAGATATAATGCTCTGAATTTATAAATAAATAAAGAGTCTTTAGTTACCACAAAAATGTTGCTTTGAGTTTTAGGTCGTCATTTAAAGACATAATATGGAAAAATATTCAATAATAATAGTCCAATTTAATATTATTTATTAAATTATTAACTTATTAGTTGATTACAGTCAAATACTGTAAAACTATAAATATTCCATCTTTGGCTGCAATTTTATGGTTGCAATTTTTGTCATTTCGTGTGTAGAATTGTTTATAATGAGGATGAGAATCAGTTATGATGGAAACTAGACCTGATGTAAATGATCTTTGAACTAAACTAATAATAAATATGTGAGCCTTAATGTTGTTTTTTTGACACTGTGTGATAGGCCCTGCATAATTTTGGCAGCCTAAAGGTCACCATTGGAGTCTGTGAGCTCCAGGGAGGCTGAACCCCTGTGTTTCCTGGGTGTGGTTTCATTACTTACTCAGTACCATCACAGGTCAAAGCAGCTAATTAGAGACAAGAAGACTTTGAACCAAGAGAGAAACAAACCTGTTTTCCATTCCGGTCCATGTCTAATTAATTTACAGCCAAGCCTTTTGCGCCTTGTTTTGTAAGTTAACTGTGAGAGATGAGTAAGGCTGCATGACATTCAGACGGGCTCAATAATACTGTTCATGAGCTTCTTTGAGCCTGACATCATTCTTCTCCATGTGCCTTTATTCCTACGCCCTCACCCAAGGCATTTCACAGCTGCGTGTCAATCTGGGTAGCCGGTGTGGCAATGCGTGCGTTTTATGTATATGACGTTATCATAAACCAAAGCTGTTCCAAACACGCCTTGTTCCATATGAGCTTCTCCATGTGCACGTGGGCAAATTCCAGCGGGTAATTGCAGAATAGCAGACGACATTATTCAGCATTAATTACTTTACATGCCAGAGAGGATGCTGGAAGCACTCTGGCCCGTAGTTCGCATTTTAGGGAGACCTAGCTACAAACACAACAAACAGATTATGTAAACTGAACTCCTGATTACTGTTGCATAATAAAAACAGGAAGTGATCAATTAGGTGTCATAAGGCAGGGGCTTTGACAGTGGGATGCTGGATAATGGACAGTATGTAAACAGTGTTGATTAAGGACAGAGGTCAGAGCAGCAGGTCTGTTGTGAGCAAAGTTTCCTGCTGGTCACATAGTTCAGTCAATGTGTTACATTACTGCAGTGATTCATTCTCTGACTGCAGCGTCTGTGCCAAGCTGCACTCCAGTAATGAGAGCTCAATTAGAAATGTATGACATTATGTATTAGACACACAATATTCCTCCTACGGTTAACAAATCCCATGAAATGACCAAAAGTGACAATGAATTGATACTAACAACAATATTTGCGTGCGTATCAGACCCTGAAATATCTTCATCCTCTGTGCCAGAGGGCTCCATTGCTCCAAAAACTATTGAAAAAAAAACACCAACAAGCCACACTGTTGCACTGGATAACATGGATACATACATATTCAATACATATTCCTTCATTTCCTTGATCATACAAACCATAGTTCACTTTGACTCCCTTTACACTGTTGGGAATGCTCACTGGATGCCAAATGTGGATTCATCTGCTACTGAAGATAGTTCTCAACAAATGTGCTAAAAACTGTAATACTCATGCCTGTTTAAAAAAAAAAAAATGACATGAAGTTCTTGATGAAAAAAACAGCCTTGTCCTTTAAAGACTAGCACCCAACAATCAGTGGTGATTGTCCAGATATGATGACAGAAGAATTAGTTAATGAGAAGATCTCTGACAGCGTGGGAAAGCAGAAAGTGACAGAGAACTGAAGCAGTAGAGGAAGGGCTTCGCTAAAATTCATTCATAGATAAATTCAGGCCTTAAAGAACACTTTGTGTTTGAGAGAGGAAAACCTGGTTATTCACAACCATCACAAACAGTGTAATTTTATTTGACCTCTTTGGGTCTAGAAACAGAAGAAACACAGCGTGCTAGTGAATGTTCCCTTTGTTGTACACCATCCAATATCCAGGTCAGGCAATTCAGGGTCGTGTCTAGATGGAAACCTTAGATTTGTGAAGTCTTGCACATGAGCCTTTGATCCACACACCCACGCTCAACTCTACAATGGCAGACATATTCTAGTTGCTTCAAATTATGAGTTTGAAGCACATCTGCATTCATACGAGGAGGAAACCAAGACATTGCATTTGATGTTTTAGGTAAGGTAGTATAAAGTCCAAGCAGTGAGGAGTTTGTGGTGGATGAATGGATCAAACAGAACTTTCTTGGTTAGGTTTAGGTAACAAAACTAATTGGTTAGGTTTAGGACAAAATCATGGTTTGGATTAAAATAATGACTCAGCGTTCACACAGGAAATAAACAGCAACTTTCTGGCAGAACGCCCTGACAGCAAACTTCTCCCACATGCAAAAACAACAGGTACAAATCCTAGTTTTGCAAATCTAGTCTTACCATAGACACGATCGCTATTAAGCTACAGCCAACATTTGACTGCCAAAATACAAAAAAAACTAACACGATCCTGCACAACAAGTATGCTAACGCAGACGCTATGTTTGCAGCCTGGCTCCGCTCTCTCAGGTGCCGTAGTGCTCAGCTCAGACTGTGACTGACGGCAGGACTGGCTGGTCAACAAGAGTCATCCACATGAACTAACTCAGAACAGCTGAGACATGCCATTGTTCGGGGTGACGGCACCATGTGCTCGTCTGCCAGCGTCTCCGTCCTGCTGACCACATGGTCCGTCAGGGAGGACGTGACCAGCTCCTCCTGGCAGCTCACATAGCAACAACAAAACCTGAAGGCACCCTGTCTAAACTTTTCTCTAAACACCCATCCTGTACCAGTGATTGTGTACACACTGAGTGAATCATACTGAATCTGTCGCATTGATCATTGAGTTGAGTCGTGCTGAATGAAACAGAACAGTGTTTGTGGAGGCTGCTAGCACGTTGTGTCCTGTCTGAAGTCCTCGTGGCAGTGTTTGAGTGCTGTGAAAGGCCATGGGCGGCGCAGCTGTTTGTACAACATCAGGAACAGAACAGCTTCCATCGCAGACAGAGAACAATCTGTAATTTCATCTTGACTCCCAACAGCAAACATGCCTGGCAACGTGATGCTTAAGCCTTCATTCATACCTCAGCAGGAACACTTATAATTTTTAAAGCCACTATACGTGTATAATTGTAATAGGATTATAGCAGATCTGAAATAAATTGCATTGCTGTTTGCCTATTTGGGTACTGTAGAAGAAGAAGAAATAGGATCATTTTGAATTTGGTTGCACTGAAACACTAAAGCAAAGTACTGCAACATTATCAGCATATAGATATTTATGTGCCATGTTTTTGTGGCGTTCCTATTGACAAATCTGGTGGCTTATGTCTGTGTGTCACTGCAAGTGGAGATATTTTTAACTGACAACAAAGTTGAGATTTTTGGTTTTATCACAGTCGGCACTCCCCCCCATGACTGATAAAAGCTGTCTGCCTTATTGTGGAAGTTATTCCATCTCAAAGTATAGTCAAACGCTAGTCTGAAATGAATTATTACACAGGCATGGGGAATAAAAATAACATTATGTACCACTTCTGTCCAACCTGCACAGTCTGCATGTCAAAGTGCTGTTAATGGTAGCTGAAGCTAAAAGAGATAGCTTGCTTTTAAATCATCAAACACCATGATTTCAAGCATTGTAATCGGAAGAAATGCATAATTTAATAAAAGAAATATAGGAAATGGAAATGAAATTTTGGCCAGGAAACATTATACGAAGCTAGATGCGCAGTGTAGTTAGTGCTCATCATTGAACCCAGGTAGCTAAATGGCTCAGCCGATCAATCTTCTTCGGGCAAACCACCTGGAAGGTGATCAGAATGAGAATTTAACATTGCATTACATATGGAAGTTAGTTGTTGGAGCAGCTGATAAGAGCAAAGAAGACATCTAGCTGTCTGCTAGAAAGGAGCTTGTATTTTGTAGTTTATACTGTCATTTGATGACTATATTTCCAATGTGTAAAAGATTCCACAGTATCTGCTAGACAAATTTCTTGGCAAACATGAAATCCTTTCTATACATATCAGTGTTTTTTTTCTTGGAATCTAAAAATAAAGCTTCTTGGAGGATTTTGCAATGCTATTATTTGCAGACGCTTTTCAGAGCCAAAAAAAAAAAAAACAGTTCTGCATTGCTGCACTGCAGTGGCATTCTTTGGATCATCTTGAATACAAACGCTATGAAACCACGTTGAAAGTGCTTAAATCATCACATGCAAACCAACGTTTGATTTGAAAATTGTCTCAGAGGATGTTAAAAGACACCAAACAGACAAAGGCAGGTGTCTTTTTACACAGTCAGTACATATAAAGAACATATGGAACAACACTATGGCATTTCATGGAGTTTTCTGTGAATACATAAAAATAAGAGATTTTAAAATAAGTGAAATAGACCCTAAATGTATATTTAATTCCGACAAAACATCATTGTGCGGAGCTGTTTTTCATCTGTGTTGTGATGCAACACTTCCACTGATATATAGGGAAGAGAACATTGCCTGTTGCATTGATTTACTGTACATAAGCACCACGCTCTGCAGCAGAACGCAGAGCAGTGGGCAGGCCCCGGATAGCAGAAGGGAACCCTCCGTTTCTAAATTTAGCTCGCAAATGGCGAAATACTGCAGCAGCAGCCATAATCAATGGCCTATCTACGTCACAGACCAGCTTGCCTCCCTTCCTCCCTGGTCCCCGATGATGGAGAGATTGCATTTGCTCTCCCCGTTCCCCTCTGATTGAACCGTCCCCACTTTGCCTGCGGGGCTCTTCTGGAGAACTGGATCTCAGTTTGCTGCAATGATCATAATCTCCATCTTTGTCCTCCGTTACATGCTTTTATGGCGATACCCTCAGCTTGTGCTCTCAGCTGAGGACGTCATTACATAGAAATGACAAGACCTTCCTTTATATCACTGCTTAGATTTGTTGCAGCCCGCCTGATGTGAAGCTGTGAGCAAGTAGTCATGACTTGTCCGATGACTCGGTAAAAATGAATGCCCTGAATTCCCAGAAGAGATGTGTGGCTTCTATTTTTAGAAGGTCGTCTTTTTGAAACCTTTGTTTGTTACCTTTAACCTGTCATGGTGGAAAATCATGACCATGACCATGCAGGAGAGGCTGAAAAGACAAGTAGAGAGGAGAGGAGCTGGAGTACAGTACTGGCTGCACCAATACAAAAGGAGGATAAGCAGTTACTTTGAAGGTATTCTTTATTCACTGCAGATTGGAGGTTTAGTTATAGGAATAGGTAGTTTGGTGGCAGAGCTGCTGTGGAGGCAAAAATAGTCTCACTGGGTGAATTAAAGTTAAGAGTAAAGCCAAAGAACCCTGACAAAAGCAGGATGCACACTACAGTACTCCTAACTGCAGCCACTGTCAGACATGCACCTTGTTACATAAATGTGGAGGCAATCTTGTTGGATTAATGTGTAAATAAGCGGCAAAATCAAAAGTTATAATGGCAGTCTGACTGGATCGTACCAAAGCAATAGTTCATCATGGTCATGTTTTCATGACAGATCAGTTTCTATGAAGGAAGGAGCTCCATCTCCTCAAAAGGAGCACAAGGGTTCATTCACCATCCCTCCATTTTCCATAACCACTTATCTTTCTCAGGGTTGCAGAGGGGCTGGAGTCGATCCCAGCTGACATCGGGCAACAGGTCACCAGTTCATCACAGGGCTGACACGTAGTGACCAACAGTCATTCATGCCTATGGGCAATTTAGAGTCACCAATTAACCTGCATGTGAAAATTAAGGCCCAAGTATTAAATGTCTGTTTGTGAGGTATTTTTAGGATAGCACGTGATTTGTTGTAAGTTTGTTAAAAGTTTGTCAGAATTTATTACATAGACTGTACAGTAGACCTGTTTTCCATAGCACACAGTAGACTCAGGATTGTTCTGTGTACTTCATGCATTAGAGTTCTCTGTCACTATTTCCATCATTTGGAGTTCACAGAGGCCCATTTATGAGATCAATGTATATCCGAGGAGGAGGTGACGTTTTATTGGCAGGTTGTCACGCAGCCAATGGTATTGTTTACAGTGTGCATGTAGCCCACACAGGGCAGGATCTAAACACGGAGTATCGGTGCTAAAGTTTAGCTGTTTAGCTAGCATGAACTTATAAATTATCAATCAGTTTTTGACTGCGTCACAGAGCTGTGACGTCATTTTGAGACTTTGTAAAGTTTAGTCAACATGACACAGAGACTCTGCTGTGGTTGCTTCATGTGTGAAACAACGACTCTACTCTGGACACGTGTAAAAACGACATTCAGCATCGCTCCTTCTCCTCCATGAGTTACCATGGTTACGGGAACGCCCTGAAACTTTGTAATGATTCTCAACAGTAACAGACTTTGCATTACTCATAATAAATCATGTTTAGAATGAACATGAGGTTAAGATTCGTATCAACTTCATGCAAGTTTGATGTATTCTATACAATTTATTATTTGTTATTGGACTCCAGATATGAAAGAAAGGAAGAACTGTTTTTTAGATTTGTTCACGCCTGATTGGCTTATATTTGGTTACATTGCCATTAAAAAAAAAAAAAAGAAAATAAAAAGTTTAACCTCAGGATTCCTGCATAAACCCCCTCTCTCTAAATTGCGTAAATTGCGAGTTGGACTAGATTTAGAAGCTGGTACATGAAATAAACAAAGTCAGAACACACACACAGGTAGATTATAAGAGTTTAGTCTGTGAATGCAACTTAACAGTTTGGAGTTTCAAGTATTTTTTTTTTTATGCTATTAGCAGTTAATGTTACCCCGCTAGCTCCAAGTAGAGATGAGGAGCAGGCCACAGAGGTCTGGTAGCTCACTCTTTCTGAAGTGGCGCTTCGATTTCTGAATTTTCAAACTTGTAGTCTTCAGCTCCAGCTGTGCTGACTCAAGTGACATCACTTGAGGACATTTTTTTCAGATTTCACGCAGCTCCATCTGGAGCCACAACAGGCTTCATACAACTTTTTCACATATAAGTAGTATTCCCCAAGACCTGTAAACTGACATTGGTGTGTAAAATAGATGGAGTTCTCCTTTAACAGGTAGATGAAGCCAATGATGTTGCCTATTCCAAGTCTGATAAGGACTAGTTAGAAGTGTGACCCTCAACTTAAAGTTTTACAATCATGACAGCCACTTGTGGAAACCTATATGTGCTTTAAGAACAAAAAAACACTGCTGCTGGTTCTGTTTGTGAAGGGGGTTTAACCAGATTAGCTTGTCTGACCCTGCAAGTCTAGACATAAAGCATGAAGTTATAAGTGTAAGCTATTTACAGTAGCTGACTGACATAACAAGATTGTAAAAATTGTGTTTATGAGTTTGACTTATCGCTACAGTTGTTCTAATGTTACATTTGAATTTCACTACAGCTGTCTGCAATCCAAATTTTACTCCAGCTAATTTTGCACCATGGGAAACCTCTGTGGCCGTGCTCATTAAGGTGGAACTCCACTAACAAGATTAATTCTGCTACCAGGTCTGCCTCAGTGAAATATGTGGAGCAATACAGTTAGAGACAGAAGAAATGTTAAAGGAAGAGAAAGGCGAAAGGCAGCAGCGATGGTGATGATGACAGGAGCCTACTCAGTATTTGCCACAGTCCGCTGAGCCATGGAGGAAGCAATAATTGGATATTTGTGGCACATAGACCAATTTCTGCTGACACCACGAGTCACCATGTGAAGCAGGATGGAGCAAGTAACCACAGCTGCTGTCCAGGACCGCTATAAATAAATAAGTATTGCACTGACCGCACAGCAGCTGACTGCAAGACAGCAATATTAACATTTAGGATTCCCAAGGCTTTATTTAGATTAAGCGCCAAATTATTTTATGTGCTGAGGCAGATTTTCCTCTTTCAGACAATGAGTGCTTCACAGCAACAAGAACAAAATGTAAATGTCAGAAGATAAAGGAGGACAAGGATGTATCAATCATTCCACTGACATTCAAAGAGCTGTCTCCTCACGTGTTGCTGAGGCATGATCCTTACTCCCCTTTTCACTCACGTTCCTGCCTTTTAAAAATTATATTTCTGTGAAAGGTATTCGACACAATAGCAGTTTCCAGGCAACCAAGGCTGTCAGATGGTGAGGCGACTGGCTGCTTTTCATTGCAGAGAATATTTTCACTTTTATAATCCCTTTCACCCCAGATAAAATATTAATGCATGCTCTGTTCGGGTTTCCCTCCCCGTGTTTTTTTTTTTTTTTTTTTACTTCTGCGGGTAAGAAAACTCAGCTCAGGCAAGTGATTTCACTCTCACTAAATCCTAAAATGTCTGAGTGCTCAGCTTTCACAACGTCATGTCTGATACAGCAAAGACTTGGCCTACTTAGGGCACAATATGGAATTAATTAAATAGGGTACACAGCGTAATTGATGAAAAAAAAAATAGGTCCAGCAGTGCCAGAAGTTTAAGACCACCATCTATGGCATCATCATCTACAGAAAGGTTATAGCTGCTGCCGTTTTGACCCTATCCCCAAATCCATGCTGTTTTGTACTTCAGTTGTGTTTCTTTTATATAACGCTGCCTGCATGTTTGTGTGGGCTTGACCTGCACAACATCAGGATTTTGTTAACTGGAGCACATTTTCTGCTTAAGAGGGCAGAGAGTGTCATCGAGTGTCCTCTGCCCTCCTGGTTAGTTTGGAGAGAGAAGGAAGCTGTTAGCCTATGGAAGATGAACGCTGCCACCGGGCCAAAGTACAAAATATTGAGATCTGTTTTATATTATGACAAGATCTTCTTTACGCTGTGACATTTTTTTTCTTATTAATAAGATAAAACAAAATGTTTTAGTTTGAACAGGTAGCTTCTCTTGTTATAACAACAAATCATGTAATCTTGTCATATCACAACACATTATGACACAAAATCAGAGTATCTTGTTAAAACTACAAATCTTTCTTGTTACAAAAGTTGTTGTATAAGATCATGGCAAGAACAGTTCTTTGTTTTGTGAAAATGGAATGATTTGGTATGTAATACTAATGATAGAAATATCATTATAACATCTAACATCTCAAAATATCTTTTAACAAGTGGAAAAATCTTTACATTCACGTCAGTCTATGTAACTGGCTTAATGGCTCAGTTATACAATATGTTTCTAAAGTTTGCAAACACAAGCTAGTTTTATTGCTCACGAAATCAATTTTTAAAGAAGACTCTTTCTTAGTCTCACTATAAGCCTTGGTCAAAAAATGTTCACAAAGGAAAACACATGATAAATCTATATAAAATATCAAAATATTTTGAATGTTTTGAATATTTGGATTTTAGTTCACTAGTTTGTATTTGTAGTTTTCTTTTTCTTTTTATTTTTATTCAGCGTGTTATATTTATTTGATCATTTACTTGAATTTGATAAACACATGAATTGTCTCAATAGACTGCTGTTCTTGGTTCTAAATTTAAATGATGTCCCTTTTTAAAAAAAAAAAAAAAAAAAAGCATTATTCAGTATTGCTGAGTGTTGTAGGTGAGAACAATGTTTTCAGTCAGCTGAGGGTTAAAGTATTGAAGACAGTGTGTAGTTCTTGTCTATGTGGTTTCACACGAGGAACATATCGTGCAGGATGTGCCTGTCCTGTTTCTATTTGTGCCTTTATAGTGAGCAGCATCACAGCCAGGCATCAGTCCAATTACAGGACTGGAGTTGGCAGATATTTTAAAGCAGTTGGAGAGACGTAAGCACCGGATGATACAGTCTGCACATATATGGCATGAAGCAAAATCGTCAAATTACATGTTGTCACCACTATAGACCATCCCTGTCCTACATGCAGTAATTAACGTTACACAAAGGCTTTTTTTCTAGGGATCTAGCTGTGAGTACCCTCTAATTGAAATGTCAAAAGTCTCAAAGCCTCTGCACCCACTCACTGAACACTAGCTGTTTTCTCCCCTTTCTAACCTCATTCTAAATCAGAGTTAGATCTGCAGTGATCAGAGATGTGACCTCTGACAAACATGGCTAATTTTGTTTTTGCTCACCACCCGCGGCTGCATTTCGCAGGCTATAAATAAACAGATACAGTAGGGTGTACATTTGTTCTCCCAGTCTGGCCATTGTCCATCTCCAGCATTGATTCTGGCTTCCCAGTTGACTGTAAGAGGCTTCATTATGCAAAGAGAATAAGATATGGATTTTTAAATAGGGTACATCTATGTTGACTAATGGATGTCCATTGTTTTAGGAAATCAATGTGTATTTAGTCATTTCAGGACAGTTAGTGTACTTTGAAAGGATAAGACACTCTGATATTTGGCCTTGGCTCTCTAGGAATGGCAACATTTGGTCTGTCTGACCACTACTTTGGTCTAGAGTTAAATATTTTTACAACTGTCCTATTTATTGCAATGCAATAACATTCATGGCCCCAGAGGATGAATCCTACTCACTTTGGTAATTGCCTGACTTCTCCTCTACCTCCACCAGCACATTGACATTTAAACCTTTTAGTGAAGTATCTCTCTCTCAAAATCTCTCAATTTTTCACCATCTACAAGATAGATTAGCACAAAATTGGACATTCATGGTCCCCAGATGATGAATCCTGCTGAATGTTTTGTCACATTCATGAACTATTTGATGGATTGCCATCACATGTGGCACAGGCATCCATGTTGACAGTCAAAATTTCAGTTTATCAATTCCTTTGGTTTATGACCAAATGACATGGCCAAATCACAGAGCTGTTAGCATTGCTGTAGACTATTAGAAATACTTGCAAAGCTACCTATGTTCCCATCAGCCTCAGCTGCACTTTTATACGCTAATAGACGGTTGCTAAAATGCTAAGCTAAGATGGTGGACATGGTAAACCTGCTTAACATTAACATTTTAGCTTTGTCATTGCGAGCATGTTAGTATGCTGATGTTCACATTTGCTGCAGTACCACTGTACCTAAATGTGTATGTAGCCTCACAGGGCTGCTAGCATTGCTGTAGACTCAGATTAGTCTTATAATGGAAACTCATAAAGGATATGTATTTTGGCTTACAGAGCCACCTGAAATTTCTGCACTGTGAAAGTTTGAAGCTCATGTGAAGTAACCTATACTGTTCGATAGCTGAACCGTGCTATTTGAAGTTGCCACCTCCACACTGTGTACCCCGCGGGTTGCTTAAGAGCCAGACATGATCCCCCACTTGATCTGTGGACCTGTGCTAAAGGGCAAAGCCACAGAGACAAACAACTGGCTAGATAAAGAATTGATTCTTGGTTTCATGTCTGAGTCTTTGAATTGTGCCCATTCATCTATCATCAATAGCACAGCAAGCCTTTGAACACAGGGAGTTTTTAAAAGGTAGTCGGAAAGACTGGGTGATGTAGAGGCCATTTTCACAGCTGTATATCCAAATAAATGTATATCCAAGCAACATTGTCCTCATAGCCACAGTCTTTCATATTCCTGTGACCTAGTAACAGTAGGAGACATCCAGATCAACCCTTGAACACAACAAGTCCTGAACCAAAACCCAGTTACATAAACACCAAGCCTCTGGTAGGCTACCATTAAAGAGGTTTCCTTTAATTATTCCTGGCAACTACCCACCAACTGCACCCTTCGTCCCCCGGGCCGTCCTGGGCTGTCTCAGACTCCACATCCGACCGTGGCACTCCTGTCCTCAGGCTCTGCCACTGAGGGAAAGGAGCGAGGAATTAGGACACACCTCAGTGGGTAGTAGCAGGCCGCCGCTCGGCCCGTGGCGCCTGACTCATCCCATTCTCCTCCTCTCTTCATGGGCTGACATTCCCATCAGCCCCTGCTCTCACAGGCAGCTCATCGCTTTGACGTGCTGGTGAGTTCTCCAGCAAACGAGGAACTTTTACCTCTGACCAAGAAGTGTGGGTGAGTACTTGTGAAGCGCAAATCGCTGCAGGAGGCTGTGACTAAAGGGCCCAATAGGATTGTTTAGCAAAATAGAAACAGGCTGACTCACCTGTGGCTTTTATGGTATTTGGATCTTGGCTTTGCATTAAATGTACAGTACTTACACTTTCTAATGTGAAATACATCTAATGCATCTCTTTTAGGTTAAAGAGTGTCTGCAGCAGATGAGAGTCCCTCTCTGAACTGAGGCTAATGCTATTGACCTGGACTGTTTTCCACTGCAGACCCCACATCGTACTGTAGCTCTGCTCCATTTAGCACATCGACTCCCCTCAGCTTCCACCGTAACCAAGTCTGTGCTCCTGTTTTGTAAGCCCTTAGTGGTCCCATTCACAGCTGAAGCTGTCACAGGATGAGAGGCTTATTTTAGATCTGCACTCTAGGTGCCTTCCGCCCTGTCATTATTTTCAGGGCTGTGGACGAAATGTTGCAGCTTCTAAAAGGTTTTTCATTATTTCGTCTTTGTCATAGTCTGAGCTCAGCTGCTTTGTCAAGTCAAATACAAACTGGGTTATTATGTCTGTCAACCTAATTATTTGTCATGTCATCAGAACAGTGTTACAAAAGGCTTTAAAGTCAGCTCAGTATCTCAAAGAATCGTGGCTGTATTGGACTATTCTGCACCACACATATGTCCAGTGCTAATGTTCTGGAGTACACCTCATGTAACAGACCTGCATTTAAAGATACCATGTGGACAACAAGTAGTAGGGATGAAAGTATTGAGTATCTGCTAACCCCAAGTATGATGATCCTTCTTGTACCGAAAAACACACAGCTGCCCAGTATAGTGTAGTATTTGTGTCCTCGATGCTCAGTGTGTGCAAATATGATGTAAACAATGCTGGATTCAGATCTTTAAAAAAAAAAAAAAAATCAGTTTTTCAAATGTTTTATGAGGATAGAAATGCAGTCAGCACATTTGTTAGACATCACAGATACACACAGTGTGATTTGATGAGAACAGCAGGAGCTTTGTTCCTGTAAAAACTGCAGGGCAGCTTTTATATTCATGTTTCTAATAACCGTACAGTCTTAACCTAAATCATAACCATGCGACGTCGCTTCCGATACCTTAACGTTGGCATTGGACTCAACATTCATCACATCTACACTCATAAACACACATGATGCTTTTTGATGCACCATATCAACAATTATAAAACGTCACAGATGTGACTCATAATGAATTAGAACTTGTCCGGTGGACGCTCTAGTTATAACCTAGAGGTTGACTAATTGGGCTTATAATGCATTATGATTACCTGTACTCACCTATACACACATCTCAACATATATAGTGTGCTATGACACTATAGAGTGTCATAGGTTATTGTATGTAAAGTGAAGGACATACTAATACACCTATAATAATGTGTAATGCAGTAATGTTTCATCATAACAATTTATTGTTGGTGCTAAAAAGCTGTGATCATAAATTATTATTATGTAAGAATAATAATTTATGAAATGAAACCTGTAAAATTCTGCTATATTCAAAGTAAGAAAAAGACTAAATATATTTTGCTTTATTTTCACCGTGGAATGAAAGCAGTGAGTTGTAGTGTTATAACAAATCATCAACAACTGTATGCAGCCACTGTTACACCCATTACATCCCATCTTCACACACACACACGCACACAGCTGGGGTCTTTCTAAAGCTTAGATGGGTAGATGGCAAAATCCCAGTCACGTTTATTTTAACTAGAGTAGAGAGAGCAATTTCAGGGGGACAGTTAGTACTTCAGCCATCATTTTGATCAATTTAAAGATGATGCTAGCTTGCCCTGCTGTGAACCCAGACTCAGAAACTGTCTGTCCACATCAATAATATGGAGGGTTTGGGGGGTTGTCATGCCCCGAAAAAGACACAGTGTTCCCAGTAAATGTAATGTCCCTTTTCTCACTCAGCACTCCTGTGCTGGTCAGAACAACATCTGATCTAATTTTCTGCTCGTCCAGTCTGCTGTACGCTGTCCCTGCTGCTGGTGTGAATCATAGTTTCATCTCCCAACAGATAGTGTGAATACAATGTGGTCTGGCCCTTTTCTGGTTGATTATAAAAAAGCTTTTTTTATTATTATTACAAGCTTGCACCTTTTCCTCTAGTGAGTCGTGACTCGTCTTTATTTAACGGAAGCGGTGGTCTGTGCATTCACACTGTGATCAGCATCACTTTAGTGGATGTGGACAATGTAACATCTGGGGGCTGCACAATAAACCTCCATGTTTTCTTTGGGCAACTAGCCAGCTTTTGATTAATTCTGCCCTAAAAAGAGAAACGGAAGTAGTTTTAGTTTTACAATAGATTTGAATTTCTGGATTTGAATCATTTTGGTGTAATGCTCAGAGAAAACTGCAGTATGTGCACTTTCTTGTCTTTTTTAGGTGATTTGTTTAAGGAAATTAGCTTTATTTGAATTATTGACAGTCCAGAGCCGAATTAAATGAATCTGTTTTGCTAAATACTCAAAGAATCACAAGCTATGACTGCAGCTGCTGAGATACGCTAAGCTAATTAGCCTTATCGGTATTTAGCTGGGTCCTTTATGCCTTTATCATGATTTAATTAAGTTATTTAATTATCATTAAATTACAGATAAATCTAATTGATTAAATTAAATTAGATAACATCTCAGGAAACTAGTAATTTAGTTTTAGCTTTATAAGACTAGTCTACCATGCGTCTCACCAGCTAGGTACAACTTCGTAGAGCTCTGTTGTTTGAGCACAATCAGTGCAGTTATGGAAAAAGGTGTTTTCACACAAAATGCACATTTTATGTCATGTTTCATATAATAAAACACATAAGGTCAGATTCAGGTTCCTGGCCAAACATTACTGCATTTTGCCTTTATAGGGCAGAATAATCAAGTGGCTTACTCACTTTAGCGTTTTTTTTCCTGCTTATATTTTCCTAGCCAGCAACCTTCGATGTTATTGTGCCATTCTGAGTCTAAAATACATGGAGCCTATAGTGTGAATACAATCTAAACATGAAGCTGTGAGGCAATCTGAGAGGTTCTTTTTTGGAATCCCGTGCTGTCTTGACAGCTGTGTGGCAAATTTAGTGGCAGTGAGTGTGCCGTCGGGGGTTGGGCAGAGATTTATCTCAGAAGGTCATGTGAGGAATCCTAAAATTCAGGTGACGTGGAATGCTGGGAACTAACAACTAACAAGCTAAAGCTGGGTGTGCCAAACCTCCCTGTCCTGTTCAACATGTAGATACAATTAACACATGAATACAAATGGGTGTATCAGCAACCGTCTCTCTTGTTTGTTTTCATGTCATCTTTGCCTGCTGTCATTGCATGTTACATATAATAAGTTCCAATCCTTGTTAGTGCTGGTTGATAACCTGATTAATCAATAAGTCGTCATAGATCAGTCACTGATCGATCATGCGCCGTGCATCCAGAGATTCTTCTAAAGATTGATGGAATAAATAAAAGTGAGTTCCTGTGGGTTTTCCTTCACTACAAACCTATTTCCAAATGTTTTTGGTCACAGTACAGAAGCAGCACACCTCCCTTTGCTGCAGCAGGTTCGTGTGTGCGTGCAAGGGTTTGCGTGCGTGCGTACGCGCGCGCGCATGGGGAATCTCCTCCTCAGTCCCACCCCTTCACATTAGTATTGTGCATGTGGTAAAAGCCTGTGCTGCACCACACCACTCACTCCACTCAGAGTACAGCTCAGAGCGCGCAGCATCCTCCACACCTCCGCCGGGAGTCCAACCAACGCTCCTCTCGAAACTTCCCATCTCTCCGCTGCTGGATCAGTAAAACAAGCTGTTTTTAAGGGAAACTCTCCCTTTTTTCTTCCTTAAACTGGCTTCTGACGCGTGATACTGAACGCGCAGCCTGACTTTTTTTCCCGATGTGGATCCATAAATGTTATAATACTAAAATAAGCCGCTTTTTGGACTCGAGGTGGGACGCGGTGTTTGCGTTTTGGATGTGCGGATCTTGGCGCTCTGCACACCGGCTCAAGCATCCAAAGTGCTAGTACTAGTAAAAAGACTGAAAAGACTTTGTGCCAGTTTGGTTGGGGACTGGGGAAAGGAGAGCCCACAGCAGCGTGTGGAGGAGAGAAGATGGTCCAGAACGTAATTCTGGTGTTTTTCCGCAGGAGACTGAGCCAGAGGCCGGCCGTGGAGGAGCTGGAGAGCCGGAACATCTTGAAGCGTGAGTAGTTCAAGCATTGATCATAAATGCTTAAATGATTACGATTATCTGTGATGACAAACGCCACTGTTTACCGTTTGTGTCACTTTGCACAGATTTGGATGAACGTCACAACAGGACGCGCCATGATACTTTTAATTTGAAAAACCTGTTACAAATCACATTTCGACTTTATTTGGCTGATTTGAGTTCAGTTTGAGTTACGTTCATTTCAAAATGTATCTCTATAGTGACAGTAGACTCTTGTGATTAGGTCTGAGTCGGTATTTCAAAATAATGTTCACACTTTATTTATTTATTTTATTATTCATTTAAATCATGATTATTATCTGGTTGTGTTTTTATGTTCTTACAGCTGAAATAATTAGAATAACTAGTCTATTAATCAATTAGTGGCTGCAGAAAATTATCAGCTGTTTTAATAATCAGTTAATAGTTTTAGTTATTTCTTCCTTTTTTTGTTTTTATTGATTTATTTTTGTTTTAAATAATTGTAAATTGAATATGGTTTGCCTGTTGGAGTGTCGTTCAATCAAAACAGGTCAATGGGACACATTACTTTTGGCTCTCTTAGATTGTGATGGACTTTTGGTATTTTTCTGATATTCTGAATCAATTATAAAATAATAAAATAATCTGCAGATTAATTATAAATCTAATTCATCATTAGTTGCAGCTCTGCATTTTATTTACATTTGCAGAATATTGCCATATTGACTTTGTGGACATTAAATGATACACCCTGCCCACCAGTCCCTCAAAATCAATGTGATGTTCCAGTACTGTTTCCACAGGGACTTTAAGCCTCAGTCATACTAAGCAGTTAGTCAGCTGTGGTGCTTTTGTTTCTTCTGTTTGAGTCCATTTGAACTCACATTTGACACTCTTTTATTCTGAAGAATAGCTTCAGGGAGAAGGTGTCAGATCGTAGCGCTTCAAGCTGTGAAGCGAGGCGAGCTGTCCTCACAACACAGAACAATTATGAAACAGCCATTGTGAGGAATGAAGTCCCACGTTTGTAGCAAACTGTGTCTCCCGGTTGAGACGGGCCACCTGTGAGCTCTGAGCAGCTGTCTGCTCCATCACAGACCCTCGTCTCTCTCTCTCTCTCTCTGTCTCTCTGTGCTCAGGAACATGTGTTCAAGCTAAACACACCCCTTTGAAACCAGGACACACAACACATTTCACCCTCCAGTCTCCAAACCACATACTAAAAGCAAATGCAAATAATTGGATCATGTGTTCCTGTTGCTCTGCGTTCACCCGCAGAGTGAGATTCACTCAGAGGGTGACAGGTGCTCGTTTTAAGCTGCCAAATAGCTCTGAAAATTTTGTAATGAGGAAAAAAAAAGAGGGAGATTAAAAGTAAATGAAGTGACATCCAGTGATCTTTCTGCTGTATCTAATAAACATAAATCCCATTAGTGCTCTAATCTGCCTGTGTCTCGCTCTCACATGCAGCACTGATCCAGAGCTGATGTCGCTCTGTGAGTCCTGTCCTCAGCACAGTTGCAGACCAGCTCACTTAGGAGTATTGATTGTTGAGGAGGATCAGACATACTGGCTCTGTTAATCACAGACTTCATCAACTGTCCAGTCCCACGCTACAAAACAGTGACAGTGTATTTTCTCGACATTTGCGTCTCCAAAAAATCTAAATATTCCTGATTGAAGTGCTTTGATCATGCTGGAAATATTGTCAATGTGACTAAATTATTTTTACTTTGGCTTTTTGGTATAATATTTGTATTTTTTTTTTTTGTGTGTGTCAACAGAAAGAAATGACCAGACAGAACAGGAGGAGAGGAGGGAAATCAAACAGCGGCTGAACAGAAAGGTAGCAGTTCCCTCAAATTTCATCCTTTTAATCCCACATTTGGGCGACACACCAGCCCTCAGTGGGACTGTCACACAGCCAAAACACTACCTTAATACCCAACCTGCTGTTGTGTTTTTTTTTTTTTTCACATTTAGTTTCTATCACCAATCTCTTTGATGATTGAATGCATTGATAAGCAGATGATCTGACGGTTATCTTACTTTTCCAGCTGAACCAGCGGCCGACAGTGGACGAGCTGCGGGACAGAAAGATCCTCATTCGTTTTAGTGACTATGTGGAAGTGGCCAAAGCTCAGGACTACGACAGACGAGCTGACAAGCCCTGGACCAGACTGTCAGCTGCTGACAAGGTACCTAAAAAAAAAAAAAAGCCATCTCAGATCAGCAACATCAACCTTTTAAATATTAAAACGGTGCAAGAATTTGATTCAGTGGCCATATCCTGACATCTTTATGTGAAACAGACCTGTGTCAGCCTCCTGTCCAGGGTTTCTGCAAGTCTGAGAAAATCCTCAAAAGTATAAAACTGTCTTAAATTAAATGTAAGTGCTTCTGTATCTGATTGTGGTCTGTAAGTAGATGTTACACACTTATACAGCTAAAAGTGGGACTGAAGTGACAGTGGATTTTGCAGCAGGAGGTTCCTTTTTGTCAGCACCTACTTACCTATTGTAGCTGTCACTACAGCTCCTTGTCTTACAATAGGCATGTGAACCCAAACCATAAGTGAATTAATTTGAATTATGGGTTAATCCATCCATATTCTGCCACATATCTCACTCCAGGTTGGATTAATTGATCATATCACTAGGAATTATTGTGATACACTGCTGATGATATTTATTGTCCCTTCTGGGTCCTCACCATACTTTGGCTGCAGTGATCATGAGAGCGGTATTAAATAAGACTCTCTGTGGTTAAAACGTCTGCAGGAACTCTTTCTGTTAGCACGTCTGTAGAACCCTCCGGTTGTCACAGACTTTGATTGTGGGTGTGAAAGATTAAACCCATTTAAGCGCACATAATCTGCAGCTAAACAACAGATGCTTCTCCATTTTCATAACATCCTCATTTGAGCTTCGCCACCTGAGCGACCGCAGAGATGTATGAGGGGGGGACGACACACCTGGGCTTACGCTTGTTGTTGCTTTCCTTTTCCGCAGGCAGCGATACGGAAGGAGCTGAACGAGTTCAAAAGTAATGAGATGGAAGTTCATTCTTCAAGCAAGCATCTGACAAGGTCAGTCTGAGAGAGCGCTATTATCTCCCATTTTGCTCCTTTCTCGGGTGATGTTCGAGAGGGTCAGTGTGACATTGTGTAAAGACTCAAAGGTGCATTATCCAACGGATTCACATCAATGAGTACACACCCTGCAAAGCAGGGCTTAAATTTAGCTGCAACCAGGCCCCTTGAGATGAGAAAGTTGCACCCTTTTGCACCACCTCTCCACTATAATGATGAAATAATGTCCACGTATATTTAGCTTACGTTTTGCTTATGTCAAGATTGTCTCCAGCTTTTAAAAATACCCCTGAATTAGCCGGGGTGTTGCTTACGCAAGACCCCATTTCTAAGGAGAAGCTATTGGCTGATTTTAAGAGCACTGTCCATTGGGCTATTAATAGCACTCCTGATTGATGAAGCCAGAGTACGAGAATATTTTAGTCCGTGCTCACACTTTCCCCTCTTTTCCCCCTTGCAGGTTCCACCGGCCTTAGCAAGGTTTCTTCTGTGAAGAGTTGCTGGTAATCTGGTTCTGTCAGTGAAGACCTTGCACGGAGTCTTCCAGCGTCCTGTCCCACAGTCAGTGGGTGTCCTGGTATTTGCGTCCGGCGAACCTTGGAGGCTATGTCTCTAGAAATGGAGCCACCGGTAGACGGGGACGCATGCAGCGAGCTCCACTTCTACTCAGAGGAACATGACCTTAACCCTCACTTCGCCTTGTCAGAGGAGCAGGAAGAATCAAGGTCATGTAATCGCCATAGACAAGCAGAGACTTTCTTTTGTAAACAGACTCTTTTGAATGACGTCCTTTTTGATGCCACAGGGGGGAAATGTGCATGTGACCGAGTCGACCAGTCCCACTCCAGTATCAGTAGTCACATCCCCAAGCTGTGTCTGAGTCTCACCGATTCAGTTGATGATGTTTCATATCAACAGTGTAAAAAGAAACCTTGTCTGTGTAAAAGACAAAAATCCCTTTGTAAGCACTATTTATTGTCTGCACAATACAGGTTTTCAATTTGTAACAAACCGCTCGTTTGTCTTGTGTACAGCGTGATTTTGGTGTTGTGTCTTCTAATCACACTTTAATATCATGGCGTGACACAAATGTGTGAAAGGTCAGAATTAGGGTGATAACACCACAGACTTTACATCACAAATGGCTTGTAAATCCTTTCACAGTCATCTCATCATATTTGTGCTTTGGTAAGCAGATAATAAAGTCACAGCGAACTTTGCCTTCATCAGATCAAGCGGCAGTTAGTTTACAAAAGCAGGCAGTGACCTGTTTATTCTCATCATGCCGCATATTACTCTCTGACAAATGAGAGCAGGCATCATTCGAGTATTAAGGATGTCAGTGAGGTTAAATCCCCCCATGAAAACAAGTTCACCTGACTGCGTTTGTTCAATTTGGAGGCTGTTGTCGACCTAATAACCATGGTGCTCCCGTGTCACACTGGAAGAGGAACAAGTATGAGAGAAACAATTGTGTTCGATTTAGTGGCACCACACTTATCCCTGATTAAAACGATAGGTACTGTGTGTGCACATGAGGTTATTGGAAATCCTCTTTCACAAGGTAGAAACCTCTTTCCTGATATTAAAATTGAAAAAATGTAGAAGCAACCCTGTTATTGTAGCATCTCTTGTCATGCGTTCAGATTGGCAGCGTAGTTTGTAGCTTCTTTACTGACATCAACACGCATGTTATGTGAGTCACAGCCTCCGTCCTGGCACTGGTGGAGGAACAGATGGCAGCTCCAGTTTAAATTGTACTATACTCCAGGACCGCTCGCTGGCTATAGTAATGAAATGAGAGCTGTGGTGGTCAGTCCGGTCCAGAACATCCCGGTAACGTGTGGAGCTGCGTGGGAGGACCGAGGGATGCTCTCATGGATGTGAGGGGGATATCCTGACTTCCGGGTATCCCTCAGATGGGTGAAGGCCAAGCGTAAACAGTAACGCTGAACATATGTTCATCAGTTTTAAGCCAACTGTAAGCATGATGACTCTGGTTCAAAAATAGGTTTTGGATTATAAATAACGTCATATTTTTTCCATGTATTCCGGAAAATACACGACATTACTGTTATTTTTAACCACAGATTACTTTAACGTTAACAAAATGTTGCTTCTGCAAATAAATATTCATGAGTTAATCATGAGACCTGAGACTAACAATGAAGACATATCACAAGAGACGGTTCTTTTATTCAAAAACACACAGGCCTTAATGATGTTTTAATGATGTGACCCATAATGATGCACCAGTTTTTACATTTCAATCTCAGCCAGTCCCCGAAGTAAACGTCACTATTGAGCATCATGTTGGCTCCTAATATGGTGGCTTCTTATATAACTACCGGCAATAAGCACAAGATGACAGCCCCAAATAAAGGCACAGCGCTGCAAGGCAGCATGGATGTGTGCCCCAACAACACAGTGGCGTGGCAGCTAAGACTGTTAGTGAAGAACATCCAGACAAACAAGCACCATATAAGAGCGATGAAAACCAGGCACCCCCTGCAGTGTTTGTTTGTTTCTGGTGCAACTGTAAAAGGTTTAGTAGAAACGAGTACGGAGGATGCGCTAAAAGCCTTGCAGCACTAAGACCAGGTTTGCACTTTATTGCAAATCCCTTCATCAACTGCGCATCACAGTAACTGTTACAGTGGACTAACTCATCATCTGTGAATCCAGTACAAATTACAATTACAAACAACCTAGAGAGGCCAAGTGCGAGAGATAACGAAGGGTTGCCAGGTTATGAGCGCCCTCTGAGAGCCCTGAATACAACACATATTTCTTTGGGGAGTGTGATTGTAGAATGCTGTGTGTTTCTTTTCTAAGTAGACTGATTACAAATGTTTCTAAAGGCAGATCTATACAATACAATCTGTTTATTACAAGGGATAATGCTGTCAGTCGAATGGTTCCATCAGTGTGAGAGGTATACTGTTTCTTTTACTTTAGTTCTAAAGTGAATAAAGAGTAAAGCTCAACAAACAGACTGATATTTACAATGTGCATTCCTAAAGTTCCAATAGTATGAGGTGGAATATTAGAAGGTGCATTTTCTTGAGCACTGTACTCAATTTTAGGTTACTTTCCACCTCATTACTATGTTTTATATTTTTTACTCCAATACATTTATTCACTAGTTATACTACTTTGTAGATTAAGACAACAAATTACCCAGTAGTATAAAAAGTAGCTAAAATTTTGTCTACCTCCACCACCAACAATACAATTATGTTCATGTATCAGTAGTAATACCTCTGTTAGGAGCTGTTAGTCTACTGAATGCAGGTATTTTAGTAATATTTTTACATTCTTGCATGGATACTTTCAGGATCTGAATACTTCTTCCACCACTGGAAATACACACTGACGTTTGAATGGAACGCACATGTTTTTGAGCAATGGTGCCATCTAGTGTCCCATAACTGCAACATGTGACCGCTTCAAATTACACACAACATTGTGAGCGTTCCTGGAGTGTTTGATGAGTGTATGGTGTTGCAGCAGCAGAGCACTTCCATCACCAACATGCATTCACATATTGTAGCTAATTATTGGATTCAAATCAAACTTCTCCAAACCCTAAACAGTTTGTTAATCAATAAGTTGTAACTGTAGTTACATTCATACTTCAGGAGTTTGAACAAAAAATTTAAATCTACATTTTTTTGTTTCTCAAAAAAATAATTTGCTCACATCTGGATCACAGGCTGTACGACTTTTTTCAAAGTTTTGTTTTAGTGATAGATTATGGATTAAGCCTTGACGTGCTCGGTCATGCTTTGGGTCTTCAGATGACTACTATCATGTTTAAAGCATGCCATACAGCTGCAGTGACTAATGCAGATGGAAGAATGCCCTCCTATGAGCCAAACATTGCCGCCTGCCAGAAAGTTCTCTGGAATCTGGCCTCTCATATTAGTGGAAACTTTTTTAGCGAAAGGTCAGTGCAGTCATGGATCTATGGGGAGCTGGTCACAGCGCAACAGGGGAGGCTAACGCTGGTCCCTGTAATCCTCCTCTAAAAACAAAACAAGCTCCAGAAGAATGGGGTCAAGCCTTGTTGATCACAGCAGCAGCAATAAGAAGCAGGCTGCTCAAGTTGACGGCAGATCATTTCAACGTCTAACAAATGAACAAACTGGAAATTCTAAAATTTTAATCTGACAGGTGGTGGGTACTTGAGTACTTGAGTAAATGTATTTAGTTTAAAATTCCAGTTCTGCTGCTGGAAAAAGTTAACGCACAGCATTCTGCTTGTCACCTACACATATCTGTGCAGATGTTCCAGCTCCCCCTTGTGGATATTCAGGTGAAATGCAGCATGCTGTCCTCACACTCCCTTGGCACAGTCACATTGTAGCTGTGGCATGACATTTTGTAATTGTGTCCATTGTTGTTGTCCCAGTAATTTGATCCTTTCACATGGTAGCAAATGGCAAATTCTAAAATGGCCCCTGGCTGCAAAATGAAGGGTGGGACAGGCAAGCGAAACCTGAAGATATCTGTTTCTGTGTTGCACTCAGCACGGTATCCACTTGACACGTAGGATGCTGTTGTTTCTGTGATTGTTCTCCAGTTGGTGAATGAGTAGTGCACTGTGACCTCTTTCTCATAAGCTAAATTAAGTACTTGTATAGTGCCTGTTATCCCCTGCTCTGAACAGAGGATCTGCTCCAGACATACACTCTGAGTGCAGAGACGCTTCAGGAAGTCTGGCTGTGCTCCCATATTCTCTGGGAAACAAGGCTTGAAGTAAGGCAGTGATAGCTCCAATGACTTCCCAAAAGCCAGTTCAGAGCTCATCAGCAGTCTGAACATAACATGTTGGGGTATCAGGGGATGTTCTTGAACTTTGAAGACTTTAACTTCCTCCAACTCAAGGCCCAATGAGTCCACAAAGCGTACCTGCAGGCTCCTAAGTTCCTTTTTCCTTTCTGAAGATGAGGGAAGAGACTGAGCTCGTCTCCTCATGATCGTCTTGGTTGGAGGATCACTGGGCAAGCTGTGCTTCAAATTGAGTTCCTTTGCTGAGGGAACTCTTGGACCTGGAGGGCGGATCCGAACTGGGGGTTTGGGAGGTTGAGGCTTAGGATCATAAATATCCCGAAGGCGGATAGTGGTGTTTTTAGTGGATACGCTACTGGAGCTGCTGATCAACGGAGGCGGGGTCCCACTCTTCTCACCAGAATCTCTTTGCTGCCATTTCTTACAAGGTCCAGCCATGTTTGACATATTAAACACACCTTGAAAAACACAATCAATCAATGCATAACTAATCATTTAGTTTTTTAAAGTTTTTTGTACAAAACTACAATCATTTGATAAGATCCTTAGTTAAATGCTTACAATCAATAAAACAAAAATAATGCAAATGTTGCTGCATGATAAACATGTTCAAGAAGGACCAAACCTTTACAGCAGAGACTTCTCTTCTTCTGTTGTTGAGCTGGTCTCTTGCACTGACCTTGTTTACTGTCTGCAAGCAAAGTTGCTACAAACCCAACTGCCACCAGATGACAGACAAGAGTCTGCCTCTGCCAACTAGTGCCTGCAACACTCTACAGGAAACCAAACCCACCATCTTGAGCAAAAAATAAGGTATCTATGCGAAGCCTCCAACAGCAGATGATCCAACAAAAAGTTCTCATAAACAGCACATGCCTACAAAGCCATCAGTAACTGCAACAAAAAACAGACCCAGAGAACAAACTGTAATCTATGGCTCCCAACCGTTGAGTTAAGCCCTTGACATATAACATGAGACCTTAACTGGGGATGGGTGTAGAGTGAATATTTATAGTAGGTTGTGGTGGGCATTTCTCTGAAGATACCTTCCATGCTTCTTCATAGTTACTGGCATGAAATCTCCTGTCAGACAACTAGGTAAAAAAAAAAAAAAGGTAAAAATTCATTTTTATTTTTGTGTTAGATCTGGAACAGATGAAGATGTGGATAGCTTCAAGACAAACGTTTTCATGCAAATAAAATGATTAAAAACAGTATCTAGGTGGTACTAAATCTTCTGACCTCCTGTTCAGACAGTTTAAACACCTGCACTCTATTTTGTAGGTAGCACTTCCACCATCTGCTGGTTCATGAATGTCATTGTTCATGTTCCCAAAGGAACAGTTGAATTGACTTTAAATTAGTAACAGTGCAAATGTTCATATCATGTTGCATATTATATTTATTGAACACTGACACTGAAGCCACAGTATTGACACTGCACTAAATGACTTAAGTGAAATGTGACCTTGTTTCATCATTATGAATAGGAAAGGTATCAATGTTTTAGCATTGTAAATTTTAAATGGTTAAATAATCATTTATTTTCTGATATAATGGTGAAACAGGTGGTAATGGTGGTAACCAGTGGTTTAAAGTTACTCATTCAGTTAAAGGGTATAAACCACAAATATTAAAAATCATACAAATAAATCCTGAACTGTCATCAGTAATCAAGTATTGAATAGAGATAACAGTATTTGTACATGATATCAAGTGTAGAACAGATCAGGGCAGGTTGACAGACTAAAAGACAAACCGTATTGAACTCTTCTAGTTGGCAGCACAAAAAGTTGGCAGATGTGCAGGCCAGACGTGAATCTCAGCAGCTGTCCGTACAAGATGGAGGAGGAGAAGCTCCACATTTCCTACAGAGAGTCTTCTAGGGTGATCTTCCTCCAGGTGCTGCCTTCATACCTGTTGGCCGGGCTGGGCATGGTGATGGCCGGCATGCTGTTGGACCAGGTGCAGGTCAGTGACAGTTGAACCTCACTGCTCTGTGACACAAGTACAGTAGGACAGGTGCATGTTATTTGAAACAAAAATCACATTCAAAGCAAAATATGAACATCCTCAAATTAATTGTTTTATTAGATTAATCTCAGTGTTTTTGGTAACTAAAGCAGTGAGAAAGAGTTCTTGTTAGATTTTTATTGTTAGAGTCTAACCAGGAAAGGGCTCCACAATAGGAATATGATCAGGTAATTATTACACAGGAAGTAACACTGACAAGGTAACCATGTCTGTCCATCTCTGTCTGAGGTGAATAGACTGAGCTGGGTTTGGAGGTCACAGTGACCTAATTGGTATATCAAGTGACCTTGACCTGAGCAAACAAATTAACAAGTCTTGGCAATGAGTTATAGCAACACATGATTTTACAAGTTAGTTTAGTAGTATTATACAGAAGACACAATAGCAGTAGTTGTGAATTTAGGCACACTAAATAGAAACAGAAAGAGATAACTTGTTGGGGAAACCTAACATTGTATCTCATATGAATGAGCTGTGCAAACAAAAGTTTTTTTAAACGAGTATAGAAATTATTAACATCAGCACTATTATACAATGCTATTTCATCATTCTCTCTTCTTTGTTCAACAACTGCTACCAAATTCAGCCAGTTAGCTCCAACTATGGACACATATCCAGGGACCCGAGGTCTGTAAACCAATGGGAAAAGAGTGAATGTGAATGTGAAGGAGAAACTATGATGGCAGTGCATGGAGAACCTGAAAAGCCTATCTAGGGCTAATGTTTGATTTATCCTTCCTGGGCTACTGTAGAAACATGGCAGCTCTGGATTCATATTTTTTTTGTTTTTTTTTTGTTTTGTTTTCTTGTTATGTGAAAGTGGGATTTCACATAAGGTACGCAAGGTAAGGTATGCAAACGCAATGTTGGGACTCTACTCTCCTTCCATTGGCTCTCAGACCTGGCCCCACAGAAGTGATGGCCATAGTGGGACCATTTTGCCCTCTTGTAACACAGCTAGTTAGCCAGCTGGATAGGTAGCATGTGCAGTCTTGAGATGTTTGAGTCTTTGTAATGTCTTTACTTACAGCAGCAGCTAGTTGCTAGTCAGTTGCTCTAGCTAACAGAAGCTAACTAGCTAAATCTGGTAGCAGGTATTGGACTGGCAAACTTAAAAGGCCAGGAAAGGTTTATGGCAAACGCATTGCAAAAATACTGTATAAGAATGATGAAATAGCATTTTATAATGAGTTGAGTTTAATTCATTTCTAAAATGATTCCACAAATCACTTTCTCTTGTATATTTTACAATATATTTCATTTGACTATTTATTTTATAATTATTTTTTCTTTTTTATAACAGTGACTACTTTTAAATCCTTCCATTACTGTATGTCTGATGAGAAATTAAGCAGAAATTTGGGCAGAACGCAAGGAGTGCAAATCGAAAAGCAAGTCCCACTTCCTCTCGTGTTATGTCTAAATCGCCATTTAATTACAGGAGAGCTGCAGTGAATCATCACTAACACTAAGAATGCGCTGACAGAAGCAGTAGCTGCTACCGGTTTTGGACAGAGGCCAACACAAGCATTGTATGAAAAGTAATGACAGGTACAGGAAATAGAAAAAGCTGGTACAGTTGCCTGCATACGGTTTGACTACTACAGTGTTTCTAGCTGCTGTTTTTCTTCAGTTGTCACTTTCTCAAAATATGACAAAAGGTGGCCTTGGAGAAGGAGGAAGACAATTCCTCTGATCCCACTCAGTCATTTGACTTTTTAATGTATGCGTGAAACCTCCAGGTCACAATCTTTAGCAGCTGTTGCTTCATAATTCAAATTACAACCAGTCAGGAGGGGGAGCTGCAGAGAGAGAGCACCCATTCCAAACCATGTCTCAAGGACACTTTTCAGCTGAGTCACTGCCCTTGTGGGTATGTGTGTCTGTGTTTGTGTGTGTGTGAGGACATGGTGTTTTTGTACAGGTATATGGTCCCCTCATATTTTAATTATATGTCTGTGTGTGTGTGCCTGTGTTTATGTGTGTGTGAGGACATTGTATCTGTACAGATATATGGTCTCCTCGTGTGTTAACCAAAAGAATAAGGACTAAAACAAATGATCACAAATTGTTTTGTCTTTCTTTTACAGCTAAACATCAGCTCAGGTATACATAGAGGATATTGATTTGTATCTGTCCTCATAATGACAAATATTTATGCACTATGTGATTACAAATCATCACAAAGACAAAAGCCAAAAACAAGCACATGAGTGACGTAATGCTCAAAGAGACTGAAAAAGTCCAGGGGCTGACAGTAAGTGACAGCCTGTGTGTTTCCTCCAATCAAAGAGGTTAAACTGTGTCCTCTCCAGGCAGCAGCAGCACCACGTGTTGGTGACAGGTACAGCACCTGCTGCTGCTGCTTTGAGTGCGTCACCCACTTACAGTGAGGACATCGAACAGCAGGGGAAGGAGGAGCTATCAAAGAGGGGGAGAGCACAACTGCAGTATCCTCTCAACTGGTCTGAAAAGAGACCAAGAGGAAGAGGAAAACTGAAGGAAGAAGAGTCCTGATACAGTCGGGTCACCTTGTTTATACACAGACGTCTGCAGCATCACCTCCCCCCTTTCTCACACACACATACACACACATCCTGTTCTTGTCCCTCCCTCCACCACAGAGCGCTGTCACGACTCATCTATTCGTCTGGAATCAGAGGGAAACCCTGGAAGAGACACAACAGTCACCGTGCCATCTTCAGAAAAGGCTCCGACTTCACACTGACCATCAGTGCCCCTTCGAAACCCACGCAGCCCGGACGGACATCCCGGCGTTCTCCTGATCAAAATGAGGAAGGGGCTCCAGAGTGGTCAAGCTCATACAGGGCATCAGCACAGCAACGAGGAGATAGAGAAGGAGGTGTGGAGGGAGACGGAGGAGAAGGAATGGCAACACAGGAGGGCTGAAAAGAAGCTGCTGGCCTTCTGGATGTCCTTGTCCCACAGGACCTGGACCTTCTTCAGGCCACGTGAGAGACCGGGCTTCCAGCGCTCGGCCTCGGCTGCCCGGCTGCTGAAGAGTGAGGCATGAAGAGTGGAAGTGTGTGTGTGGCTGTAGTGAGTGTATGTGTGTGTGGAGGTCTGTCAGTAGCAGAGTGTCATGAGAGGCCTCACAGACCTGCTGTCAAGTGGACGTGTGGACGTGTGTGTGTGTGTGTGTGTGTGTCTTAATATGTGTGTGTTCCATTCAAGTGGATGAAAGCAGCTATCGCCGCCTCGTCCAGCATTTGCAAAAGTACTTTGTGTTGCTGCCCCACTAGTTCTGGAGTGACAGGTGAAGGGCAAAACAAGCTTGTGGAATCCTTATTTGTTGCAATTTTTTTCCAAAACTACTTCAAGGAAAACCTTTTTGGGAAAAAGAAACATCTCCTGTGAATTCTGAAAGAGCCTCAAGTGAGATGAACGAGGACAGGAAATCTTCTTCTCTGCCTGGTCGGTGTTCCCTCACTTGAAATGGATCATTGCATCCTCCTCAAGTCAGCCTGAGTGATTGAACAAAAAGTTCAGAAGACTGCTGATACCCCTGAGTTGTGTGGCGCAGAAGAGCTGCTCCTCCCACCCTAACACTACTTTCCAGGCAGGAATGGGTTAACAGGGATCGGCCATGGTTGTGACCCATCTGGCTCTGGAGCTGCGTTTCCAGGGGAAGAAGCTGAGGGGCTTCTCGTGCAAATTGACCCGCTCGGCCCATGGCTTTCTGCCAGAGAGCTCGTGGATCATCGCTTTCCAAGTCCTGCTGCCGTACCTGGTGTCCGGCCTGGGCATGGTGGCAGCTGGGATTGTCATGGATATAGTGCAAGTATGGGGAAAAAACTTGTTTGTGTGAGTGTGATTACATGATGGTACTGATGATAAGTTTGTTAGGACACTTAATGCTAAACATTTGATTCTAAACACCGACTATGAACATGATAGATGAAGATTTCATGATTTTCTGTAGGTTCATTACTTCTTGAGGTACAGCAGTGATGAGCTCTTGGAAAGTAGACGATGGATGAATGGGATGCTCATGTAATGAATCTGTCATCTAACACTCGTGGAAACTGTACAAGAGCACTTGAGAAGTGCAGAATAAATCAACAGGCAAACTTTTGTCTAAAAACTATGATACAGAAGAGCTAGACATCTGATAATATCCGGGCTTTCTGTATATACGTAAGACATTACTAACAAACAGCAGAACATAGAGGACACAGTGAGACAGACAGCAGCATCAGCCACTTAATAGCTCTCTCCTTGTTTAACCTCTTGTAAATACCTCACCGGCAGCACAACATGACTGACACCCTGAATTATTCAGCAAGTCGGCCAGACGCTAGTTGAGGGTTGAAGAGCTGATGGATCAGGTTTCAGGGGAGATGCACGGAAATACAGGCACTTATCAAATCACTGAACACTCACTGGTCAAACAATGCACAGCTGCATGTGGAGCATGGTTAAATTTATAACAGGCACCCACTGAATTCATGTTAGTTTTGTTAGTTCTTGTTGTTGAAAACCACAGAGTCAGCTAATGTGCCCCATCAGGACAGTGAGGGTGTGGTTCGATCAGATATAATTGACAGATATGATTGAGTGCTTTGAGTTCAAGCAGACAAGTCCTGTCATTACATTTTGGTTTGACATGGTTTTACATGTTGCTAAATTTATATTGGTGGAGGGAAGTACACTAGTCGCCCTTTTCAAAGGAGTGAGAAACGCCCGAACAAAACTGCATAGACGGAAAAACCTCGTGAAATAACCAAAACTGCTTGAACTTTGGCATCAAACTTCTTCTGACTTCAAAGGCCTTGAAAAAGGAGTCGTTTTCAAAGCTCATTATGGTCTATTTAAACAATATAATTTGCACTGCAATGAAAATAAGAAACACTGACCTGACTTCACTGACATTATAACAATGTATCAAATTACAACTATGAAACAACATGAAACGGTACCTACAGAGAATTATTACCGGAATCTGCAATTGCCTCAACTTCACACAGCTCTGTAATGACTTTTAGCTCATTTTTGGTTCACTCTCACTGTTCTCATAGAATTGTGTTTAGCCACTGTAGGCAGCTGTTTTTCAGAGAAGACCCCCCACCCACTGCTGAAAGACACAGTTAGAGAGTAGCTGGTTGACTTAGCAGTCAAACAGCCAGATATTTCTCTTTTGGTGGAGACCAAAAATAGAGCTAAAAGATGACTCCAGAGAACGATGTTGTAAATAGCAAAACTGCTTGATAACAAGCTTGATATGTCCGTGTTATTTCTAACTTTATTTTGCTGCCCCAAGTTTCCATAAAAAAATTATTATGGGTTTAAATAAGAGGTACAATAAAAGGCTAAATGTTTGCGGTGTTTTTTGCAGTGTAGTTTCAATGTTATGTATTTGATGTATTTGAAGCTGTGTTTGATAAGCCCATTGGAAGCAGAAGGTGCATTAAAAAGAATGCTTTTGGTGTTTTTCAGCATTGGGAAGTGTTTAGGGAAATCTCAGAGGTGTTTATCTTGGTGCCAGCCCTGGTGGGTCTGAAGGGGAATCTGGAGATGACACTGGCATCCAGACTGTCAACAGCAGTGAGTGGAAATACACTTAAACACATACTGTACAGAACACACACACACACACACACACACACACACACACACACACACACACACACACGTACACAGAAAGAAATGGTGACAATTATTTTTTTTAATACTGAAGTCATTTTTGTGTGGTTTTAGTAGGAAATATGGCACTGTCCAATTGGCACCAACTTCTAAACTAGACATGTTGACTAATTCTGTATGGTGGCAGCAGATATTAGCACTTCTTTGTACTTTTAAAGTTGATTAAATGAAAAGCAGAGTGCTGTTTGTTTCCTGTTTCCTGTAAAAACAGTCAGACTTTTCAGTCAGACCGATATTGATTGGCATTTACAGTAGCCAATAACAATAACTGTCCAATTGGCACCAACTTCTAAACTAGACATGTTGACTAATTCTGTATGGTGGCAGCAGATATTAGCACTTCTTTGTACTTTTAAAGTTGATTAAATGAAAAGCAGAGTGCTGTTTGTTTCCTGTTTCCTGTAAAAACAGTCAGACTTTTCAGTCAGACCGATATTGATTGGCATTTACAGTAGCCAATAACAAGTGTATTTTGTAAGCCTACCGAGGTGGTTTTCTAGCTACTTTTGCAAGTTGACGGGCTAAAGCTATTCGTCCAACAGGAAACTCACTGAGAGGTGAAGCTGAGCTGAGGTCATCAAAAGGAAAATCAATGTGTGTGTGTGTGTGTGTATGTGATAAAAGACTTTGTGAGTTGTCCTGAAAAATGTTGTGCTATCATTCTGACTCATTCTGACAGCTTCATAAAATCAGCAATCTTTTGTAGCCAGTTCCACACACAGCACGGTGAACTATATACTGTATATGCTTTGGGAAGTGCCATAACTTGATTTTTCAGGGTCATTTTGACATAACATTGACACATAGTGGGAATTCACTTTCCACCGTGACACTTGAAAACACCGCAATAACCATTCCCAACAGCATGTGATTGAAAAATGTGATGATGTAATCCTATTTCCGTCCACAGGCGAACACAGGGCAGATGGATGAGGCTCAGCAGCAGTGGAGGATGGTGCTCTGTAATCTGGCTCTCATTCAGGTGACACACTGCTCCACCGCACACTCTCTCCATCCTATTAATAACCCATTCCATCACTTTGGTCCGTCTTTGCTGGCTTCAAGACAGTTCCATTTAACTCAAGAAGCTCTGCTGGCATGATAAGATCGTCCTCTCGTTCGGTCACTTCACTGATGCATCACAGCCAATTAAACACACAAGATAACACCCGGAGATGGTTTGCAAAAGGTGGTTTTGATAAGATATTGGAGCGTGAAATCAGAAAATCTGTGTTGTGCATGCAGCAAGGTACATGAAGTATATTCTGTGTTTACTTTTTAGACATTTCGTCAATAGCCTGTCAGTTTTCAAATCAAGTTGACAGAATTACAATATGCTATCATATTTTATATATATATTATATTTCAAGACAACAGAACAGAGCCCTGACGATGTAGACAGAAATAGAAAACAGAATTAGTTTTGTGTTTGTGGTGTGATCCTCCATTTAAAGATAAAGGAGAGAAGAAAATGTATGATGATGACATATGTTGTATGCTCACTTCAGTTGTGAAGCAAAGTGTTGTGGAGAAATTGCTGGTCAGTGGTGAGGTCAGGAGGGAAAAAAGTGTTCAGGAGCCTCTGATGTCTTGACGCTTGGCCAAGGAGAATTAGAGACACTCTCAAAGTACATCACAAGTTCCTGAGTCGGTCTCACATTCTGCTGAACTCATGCTGGTGGACAGACTTTAAACTCCAAGATAACACCACAAATACTATACGCCCAGAACTAGTCCAAGAGAAAGACCCATGCAGGTGTTATTGTCAGCTTATTCTAGACTGAAGACACTGTTGTCTGTTTATGCCAATTGGAATGTCAACGGCATCTATTATGTCTAAGAAGGCAGCAATAGGTCTCTTCAACGCTGGCCACCACAGTGTTGAGATAGACTAGCACCTACTGTCACCTAAAGCCAAACGACTAATATTTCCAAGGACCTCAAGGCCCACACGTGACCTTGTGTAACCTAAGGATAGAAAATTCCATAACACGAAGCATGATAGTACAGGATTAATGCACACATTCACAGATAACAGTATAACTATACTGGCAGATTCACTGCTGAAAGTGGAACAAATGTTCAGAGAAACTGGAACTTAAGAGGTTACCTACTTATCTACTTCTAAAACCAGAACAACGAGGAAGGGATGCAGAGTTTTTGGAAAGTTTTAACAGAATAGAAAAAGAAAGACTGTCAAGATTAGATAAGATCAACATTTTTTTTATTTGCATCACTTTGGCAGAACTGAATTGAGGAAAAGACAGCAGTATATCTATCTTACTAATCTAGCGGTACATGTGTTAGTATAATGTTGGTCTTCTTCCTTTGAGATCCCTCTTGACAAATTTGACACAGACACAAAGTCCCTTTATTTATTCAGCTTAACAAGGCTGATGCTGCATTCAAGTTATGTAATTAAAGGTCCAGTATGTCAGATTTAGGGGGCTGTATATACAGAAGATGGCAGAAATGGTTGAATGTTTTTATTCAACCAAACACTACCCTGGATGGGGTCTTTCATTTTTATTTTTATTTTTTTTTTGTGGGTGTAGTTTCTTCTTCACACAAAAAAGAACAGGGTGATGCCATGTGTTTGAAATGTAGCAACTGCATCGCTAAATCCTACACACAGGACCTTTAAGAAGTTTGTCAGCGTCCGACTAGTAATTCCAAGTTAGCGATATCAAGAATTTCTGATATTTCCCACTTGGTGAAAAGCAGCAAATTAATACAATTAATTCAGTCTGGATATTGAAATGTCTGTAATGAAGTAAATAAAAAAGATATCTAATAATTTTATGTAATTAACATTAACATTTCATAATAATGAGTTGAATTTGAATAATTTCTTTCATCTTACATGCACATTGTCTTCTCTTTCATCGTGTTTGGTCCTCTTCTCTCTGAAACAGTCAGAAAGATAGAGGAGTAAACACGTGGGTGGATAGACAGATCATGAGATGTATACTATGGCTAATAAGTACACCTCACATCTCTTTTCTTTGTCCTTCATCTCCAGGTCCAGGCCACAGTTGTAGGCTTCCTGGCAGCGGTTGCAGCAGTTGGTCTCGGGGGTCTGACCAGAGGGAGAGTGGATGTTATCGAGGCTGCTGTCCTGTGTGCCAGCAGCGTCACCACTGCTTTTATCGCTGCGCTGTCTCTAGGTCAGACAAAGGCACACACTGCTGCAGAGGACTGAAATGGCAGATGATGCAGTAGATACACAGGACATGGAGGACAGAAGAATTTATGAGCTTAATGTGTTGTTCAAATCTTCATCTTGTGCTTTGTCAGGTCTGGTGATGGTGGCAGTTATTATTGGATCCAGGAAAATGGGCATCAACCCAGATAACGTGGCCACACCTATCGCTGCCAGCCTTGGAGACCTCATCACTCTGTCTCTGCTTGCTGGGGTCAGCAGCTTCTTTTTCTGTTACAGAGGTCAGAGGTCACACATTACATTAAACAAGGTCCATGAGTCACGTTCAGTACATTGTTTGTCTGCACCAGACAATATATGGAACCAAGTTTGTCGATCAAAGATGTTGAAATCTGATTCTGATGAGTTTCTGAGACAAAAGGGTCTTAGGGTCTGAGAGCACAAGGCGATCAAAATTCTTGCCACATATTGGTGATATTATTGGTGACTAAAGAGTCATTTCAGCCAGAGGAGGGCGGTATAGTCCACCTTTAATTCCAGACATTGGCAATAAATCTAAGACATCTTAAACAACTTCCCGTTGTCTTTAATAATTTCTGTCAGGGTCAGACTCTCTTATGTCTTGCCAACTGTTTGTCCCCTCCTCAGAAAATCTATTCAAACACTATCTATTATATGAAGAGTGTATCATCTGCCATGGTGCTTTCCAGACATGTGGTTCGTGCCTCCTGCTGTGTGTGGCTTCTTCCTGCTTCTCATCCCAGCGTGGGTCATTATCGCCTGTCGCTCTCCACCAATCAGAGAGGTCCTAAAGTCAGGCTGGCAACCTGTCATTTTGGCCATGTCCATCAGCAGGTGAGACAATCTGTGACACTATTCTTTCACTTTTTTTTTTTCTCTGAAGTACTAAAATCCATTTAATTTAATGAAATCCATGAAGTTCAAAGACTAAAACTGATTTAGTGTCCCACTTAGTGTCTCATATGTTGTCTTCTTCTCAGTATTGGTGGTCTGATTCTGGATAAGACAGTGAGCAATCCAAACTACGAAGGCATGGCAGTGTTCACTCCAGTCATCAACGGTGAGTGGAAGATGAACTTCCACAGTTAAAGTTGAACTATTCAGTAGTAATTAAATGCCACAATGTGATATTGCTTTTTAAGTCATTATGTGATTCCATATCAGTTGTCATAAGAGAGAAGAAGAGCTAAAATAAAATATTTATTGATTGATAGATAGGTATTATATTGATTTCATTTGACTTGATGGCATGAGATCAAAAGTCTAATTTATCCCGAGGGAAGCATTAATGTCTGTACTAAAAATTCCATGGCCGTCATTCCAGCAGTTATTGGCATTTCACTCACAGCCACATGCCAATCTGCTCTGTGGTGCTGGGGGAAAAGTCAGAGGATCAAGAGGTCAAAGTCATTAGGAGTCATCTGCTGGGAACCGTGAATGTCTGTACCAAATGTCCCAATCCTCCCAGCCAATGTTCAGATATTTCACACATAAGTGAAAACGCTGAACTGCTGCCGGCGCAAGTCGGCTGTTCACCAAAGTCCGAACATTTTTTTTGACAGCTATAGTAAGTGGTTAACATTTAAACATTTCTTCCAGGGTGATGGCACACACTCAGATGAAACATTCTCAGACAGGATTTTTTAGATGCCTCGCGTGATGAAATCAGGATGACAGCTTTGATTACTTTTGCCTAAAACAGACATGGATATAATCCTCTTAATTGAAGCTGAAACAATTTATGACATTTCTTCCACATGCTCTAAGGGAAGAAATTAACACTGACGTGTTTTCCTGAGGGGGTAAGCAGATCAGAGGTTTGGGGGTTATGGTGTTTCCAAAGACTTAATCTTTGAAGAATGGCATTAAAGCTTTATAATTAGCTTAATTATTATCAATAAAAAAAAGAAAGTCTCATGTCAACTGTTGTCATGTGGAAAGTGTTGGAGCATGCAGACGCCCAGTAGCTAATCCCATTATTATTTAAAAGGGCCTCCGATTTGTGCTATTAATCAATCATGAAGTATGAAAGTGCTGCTGATGTTCAGCAGCCTCCTCCCTGCCACTGAACCTCAGAGAGGCATAAAGGCCCTGATCTTCACTGACTGAAGTTTGTTGTCCACAAAGCAGCATACTAAGTAGAGAGGAATAACAATGGTCTTTACATGAACCGCAAGCCTGATCAGAATGCCAACTATGCATTCACTGGCTCCTGTTTGTGCAGCATCTCTGCCAGCCTCAGTGCTACCAAAGACCCTGGCATGTATCGCCGTCCGAGTACAGGAAGTGCATTTGCATTCCAATTCATCGCTCTCCCCTCCTGCCCTGCTGACCATGAACCAGTGGAGGAGGAAGTATTCAGGTCTTTCACTAAAGTAAAAATACAAGTATCATAGTCCAAAAGTATTCTTTTACAAGTGAATGTTCAGAATTCAAAATATTATTTTAAAGTACATACTGTGTATAAAGTAATATCAGCAAAATGTATTTAAAGTATAAAAAGAAAAAGTATTCATTTTGTTGGAGGGTTCCTTAAGCATAACATATTATAGCATATTAAATTATCCAGTTTTCATCACTTAAAAAACATGTAAGTGCAATTTCATGTTGTAGTTTGTCAGTATATTAACTACAACAACATTACCCTACTGGGTAGATTATAGTACAGCATTACATTATATACAGTCAGTGTATTATATGTATTATCTTACTTAGCAAAGTGACATTTCCCTCTGAGATGTAGATGTAGATGGAGTAGAAGTATAAAAGAACATTAAATCCAAATGCGTGAAGTTTGTACTCAAGTATGTGGTAAAAATTCCATTAAGAGCTCACCAAATAATCAAAGGTAATCCGATATTGCCTTTTCAATGGTTTATTCAACAGTGCAAGAACAAAATTAGGTTAAAAAGACATTGAGTATTTAATTGTAACACCGTTATGAGAATACCAAGTTACATTTATTTCAGCTGAAAGGTCAGAGGTCCTCACACACGCGAGGTGGTTCAGTCTGTGCTAGAGTGATAAAAGGAACATACATTTAAACAGCTCCTACCCTTCAACTTGGTTACAAGCAACTAAAGTTCAGTTGTTTCTCACCCTGACAAGTGAATCTTCCCATAATGGAACTCCTCATACACAGTTTGCTACCTAACTCTCAGCAGGCACTTGTTGCAAGTCACAGCTGCGAGACAGAAAAACTGCAAACTGTAGTTACATTTTTAAAAATACACAGAGCATAGCAAAAAATAAATTACAATACAGTTAAAGGTTAACAGTGTAACGGAGACATTTTGCCACCACAACTTGAGTAAATGTACTTATATTCAAAAGCATTTCCTCCATGTGCTTCAAAGTTCTGCGAGCCAAGAGGTTTTGTTCTGCTCCTAATGAAATGAGCCTGAGGGGAGAGCAGTGTTTGAATGAATATGGCACAACATCCAGACTGTCTTTTCTAAATCTTTAAAGAAAGAAAGTCCAGTGGGACCACTGCTGAATAGATTTCAAGCATAATAACCGGTTGGGCAGTGAATGATTTTCCCAGGAATGCTTACTCTCATGTTCTGCAGTCATATGGCTGCAAGACAGTGAGAGAACAATGGCAGAACAACTATTGATGGTGATGCAGTTTGACTGTAATATGAGAATTCATCAACATCTCCACCTCCTGTGCTGACACATTCAGTCCAATAATGAAATGTGCTTGTATTTATTATTGTGTTGTTCCCAGTTTTATTAAATGTTTAATGTGTAATTGTTTACCATTGCACTTCTTCATGTCTGTGCAGGTGTAGCGGGAAATCTGGTGGCCATCCAGGCCAGCAGGATGTCCACCTACCTCCACTACTGGGGTGTTCCTGGAGCTCTTCCATTTAAAATGAGTGGGAACTGTCCCGGACCCTGCACTACCTTCTGCTCCTCAGGTCAGATATAGAAAAGAGACACATGATTAAAAGAAGCAGTAACCGTACAGTTGTAGACCTTGATTAAGATCAGGCTTTTCCATTGAAAAGAGTTGGCAACACTGTTGTGCAGCTGTCCTGAGCGTTTCGGTCTGGTTTAGCGTCTTGGTTTTACGGTACATTTACCATTTACAGTCATGTTTCTAGCAGCAAACCTCAGCAAACTGGCTTCATCAACTGTATGCTGCCTGCCCAGCAGGAAACAGCTAGCTGATGAATAATATAGTGAAGAATTTAGCACCCATAGACCCAGATACAATAGTTCATCTAAGAAGACGGAGACAAAGCCAGAGCCAAGTATAGAATTATAAACTTACATTCATCAGAAGGCCAGAAAACACAACTCCAAATGAATGTTAATGTTGTTCTGTGATATGTGTGTAGGAGATTGTTGGTTAACACTAAATCCCCAACAACTTTAAAAGCTAAGAATAATACGTGGCTTTGCCAGCTTGTTTCAGATTTCTGTCGAAAATATGATTAATACTGTTTTTATGTAAAATAGGGACTACTGCCAAGAATGCAAGCAGCTTGCAGTTCCTCTGGACAAAATCAAGATATAGCTGTCAAAAAAATCTATAGCAGATGACAGGGGGAGTGAAATGAGTAACATATTTATCCTCTTAATTAAATTCTAGGAGAAAAGACCTTAATTTAATTATATAATAATTAAAGGGGCATTTTTGGAAAATGTGCTAATTCACCTTCTTGCCAAGATAGATAAGAAGATCAATGGCTGTCTGGTAAATCCAAGGCTACAGCCAGCAGCCAGTTAGCTCAGCTTAACATAGACTGGAAGACTGGAAATCAGCCTGACTCTGTCCAAAGTTTGTGTGTGTTTGTTTAATCTGCACAAAAAGGGTTTATTCAGTCTTTATGCTAAGCTAAGCTAGTCATGCTGCTGGTTCCAGCCACATACAGACCTCACAGAAATGACTCAACTATTTTTTTGGGCATTTATGACTTTAATGGCAGCTTAAAGCAGACAGGAAAGGGATGACACACAGCAGAGGGCCACAGGTGGGAGTTGAACCTGGGTTGCTGCAGTAAAGTCTTGGCCTTTTTACAAGAAGTTTGCAAAAGAAGTATTGTTGAAATAAAAAAGCCTTCATGACTTATGATTAATGCTACACATTGTTGCTCATTCTCTGTTTTTCCAGATGTGAATTCCAAATCAGCCAGAGTCCTGGTCATCCTCGTAGTCCCGGGTCACCTCCTCTTCCTGTACACTATCCATCTCCTGCAGGGAGGCCATACTGCTATGACGCCCATCTTCATTATCTGCTATCTGTCTGCAGCTCTGCTTCAGGTCAGATATACCAAAAATAGCCTAGCGTACTCTTTCAAGACTTGATTAAAATTTGAGTTTTGTATGAGTCTTTCTTTTCTGCCAAGCTGAGATACTATCTTTTGAAACGTATCCAACTATTGGCTTTATCCAGGTGGTGGTTTTGCTTTACGTGGCTAGCCTGATGGTGCAGTGGCTGTGGCGAAGGGGACTGGATCCAGACAACTTTTCCATCCCTTACCTCACAGCTCTGGGTGACCTGTTGGGGACTGGCTTCTTGGCTCTGAGCTTCAGACTGATTCTGATGGTCAGTTCTACTGGGACTGGAGTTTGACAGAGACACGTGGTCCTGTACACACTTAATGCACTGTTCTCTATATGCAAGTGGCTGAAACACACTGCAGAGTTCACTGGATTTAAGATGGAAAGTGAGGAGGAGAACACAGGAGGTAATCCTGTAGGGACAGAAAACTATTTTTTTGCAAGCTTAAATATTTTATTTCATAGACAAATTATTGCAAATAATAATTTAATATGAGCAAATCTATTCTGTGCTCAATGAATGCATTTATGTGTTTGATTTTATCAGTATAAGTGCTCTCTAATAATTTCTCAAACCTATTTAGTTTCATCAGTGTGCCTCTCATGCTCCCTCAACATCTCTGCTCAAGTTGCTCAGTCTGACTCTGGAATTTTAGAGGCAGCTTGATTCCATACAAAATCAGTGGGAAGTGCCCGTGGATTTGCCTGGGGTAGAGCAAACTGATGCAAGGCAAAAAAATGTTTCAACTTGAGCAAAAACATTTGCAGGTTTCCTGGAGCTACAAAGACATACAGAGATGAGAGGGAAAACGAGAGAGGCTGGAAGGATGTAGAGTTTCTGGTGAGTTCAGTCACCTTATGTACGTTTGGTCCGACGGCTGGGTGGAGCAAATGAACACAAATCATCCAGCAGCTTTCTGTCTGAACACACCACCAGCCGGTCCAAAAAATGTATTTGGTCTTCATGTTTTGTCTTCAATAATTAGGTAGTAGGGTTATCGATTATTTGTAAATAAGGAAGCACTGAGTAAAAGCTACATATGGACACCACAGCTACATAAAAGTAGTTTACACTAATTTATTATCCTTTATGAAACTCTGCTTGTAACATAGTCTCTTCCTAGCTTTGGCCAGTTGCAAGCTGTCAGATAGTTGCCAGATAAGCAGTAGCTAACTAAGCTAGCTGGCTAATTTGATGATTGCCAGCTTTGCAGCTATGAATCACAGTTCCTTCAAAAAATGCTTTGAAAAAGTTATTATAGGAAATGCATGTATAAACCCTGACTACAGTGTAATATTTAACTAGCTTTAACTAGCTGACTAATGGAGATGGTTTAGAACAGGGGTCTTCAACCTAGGGGGTCTGCAGAGGCAATGTGTCGAAACGCTTCATGACGCTTCATCTACCCATCACTAGTGTATCACTTTCCTGGTGTCTCCGTGCGTCTCGAGCAATGATGACGCGATGACGCGATGACGTACGGCGGCGGCCCTCTGCTGGTGGACGTCAACGTGGGGTCAGAAAGATGCACAACAAGTGTGTTTCTGTTGTGAATCTCACGTACAGGGTCGGTGTTACACACTGTAACACACGCAGCAGGGACCTGACTTCTTACAGTGGTACTTGGATGAATCTCTGATTTTTTTTGCCCTTTTTTAATGAAATAAAATAATTTAAAACATATTAAACCATTAGTACTGCAGGGGGTCCACCAGTTGCTGTCATAACAATTGACAATTTTCACCAAAATAATTTGTGAGAATTAAACAAAAAAATGATAATGAGTAAACTGCAAGCATAAATATGCAATAAAAAGCTACTTTTGACAAAAACTATCACTATTCATATATTATTTATAAATTATTCCATTATGCCTGAATGTTTTATCAATCATATATACATATAGGCTCATAACCCACTATATAAATAGGTTAATAAGGTTAAATGAAAGGTGACTAAAGTAAATATAAAAGTTATTATAGGCCAGGCTTAAAATGTAACACATTTTAAAAAATGAATTACATGTGGGGGTCCCTGTTCTGTTTGCCTCTCATCCGAAGGGCCGTTGCACTGAAAAAGGTTGAAGACTCCTGGTTTAGAAAGTAAACACATGAAGCTCACTTCCTGTATCTGTATACATGATACAGATTTGGGTGGGTTTAGCCATTGCAGCTCCCTTTTAGGAGACCGGTTGCAGTGCAGTGTATCCATTCTAAGTGAACGTGAGACAGATTATGACAGATTCTTTTTGTCTGTTGTCACTGAAGTAAATAATAAGACTAATTTTTCAAAAGCCACGTCTTTTGAAGACTGACAAAATGGTATTTTCCAGACATAAGAGAAAATTAATTTTGTTAATCTGTCTCAGCAGGAACACACACACTGTTGTGAGATCTGGCAACACAGATATCTCTGGTCTGGTTTCAGCAAAGATGATCTATAACCACTTAATTAAAACTTAAATAAATTTCTGAACTATCTCATATCCCGAAAAACATCACCTTGTACTGCATTAGCATCTGTTATAGAGACTCTTTGTTAATAAACAATATATACTGTAATGGCAAACACATATACATTTGTTGAACACAGAATAGATTTTTGTTTGCACAAATTAAATTATTGATAGTGTGATAATAATTTCTCCACAATATAATTCTTTAACATTTTCTGTGCTCAAAATATCCCTTTGCGCTCAAGATTGAGCCATATAATATAAAACCATACAGATGCAGCTGCCTAGAATTGCAGGGTGGTCCATGACAGGTCTGTGACAGGTCTGTGACAGATCCGTGACAGGCCCTTACTTTTTTGATTGGAATGAATTGATATATCCGGCTGGCAGACAGCGGCTGCAGTTCCGAGTGGCTGCTACTGTAGATAGGAGGTGTGGAAACAACCTGGCTCAAAATAAAAAGAACACAGCGAGGAAAGCGTGGACATATTTTGCACTTTGGTCTCTATGTTTGCCCGCTCACTGTGGTCAGTAGTTGCACACTGTTCCCTGGAGCTGCACTTGTCTCAACACCAACACCACCTAGCTTGGCTCTGTAGAAACAAGTGGCAGTACTGTAGGACCACTGTTTGTTTGTTAACCGTTGACACATCTGTATACCTACTGGCAATAATAATATATAATTGAGTGTAAATGTATGTTAACACAAATCAGATGTTGCACTGTCTGGATGAATGTTAAAGTTTTTCGTGTTTATTTTATGTAGATTTGTGCCTTTAAACCGTGATAAGCCTTCAGTTCTCTGATGTGTTCCTATGAACTCTGAGTTTAGGGTTGCCAAATTTCTACTGGATTTGTTATTTTTTGTGCAGCACAGTGCCACTGAATATAGCCTGTTGTTCTTAACTGTCTCCATGTTAGTATGTGTTCCAGATATTGACAATATAGATATTTATTTGTGAACTAAATGATTTAGTATGGATCTCTCTGTATGGGGCCTTTTCACTTGTTTGATATGCACTTTTAGAACGATTCTTGTCTTTATCTGAAAATAGCACCCAAAGATGGTAATTATCCTATTTTCACAGTGACATCAAGCTTGACTGCGCTTTGTAGTGCTCTCACATTTGTAAAAACATATAGATGACTTCGCATCTTTGCAGCCACAATCTGTCATTGAAAAAAAAAAAAGACTGACAAGGAAGTCGTGATGTATTCTGAAGGATATCTGTACACAGATGCAGTGTGTCACGCACCAGGTCTGTCACCTTTGAGACGTCTAAACATTAATAACTAATATTCAAACCAATAAACAAATTCTTGTTGAAATGCATTTATTTGAAAACTGTGAGATAAACTATCTATTTTGGTCTGTCTGACTTGTGGAGTCAAAAATAACACAATAAATTAAGGCAATATCATAATTACACAAAAATGTCTTCCTACAGAACAAAAAATAAAGTCACAGTTACAAAAGTTGTCATTGTCTGCAGGGGTGGAAAAAAAGGCCTGTGTTTAAAGGCACATATGTTTGGAGACATTCACTGTCTAAATAAAGATTTTAATACTTTAATTAAGCTACTTCACCTTGTAAAGATTACATATCGTGCAAATGACATTTTTGAAACAGCAGACAACCGAAATGAAAATAAAAATTGAATGGTATTTCACACATTCAAAGACAGTGACCGACATCCTCTGGATCACCGATTACAGTAAAATAATTTGCCTTCTTCAGGCAACGACTTTGTGATGAAATGTCCCTCGTATCCTTTGTATGCACAAACAAATAAGTTCTTCAGCTCAATGTTCTGTCTGTAAAAATAAGTCATTTAACGTGGAGGGTACATTTTAAACAGCATTAGCAGTGTCTGTATACGGCCTGCAAAGAGAGAAACATCTCTAAAACAAACTGTACGTTTACAAGAGTCCATGCTCCACAAGTTCAAGTCGAGTCTGTGAATAAGTGACATCCCAGCCTCATCTAAACTTGAGGTAAGCTGGTATAGAGTAGTTGAAGAGCAGAAAGTCCATTCTATAGAGGTTGTACAGCTTCTTCTGGTAGAAGGGGCTGATGTTGTGGAAGAACTGGGCTGCCATGTCTCCTGTAGTCCTGGTGCTCTTGGACGAGGTGGGGAAGCTGACTTGGTCCTCCACCCCGGCCAGCTGTAGCACATAGCGGGAGTCCTGCTCCAGCGTTTCGTATTTACCCACCACATCATAGTGGATGAGGCATGGGTGGCACAGCGAGTGCACCCGCTCCCAGTGCTCGTTGAATGGCTCTTCTCGCTGGGTGGCCGGGTCCACAAGGTAATACACAAACTCCTCAAAGGAGACATCATTTCCTCTCTCCAGAGCTTCCGGCTGTGGGTCCATTCTGTGCCGCTGCACTATCTTTGTGCCGTATCGTTTATGAAAAGCTGTGTTGTAGCTCCGTGTGAATTTGTTGCGGTATGCAGACACCAGACGCTCGAAGGGCTCACGGACGAAGACGAACTTCAGGTAGGAGCGCAGGCGCTGGTTAATCTGGGAGGTGGAGTACTCCGACAGAGTGCGGAGGTTTCCTGGAATGTGGGCCTCATTGGCGGGGATCGCCAGTGGGTCTCGGAGGGACCCGGCAACACCTGTCAGAACCATGAGCACCCGTTTCCAGTTGGTGCAGGCCACTTTGGGGACGTAGCAGTACAGCAAGCCATGCTGGTCATCCACAATGACGTGCTTCAGGTCCTCGGGGATGAGGACTCTACGTTTGCGGGTGTAGGAGCGGCAGGCTTCTTCTAACACCTCCCGTCGGCCTTGATGGACTGCCTGTACTGGTGACTCAACCTAGAGGGAAAAAGAAAAGAAGAATTAAATAAAGATGAGTCTGCTTTAAAAGTATATATAAGATATATAACCTCTGAACATTCCAAGTTAAGTACTCCAAGATTTGGGAAGAAGGAGGAGGAAGTGAGATTAAGCAAAAACCAACTGCAACAGCAATCGGATGGATTTTAAACAAAACCCTAGATTAGCCAAACATACTTGTGAAAGAAAACAATAAATAATGGCAAAAAATATAAGCCAAACTGCCTGTAAACATCCATCTGACTTCCCATTCATCTTTGGCCTACCATACCGTGATCTTACCGGACCTTTGTTGCACAGTACTGTGCAACAAAGGTCCGGTAAGATCACTTATATCTAACACTCCATCCCTTGATTTGTTTCATTTTCAAACCCAGACTCAAGCAACACTTGATCATATGCAGGAATCATACCCAAGACCTGTAAATAGCTGTGTAAAATGGTTGGAGTTCCCTTTAAGCATTTGTGAAAGGTGGAGGAGAAAAGTCATTTTCATGTCAATTTAAAGTCAGGTCTAGGAGGCCACGCTAAGAAAAACAAATCTCAATGTATAACATTAAAGTTGGCCAAGTGGAACAGATATCCTGTGTTTTCTACAGAGAACCGAGACCTACTCTCAGTGTGAGCAAGTATATTTACAGATACTTCTCCTCTGGAGGTCTAAATTGTGGTCAGTCCTTTGCCATCTGCATACTGCCTTAATAAAATTATGGGTCAGCCAGTTCAGCTTGGCCTCGTCATGGCACAAACGCTTATTTGCTTCTTTCATTTACTCAGCCTGGCTCACCGATTCAGCGGTCGGAGCCTTGAGTTTCTCGGTTTGACTCTGTGCCTGACGCTATGTGTGGCTCTCTGTGTTTACTGGCAGACACTGGAACATCAAGGATACATCGGACTGGTCAAAGACTGTCGAGCCAACACTGACCCTTCTCTCAGCAGAAGTTTGTGTACTATGTATACAAAACTGTCTTTGCACCTCAGACACCCTTCATGTGAGCCATATGCATGATTTAGTAGCATTTCCTGAGGATATTTAAAGCAGCTACAAAGAACTTCCATTTTCACTTTTTGTAGATTCTGGCGGCCCCTGTGGACAAAAGTTGTAGTGTTTCCACCACCTCGGGTTTGGAGGGGGCCGTTTTAAAAGCTACTTGTAATACGGTTAAATAGCTACGAGGATGCATGACATGACAAACACACCATTCAAAGAGAATACTAAAATCTTCTTAAGCGTGTTGGGTCCATATACGCGAGTCAATATAATCTTTGCAATATCCTTTGAAAGCAATGCAAGGACAGAAGAGAAATGATTTGAAATTAGTTTCAATTTAGAGGATGATATTTAGAGAATTAGATTAATTAGGTCTATTTTGGGGCACAAAAGGTGGCAGTTTTACTGGATCAGTTCGGTCGCAATTTGCACTTGTAATGTGTGAGAAAGGAGTGATTTGCTATTCAAACCTTTTTTAGTTTAGTTTTTAGTATTTTTGCTTTAGTATATATGCTCTCTCTTGTGTTACAGAAATGTTTTCAGCTAGACTGATATCTTTATATTAACAAAGAATCAAATAAATACTTTACTAAATAAAATTTTCATCCAACTTTGCAAATCCCCACAGTTCTATACAAAGTGTTTTAGTGTCTTTCAGTTGATTGTTTTGGTTTTAACAACCAGAAACTTTTTTGTTTTGGTTTTTTTTGTTGTTTCTCACCTTAAACACTGTTTTTGGGTGCAGGTAGCTATAATAAACCAACTGTACACTATCTGCACAGCACCAAACAGCACAGACACACAGTTAGTGACTAGCTGGTAAACATAGGGGAGCACTTAGCAGCTGAACTGGTATTTCCCTCAACACATTACAGCCAAGCTAAAAGAAGAGTGAATACAGGACTTTATTTCTTCAGGTGGCCAGAAACATGACTTGAAATTCTAATGTTGCTTCCCGTTGACCAGATGAGGTAAATGTACCATTTAAAGCTTGTTGTGATGCCCAAAAGCAGGCAAAAAAAAAAAAAAGATGAAGAATGGAATAGTACTGAGACTTTTATGTATTTTTCCTCTTAACATATGACTGACAGTCTTCTTACAGACAGTCAGATGGCTGTAGTTATCACATATGGCGTGAACGACTGTATGTTCTATTTGAAAAATATTTTTGGTATCCAGACAAATTATCTTCAAGAAGCCAATCACTATCTAAATTTCAAAAGCATTGATAATTGGTCAAAAGTTTCAGTAAACTGTATGCGTTTAATGATCTATAGTTCTGGTTTTGTTTGGTAAACATCACTGGCCATTATTCTCCATTTCTATCACTATGCCTTTCACTTAATGACCTGCTGCACAACAGAAAAACACAAACATAAGCAAAGGAAGACAAAGACATTCACATACTGAATTTACATTATGTAAATAAATAAATAAAACAATCTTTTCCATCCTGACAGCTTAGCAGCTTTCTCCCGATGGGAAACCCTCACATGGAAAGGAACAAAGAAAATATTGAAAGCAATTAAAAGTAAATTATGTCTGTTGGAGCCACTTTGTTTTCTGGCATGTACACCTTCCTTCTCACAGGGAGATTTAACTAGAAACAGCTGGGAAAAGAGCTACTTTCACTGCACTGTCTCTCCAAGAAGAGGATGAACGTCTGAAAATGTGGAGGCATTCATAGAGAGAGATAAAGTGGCTGTTTAGAGCCACACCCAGGGGTCTTTATTAGAGAAATCCCCTTTTAAACTCTCATTTCAAAAAGCAAGCTTAACCACAACATTAATTTTACATGGACAAGCTATATTTTTTAAAGGCATGTTGAGTTATCTGTGTATTCAATATGAAGTGTAATTTTCTTCCAAAACACGGTGGAGGCTAAAATGAATTTTTAAATCTACAGATGTCAGCACCCAGTGATGTAGTGACACTATTATTGTTGAGTTAATAAAGTGAGAAATGCAGATGCACATCATCTATTATCATCTACTCATAACAACAATGAAAATAGAGGCTATATATGGTCAGATATCTAGTAATTATGAGCACCGTGTCCAGCAACGGTCATCATCAGTACTCAGATATGAGGTGCTACTCATAAGCTTCAAACTGGTCTAACAAAAATTTCTATCTTGGATTCAAATAAAAATTTCACTTACATTGCATATGATATGTAATTAAAAAGAGTTGCAGTGGTACAATGATGGTACCGTGCTAACCGACTTAATTTAGCATGTTAGCACACTACAAATTAGCATAAGCAAAGAAAATTACAGCTGAGGCTTTAAAGTATAGTGGAAAATAGTATATACATATTAATATAAAAAAATAGATAAGTTCCTGAGGGGAACTTGAAAGACATTTCACAAAAAAAGAAAAGAGGAAAAGTCCTTGAGATTCATCCTCTGGAGGCCAAGAATGTCTGGACAAAATTTCATGTCAATCTATCCAGCTGTTAAGATATTTGAACCACTGACAGACATTACATCCTTAGAGTCACGTGCATGGCTTTAAAGTAAAAAGAGACTTATAGCCTGCACACACTTGCATTGTATGCTACTGTAATGTATTACTGAGGTAATACTAAGGTCACTTGTTGATTCGTTCCTTATGTGCCTTCAGTAGAGAAACAACTGTTCTTTATGTTACTGTCTCATACTGTATGTAATCTATATGTGGAGAAAAAGTCAAACGAATCTGCGTCCATTAACATAATTTTCCTCTTGCACTAAAGTTACTGAACCCTAACTTGTCTGCAGTCGGATAGTCCCCTGTACAAACCCATGAATCCTCCTCCATAAATGTCACTGGTGTAATTGAACAAAGATGGCTGACCTTTTTTTTCTGCAGGCTAAAACAACATCAAAGCAGCTGTACCTGACATGAAAAATATCACAACGATCAAGACATCACAAAGATCAGGGAGACGTGTATTGTATATCAGCCACTAAGTTACTCAGAGCAGGAAATACTTTCCTCAAGGTTCAACTGAGATGGTTTATAAAGGCTACTTCAAGACAAGTGGATTTAACTGGATTAGATTTAAGATGCTGACAGCTGTAAATCATGCATTTATTCTTCTAAAGTACCCCTGCTGACTCCTACTCAGGTTGATACATGGGGTTTGAGCATACACCTCACACAGTGACCTGGACAGACATTTTAAAGACAAATGGTTTGAGAAAAACAAGGCGATGAGTTTATAGCCTGGCTAGAGTTTGTGCAGCTCTACTTAAACACAGCAGTGCTTTGAGCTAAATGCTCACATTAACATGCTAACACGCTTGCATGTAGTGTTTACCATCTTGTTTAGTGTGTTAGCTTGCTAACATTTGTTATATCAGTACTAAACACAAAGTACCACTGAGGCTGATGGGGCCTGATGATGGCACTAGATAAAGATACATCATCCTCTGGGGATCATGAATATGTGCACCTATACATGCAACTTCACAGTGACAGGAATCTGCTCATGCTGACAAGTTACTAAATCTATGGGAACCATTTGGTGCCAATCCATCAAGTAGATGTTGATATATTATATCATATAAATTATATTATATCACATAATAAAGCAAAACTTACGGTGGCGTTCGAAAGTCAGATGATCCTCTGGGGACCTTGAATATCTCTAATAGTTATTACGATATTTCAGTCTGGACCAAAGCATTGTCACAGCCATCCTTGGAGCCATGCTGCTAAAACCCATCCCACCATATGATTGGTGATGGGTGTGCCTATTCCAAGCTTTATCTGAGGGGAATCCCACAGTCACAGACTATAAAAAACAAAATGCACTTATTCCACAAATTAAGGTATAAATACATATAATATTCAGCCCATTATCACTTTTACATTCATACAAGTATGAGTTACTTTGATCTTCAAAAGAAGTCTCAGAGTTCAAGTGTGTCGACCAGTTACTGGACATTTCAGTCATACTGATTCAGCTGCTGCTCTCTGCTGCTTTAATAAAAATCTGTCTCTTCTCTTCAGACAGCTGTGTCACTGTTAACGCTGTGCAACACCCAAAGCCTCGTTAAAGCCACATCAATGTCAGCTTAGCACACTCAACAGTTTAGCTTATTACATGATCTGCAGCAAATCTGATGCAACCTAATTAAACTGTAAAATAAGGCTTCAGTAGCATGGAGCTGGTGTACTGCACTTCTAGTGAAATTATGTAATTCCTGAAAATTTCTCCAAACCTTAGAAAAGGTCCATTTCACACAAATTATACCTTAATGGAATCAAGCCTGATTCAGTTTTTCCAGTTTTTTCAGCTGAGTTTTTGATATCAGTCTCTGAAATCTCTGCTCCTGGAGGGTAATGAGTAATGGAATATTGAAAATGTACATGTGAAAAACAGTGATGCGTTTTTTCCAGAAACAATGCCCCGGTTTCTGAGGAGAATCCACAGACCAGCGAACAGCTTTTATTGGTCTGTTTACAGACATGATGTCATCATTCATTAAAGAGGACGATGGTGGGCTTCACATAATAATTATAGTAATTATGTATTTATCTAATCCACAAGGCCACTCCAACCTACAGCTACAGCTACATTTAAACATCGATTAGGCCAATAAAAATAACATACAGCTGGAGAACACTGCGCTGCTATACTTCTACTTATTTATTTCACCACGTTCAACCTACATTAATATTTTAATTTTGTCATGTTTTGGCCATGCTGCCAGGGGCAAAAGGTGCATGAGATGCACCCACCTCATCCTACACTTAAATGGTACACGGACTGTAGTGACTGTAAATGCACCACTCAAGGTGCTTTTCCATTCACCCATTCATACACTGAAGGCATTGGCTTCTCATCATAAAGGGGCCTTTGTCAATCACACACTGATGTAACAGCCTTTAGTGTCTTGCTCAAGGACGCTTCAACATGCAGACTGGAGGAGCCGAGGGAACTGAACCACCTGCCTTCTGATTTGTGGATGAGCTGCTCTACCTTCTACCTTCTGAGCCTCATATATCCACTCTGAATACGAAGAAGCACTTGTACACTGCATTTTAAATTTAAAGACAGTTTATTTTGTAGCGTCCACCTCAATCTCCAATCACCTTGTTCCTTTTCAGGAGCTGTCCTGTTTGTTGAGCTGACTGCTGGACAGCCTCTCAAACTGCTGCCATCTTCCCAAATGAACAAGAAGATCAGTATTCATGAGAGCCTTGTATTGATATTTGATTATGGGAGGTATTAGGCAGAATATGAGGCTTATTCATGTGCGTACATTTTACACTTGATTATGATTTACAAAGGGAACAGTGGGTGCAGCCATATCTGTGTTTTATAAATGAGGCATACTGAGCGAGATTTGAAGCCAGAACCTTTGTCCCGAGAAGATAATCGTCTGGGTGAAAAAGAGAAAAACAAACTCACACTGTAGCTTGTCATGGACTCATTAGCAAATAGTTCTATATGCCACATGAGTCTTGTAAGTTGATCACATTGTAGAACTATTTGGCCTCAAACACACACACAGTGGGATGTTTTGGACTTTAGGTATAAGGAGTGTAAACTTCAATTTTAAAGTAACTAAATCACATTTGAAAACTCTGCTACAAAGAAAGGTTTGCATTAGGTTTCTTGGCAGTTAGCTGTATTTGTCAAACCCCTGTATACAGAAATCTGGCCAATGATCATTTGAACTGACAAAATCTAAAGGCAGTTTCACAATTTCTGCCTCCACAGGATAGATTTATTGAAGCTGAGAATTTAATTTCATATTTGAAATATGCTCTGAAAAACAAGCACCTTTTGTCTGACATCATTGACTAAACACTCAAAATAAGATGAATAAATATAAAAATTTAAATAAATATAAATGCAACACTACTGATTCAGTGTCCATCACCTGCTGAGGTGAAACTTGGGCAGGACAGAATGTGCTGGACGCGTAAATCTCGCTGGTCCATAAAGTTTGCTGGTTTGTAGTCCATTTATTTATCAACCACCAACACGTATTGTTGAACTCCTCATGAAGGAGAGATACGAATTTGCTTTGCCACTGGAAATTAAGGTTATTTGTTCTTTGGCGACAACTTGCCAGTGTGATTTTGCATTTGTGTGACTGTAGCCATACACTGATATTCAAATGAGGGCACTAGCCAATCAGAGGCAGATTAGGGTGGGTCACAACTCAGCCTTCCTTTGTTTTAAGATAAAGCTGTACGTTTTATTGTGACAGTCCATGACACACTCTTGTGGTTTTGATATACCTGTGCTCACTAACACAGGAGTCACTTCGTCTTTACTTTGTCTGTAGGAGCAAAAATAAAAGTGTTGGTTTACATATTTGTTGAGCGTTGTTCATGACAGATGGTAATATTTTTGATCCAAGTGATCTCATCTGGATTGACGTTCCTGTGTGTGTTTACACTGCAGTAATCTAATATGAGTTATTGTAATGTATAACACATATGGCATACAGTCCCCTCCAAAAGTATTGGAACAGTGATGTGAATTCCTTTATTTTTGCTGTAGACTTCATTTGGGTTTGACATCAAAAGATCAATATGAGTCAAAAGATCAACATTTCAGCTTTTATTTCCAGATATTTACATCTTGATCCCAATGCACAATGTAGAAGATAGCACCTTTTGTTTGAACCCACCCAGGAGGCTCCTGGGCAACAAAACACACCTGTCAGTCACATGTTCCAATACTTTTGTTCACATGAAAAATGGGTGGGTTCAAACGAAAGGTGCTATCTTCTACATTGTGTATCGGATCAAGATGTAAATATCTGGAAATAAAAGCTGAAATGTTGATCTTTTGTCTCATATTCATCTTTTGATATCAAACCCAAATGTTTTCAGTGTACAGCAAAAATAACTGTACTTTTGGAGGGGACTGTATATCTAATGAGTAAGCAGCAGGAATTTCATACATGCTGACATCATTATTATAATATCCAGAATTAGGGAGGTTCTGTTCTTAACTTGTGCAGCAGGTACAAAGAAATTATGTACTCTCTTTTATGCTAACATTATTTGTATAGTTTGAAGAAAAGCCATTACATCTTAAATCAACTTGTTTAATCAACTTTTTCCTTTCTGCCAAATGATGAATATTGTGGCCATAGAACTGTCTGCAGCACTGTCCAAAGGGCTGGTCCTGCTGCTGGGAACAGCTAGAAACTGTGCTCTCTTTTCTTTGCTTTTCTCCTTCACCCACAGTACGACAGTAGTGGGATATATATCTGACTAAATTACCAGATAAATTGTTCCAAATGAGTTCTTCGTAGCTGAATATCAGCAAAACAAGTAACGCCTCGTTAACTCTCTCACATATGCACGCACAATAATGCGTGCATATTGTGCGTGCATAATCCTTTACATCTTAACAGTGAATCTGAACAAGCTGCACAGCCTGTGAGAAAGCAAGATGTGAGAAGGAGGGTGGTGGACTATTGACTACTGACTATAGTGTCGCATCACTGTTTTGTCACTTGACCCACCCACCTAATATTTCCTAGTAAGTCTTCCCAAACCCACCCGACCAGTACATTACTGCGCACAACTGGGGAGAGACACCATACATTTTTTTTAATGTCCAACCACCAACATTTCTCCTAGTCTGGTAACACTTTATAATGAGTACACACTATTAAGCATTAGTTAAGCATTAATATATGCTGAATTCATCATTTATAACACTGAATACTGAATGAATACTATTAGTATGTAGTTTATAAACACAGTTACAAATGTTTTACTCATCATTGATAAGCACAGTAGTTATGGATTAGTAAATACTGAATTCATCATTTATAAAGCATGTTTCTGACATATATCATTAGTATATGGTTTATAATCACAGTTATAAATGTTTTACTCTTCTGTACTGTATGTACTGTACAGTACTGTATATTAATGCTTAACTAATGCTTAATAGTGAACACTGCTGTAGCTTGCTGACACTGTGATGACACTGTACACACATCACTGAACACACATCCTGGACTGTGTAAAAGGGAAATCTCTCTTTAGTTGAAACATATTTGAACTTTAAATCCAAGTTCAGGTTACAGTTTGACAATAATTGTTTTTATGTATTGTTTTGTGTTTAAGACTTCCCCCTCAGTGAAAAAAATAATTCAATCTCATGCCACTGTTTTCCTAAAAAAAAAAAAAAATCTATGTACAGCCCTATATATTTAAAATCACTTGCTAAAAATTCCACATTGCTCCTCTGTGGCCTATCCAGGACTATAAAATCATAAAATCTCATATCAGACCCCAACATATCATTAAACATTTGGCCAAGCTTGCCTGTGGTTAACGCTGTCTGCCAGTTATTGTTTGTTTTTTCCACTCACTGTCACACACAAGGGATCAGGGTCATAACTTGTCCGTTATTATCTTTGCCAAGTGCTTGTCTAATTTTATCGCTCAGGACTCAAACTGAGTTTATATTCTAAAACATGTGCAAACTTTGCCAAAAATACATAAGAATAAATACTTAAAAATAAATATTTAATGTTTGCTAGGCCTTAATGAGTCACTCCATTTACAGTAAAGTTAGAGGACACTGACCTGGTCACCATCATAGAGCGTCTGTAGAGGACTCCTCCTCGACTTCTGCCCACTGCTTCTTTCACCAAGCGGCTCTGAGGCTGAGGAAACACAACACATCTGTCATGAGACCTGGCTGAAAGACTCTCCAAAGCACAGAAGTGTTAGGTCAAAGCAACAATCAGGCCAATGCATATTCAACAACAGTAAAAGGTTATCAAACACTCCTAATTTGCGATATATCCTCAAACACAAACTGCCTCTTTGGGCCATCACACAGTCATACCTGACCAAAAATCTATTGTTTCAGTATCTAACGCCAGCTGTAGGTCTGGAGATGGCAGTAAAAAACATGCACCTATAAATAATAAACTGTGAAGACTTGCATTGTTCATTTTACTATGTTTTAGCAAAAATATGACTGGAACATAACAAGTGTGCAGATGGACTGTGGAGAAGCTGGTTACACTTCTGTTTTTCCACCGTAAATGTAGGTCATGACTGAAATCCAAGTGACGAGAATCCAAACTGACCACAGCCTCTGTTCTTTGTGAGGGAGAAACCTTTTTTTGTGTGTGTCAACAGGCCACAAACATAGATAATGTGACAGAAACAGTAGTACAGTAACACAGGGAATGAGAAATATTGCATGGAAACAATAATGTTCACTTTGTTGCTTTGCTATTTCCACAGTTTATCTGCTCTGGTGCTCTTGAAACGGTAGATTAAAAAAAAGGCTTTGGCAGTCCAGAACATATGACTTTCTACATTCAAGTAACTTCTGTCAGACTTTGTGGGTGATCGAGAAAAGAGAAGCATTGCTGGGTTCAAGCTTGAGCTGTTGTTTGCAGGGATGAGCTTTCATCCCAGCATAGAATTACACGGCTTCACATGGCTGGAGCCACAGTACACAGTTTCAATACCTGAACCTAGAATTACATTTGGGCAAGAGGCAATGTGGCACTGCAGCTTTGTAATCGAACACAGTGGAAACTTCAACTTGAACCTACTAGGCTCACCTTAAAAAGGTCCAGTGTGTCTGATTTATGAAGCTCTTTTCAAAGAACATGGCAAAAATGGAATATTATATTCATAACTATATTTTCATAAGTCTATAATCACCTGAAAATAAGAATCATTATGCTTTTGCTACCTCAGAATGAGCCTTTTACATCTATATCTATCTGTCATATTTCTACCTGTTTTTCCTAAACACTTGGAAAGGGCAGGTGAAGCGAAGTGGTTGCATTCACCAACTACACTGTTAGATGCCGCTACATCCTAAGCATGTAGTTTAAAGCAAAGTAACATGACCTCTGTGAAGGTTTTATTTACACTGCTTTCCATGTCAACAGAACTTTATTTTTATATAAAAAGGAATAATTCACCATTTTTTGTGGAGCCAGGAGATGATTAGCCTAGCGTAGCATAAAGGCTAGAACCACCTTACCAGTGCCTCTAAAGCTCGGTAGTTATCAGGTCATATCTTGTTTGTTTAATCTGTACAAAAATGAAAGTGTAACAATGATTTATGGATTTAGAGGGATTTATGTGACGGACTATTTCATGGCTGATTTCCTGAATCCACCTACCGCTAAACTCATCTTGATATTTAGTAGATAGAGGAGAGTGGTAACAATCTTATGATGTAACCTTCTCTACAAGATAGCGAACATATTTCCCAAAATGTTGAACTATTACTTTAGCATATATGTGGCATTATTCCTTTAAATCATCTTTGTGTGACCTAAAAGTTAATACTTCTATCACATCTCTGATATTTCCTACTTAGATATTCATTTGGAGCTGCCACTCTAACCAGAGACGAGCACAGGTAGCACATTAATCAACTACTGACTGGTCTTGAACTCACTGATACACTGACTCTTTCAAGCAGGAGCCTTTCAAACATTGCCAAGACACCGAACATCTCCACAGGAGCTCCATTTTTCATTTCAGTTCCACATCCTCCGAGGCATCACACTGTGGGCCTGCCAGCCACAGGTATGTGATGTCAAATCGACACACACAGGGAGCTGTGTTGTTCAGAGAGAGGCTTCCAGCAGATCTGAGCCACATGTTGTAGCCCTGTGGACACAGCTGGTTTTTAAATCTAGATGTGTGATAATTGCATGTTGTTTCTTTGTTTTTCAAAAGATGAAAACAGGCTGTAGGTAAACCTGATATATCATGTGGCAATAATTGCTTTTAACATAGTTATTGTCCCAAACTTAATTAAAAGAAATTCATTAAAAACACTGAATACATTCAAATATATTGGTTCTGGATAACTTAGCTTGAAAGTTTGACATTTTGGGCAGTGCTTATTTGCTTTTTTGCCGAGAGTTAGGTGAGAGGATGTATGTATATACTGTATTTACCACTCTTACAACTATCTGCTTAATGTAAAGCTAAAGCATGTTGACAGTTAGCTTAGCTTATCTTAGCTCAAAGACAAGCGTACAAATGGTTAGCTTAGCTTAGTTTAGCTTAGCGCAAAAACTGGAAACAGGAGGAAATCGTTAGCCTGACTATCCAAAAGTAACAAAATACCTACCAACTTTAACGTTTACTAGTTAACATGACTAATTCAACATTTGTTTGAGTTGCTTGGTTTTGGTTGGCTGTGTGTGGTATTGGACACCTTCTCACCAAAGTCTTGACAAGAAAGCCAATACACATATTTGATCCAAAATGTCATTTAACATAGCCTAACTTTGTTCAATTTACTGATTCATGTGTGAATCTTCAACAGAAAATGGTTGGCACGGTCCCCACATCAGCACTTATTTCTGCATTAAAATCAGCTGAGGCAAAATTCATAGAAAGTAAAAACACACGTTCCTGAGATGTGCCTTGCCAGTGCTTGAACAATAAAAAAGCAGCTGTTTCCTCACTGAGAGCCCCAAAGCTGCAAGTCAGGAATCAGCAATCCAGGTCAATGGCAAGTCAAGGAGCAAGACGTGTTTGAGCTGCTCACTTCAAAGATCTTATGACGGCTATTCTGCAGTGTCATCACTCAAACTAATGTAAAAGTCCCATTAACTTCAGTGCGGGAGTGGGTTTTTATTGCTTTCAAAGAGCCTCATTAAATAATCCATATGTTCTCTTAGTTGTATGCTGTCATTAAGCTCCAGAGCTGCTGAGACAGCAAGAACATTTGTCATCTGTAGGCAACTGAATTTAAGTACAAATTATTTGATGCCAATTAGTGGCAATTAGAGCCCAATTACGTCAAGAGAATGGTGCATTGAGACAATTTTGACACTGCAGGAAGATTCAGCTGAGTGATCGTGTGTGCCTGTGTGTGTGTGTGCCTCTTTCCACACTGTGGTGTGATCGGGTCAGTCATGGGTGCCAAGCAGCTTATAAGCTGTAAACCCACTGACACGCTCATGGTGGAGGCCGCCAGAGAGACATGTACAGTACTGTGCGTGTAGTTATGACCAATCTATGAGGAATAATTGAGTATATGAAGGATACAAAGTAGATCTTATATGTGAAATTTCATACTGAGTTATCAGTGATAAAGGGCCAGAGCTGTGATTTGTGTTCATTCACCAGCCAACTACAGCTCACACACTGTGAGCAACTCAGATTTACTGCCAACTGCTTTGTATCCATCACAACTTGGTGTTACGTTCAAGGAAACTCCAACAATAGAGATTTAAGAGTTGGGTGTTGAACTGCAAACTGCTTCACGCAAGAAACAACAAAAGTCACGTTGTCCTGTTTATGCCTGTGTGTGCTCACTGCTTTTAGTCCAGGTTTAGTTTCTGATGCCTTCTGAATGTTTTCAGCCTGAACATTTCAGTGTTTCCTGAAACTAACCGAGGGATTTTAAAAAGCATATTTCTGCCTGTAATTGCATTACAATGAGATAAAATAAATCCACATAATTCAAGAAATAAAAGAAGATAGGTTGCATACTGCCCCATTTGTACTATATGAATGTACAGGGAGATGTACTGTGTATAGAGATGGATTGCTTATTTCAAACAGGATTTATAGTTTCATAGGGCTCTGTTTACACTTGTCCTTTTATGACTTTTCAGCATTTTTGAGAGAGAAAAATTGTCTCAACAAGCTCTGCGCACTGTATAATTACTGGAATAGTCACTGGAACTGCGTTTCTCAAGGACGGCTAATTTGAGCAATTTCAGCCACAGTTATCACAGGAGACAGACCCTGTGGAGGCTATTTCCACACACTAGTTAGACAGTTAAACTTTAGGGGAGTAACGATTACACATGACTTGAAAACATGGATGCATTTTTTCAACATCTGGCTAGAACGTGGTTTCGATCCGTTAAGAACAGAGTTTCTTGGATGCATTGACACTTGGAAGTCTACATGAGGTCACAGTGTACTGAATTAAACTGAGTGGAAACAGAGAGAAACTGTTTCACTCGGACAGTGAAACGCACGCAAATGTCCATCCTGTGTTCTGCATTGTTTTTCACAATCTGAAGTTCGACTGGCAATTACATCATCTCTCTGAGGTAGCAAACTTGCAAACACCCATTAACCTGCTAATAAGTTCAAGACTTATTTCTGTTTCATAGCTCTATAGCTTCTTCCATTTTAGGCTCTCCAGCTCTCTGTCCATACATACAGTAGGACAACTTGCTATTGGTCAATACCACAAATTCATGGGTCAAAGTTCACCAAAGTAAGTGTGTAACTCAGCGCCCCTGCAAGCAAATGTGATCATTCACAGTGTGCATCATGTGGATTTGGTTACATAATAATTAAATATCTAAAATATTTGATCAATGTCTAATATATTATGTTAATGAGGAAACATTACGACAGCATGGCCATTTGCTCTCCAACAGCCATCATTCCATCATAATTAAAGCTAATTCTTGAGACACATCCATAATCCTTTCACTAAATGGACTCACCTCTGCCACCCAAGATGTTAAACTATGACTTATTACTGGAATGAACAGTCAGAGATGCTGGTGGACGATGCTGCCAAAGGGAAGTGTTGTTCTCTGTTTTGTGCTACTAAAGAGAAGTGTTCATTCTGCAACAGTACACTGATTTAACTGTTTTAAAACATGTTAGGCGACCACTTCCTTATGGAAACTGCCAGTGACTCAGGAACACATTTCCAACATGACTACTCCCAAAGCAATCTTTTTTTTTTTTTTACCCCTCTTAAATGAAACACCAGTCAGAAGAGGTAACGTCTGAAATCATTTAGGAACTGACAAATACCTGGCATACTGTGAGTCTTTCAGCAACAAGATGAGATGTCACACCGAGCAGGCTCAAAGACTGCATTGTGTGCCATCACTCCCCTACTAATGTGGCATCACTCAGCAAACGAGGAAATTTACAATCCATTTTGTCATGACGTATTTAACAGAACACCAGATTAAAATATTAAAGCGAAAACTGACTTATTGTGGCCGATCAGATAGGTATCAGTGGAAGCAGACTGTGCATTGTGCAAGAAGCTGGAGAAAAAAGTTCTCTTATGCCAGAGGGAAGAAATTAAGAAAAATGCCACAAAGACACACACAGCCTCTCAAGCTATGGACTCGATCCATATGCTGTTCTAACTAAACACTGTCTCAGCTGTTAGCTCAAATTCCAGCACTGAGGAGATTCACCAACCCCACCTACAGCCAATTCAAAAGGAAGGAGTAGTCTGTTGGTTTAACCCTGTCTAGACCCAACACTGCAGCATTCCTCCTGGCTTATATAGAACCCAGGGCTTAGGAAATGCAAAATATAGAAAGGCTGATGTGTGTTCCTCCTGTCCAGGCCATAAACGGAGCTCTGTGTTTAGGTCCCACTGGGAAAACTGGGGCCCCCTCCCCCCTCCTAGGCCTCTCCTGCCAAAGAGCAGTTTTACTGAGAGACACACTGTCCAAGGGAAAGCCTGATCCTTTTAGGCCACAAATGTGTGTGTTAAGGGTGTTAGTGCACAAGCAGAGGCATGTGGGTGGTGTACTGTCCATTTATTGGGTCTTAGAAGAGTGTATGCAGATGTGAGATATGAGTCTGATCCTGTTCACAGACACAGGGCTACAAAGGTCCGATGTGTGCTTGTGGTTTAACACATTAGTTGTTCTACTGGTTATTGAGTTGCATGTTCCAGCACGTTTTAAATTGCTGCAAGTGCAAAAGTCAAGAGAGGTAGAGAATCAAATGTTGCGCACTGACACATGCAGCTGTTGAATGAGCAGATGTCACAAGCTGCCTGCTCGGCTCTTCTGAATCCTCTCCAATGCTTAAATCATTAATTAGAGAGCCGATCGCCTGCCACACTCTGCTGCAAGTGCTCTACACTCTGTCACAAGTCTATCACGTGCCAAGACATACAATAAATCTTTTGGAAATTCCCATTTTTGTTCTCTAAAAAAAACAACAATGACAACAATGAATACTTGTTTCAAGTTTTCTGCCAATGCATCAAGTAGATGTATTTTGTATGCTTAACGATATCTGGCTGGATAACCGAATACTTTGACCTGATGATGGCACTAGATGAAAAGTCAGGGCATCACCAAGGCAGCAGGGTTCATCCCCTGGGGACTTTGACTTTCTGTAAGCAAATTTCATGGCAACCAAACCAAGATTTGTCAAGATATAGATATATAGAAAACCAGCTGACTACCATCACTGTTTTAGTGTGCTTAAAAGCTATACAGCAGCCCATTCACGATAGTTGCGCGGCAGCCATTTTCCACTGTGTCGCGCTCGAGGTGGGACGTTCAAATGTCATGCTGCTTTGTTCCAGACTGCAATATGTATAAACCATCAATCAGGAAGCTGTGAAATTATCTTTTTTTTTTTCAAATTTCCTATGATTATATGACTTGCAATCCAGAACAAAAGGAGACAAAACATTTGAGCTTCAGAGGAAAATGGCCACCATGTGAAAATGGCAAACAGACTTTAGTTAAATAATAGAATTTCATGGAGTGGCGGTTTTATTGAGCAATATCAACAATGAAGGAACTAATCTGCAAATCAGAAAGCAGATGGTCTTAATGGAATAAAAAATCATGCTTTAGTTCGAGTACTTGCTGAATCATCAGCTCCCCCAGCTCTGGGTCCTGAACATGCAGCTGGCTGGAACAGGTTTGGACAACAAGGCTACCCTGGCCTGTCATAAGCTTATCCATAGATGGCAGAGGATCTGACAGCAGGAGACACGACTGACTTCCACTCACAACTGAAGGACGTTATCAAGAAGATTAGGTCATGTACTGTTCCTTTGTGGTTGTTGTGTTCTGTTGTTAATTGGATAATGTCAACTTCCACATCTTCACGAGACTTCAGGGACATCAGAGACTGATGTTCAAATTTTGTCCCAAGAAGCCCCTTTGTTTAGTGTGCTGCAGGTGTTCCAATGAAACTGGAGTTATGAACAGTTCATCTTTATGACTGTCATGGCCTCAAGTCAAGCCTAGACAAGGAAAGTATGAGGTGGGGGTACTTCCTCAGTAAAGAGATAATGACAGCAGCCCCAAGGCCTAAACCATCATCTCAGGTTCTGCTTGTAATTAAATAGCTATAACTAGCTACCTGATAACCATCAACTCACATCTGTGTCTGTAAATGTTAGAGCCGACATATAGATCAGTGTTCCTGGGTTTTATTTCCTGGGGGCGGTACAGGGGAAGATCCTGACTATAAAACACAATATACCACATTCCAGACCAAACCGCAGCTTCCCTCCACCTCAGTCCTTGTGTCTGTTCAAACTTTATGGAGAAACCACAGCTGCCCCTGTAGTAAAAGACACCACACTGGAAAAAAATGTCAATTGTAATGGGTCAGTTCTTCTGGAACGGAGGCAAAAATTCCTCAAATTCTCATAAGATTGGCAAAAATCTGCAAGAGCTGAGACAATTTGAGATTCTTAAATCACAGGTTTCTTGTGGATCACTCTATAAATATCAAGAGGCATCATCTTGTGTGTCAACATAATGTTGATCTGTATTGGAAACAATCAGTCAACCCAACAGGCAGATATTGCACTAAAAAAACAGATGTCATGACTGGTTAAAACGGTCATTGTGTTCAGTCCAGGAGACATCTCATGTTCTGTAAAACCACTGTTTCCATCTACTGTGTGTATAACAGCATTCACAACATGTACAGTAAACCCACTCTGGATCTATGTAATTATCCTAAATTTAGATGAGCGCTGTGGATCCTGTGCACAAAAAGATCGCAATTCAGCAATAAGACAATTCCATCCCGTGTCAGTTTGACTTGGCAGTACATTCATTTATGTGGCTGTCTTGTGCAGCTTTATATAGTCAACAAACAATGTGACCTTTACCCCAGATGGAGCAAGAGAGGGAAAAGTGGAGGTGTTCAGGATGCAAATAACAAAGACTGACTGCATATCTGAAACCAATTTAGACCGATTTAAAGCCGACATGCAGCTTTGATGGCTGAAACATGAGTTGAGATCCACGTACATTAAAGTTACTGAACACCAGAATAGCAGAGGAGCTTGCCTGATGCAAATCAACTTCAGATGTTTCACCATTCACTGATACAGTGCTGACAACTGCTTGCATGTATGTATCGGCATGCCCATCATGGTTGCCTCGTGTGCCCTGTGCTTGGTTGTGCACATCTTCAAAAATGAACCACAGACAAGTAAACACATGAACAATGTACGGACAGTATATCAGGATGTCAGGACAAGAGTAAACAAACAGTGGCTGGGAGTTTTAAACAGAAACTAACAGAGGTTGTTGCCAATGCCACTGTTGTTGATCTTAGTATTAACTATAACCTTCTCTTGTTTTGTTGTTGTAGCTTTGTGCAAAATCTGAGCTTCTCAAAGGGGAAATTCTGCTGACAGCCAGAGGGGATCTGGCCCCTACTCTCCAGGTACATATAAAGTAGGCAGTAAAGGATTTGAACAATGCTTCTCACAGGGCAGCCACTTACCATGCTGTATGACTTGGTAAAAAAAAAAAAAAGACTGGGCCTCAAGAGTGAGCCAAAACAGTAAAGTCGTTGGTCATAAAACAAAACGATGAGCTGAAAGACACTAAAATCTCAGAGGAACCAAAGAGCTGGGTGATTTCCCTTTCGCATAGAACTAGTCACATGTTCCACTGTTAATATAACAACGTTGATTATAGCCGATTTAATGACTTGCAAATGACCAAGCTTGCCACGTTGCTAACTTGTAGTTGGCTAACTGGTAGTTAGCTGGCCACAGCAGCAATCACTGTATGACCACAAAATATCTGCTGTGAAAAAAGGTCCGTTCTGATTAGGTACAATGGACAGCGTGGCAAGTTACAGCAATATTTCCAGCACATGTGCAATAGAGTTTAACAGTATGAGTCAGCTTTGTGTTTCTCCATCCAGATCAAAGAGAAAGTGATGTACAGACAGATTATTCACAAAAAAACTCCTTCAATGCGTCAAAGATTACAGAGTAGTGAACATTGCACAATCGTCCAAGGGTTTTTTCTTTCACATTGAATGCTTCCAATAACCACTTTACTTTAGTGTTGTAAAACACTCAATCAGGTATGAGTATGACATTGTATGGAATCCTTCTAGTCTCCACAAAAGTCTGGTCTGATCTTTCATGGATTCTTAATAACTCAGAACAGTCTTTGCCCTTTGTCACACATCCAGAACTGACTGACCTCTCTCTTTAAAACCCCTCGCTCCTCACAGTATGGGATGTATAAGCTTATTTGGTCCATGATATAGCTCGGCATGTCTGAAAGAGGCCATTGTATGTGGCAGAGAGGGACCTGGACGAGGTGGAAACAGATCTCAGCTAGGGCCAACCCCGCTACCAGCCAGCTGCAACTTCTCCCAGCCTTCCTCTCCACGTAGCAAGAGGAAACAAACCACTAATCAGATCTGTAATGAAATTGTTCCGCGAGCGAGAACTGCGGTTCTCTGGGAAATCCAGACACAGGATGGGAGTGTGGAAGGGCGAACATGGATGGATGGAAAGGAAGGAGAAGAGACTGGAAGAAGACACAGTACTTCTGACACCACTTTCTCCATTCAGGCACTGACCCAGTGATATTTGCATCAGATTACCAGACGTGGACATAATGAGCAAACCAACAGGCCATACTGTTAGATAACAACATATGTATTTTTGTTACCAACCAAAAATATATTTCTGATGTCCAGAATTTGTTTGAAATAAATGCAATCTATGTGCAAATATCCACTGCTGAAGAATAACTATATTGTGGTATATGTCTGATGTCCTTGTATGTTTGTGTTTATATATGCTGGGACAGGTCATTTTGTTACTTATTAATGGGAAAAACTTCATTGGCAGAAGGGTGGTGATAACCAGGTGGAGTCAACTGTTAAATAACACACTGGAATGTAATTTGGAGGAGGTTTAATCTTAATTTCTAATTCTAATTTTCTTCACTACCACTGAGGCATGAACTTATTATTTTCCTTTTACATTATTTGTAATAAACTGAAGATATTAGTCCTCCCTTGAGGAAGGTTGGCTCAAACATAAAATAAATGTATTTTCTTGCACCGTGATGAAGACTCTTGTGCTCACCTGGCTTCAGACTGCTGTTGAAGTAGAGGATGACCATGATGAAACATCCCAGACACAAGGCAAAAACCATCCGGATGACTTTGGCTTTCCTCATCCTGAGTCTTTGGAGACGACCGAGAAGCCGAGCCGGATCCTTCCAGGGTTCATGCGAAACAGACGGCTGCTGTTTTTTTTTTTTTTTGTTCTACTTTATCACCGATAAGAGTATCGATCCGGCTCGCTGACCTTTGCTGCTCCTTATCTTGCTGTACATCCTTGGATGTCCAGTCTGGACGTCTCAGCGGAGGTGAAGGGAAAGGACAGAGAGAAATGAGGCAGGCGGTGCGTGCAGCCGGTCCTCCGTTTCTTCCACTTACCGAGACATTTGTGTGAGCCACTGCACACACACACACACACACACACACACACACACACACACACACACACTGAACAGGCTGTGTTTCTGTCAGCGCAGTGTGAGCACAGGCCACCGGTCTGTTTGTGGAAGGGGGGGTTGTTTTAACCCCTTTCTCCCCAAAGCAAACACGGGGTTTGCAGTGCAGAGCCACAAGAGAGTCAAACTCGAGCCGGTAGCTTTTTAGCAAAGACAGTTCCGCTTGGACCTTTCAAAGTAAAACTCCTCAGGTGACAGACGTGCTGTCAGTCCATGTGAATGAAAATCAACAAAATCTACAGTATCTGCCAACAAAACGTCCAAACTAAGCACCTTAAAGTGAAGCAGTGACAGTTATTGCATGATTGGTGACCATGACTTGAAATATATTAATGGATGTCAGTGCTCCCCAAGAACCACTATCAGTATGAGGCTCTTCTTCTCTATTAGTGCATTAAAGATGGTCCTGTGTGTTTTCATATTCTATGTACAGTATATTTGTATATGCTGTTTCCTATAAACTTAGAATAATTTTGTTTTCAGTCTTTTTATTCCTATTTATACTTGTCTGTGGTTTAATTTTCACTGTGATATGTTCAGAAGAGTTTGATCAATAAGAAGATTCACTTTATCTATCAAGAATAAATCACATTGTCAGAGGGGAAAATATTTTATTCCAGCTTCATGGGCAACAGTGTATATTTAGTAGATATATGATATTGCATACCAACTTCATTTATAGACTTGGAGAGGCCCATCCGCCATGGCTGGGAAGTGCAAAAGTGCTAAAAACTGCAGTTCCTCCACCTCCAGCTTTTGTTCAAAAAACATGCAAAAAACATCTAGCATATTTTCCAGTTCATGACAACTGTACTGAGGCTGATTTTTTTAAATTCACTTATTCATCTTATATTTATACTTAAAGTTATGCATGATTAACACTGTGGCTGTTTTGATTGACAGGTAGGTGCTGTTCCAGATGATTTATTAGAGCACCCAGGTGTCATTTGGGCTGCCTTAGGTCCGCCGATGATCCACATCTTTGCCAATATTTAGATTAGCTGGGAGGAGGCAGCCAGCAGCACATATTTTTGAGCTTCAGTGCTTTGGAAACTTATGGGTGACGTCTCTCATGCTCTGTCCATTCTTTTTACTGTCTACTGGAGATGACAGGGTGTATAGTCTATATAATTAGAGAGATATGGTGATGGGTTTCATCAGTGCAGCATAAGAACAGAGCACCTTATTAAGAACCAATAGCCTTAAAACAGTACAGATTATGTAAAGCATGTAAGACGTAACTGTATTTCAATTAAAGTGGTGATTTGTGGATCAGCTGACGATGTGTAGCAGACTTTGTAAGTTTTAACCCTGTTTTAAATCAACACATTTAAACACATCAGGTCAGACAGTTTCTTCTATAGCTGTGAATGATGTTTGTCCTTAGGTGTCACCTCTTTGATGAACCCCAACTCTCGTCCAGTTCATCTGGGATCGGTTCCAACAATGGAAATTGGATTCTGGGTTATGAACTCTGATTTTAAATTGTTGTGTATCTTAGGCCTAGTCAGCTGGAGTCAGCTGACTATTTTCTATTAGATCACAAATTATTTGTGTTATTACAGTATTCATGGACTGATCAGGGTTCTACAGCTCATATTTATCTTTGGACCCTCAAGTGGGTTAACAGAACATGACCATAGATATGACTTAAGGCGCCACTCATGTCCTCTATATGTAGATATTTTCTTATACAAGTAAAGACTTCTCTTACTGTTTATTTTAAGACCTTTTCGTGTCAAAATAAAATAAATGCAATAAAAAAAAAAACAAGAAAGAATACAATGTGAAAAAAGAGACTTTTAAAGTAGATAATTTAGTAGTAAGTTTCACTGGATGGTTAAGCGATTTCATGCTTTTATTTTGAAGCCAAAGTGACTCTGCTTGTCTTCATCCAGCTTTACTTTTTGCAAACATCCACATGTTCATCCAGAATGTGACAAACTGATGGATAGGTCATCTGCTGTTGATTTCTCCTCTCATCTCTTCAACCTTACTTCATCAGTCACTGTTAAATCAATATTTCACAGTCATGACTTTATTATTTTGTTCTCCTTTATTTGGATATTTCTTGCCCTCTGCAACTTACTGGCTGGATTTTCTTCTAAACGGTGATGTGATGTGACATCCACCCACACTCAGCGGAAACAAAAATAAAACCTAAGACAAAGGACAGATCACTGAAGACCTGTTATTGAACACCATGACAGATATTTATCCTGACAGATATAATACAGGAGAATTTTAATTATTAATATTTTCATTAGGGTAGTACATTCATGATATATGTATAGATACTCATATTATTCATTATTTCATTTATTCATTATTTTTATTTTCATTATTTTTTATTTATTCATTATTACAAATGGACGTCATCCGGTTTCGCCTTCACGATGACTCACTTCTGCTGCAACATTTTCGCCAAGTTATCTGCAAAATATTTCTTGTGTCTGTTTTCATCTCCAAAATTTAGTTGTTTTATTAAAGTTGTATATGACGCCATAGTGATCAGACCAGAACATTAAGTCCAGCCAGGATTATACCGGAAATTCTGGTCTTTCAATCTTGCCAGTGTAAAGAAAGAAGATCACTTTATGGGATGAATCTAATGGAATAAATGTCAACCAAACCCTAGTGTCTTGATCCACTTTGGAACTTTGGCTCCAGTGTGTCGAGCATCAGTCAATATGAGTCCCTGATAATAATAATTAAAAAAAACAACAACTCATCAAATACAGACACACATCCTATCTGCTGGAGGCATCATGGGGAGTTTTACGTCCACAGCAGAGAGCACATGACTGTGGAGAGGCCTCCAACGTCTGACTTTAATCCCACACATAATCCAGCTGCCCCCATTGTGAACTTTCAGACCCAGAGGGCATCTTGTAGCTCCATCCATCACAGAGCAGGAACTCAAGTTCAGCTTATTAGAACATGGAGGACTTCCTGCAGAGCTACTTTTGACCTCTGACCTTTTTCCACATTCCTCATGTGCATCTTCCCAGACATCGTGGATCAGAAAACCTGAGAGAAGTCAGGAAGGGTTAGGAGCCACACGAGTGATCAAACCCCACACCTGATGGCAAGATGGTGTGAAGCCTGTCAGTGTTTACTGTCTGAAAACGGAATGATGGGCAACCGTTGGTGAGTTATGGCTGGTCAGGTGTCAGCACATGTTCCCTCAGCGGCTGACCAATCAAAGAAGAGGTGTTAAGCCTAACCAAAACATGGTCACGCACAAGGTTACACAGGTATTGGTGTGAATCTGTGAGGAAAAGCATAACTGACTTTCTCTGCTTCCAAAGGCACCGAGAAAGATGATGCACTCCTAAGTTCAACTTATCAGTAGAAGATGAAGCATGGAGCTGAGCTGATATTCTTCTGACAGATAAATGACAACATAAAATTTCTCATGACACTCAACATTAACTTGGCTCAAAAAGCTATCTGAAGCTTCTGGGTGATGTTTCAAACACTCAACCAAGTCATGAAATATTGCTTTTAAATGAACAAATGAGTGATGATTAACCTGGAAATACTCTAGTATAACAAATAACAAATAATTTTATCAATCATTTCATCATTAATGAACCTTAATATAAAAAATAAATCATTAGAAGAATTTAAGAGACTGTAGGTCTAGGTAGTAAAAAGAGTGACAGCTAATCTGCATGACCTGGAAGCTGAGTGAATGTGTTTTTATTTCAAAGGAATGTTCCCAATGTCGAAAAGTGAAATTTATTACTACTCTGTATCCTTGAGGGTTTTTTCCAAGGCAATATCTGCATTCCATCTTAATACCTTTTACCAGTGAAAGACAGCAGGCAAACACAACCAGGCCAAAAGACGGTCAGTAAACAAACATGAAAAGGAGAATTTGATATTGAACTTGAGCTGCTGATTCATGGAGGGAAATATCAGGTAGTAGGAGCTGAAATATATACAAATTATAGCTCACAACTTTCCTTTAAATCAACAAGAAAAAACAGAATAGAAAAAAACAGCAACATGGAAATGTATAATTGGCTTCATCAGATGTAACTTGACTGCAGCAAAATGATTCATGAATAAAAGGATCCTCTCTCATAACATATTTGATAAAGATATTCAAACAACTCTTGAAGAGATAAAGAGGTACAGTATGATCGATTAACTTGAAAAAAAAACACAGACCATGTAACCCATTGTGTTGTTTTGTCCATCATAGTGTATTTGAAGTCTGTATGCTGGTTGTGAAGTTCAGTATTGGTTGCATTGTGTACCTGCCCTGTTTATTTTAGCCATACTAATAGCATGCTCTATATATGGCAATGTTGGTCTGCTGGTCCAACACCATCCATAGGAGTACCAAAAACTGCAGTTCCACAAACGTCCACTTGAGGCTGGCTCCAGAACAAGTCAGTCTCCATAAGTCCCCATGTTGATGTTGATATCTAACTTCACAGCAAAAATAAACATGTTTACAGCCGGGTACAAAAAACAGTTTTGGTCTCTATAGCTAATTTTCCTGTTTGTGACAACCGTACTGAATGTAAATTTTTATATAACTCACCTGTCATATTATATTAAGACTTAAAGTTATGCATAATTACCAGCCTGGCCACTATGACTGACAGGTGGGTGCTGTTACAAGTTGTTGTTTGAGCACTCAGGCTTCCTTCAGCCCACATCAGCTCCACCCATGATCCACGTTTTTGTCTATTTTTGGATTAGCTGTGAGGTGACTGGGGTAGGATTGCCAAGAAGGTGGCAGTCAGAGCCACTACATCATGTTTTATACTATGGGTGGTGAACACTGTAAACATCAGCCTATTAGATTAGTCCTTTATCATCTTTTATTCTGTCTGTTGTAAAATTGAGTCATAACTAGTCATAATGTAGTCAGTAGCCACTCATAAGTGGTTTATATGTGCTTTGTTTGCTTTTTTTTTCTTTGTCTCAAAAGAGTTCTGGCACCTACATTTCCCACGATGCAACTTGACCATTGAGAGTTCAGTCAGAGATTCAGGTGTGTCACACTAGAAGCTGGAATCCTCAATCAGAGATGATGATCAGGCTTTAGAGATCTGTTAAACTCATTTCCTCTCCACAACACCTCCAGACTGTATTGATTTTAACTTGTAGTCTTCAGACCCAACTGACACTGACTCAAGTGACATCACTTGAGGAAATTTATTAGATATGGCTCAGCTTCCTTTGGGGCCACAAAATGCTTTATAAAACTTTTTTTCATTATGTATTAGGACTCTCTAGGGCCTGTAAACAGAGTTTGATGTGAAAAATTGCTGGAGATGCCCTTTAATATGTGCAGTTGCTGCTGAATATATACATAGATGACATAAAACAGTGCAGCACTGAGAATATAAAACAGCTTCCCAACACTTAGTTGTCTCCTCTGAGGTATGTACTGTATGTGAAATACAATGACATAACATCTAAACAAGTCCAAGGCTCAACTCCCAGTTGGAGAGACACTCTATACTGTTTGGTATATGCTGCCAGCCCTGCTCTCCTTATATAAAACCTGCCCTGAAGATTCATTACAAACACATTTCCTGCAGCAGAGGAGGAAGAGGCACACACACTGGTTTATGGGGAACATCATGTACAAAAGGAGCAAACTGCAGCAATGCTTATAAATGCAAGAGAAAACGGAGACTCTGAAATAAATGCAGTATGCACTATGTGTGCAAATGAATAGTACAGACTGTACTTTAATCATTTCAACTCATTTCATTTCGAGGCAAACAAGTTGGTAACTCATCACAGCAGAGAGTATTCCTCATGTTTTCTTTAGTTAGGTGGCTCACATTTGAGGATGTAATGAACTCGGGCAAATTAAGTATTTAAAGTCTTTCATTGTGTAATAAAGTGTGTTCAGACCAGAGGGAAATATCCTCTCAGTGATTTCAAGGCCAGAAAAACCATGCAGACATTTGTGAGACTGGGCTGCCCTCTAAAGGCCACTGACTGTAAGCAACGTCAGAGGGCGCCAAAAGTTATGCAGATCAGGACACGGCCAAAGCACGTGAATCAGAGTAGCTGGAGGTCACAAGTGTAATCTAGATTTGGATATAGTTTTATGAACACAATGCACAATCTTACATGAGCAACCACAGGGTTCAAGCATGTGGATGACCCATGAGAGTTTATACATCCTGGAGATCATTGTTAGCTTAGATATTAAATGACGCTAATGTGACTATAAAAGTCAATGTGAAATGATTACTGTCATCATTCTGTCATCATTATATCATCATTATACTTACTAGATTAAAACACACAGATATCACTTTCTCGCCTCATAATCAGGGAACACTATAGGAGAATGCAGAAGTGCATTGAAATGCAGTTTGTTGGAGGCTAATAGATATTTCATGGACCCTGTCAGTCATTTAATGCTTCGTAAATCTAGACATGGGCCTTACTTAAGCAGTCCGCCATTTTCATTTCTTTTTGTCCTGTAACTGTCCTGTGACAAAAAACAGAGAGAGATAGCTTGTGTTAACAACTGTGTGATACTGACTGAGGAAAAGTATCGACAGGAACACTTCCAGGAAAAACCATGACTGGTTGCAAAACATACAGATAAGTTAATATGTTATGAATTAATACTCGTGGTATACCGTGGTATTGAAACGGATGTATTTAAAACTCCCATTCTGCCTCAAAGTCATTTTATTGCACGGGTTAATCATTTCCAGTAAGCACAAAACAAAGGAACTTTCCAGTCATTTCATGTCCATAGTAACACATGTGAGATCTGATTACATAGGTTTCACCAATAGGGTGAGCTGGCCAGTCATGATAAGGAGTGAGTTGTGAAACTAGCAAGTCACAGTGAGACAGGGGTGACTTTTGACTTCTCAGTGATTACACTGCGTAGTGTCAGTGAAGGCTCGGGTTTCCTTCTGGCTTTCCTTTAGGACACTTTATCCTGAACTACATTGTCCATGAGCTGCTAGTGGCAGCAGGAGTCGATGAAAACTGCCCAGTCATTCAGCTGAGGGTTATATTGGTGTCAATTTAAGACATGATTACAAAGGTCATCAAGGGAGAGATAATGTCGGCATGAGCAGTGAAGCAAAGAGGCTTAAGTTACACGATGGAGGAAGAGTCCACTGCGGTTTGTCTTGGCCCAACATGAGCTGATGCAAGTATCACTTCCTTGTTGGACGGTGGTTGCAGGTTGGTTGTTGTAATATAAGACAGTCATGCCATCCCGCTGCACTGTTCCTCCTGCTGCTTTACCATGTCTATCATCTCATACATGGCTTCAACAATCTGAGCTAACATTCATGACAGCAAGTGACACTGATCAACCCCTCGGTCAACACAGAAGAACGACTTCAGTTTCTTCCCCGAACAAACTGACGCTGTTGAGTGTTGTGGAGAATTTTATTCATCAGTGGTCAGATCAATCAGTGGAAAGAAAGTGCACTGGAGTCCAAGATGTCTTACGCTGAAATATGAATGGAGGATTTATCAATATACTTGTCATCACATGATGTTGCTTCAATTCTGAAGAAGCTGTCCTCTCTGGCTCGTCTATGCACCCTCAGGAAAGTGACATAACAACTATATGTCCATAAATTGATCATTAGTCTACAAAGAAGGAAATATGTTTACCCTTACTGGTCCGACATCGTTATCTGACTCTTATGTACCTATCTGTTGTGTCTAGTGAGTGCAACAGCACTATCCTCTGTCCTCTGTTACCATAGTAATGATCAGAAAAGGCCTGCTAAACACGTTTACCCTTTAGCAAACAAGATTGGACACTGTCCCTACAGTGACCCCAAGGACATGTGCTTGACCCATGTGGCATGCTAGAATATAAGATTCCCTGACATTGTGAGATGGGTTGTATGAATGTAGATCTGATCTATATATCTGTGTGTTGCTGTGTTGTGCTAGCTGTGAAAACAAATCTTTCTTTTAAATCTGGCTATACACTAAAATCCTAGGAATAATAATCACATCTTTTTATTTATTTAACCTTTATTAAACCAGGAAAGGAACCACTGAGATTCAAATTCCTGGCCAAGACAGGCGGCAGCACAAAATAAGAACACACACGCCCTCCTTCTAATTTCTGGTTGGATGTATTTCATCTCTACACAGCTGTTTTTACTTTAATACGAGACGCTGTTTTCAAAGGAACAGTGGCGTATAAATTAAAGTCACATGGACTCACAAGGGGCTGTTTAATTAGAGAAATTAGATATATTTTAGTGGATGATCAGCTCCTCAATGCAGAGTGAAGCAGGTAAACTGAGACAGTGGCGGTCACACAAAAAAGTGAGTTGAACAAGCATTACACAGATAGCAGGAGCTCAAGTGCCTTTCAGCTTTGAAGCCCCCAGCACAGACTCAGACATTCGTGTGCTGCTGGAATAACAAACACCAGTGAATCAATTAGCTCATCTCACTATAGATTGATCACCTCAATAAAGAGGGTTTCAGACCTCCCCAAAAAAAACCTTCATCAAAGCCTGAGTTGTCATGACAGCATGTGCAGGTGACTGTTTTCAGATGTGAGCCAGGGGAACCCAACAAAGACTTCACACCAGCCCGGGCTATTGATGGAGACCGCCACTTGTGGAGGCTGAATAGTGCCACAGAAACACAGAGACTCAGAGGAAATGATGCTATTATTTCTCCACGGCTCTCTGATGTAGATGACGTGAATAGACTGCCCACTTCAACGGGATGATTTTAATCCACTTTGCCCGCAGCACTCAAAATATCCATCCACCTATGATTTACTATCCTGTCAGCAGTTACAGAAGCATCAGTTCTTTGGGTTATCTATCTACAGATTAGGTACTTTGTGTCCGCACAGATTACTTCTCTGCTAAGTGATGTAGAGAGATTTATTCTGGAGCACGGGAACAGAAAATATTTGAACATTTACTCACTTCTTGGTTCCTCTGTCAGGTACCATTTGCAAATATCTCTCATAGATGGGAATGCGACCTGAACAATGAATACATCGAGGACTATTGGCAGACCACTATACATCTGATCTGAGGCTGAGGAAAGCTTGCTACATTGTTGGTACAAAGTGTTTTCCAAATTTTGGACCTTTATTTGAAAAGTTGTCATATTATATTATATTATACTACATTATATTATTGAAAATACAAATAAGAGAGACCTCCTCCCCTTGCATCCCATTATAAGCTTCTTGAAAAACTCCTTCTAGTCACTCAAAAGTGATCAATATGTTATTCTATTATATGTTATTCTGTTATTGTGTTTTGTACAATCACACTGGGGAAATTCTCTTGTCACAGCAGCTCATATACACAAGATTCATAAGAAGTAAGAAAAAAAGTCATGAAGTCGTGCTGATGTTAAAGAGTGTGAAAGCTGTTGGGATGAAGGACCTGGGGTAGTGCTCCTTCTTACATGGTGGGAGTAGCAGTCTGTTGCTGTTTAAGGCCTCCACAGTCTGATGCAGGGGCTGAGAGGGTTTGTTCATGATGGATGTCAGCTTTGCTAACATCCTCCTCTCTCCCACTTCCTCTATGGAGTCTAGGGGGCAGTCCAGGGCCGAGCTGACACTCTTGACCATGTTGTCCCCAGCAGATGACTGCATAGAATAATGCAGCTGCCACCACTGTGTAAGATAAAGTTAGTAATAAAACCCTGAATTAATCAGTCATTAAGTAATTGTAGAAATTACACAAAACTCAGCAGATTATTTTAAAGTTACTTCATCATTATAGTAACAGGGGAGTTAATATTTCATTACAGCAATGTTCATTTAATTTTAAATGTTTACATTAGTATCAAACAGGCTCTATGCCAGCTAGTTGTCTATGTATTTTTTCTTCAGAGTTGTCTTTAAAATGACCAGGATGCTGAAGTAACTCTGCATCACCCAGCTGCTTCTTTACTTTAATTCAATATAATATTACAGCATGGTAACGGGCAGAGCTTTGGTACGCTATATTAAAGTTGAGGTTAGCAGCAGCAGCCTGTAGATACTTGATAAAGAATAACTTTGACATTGTTGTTGTTTCTCTAGCTAACAGAAGCTAACTGGCTAAGTTTCACTGAGCCCGCAAAGAGAAGCAGGATGCGTGTGATTGGCTGAAATGTTATCTAATATATATAAAGTGAAAGAGTCGGACAAAAGTGATGGTGAATTCATCTTTTATTAAATCTTGAGAGAGAATTAATCTACAGTGGTTTGACACCAACAAACAAGTCATTTATACAGATGACCAATGTTGCTCACTGACAGCAGCCAGAATACTGTCCTCTAGAAGACTGAATATATCTTTTACATACACATAATGCAGATGCAAACAGCGAGATGCAACGAACACGCATTAAATTACATGAGTAAAAACTTGAGAATTGTATTTATTTACTTTAAAAGACAACAGCCAGAACAAATCAGCTTGTATTTTTCATTCAATTCTGTCTGGTAGTGTTGCAGTGATGCTTGAGAGGGTGTACATTTTTATTCCGGCTCTTGATCTCTGCAGACTTGTTTCGATAAATGCTTTGGTACACAGGAAGGGTGCAGAAAACTCTGGTGCCTCCACACAGCAAAGACAAATATTAACAACATGTATACACCTCGATTCCAAAGGCCGTGAAGGCCTGGTGGGAGGAATGTGTGGAAAGAAGGCTCAACAGAAGAGACGCGATGACATCTACACACACCAGATTAAATAATAAGCTTCCATCACAAGTGGACTTCAGAGCCGTGCATCCATTCAAACCTTGGTTTTGTGCCAATTTAAATAGATATTTCAGTCTGTATGCTATCTGTATGCTGACGGTGAATGAGAAGTGTTTAAAGTTGGGGGGGGGTTGGACGAAGGATTAGGGCCACCATCAGGTGCTTCTGCAGAGGTACATCGATCCTCGCCCACCTCAGTATTTAAGGTTACGGGCCAGGACGTCACAAACAGCCCAAACATACACATACTCAGTGGTAGTGTGTGTTGGTGCTCCTCTGAGAAGGACACACTGTTGGAGTCCAGTACAAAAAAGCAGCAGAGTAACCCCGCTGTTCAGCAGGCTGCCCTCGAATCAAACTCCTCAGCCAGAGCTGGAGACTCACACGTCATCAACTCTGGCTTCTGTCAGTCGCCTCTTAGCTCCCAGCGAGCCTGAATCAGTGCTGGTCACTGATTCAGACGTTTGCTGCGGCGTTAGGTTTGTCCTGAGAAACAACCGCTCTGTAAAGTGAGCGGCCGGAGGCGCGGCTGAGCTTAAAGGTTGACTGGGAGCTAAGAGGAGAGGAGGGGGTGGTACGAGAGTCTAACACGAGAGCAGCCCGCTAAACGAGCAGGGTTTAACCTCAGCAGCCAGTCTGGGTGATGTCTCCACCGGAGCTCTTGGTCACCTCCAGAGTGGTGAAGATCTAAAAGGGATAAGAAGAAACACACACTCAGGCGGCGCAGCTTTGTTATGCAGATTTTACATCATGTGTGTTCTTGAAACTTACAGGAATGAACATTTTTAAGGCTGCCTGGAATTAAAAAATTAAAAAATACAAAACTCTATGGGTGCTTTCTGAGTGGACATTTCAGTTTGGGGTTTAAAACTATATCGCATGAAAGAAAATGAAACTTGGACATCACATGGTTAAATTAACGGTGTGCTATATTCATTTAAAATAAAGATATGTCGTCGGACACTGTTACAAAATGGAAATCCAAGTAATCAAACATCAAACAAGACACCACTGAGCAGCTTAATGTGCTGCAATTATCACCATACCGCATTAACATGATGAATGTGTAATGATGAGGGCTAATTAATGCACAGCATGTGCGGTAGTACGGTAGGCAGAAGGGATTCAAAATATTCATTCAGATCAAGATCATCTAAACTAAACCTGATTCAAACGCTCGTCCACAGCATGACAGAAAGAAACATGTTAATACTTTAGGTCGTCGCCTGTGGACGCCGCGTTTCATGACTGTGATCAGATCGGTGTCTGGCACACAGATCATTCACACAGAATTAGAGTGAAAATCCAGCCAAGTGAGGGAGTGTTACATATTTCAGCAGGAAGCAAAGGAGAGTTCATAACCTGGAAATCTGACCAAAGCTGGTTTCAATGGCTCATGAAAAACCTGTTTACTCATGTACCTGTACAGTCTAACAGTTTCTGGTTTCTGATCATCTGCCTGACTTCATTTCTCACATGATGTTGAGAAACCTGGATGGAGGTGTTCACGTGCCACATCCAGATTTAGGATCAGAGTAGCAGTAGCCATGTCTGTAGGGATTTTGCTTGGGGACCGGAGGAGGGTGGCTGGTTTGAGTCCAGCACAGACCAAAGTATGGAGTGAGAGGTGCCAGCTCACCTTCAGAAAGGTAACCAACCCCGAACTGCTCCCGGGGCACCACCATGTGTGTGATCAATAAAGTATCTATTCTGTTTTTTTTTATTCTAGATGTTTACATGTGTAACACCTAACCAAAAATGCCAAACATGAGCATTCTAACAGTGTGTAAACACAGTGACATGCAAAATTACAATAAGAGGAAGTCATGGCTCATAATTTGCGGTTTTCTAATGTTGTAGAGTGAGTAAGAGAGAGAGAGAAAAAAAAAGATTTTACAGATTGCAGCAACCTGATGGAATTGTACAGCAGTGAGGACATCATCTGTGATTTGAGTTAGCAGAAGTACTGAGTCCTACTGCATTAAGAAGCACTGACAGACGAGAGTCACGCTGCTGCATTCTTAGAAGAAAAAAAAAGATGTTGCATTTTTCCAGAAGGCAATCGTTTTAGTCAGCCACAGTTAAAGTCTGAGAGCCCAGTGTGACTCATTCGAGCGTCTGTGAACTAGCACGAACCAAACCTGCCTGCAGACCACTAACAGCAATGGAAGGTCTGAGACAAATAAACTGAGTTGTAGCATGTAATGACAGAGTCTTACCTCAGCACAGGTCGGGTGGATGCCGATGGTGCTGTCCAGCTGCTCTTTGGTGGCACCGCATTTCATGGCTACGCCGAAGCCCTGCGTCACCTCTCCGGCATTTGGACCCAGATAGTGGAACCCGATGACTCGGTCCTACAGTGTTAACAACAAAATGAGGTCAGTCAGTGTGACACAACAAGAGGTACAAGCTGTTGGTTGCTCCAGGCAACTGATGTGAAAATAAATAAATAAACTAACTTACGCTGTCCAGTTTATTGCAGATGATCTTGGCGTAGCATCTGTTGTTGTCTCTGCCAGGCACGGTGAACTCCAGAGGCCAGAACAGACTGTGGAACACCTGAATACGCCAGAAACACAGTCATCATTTATCACAGTGTCAACAGTAACAAGCTACATTCAACTGGCAATACTTACTACTACTGACTCATCTAATAACACAAATCTAACACATCTGCAACTTCTGCTGAACCTTAAACTTCACAAGGAAGTTCATTTTATTGTTCTCCTAAACCTGCAGTCTGTCTGTGTGCACTGAGGAGCTAATATTACAGTTGTGCTCTGAAATTTTATATTTTCCTGGCTGTCACACTGCTCAACCTGCATGCACCAACAAGTCACTGAAGATAGAATGACAAGCAGCAACAACAGGAAGTCACAGACAGAACTAATAACGCATTAACTTCAACAGCTCAAAAGCAACACACAGCGCCGTGGTACGGAAATATGTATTCGACTTTTTTCCTTTTTCACGCCTCGGGCCACGCATCTTCTGCTCCTCGACATTTCAGAGCCAAATATTTAGATTTGACTTCACTACAGTGATCTGACCAGTTTAGTCAAAAGTTTTGCAAACAAAACCAATCAAGAGCTTCTAAAATATGTTTTGTCTAAATCTAAATACCAAAAAATATAGCAGGAACTTACTAGTAAAACGACAGAACATAATGAATAATGCAAAAGTACAAAAAAAAAGAAACCTAGATTGACTGAATAATTGAGAAAATAATCGTTAGTTGCAGTGCACAAAATGAGCCACACCTCAACTACTGACAGTCAAATCCTGCTTTTAACAGAAAATAAATCATAATATTCTGTTATTCTGTTCTGTTACCTCAATGTTGTCCTGCCCGTACAGCTCGGTGGCTCTCTCCTCTGACAGACCGCAGGCGCCGTACTCCAGCGGGGTGAAGACGGTGGTGGGAACGTTGATGTAGTCACACTGCACAAACACACACAAAATGAATTAGACTTTGTTATATGAAGCCTTCAGCTGTCACATAACAAGGCAATACAATTAAAATAACATCAGAACTTAAAGTATTAATATCTGTATTTTGCATGCTTCATTATTTCATAACTTTGACACGACACAGCAGTTCAGACGGAAAACTAATTCTACGTCTAAAGATATCAGAGATCGTCATTTCCTGGTAAAAGTTGTTGTTGTGTTCTCTTTTGAGGCCGCTGGAGCGACATGCTTCCTGTTTGATATAATCTAGGAGTGGTGGAGGCCTGCTACATGCATGCATGCATACTATGACCTGGCCTCACTGATTACTGTACAAAGGCACAACTTTAGAACTTTATTCAGAGACTTTGGAGAAAGTGGATCAGATTTCCTTCTTCTTCTGCTGCTACACTTGCTAATGTTACCACATTCACTGTGTTTTCACTGTGCTGAGGGAGCGTACCTTGAGTTTGGCGCCTGCGAATAGGCGTCGTGCCAGCAGCTTGCCAGCCTGGATGGCGACGGGTGTCAGCTCCCACTTGCCTTCCAGGATGTCTCCAATGGCGTAGATGTAGGGCACGTTGGTCTGCTCTTCATCGTTCACTGGGATTTTTCCATTCCTGGAGGTCGGCAGAGAGGAGAGAGGTCAGTGAAGAGGAACAAACCACACTTTGTTTCAATATCACTCCATTGTTGCGGAGTGAAATAATCTTTACTCTAAATATCTCGGGTACTTATGGGTAAACTTTATGGCTGTCCATCGATGAGGCAGGTCGTGTTGGGCAGAATAGGCAGACACCACTGTAGTGCTATTTTTTTATAACCCACGATACATCCTACACTGTGCAGCAGCTGAGCAAACGTGCTGATGAACCCGGTGGCCCCTCAGACTGTGTGTCGGCTTCATCTGAATACTACTTAGGTCATAAGACCGGGGCATATGACTTGCAGAGTACTCTTTTAAGCTGGCCTCATGCAGGCTTAATCCCTGTTGGCCTCATAGGCTGAAACGTTCAGTCATTCACAAAAGAAAGGAAAGATCACATCCTCAAAGACGAGGCTGAGCATGTAATATGGGAAAAAAATATTATACTGCAGAAGTGTGACTTCTTTGAACACTACTTTTCTTACTTCTGCTCTGAAATTACAAAGAGAAACAGGAAATGTCCTGATGAAAGACGCACACTGAGTGGACAGTGCAGCGTAATGACACCAGCGTGAAAAGCTCTTACATATTTGATTTTACGCTGCTGATACGGTGAGCGTTCTCATGCTGGCAACAAGACACCCTCCTTCCTCTCTCCCTACCAAATCCCCCAACGCACTCACACACCACCCCTGCAGAGAGCCATGGGATGGCAATAACTGCTGAATCACTGTGACTGTACTGCGAGTCTTAAAGGAACAGGCCGCCCAATCTGATGGGATGGACGCATGTAGAAGGAAAGGAATAAAAAAACAATGATAAACTCACTTAGGGTTGACTTTGACCCCTGTCTTGTCCAGGCCAATCTTGTCCGTGCAAGCGTCTCGGCCTACTGCTATCAAGACCTGGAGAATGAGGAAATGGACTGTTAAGTTTAAAGGAAGTCCTCCGGTTATTCCTGCAGGGAAGTTTCTGCTTATTATTTACACACTGATGACTAAATGTAGCCTGGAGATCAAATATAAGTAGCAAAAAGAAGAGTGATGTAATACAACACGTGAACGTCTGAGTTGGTTTCAACTGATTATTTAGACACACCTGCTTGTGACAGCTGAACATCAGAACATACAGCTCATTTCTGAATTATTTAAAATCACTTTGATACCATTAAATTTGATTTCACCACATTCATTTTAAATTATCTGTTTTATAAAACTGGTGACTGCTAACCAAACAATGTCAAGTAACTAACCCCTGCAGCAACTGGCTGCTGCTGTCAATAAACACAGTACAGACACCGAAACTAACACCTTTTATTTATTTAGCATGCTGAAAGCTAGACAGGGCTATAGGTTCAATCATGACTCATGACTGTTAACAGCAGCAGCTAATGTTAGCTGGTTGACTCGCTCATCTTGATGCTGAGGAATAATCTAGACTGACCTCGTTAGCTGACTGACAGCCTGAATATGCTCCTAAACCAGCACAAACAGCTGCAGACATCACAGCTGAGTAACAGCTCTGTTTATGTTACTTTCTGGAGTCCACTTAGAGGATGTTTTCCATGTGTGCAGGTGATCAGGCCTTGTAGCGTAAATGTTCATCTGATGGTGAAATTATGTAACGCAGACTCTCTCATATTCGCGCTAATTCAGATTTAAGAGAGCAGCATAAACATCTTTCTTACGCTAAGGCTTAAACACTGTTTCAAAGCACAGCAGCCTCTAGTTGGTGCAGGTTTAGCAGGGTTGTTGCTCTAGCTAAAAGAAGCTAACAGGTAGCAGTCACTGAGCTGAAGGTATGTGATTGGCTGATGTGTTGAGTGATGAGAAAAGTTCAGGTTTAGGCTAAAATAGTTGTGAAATAAATAATGAAAATATTCAGCAATGAAAATAGATGAAATAACATGTTATAGTTGAATTTTAATTTTAATCATTATCATAATGTTTTTTTAAATATTTATTTATATATTTACTGTTGAACTTGAAGCCAAAAGAACACCTCCACCAAGGTGTTTAGTTAAGGCACACCATTCAACCCAAGTTAAGTACAATGACTTCAGTGTATTTTCCATAGACGCTGGTGAAGTGAAAAAGAATTGGTGCTTTCTGCCCTTTCACTAAAGATAAACGATAAATCAGGCCAGTGTTTCTTCCTATAATCCTGCTGACGGACGAAAATAACCTCCTCGACTGAGGCACTCTACAAAAGTAACACCAGGAACAGATGGAGAGTTAAAGGTAGGACGAACTGATCGGTACATACGGTGTTGTACTCTCCCTCGATGATCTCATCGGTTTCTGTGGACTTCGCTGTCACCTTCAGCCTGCCAGGAGTGCCTGCTTCCAGCTCCTCCACCTGACACACACAGACGTGTCTGTCAAATGTCTCGTTGAGAGATAAAACTTACTGTGTGTGTTTTCGTTGAGGCAGCACTTGGTTAACGCTCACCTTTATGGGGACATATTTGCGGAGGAACTTTACACCGTGCTCCTCCATGTGCTCTCCGGCGCGGTTGGCCATGTCCTGGTCGAAGCCCCTCAGCAGGATGGACCGGACCATGATGGTGACGTCAAGACCCAGGCCGGCCAGGAAGCCACCGCACTCCAGCGCCACATACGACGCACCGATCACCAGGGTCTTTCCCGGGCAGTAGGACAACGAGAAGAGGTCGTCACTGGAAAAAGCGGACGTACACAAAGGAAATCAAACAGAGCTGTCAAACATGAAGCTGCAGTGCTCCCCTGCTACTAAACTCTCAAACATCTATTTGCTTTTAAGTGACGGCAGCATGCAGAGACAGTGACATTCCCCTCCCCACACACATATCCTGTAAACAAATATGCCTACACATAGGAAACATTATTATAGTGCACAATACTAAATATTGACCATTCAGAAGAGCTCAGGCTGGTGTTGTGTTGTGTGAGACTAAGTGAGCAGCATGAGACCATGTGTGGGTTGTTGAAACAGCAGCATAATGACCAAAAGACACCTGAGGCTAATCTTCCATTACATTTAGACAGCTGGGAGATTAATGGATGCTCTGAGGCAAAGCCACCTGCGGTGCATACAGGTCCAGATCATTAAAGGGTGTTTGTTGTGTTCTTAGAGAGCATGCATGCCTCTTCAGACATCTGCTGAACCCACCTCCTGGTCTAAAAACGAGCTCTGGACGGGGCTCTCCAGTAACACAGTGCGTCATTAGGTCGGCCTGTAGCTGACATTGTGCTCTCACCTGGTGATACAGTACTCCTTGTCTCCAGGGATGCCCAGGTAGCGCGGCCTCTCACCCGTAGCTAAGACAAACTTAGCCGCTGTGTAAAATGTCTCCTTTCCCCGTTTGTTTGTTGCCTGCCAGAAAATACAAGCATCAATGTACAACTTTGACTCTGGGTGCAGCTAGTGGTCCGATCACAGATGAAAGCCAACAATGGCAACAATGCTGAAAGGCAGCCAAAAAGGGAAGTTGAATGTTAAACCAAGCCTGGCCAAGATAAAGAAACCAAAATAAAAATAGGTCACCAAACAGGGTAGACGCCAGCTTATCAAGACAAGAGATGAATTTGGGTGTGGCAACTTGGCCAGGAGAGGAGGGAAGCCCTCATTCTATTTGAAAATAGAGTTCAGTCTCCTAAGACTGTAACCAAACCAGCATTCCCAGTTAAAGATCTGTACATTCAAGGTTCCTTCATGTCACAAGTTCTCACCTTGATTTTATGAGGATCAACGAACTCGGCATAGGCGTTGACATAATTGACGTTCTTGTCTCTCAGTGCCACCCTGTAGCCCCAGTTCAATGAGCCAATGTAGTTGTTCACTGCCGTCTTCATCGTCTCCCAGTTGTGTTTCACTGCGTACAGACAGATGGCCGTCAATGGTTCAGTGTAATGACAACGAGTGACTACTGACAGCTACTGATTTACCACAGCAAGCCGGTGCGATGTCCCCCCTTCGTGACCTCCTGGGTCGTCGCTCTGAGCCCTCACCTGTCTCGTCAAACTCCCAGCCAAACTTGCGCGCGTCCTGCATGGCGGTGCCCAGCAAGGCCGTCTGGTGCATCAGCTTCTTGGGAATGCAGCCCACGTTCACACATGTTCCACCGAGACCTGCACACCAACACGTGGATGCAGTTTAAAGAAAAGCTGCATCACAAGCATCCAGCTATGCATCTTAAAGTGGAAGTGTCTTACCCCAGGAGGTTCCCTTCGGTGTGGGCACGACATAGTCCAGTACCATGGTCTTCTTCCCCAATATAGCAGCTTCCTGTTGTCAGAGCCAGTGTTACCACAGCATTGCATAAATCTGTAATTTACTAATGTCGGCTCAAACATAACAGTGGTTAGTGATTGCAGCATTTCAACATTAGCTTTAGTTTCATTCTGTGAAAAACCACAAAACTGCACAACAGAGCAACATAAAATGTAATAAAGCTTTAACAGGTAACACTGAGTGTGCTGCACTTAATTCTGTCACCTTTGAGCAGGCGAGGCCTCCAGATCCTCCTCCGATGACGATCAAGTCGTAGTCATAAGACTCGTTCTCTCCGCTCAGCAGCTGCTGCAGGCTGCCGTCTTGGTGAGCCTGACAGAAACATTAACACAATGTTGTATCAACATAGCATTTATGTACGTTGACGGTGTAGTGAGGTGAAGCCACTGTCGCAGGTTCAGCCTTTGTTTCGACTGTACAGTGGCAGCAATTTTCTGAGCCTACTATTCCCCATTGCTCAGGATGTGGCACTAAATCCTAGTGAGAGTTGTACCACTTTATATTTGTGTAAGTTTGTCTGTCCATGCAGCAGTACAAACTACAAGACAAAGTAACAGCTCCCCCCAATAAGCCCTCCATCATCAAGACACCTCAGAAGGAATTATAACAGTTATCATTTTCTCACATTTCCAGTATTTATTTCACAAAAAAAAATGTGCAATGTGAATGGCTCATTTGCATGACCTCTTGGCACACCTAGACATTTTTGGTTACACCCTTCCATTTATGCTGTTGCAACAAAGGCCTATTGTGTGTCTGTTGTGTTTGTCTGTTGTTGGCAGGGCGAGATGACAAATGAGGCAAATCATAAGCCAGTGGGTTTACCTTCACACGTAACTTAAAACCGACAGGCCTGTTTGTACATAGTTTCTGGAATCTGAACGAGCATCCTGAACCATTTACAGCGATGTATAACAGTCCTGTTAATTCACTGACACACATTTATTCCTCACCTGCATTGTTTTGCTACAGTCACCGAAGTGCTTCTTGTTGATGAAGACACTAGGGACGGTTTTCTGTCCAGTCATCTCGATCAGCATCTCAAGGTAGTTGGGTCCATCCTCTGGACAGAGAGGTTAATGTAAAACACACATACTTTTCATGCAGTAATATTTGTACTACCTCTGAATTCTAGGTTTGGTTTGAAGCTTTGAGTAACTTTTTACAAATTATATGCAAAAGTAATATAATGGAACTATTGCATATAAAATCTAGACGACTATCTGTTGTGATGACGTCCAAAGTGTAATGTTTTGACCACCTGCTGTGCCAGGAAACATGTTGATATGGGCTGGTCAATAACAGAGGATCTACTATTTTTGGTTTCAGCAGCAGGATATGATCTCGTCTTTAAAAAAGTCTATTTTAATAAGTTCTCCAACATACAGCTGAGACTGACAGGAATAACTCAGAGCACAGCAGTTGGAGTTTACTCAGATATGGCACGAGGCCAAATATCTACACTGAGTGACTCAGCATGTTTTATGCTGCTGCAAAGGAAAACCACGACGCAGCCAGGGGTAACACAGCATCCCTGCTGGCTCAGGCAAGGTATAAAACTGTCAAATGGATTTTATATTGACATGAATAAACAATTTAACACCATAATGTCACCTTCAACTTGTCATTATGTTTTTATGTTATTACAACTGTGTTTTACTTCATTCTCAGTCATTATCAGTTCCAGCCTCCACTCACAAGCTATAGTTGTAGTTGGTGATACAATACAATACAATACAGTCATAAACACTTATACTGGCTTACAGGTACATTACAGTCCACTACTGAGCATGTATTCAGTGTTCATATACAGCTTACAAATGTTAAATAGTGTTAAGAAAGCCAACCTGCTAGCGAACTATGCTAAACATTTGGTGACATATAACCAAATCAGACATGGCTAATAGCCTCGTAGCTGTACCACAACCTGAACAAAACATCTCCGTCTTACCTATGAGATCCAACTCCATCACATTACACTCGACTTTCAGCTCTTTGAACAAGTCTTTCACCTAAAATGACACAGAAGTGAATGATGAGTTTCCTCCAGGGTACATTAAACAAGACGCCAATATGACCCGAAAAAACCCTCTCCTGTTAGCAAAGACTCACTTAAAACTACTTTATTCACAACACTGACATAATTCACATTCATTAAAACCCAACAATCCTCTTGTTAGCTAACCTCCTCTGTGTATAACTTATGTTGGCATAGCTAAACTACAAGAAACCAAATTATAAAAGCGGGAACTTCAAAGAAAGAAGTGCCGCTCTGTAACCAGACTTGAAGGCTAATTAACTGTTACATATTAACTGTAAATTATGCAGCTAACTAACTTTTCTAAAAACTGCGACCCCTTTAAGCGACTAGCTATAATGTTTCTGATTTATCCCGGTAACTCTTATATTATCTGTGGGAACGGCTCGTCGTTAGTTGTTTTGTAACTTGTAGTATCAGCCTGTGTCGAGCCGGAGTCGCTGTCTGCGTTAACGCAGCAAAGACACACCAGTAATTAGCCCGAGCCCCGAGTACTTCGCGGGAGGAAGATGGAAGTTGCCGACCGGCACGAGCAAGCTCCCCCATCTCTTCGACAAAATGAACACCTTACCTTGACACAGTACGGACAGTAGGTTTTGCTGAAGACCATCACTTGGTTGGTGTCAATAAGCTGCTGTATCCGTGTTTTGAGCTCATTCTTCCCGGTGTCGTTATCGATGGGAGGCATTTTGCGAGTTATTTCCGTCTGCCTGCGCAGGGCAAGCTTGGACAGACGGCTGACTAGCGAATGTGGGGAAACCCAAAATTAAACCGCACCAACTCTCTCTTAGTTAATGTACCAATGTCTCTCGGTACTTTCTCTGAGAGAAGACACTAGAACGCAGCTGAACCGCGGGACTGACCTCGGTTCCTCTCCCTCTGCTGACAGCGGCTAGTGAACCGACCGCGCCAAACGTCTTTTACCCAGAGACTGTTCCTTGTCTTGCTACTTTGGGTGCGCTCGATCACAGTCGCCGTGTGTACCGCATGGTCTGCTGCTCGTCATTTACAACAGAAAGAACTCCGCCCGCACGGTCAACCTCGTGCTTTAAAGCGTACCCACCTACAAAAACGTCATGGGGTTGCCTATTTACATGCCGTAAAAGCACAAAACTATTATTCTCTCGAAATATTCTCTTTAAATCAAAAGCATTTAATTAGAAACGTGTTTGTGTAGAAAAACATAGACCTCATACGAGTTGGGGTGACGATGATAGAAATAAGTGGGCTTACAGGCACGCCTGGACGACAGCTAATCCTAAATTGAGAAAGAAGTGAAGCGCAGAAGAGCATTAAAGATTGATATTGATAGCAACATAGTCGTATGAAGTCGATAACTAATAAAGTCGTACCCCTGATTTCATGTTTCTCCTGTTTGAGTTTTGGTGCATAAGCACATAGTCAGATATCTAGCGCCATCTGCCGGTGAATGTAGATTACGACAAGTAACAGGTGCACTTCATATCCCCATATAACCTTTAACCTCCTCCTCCTCTACCCAAAATGTCTTATTATAGGATATCCCTATCATCATTTTAACATTGTATGTGATCTTGAGATGCGGTATAGATAAATACCCGACGAATGAAAGCACTTATCAAGTGTTCTTTACGGTAATAATGATGGGAAACATTTTAAATCATAAAGACGAATGAATACTCTTCATACATTTAATAACTGCACTTTCATAATATTGAGGGACTCTCGTGAGACAGGTTAATGAAAAAGAATGATCAAAATCAAAGCAGCACCTGACTTTTAGTCCCTAATACAGTAGGTGTGAAGCTCCCAATGTGTTGGATCCTACACTTCCCATAAAACAGCTCCATCAAACAGCATCTTTTGTTAGACTCTACATGCCTAATCTGTAACATCATCAGGATTATTTACTAAAACAATAGTTAGTTCCCTTCAGGCAAAGGAGACATTGCAGTATGCAACTGTTTTTACAGTTGAATAGAAAAGCACATTGGTCAAAGACAGTGGATCCTGCAGGATCATTTTGTCCAGAAAACAAATAAACTAGATTTTCTTAAACAAGAAAGGCAGGATACAAATACAGGAAAGCGAAGGAGTTCTTAGCTGAACTATTTTGTTTGGATTTGTCATATTCTTCTCATTGATTATGTTAGCTTTCACACATATTTACTAAATATTGGGGCTAGTGAAGATTAATAAGGCAGTTTATCTTCTGACACCATGGCAAGCAATTAACCAGCGACACTGTCTGATAAATAAAAGCAGTCAGTTCTTCAGACCATGAAGGGGAAAATGAGAAATACAAATCCCTTATACTTCGAAGTGTGATAAGCGAGTAATGCAGGAAGTCACACTGATCGTGTGCCCCCCGCCCAAACCACTGGCTGAGGAACCACATTGGTTGCTTATACCAACCTATCCTGGCTTGCTGATGTCTCTTTGTGCTTGTTATATGTTTTTTGTGGTTGTTTTGTGTCTTTTGGGGTAATTTTGTGTCTTTTTGTTGTTGTTTTTGTCTTTTTATTGTTATTTTGTGTCTCTTTGTAGTTGTTTTGTGTCTTTTTGTTGTTGTTTTTGTCTCTTCATTGATGTCTTGTGTATCTTTGTAGTTGTTTTTGTCTCTTTATTGTTATTTTGTGTCTCTTTGTTGTTGTTTTGTGTTTCATTGTGGTTGTTTAAGTCTCTATGTAGTTGTGTTTGTCTCTTTGTAGTTGTTTGTGTCTCTCTGTAGTTGTTTTATATCGTTTTATGCTTGTTGTGTCTTCTGGTAGATGATTTTTGTCTAGTTGTCTAGTCATTTTATGTCTTTGTAGATATTCATACATACATACATACATACATACATGCATACATTTCATTCCTTGTCGTTCTGTGTCTCTTTGTTGTCACATTTTTGTCTCGTTTGTAGTCATTTGAATTAAATTTACATTTTTGCATTCTGTGTGTGTAATGAACTGTAGGCCTAGTTTAACAATAATACAGTAATTTCCATTCATATTTACATCTACACATTTTATTAGGAGGTTGGATATTGTTTCTGGGCCTACATATTACTCATTATTCCTATTAAGAAAAGCAAACGTGTCAACGATTGACCAAAGGTTGTTCAATACACCAACAAGCCGATAAGGGGATTATGCAATATCAAACGTATGAAATTGGCTAATCAGAAACGACACGGTTGATATCATTGTCAGAAAAACTACAAGCATTTATTTCTTGTTTATGACACCTCCCCTGCTTACGTCACGTTGCTGAATCAGGTACGCATCATCAGGTACGCATCATTTCCAGGTGAGTGTAGGTGGATGACTTCCACGTTTATCTCGAATTTCAGCTCGGAGCGGAGAGAAGTTTTGCAACAGTTTGCACGACGATTGTTAAACAGATGAAGTCGCACAGATGTCAGTCATTCCTCTAACACGTTTGAACAGGAGAGCAGACGATGATGATGCGAACTGACATTTGCATTGTTGCTCCACCTCCATCGCCTAGACTTGAAGTCGCAGCTCAGCCGCGGCGAGGCAGCCAGTTTCTCAGGAAGAAGCAGACGGGGAGGCGTGTTGCGCTGTGAGGAGAAGCCGAGAGACAAACTTATAACGATGGCAGAAAACAAAATGGGCCCAAACCTCCAGGCTGGAGCTGGATTCCTCGCCAAGCGGGTCCAGAAGTCTTTGAATCGAGCTCAGGAGAAGGTGAGGCAGGGGAAAATAAACTTTTGAATTTAAGTGATTCATATTTAACTTCATAACTGTACACTAGAGGCACTGTCATCGGTTTGGCAGGCAACGAGACAGTTATTCATGCTTGTTTTGTCATCCAACTTTATATGCTGTGGGGGTAGAGGAGCCTGCTGTAATATTAAACAGAGTTCTCTTCATCATTACTCAAATCAAGGTTTCTTTGGAAACAGAGTGAGACATATCTGAAGGCCATGCAGCTTCTAGTATAAGATCTACAACAAGGCTCCTAAACAGAGACAAGTAACTCCTTCAGGAGAGTATTATTTATAAAATATATGTAGCTACAGCACTGCTACAAACTCTTCTCTATCTCTGACTCTTGAATGAAATTTGAATGAAATCAAGTCAAGCCTATTTGCTGGATCTTATCATAACACAGTGTAAGAAGCAGTGATACTGACTATGACAGACAAAGAGAAGCTGTTAACACAGACTGTTCAGTGTATAAGACTGCTCTAAGTGCTGTATGTTTTATCTGTCTGCCTTTGAATGATTGCCCCCCGTTGGCTGTCAGCCTGCTGCATTGATATAACTGGACTTTCCCGGCTCGAGCATCATGTTGTTGTTCAAGTGCTGTACAGCTGTGTGCGGACACAAAAGCTGCCACTTCCTGACTGTGCACTTCCTCTCGCTTGCTGAGTCTTTCTCATTCAGTTCGTGGTTGATTTCGCTTCTCCTCCTCGAAACGGCAGCTATAGTAGTTTGCGTGTACTCAGAAGCTGCAAGACGATGCCTATTTTTGGGGTTTCTGGAATCTTTTTCTTTTTTTTTTTAATCATGGAAAATGGGAGGATAGAAATGATAATGAAAGCCTTTGTTGCAGATTTAAAGTTAAAGGTCATTCCATGTGGCATTCTGGCTTACACGCAACTACAAGCAGTGGACTGTGAAGGACAGTGTAACAGTTAGCCTGTGTGCCTAGTTTACAGGAGGTATAGGAGTATGTGAAACTGTTAGTTAGAAAGAGTATCAGTCTATTAGACCTTTACACCAAGACCAATTTATCTGCAATAATCTGATATAAGCAGATATTTTGGCCTGGCCAATTATGCAATAATCCACCCATTCTGCGTTGTCACACTCTCTATGAACTTCTCCTCCAAAAAGGATAAACTATGATCCTGCAGCTGATTTTATTTTTTAACCCATACATGAACATAAAATGATTTATACAACTTTTTCTACACATGCAATAGTCCTGCCCAACACCTATAAACACATGTCGATGTGTAAAATAAGGAAATCCCCTGTTAACTAGTTCAACTGTATCAGTAATGCTGCAGTAAACATGTCTAATGTTAAACGTTACTTTGACTCTTGTTCTCTGTCAGGTCCTTCAAAAACTGGGCAAAACCATGGAGACCAAGGACGAACAGTTTGAGCTGTGTTCCCAGAGCCTCAACAAACAACAGGTACACCAACACACAACCTCGAGGCGCTCTCTCTATATGATAGTCCTCTGTCATCTACTGCTATATTTTTGCTTGAATCTACTTCTGTAGTTCCTCTAACAGCTCATTTTTATCTCCCAAAATCTCCAGTTAAATGGAGCAATGCTTACTCTACAAAAATAACAGCGGTTTGTTTTAGCTGATGAGATGCCAACCCACAAGTTCAGACAGTCAACTTGGCATTGAACACAGGAAATACTTGGAACAAGATGCAGCTCTATCTTACTCTCATATCCATTCTGCATATGTACTGCTCGTTATGTCTCCTCTAGATACCTGGATATAAACAGTGCCCTAACAGAAATGAGATGGTGCATTTTAAGGGATCCTCGTGAACAAATAACTTGGCCCAGTTTAGCCCTCTGAAAGAGTTTGAAAGTGAATATTATGTAACGTTTGAAAGAGGAAATACAACAAACTTCCTTTTTGAAAATGAAGTTTACTTTAAAAGCAGCAAAGTGCATCCTTGCCCATTGTGATGCACTCAGAGGTTTTGTTGCTACAGCTTTACTCGGTCTGGTATGACCATTAGCTGGTATGTAAATGTTAGCAAACTTTAGACAGGTATTGCTTTCTAATGCAAATTACTGAATCTGTACGCTGACTTTATGCCTCTTTTGTACTCGTGCTCACCATTATCCCATAGCTCAAAACAATTGCTCCACAAGTTCACTTTTTAAGTTGCTCAAAGCTCATTCAGTTAGATGCAACACCTATAGTACATATTGGAGGGAAACTGAAAGGGAGCAACAGGAAGGAAGTCTACGGGGCTGACAAGGCATGCTGCTTTCACTTCACCGCCACTACCCTCACCACATCAAATGTTGTGATTGTTTTGTTTTGTATTTAATTTAAGCTCGACATTGTGGTCAAGTGATCAGGTTTTCTGGACTATACAACTTGATGTATGAAAAAGATAGACTGCAAACAGAAACACACTGATTACATAATTTGGGGTTGTTAAGGAAATGGCTCAGATCGGCCACAGAGATACTGTTAGTGGGTGAACTATAGTATATAAAAGTGTATTCTGCTTTGTGTTTTGCTTCTGCATTCAGATCGATGGAAACCGCTTGTTTAAAGATGTCAGAGCCTACCATGCAGCAGTGAAAGGTAGGTTTTTCAAAGCATGCACAGATCCACAGCACCTGTTAACAGATTGCCAGTCATTGCTGTAGAGTGTTTGTGAATAGGGAAGTGAATTTCTTCTATTCTTGGACCCTGTGTCAACTTTTGCAATTCTGTCTGCGTTGCCATGTTGTACGAGAACAAACAAAATCCTGCTGTGAAAACAGCGCACTCAGCATTGCGTATGTGATTCATGTGCAAGAAACCGTTATGTTTCTGGTTTTGTCAGCTATTGCTCCTGCATTGTGAGATCCAGGCAGGAAATCAGTGTTGTTCTGACCTTCTCGATGTGGGTGTTGCAACAGTGCCGCAATCCTAAAAAACAATACCACCACAATGCTCTCAGCTGCTGATGCCAGATGATAAGTTGATCCTTATGGAGTCATGATTATATTTTAAGACTTTGTTTTTGACCTCCCACAATTTCCTGTCCCGTTCCTCAGCTGTGCACGAGACATCCAAGCGGCTTTCCCAGACGTTGCGAGACATCTATGAATCAGACTGGAATGGAGTGGAGGACCTTGCTGTCATTACAGAGGTACAATCTTGGTGTTTTTTTGCATTAATCTGACATTAAACATTAATCTGAGAGGTAATAAGTTGATGAGATTTGCCTGCATTTCAGCAGGTTGGAGTTATTTTCTGGAAATTTGGTTTCTTCAAGAAGATTTCAAGAAACTTTGAACCAAGTTACCGTACATCCAGACCAGAGTGGTCCCCATTTTGCCAGCAGGCATATGTCAAATGTCACGTCCAAGTTAAAGCAGCATCAATCTGTTTTTGTGTTTGTTTTGGATACTTGGGGTCCATCATAGCTGAATATCTGACGTGTTTGACATATTATGAAGTTTGATTGCTATCATGTTAGCAATCGGACATTTATTTAAAGACCCCACAGCAACACTAATATTCATTTTGGACCATGTTTGTCCTATTAAGGTGTGAAAATGTTCACCATTTGCTACACTGCAGGTAGCATGCAGTGGGTTTATCAAAGGTTTTATGTTGAAAATGGCTGCCTGGGGGTTTCGATTAGCTCAGTTGGTAGAGCATCCGCCCCATGTACAACTTGCTGTAGGGTTCGAATCCACCTGCAGCCCTTTGATGTGTGTCATTCTCCATCTCTCTCTCCCCACATTCCTGTCACTCTTCAGCTGTCTCTATACAATAAACTTGAAAATGCCAAATAATAAAAAAGAAGAAGAAAAAAGAAAATGGCTGCCTGCTGCTGCTGGAAATGCAGGCTGATTGGAGCATGAAGACTGATCCAAGACAGTAGAGCTATGCGCCATAAAACCAAAACAGAAAGCTCAAAAACACTATAATGGTTTGTAGAGCTAAAAGGAGCCACAGAGTTGGTTAACACTTCTGTGTGTTTGTTACTGCAAGCACCCCACTTCTCCTTATTATTATTATTATTATTATATATATTATTATTCATATAAAAATATAGATACGTCAGCATCAGAGCAAATGGTCACGCTGAGCTAGAGAGCAGCCTGCTATACAACACAGGAGCCACAGATTCAACAACCGCATGAGCTTTCCTGCCGATGGCTCCTTCTCGTCTAAAAATAAGAACGCATGTCTCGTTCTGCACCTTAACATCGGCTTATTGAATGAGCCACCAAACAAACATTCACTGGGGAAAAGTGAACAGCTGATGTCAGATTGCAGGCTAAAGGATCAGCAGTTTGGGTCCAGCTAGATGCTGGTGTGGTCGTTACTCTTCAATATTACTAACAACATGCTGTCTGCCCTGACATGTAGACTACAGCTTCATTTTGTTTAGTTTCCATTACGCCAGTGTGGATAATTGTAGAGTCAGAATATGATTTAAGGTGACTTTAAAAGATGGATCACCCCCTCTCCAAGGTTTATTGCTACATAGATGAAATGAGTCAAGGTTTCATGTTGTGCAACAGCCTTGTATCTCTTGCTTCGCTGAAATAATGTCCGTGGCTTAGTTGTATAGCATTCAGACAGACTTGCACTAATGTGGTACCAACCATATCTCTTAGAGTGAAGACCTGCTGTGGAACGACTATGAAGAGAAACTAAGTGACCAGATCGTCCGCACCATGGAGAACTATACAAGCCAGTTCCCTGAAGTCAAGGTAACCTGATTTTTATATTGAATCAGTTGCTGCTCAACTGCGCTTAAATAACACAGTGGTTTTCTGGCCTCTTGGATAACTCCAGGCTGATTGTACTCTGATGTACTTTTTACTTGTGGACACCATGTTGACGCAGAAACTCTGGTCTGTGTTTCAGGAACGAGTGGCTAAACGTGGTCGGAAGCTGGTGGACTATGATTCAGCACGACACCACCTGGAAGCACTACAAAGTGCCAAGAAGAAGGACGAAGCTAAAATAACAAAGGTACAGTAGCATCAATATCCCAGCACACATACAGCACAGAAAATATGTGAATGGTTTCAACTTCAATTTAATTTCCACTGTTATTTAAAAAAAAAAAAACTTTCAATTCCTCTTTAACAGGCGGAGGAAGAGTTCAACAAAGCCCAGAACGTCTTTGAAGAAATAAATAACGAGCTGAGGGAGGAGCTGCCGGTTCTCTATCAGAGGTATGGTTGACCTTCCACAGCAGCAAAATAACACCGTCCTAGATAACAGTGGAATCTCATAGTGGAGTGTTGGATCATGACGACAAGTAAAACACACATATGCATTCTATTAGAAGCAGTAAAGTAGGATTTCACACATCACTGCCTTTGTCTTGCTTCATGTCTATATTAGCTATTAGTGAGGAGATGATCTGAAATGTGGGAGGTGAGAATGTAGCTGGTCGGATATTGTGGTTCATGGTCTGCAGCTTAACCCCTAGACCGCCAGGTTTCCCAACACGACATGAGACTACTTCTCTTTATCGATGTCAGCAGTATTGAAAGACGAAAGTCTGTCTGGACAAATGAACTCAACCTGTGTCTAATTAGTCTGAACAGAAGGTGTAAAACATTGTTAACAGGACCTTTTAAAAACAAAACTTTGGTCTCAGATGTTTAAATGATCATTTTAGGCCTTTGACATTTACAGATGGAATTAGATCAAATAGAAATTGTCCAGAATGTGCACAGGACAACAAAACTGAACTTGACTTGTTATCTATTCAAGAAGCTCATGTGAATGAACTGAAAGACAAACTGAAAGCTGTCTTTGTCTCTGTAGCCGGATAGGTTGCTATGTGACTGTGTTCCAAAATGTATCAAACCTAAGAGATGTCTTCTATAAGGAAATGAGTGTGGTAAGATCCTTTTTTTTTTTTTTTTATTTCATCACATGTCACACACGCAATATAAAGAAAAAAAACATGAAAACTCTCACATCTGCATCTTTCAAATGATATTTTGGGTTGTAAGTGTGCTTATGTTGCACTTTGTGTTGCAGCTCAACCGTGAACTGTACAATGTGATGAAGAAACTGGAGACTCAACACTCAGGAAAAGCTTTCATCGTCAAGGGTCTGAACAGGTACGTGTTTGCACATGGTCGTCAATGGTTAGCGTGTTCAGTAAATAACAAACATATCCAATGCCAAAAATAAAATAATGTTCTTTTCCTTCACATAGCTCATCAAGCAAGTCAAAGAAGAGGAAGTCCCTGGTTATCTCCAATCCCATCCCCTGCAATACGGCTTTCCCAGCTGACCATGTCTCAATCCATTCTTCCACCGAAAATGCCAAAGTCCCCTCTTCCCCTACCCAGCGAACTCAAAGCATCTCTGAAGAAACCAGCGCGCCAGAAGAGAGTGTTGCCTCATCCATCTCATCCAAAGATGTGAACTCGTCAGACTCCGATCTTAGCTCCAGCGGTGTCAACACTCCGAAGAGGCAGTCAGCATGTGACAGTGAGAGCAGCGACAGGAGCACAGGGAGTCAAAGTCCAGAGGAGGCGGAGGCGGAAGCAGCAGCGAAGGCAGACGCCGAAGCAGAACTCGCTACAAACCAGTCCGATGACTCCGGGGTGGGTGTACCGAAGTCAGAAGCTGCAAGTCAGGAAGTGTCCAATCCATCGGATTCTGCCGATAGTGATGCTCCACACAGTCCAGAGCAGGACAGTGTGAGTGAGGCCAAGCCCAAACCTGCTCCAGTTCCTGCCCCTCGCATCTCCTTCCGGTCCACCGATGCACGCCCCCTCTTAACCCCCCAGCAGGAGGAGCAGGAGGAGGAAGAGGAACAGGAGGAGACAGAGGAAGTGCCAGTCAACCAGGAGACAGCTGACTCAGGAGAAGACTCCAGTTCAGGCAATCCATCAGGCTTCCTTTACAAGGTACACTCAACTATGATTTAAAGACTTTAACATTCTGGTATAACGATTTTCTTTCTGAGGAGAGGAGAAAATTTATGTCAGTCCAGTATGCACCCCATAAGACTCACGACAGACAGTTTAGGTCAAGACCTACAGCCTCCATTACCCACAATTCAGCTCAAGCACAGACAGTTTGGTTAGACTCTAGTGACATCACTTAAAGCCAATTTTTCATTCTCTGAAGCCAAAAGAGCTTTAGACAACGTTTTTCACATATGGAGTTGTACTCCACACGACCTTTAAACACACTTTGATGTGTTTTGGTGAGGTTCCCTTTAAGTATAGAGCTGGAGTCGGTGCGTTAGCTTAGCATACAGACCGGAAACATTAGCCACCATAAGCTACTGATCGCTACTGATCACACTGAATGTGTTAAACTGAGTGCGTGTTTTTATCGCTAATTTCAGATGAAATGTGTTATGTCTCTTTAGAAGTTGCTAAGTCTCATTTTAACAGACTGAATACAAATAGTTTACATACTCAAACTAACAGGTTTATGCATGATTTCAAGTTTATTCATATGAAGTTAAATGTAGTTTAATACTGCATGTTAATATATTTATTTGACCACCAAAGAATTCAGTTTTTGTTCAGATTTAATGCCCTACATGTTTGATGATTAAAACACACCTACATACAAGTGTGTAATTGCTTATAGTGGCTAATGTTAGCTAATTTTAGGTTCTCTGAATCAGTTCACTGACTCTAACTAGGTCCTCACATTTACCATTCTAAAATAGTTATACACTTTTTTTGGAAATATCTGTTTTATTTCTTTAAGAAAATGAGAGAAGAAAGTGAATATCAGTCTCATGTTGGCCAAGTACAGATCTGGAGTTTGAAAGTGTTAAGCCAAGCTTAGCAATCATATCTACTTTTACTATTTTTTTTTTTTTTTACATGATCCCTGACAAATATAATAAAATAGATAGAATACACATGTGACAACCTACCTCAAAATCATGATATTACAAATGACAGTAATCATCAAATAAATATCAGAGTTTGTTTGTTTGTTTTTAAGATTATTTTCAAGCTTTATTTTGATAGAGACAGCTGAAGAGTGGCAGGAAATGTGGGGAGAGAGAGATGAGGAATGACATGCGAGCCTACAAAGAGTGATTCAGTGTTTTATATATGTGACCTTCTTTTTGTAAAGTGACTTGCATCTGTGTAAATTGCTCAGTGTTTGCTTGTATTCATGTTTCACACCAGGCGGTGGCGTTAGAGAGCCATGCAGCGTCTGAAGACGGTCTGCTTGAGTTCGAGGAGGGAGACGTCATCCTGGTGCTCGCTGACACTCAAGAGGTTAGTGTGTGTTCTTGTAAAGCATAGAAGATTACATGTTTCCTCTGAAGTCTTTTTTTGGACTGCAGACCTTTTTCTGAACACGAATATGTTGTTTAGACCGGTTGTTTTTCTCACTTTGAGCCATGTGCGCATCATGCTGGTGGTGTATTGTTCATCATTTGTTTGTGTTTCCTTTCTCGTTGAGTGATGGATATTTATTTTTCCTGTGGGTAACTGGCCAAACAGATGTCACCCTGAGATATTTCTAATGCACAAAAAAATGGAGTCTAACAGCAGGAAATGTTTCAAAATGAAAATATCTCTACCAAACATCAGAGCCCACATTCACAAAACATCTAAAAGTACCACAGCTCCTATGTCTGAGGGAAGTAAGAGTCTGTACAGAGGACCAGGAGATCTGTTCTTTGGAAGTCAAATAGTGCCATCATCAGTGTTTTGGAAGATGAGAAGATAATCATTTAATTAGTTGGATGACATATTTATGACTTAAGAAGTATTTAATCGGCTCACCAGTAAATCAAAACAACCTGATAACCCTGGAGGTCACTGATTGCACAACTCTCTGCTACTTTTCTGCCAATGGGGAAAAATACAATTGGCAGTGCTTGTGAACTCTGGAATATCTCAGTTGTCTGTGACAATTTTTATATGATTTTTTCAGTCCCACATTTGTTTGATAATTCATGAAGTGTCTGTGAATTATCAGCAGATTAAATAAAAAGAATAAAGCTGATTTTATAGCCGTTGTCGAACTACCTGTAGAATATAAGCTAAATATGGAATGATCCCACAAAATTAACAATTATTATTTTTTGTTATTACATTATTTTGTTTAACTTTGTGATGTATGAAATATGAAATTTTAATAGTCCTTTTTAATGTTTGATTGGTACTTAGGAGGAAACTCCTGATGCAGCCTTTTTTTCTTTACAGTTATTTGTTTTCTTTTGTGAGTCGAACTCATAAAGCTCAGATTGCGGATTTGTTTCCTCATGATTGTACATGAGTTTAATGCCTGCGTCTCACCACAGGAAGGCCTGCTGAAGGGGATCAGGGAAGAGAGCTGGAACCAGCATGGGGATCTAGAAAATCACTCTGGGATCTTCCCGGAAAAACTCATCCAGCCCGTTCAGGCAAAGTGAGGCAATAGTCATTCCTCAGCCTGTAATACTTTTTTTTTTTTTCTTCTTCCATCGACCAGTTGGTGACTCACTCATACACACAGACAGACAGACACAAATTCACACACACCCCACCCATATGTTTTGGGTCCAGAAGCTGAACAAACAGATGATGTGACAGTCAAACACGTGGTTACTGGAATGCTGCGATGTTGCAACTTGTGGAACAAAAGTGAACATTTTGTAAGAGATGTTTGGATTGTTAAATTTAACAGTATTTTGCTCTTTTTGTATCTTCAAAGTCTTTATGTGAAACACTGTGAAAGCAAATACCTTTTTATATTGATGTTGTGATCTTATGTAAAATTTCCTTAATAAAGTTGTAAATAAAAGAGAGGACGATGTCATTTTGGTATGAAATCCTGCACGTCATGGTTCTGTATCGCACCATTTGTTCGGTTGATCCGGGAATTTCCGATCTTAGAGAAGCAGATGACATGCAGTAAATTTGATTCACATTTTGTAAATGAAGGAAATTGTTGCTACAGGACTGCAGATAAAAAGCCTGCGCTGGAGAGAGGACTACAATGATTCATCAGAACTGTGAAAATAGTGTCCAGACCTGAAAACTGACCTACAATAATAACTGTCTATGTTGAGCTTATGGAGGAATGGTCTGCCTTGAACCTACTGAGCTGGTCCCTTCCTGTAGTTTGACAGTTCTGCTGTGTGAAAATAATATTCTGTATATCACCAGACTATACTGTATGCAGACATAACCGTTTATAAATGAGCCAACGAAAGGTGGAGTCAAAGGACAGGGCACAGGTAACTGCAGCTACTAAGCAGCCCTATATCATGGTCAGTGCATGTGTTTTCAGACAGCTTGCTGTGATTTGCTGGTTGGGTTTAGGCTTTGTTTTGAAGTCGAGTCAAACAGCTGGGACTGTCAACATGCCCTGACTCCACCAACCTCAATTTCCCATGTATCCACAGGACTGACGCAGTGAAGTCTCACACGTTCAGTCTGAAAACAAGATTAAGTAAAGCGGGCTACCATTCCTGTGGTGTTTTCCACCACTGGGTGTTTGAGTGAATGCTTGTTTCAAACAGCATGACAGGGTGTCAGAACCATATGCATGACGTCAACCACAGGTTTCTAAAGAGCCAAGTGAAGCTCAGAGTGTGGTGGCTCTGGTCACTGCTGTTTTAGCAGTCTTGCCTCTGCCGCCTCCCAGCTAATATAAAAACGGGCAAAGACGTGGCTCATCGATGGACCTGAGGTGGGCTAGCCAACAAAAGCCCCCTATACCGACGCTCCACCTGTCATTCAAAGTTGTCATAAACAGGAAAATTAGCTATAGAGACCTTTTTTTGGTACCAGACTGTAAACATGTTTATTTCTGCTGTGAAGTTGGACATTTTAACATGGGTGCTTATGGAGATGGACTCATTCTGTAGCCAGCCTCAAGTGGCTGTTCAAAGAACTGCAGTTTTTGGCTTCAGTTTGGCACCTCCACGTTGGCTTCACTTCACAGTTACAAAGGTGGGTTTGAAAGTTCGGTTCAAACACTGATGTCATTGCAGGCAACTGTTAAGTGCTAAGCCAAACCTGCCAATCTTTATTCACTAAATGGGTCATGTGAATGTTAAAAGAATTGTAGTTCACTGCCCTGCTAATCTATTTTTATCAAGACTAAGAGTGTACAGCCATGCTAGCAGCTCTGTGAGCTGTACAGGCACAGTAGTACTTTGCTATATGCTAATGCCAGCATGCTAACATGCTGATGTTAGCCTGGGATAATATAAACTACATTCACCATCATAGTTAAGCAAGTTAATATGGAAACATCCTTCCAAAGACTGTGATGTTCTGAAACCACAAATGTGAATGTCATGGTGGCAGCAGAGCAAAATTCATGGGATCACCAAATAGGTAATTCCATTTCATCCTCTGGGCACCACAGTATCTGTACAAATTTCACAGCGATCCATCAAGTTCTTGAGATATTTCAGTTAGAACCATAGTGGTGAAAAGACTGACAGACCAACATTGTCATCCTTCAAGCCATGTGGCTGTCATTGCACGTCATTGCAGATCCTGATGCATTCTATTCAAAAGATAAAACATTTTGGGGAAGTAAGTTGAATGTAACTTTGTACCAATGATCTTGTTTTATGACTCCAGGTGATCAACAAACTTCAGCAACCTGGGAACAATAATCAGTAACTTAAACACAGGAGTTGATGTCTTGGAGGCAGGAATAAAGGTTGGAGTGAAAGTGTGCCTTGGGTCTCATCTTTTCCAGATGAGTGCTGCTGCATGTCTGTCAAACTCCCTATTATTGGAGTAAATTTCTACACCATTCCTGCTGAATGAAGTCACCACAGTGACACAGGGACTTGGTGTAACACTGGTCTGACTTGGATTAGACTCCCTGTCACTCCTGATGATTGATTCCTGGAAGAAGAGCATGAGACCATTTTGTAATTCTCTAATGAAAAAGCATCCAGATATGAAGTGGTTTCCATCTTACGCAGCTTCTGATTTACAGCTGATGTTTTTGCTAATGATGCAGAGAGAACCTCTGTAACATTTTCCTAATCCCAGCGCTAGATATTTAACACAATTAATAACTTCTAGTTTACAGGAAGCCTTTTCAGGTGGATGTAGGCATGGTTGCCTGTTGATTTATATTTCCTTGGTACTTCTTATCAAACTTAGAATAATGAGGTGTTGCATTTCCTTTCTGAGCAAACTCTATCCACAACTTCCTTAAGAACATTCTCCTTATGGTTTCATTCTTTCTGTCGCAGTAAAAGACATTACAGAAGACCGGAATATTTTTCAGGCAACCTGTGGGAATACACCCCAAAAGATCAGGACAAGAGACAACCACACACAAGACTCCCCACCTCTGATAGAAATCCAACAGCAACTGAGATTCTGTTATTTATAGAGTTGATCCATCACTGAGAGGTTAATATTGAAAGGTGATATTCACAGTGGAAGACTCTGGGCTCTGCTCCAGTATGAATATAAAGCATTGTTACTTGTCTTTTTCTCAATGAGGGGCCTTTATCTGGGCGAGAACATCTCAGAGGCCCGGTTCTTCTCTGCTGGCCTCGTGCTGCTCTGCTTGTTTGCGGTATGAGTTTTCCTCGTGGCTGCTCTGGGGAATAGGCGTGTAGGTTACACAGGGCTAACTGCTGTATTAGCTCAGGTCCATTAACAGCTAGTGTTGTGTTGACAAGGCAGATGATAGATAAACTTGTTCAAGGTCTCAGGGAGAGCTATGGAGTTTCAACCACTGCTCGGTCACATGCATACATTTCTAGTACTACAGATCAACTTATTGATGAATTCTCAGCTATGAAAGAAATGAAAAGTTCACTCAAACTTTGAGAGTCTACATAGATACCACACTTATGTAATGAGATAGCAAAAAGATTACAGAGAGGTTATGAATCATGTGAAAAACAATGAATGAATTACTCTCTGTGGAATAGAAGAAGCTGTCTTTTTTAGTTCTTCCTGTAATGATATTCTTTTTCCGTTATTAAGGAAGGTCAGAGGTCAGGGAAAGATCAGAGGTCATGCTTTGCAACACAAATACATCTATAGGGCTGGTTGTGACTCAGTGATACTTCAGCGGTGTGGCTGCTTGCTGCCACAGGAGTTTGATTGCATGTGAAGTCAATGAGAGAAATACTGTTGGCTCACACAAAGCTGTTCTGTATTTTTTGGAAGATTTCTTCATAGAAACATTAGTTAAGGATTGTCACACCTGCATTCGTTTTTTGGGTTTCTGAATGGCCACTTGGAGGCAGAAAAAGCTGTTAACACTAACATACTCTATGATTACTGTAAAGCTACATGATGACATGTTAGCTAACAGTCACCTATTGAGGGAACAACATTAGCACTGATTTGGTGGCGTGTTTGCTCCTCTTTTTGGTCTCTACCAACTCTTGGGTTAAATATTTGTCTCGCTAGCAGTTTTTGATGGACAGGTACAGAGAGGTTCCTTTTAGAATCCTTTTGGAAATAATATTGTTAGCAGTGAAAGTGAACTATGACAGATAAGTTTGGGACTGTAAAACCAAAAATGCTAAACAAAAAAAAAAAAAAAAAAGAAAAACCTCCATAAGGGAACTGTGGAGATGGGTGATGATTCCCTTTGGGTTTGTCAGTATGAGTGACATCTCACTCATGTTAAATATTGTCATTTGATCCATTGATCGTAGCCTTTAAGGTTACCTGTGGAGTTTTTGATCTCTAGTAGCACCATTGAGCTGTTTTTCTGAGAGTGTGGGGGAGCCTGTCTGAAAAACAGCTTTTGTTTAAATTGTGCACATGAATAACAAGCTCCTGATGGTTTACCGCTGAACCACAGGTAAAAGTAACACAAAAAGTATGCTACAATGTGCCAGTACAGACAGGGAAGAAAAACACTGCAAGCTAGCGTACAGGATGTAAACAATACTGGATTGAAAAATATGACTTTGCAAATGTTTTATGATGGAGAAAATGCACTTAGTATATTTATTACACCTCAATGATGTACACAATGTGTTTTGTTGAATAGCACTTAATGTAAACTCCATTAAAGTCCATATTTTATTCTTGTTTCTTGAGCCATGATGTCTATCACTCCTCCATACCATGCGTACACCAAAGCTTAAAACAACAAATGGAAACGCTCTTGTAGAAAATAGAAATTTTCTGAAAATAAAAAGTTGCATGAAGAGTAATAACTTCAGTACAGCTCTGTAGTATTAGAATGCATTTTTTTGACAACATTGGCAGACTTAACAAACATAGTTGCATCCTAAGTGTCTGAACTTCTGCAGGCAAACATTAACAGCCTTGCTGTTGTTTTAATTGTGGTAATCATGCGGCTTCCTGTGTGTGTAGGTGGCCTTGTGCATGCACTGTATGTGTGTGTGGAGGGAAGAGTGCTCTCTCCTCCATCTTTCAGTGCTCGAGACAACATGCAGACACTCCTAGTAGGTGTGTGTTATGTCTCTTATCACCTTTCCTCTGACATAATGCAGACAGTTCTGTGTGTGTGTGTGTTGGGGGGGTGGGGTTGGGAGGTAATTTTGGCTCTGACGACGTAGCCTAAATAAAATCCCCCACATCATGGTTGGCGAGTTGACCAGTGGAAAATGAAACCCTTTAAACTTTACAAGCATCCACATAGCAAAATAATTACAGAAACACTGAAATAGGTGCGCCAGTTTGCTTCTCTTCTCAGGCTTTTCCAATTAGCCTGCACATGTAACTAACACAGCAGGTCTTTGAGCTTTTGCAGTTTCAGCGTGCTCCTTGTAGCTTGGAACATGCTCTTTTTTCCACAGTCCTGAGCCAAATAATTAAAGGTCAGCCATGTTCACTTTTTTCCCTTTTTGCTTCTTTAGAAATAAGGTACAGTACACTGCGGGAACTATGCATCACTGGGAATCTATGCATCAGACAGCCAACATTGCGCACACTCTATGTTTAGCTCCACTGTCTAACCCTGCTTGAGCTTACAGATGTCATTCATTCACACCATTCAAAGCTAAAGCTTCATCTGAGGAGAGTCTCCATTTCATATCCCAACAAAATAAAAACCTGATGCTTGATTTGGAGCAAGGAAAGTATTTGTATCTGATAAATAAGTTTAAATCCACAGCCAGGAGTTTGACTTTATAAGGTTTTATAAGGATCCAAAGGTTTAGTAAATGGTGAGTGCCATCGAAAGATGATGGACATGGTTTTCACATCCAGCAACCACAGCACAGTATTAACATTCATTTGAAGCCCACCTGATGAATGTCCAATATTCACTTTTTATCTCTGTTTTGGTCTCCACCAACTCCCAAGAGAAAATGTCTGGAAATGGTAATTGCTCCACAACTTTGTCTGTCACTTGAAACAGGGTTGATGAGAGCGATGAAACCATGATGAACCAAAACAGTACAGTTATGGACCGAAAAATTACATATACTTGTACTAACCATGGTGTTTTCCAGAGCTTCAAGTTTGTTCTGATTGCAGTTTCTGTTCAGGAACTCACTCATAATTTCCCCCACAAGCACCTGAATGCACCAAAACTAAAGCTGTTTCAAAATAGGCTGCTCTTTTTCAGGTTTTCCCATGCAGTAAAGTCCCTGACAAACTATATGCAACCATTATTTATGTCTTTGTACATATATTTTCTAAATGCACAAAAATGTGTCTGCTTGGGCAAAAAACACAGGTCTGATAAGCTAGCTTTACAGGTTTACATAATGAAAATGTGACATTATTGATTGTCTGTGAATGTAGCTGTTGGCCATCTTTACAAACCGAGACTGTACGAAGAACTACAGAATGGTTGTTTAATGTTGTGACACGTCATTGAAGTTCATATTTCATGCCAATAGAGGTCAATAAAGGTCATAGATCTGCTTGATCCTTTTTTTTATTACCAGTAAATTCTGGGCAACTTAAACTGCTTAGTAGTTTTTGTCTCACAGCCATGGAACTAGTATTTTTATAACCTGTTTTACAACCTGATTTTACAGTAAACTGTGGGGCAGATAACAAATAATGTTAGAATGCTTTCTGTGCTGTAATATGTGTGAGGAAGTGTCCAATTCAGTTATATATTTTTATAGCTGGAAATGTTTCTTTTTAAGCCTCTTAATGAAATAAACAGCTGGATAAAGTAACAGCCAGAACATTACCACATCAGTTGGTGTTTGCTAATTTATGAGAGGAACCAACTGCTGTATTATCAGTTGCTACAAGGCACGGTGTACCGCCTCTGTGCCATGTGAAAACACAGAGAGAAAACTCTCTTTGTCTAAACTCTATTGCCTTTGGCAGGTAATGCTTGACTCAGAGTTCTTCAAAATGTGGGGCCCTCTTTTCCTATAGGCTACACACACACACACACACACACACACAGCTACACACATAACCATGAGGAGACCTACAAATAATCACGTACTGTATGCTTGCCTGCCTGTCAGTCTGCCATGATCGCAAGAGTTCCAGCACAGTGATGAGAGACAGAGTTGAAGATGGATGTCTGTGGGTTTTCCAGGTTTAGTCACACTGATTTCTGTCTTGACACGTACAGTATGTTCAAATAAAAACAGAACTCTCTGACAATCCACCGACAAGCACCCTGAGATTACTTGTGTTTTGAATTTTTTAAAATTTTGCCTGAGTCAATCAACCTGACTGTTTCAGTTTGTGTCAAACAGAATGAAATAGGAAACACCTACATGACATAATGTCACTTATTGAGAGTAGTCACAAATCAAGTTCTGAGTGAAGTCCCAGGTCAGGTCTTAGTCATAAATGGTCCAAGTCACATTCATGACAATAAATGCTGTCTTATTGCATTCAAAGTATATGTAACATTGAAGGTTTTGCTTTGATATGTTATTCTTCTAACAATCATTTTCTGAGCTGAATGTCTGTCTATTTTTTCTTGACCGCATCATAGTCTCTGAATCCAAATGGGATTTGGATGTAGGTACTCTCTGCCTCCTGGTTTGGACTGATTGATTAAAAAAATGTATCTGTTGTCAGAAAAACGAGAAGTTGAAATCTGTTTTTTTTTTTCTTTTGGCTTGAGGAGGATATCAAGGAATTCCAAGTCAAAAGCGTGAAGTCCAAGTAAAGTCATGAGTCATTGGTGTTAATCAGCATAGACATGCAAGTGTTTTATTTTCATGTCAAGTCATCAGATTTGTTCATCATTTTGATTGTTTGTATTTAAATTGAAACAGACTGTTTAAAGCATCTATAACCAATATTTTTTATAATAATAATATATCAAATAACAACATGAAAACAATGTCACAAAGTGAGAGGTGTCACTCATAGTTCAGCCAACTGTTGAAAGAGTTTCGATATAGCAACTTTGAAACAGGCTAACTTTAAAGCTGCTGTTGTTCATGTTTAATTCGCTGACTCTGTAGCACGTCTCTGCTTTATGGAGCTTCATTGTGAGTTTCAGCTCACAGTTTAGCTGTCCATCTACGACTTTTTGTTCACTCTCACTGCTTTGCTGGTGTTATTTGTGGCAAATAGATCTAAAAGTTCCCCGTAAACAGCCAGATGTATTCCTCAGAGGTTGATAGAGGCCAAAACAGAAGTAAAACAAAAAAAGTGAATAGGAACACGACTTAAAATGAACGGTAGTGTTTCTTTATGACTACTGGACGTGTGAACAAGGAAGTTCACTATATCAACTTTGAAGGCAATTATATGTCAATTCTATGTTCACAACTTGTTTCTGCTGCCCCCAAGTGGCCAAAAAATCAGTTGTTGTAGGTTTAAAGGAGCAGTGTGTAGGATTTAGTGGCATCTTGTTGCTGGTGTAGTTGAACCCCTTTGCCACATGACAGAGAAACTATGGTCAGTTTTTAATTTGTCTGTTCTTGACCACTGTAGAAACATGCCGAGTCAACATGGACCTGTGACATCTGTAGAAATAAAATAGCCATTCCAATGTATGTTATTTTCAGGTGATTTATAGACTATTGAAAACATAGTTATGCATAACGTTGTGTAAATAGAGCCTCCTAAATCCTTCACACTGGACTTTTCGGACCATTTTGCTACTAATGTGTTTCCAGAGTCCCAGAGAGACTCGGAGCACTGGTATGATCTTAATTACATCTGTACCTATGACATGTTAAAATGTCTGCAATGAAAACCACTGGAAACATCCAGTTATGTAATCCAGGTTTTCTATGTACGTTTCCACTCACCTCCTTTCATCACAGTGTGTGTGTAATACTTAATGATGTGTTTGCATTGACTGTATTATATTCCACTGTCATTTCTTTGACATTAGCCTAACAAAAGTTTGAAGTTTTGCTCTCATATGTGTGATTCTTTGTCTTGGCGTGTTTCACAATATGATTTTTTTTTTCTTTGGGGACCAGACTGCCTGCTAATATTGAAAGCTCCACCCCAAATGAGGTCGCGATGATTCCCCCCTCCCTTCTTCACTCCCTCTCTGTCTGACTCCGTCTTGCCTTTCTTTACATTTCACCACTCACTCTGGACCAGTACACCGGACCTGTTGGAGCTGAAAGGATTATTCAGGACACCAACTTTATGATCACGACCCAAACTGTCCTCCATTAGGAACAGCACGGATGATGCGTGTTGCGCTTCAGCTATTCAATGAAAGAAGAGACGCGCAAAAGAAGAGATGGTCACAGTTCCTGGACTTTCACCTACCCGGTCATGGGGAAAATGTTGTCAGTACACCGTGTGGGCTGTACCTGTAGTGGTGGTTATGGTCCAACTTTGCGTTGCTTTTAACTTGGACACGGAGAAACGCGTCGTCTTCACCGGACCACGGGGAAGTTATTTCGGCTATTCGGTGGAGTTCCTCGGTAATTCATCCAGGTAAAGATTTTACGCATCAGCGCAGAGCTTGATGTCCTGCAACACTTTGGCAAGTCAGTGGGACAAAGTTAGCAACAATCTCTGTAGTTCAGAATCACCATTTCATACTTTTAATATTCATATGTAGTGTATGAATTATACCTCCTCCTACCTTAGAATCTTGTGAAATCACCATCCAGTTTTATCAGGTCTTTATGATAACCCTCTTATGATAAACTCTGTGGTCTTTCTCTGTTATAGCATCCTTTTAATATTGCGCTAAAATATAGCTATGATATTCTGTTTCTGTATCTGCCTCTGCACATATGCTTTATTTATTTTTATAATGTGCAATATCTTCAGTATAGCTCTGACTATTCCTTTAATATTCCTTTAAAACGTCAGTGTTTTTATGATCTTGTGACATTGACATTGTCAATTTAACGTTGCAAACAACCCTTTAAAGTTCAACACTAGTCTTCTGAATGTATTCCATAGTGATGCAGTGATGAAAATGTCACTCAGATAGCACATCTCTCTCTCTCACAGACAGACACACACACACACACACACACACACACACACACACACACACACACACACTCACACTCACTCTCTGTCTCGCTCACACACACGCACATTCTGGATTCCAGCCCAAGTATGATTGGAAACAGACACACACATTTGTGTGTGTGATTGAGAGAGGAGGGGGTTAACCCACAGCAAAGTAAGAAATATGCTAATCTTCTTCTGCATATAAAGGGGCAGTAGGAGTGTTTTTTTGGTGACAGATGAAGAAGTTCTGAATGAGATACAGTCAAAGACATCAGGCACGTTCTTTCTTTGTTTCTCCGCAGACTGAACCATGACCTGTTTTTGCTCACTGAGATAAGTCTTCTCTGAGTGCTAGTGTGGAACACACAGGGTCATAATCTAAAAGTATCTTGGATATGAATGAGGTGTGATGTAGGCTACAGGCGTCCTGAGACTGATGGCTTCATGGTGCTCTAAACATAGTTTGTGCCTCTCATGTGTTACCGCCATTCCTCTTCTGGATGACAAACTGTGATCATCACTTCTGTTGTTATATATTGGCGTTATATTCCAGTGTTTTATATTTGAATAGTGTGTGTATGCCAACAGTGGCTTTAGGTTTGTGTTTATTCGGGATACATGACGTTAACAGCTACCTGGAAACTTGGGATATATGATTGATTCATCGTGCAGCAGATGTATATATGTTTTTCATCCAGATGTTAAGAAGAGTCTTTGAGGATTTATTAAAGGATTTGAGACATTGGAAAATTGGATTAGCTTTGTGACTTGAATGTAGGGGTGAGTGCCATGTCATCTAAGGACAATATAAAATCCAAAAAACCTTGATTATTGATGATTTTGTAGGTTGGTACAGTAATATAATCACTCACAGGGCTCCTTTCACTTAGGTAAGTCTAAATGTATGATGTGACAGCAGACTGTCTGACTCTAAAGTCTCCACTCTGAATTGAGGCTTCTCAGTCGAAATGAGACTATGCAACTTTTCAAAAGAAATAACAAATTCTTCCTCTTACGAAAAAAACTGAATTCATAAGAAATACAATGCACTCTTTCTCAATTCAATAAGCAGCAGGCAGCCGCAAAAGGGGCTACAATTTATAATCCTTCAGGCCAATTGCGTACTGTCACTCCACGTCCACGAAGAGATGTTGTTTTTGCCACTGAAAGTCTCATATTGTTATTACAAACGTCTGACAACTTTATGGAAAGGACCCAACAGATATAGACGTTTTCAGATCCTTTTGGTTTAACCAGAAACAGCCGCTGTGTCACTCTGTTCAAAGCCACCAGACTCCATTGAAAAAAACAGTAATTTTACATGGCAGAACACAGGAGTTGCTGGTTTACCACTGCCTCCATTGGTTAGTTTTTTGGCGTTATTGTGTGACTTTGGTGAGTTGGAACTATTGTGTTCTGAAAAAAAAAAAATCTGATTTATCACATTTGGTGTTTTAACGACTGTTGAGACAACCGAATATGAAGCTGTGTCCACCCAAAACACACTCTCAGCCAGCTGTTCACAGCTGCTGTTGCTCAAGAGTTGAGGACACCTAGGACGTGTTACATCACTTGAAAAGCCCTTTATAGATAATAACAGAAATCTAGCACTTATCAGCTGTTTCACCTCTGATAACCTGTTGAGAGCAGCTTAGCGGACAAATCTTGGTCCATAGATGTCCAACCGTTCAGATCTTTGCTGTTTAATCCCAGCTACACCTTATCTGCTCTCTGTGTTTTAGTTTGCCCACCAACATCCCCAAGGGCTCATGGAGTAAAAGCTATGTTGGTTTAATGAATGTAGATATTTTCCTGTGAGGAAATTGGTTAAGATTCTCACCGTTTGCTTAACTAAGCTTCTGGAAGTTAGAGGGCATGTTGTTGAGTAATTACTGAGATGTTGATTTTGACCAATTTGTCCAGACTCGGTCCCACATTTGCCTGCAGCGCTCACACTGAACAATACCACATTTTGTTTTTTGGCTAAATTCATGTATTTAGACGGCTCGAAATTACTGCTGAACATCTGCATGTGAATCTAGCGGTTTTTGTTTTGTGGTGGGAAAAGGATGCTTTCCTGAATGAGGGAGATGGTTTCTCCCTGCTGATGGGATTGTTTCTGCCAGTTGTCATGCATTCTGACAATAACTAGACTGTTTGTCTGGAGGGAGCCTTGTTAAGACTTGCTCCTGTTGCTCTCCATGCTATCTCTGTTTTCACTGTCTCAGCACACACGTCCACTTTATGTCAGTATGTTGAGTTTAGGACTGCGTTTTTTGGACCAGTTTTGACATAATCAACGTAAGAAAGGACAGAGGTTTGGAATGTTTCAGCGCATTAACTGGGATGGTAATAAGGGGCTAGTAATTTCCTTTTGGAAATTTACTAGAATTGTCAGTGTTACATACTTTCTTTAGCTTTATTTAACAAAATTGTTTGGATACAATTCATGTGTGACATCAGTCAAACTAGAACTTTAGAATTTCATTGCCAGTTCAACTTCACAAAGAGAAAACGAAAGACTGTTTCTTATTTCTTTGTTTTTCAAGGTCTTTTGCAAGTTGGTTTACCACAAAACATACTTTATTTCAATTCTGTGCAGCTTTGAGTGGCATGTCATTGAATTTAATGTGTAATATAATGTTTTTAGTATGCATACATGGCCATGCCATGGCACTAGGGATGGCAGTGTTGGCCAGTTGGTCTACCGCTTTGGTCCAGATTGAAATATTCTGACAATTATTGGATGGATTGCTGTGAAATTTGGGACAGACGTTCATGTCTTGCTCAGGTGGAATTTTACTGGCTTTGGTGATCCCCTGGCATTCCATCTGATCCCACCGTGAGGCTGACAATTTTGATTTTCCACTTTCCCTAGATGATGCATTTTAAAAATGATCTAGCATCACCTTCATTGTAAAAGTTATATATAACTAATGACATCCCCCAGCCTCACTTGTACTCATGTTCAGTGCTAATTTGTGAATGTTAGCATGCTAAAATGCTAAACTGAGATAGTGTACACACCTGCCAAATCTTATATGCTTATCATTGTGGGCATGTTAGCATGCTGATGTGACCATTCAGCTGTGCGTGTACAGCCTCACATAGCATAGATATCGATGTCCTGTTTTGATAGAACTTAGTGTTCTTGAGTCAGTGAACTTTTTTGTTTACCAACCTGTCTCTGAGCGCTACATTAAACGACCACCAAAGGGCTAAGGTTGCTAGTTCATATTTACTCCGGAGCCGGTCCCGGTCATTGCTGTGTTGTTAGTGCACCTTTAATGTCTGATAAACTAACACATTTTTCAGTTTTTCATGTCTATTACTGACTACTACTACTTATTACTTTTAGAGGTTCATTTGTGATCTCATGATTGAGAGAGCAGGAAAGGAAACACATCAATCCAGGATTGTGTCTGATTATTCTGGGCCACCCACATATGAGTTAAATGAGTGTATTTACATGTTAACCAAACAGAGCAGATATTTGAGTTGGGAATCTGGCTCATATGAGAATCATATCCTGTTTATTATAACAACCCAGATAAAATCTTGAGAAATCTGACCAGGGTTAGTGGGGATACACAGGATCTGTTGGTTTCCATGTCTACATGTGACCCTATGTCACATGTCTGATATGACCACACATTGTAAGCAGTTAAACCAAAGCCAACATCCCTTTTTAAACAGTTATATGAATAATTTTAGAGGCCTGAAAGGGTTACAATATTCTGATTTTCAGAGGAAATCAGTTATCAGAGGAGAACTTGTTTTGAGTAGGTTATGATACATACAGGCTATGAAAAGTTAAACCTATCATTAGGATATGAGTTGTTTCAAAATAATGTAAATGCATTCACTGGAGCTCATAAATCCTTTAGTAAAAATTACATGTTGCATCCTTGACCTCGTCATGCCTCTAAGCCATGCGCCTGTTCGCAGATGTTCCTGTTGTACGTGAGTTAAAGGAAAGGAATCCTTATTTCAGGTCTCAACAGAAGAATCCATTGTCCTGCTGATTTACACACATTGTCGTGAAGGCTATTGTTGACTGTTAAGTTTTCATTACGTACATGCTTTTCCTTGACTCAAAGGTATATGTTACAAATGCACACGTGCGGTGATCACAGAGGGTTGTTGTGGCTTAAAAGTCTTATACCCTCGAAAGAGACGGCCTTTGAAAGGCTTCACCCTCGTCAGTTGAGTGGCTGCGGAGTGAGTGGTTTATAAGGAAAGCTCATCCAGTCATGTAAATATTCCTCTTGTGCTCTCCAGACAATTTGGGGGATGAAGGGGGGAGAGGGAGTCTGTCTGATCTCTGCTAATGTCATCAGTCACCAATGTCTTAAGTTGTGCCATTCGCTCTGGGCCAGGCCTTTTTAGCAGGACTGTCTGAGAACCATGAATACATAGCTTATTTGTAATTGACACTCACATATGCACACACACACACGTGTGTATTCACATCCATGCAAACAAATGCAGAGATAATGTTTATCTGCAGCATGTTTTGCTGTGTCACACTTGAATATTAGTGTTATTTATTCAGTGAAATATGCATAATCAACTCCAGAAACCTCTTGTTTAGTCTTCACTCTTTATTTTCCTTCACATCCTTTGAAACTTTTTGCTTATGGCCATGCTTATAACCACCTTCCTGTTCATGTCTGAGTAGTTACAGTAGCTAAAACGGGAGTAGCAGTTATGTAATTTTTTGATTGAATTTTGTTTCTCTTGAAATTGCTCGAAGAACAATAGAGATGATCACATCTTTGTCTAGATGACTGTGTAAACTAAACATAAGATCACCAAACAGCCAGTTCCAATGAAAGATTGCCGTTCATTATACAAAAAGCAGCTGCAGTAACTTCACTCATGTCACTACTAGTTTCGTAAGGGCCCACTTGGACATGTAATCACTGTTTCAACTTTCAACGTAGCAAGCTTAGCTGCACAGTATTTAGTAGTCCGTATTTTATATTGACGATGACTGAAATTCCTGTTTATATGTAAAATGGGTAAAAAATTACAGAGATTACTAAAAATTACTACAGAGAAATATCACTACTCTGCAGTCCCCGTCAGCTCTCCCCTCATTTATTAGTGTCTTTTAGCTCATTGTTTTGGTTTTATGACCAAGTTGGTCCAAGAGTCCAAACAAAGAGCTAAAAGGGGAGCTAGCTGTCTAGCAATGGCCAGGTGACCTCAGGTGACCTGCTAATGATGTTCTGCATCATCTGGATGTAAGCTGCTGTTTGCTAGCAAAGGCCGCTATATCAACTTTATGAGGTGATAATATGCCAGTGTTTTGTTTACAGCTTGTTGTGATGCCACTGAGTTAATAGCTGCAAAGTGATCTTTAAATGGACTTTAAACATCCTTACCTTACCTTTATAGGCCCCCATAAACAGGAGCATGGGACGATTAGGATGAAGTCAGCTGTTACTACAATGGTAGTACTTAGCTTGCTTTCTATATGCACCCCGTTTTTAGCATTCTCATTACATAAATAGGCCTGAACGCACACATGCCCTATAAACATGCATTTGTAGAGGCCACGTAGTTGATTCTCTATGCAATCAGGTTGGGTTAAGAGCCTTGCTCAAGGGCAAGTGCACCTATCCAGCTACCAATCCACAGTAACGTGGGCTGATCTGTACTTGAACCAGCCACCATCTGGTTCCTGAGGGCAGAGCCACTGCCATTCTAATTCATACTATAGTTTGGTTTCTTCTGTGTCAAGATTTTAAAGGAATAAATCAACATCTTAGGTAAGACAATCACTTGCTATCTCGCTCAGAGTTAGATGACATTATTAATACCTCATGTCTCATGTCTGTATGGTAAAGCAGAAGGCGGTTAGTGCTGGCAGGAAAGCAAAGACATAAAATGTTCTTTTGCCTTTCCTGGGAAATTTCCTAAAATCCCTGGGAACTATAAGGGAAACTTGTAGGGATCAATAATCCAACCAATCACTGGCTCCACATTCAGATTTTAGCCCCATTTTACCCCTCGGACTCTTTGTCTTCTATTTATTTCATCAGCAGTGTGTACTGTATGACATGTTTATAGGACAAGTTAAATGCAAATGATTTTAGATGAAAACAATTGTTTCTTGGTGTAATATTAGACTTCTTGTGGACTCAGCTCTTCACCACAGTGTATGATTTTGTTTTCCCTTTTGCTGTCTAGTATCAGCATTTTGATCGGTGCTCCGAAAGCCAACACCAGCCAACCCGACATCACCGAAGGAGGAGCTGTGTACTTGTGCCCCTGGAGCCAAACTAACTGCAGCATTATCAACTTTGACAAGCAAGGTGGGGCGTCTTGTTAAATCTAAATTGACGGTTTTGTTCTCTTTGAAACAACACAGATAAAAATGTGATCTGTAAAAAAATCAAACTCAATATTAAAAATCCATGGGGGAGAATTTTCCCTACATCATAATCACAGCAGTAGCTGGTCACTCACATTGTTCCAGGATGTAAAAATGTCACTTTCCCAAACAGCACTATTAAACAGTGGAGATAGGACTGTGTAGTAAACTCTCAGCTGTCTCTAACCAGCCATAAAAGTGGCTGAGAGAAGCTATGGGTAACATCCCGAGTTAAGCACCACTGTGCTTGACCCTGAGGTCAGGAGTGCGGCTCCCTGCCATCTTACAGCTCCTGATCCAACTGTTCTCTGTTCAGACTGAAACCGGCCTTTGATGTCTCTCCTGTGTTTTAATGGTGGCTGATGATGCTAAGGTCTCCATTTTGGGGCATGAAACCGTGTCTGCAGTGCAGAGCTTTGATTTCCTGCTGGACTCGGGCCCAGTGTTGTGAGCGCTCTTTAATTAGGGCCGAGTCATTACGGGGACAAGGACCCCAGAGGCCCTGGGTTGCCCCCGGCTCTGCCAGAAAAATAATCACCTCCATCAGAAAGTGCAGGAAGCGATAAGGCCCACCGTTTGAGGATCACAGGGTCTAACTTATCATACGCTCCCTCATGCACATATCAAATAGCGGTTTACACAGACCGAGAGCTGTGGCTATGCAAACTCTACGTACATAAATACACACTTACGAACTGTTTACAAACTGTCTCTGCAGACAGCCTCTGAAACATGAGACAGCATAGAAAAAAAACATGCAAAACCACACTTATGTTCTCACACACACACACACACACACACACATGCTCATGCTCTTATACTCAGTAGTCTTGCATTTCCCATTACAGGCCTCAGGATTCATGGTGTGTTTGAGGACACAGCCCAGACTCCATTAACCTAACAGGCACACTGAGTTGCAGCCAGGAGAGTTTAATGTCACCACTCAGCTACAGACAGCAGGCGCATATATCAGAAAATATACCACAGTAAAGCTTATACAGTTACAGACACATTTAAGTATGCTTTAAATTTCTTTAGTGCTTGAACTGGGACTAAAGGCAAGCTTTCCTCAGGCATCACATTTAGTTAAATGACTTTCCAAGGATGCTAAATAAATGTTTGATGATTACTTAGGTGTGATAAAAATTCGGCATGTAGACGAAATTATGAACTATGGCAGCAAATCCCCACATCTCTAACTTTTATTTAGTACCTGGATAAGGATCTGAACTGGTTTTCCAAGTCAGAGTCTTATTTTCACTGCGTTCCATAGGACATAAAGGTAACTTGGCTCACCTACCTGGCTCAGAATTGAAGTTTTGTGGCCTCAGAATAAGAATCCAACTAGAAATATTTTTTATTTTTTCAAATGAATTATTATACCAGCATGTTGTTGAATGCAAAAAATCATGGAGGTGTAATGCTGCTGAAGTTGCAAAAGTAAAGCCTCCACCAACCCCTCCCTCATCACTGTTCCTTGCCTTCGTACTGCCAGGGCCTCTTCTTAAAACATATCCTGACAATGAAGTACAGCCGTTTGGGTTACAGTAACAACAAGGTCCAAGTCCCTTTGAGCTGTTTGATGTCTGCCATAGCATGGAGGATGGATTAAGACTGCAGACCCCGGGAACAAGGCCATAAAATATCCATGTAAAAAGCCAAGAACGTGGGGAATGCTCTCAAATGAAGCTCTGACAGCACAAAAAAATCAAGCACCGATGACAGGGGGATCTTTGACTTAAAATTAAAATAGCAACTCCTGACATCACTGAAGTTTCATGTCCCAGATTCTGCCTGCGTACAACTCTGTCTAAATATACCCTTAAACCTGTTTTTCTCCTCTGTGTTCTTCTAGGTGATCGATATTTTGATGTAAATGATGTGAACACTCAAGTTGAGTTCAAGTCTCATCAGTGGTTTGGAGCTACTGTGCGTTCCCATGGTAACAACATCCTGGTAAGAATGGGTCAGGGTTCAGTTTATCTTCATTCTGCTGTGTGATTGCATGTTTACATTTGTTCAGTTAATCTGCTGTTGATAGATTCGCTGCGGTGCACATTGTCATCAAACAATAGACTATTGTTGCTGCCCTAGCAGGAGTATTTCAATATGGAGTTTTGGGACTTCATGTGGGGTCGCTTCTGGGTTTTGTACAGACCCGGTTACAGAAAAATGGACTCCCTCTGTGCTTTGTAAAATCTAAAACAAACGTTAGCTCACACGGCTATCTGACAAACTCTTACCATATGTATTGGTACTAAAAATATTGTCACTGACCAGAAAAAAGTTGAATTGTTTGGTTTTAAAGAAGTCAGAGACAGTAACAGTAACCCTGCAAAAGAATGTTCAGCTAGCACATGATGCATTCATTCATAACATCATGCTAACATAGCTGGATGCAACACCTGCAAAAACATACAGGTCTCAGGCTAACAGAAAGGAACAGTGTTATTCAGTGGACCAGTGTTGTGTATCAGAAGGTAGACTATTTGGCGCTAGTACCAAAACAGTTTGCGGGATTATGTTTAGTAGCATTTTCAAACAATATGCCTCACTTTTACAAGGATGCATGGTTACAAATATGAACGAACACACGAGTTTTAGCAAATGCCAGATATGTTTCCACAAACAGAATACAGAGCAGCACAAAGCAGCTGTTTAAAAGTTGGCTAACGTGGAGTAAATATTTAAGAATGTCTTCCACACAAGGACATGACATTCTTGAGCCTGTTAGTCTACAAAATCTAGATGATCAGTGCTGTTGCTGTACTTGCTAAAAAACGACCCAGCCCTCCGATCTTTAGTGATTCAGAGTATCGTACTTGTTGGATCAATCAGTGTTTGTTGGTGCAGTTCAGCAGTGTCTTTTGTCATCATCACCTGTACTTTCCAGGCTTGCGCTCCCAGATATTACTGGAGGACCGAACATGACACACCCCTATCCGATGTCACAGGAACATGCTACCTCTCAGTAGACAGCCTAAAAACATTTGTGGAGTATGCCCCGTGCCGAACAGGTGAGTTACTGCAATGATAGCCATCCTCGAGGGGAAGTACGACCGACATGTTCAATAATCAATTGATTAAATGTATTAAAATGACAGGGCACTTATCAGTGTTTCCCATGTTTCACTTTGTTCATTGCAGAAAGACATGGACCTGCTGGACAGGGCTATTGTCAGGGCGGGTTTAGTGCAGACTTCACCAGGGTAAGAGAAATTCTTGCTTTACGTAATCACATACTCATGATGATGATGATGATGATGACTCCTTAGCTGTGGCTAATGTTGTGTTACAGGATGGGAGGGTTGTGCTTGGAGGACCAGGCAGCTTTTACTGGCAAGGTGAGCTGACAAGAATGTGGAGCAGCATGGATGAAATAGATTTTTTACTGTGAATGGTTTAGATTATCAGTCCATCATCTTTATTAATGTACTGTACTGTACTGTAGAACAGTTCATGAGCCAAAGTTCAAAAGTCACATGTCTTATTTTAACCTCTGACCTTTAAACCCTTTGTCACCCATCCCTCCTACAGGTCAGCTGTTTGCAGCCACCACAGAGGAGATTGTTAAGGCCTACTACCCCTCGTACTTTCTGCTGGCAGTCGCTGGGCAGATTCAGACAAGACAGGCACAGGGAAACTATGATGACAGTTACCTGGGTGAGAAAGTACACTTAAGAAAATTTGTTACATACATGTACTGGCCCTAAGAGTACTGCTTATATAATATATAATATAACAAATACTACTACTACTGCCTTTATTGATGGAGCAGCAGGACCTTGTGATCCACGTCTGTTGGTTTTCTTGATCGTCTGTCTTAACAATTTCGGTCCAGAGCAACACATCTCAGCAGAAGAATGCCATGAACTTTAATATGGACTTGATCCCAGACAATAATATCTGAGGTGTTAGTGATCCCCTGATCTTTTGTCTAGCACCACCCTGAGATCCATAGTTTGACCAGGACTTTGACCAGTCAAAAATAAAAACACCTTTAAACGTAATGATTGGATTTACTAGATATCTATATCGATATCTATGATCTTAAACACAAGGTAAAAAAGAACTTACTGGAGGATTTCCTAAAATTCTCTCATAGTGTTCAAATTCTCCGGAGGAAGAATTCTTTCTGGACACTTCATGAACTTTCCACGAACACCACCCTGAGAAAACTGAAAAATAAGTTGTATTCAGTCTTGTTGAGAAAAAGTCTCATGACATGACTCAAGATATGTCATAATCTAACCACCAGATTGCCAATTGATATACTGACCACAGTCATGCTCCCAAGGACATTATGATTGCATGCAATCGTAAGTTTATAACCCTTTTTTATTGCCCTTTGTTTGGTGTTGTCCTCAGGGCAAACTCAACAGTATGTTTTAAGTTTTTGGTGTCTGGGAATCACAAACAGACATTTAGGGGCCTCAATGTAGGGAAGCACTCTAGGGTTGCTGAGGTAGTCTATGCAAATATACACCTAGAATGGGAATGGGATAGATTTGCGTCTGCTATGCTATTGGTGGGCCCCTAGCCACAAGCACAGATGAGGAGCCACAGGCTTAGAGTTTTAAACTTAAAACTTTTTTTCACATATGCAGTAGTACTCGCTGAGACTAGTACTAGTGCAGCTCTGGGTTTCATTAACTATTACTTGCAAAACACACATAAATCTGTGATGAACCTTTGAGTAGTTGCAGCGGCAGGTTTTGACAAGCAAGACGAATGCGCGGAATAAAAAAAGATGATTTGAGTTTGATCAGTTCATTGTGTGCAATGATAAACTGGTTGAGTGTTGTTGTAAGATCATCTGTTAATGGCATCAAATGATGAAATGTTCTGTGACACTACCCATGTGTGAAGGCTTGTTCTCAAAAATATCTTCATTTCAGGTTACTCTGTGGCTGGAGGCGAGTTCAGTGGGGATGATGAGGAAGGTGAGGGTCATATTTACACTACGTAGAGTCAAAATGCATGACTGAGTACACCCCAAGCTCTGTCTAATATTTAACAGCTCAGTCTCTACACACACTGTATTGTGATAGAAAGGAATTATTGAGTCATTCAAAGAAGTAAGAACATTTAGAGACCCACAGAATAAAAAACAGTCTGATAAGTGTGCAAACTGTGTTCTTGTTGATTGGTCACAAGATTCCTCCAGCATTTCAGTTCTTAGTCTTGTTTTGAAATGAGTCCTTCTAACCTTTTGCCCTTTGCTTTCTTTGTTGTCAAGATTTCATCACAGGTGTTCCAAAAGGACTCATGCTGTATGGTGTAGTAAGGACTCCCAACATTTTCATTTTATACCATTTTACAATCTACTAAACATAAAAGTATACACATGCAGTATACTCAGACCTGCAGTACTAAAGAATGAAGTATGCATAATACTTAAGAACCACAATTTAAAGTCAATAATGACTTTTGTCTGTCTCAACATAGGTGTCCATATTAGATGGAAGAAATCTGAAGTCTCTGCTCAACTTGACCGGGGAGCAGGTATGTGCACATCTGGCTGGAGACTTTGTATCCTGGCCCCTATTTTCATATGTGGGTACACATTTAAAGTGTCATGTGTGAAGGGTTGAGGGGCGGGGGGGTGAAAATGAAGGAATTTGCCCCACGGAGAGGAGGCCTACACCAGGGTCAGAGGTCTAGCTTACAGTATGCACACCTCATGGTCTCTGAAAGATGTAAATCAAAGCCAGAAACAGTAGACCAGGATAGTGTTTGTGTTGTCACTGCATCAATTCAGCATGTGCTTTTGAAATCGGAAGTTCTGGGAAGTAGTCCACCTCAGTTGGCACATCGGCCTAATCAAAGCTGTTTGACTATTTTACATTGAAATCAGCATAACCCAGGTTAATGGACATCTGACACTGACGCGTGTGCACCAGTCTGACTCATTTGGAGTGATCACAGAGCTTGTCGTCTGTCCTTGAATCAAAACTCCAAATGTTGTTTATCCAAAGCTGATCTCCTATCTCAATGAGATTCTAAATGCTGACCGTAGACTGATGAATATTCCATATATAGAAAAAAGTCGAAATCATCAAAAGTGGAGGTATATGGTTGTCATCAGACAACCAAAAACACCCATGCATTCAAGGGTCGAGGGATGGGTTTGCATTTTCCGCTGTCGACCTTAAAACAGTACTAATGTGGCCATATGTACCTTGAAAGGGTAGAGGACTGTTCGTTCTGTTCAGCTGGTCACACACAGATCCCTCTCTATAACGATTATATAAAATGTCAACTATCCAACCTAAGTTGGGACATGGCAGCTACATCATCAACTGACTTGTTTCTCATTTTGACATATTTCAAAATAAAAAAAAAACAAAAAAAAACGTGATCACACACACGGGAAAGCATTCCTGTGTGTGTGTGTTTTCAGTGTGGGAGGTCATCAGTGACTGCTCAGACGTGTCAGTCTCAGGGTGGAGGGTGCTGAGTAAACTGTTAAGTCATCGTGAGAGTGATCTGAGGTAAACTCCGGGCTAATTGACTCTCTGCTCTCCGTGGGTGAACGCTAGTCCCCCTGTGGGTGTTTGGACTGTGTGGTTAAAGTCAGCTGCAAAAACACACCAGAGGGTCTTTGTGCAAGAGGCCCTGTTGGTTTGGTGGATGAAACTACAAATTTTATCATTTGTTATTTGTTCTATTCAATAATATTTTCTTCTCTCAAGACAAGTTTCGCTGCTTTAACAACTCATGTTGTGTTCCAATTGCACACTATAATACGATTGAGTGATATGATGATATGTGAGATGACAGAAATGAGTCAATTGAATTAAAGGTTTTGCCAAACTGTTTATAACAGGGTAGCTTTCCATTTAGTATCTCTGGTGGTATCAAACCACTGTGGACAAAGTAGCGAATCAGTGAGCTGGACAGAACACAACATTGACATATTTTCACCCTGTAAGGCTGGTATGGCAAATGTGTTAACAGTTACTCAACAGACACAAACCAACGTTAGCATTCATTGGAAGTTGACAAATCTGAGTTGAACATTTAATCTCTCTCTGCTAAAAGTTATCTGGCTCTTGCTGATAATGTTTAAGTTAGGTATGTGGCTTTCTTTGGTGCTGCAGACAGTGTCCTGTACAGTTGGCTTATCAGAGTTGTTTTTTTAAATAAAGGATGCATGTTCTTGTGACAGGTATTCATGGAGCCCATCTGATTAGACAACTACTTAAATGGCTATAATGAATATTTTTCTAATAACAAAATCAAAAAAACAAAAATCAAATGACAATGTGCCAATGTGAATGTAGGGTGCTTGGAGTGATGAACTGGCCTGAATCTGCCCAGTTTTACAGAGCTTTATAGTGACTTTCAGATCATTGTTTAGCTCCGCAACTTTACTGTTTTGCTTTACTCTCAGCTGTCATAGCACTATTTTTGGTTGCAGCAGGCAGCCATTTTCAGAGAAAAAGCTCTAAAAACCTACTGTACACAACCTGCTCACCACCAACAAGGAGGCACAGTGACCTGATCCACTGGTCACTAGCAGCTAACAGGTCAGATACCTCCCTCAGGAGACGGAAGGGACCAAAAAGAGAGCTAAAACAGACTCCAAATGTTGCTCTGTAACTGCTTTTCTTAGCTTGCTGATCTCAGCTCACCTTAGATGAACATTCACAATGGTTCACAGAGTTCAGAAAGTAATTATCCTGTATCTGGCAAAGCAGTGCTGCCATAAAGTATTGCAGTAAATTTGAAATTTTACTCAAACAAGTCTGATTTATGTTGATGTGAGCTGTTTTGCATGTGTAACACAGGAAAACAACCCAAATATTCAATCTTGCTTTTCACAAGGGTTTCCAAACGCACTTCTGTGTAGCTACACTGCAAATCACTTTGAAGTGAGAGTCACCAAAGGATGTAACGTGAGCCTAATTTATCATATATGGTATGAAATTATACCGGAAAAACACAAGTCCCATGAGAATTTTCTGGGAGTGAGTTTTAAAGTAAGTTGGAGTCCCCAGACCCCCTACCTCTCGTCGAGCTTACAGAAGCTCTAGTGCTGAGCTCCATGAAAAGGGAGAAGAGGAGACCCGGGGGGATTGTGGGATTGAGAGATTGAAGAGGAAAGCTTCTGGGGGTGGTGGTAGAAGGTACAAAAGAGAAAAAAGGACATGGAGAAAGAAAATGAAAGAATAGAAAGGGATCTATGCACCGTGGTGTGATTACAGGCTAACTGGTTTGTAATGCGTTCCAGATGGGGTCCTACTTCGGCTACGCAGTGGCAGCCACCGACATCAACAACGACGGGTGAGTCAATGGAGTGACGTTGAGTCAGATGATGGCAGGCAATATGGGTGAAATGACAGAAATGAGGGAGAAACGTTAGCTAAAAGAAGGGAGGATGAGGTCAGACGTTTTTATAAGTTTCCCACGATTGTTCAGTCACTCTCTAATGTGTCATTTGATTTGAAAATGCTTGCTGGTCGTCATACAGTATACATATACATATGCTGTAATGTAGCCTTTATATAGTGCTTTTAATTTAGCACGGGTGAGTCAGAGGAACATTTTAGCCACTTTCACTCACGTTTTAAAAGAAAATATTAACTTTTCACATTTAATTTGTAATGTATGATTAATTGTTAACCTTTTGAATCCTACTCCCACGACGATGGAGTCATGTTGTGTCAGTTGGTCAAATTTACAGACCTTGAACTTAGGGGAAATGAGCACAATAGGTCTAGATTTCCTTCTGATGAATCTTGGGTTTGAAGATTTTACCAAGTGAAATATCATATAGCTTCAATGAAGAGCTGGAACAAACAGAATGTACTATGATACTACCAGACACTGTGGAATAAGATGATTTTTCCAACCTTAAAGCTGCTTGAGGGGAAATACTGAAAGGGAAAATTTCACTTTGGTCCTTTGTTTTTTTCTCTATATCTATATCAAAATAGTTCCTCTTCTCCCTCCGTCTTCATCTCCATTATTTATTTTCTGGCTTTGCTAATCTGCCTAGTTTGGATGACCTGGTGGTGGGAGCTCCAATGTTCATGCGTCGAGGATCCAATGGGCGTCTGGAAGAGCTGGGTAAGGTGTACGTGTACCTCCAGAGAGGCCCTCTGCTGCTGGAGCCAAGCCAGTCCCACCTCCTCGGTCAACAGGCCTTCAGCCGGTTTGGCACCTCGCTGGCTCCGCTGGGTGATCTCAACCAGGATGGATTCAATGGTACGTGAGCTACATCCAGCGTGAGTCTAATGTTGGATGACAATAGCAGTTGTTTTTATTATTAATGTAACTGTTAAATCTGTGAATCTAATGTATCCCAAAGTTCCTGCATTAGAAGATGCTTCTGTGAGCCATGATGGTTTAAATGAACTTTTCACAATCAGCATTTGCTGGTTCCAGTCTATGAAATGCAAAACTTTGCTGTTTTCTTTGTCATTCATGACAGCAAACTGAATATCTGTTTTATACTGTAGCTTGGACAAAAAAAGACCAATGAACATATCACCTTGAGCCATTAAATTTATTTAATGGCCATTAAATTCATTACAAATTATAACAAGAATTTTCTCTATTTCCTGACATTTTACAGACAAAACAAACCTTTGGTTACTTAGTGGGGAAATGAAGAGAGAAAAAAACTATAAAGCAAGAGAAAGCAAATCCTCTTTTTATAATGTAAAGTGTTTTGCTTTTTAAAAATATGATAAATGACTTCATCCATGATCAAAACTGTCCTTGAATTTTCCCTCATCAATTTAACGTTTGAGCCATTGTTTAAATTAGCTCAGATACTATTCCAAATGTGAACGATTGCTTGGCAACATCGTCTGATTTACTGCCAGTCTGTGCTTTATTCGATCATGAGTCAGCCAAAGTCTAAAGAAGCAAATCACCACAAAATAATAACTCAGTAACAATCTTCAGAACTGGCCCACAAATCCTGCTCTGGTCCATGACGACAGTTGTTTATAACTGCCTGCAAGCTTCAGAGATCCTTCACACAGTGTATTTTTGCTGTTTATAATCAGACATGGCCATCGGCTGTCCCTACGGAGGAGATGACCAGCATGGAGTGGTTCTCATTTTTAACGGTCACGCCGACGGACTGATGGACACACCCACTCAGACTCTTTCTGGCCAATGGGCTTCCAGCTCTTTTCCAGCCAGTTTTGGCTTTGCTCTACGAGGCAACAAAGATCTGGATCAAAACGGCTACCCAGGTACTGCAGAGAGTAGCCCACTAACAGGCTTCTGTTAACCCTCTATCCTCCTCTTTGATATCCTAATTGAATTTTTCCCTTCTTGCAGATCTACTTGTTGGTGCTTTTGGGGTTGATAAAGCTGTGCTATACAGGTATGATAAATTGTATAGGAGTGTAATAACAAATATATATATATACAACTCTTTGTATTCTTATTCTTTCCTGGTCTGTGCCTTAAATCAGGGCTCGGCCAATAGTGAGTGCCAGCGCGTCTCTAACAGTGCAGCCGATCATGTTCAATCAGGAGGAGAAGACTTGTGAGCTGCTCACAGAGAATGAAGCAATCGCTGTGTCTTGGTATGATGTCTACTATTTCCCTTAAAAAACTTCAGCTCCACTTATAACTTAATAAGAAGATTATACGAGGTTTGATCCAACATACATTATTTGTCATTGTCACGGAAATATCTTCAATGGTTCGACAAAACGTTTAAGAGGAGTTAAAGAGCTTTCTGACAATAGCAGAACATGGAAAGTCTTGCAAATTGTTATGTAACACACATCTTAGTTCAATTTCAGCTTTCCAAACTTTACTTCACGAGAATGTCAAATGACTTCATGTTTGCCAGTTTCCTGCCCAAGCTGCTCTGAACTACACGCTCAGTCTTCTCAGTCTCCAGTGAAAAAAAAAGGGGGAATTCACCCCACTTTCAGTCTCAAAGGAGCTCTTTCCACAACTTCAGTTTAACCAACGGATTAAATGTGGAACATTTTTAGACTTCTGTGACAGGCGTTTACCAAACTGGCTGGCATTTTGGTATCTGCCGCGTAGGTTGACACAAGCGAGTCTTGTTTTCGTGTTTATTTGTGTTTTTTTTTTTTTTTGCTGCTGTGGAAACAAAGAGAAGATGGAGGGTGTAGAGGAGAAGAAGTGGGAACAAGGTGGAGTAGCTGATGAGTGCAGCTATTAATATTGAAAAGGTTGGAAAAGGGTTGTAACTTTCTGGAAGTGAGAGTGAGACATTGTTTGGCATCGACAACAGTCCTCCAGTGTGAGGTTACCTTCCCTTCATGTGACGGTTTATATGACTCCACGCACACATGCACATGCATGTGTCTGCTGATTTTTTAAGCATTCTATAAAGTTGCAATCTTTAAGATTTACGTCTTGGTTGATATGGTGAGACCTGTTGTAACCGTAGTAACAGCAAGTGTGTGTAGATGCTGTATTTGTTCACAGCGCAGCTGTAAACAGTGCACTGTGGCTGCATGTCACCTGTTAAGGACTAAGGAGCAGTGTGTTGGATTGTTGTTGGAGTTGCTGATTGCAGCCTCCTTACATCACCCTCTTCTTTCTATTTTAAGTTAACAAGAACACTTTTCAGGTCATTATACACTAATGATTTTTATTTGCTATTTCTTCCGTATTCTATAAATATACCCCCCTAAATCTGATATACTGGACCTTTAAACACTGTTAATGTGAAGCTGCAACAGTTATCACAGATGTTTGCATCAGCAGTAACAGCTTTGACACAGTGGTAAGGCAAATTTATGCTTGCCTGCATCCCAGTGGCCCCGAGGGTCAGGGTGGGTCTTGCTGACAAATTTCGTCATGTCCGAGCCGGTCCTCACATAGCCTGTACGCACTGAACTCTTTTTTTTGTTCTTCTTTTTTTCCCTCAAGCTCACATCACTGAAAATCTTACAGATTATAACTTTAAATAATGAGCAGAAATACCACCAATCAGTGTGCTGACTTCTCTATATCTTCTCTATTTTTCTTTACATATTTTTGTCTGTGTTCAACCTCCAGTGTCAGCATCGGTTTCTGCCTGCTGGCTAATGGGAAGCACCTCCCCTCTCATCTAGGTGAGACACACACACACACACGCACGCAGGCACATAGATACACACACATGCACAGACACACATGGTCCCTATTACCTTGTTTTCTTTGAGTGGCCACAAGTATGCTGGACCTCACTGTGGTCAATTTGGCAGTTAAGATCAAGATAAAAGAACAATCATGTAAATACAGGGTAACTTGGTGGGCTCCAGCAGTTTAGAAAAGTGTGTGTGTGTTTATTTTAAATGCGTGGGTGTGTATTGTCTGCATAGTTTTTGTCGTGTGGGTCGCAGCGATGCCCTCTGTGTGTTTCTCTATACTGTACAGACAGCAAAATAGCACAGAAGGCGCTTCACCATAATAATGCTTACCACTGTGTGTGTGTGTGTGTGTATTTGTATGTGGTGAGGCACGCATGTAATATGTCTGTGCAAGTATGTTTTTGTGTGCCTGTGCATACATTTACATGCATTTTTGTGTTTAATGCAGGCATGTAGATGTTCAGACTTTGTGCGTATTGACTGTTTTTCTTGCCCCGTGTGTGTGTTTTTATGTGTATATTTTCAAGGTTTTGTGGTGGAGGTTCAGTTGGACAGTGTGAAGCAGAACCAGAAGGAGTCCACCAGGAGAACTCTTTTCCTGGACAGCCAGCAGCCCAGTTTGCTGAAGACCTTCAGTCTTGCCAACGGAGAGCGCTTGTGCTATGATACCAAGATCTATCTTCGGGTCAGTCCCACCAGATGTTTTTCCACCTCATTGTCAGGAATACTGGAAGTCCATTTTTCAAGTTTTAGGCGTATTTCAATCAGATCGATTGACAGGATAAATATTGAACAGGATGCTAGCGGCTCGGTGAGACTGTGCTCTGAGCTAAATACTAACATCAGCAAGCTAACATGCTCACATTAACAAGGCTAACATGCCAATTGTTGTCAGAGATGCTTACTATACCATCGTCACCATCTTAGTTTACAGCTCACCTGAGGTTGATAGGTTAGTTCTGCAGGTATTTGGTCATAAAAGTGTTGGACCATTTAAAATACTGACCTGATGATGAAGCGAGGTGAAAGTGGTGAAAGGCATCACCATGATCCTGAGGGGAATGTGAATGTCTATACCAAATTTCATGCCAATGTATCCAGTAGCTGCATAAAAATGTCGCTAAAAATTAAAAATGTTGACCTGCTGGTGGCAGTAGAAAGTCAGAGGATCACCAAAGACAATGCGATTCATCCTCTGGTAACCACAAATGTCTTTACCAACTGTTGCTGCAATCCATCCAATAGCTGTTGAAATATTTCACTCTGGACTGAAGTGGTGGATCAGCCAACCTTTCTGTTAGCATGACGAAAGGCAACTTTTAGAATATATTTTATTACGCAGGTTGTTGCTGTAGTTGAAAGAAATTATTTTGTTCTTGTACAACCTGTGTGTTATTGTTCTAGACTGGGTTGGATATACCCTGTAGAGATCTTGACCACTAGCAGGAGCAATGCACAAGTATGCACATACACATTGGCAGTTGGTTTAGGTAATGAGGCAAGAAACATTAACCGTGGTTCGGACAAATCAGTGTTCTCTGGGGAACCACTGGCAGCTTTGGCATGAGCTACGTGATGATATGTGCGACTGCTCAAAGACAACAATGACGGCTACTGAAGAGGTTAGCTAGATGCTGCTAGTTAAAGCAGAAGTGAAAGCAGAAGATGAGAGTATTTCTTCACTGAAAGAAGAGCAAAGAACGACATTGAAGGTTTTTCTCAATGGGAAAAATGTACCTGTTTTTCTCCCAACTGAAGCCACTTGGGAGAAACTGAAGTGTGACTGAGTTATATGCTTTGTTGATCTAATTGTTTGAAGATGGTGATAATATGATGGTCCATACAGTCACCTGGCTTTTTTTTATTCAGAAATGGCTCCATGTATCTATCTAATGAGGTCAGATTAAAGAAATGTTAGATGTTAAAGCATCAAATAATACAGGAACAATATAACTTTGATCTTTAAGGACTATCTGCTTGGACTGCATCACACAGCTGTTGCCAGATGACCACACATCTCACCGTAGAAACATGCACATTAGCAGCTATGACAAATAAACCGATTTTTCCTTTAATTTCCATCACAAGTATTGTGCGCTTAATAGTTCTCAGGCCAATCATCTCAAGCCTATGCCTTTTACATCTACAAATTTTCCGGTTCCTAATCCTGGCCCTCAGGAGCCGGAGCCCTGCTGGTTTTCATTCGAGCCATCTAACCACAGACTATTTTGCACCTGTGACACCACGTGAATGTAATTAAGTCGCCGGTAGGACAGAGGTTAACGTCATTTCCTAACAGACGGGTTTGAAGTTGCTGTTTGAAGTATTGTTTGAGGTGAAACGACTACAGTACCAATCTTCTCATCACTCAGTGGCGACGTGATCAAAGTGAATGCTTGCCAAAAACACTTAAGTCATACGCGTAGATGTTCACTGTAAGGACATGATGATCAGAGCACTTTGCTCTGTGACAGAAACTGAGTGGAAACTGCCACTCACCTGTCAGTCAACACTTCTTCTCAACACTCTGTTTGTACACCATTTCTTCCTTTTACTCCTTCACACATCATTGTGGCCAGTTCAACAGAATTCATGTCACGTCTTACAGAAACTGAAAACAGACTAAATCCTTCATTTAGGCCAACAGTTTCTGGAACATCTGCTTTCGATTTTGTGACTTTTTTCTTGTACACTTACTTGGAGCAGAGTTTCGCAATAATCTGCACTAAAAGTCTGGAAATGTCTACCCCGATGACAAATTTCTAATCATCTTTTGGTTGTTTTCTAAAGTGTTGGCTCATTTCAGAATATTGAGAAAAAAAAAAAACAGCACATTAACACAAAGTTTTATCAATCCATAGAGACAACAGACAACATGTGGATTTGTGTCACATACTTCTTCCTCTCTGTGGCAGGCTGAAGACGAGTTTCGGGATAAACTATCTCCCATTTACATCAGCCTTAACTTCAGCCTGGATCCTCATGCTGCAGTGGACGAGCACAGCCTCAGACCAGTCCTGAATTATCAGACAGAACAGCGTATCGAGCAAAAGGTATGTATGTGATACATGATACAAAGTCACTTATACAATCAGAGCCACATAAAGGGGCACACAGTATGATGCACGAACATGGGTCCCTTGAAATCCTTGAAAGTTTGTGTATTTGAGGGGGATCAGGGCCTTGAACGAAAATAAAATTAGATGGGTCATTGAAAGTGTTGCATATATTGTGTAAGAATAAAAATTCCTACGTTCCACTAGTTCTCTCTGCTCTAACAGTAATTAACCTTGATCTGTTTCCCAAACATTTGAGTTAATTTGGGCCTGGAAATCCTTGAAAAGTCCTTGAATTTGATGTTTAAACCAAGGCAGCCTTCCAAAAGGACAATTTATGAACGGTGACATTAACTCAGCAAAAAAAACACCATGTTTAGTCACTATGACAACCAGCAAGTTTGCGATATTATGTCACTAATGTTAGCTGTGCTAGAACTGCTTATTTTAAAGGATTTCCCCAAACTAGAAGCCCATGAACTGCTCTGTTTCACTTCTTCTTGGAAGTTCAGCCTCCAAAGCTCGAAATGTCTTTGTGTGTAGGGTTGTAAACTGTATCTATATATTACACTACCACATCTAGACCACACCACTTATAGGGCCACACGCCTTGTATTTTATGAACTAAACAGATAGCCACCACAACGATTACCAGTGCAGAGAGAGCAGAACAGATGGTGTGGTGAAAATTCTCACAAAACAATCTAAAACCGTGTACAAATGGCAGCGGCTCTTTGTACTATACGAGATTGACTTCACCCTCCACACCACAGCACATCTCCCACTGTTTACATTTTGCATGCAGGAGATTTATTTAACTGGCAAAGACGGAGGTTACAGGCCACCATTTTAAAATTGACATCAAATGTTAAGGCCTCTCTACAGTTCTGAATCCCATATGGTTAGAGGTTTAGGGTCAGCCCTGATAGAGCGTGAGCTGATTACTGCACTCTTGGTCTCTGTTGGTAGTGTTTTTAGTTTCCTATACGAAGGTTTATGGAGGACCGGCGAGTCATGGCTCTGCAAAAACACAGAGGGATGGCTGACAGCTCCGTTTGGGTGGGGTGGTGTTCAGCTCTCAGACATCTGGTTGTGGTTTGTTTATGTATGTTGCCAGTGGTCTCCTCCACCAGGGAAGAACCAGAACCTGAAAACGTGCACATGTTTATGTGAGTGATAGGAGGTGAAACGAGTGTGTGATGTGGGTGTGTGTGTGTGTGTGTGTGTGTGTGTGTGTGTGTGTGTGTACGTCATATACTTATCCGTACCAACTTTTTTCAGACGAGAAACCTTGAAGGCAGTGCTGTAAAGTTCATGTGTTGCTGTACTCCCTTCTCCTTGCGTGAAAGCATTCAGTCGGCTTTTCATCTGTTGATCAGGAGGCTTAATGGATGAGAACACTGAGAAAAAGCATCCACGCTCCCAGTGGACTGTGGGCCCTGACGCTTCACTTCAGTTTACGTTATGTAGAGTGTCACTAAGCTCCATGCTGACAGTTTAGCATACACTATGTGAAGTGGCTTCATAGCTGTGGACAGCCCTGCTGCTGTGTCTCTCCATTCGCATGCATGGATTTAAATGGAGTGTGTTTTCAGTCAGTTTTGTTAATCCATTAAAAGTTCCACCAGTACAGTCAAATAAACGATTGTACTTTATTAAATCATGTTTTTTCTACTATTGAACTGTTTAATAGTGATGTAGCATTGCACTGCAGTGTAATGCTACATCACTGCTGGGTGTGGTCACAGTGCAACAGACCACAGTTTTGGCCACACCTACAGTTAAAATTATACCGCTCAAGATTTTCATGATGTCAAACCCAATTATCCACACTATTAATGGTTTTGCACTAATAGCCATATGATGTATTTACATTCTGTAATTGACTCTCTGTATGGTAGCTGTTATTGTTGCTGGCAGGGTCCGCCTTTTGGCACAGGGTTTATTTTAATATTTTAATGTCATATTTCACAGTGATTCCTCACCAACCACACAGAAGCAATTGTGTTTCAGCGGCAGTTTTAATACCTCCAAGTAGTGCTACAGGAGTGTTTTCTGATAGCACTGACCTGAGGTCATTACTGTATGTGGTGACAGGAAAGGAATATGCATCACTTCTTATTTCTGTGGGTGGAGGACTACGCCACTGTTTGAACTGGCTGGTGTTCACATCTTTGCGCTCTGCTTCATTCGCTTTATCAAACAATTATTTGCCACACACTTATTTGCTGCCATTTTTGCATGAAAACCTCACGCATGGAAGGACAGTGTGGGAAAACTAGCTTGACTTCAATTTTGTAAACATAATTTTAAAAATCTTCCATATAAAATATTTAAAATGCAACAATATAGACTAGAAAGGATTATTTCATCTGTGGCATTGAAGGAGAAGGTAGTTGGTGAATAATTACAGACTAATCACTGGTCAGGAGGTACATCATTTGAGGCTTTGTTAAGTTAATGACAGTTCTTAAACATGTAGTACTGTGGATATCATTTAATAAAGTCATTCCCAGGCGGTTATTGCAAATATTTAACTATTACAACAATTCTAAGTTTACCTTTTTAATTTGGTAGCACCCCACAGTCAGTGAACACAGTCTGATCATGCAATGCCATGTCTCGAAACTGACCAACGGTATGCTCTTTTCCTTTAAGAGCTGGAGGGAAACATGGGTCATATGGATCAAACATATGGGAAGATGAAGAGATGAAAGTGGAAAAGAGATGAAAAGTGGTTGGAAGGGAGGGGAGATAAGTTGGGACTCATCACTTGATCTTCGTAACTCTATTACAGAGTGTGTGCGCTCCTGTCTGTTTGGTGTTAGATGACCGATGGCCTCCTGAGTACGGAGTGAATGTAAGACCAGGGAATTGAATGAGGAATCTCCACCAAGACACTGTTAACCATTGCCAGACTGATTCTTTGCTCTCTGTGGCCCTCCGTTAGCATTCTTTTGGAATCTAATGTTTCCCATATGTCGGAGAGATGAGGGTATGGCAACAATGACATTATGGAGCTACATGGAAGAAATGGTGGAGACTGTAAAAGGAGAAAAGAGAGGAATAAAAGCAAAAATCTCCAGGGACACGCTCGAAAAGACAATACCGTCAAATCAAATCACATTTATCTTTTACTGTGGTTTCTACCAAGTCATCTGTCACGTAAGACTGAAGAGCAGATTAAGCCTTATTCTCGTTTAAATGTGAGGTTTTCACTCCTTTTGATCGAGGCTTCTCCGCAAAAATGTTCTACTTGTTTACATGGAATTCGTCATCCTTTCATTCTCCTAAACCTTCACCATGTTTTCTCTGTTTGTCCTTTTCTTCTTTCCCACATGTAAAGCACATATTACGTTTTCCTGCAGACATGAAAGGATGGTTGTTGGAAATGTTGTTACAGTTTTGTTCATACATGCAGGATATGTATACTCCATATCCTCCTCTTATCCTTTCATTAAATCACGAGTCTAGTGTGCCGGCTTCTGTAAACATCCACTTCCTTGAGAGCCTCATACCTTTGGACTCTGATTCCCTGGATACCTCTCTCTCTTTCACCCATCATAACCATCCCTCACTCCTCCCTCTTCCTCCATTTATCTCTATCCCTTTTTTCTCTCTCTCTCTCTCGCTCAGGCCCAGATTCAACTCGATTGTGGAGAAGACAACATCTGTGTCCCTGACCTCAAGCTGGCTGTTTATGGGTGAGAGGAAATCACCTTTCTGTTACTTTACTCGATTCAACAAACAGAACTTAAACCCTCCAGTCATGCAATGCCAGTGTGCCACAGCTTTCTCCGTCTGTGACTCATAAAACACAACAGAGATTCAACCGAAAAAACATTTGCCACGTGAAACACCTGGTATGTCTTTTTCCATGCTGAACTTGAAGAGATGCATTTTATGTTTCTGGTTAGAATGAACACAGCAAGGACTATGTTAGCGTAATTAGCATAAGCAGTAGTTGCAGCTTTGGCTGAACAGACAACAGACAAGTTTCTGTCCATCCAATGAACTTAAAGATTCACTCTTTTGGCTCTGTTTTGGTCTCAACCAACCACTGAGGGAAATATCTTTAGCTGCTGCCTGCACTTTCATTTGCTAACCTTACCTTATTTATATGCTGCAGCTGAAAATATGATTGGTGAGAGAGAGTAACAAGAGTACACCCAAAACAGTAAAGTTGAAGGCAGTAAAACCAAAACAATGAGCTGAAAGATGCTAAAAGGCTTCACAGAGCTGACACCAGGGGGTAATCACTACAAGCAACCATGGTTCATATAAAAAATATATTGATTAACTGTCTTATTGGTAAGTGCAGAACATGGCTACAGTAAAAGCTTGGAACCAGACAACATAGGATAAATATAATAATAATATAATCTCATACACAAAGAACAAAAAATGACTGTATAATGACGTAGAAGTCATTCATTATCTTGTTAGATGATTGTTTTGGCATTTTTTGCATTTATTTAACAGACTATAAAGGGACAGGAAACACTCAGAGAGAGAAGGGTATGATATGCCACAACAAAGATCATTGCGGTCATATGATATGTGCCTGAAGGCTACCAGGTCACCCCAGTTAACCATAATTTTAAAGTATAATGAGTAAATTACATTGCACAACATGCACAATTAGAAATGAGAAAGAAATGACAACACAATTCTTCACATTGTGGTGTTTCCACCTCAGAGTCCATTATTTTCTGTACTTACCAAAAAGATAAAAGAACAAATGTTGTTTGTATGGAGTCAGTAAAAAGGGCATAGTTTGGGTTTTTTTGAAGTGGGGCTGTATGAGGATCCCGTATATAGTCAGTGTTACCTATGTGAGGGAACTTTCTGTTCAAGCATGCCACATACAGGGGTTACACATGTCCTGGGGTCGCTGTAGGGATTTTAGAAGTCTTGTGAACGACGCTGACTCCTTCTTGAGATAGAGTTCAGATTTTTGTTTGTGTTAAAGAAAGCAGGTACCGTTCCCATCATTACTATGGTAACCAAGGTCAGAGGACAGGGCTGTCTCAGTGCCATGACACAACAGATAGGTACATAACGTAGACGTTGCTACACTTTTACACAAATTTCTCCACAACAACCTACAGCATGCTCCCAGTTTGGGGATGATACGTAACTTGTATGGCTGAGACAAGGTAAAGCTGTGGGAATCAACTGGGTAAGCTTAAACAAATGTTGATTTTTTGAGGTCTGCCTTTTTTATGTGGCTAGAACATATTTTTTCTGCTGATCCTGTCCACGGCAGTGCTTTGCTTTTACTTCCATACCAAGACTTTTGTCTGCTTTTCCAAACTGGTAGCACACTGACCACTGTCTACTGTAGCTAACACACTGACTATGCATAAGTACGTCATACAAATCCACTTCAAAAAAAAAAAAAATCCCTTTAGAGGTCCCCTGACTAGAAGAGCTATGGAGCAATGTTTTCATTAGTGGGTCCCTGTTTTGATGTATGCACACATCAAGACGTACATGCATGTGCATTATTAGCACATGAGCAATGCAATAAACATGTCTGTGGACAGTTTCATGCTATTCCACTGATCATTATGGCTTGCACAATAAATAACTGCAGGCACAAAGGTCAGCATTCCAAATCTTTTTACTGAATTAAATGCATTCAAACATATTTTTCATGCTCAAAGCGTGCCACCTTAAAACTGAACAGAGAACCTTTAAACTCAGGGTCAGTTTCTCTAGTGCGTTAACTACTGATAATGTTTGATATGTAAATATTGTTTCTATGATTATCTGGAGAGTTTACTTTATCTGCAGTGAGTTTAGTGAGAGATAATCAAAGAGAGGAAGTTGATGAATGATATGAAAAGGAATAAACATGATTCTATGAGTCAGATCATCACCACACAAATGCTAAGATGCTGTTAACAGCTCTGAACATGCACACACTGGAGTACAGATATGCAGCACAGTTCCATGACTCTTGGCACGCTCACTTATTATTATTGTTATTAATGAATCATCTTGTTGATCTTGTTTGTGAACAAATGTCAGCCAAATATTTGGCAGTAAGTCCATTCACAAAGCGAACTCATGAGCTTGTCCTCCCGGTCAGCTCTGCTATGAGGAGTGTTTTGCATTACATGGCCATGTGATTTCTCTTAGCTGCAGAAATACAATCAGTGCGAGAAAAGTCTCCCATGAAAACTCAGAGATCTGCATTTGTAGGACCAAACACCAATGATTCAGCACTTTCACTAAACAAAACTTCCCTTCGATAACATACTATAAGAAACAGCACTTTCCTCCTGCTAGCACAGAATTTGCAAACAGTGGGATGTTAAACATTCACAACCTAGGTCTGTCACTGGTGTTTTTGAGCTGTATCCTCTGGCTTCAATTATTCTTTCATGAGCTTCATGATCCACTGTTATATTTTCCCAACAAATGAAACTCAGTTGCAGTTAACGTCTCAACCATACTCTGCAGAGTTCTGTCCGTTCTCAGCATCTGCTCATTGTTGGTGTTAGGCTATCAGTGTTGCTTCCTCTGCATTCGCAAAACTTTCCCGGGCCTAATTAAATTCATCTGGTGGTTGTCTTACCTAGCGAAGGGGTCACTGCGTCCAGACCCTCTGAAGACGAGGGGGGGAGGGGAGGAGGGAAACAGGGAATGAAAGAAAAACCCTGATTGTGACCGTCAACCAGTCTCCTTTCTCCTCTTTCTGTTCAATAGAAACATGAATTTACTACCACAAAGTGTAGCTCTCTAGCGGGGGGGAGGGCTGGAGTTGGAGGGTGTCGAGAGGATTTATCACTACACCACTGAATGCGTGTTTGCACACAGGGGCGTCACTGTGAACACGCGGAATAAGGTGGGGGTCGGTTTCCTGAGACAAATCACAGTGATCAGATTTGGGTCATTTCCCAGGTCGACCACAGACAGACACGCAGGAGAAAATGGCCTTTGGGGACTGTCTGAAACAGAGATGCATTGTTTGGAAAAACTCCACGTCCCTGCTTTTCATTACTTTTTTTTTTTTTTTTTTTTTTTACAATTGCTTCGTGGGCATTTTGGTCATGCCCCGCACCGAGTCACTTGAAGTGAACGCAGAGGCAGAGGTAGCACAAAGTGAACCGTGCCAGAGAATGGAGGCTGAAAATGGAAGCCGCTGTGTTCAGTCATTCTGATTCTGACTGTTGTAGATAAACAGGCTTTGAAATAACGACTGTGTAATAGATACTCATGGGAAATACCATTTAAAAAACAAACAAAAAAAAAAAACCACAAAACCAGATTAAAGCCTGCGGCCATGGTTGTGGCACAGCGTCGCTTTGAGCTAAATGCTATCATTAGCATGCTAACAATGCTGGAAGCAGGTATATTTATCATGTGCACCACCTTATGCTAACATGTTAGCATACTAATATTTGCTAATGAGCAATAAGGCCAAAGTAAAGCTGAGCATGATGGGACACTTTTTCACCTGATCATGAAGATGGAAAGATTATTTTAGTGATTCTATTTTTTATATTGATTTCCTCATCTCCGTGTTTCATCTGTGTTCAAATTGAAGACCCATTTGTGTAGGATTTGACTTTGAGACTTAGATACAAAGCGCAAGCTTAAATTTATGATTCCTCAGTTGTTGATGCAATGAAGGAGGTTATGATCTTGACTATTAAATATGTTTCTGATGTTCTGTTTTCAAGTTACTGCTCAATGAAGATATGTGAAGAAAGTTGAAGAGCAATTTTTCAAAGCAGATAATGGGTCTTATGAGTGTGGTGTTGATGAATTTCTTCTAGCATTAACAATTTATTTTCTGAGATTTCTGATTTTAAAACCTTTCCACTTGCCGTGTTTGGAACAAACCATCTACTGGAGTTTCCAGGCATGTCTGAACCTCTTCCTGTTTGAGTAGCTTTAAAGCTGCACTAATCAATACTTTTATGTCACTATGAGTCATCCTTTTCATGTGCATCATGAAACGGGTGACTCACATAAAATTAACGCAGTGACCCCCTCAACATAAAACTAACACTTGACTATGTGGTTTTTCTCAGCTTTAAGTAGCATTTTATCGTCTTTCAGCTCATTGTTTTGTTTTTAGGTCTCGATTTTTAAACCAGTTTATTTTCCTTTTTTTTTTTTTTTGTTTTTTATGATATTAAATGATGAACATTTCATACTCCTTCATGGGTTCAGTCAGAATCTTTAAGCTACAATCAGAATTCCGAAACTCAGACACTTAGTCTGTATTAGGGCTCATATAATGGCTGTTAACAACCACTGCAGCGTGGATCAGTTAAGTATAGTGATGATGTTGTGGTTCTCCTCTCTCAGTGACAGACAGGAGGTGTACCTGGGCGATGAAAACACTTTAAGCCTCACCTTCAGTGCCAGGAATGAGGGAGAGGGAGGGGCGTATGAGGCTGAGCTCTATGTGGTGTTACCCCCCGAGGCCGACTACAGTGGGATAGCACGCAACAATGTGGTGAGACAAACTGTCACTGTCACTATATCTTTAAAACTATGTGTAGGAATTATTATTATCATTATTGTTCTATTGTTCTTGTGTACATCTGCACCAAAATCTGAGCAGAATAAAAACACAGCATAAAAAATCTACCAAATAAAAACAACAGGAATCATCCTGTGGCAGAAAACACATCATAAACATTCTCATAAAAAAACTGTTCTAAAACTTATTTAGATGACTGATAAAAAAACAAAAAAAACAAAAAAAAAAACATTTTAGGTCTTTAGCAGTAGTAATCAGACCATCAAAGTTAAAGGGTTGACGGTGTTTGATGTTTTTGTTGTGTCCTCTGCAGAGTTTGACTCAGCTGACGTGCAGCTATGAAGCAGAAAACCAGACCCGCTATCTCGTGTGTGATCTGGGAAACCCCATGAAGTCTGGTACCAGTGTAAGAGCCAACAGCGCCCACATGTTGTCTTTGGCCTTTTTTTGTGTCTGAGTGCAATTTAGTCCAGTCAGATTGTTTTTGAATGACATACAAAACATACAAAACCAATCAAACTCACACATAGAAAGAGTGCCTGCTGGATCCGAAGAACATTGGATATATCTAAAAGCCGAAGAAGACTTCAGACTGTGTTTATGGCTACTGTATCTACTACATGTGCACATCAGGGAAAAGAGTTCTTTCTGTCGTTTGATTGAGTGCATAGTAAAAAAAGAACAAAAAAACAAATGTAAATCAAAGGCAAGAGATCTTTGTCATTTTTATGTGATCGTTTGTCTTGTCCCCTGGATGAATTGTGTACTTTTTCCTGGGTCATTTCCTAGCTATGGGCCGGCCTTCGGTTCACTGTGCCCAGACTGAAGGACACTCACAGTACCATAGAGTTTGAGCTCCAAATACGAAGGTAAGTCACTTATAGGATAGTCCAGTGCTGTACAGTGAGGGGGTGTCAGGTGTCACATCAAGAAATGTCAGGCACATTTTATTATTTATTATTTTCTACATTTCACATAACTATGCAAGTGTTAAATGACATCTTGGATTGAATAAATGTTTCTGTCTTTCCGTTTTAGTAAAAATGCAAATAACTCAGTGAGTGAGGTGGTGCTGTTTGAGCTGGAGGTGGCTGCGATGGCTGATGTCATTCTGCAGGGGTGAGGCTTCTCCACTACATCATGACATTAGCATTATATAATTATCACTCTTATTACAGTGGCTGCTGACAAGATAACCACCAAACTCTGTGTTTTTCTGTTGCAGCGTTTCTCGTCCAGACAAAGTCATATTTCCTCCTCCCAACTGGAGTGTTAGTCAGAGTCTGAGGGAAGAGCAGGACATCGGCCCCGAGCTTCAGCAGGTCTATGAGGTACAAACCCTCCACACATGCTTTATGCATTTTATTTTCAATTCTCTCTGCTCTCCCATATCTGTTTTCAGTGATGTTTTAAATTGTTTTAATTGTTGTCCAGTGGTTAGTATGGGGCTGTATGAAAAACATTGAATAAATTCTGTAAAATATAAAATTCAACCAATAATTAATGAAAATATTAAAGACATTATTAAAACTCAACTCATTATTATGAAAAGTGATTTCTTCCTTTTTTATTATGACAATAACATTTACATTAAACTTTTAAAGGTCCAGTAAAAGTTTGTAGAATTTAATTGTTGCTGATTGCAACCCCTTCGCTTTGCCCTCTCCTTCTTAGCCTAAACTGCAAAACAAAAGAGCCAGAGCCAGTGTTTAGTTTGTCCATTCTGGGCTACTGTAGAAACATGGCAGTTCAATATGGCGGACACTCTGGAAGAGGACCTACAGCTTCTGTAAACTTGAAAGGCTCTTTTGATGGTAACAAAAACATAACAGTTCTTATTTTCAGGTGATTATACACTAAAGAAAACATAGTTAGGTATGTTACATTTCATTTTTGCTTTCTGTACATAAAGACTACTTGAACCAGACAAAGTGGACCTTTCATATATTTTACAGAATTTAATATGAAGTGGCTTTTGAGATTGAAATTGGTGGAAGGATGTTTTTTTTTCTAAATTAAAGTATTAAAATAGTAATTAAAAAAAAACTCATCCAATTTGAGTTTCAGTCCCCCCGTCCGCTGCGCAGTCATTTATTTCTGTACAGTCTCTAAACCAAACACAGATCCTTTATATTGTAAGGAAATTGATTTATCTTCATCTAAAACAAAGAAACTCTCTGTCCCAGTTGGTGAATGATGGTCCCAGTGTGGTCAGCCAGTCCACATTAGAGGTGAAGTGTCCCCTGAGAGCTCACAGCTACGAGCTGCTCTACCCTGTGGAGCTGATCACGGAGGGGCCGCTGAGCTGCTCCCCCAAACACACCTTCAATGCACTGAAACTCAAGGTGAGGGCACACACTCAAACACAGACACACACAGCTTGGTTGGCATGGAGAGGCCATTAGCCACGGTCTATTCTTGGCCTTGAACATTTGATTGTGTTTGTTAATGACTCTGTCAATGTCTTTACGTATGCAGCTCCAGCCTCCAGCAGCAGAGAGTCCTACATCACTGAAATCCGGCACTGAGCATCACATCCGGAGGAGGGAGCTGCACAGGGACCTTCTGGCTGAACAAGGAAACCTGGTAAGACAACATTAAATAACAGGAAATCCAGAGAGTTTTCTGACAAGCAGTTTTAAAACTGGTCCTTGTGTATCCACAGACACTGTCCATGTACAGGTACACACACACCTGTACAGGAGTGTTATAGTACTCGAGGTCAGTCTCAAAACAAGTCTCAAGATCATGTGACCAAGGTCTCTGTCTGGTCTCTGAATTTGTGCTTGGCCTTGTCTTGGTCTCAGGATGTTTTTTTTTTTTCAATTTGTTCACCATAGTTTCACAATGAACTGAACAGAATAACTGAAAATATTGAAGAAAGTGGCTGAGAAACATTTTAAAAAGTTGTTCTACAGTCTGTAGTAGTAGAGCAAACACCTGTGTGACACAGAAAACTAAAGAGAGGACAGGAGAGTTCAGGTCGAGGTTTAACCACAAGACCACCAGCTAACAGCTGCAAAGTTCCTCCAACAAATCAACCTCAGTATTTTATAAAGCAGGTCATTACAAAAAAATAAATGAATATGAACTAGTTCAATTTTAGGACTGTGAATTTATTTTTTTATTTTTTATTTTAATGTAATTTTGAAAAGCAAGGTGATCATTAAAGTAGTTTGTGAGTAAACACTAAAATAAGGTGGAGGATTGAGTGGAATCAAAATGGTAAAATAAGAAATGGTAGAAATAATAATACACACCTCTCGTCACACTGCGAGAAACACTTCATGTTGTTAAACTCCATTGCTCCTAATAACCAGGTGTAGTCTGCTCTGGTTTAGGCTGAGAGTTGCACATGTTGAAATTAAATTAAACTAATAACTTGACTCATTTCTAAATTTAAATTTTCTTAATGTTAGGTAGGCTATATACTCTCTGGTCTTGGTCTTGACTTGGTCTTGGTTTAGGTGGTCTTGACTACAACACTGCTATACAGTTAAATTCAGCACTTTATGAATTCTTACTTCTGAAAAAAAGATTTAATAAATAAATAAATAAATAATAAAATATTCCATGCATTATACGCCTACAACACCCACAATGCAGCTCAATTGCTGAGAGTTCAGTCAGAGATTCAGGTGTCTTATGCTAGTAGTGGGTAATGTAGCCTCGAGCTGCTGGCCTTGAGCAGAGCTGAACTTCAGGCAGACTAACACTGACTCAGGTGACCCACTCACTTCCTCTGGAGACACAACAGGCTTTATGCAACTGCCTAACCACCTCCTGAACTACATGCATAAACACATACGCACAACTGAAATAAGAGTGGACAGACATCAATTTCTAATTTGTGTATCCATAAATGATTGTGTTTAGCCTAGCTTAGCTCAAACACTGCCAGTTTGGCAAAACGGTGAGCCTACAGTAGCTCTGTCAAGGCAAAAATGTCATGTGCTTTCCAGCTATCCACAAACTGCAGTCCATTTTGATGGACTTTTACCTTTTCTTTTTTAACTTCTCCAGAACATTTGTTCCTCATCAGGAGAGAACAGTTGACTCCATGTGTCCCATAAAGACCCCAGGAGATGTTTGTTTTTCTCCTTCTCTTTCCTGCTTGACTCAGCATGTGGAGGGAATCATGGTGACTCGAGTGTGTAGAGCTGTTCACTTCACAACACACCACAACAGAGGCTCTTAAATAAAGTGAATGGCTCTTGTGTTGGATCTTCAGTCCCACCGGGTTTCTTATGGGAGTGTGTTTTCATGAGTGTGTGGCTCTTTACTCAAGTGTGTCTTTTTTCAGTCCACTAAGTGGGCTATTGCACACTCATATTAATCCATTTGAACTGAATGTAGTCCAATCAGATTGTAGGAGGAGGTTGCTCCGGCCTCTGAATTTGGAAAAGATTTAAATTATAATGAGATTATTTCTTTCAACAGAGGAAATAGATCTACAGTAATGAGCTCTGGTCAACATCTCTTGCTGCTTGCTCTAATTGCTTGTGAGATGAAGTAAATTAAGTTTGTGATTTACAGGGTTGCTTTTGTGTGGCTTGTGTCACTGACTCATGTTTGCCAGCTAATCTCTCGTGGTATTTAAATGAACCATTTGTAAATTGGAGAATAGAACCTCATGTTGAAGATATTTTCTGCTCTGCTGTTTTGAAAGTTGAATGTATCAAAATTATTACTGAAACCTAGAAAGGAAGTGATCTTTGACAGCCTCCTGTGACAGTGATATCATTTAGCTTTTCAGATCTTTAAATTGATGCCCACATCTCTGATTTACTTTTGGAAAAATGAATGAAAAGAAACGTGGTAGTGATATCCATCATGACTGAAGAAACACCACCTAGAGAAGCTCAAACACCATTAACAGAGAGTCCTATGAATAGATGCGTGCCACACTGACTGGTGATTTCTGGAGGGTGTGGTGCATAAAACACAATGAGAGTTAAGTACTACCAAAGATAACCACAGCTCATGCAAATGTATATTTTTTTCTTTATTTTGTTTATTTTAGCTGTGAGTGATCACTTCTTGGTCTTTTAGTGAAAGTTAAACCAATTCTGGCTAAAGCAACTGGAAATACAGACTTGCAATAGATAAGTCGTTTATGGTGCTGTGTGCATACAGTATGTTGCAGTATGTTGGCATGAAAATCCTAATGGAGGAAAATATGTATTACAGTCTAAACGAAGAGTGGGAAGATTTTTTTTAGGCCAATACTCATCTCAATATTTGGAGTTTTACAAATATGCTAACAATATATCAGCTGATAGTCCATTCTTTGAAACACAGGCAACATAACTTAAAAAACAATCTTAATACGGATTAGATTCATTGAGTTTTATTGGGTGTGACAGTGTGACACTCTTTAGTGCTGAGGTGTAGTAGTGTGTATATGCAGGTATAGAGTGTGTACTCCCCTCTCAGCAGGGTCTGCACATCTTACAGATTAATCTTACAGAGGTTTGTGAATAGTAATCTGCGGAACCATGTCAATTAGCGCTTACTGCCAAATACTTTAGTCTTAAAGGCAGTGCCTCCCCACAAGGCAACAGAAAGATCTGAAAACTGGTCAGAGGTTGACCCCTGTGAACAAATGACCTTCCTGCTGTGAGCTCCATAGCTCACACAACTACAAAAACTCGGACACACAAAGACACCTTTGAAGCCAATGAGTATAAACCATAAGATAACGATGACACTGACAACAGTTGCAAGCTGGAGGGAGAAACATTTGCAGAGGGAGGTAATGGTAGCGACACAGCAGGATTGTGTTGATCAGTGTTGAGGAAGTACTCAGATCCCCAAAGCAACACTTCAGTTTACAAGCACAGCATTACAAGTAAAGGACATGCAGTGAAAGTATCTGTAAAATGCACTTCAAGTATCAAAAGTAAAAGCAGACGACTCACAGTTGCGGTAACCCCCCTACCAAGACACCACTACACCACCACTGACACACTATGTCATGGTGATACTATTTACATGACCTCAGACCAACATATACAGAGCTCTAACATCTCCCATCTATCTACTGTCTGCCTACTTACTATCTACTTTTAAAAAATGATTTTTTTTAACATAAAGATACAGGCATTGAATTGTCTACTATTCTTTGAAGTGTATGTCAGTAAGTCTCCTTCCTGCCAGTTTAGTCATTAATGAAAAGAAATAGTGCTGAATGTTACATTAGCGCTGATTGACTGTGTTCTGTCCATATGTAGACGTGCTCGACAGTGGAGTGCTGGCAGCTGCGGTGTAATGTTGGGCTGCTGGAGAGAGGAGCCAGCGCTATTGTGACCATACGCTCCAGACTCTGGGCTGAAACGTTCATCGAGGTGAGGCTACAGGACACACTGCTCTGCGCTGTTGTTCGAATCCGTTTGTGCAGGTAACTTAAATCAAGAGGAAAACAAGGACCAGATGAGAGGCCCAACATAAAGTCAGACAATCTGTGTTCTCATACTGCCCTCTGTTGGGCAGGTCATTAAACAACAATTACAGATTTGTATTTTTGCAATTATAATACAGGAAATGAATGTAATTTTAGCTTGTAATAACAGACAATGCAATACAGCATGTCTAAGTGTTTGTTAAACCTAACAAGACCAAAACAAAATGGTTTCACAGAGACTTCATTTTTCATTGACTGGCCTTTTCTGGAGCCTTTTCACAACTATCAACTATTTTTGCACATTTTTTTTCCAGCTGTGGGCAGCTACACAACTTTCTCTGTGCACATGGTTCCCACGGGTCCTTGAAATACTTTTTTTTTTTTTTTTTAAATAGCCACACTTGGACACTGAAAATGCTTAAATCTATATATCGTGTGCAGAAATTGAATACAAATTGAAGTTTGTTTGATTTGTTTTTACTTAACATTAGTAAAGATGCTGTGTCAGTCTTGGTCCTGGAAAGGCCTTAAAAGTGCTTGAATTCAGTGTTTAAGAAGTTGTAGAAACCCTGTGTGCACTACATTGTGAAGCAACAATCAACCCATCGTCAAATCACACTTAAATCACAATTTTCATCAATACAAACATATGTTGACACGTTCAACCCGCTGCATACTCAGAACCTGGGTAGAATTAGTATGGAATAAAACTGATAAATGCTAATCCTTGTGTTGGGGTAGACATCAGTCTGAATTTGTTCAGAAACATTATTAGTAGCAGTATCAATAGCAGTAGTAGCATTCTGGGCTTTATTACAGTATATTACATTACATTATATTTTTTTATGGAATCAATAAGTTTCTGTAATTTTGAGGGATTGTTTGGCTTGATTGTAGAGTATTAGTATTAGTAGTAGTAGTAGTAGTAGTTGTAGAAGTAGTACCACAGATGGTTCATTGATTCATTGATTGATTCATTTAACTGTCTTGTGCTCGTCCACAGAGGGCCTATAAGCAGTATGTACTGGAGTGCTCTGTCCAGTACAAGGTGGACAGGATGCCTTACTTAATTCCTCCCAAATTCAAGCCAACTGGATCCAAAAAGGTAACTCAAGCAGATTTCTATTGGATTTTTATAGTGCAATGAGCTTGTAAACTTCAGATTAATAACATTTGAGTGCTAGTGAAAAGTGGAACAAGTCGACAGAGGCTCATCTGAATGCTGTGGTTTCCTGTTGTTCAGGTGGTGATGGGTGTCATGTGGAACAAGCCGGACAGTCTGTTCTATGTTCCAGTGTGGATCATCATCCTGGCCGTTTTAGCTGGGTTGCTTTTACTCTCCCTGCTCATATATCTACTATACAAGGTAAGGCACTGTACCATTACCACAGAAATGAACAGTTTCTGACTGGCTGCCATGTGCTAAAGATAAATATGAGGATGACTAAGGAGCAGTTTTAAACTGGGAACCAAATGATATAATTGATATTCCTCTGTGTGTCTCATTAAACATTCTCTCCACTTCCATACACATGTTCAGTAAAACAGTTTGGACAGGCTTGGAGGGATTACTGAGCAGGCCTACCTGGCACACCACAAATAAACACAAGACTAATACAAAGACACTCAAGACTAATACAAAGGGGACACAAAATGACTACAAAGAGACCCAACACAACTTCAAAGAAACAGAAAACTACCACGGAAAAACACAAATAACTACAAAGGGATGCAAAACGACTACAAAAAAAGCACAAAACAACTACAAATAGATGAAATATAAATACATAAAGAAATGCAACACAACTACAAAGTGATGCAAAACCACTAAAAAGAGATGCAAAACGAGGTTAAAAAATTACTACACAATGTGAATACAAAGAGGCAACAACAAAGGGAGGCAATACAAATATAAAGAGATGCAAAAAAAAAAAAAAAAAATACAGAGACAAAACAGCTACAAAGAGACAAAATGACTATAAAGAGGTGCAGTATGCATACAAGAAGACAGTATGACTAAGCATAATGATTAAAAAGAGAATGACCATGAAGGGATGCAGATGCAAAATGTCCACACAGGCACACAAAATTACTACAGATGATGTTGTCATTTGTAGGCATTTTGTCTCTTTGTTTCAGTCTGGATGTCTTGCTTCTATGTATGAGCAGTGGGGAAGACTTCTGTAAACAGGAAACTTCCATGAGAGAGATAGGGAACATTCATCTCTCCAGAAATCCCCCTTTACAGCGTAGACTGTGTCAGACTGATCTGTATGTGATGTTCCTCTCTCCCTCTTTCTCTCCAGATGGGCTTCTTTAAAAGGTCAGATCCATATGGTACGACCATGGAGAAGGCCCAGCTCAAACCACAGGCGTCCTCTGAAGCTTAGATCTGAGAAGGAGTCTCAACTGCAGCTGTTCCAAAGAACTGGAATTATTGTCACATTCCCAAATAAATAAGGATACTTGCTAATGATAAGCAGGCAACCCATGTATGAAGGGACAGTTATGGGTGCTGTATCACTGGAATACACAATATCTGGTGCTGCACTAAAATGCCAAAGCAGGAAAGACTACAGGGGTCATGCAGTTGAATGTGCACTGCTGTTTTGGACATGAATTTGTACAATCAGAGCAAGATTTATGCGGCCTCTGCAGAGAGAGCAGCAACATGGATTTGCTCCTTAGAAGCTCATCCCTGTGGAAAATGTCTTGTTGGAAAATACTCTTCATACGCAATGTGTTGACCAGGAAATGATTTGAAGTTCACAGACCAGATCGATACAGGGAAAAAAAATGCACCTCCAACAAAAGGCACTAAAGCAACAGTATTTTTCATTCCTAAAGTGTGTGTTTTAAGCCATCATTGCAATCCTAGTGCTTGATTTTTCTTGAAATTCCTGCTTTTGTATGATTTATACACCACTTTTTATTTATGGCACAATGTTTTTTTCCCCTATTGGTTGTTGAATGTTGTACTGTACTGTCTGTAGGACAATCCTGATGAAACTGCAATGTTTAACTTGAATTATTCCTCTCCCATATTGGGAGGTATTTTGTGTATGTTGTAATGTATGTGATGTAGTCATTGTGTTGTGACCCATTGGTGTTGTTGCCCAGAATAAAGCCTAATTTTGTATACCCACCCAAAACGTTATTGATGTGTGAGTTGTAAGTAGATGAAGTTATAAGTAAACTGCTAGTTTTTTTTTTTTTTTACTATTTGACATCAGTATAATAATGTATCAGTTATTGTACCATGCAATGGACATCCCAAACGTCTTTCAGGTGTTAAGATGACAGATAGCATCTGTTCATTTAATCTTTATTCACCTCAGCCTGATGTGTTTGTGGTCCATTAGCCCCCTCTGCAGGTGGTACACCTTACTCCAACTATACAGATTCTGTCTTCTGCTGTCTTAAAGCGCCGTCACAAATATCAGGAGTTTAAGGTGACAGCCAACATCAGTCCCAGCAAAGGGAATATGATCCAGTTTCTATAATGTTACATATTATATTCATGGTTAATGGTGCATTCAGTGCAAGTAAAGTGCATTTATTTTTACTATAGTAAATACACAGTGCCCGATGTGTATGTGTGCCTTTAAAGTCTACTGAAGCTGCAGAGCTTGATTAATAAATCAAAACAGACACCAAAGTTCAACCTAACCTCTTTCAGTGTCTCATAAATGACTCTCATCTTATACTGCATATGGTTAGCCAGCATTACCTGATCCCTCCTCTTGATGATCCGTCCTGGATGTGGTGTTTTTAACTGATATTTAAATATACTGTGGAACTTTTGATGCTTTCCACAGAATGATATCCTTTAAAGAGACCCACTGCAACATGAGAAGCCATCATGTTCAGAATCTAAAACAGAAACAGGAGGAATAAGAGGAAAAAGGAGATAAACTGGAGGAAAACAACAGAAATAACTTGAAGTTGAACACAAAGACAGGCACAGCTCGGCTCCACACACACAACCAGTGCATGTTTCTGGCTCAAAAGTAACAACTGAACAGTTGGTATGCTGGCTGTCTGTGGATAATTGAAACAGACTGCACAAACAGGCCAGTGGTCACATTTATACCAATGATGCTAGGGGGGTGAAATTCTCTTCACTTTCTGTCTGAGCACACTTAAAAGAGTGTGAAATACCTACACAGTCCACAGACCACAGCAGCTTGTTTGCCTCTATTTCAAGCCTTTATGCTAAACTAAGTTATCCAGTCACTGGCTGTTGCTTTGTATTTAACTAACACAACAGACAGAGTGATATCTGATCATCTGAATATCAGCCAGAAAGCAATTAAGCACATTTCGCAAAATCATTAATATGACCCAGTGATAGTACAATGTGATGTTTTTACAGGATGAATGGGGTGAAGGAAACAGACACCTTGGAGCAGGACGTCACCTGGAGGTGTTGAAAAAGAAGTTGATGGATAAAAACTGCATTAGATTTTTTTTATTTTTTTTTTACTAGATACAGGACAGAATGTACAGATAAACTCCAACATGTTGACCTGTGCAAGATAAATTCTGACCTTTAGAGAAGAGTACTGGATGTTTTCTTCCACCGTTAGTGTTGATGTGTTGGCATTTGTGCTGAGCGTGTGCATGTTTGGTTCTGCTGAGTTCTGCCGGATGGACACTGCAGACCGGGTGTTTTGTGTCTCTTCTCTCTCTCTCCCTCCCTCCCTCCCTCTGTTGCAGCATGTGTGTGTGCTCCCCGTTATAAAAGCTATCACTGTCACGAGGGCGCTATCCTGCAGAGGAGCTCAAGTGTAAGTCAGAGAAAAAGAGACTAACAGGACAGACGACTGCGCTTGTCTTCCACTGGCTGTGAGTAACACATTTGCTGCCTTACGTATTTACACAGAGCAGAGTATATTATCGACAGTTGAGCATGACACTAATGTGCATGTACTGTGTCTTTTATGCCTAACACTTTGTGTCTGCAGGGCAACATGACTCAGCTGTTTGAGTTTGGAGCCTCAGTGAGCTGTGAAATGCAGGACAAAAATACAGCTAACAAAGAGCCAAAAGTGCTATTTGTGCTTTCTAAAATAGTTATTATAGGTTGTGTTGTGACTTATATTATAGGTTGTGTTGTGACTTATTTTAATGTCACAAACCCTGGCATACACACCCACTGAGAGCACAGACACAAACCTATGGAATGTTTTGGAGTTTCCGATATGCTATGAACATGATACAAGAGGTGATAGTGGTTATAACTGTAGTTCCTCCTATACAGCGCTTAAGTAGGATAATTTCAAGTAAATTACATTTTAGTGTCTAACTCAACAGCCCCCAAACAGCGCCTTGAACCACCTGGTTTCTATAGTGACATGCTACCCAGGCTGTTTTCCTGCTGACTGATGTCTGCTGGATGACTGGTTGATCCTCTGTGATACCTCCTATTCAGCATGCAAAGAGGGCTTTGCCCCATTTGTTGTATCAGTGTTTGGTTTTAGTATCTGTAGAGGTGACCCAGCCCGGTTTGGGACTCTCAGTCCACCCATGGGCTGTTTTTATTTTTAATCTCGTCACCCCAGTTGGAGTCAACACTGTGTGTGCCAGTAGCTACATATTAGTGTGGCCAAGACTTTGTTCAAATACAGTCAGTTGAAAGCTGTCGGTTGTTTGTCTTCCCTGTAACACACTGTGTGTGTGTTTGAGACTGAAGACATCACTGCAGCAAAAAGAATTATTGATTTGCTGTATAAGTTGCTGTTTCCTGTTTCTCCTGCATAGGCTGTGTTGTGCTCTGTATAAACTGCAATCATGGCCAGAAACCTGCTGAAGAATCCCAGTGGGGAAGGTAAGGTGTAATTTTCTTCATGGAGGATTTGCAACTGACTCGATCAGGTCGGCATCTGCTCTGAGACAGGTGCCCAACCATCTGCAGCTACTACTCTAAAACTATAACTGCAAATTGGTCAAATTTTCTATCAATGTCCTGAAGCGGGCAAAAGTAGGAATAATAATGTAAGAAAACAAGAAAGAGGGAGACATTTTTTCCCAAAATGTTAAACTATTCTTTAAAAAAAACTACTTAAACATACTTTCTACAGCATGTCATGGTCTTTATCATCAGCCTGATCATGCAGCTCAACAGACTGTTCAAATTATTTTGTGTAGAAAAAAGGGACTTCCTGAGCTTCTTTTGTTGCTGCTGCTTTGTTTACCTGCTCTTGGAACTGAACTCGACTGAGTAAAATCGTAACAGCACACACAAATAAAATACATAATACTGCTACTGACAGCTTGAGACTGTGCATTTCCCTCCTAGAACAGTTGGAATTCTGGGACTTGACGGAGAACGGCGGCAGTCAGTGGAAGGTGGAGGACATGCCGGGAGACTGCGGTTTTGACTTCTGCACCGAGGGAGTAACCAAATACTTTGTAACCTCCTTTGAGTCAGTGTTTATTACTATTTGTGTAGTTATGTGACTGCATTTATCTCCTCAATAACCTGAAGAATTTAGTATAGACCCTGAAGTCCATAAATAACCAACACCCAGGACATCTAACTTATGTAAAAAAAAATATATACTAAAGGAATGTTATATTATTATATTATATATCATTTTAGAACAGGCACAAATAAAAAATGTACAAGATGGGAAGATCTAGGAATATGCTTAATTAATCAGCGGTGAAGAGAAATATGCAATGAAACACATAAAACTACTGCACCCAGTCTCTCCCCTTCTCTCTCAGAGAGAATATGCATCATCACACAGTGTTTAGTGTATTGTTAGACATTCTGGGAAGAAATAATTGAATAAAAAGCCTGTTATTTCATTGTAGAATTGATATTACTTACAAATATAGATTTTATGTAATCACGATGTATGTTTAGTTTTTACTTTGTATGTGTGGCTTTCTGTCATGTCCGTGCATCCGTGAATGAAAAATTCAAACCATGGAGCAAATTACATTTAAGTAATGTACAAGTACCTGAAGACAAAATCCAGTTTGGAGACATTAACTTAGTTATTATGCTGTTGGCATGCACATTATAAAACAGGCACAGGGAGCTTATTCAACCTTGTTTTATCCTCCCAGCTTGTAATTGGGACAGACCTTTATTTGTTACATTGCCCTGGCCACTATTTGAGACCAGAGGTCTTTTGTAAAGGAAATACAGTAGGCTATATGCTATCTCAGTAGGTTCCATTTTAGATTATCTAATTCATATTTAATTTATTTCATTTTTATGTGAGTGTGAGTTGACTGTTTTCATCAGATCCTCCAGGCTTATAACAAACTGTGTGTCCTAGGCTGTGTCTGAAGAGGCAGGTGATCGACTTGTTAGCGGAGGGTTACTCCCCTGAAGAGTTGGACACTGAGCCTGCCATCACAGTGGAAGACTGGTAAGACAGAGGTTCACGGACGTGCACACGCATACCTTCTGTAAAGAACTAGTGTCACTGATGAACGGGTGACTCATCCTGCAGGTACTGCGGGAGGTCGGATTGTGGTTGCACTTACCAAATGACTGTGTCTCTGCTGGATGAGAATCAAGAGGTCATGAAGGAGTTCCAACCCGAGCGAGTGACTCTCGACCCCGACTGTGATGACTGTTCATGGAAACAGGTACACAGAAGAGGAACACACTGTACAGTCAGTGGGTCATCCTGGAGTACAGGGACATGGTCACATTGGTTCACACTCACAACTACCTCCGTGTGTTTGATAGGAAAACATGTCTTACATTAAAGGTTGACTGTTCTGCAGGACAATCATGAGTTGTTCTGCCAGAACCCTTCATTCAGATGACTGAGAGGCTGTGTTGTGCTGTTATGTAACACGGGTTATTTTGGAACATTGATGCTGACCTGACCGTACACATCACAGTGGTTTTCTCTTTGTGTTCAAACTCCAGGTCAGTCATACATTTTCTGAGTACGGCCCCGGACTGCGTTTCATCTCCTTTGAACATGGAGGACAGGACACCAGGTACTGGGACGGTTGGTTTGGAGTCCGGGTCACTGGGAGCTCTGTTACTGTAGAGGTCTGATCGAGAAGAGAAAGAGTGAAAGAAGAACGGAGCTGGCAAGTTAGGAATACTGAAAGGTGGCAGAGGAAGATGGTGAAGGTCTCCGGACTGACAGAGTGAAGTTTCAAAGTTTCAAGAGGACCAGCTTTGCCTTATGCAGTTGCGCCTGTTAAAGAACTAACGACACTATCATGGCAGCACGTCAGCTTTACTAACCTCAAGATATTTAATTTGCTGCTTGCAACAATTAACAGTAACTATTTCCTACTACCTCTGCACTCTGACTTACCCTGGTGTTAAATTACATGATATTTTCGGTAGGTGGAGGCGTTGTAAGCAGTCAAGTGGTTTATGATTTAAACTGGAATTAAAATGATGAAATAAACAGTCATCATCACTACATCATACCCTGTTTTGTTGAGTTAATCTTTTTTTTTTTTAAGTTTAGTCAACTAAATGTGATAATCCATCTCCAAGATGACTGAATTGTTACAGTAGACACAGGATTTGTAGAGCAGACTACTGGTGAGTACATTTACTCAGGTATTGCTTTTAAGTACAATTTCAAAGTATTTTTGATTTACTTGAGTATTATAATTTTCTGTTACTTTATACTTCTACTCCACTAACTCTACATGACATCTGTCACTACTGGTTTGTTTCAAAATAAGATTTTACATACATTTTTCACAAAAAAGCAGTTTCCATTATAGGACCCCTAGTCACATCTTAAAAGTCTGAGTTGTCAACAGTCAGGAAGAAGTACTCAGATCCTTTACTTAAGTATAAGTACATTAATGAACATGTACTCTGCTTCAAGTAAGTACTTACATACAGAGGTATTATTGAAACAATGTGTTTAACATATCAAATGCAAAAGTATGGATTTATTTGTAATGTTCACTCTTGCAGCTGGTTGAAGTGAAGCTCGGAATTATATTACACAAATTGGATTTTGTTTTTCAAACTTTTCTAAAATCTTTGGGGTATTTCTTGTCAAAATCAGCCTGAATGAGTTGAGCCACATTTGAAGAACAGGACCCAGGAGTTACAAAGATAAGATCAGATGACAGTAGATAATGTAGTATGTGGACATCATGCAGAGAATGTCAAATAAAAAAATGCAACATACATTTAAAAAAAAAAACCTCACTTTTATTTTCACTAAATCAAAATTGTATAACTTAGTGGAAGAGGATGACACAACGAACTAAACAAAATAAATATTTTACAGTCCTCAGAAATAACAGAAGTTGTTTAGACTGCAAAACTTGTGAACGTGATAATAAAAGGCAATATCATTCATGTCCAGGCCAGTTGGCGCTGCATACAATGCTATCCACAAAGGGAGCACCCATTAAAGCTGTCTGTTTTGACGCTACATTAAGCATGGTTTATGGATCGCTGGAAAACAACTCCCCTTTCTGCCATTCCCACTTAGAATCCATATCTGTGGTTGTGATGTGGATGCAGGAGCTGACTGGTATTTTGTCAGTGAAGCGTAATATTTGTCTTCATCATGCCAGTGTTAGTCAGTGTAGCACTACATACACTTTAGAGCAAACAATGATGTGATGTAGCTGTTGCACTGTTGGCAACACAGTCACACACTGCAGCCTCAGTGACAAAACTGCTTCATTCAGTTTGACTGTCATATTTTATATTAAAATAATAAAAAGATGATCTCCAATCTCTACACTGCATCTCATTTAAAGAAAACAAGAGCTTACAGTGGACACAGGGTTTAAACTACACCAATAATGTAAACAAAAATATTTTATCTGTGGGCATTCTGGACAACACATTTATTCATTATGTAACTGAATTACTGCACAATAAAATGTGCATTTACTGCAGCACCTCTGAACAAAAGTATTACTGATTTAATAATTAACATAGTGGCGTCTTGGTTTTTCTTCTTGCACATTTGAGACTGAATGGATGGTGTAGTGTTTTGGTTGAGGAAAGAAAGCACTAAAGCTTTAGGGCGGGTAGTGTTAAACTCAGTTGTTTAAGCCTCACTACACACTGGAGGTTTCTTTGTACAGAGTCTGTAGTGATCAAAAATCACTTGATGCAGCTTTACATATATCCTGACTGTGACTGTGTTTTTAACAGGTAGACCTATGACCGGCTGAGAGCACTGATAACTTTTGCCCTTCCCGAACTCTTGAGACATAACATTCAGATTAGGACACAATGCTTTCAGTAAACTTCTGATCAGCTTATTGTAACAATACTCTCTGGCATATTCAGGTAAAGAGTTGGAATTCAGGAATTGGAGTCAGAAAAACATTAAGAGCAAAGATTGTCTTAGTAAGTATAAGTGTGTGGTTGCGTGTAAGTTAATAGCGTGTGTGTACATGGATGTGTGGAGGATGATAGGTCCTAGTTCAGATGAAAGAGGAAGGCAGAATAGGCAGGAAGTCATTCTCCTTGTGACTGCATCTGTTTGCAAAAGGCCTCAAACTGCTGCTGCTCCAACTCTGTCATCACCTTGTTCAAGGCATAAATCTGAAAATGAAGAAAAGAAGACACAGACACAGTTGATTATACAGGACTGAGAAGTACACACACCACGAGAACAAAATTCTCTTGGAGAAAAAGGATAGTGTACAGCATGAGTGCCAGGGCTAAAAATAGTAGAGGTGCAACAGATCACAGCACTCTGGAGTCTCCAAGTGTTGTAGTAAAGACCAACTAAAGTCAAGACCAAGACCAGAATGTATTGAGACTGAGACAAGACCAAGACTTTGAGGGGTCGAGACCAAGTTCAGATCAAGACTAAGGCAGGGTGAGACCACCCCAACCCTAAACTGCTTTATAAAATACTGAGCTTAAACTTTGCAGCTGTTGGCTTGCAGGGAAGTAAAAGTGAAACTTGGCGGGAAAGGTTAGACTTTATTAGGTTATTAATAGGAAACTCTGGTGATATCTCCGAAGTTGTGGTCAAGACAAACACCCTTGGTCAAATCTATGTAAACAGATATTTGTATATGACTGCAGGTAAATAAAAAAGCTAATAAAATGTTAAACTGTCATCAGATGTTAGCCGACAGGTTCCAAGATAGCGTTTTGGCGAATGTGTCCTGCCCCTCTTGCTCTCCACGTCGGCGTCTGTAATGCAGTGCTCACTCATGCAATCATATTCGCCACAGTAATGATATGTTTTTGAGTGAATGTGTACAGGCAACGCATGCACACGTTCAGCCATCAGTTAGTTTGAGAACCAGTGGGGTCATAGGGAAGGCAGCAGATTTTGCAATTTCAAATCATTTCTATGAGGACGAATACGCACAGTGCCCCGGTCACACCACTGATAACCACTAAAATAACAGTCATGTTAGTCACCTCTGCCCTCTGTCGCTGTTTGAGCTCTTGCTGTGCAGACTTCTGCTTGGCTCTGTCTCCTCTGGTCGGGGTGGAATTCAGCTTTGGCTTGTCTTTACGGCAGGCAGGCTCCATGGCGACAGTCCTCTATCAACTTGGGACATTCAAGATAAGACACTTCTGTCACTGCAAACGTAAAACCTAAAACAACTTTTTTTTTTTTTTACGTTAATACGACATAAAACTCAATTTGTTTAGTTTAACTAACATACCGACAGCAAATGAGGTGACTTTAAACGTGGCTACGTAAAATTTGAACATTTGCACGCTCAATAAAGTAACACAAGTAGCACCAAATTTATACTTTCAACATCTGTAAACTTTCAGGGACAAAATTAGCTACGCTGTTCAGCTAAAATAGACGTATTTCAACTTAATCTATGGTTATTTATTGGTTATCTGAAGGTTACCTAGTCAACAAACTTCTATTTGGCCAGTTAGCTAACGTTAGCTGGCTAGCAGTGGTGGTTGACTTGTTATGGAGTAACAGTCACAGCGACAGTCACAGTCTCATTCCACCTAATGGCGCACTCACCCGCGAAGTACAAAAAGTAGAAAACAGTCATATAATTTAAACTGAGCTTAAGTTAGCCAGTGAGTTGGCTGCAGCTAGCTACTAGCCGATCAAAACAGCTGTTCCTAAGGTGTCACCAACAAATAAATCCGAGTTTCGCAGTGAGCCGTTCGTACAAAGGTTCCGGCTTTAATCTTCAGCGTTTTGATTGCTGTCAAGCCAGCCGCTCCAACATTTCAAGTGCGCCCTTATTGCCGACTTTACTCAGATGTCTCAAATACTTTGAGCTGTATGAGGCACGCGTCTCATACTGTGTGTTTTGTGAAGGAATTAACTGCGCATGTCCGCCATCCCGTGTAAAGGGTACATCTGCCCACCAATTGAAAGTAAAATAAAATAAAATAAATCTTTTTTTCTGTTCAGTCGGTTTTATATGTGCACAAAGCATTGATGTCTTCTACCCTAAACCAATCTTGTCCATTTCTTTGTATTTCATACAGAATACCAAAACATCCATAAAAAACTTAAATAAGAATTAGATATAAAATGTGCTACACGTGCCACAAAGAGGATACAATAATGATAATGCATGCTGTTAACTTTACATCAGAATCAGAATCACCTTTTATTGGTCAGGTATGTGTACACATACAAACAATTTCACTCTCACTTTGTGAATAATTCACATAGACAGTGGATGTTTGAGACACAGGCTTATTGCACAGGAGGTACATCTGACGCTGTGTTCATCACAGTGATGGCCTTTGGGAAGAAACTGTTCCTGTATCTGGTTGTTTTAGTGTACAGTGTTCTGTAGCGCCTCCCAGAGGGGAGAAGTTGAACATGGTTGTGTTCGGGGTGTGATGGCTCGGCAGTGATGTTTTCCTGCCTGTTTCCTGACTCTGGACTCGTGTAAGTCCTGAGTGAAGGGCAGATTGGCACCAATGATAAACTCTGAAGTGTTGCTACTTTGTTTTTTTTTTTTAGTGCTGCGAGAACCACAGCTGCAATTCTGTTGTGTAAAGGAGGTGGCAGAGATCTCAGAGGTGGATATCTCAAAACTTTATAATTCACACATGGGCATTGTAACTACACTGGTCCCTGAATGGGGCTACAAATCATACAGATGTCTTTGATGTTTTATTTTCTCTCCTCTCCGATCATCAGCCACCGTGAAAACTACAAAGAAACATGAACACAACAACAACAGTTTCAGGCTAGTGTACTAGCGTCCGCCACACACAACACAACAGATGAAATCTCAGATGAAATCAAAGAAATACCCTACATCGTTCAATAACAAAACAAATAAACATTAATGCCACACACAACATAGCGCACTGAAATACAATTATCTCCTGGACCACATGCAGAATAAATAAATCAAAGGTTATGCCCTTAGAAAATACATTTATCGCTGTTCAGTGTGGTTAGTTTATTTGTGACCATAGCAACCAGCGACCAGTGCCTGCTGGGAAACAAAAGTAAAAAATTGCTACAGTTAGGCGTTAGGTAAACAAACTGATCATGCGACCAATTACTTTGTATTTACAACATACCTAGAAACCTGTCTCTGCCAACAATGCTCCAACCTAGGCCAGTCTTGATGGCTCATCATCACCTCCTGTGATGACTTGTCGTGGTGCCAATGCCCTGGGACAGTTATATCCTAACAGGAGACCAACATCACATTCCATCAGCTCTGGTAGCCTATTTCTTGTGCTCTGCTGTTCAAGTGTTTCCACCTTTTGGCAGTTTCAGGGATAGCGATGTGTGAATGTTCAAGTGGGATGAAAACTCTGGTGTAGGCAAGTTGATAAAGCTTTGTGAGGAAAACCCACTAACTCTCAGTCCACTAGCTCTTTTACTCTGTAAAATGGAATCTTTTCCCATCATAGTGGTCAGCTTTAACTTGACTGTCTCTAAATGTGCTCTTAGCTTCTCAGATAGTGTAGAGCATACACTAAGGTCTCTGTTTCAGGGTTGGTGGTTGTAGAAATCCACACAGATACTATCATGGATGTGCTCCCACCATTGCCTCTGCCCACATAGCAAGAAAGGATTCATGACACACACAACATAGCTCACTGAAACACAATTACCGTGTGCGCCTCCTGGACCACATGCAGAATAAATAAATCAAAGGTTTTGCCCCTAGAAAATACGTTTATCGCCGTTAGTTTATTTGCAACCATAGCAACCAGCAACCAGTGCATGCTGGGAAACAAAAGTTAAAAATTGCTACAGTTAGGTGTTAGGCAAACAAACTCTGATCATGTGATCAATTACTCTCTGTATTAACAACATACCTAGAAACCTGTCTCTAGCACAGTTACAGGCATGTTTTTGTAAGCTGGGCAAACTCTGTAGCAACTGTTGCCAGGTTTGACATTTAATGTAAATGGAACTGCACCACTAATTCAGTTAAAGCTGTCCAACTAGGACTGCCCACAAGATGTCACTCTTGTCTAACAGTACAGTTACACTCATTAAAGAGAATTAACAGATGTTCCGGGGATGTGACGTAATTCAACATTGACCTGATGTGTGCGTCTTTCTGAGGTGGTACAATTAGAGAGGACAGATGTTTGACAGGAGAGCCTCCAATGAACTGGTCCTGTTGAAATCTTTAGTGTCACTAAGACTGATCTTCTTACACCTGTTTATTGGGCAAAAACATGACTATTTAGATAATCAGAGTGTTTCCCAAGTGTTTTCCCTCCTATTTTCACTTTTGATTTAGAGCAGTTAGCTGATAAGCTCTGCTCAGAACACATACTACACAGACTCCCCTCAGGGCACCTCTTCAGTGCATAAATCAACCGCGTGAGGAACAAGCCTGACACCAGCTGAGGGGTGGCCCAGAACACATTCATCACCTCATAAAACCAAAACAGTCATTATGAAGGGACAGAATCATTAAACACTCTCACATGTGAAATGTAAAGATCGTCCTCTCAGACCAAACCACCCGACAAAAGTGGCAGTCTCTGGTGTTGTTGTGAACTTGAGTCTGAATGTGTGCATGTGTGCCCTCTGGCAGTGCTACTCCAAAGAGATTTATCATGCGGCATACCAACGGTTTACCTGGATTTATCCTCCAACTACAGGAGAGCGATCTCCCTTGAAATAATATCCTGCCAGGAACAACTTCTGCTCAATGCTGCAGACAACAGCCAGACCTGCTGCTCCATATGCACCGCAGTGTAAAGGAAAAACACGCTTATATAAAGCTTGTCAGTCAACAGCAGGGGATAAATGTGGTCCCCCAACTAACATATCATTGCTTTTTTGTGGAACTACTGCATCTAAAAGTTTAATTTCCAGGAACTGAAGTAATAATCTGAAAGTTTTTTTTCTGCTTTGCTGCTCTCTGTCAGCCCTCAATAAAACAAGCTAATTATTCAGCTTTAAACTAGGTTCATGAAATCATTTACATTTGCTGAGTTCAAAAGTGGAGAAGAAAAATCCTCAAGATGTGATTTGTCTCATGTAATTCACTTCAAAATAATAATAATAATAAACAGGAGACTAACTGGGCTGTTAGGAAGTCATCATGGCTGTCAGAAAAGCATGCCATCCAGAGAAAATCCAAGGTGAGAGACGTCACTGCGCCGACCACACTCTTTGATTGACAAGCAATTTCTGGGAAGAGCAAAGCACAAACACCCACAGGGAACCAAACTTAGCAACTAATCACAGGAAAAAGGTGGTGGAACTGGTGGTGGAGCGACTACATGGCACCTTAATGAACTTGCTGAGATGACATTAATTTTGTGCCAGATGGTGTTAAATTAGCTCTCAAAGAGTTGTAATATTAGCAAGTAACACTGTCAGCTTCAACATGTAACGTGGGGTCATATTGCACACTGATTAGCTCTCCTGTCCATGGAGACTAAATCAATTTTTGGCAGATGTCACAGAATCGGCACTGGGAATACGGTATTTTTCAAAATAAATATTAACAATGGACAAAAGGGAAATAATTAATGCTATAGACTACTTACTTGGTAGAAATAAATAAACTAAGGAAAAATGAACAAGTCTGATTGACAAAATGCTTTTGAAATGCTTTTGGTAAGGTATAAACCCACATGGAAAATGGTGTCACACAGCCTTTCCCAGTGGAATCCTGGGGTAAGTGTTGCACATAAGTCAAAGCTGAAAGCTTAGTTTTGAGTCTTAAGTTGTGAGCTTTTTGAAGGTTTGATAAAGCAGCAAACTGTAAAATGAGGCCAGCATGGAAGTGCCAAAAACTGCAGTTCCTTGAAATGGCTGCAAAAGCGAGTCAGTCTCCATATGCCCCTATGTTTAAATGTCCAACTTTACATCAGAAATAAACATGTTTACAGCCTGGTACAAAAAACAGTTTTGGTCTCTAGCTTATTTCTATATTCATGACTGTAAATATATAAGGGATACATTTTTCTATAACTCACTCATTTGAATTATATTTAAGCTTAAAGTTATGCATAATTAAGAGAGTGGCCGCTTTGTGTGACAGGTGTGTGCTGTCATAGGTCACTGGTCTAAGAAACCTGGCTTCAATAAGCCCACCTCAGCTCAACGTCCTTACCCTTTTTTGGGATTAGCCGGTAGACCACAGAGTGCAACAGTGCCAAGATGGCCACCAGAGTCACCACACTTTAAGCTTCACAACGGCTCCTCAGAAACCTATGGGTGATGTCACGGAGACTACATCCATTTTTGTTTGTACATGAGGTTTGATCAGATTTGACAGCGACTTGGCAGAATAAACACACAACCTAACACATTTTGACTCAAATGTTGCTAAAGTGGTGTGTGGAAATATTTGACATCACCTTTTCCCGATTGAGCCCAGTCTACTTCAAATCAGTGAGAAGCTTCACTAACTTTCGGCATGATCATAGAACTCCGTCACTCATAGTAAGAAGCTGATTGAGAAAATAGATTTCCAGGGCCTTTAACATTTACAATAGGAAGAAACTTTTCTGCTGTTTTCTGAAGCGAATTACTGCATATAAAAATGTAATTGAAAACATGCACATCTATTCAAGGTTGTTTCCAGTTTATTACAACTAGAGTCTTTTCCAGAGTAATTGCTTAGATCTGAGAACATCCCGACAGCAAAGTCTGAAGGCACGTGAAACAGATTAGAAACACATCAGACGAGACAGGTAACAAACAAGTCAACATATGTCATATATATAATATATTCATATTGTTTTGCTGATTTGATGTTCTTTTTATGTAAAGTGTCTTTGAGTATCTAGAAAAGTGCTTTTAAATAAAATGTAGTATTATTATTATCATTATTATTAACAGATTATCTCAACCACTTTATTTGGAGGTCAAGATGAAAAGTGAATATTTTCAAAATGTTCCTAATAACTCCTTCTTGCACAAGAAAACTGTTTTTGTGCACCACTACAGCAGGCATGCTATGTCAAAGGTGAACCAGTATGCCTGTGTGAAAATAAAATAAATGTTAAAGTAATGTTATGTGGTTCAGTAAAATCAGTCTGATCTTCTTGACATCTGTTTAATGATCCCAGATCTCAGCAATTTTCTTGGTAAAGATATTACAGATGGTTGGCCAAAACTACAAAACTAAAATCTGAGTTCAAATTAATCATTTTTTTACATGTCTTGTGGTTTGTGCTGTATGCTGCTGACTTGTGCTCCACTGTGTAACATTTGATAAACTTTTGGTACTGGGGGTAATGCAGATGGGGAGCGATGCCAGAATAGACACCAGAACTGAAATTGGGGCAAGCAAGCAATGTAGAAGGACTGCAGTGGCAGAGCGGGGCAGAGGAAAAGATGAGGGAAGCTTAAAAGATAAATAAAAACGAGTGACCAAACAAGAAGCCACTGGACAAGGACTGAGAGAGCTTCATGAAATAAAAGACTGAAAGACAGACGTCGAGCTGGACTTCTTGCTGTTGGACTTGTCCACTCTCTAGTTACACATATACACATACAAATGTATAAAAAACATGTATACAAATACACATGTGCAGCTGCCCATATTTACCACAGTGGTATTGCATTCTGTAAATTGAGGCAGTCACTAGCATTTTTTTTTACAAAATGTGGCAGATTTTTGGCCTGTTGGAGACAAAAGGCAAAAGTCAATTTGGAGTTTGGAGATCAAATCACAATATCTTTGCCCCCATACACAAACCAGCCAATCACAATGTGACATTAACAGAGATCACTGCTGGCCTGACATTGTGTGAGCCATGAAACAAACACAAGAAACAAACTTACAACTTATCTTCTTTATATTAAACAAGAAGTGACAATTGCAAAGAAAGTAGTAGAGATTTTAACCTTTTAATGGCAACCTTATTAGTCTTTTCTCTCTTATAAGTTTTAAAGGATGTTGGTTGTCAAGCAGAGGGAAGGGCTGGCAGACAGAGGAGGAAAAGAGATGAAAAGGTTAAGAAGTAAAGGAAGAGAAGATGGAGAGATGGTTAAAGTTTTATAGAGTGGCAGAGAGGTCTGGAAGGGAGGGAGGGATGAGGTGTGGAGAGACGGGCCAAGGAGACGGCAGTGGCACAAGTGTGTGTTAGGAGCCTTGTTCTTCTAAATTAAACTCTCTCTCCAGGGGGAAGCGCAGCTCTGACTGCTCTTTCACACCAGCGGCCCTGAACACACAAACTCACCACAACCTCCTAACCCTGTTCACCAGTCCACTGCCAAAACACACACATACACACACGCACACACACAAGCATGGTGTGCACAAATCCCCATAGACATGTACATATGGATACACACAAAGTCTTTCAGAACTAAAAATAAACGGCCATGGTGACTGTGCCTAAAATAACTGGACACACAAACGCATGCATAAACACACGCTTACTGTACATGCATACACAAAAGCCTTCACGAATGTACACACACCCAGACACGAACATGCGAACACACTCTGTTGCTCTCTTCACACCCGAGCCCCAATAGACCTGCAGCCGCCAAACCAAACAGCAAGCGGCAACCAGCAAAAAGAAAGAAAAAAAAAGAAAAAGAAGATATGGACAGGATATGACCTGACAAGTCAGGGGTCAGTGTGAGAGGTGCAGCACACACACACACACACATTACATGACACACACACTCTGAACCCTGTCAGCTTGTATTTGAGGTTTCACTTTTGAAGCCAGGAAAGGTTTTCAGATTTTTTGCCTTCTTAACACCGCTCTGCTTCGCATTTATACAGCGACAGGTCTCTGTCTGGTATGGCGGAGGATCCAGAAAGACGAGTGCCTTGCTCATGGGCACTTCAGCAGAATCTGCTGAGATGTTTGGTGAAAAGATGGAAGACAAGACTGTTAGAAACTTTGTGATTTTCATTGAGCAACTGGACAGTTAAAGAAAGAGGATGTTAAAGATATTCCCAAGAACAAACATCCCAACAAATATTTAATGAACAGTCACATGCAGAAGGTAAGTTCAAGTCAAGTCTCAAGTCTGTGAGAGTCATGCCAAAACCCCCAAACCCCACTGAGCACATCTCTGTCACGTCACAGCCATGATGCTGTTTTGGTGTTTTGCAGAATTTTGCAGAACAGATTTTGTTAACTCGCTCAGGTTTGGTCATTCCCCTTGATATGTGCTTCTAAATATGTAAGTAAATATGTAAGTGAGTTAGCTGTTTGCACAGGGTGTTTTGTTTTGAAAATTGAATGGATTCTCTATGCTGTTTCTGTGTCTGACTTCCTGTCAGCTCAAGCTAGTATAGTATGCTAGTAACAGGTGCATATTCTTTCTGAACACTTCTGAAACAGACCACAGTAGGACTGGTGGGATTTACAAAAACATTGACTAGAACGCATCTGGTGAAATTTGGTCGTCACTCTCAATTAAAGTCTCAAATACCCAAGGTCAAGTCCAAGTAACATCCTTGCCTTCAAGTCAGGTCAGGTCAGGTCTCATGTTCTTATGGCCAAGACCAGGCCAGGTTAAGTGTCAAGTCTTTGAGAATGAGTCCAAGTCCCATCACAAGTCTATCATAGCAAGTCTTTACTCTGTCAAGCTGTTGAGGTCAAGTCCAAGTCACAAGCTTTGTGAGTAGATTACCACTCAGTCTTCCAGACCTAAATGTGACATTTTTTTCTGGTACAAATCCTTGTACCAGAAAAATATAGACTCAATAATTGCTTTCAAGTCGTAAATCTAGTTTTTTGGGGTTTTGAACTCCCAAGTAATCTAAATTCTGCAGCAGCCAAACCCAAGGCTAATCTCAAGTCATTTACAAGTTAAGTACATTCTATATCCAAGTTTCAGTTGACTTTGAGTGAGCATGCGCATGATAACAATGATTTAGAGATGAATGTTTAGTGGGTACAAAGCCTCAGTGGTGTGGTTGCACTAAGCGATCCACCTCCATGTTCTTCGAGACAGTAGCAACTCCTTGCTAACACTCAGGGGAAGTTCTAATATCTACCAAATCCAAAAACATCTGTATTCAACAACCGACTGCAGCCCGCCCCTCTCTCAGTATCAGGATCCTCCTGGAGTCTGAGGGACTTTAGACCTTAATCTCCTGTCTCCTCTTCCAGCCTCTCATAGCAAAACAGACTCACTCTGGCGTGTGTTGTAAGTGCTCTCATGTTCACACACACAGAGACAGTGTTGTATTTAAACTGGTCTCTCCTTCGACAAATGGAAAAGGAGTACTGTATGTTACCCTTACAGTACACCTGTGGTCCTGCATCCACAATTCATCCATCACACAATTTTCACTCTATAACTTGTTTTATATGTGGTATGTGTGGTAAGTAGAGAGCAGTTACACACTAAAACAAATCCAAATCTGAATCTAACAGTGCATCTCTCACCTACACCTGCTGCAGAACATGATCTACATACTTAAATGTTATACCAAGGAAGGAATTCTTTCCTATTGTATATTTAAGTAAATAATCTACAAGATTTTATTTTTCTGGAAACACTGTTGGTTATTAAAAGCATTTCTTTGCAAGCATTTGTTCAAGGGCAGCAGCAGTTACAAAAATAACTGCTGCACGTTGATTTATTTATGAAACTACGTTAAGGACCTCACATCTACAGAATAGAAGATAGAAAAGGAGAGAGACAGAAGCATTTTCTACATAATAAAGTTCCATATTTAGGATACCTGGTACTTGTCAACTCTGTTGTACAGGACAAAAAATGTGATGGCAACACAAGGTCAAATGAATGGTTCAAAATATTACAACTGTGACTCCAAATGGGAAATATCAGGAGGAGACGTATCGATCCAAAATACACCTTTTCCACCAAATTAGCTCTGGTTCTTGAACCATTTTTTCTGCCTCCTGCGTGAACTGTCATTGAACAGGGTCAGACTATGCTGCTGTATTTTAATGTCTGTCATGATGGTGGTACTGTACTTGGAGAATCAATTTTTTTTCTGAAGTGGTACGTGGTATAAAAAGAGAAACACTGCTCTATGGCAACCATCTGTTAGCTGTATGTACAGTGATCGTCAAGCATGTTGGGCACCACAACAACTCATCAGGAACCCGTCTGGGTGAGTCGGTTCATACTTTTTAGTTTGAAATGAAACCTGTGTAAATCTCCTGTGGACTCATTATGTTCTTTGCATTACTTTTCATTCCATTCAGAGCTGCAGTGCCAATGTATCCACGGACGACCTTGTTCAGCATAACTGCCCTGTGTTTCCCACACACAGTTACAAATGTCCTTCTGATTGCCGTCACTCAGCTCCTGCACACCACCACCCCCTCCTTCTTCCCCCTATCACCCCCTTCACCCTCACACCTCAGCGCTGAATAGAGGGGTGAGAGTCCGGGACAGGAAGGAGTGTGGAGGAGTGAGAGGGGTGAGGCTGATGAAGGTGATGGTTCGTGCTATAGGACAGAGGGGAACAGTGTATCCTTTAAGTCCATGTGAGAGAGACAGCGAGGTCAGTGTGTTTGGCCTGGCCTGGTCCCCTCCGTCTCCTTCTCTCTCACTTACTTTCTCGCTCTCTGTCCCAGGAGCTGCTTCTCATTAAGCCTGTTTGTTTTGGCCGACACACAGTGGCACTTAGCAGCAACACGCTCGCCCACATGTGCGTGCAGACGCACACACGCATGACAGACACACACGCGTGCACGCTGAGTTTTGTTTGTTTTGGCAGTGACCAGGTGCCACTTAGTAGAGCCTCTAAACGCCAGCGATCAGCCGAACACACCACCGTGTTTACTTTTGCCGAGCGTGGATACACCCCCCCTCGATCGTATACACGTCCAACCAAGCTGAATGTGTGGTGAATATGAACATGTACCAGGAGTTAATATTTTAACCATTTTCACCCCCCTATAAACATATAACCTTACTCTCCCAATAGCCCCACATGTCCTATATATTATTATATATCAAGATAATTTTGTCTGTAACTAGGCTTTATTTGAAAAACATATTTATTGTTTGTCACACTTAACACCATTAACCTACTTATTAGTAGTTCAGCTTTTAAAGCAGCATTGCACAGAAATATTATACTGTATTATTATTAATATTTTCACAATTTGGCACCCCCTGTATGCAATATCACTGTCAAAAATATGGACAACTGTACATGTACATTTGTTATTTGTATAATTGATTACATTACTTGTGATCAAAAATGAGAAAGTTGACAACTTTGTTAACAGCCAAACATAGAGCTAGCTCAGCCACTCACTTAAATTGCAAGCTTGCCTAGCTCCGGTTCTGGCACGACACTGGCTGTGCTCCATGTCAGCATTCCCTAGCGCCCTGAACCTGAAAACCTTCTCTTTTCGGTCTTTTGTGGTCAACACACCTGTGGTACAAATACTAACACTAACCCAGTGCTCTGAGCTCACAGTCCGGGCAGCCCAGCTAATAATCTGAGCTAACATTAACTATCGCAGCAGTTTACTGTGTCAGGAAACTCCGTAAATCACAGAAAGTTGATGTGGAGCAGCTGGAGGACATCAGAGGGAAAACCTGAAATAATTTTCTCCATAAAATATGATCCAGTTTCACCAAAATCACTCAAATAGTTGGTGTGTGTGACTTAATGCTGTAATGCCTTCACACCACAAACAAACCAGAATCCACTTGAAAGCGGACTAAAACTCACCAGGGTTTGATTGAACCCGTGAAAGCATCCAGAATGTTTTACTGGCTAGTCAAAAATACAGAGGGAGGATTTAAATTCTCTGATGCCCATACCTGTGTGGTTCAGAGGTTTGTTTTATGCAAGACTTATTTGAGGTACTTATGCATAGTCAATGTGTCAACTACAGTAGACAGCAGTCAGTTTGGAGGATCAGACAGAAGTCCTGGCATGGAAGGTGAGCTGAATTTTTAAATTTTTTTCTTAGCCATATAAAAAAGATCCACCTCAAAAAATCCATTGAAGTGTACTCTATATTGAGCACGTTCCCACTGTTATACCTTGCTGATAGATCTGCAGCATAATAGAGATATTGTACTGAGAGATTGTAGGGCCAAGGAAAATGGCTGTTAAAGTTAAAGCAGTGAGAATAAGCTCACCATAGCATACACTTAAACAGATATTGAAATTTTGAGGTCTTTTTTTATGTGGCTAAAAACTCATTTTTCTGCTGACCCTGTCCACAGTGGTGCATGGACAGAAACTTTGCTTGCAAAATATTTATTTGTAGAACTAATTCAGAGTACCAGTTCACTAAGAGCAGCCTCCCCAAAATGTTGTGCATGTGCATACAGCAGGACTGGAGTATACAAGGATTCAAGGATTCAAGGATTTTTATTGTCATTCCAACACATGTTATACATGGGATGTAACGAAATTGGTTTCCCCTGGTCCCGGAGCAGCCCGATATCAAATATAAAAATATAAAAAAATATCTGAAATATAAAATAAGTAAAATGCAGATTTAAATTTAAAACAAGTATATACAATAAATAGAAGAAGAATAACGAGCAGTAAAAACAACAGTACAACTGCTCGTTATTCTTCTTCTATTTATTGTATATACTTGTTTAGTATTGTATATACTCGTCTAGTGATACGATCATCACTGCAAGGTGCAACAACATCAGCAAAGTCGGGATGGTGGGAAAATGTTTTTATCCTACAATCTGATATCAGATCAGATCACAAGCTGTTCTCATGAATGGAATCTAGACGTCCTGGCTAAGAGGGAGGACGAGGCTGATCACACACCACAAGGTGAAAACTTGCTTTGCAACATGGATAAAAACAAAAAAGAACACATCTACTGCATGCAGGCGTAGGCTTATATTTAGGGTTAGGCTGGAGTTTCCATATTTTATTACAACAGAGTGATACTAGCTAACCAGAGGGTCCCTTGGGGGGCACTATGGTGGTGACGTTAGGTCAACTTGCATTTGCTTTTGCAGATAATTTCATTTGGACCTCTTTGCACCAGATCCTCATTTGCATTAGTGAGGCAAATGAAAACTCTGCCATACGCCATAGATTTGTGTTATATTTAACCCATAGTCCACACAGTGTCAGTGTTTCTTGTGTTCATGTTTTGCTGAACGCTGACACCCATTTAGTTTAGATAGAATCGATAATGCTCCTTAAAGAGCCTGTCGCAGTGAGACTGCTCTCGCCCACAGTGGTCCAAGGCAGAGAAAAACATATACCACACAGCCATTACACTCAACACGCAACACACACTCTGTCACTGTACACACACTGAACACACAGGGCAGGAAACAAACGTAGCGTTCTCTTCTCTCACCAAGTGTAATTTGGACCCCAACCCTCCCAATTTTCTGTCTGGGGCAGCCTGTGGACTGGCTGTGGAGAGCAACGAGTGAACAGCCCTGTTAGGTTTAGGTTTCCCTGCCTGTTTCTCTATACACACCAGGAATGTGATAAACAATACATGTATTCTTAGGATCTGGCACATGTTCGTGCACACACACACAGGTACATGCACATGCACACATGCATGTAATACGACATATATGTAAACGCATACATACAGATCTGGCTGTGCCCTCCAGTAGTTATAAAAAGTATTGTACATAGGTTGAAACTTCATGGTCCCTTTCACACACACACATGCAGCAGAACTGTGAACACACACTCGATTCAGTGAACTTTCTCCAGAGCAGAGTGTTTCCCAACAGGGTCCAGGCACACTGCTGCCCTGTGGTCAACATGTTACAGAATGATGTTGAATCATAACCAACAGTTAGACTTTTATTTGGAAAAATGGGGAATCCAAAGTGAGGCCTGAAAAAAAATACACTGTTGGCAAAAAATGACGCTATTGTAAGTTATGCATAGAAGAATATTCATAAATTGACATCAATATCAATCATGTAACAGTAACAACTGTGTGAAAAAGAATAATAACCAACATTAAACCAATGACAGTACATAATTAGTGGACTGAGCTTCTGGATCTGAAAAGTCTTAAACCTGCATTCTTCCTAATGACCAGCAGGGGTCAGCTCCACTGGCTGCAACAATAACTTTGTATTGAGCTTTATGGGGAACTGGTCATTCTTTCCCCCATTTCCCCCCAACAGTTTCCTTATGATTTTATCTTCTCAATCACCAGTTTTTCTATCTTCTTCCATACAGCGTGATGTTCGTTTGTGAATTATGGTCCCATTTAGAGGAAAATGAATTAACAAGTCAATCTCAGTGTAAACATCCAGATCAAAACCGAGCAACTGGGCTCATCAAACTCAGATCAAACTGTCAAAGGCAGTGCTGATCAAATATGAATCAAGTTTCTGTTACTGTATTGGCTATTTCTTGCCTAAAATGTTTTCAGAAACATATTTTAGTCTACCGTTTAGCTGCAATACAAGTATGTTTGTGACAATGTAACCAGCATGAAAAATCAGGACACTAACCCAGTATTTGTCATTTAGACAGTCCCAGTAAACCCCCAGTAGGTGGCAGTGTTCCCCTGTTAGTGATATATTATTCCTGAACCTAGCTCAGGTACCGCGTGAAGACGTCACCTGAGAGACGCCATTTTTTCTCTCAGACACGGGCCGGATGGCAGCAGACCAGACCGAGGGAGTCGGTAGCAAAAAGTGAAAAAAGCAAAACAACAAGAAAAGTACGACGGAGTATTAGGTACGACGGAGTATTAGGGCCACATTTAAATTAAAAAAAAAATTGGAAGTAATTACGACAATAAAGTCATTATTAAATATGGCGAGAATTAATTACGAGATTAAAGTCGTTATTAAATATGGTGAGAATTAATTACAAGAATAAAGTCGTAAATATGCTATCCTGTTGTTTTAGGAGGACAGTTGTTAAAATCAGGGCTGTGGAGCATTTCATGGAATTGTACTTTAGCATAGGTTTCATAAACAAGGAGATACTTAATCTTTTGGCACATCAGCATCACAGTCATAAGTATCAGGACTTTAAAAAGAATGCAAAGAAAAAGAAAAAGAAAAGATGCAAGAAAATGCATCTTTTCCGCATTGCCATATTTAGGCTAATAACAACTTTAATCTTGTAATTAATTCTCACCATATTTAATAACGACTTTATTCTCGGATCTGGCGTAATTTTTTTTTTATTTAAATGCGGCCCTAATACTCCGTCGTAGAAGAGAGTTATAAATAGCTGCGGACAACGGCAGAACCATCCGCCGAAAGTAGCCACAGGCAAACTCAAGTTCACCCTAGTAAGCTGTGAGCCCAGGAGGGAAAAACCCCCTTATAGGAGTAAATGCAGAGACTCCGGTGAGTTAGCATCCAGTTAGCCTGTAGTCTGGTAGCCATTTAGACAGAAAGATTCATTTATTGTGTCATCAACTTGGTTTAGTAATTTGGTCTGTATTGCTTAAAAATGACTTTGTGCACTTTTTACCATGTTGGAAAAGATTGTTAGATTGGAATGCTAATGCTAATAGCAACCGCAACATGCTAAGCGCTAGCTCCGACTTATTAGTCTGTCTATTGTTTATGCTTAGTCATGCTAATTGCTATGCTAATCATTAAGCCAAAGCTAACTACCATGCGGTCTGCAATGAGAAGATGCAGTTTATTTTTTTGTGCCATTTGAACTTCCTATTTGTGCCATTTGAAAGGGGTAACAGCACCATTTAAGGTGTGGTATATTTCATTTTTGATGAAGGAATCTGCACTTGTGAATAAAAACTGTAATTCATTTGATGTTTCAGGGTTAAATAATTAAAAAGGTGAATTTAAATAGTTAAACTGATGATAGAAGATAAATAGAGGTTAAACAGAGATTCATAAATAATGTGTCTATTAAAAATACTATTGCTGATAGGAATTAATGAATAATTGAATACATTTATGGTTAAAGCTAATTGTTTTAAATCATAATAATTCATGCATTGTGTGTTAATGTATTTCCTTGATTTTTGGTGATATATTTCATGATAAACTGAAAAGATGAGGTCTCATAGAACATGACAGAATCAGATTTAGTTCTTACACCTATACACTTTCTGTGTAGGTTGGTTTTTGTTTTTTTTGTTAGTCTGAACTACTGTCCGAGAAACAGAGAGAGAGAGAGAGAGAGAGAGAGAGAGAGAGAGAGAGAGAGAGAGAAGCAGTGTGGCCAGCTGCAGAACCTACCTCGATGACTCCGGATCTTCTGATTCTCACACTGAGAAACACAGATAAGATACTCACACACTCCAGTAGTAGTAGTAAGAAAAAGAAACTGAGGACAAGGAAACTGAATTGACATTGACAAAACACACATTGGAAACACAGTCCCAGAACTCTTCATTCTTTTGGTTTTGTTTGTTATTTTACAGCACCTCATTAATTTGGAAAGAGTGTACAGCTACGCTGTCAATGTTTATTTTCTTGTTTTTCATTGATATTAAAATATCACCTGTTCGTATACCAACCCTCATTTGTGTAAATCATGTCCCAACTCCTACCGAACCTAGAGATGTGAGTATCCCTTAATTCTCCAAGTAAGGACTAAAGGTGCTACAGCAAGGTAGGCCATTTCCTGCAAGAAAATGGAATGCATCATGTCACAGCAGGTTTACAACTGCATCAAACCAAACTCTCCTTTAAACTGGTTGGTTTATTTATTCTTAATTGCAAAACTATATTTTTTTAATCATGCCTCTGGTTAGCATCGTGTCCAAAAATAGCCAGCTGTGACTTACGGTGATAATGGTGATAATGTGTTAGTCAACGATGAATGCTGTCAGCAGAATAATCGTCACATACATACGTTAGGGCTGCCACACCTAGTGTGACAGAAACATAGGGTGCTAATGGAAGATTTCATCACCAGTTGAGATTTTCAGTTTTTTTTTCAGATTTTTTTCAATTTCAGTGTTTTTTTAAATTTAGTTTTGTGTTTAACCTTCTGAAACGGACTAATGTTTCTGGAGACTTAAGACTTGAGATATCTGTCAAAGCATTCAATTTAGGCTACCATTTACCATTTAATGTACCATTTGAATGCTAAAACAAATGTAGCTGCAGCTGAAATGAGCTGCAGTGTGTGGCTGGTGGCGTGTGGTGGCGATTGAGGTGCCAGGTCAAAGGGTTAAGGTTTCTGTGGGACGTCTGAGGACACTGTGCAGCCTGGTTAGACCCAGCTGTCTAAACACACACACACACACATGCACATGCGCACACATACACACACACACAAAGACACATGCACTCCAAGACAACCAGGTGTCTTTCTATGAATGAGTGTAGTGTATACCACCTGTACATACACACACCGTCACACTAATTCAGCTCAGACAGGTGAGGCTGATGTCCTGGACTGTGTATCAGCATTGTGTATGTATGCAGAGAGGCCTCCAGAGGGGGCGCTGCCTGTGTTGAAGTAGCAAACTACCAGGTAGACCTATTACAGTTGTCAGCAAATTGTGTGTGTGTGTGTGTTTATGTGTGTGTCTGACTCATTTTGTGGGGCAGTCAGAGTACTGTATGTATGCATGTGTTGACTGAGTGAGATTGGCGGCTTGGTCTCGAGGGAGCTGTGGCTTAGCCGACGCCGGCGCACTGTTAAAGCTAAACACTCCTAATTGAGGAAGACGCTTACAGGCCCTCCTCTGTGTGTGTGTGTGTTGGAGAGAGGTGGAGAAAGTGTGAGTTTTCGACAAGAATGCGTGGAATGAGGAGAACACAGCAGGCTTGCTGTGGTAAATAACAGGGAAATGCATCATTGCACTTAATGCTGTTTTGTTTACAACGGACCGATGTTTACAGGCCTAACAAGGTGTGTGCATGTATGTTCTCTGTGACAGCAGATAGATAATAATAGCCTTTTTTAATTCATCTATCTGGATTTGAATGTCATAAAGTATCTGCTATGCCAAAGCCACATTTTCACTCATCGTGCGTATCTTACACAAGGTCAGCAATGAACTTCCAAGCTCAAGTTAAAAAAAAAAACAATATCTCATTTACTACTAATGTTGTCCAGTAATACAGTTTTTGTTTTTACGTGAACTAATAAAAGATTCATCCTTTCTTCTCCAAAATCCTGATTAGCCTGAGCAATCCACCAACCTCACTGCTGACAGCTTTCACTTCAACGACTTTCTAGGAGTAGAAATAGTCCCTACAAAAGTGTTGACAGTGTGTTAACAGATCAGTAACAACTTGGAAGTGTTCTCATGTTGAAAGCTTGTTCTATGTATTTTAATGGATCAATGCAGCACAGGGAGTTCTGGTGGGATATTAGAAGTATTAAGGAGACCACAGATCACATGTCAAACCCCCAAAAGGCAACCAATTAGTGGCAAAGGGTTTGGTAAACCAATCTGCAATCCCGTCTGCTTTTTCATAGAAGTCAGTCACAAGTGTTTGCAGTGCACCTTGCAGTTCTCTGTCTGTGAACAGATCCTTGATCCACAAATCTCCAAATGAAATGCTGTTCCCAGGGTGATTCCTCGTAATAGAATTACGAGAATAAATACAGTCACCATATGTGTGTGTGGAAAGCTGTCCATCTTCTTCTTCTTCTCCTCTCTTTGAAATGAATTACTTCCTATGTGAAGCTGCACGTTTCCCTCCACACAAGTTACGTGAAAAATATGTTTAATCAACACAAACTGGGCCTATTTCCAAATCCGACTTACCTCCAGAAAACTGAACTCAAAGATATTTCTTGGCTGAATTCAGAGGAATCTCATATCTGCTGCCTCCCCCGGACACATACATGACGCGAATGCAGCATTTAACAGGGCAGGTGCTGCAGGTGTTGCAGATCTGCTCTGGGCCGCCTCGCTCGCTGAGCCTCGTTCAATGCGGGCACTGTTAAGTGAGTGCGTGATTCCAGCGTTTTAGCAACTCCTCTGGCTGCTTCCCTTGGACAATTACGCCAGCAGGGTTTACTTAAGGATGGGAGCGTGACAGCTTCTGGAATGCCTCTGCTCTGCCCACAGAGAACGGGACATGGGTCACACCAACACTACAGTTACACAGGCCTGGGCAGAACGGTTCCACCAGGCAGCTCAAATGAGCCATGGATCAGAGGGGCTTGTACCCAACTTGGTTACAGATGCTGCCATGGATTGTATATTGTAAATGTCCTGCGGAACGTTTACATCTTTATATCCTTAACTTTTGCACATATTTTTTGTAAAATCTATAAATATACAGAAATTCTGCAGTGAAATGCAACAGGGTAAAAAGGCAGTGTTATTAGGGTAGGTCTGAGTGTAAATATGAAAGACTGATAGAAGTTAGAGACCAGCCACACTGACACCAAAAACTAAACATCACCATACTATACTACTTTCAAGTAAATCCAACTCTTTGTGCTTCAAGTGTGTGACCCTGTCCTGCTGAGTTCAGTGATAAATGTGGCAAAAGACAACTTTTTTGCAACTTTTTGGGTGCTATATTAGATCACTGCACATTTATGTTTTATTTTGTAACTACTACTAAGGTACTGTAGAGAACAAGTGTGTTGCATTCCACCTGTTTTTAAAATTTGATCATAAAAAACATCCGTGGAAATGCTGGATTGAAAACAGAACTTGAAATATCGCATATCACTTGGTCGAGGTGGAAAAGTCTGTGTAGCATTAAAATCAAAATGTGACAGTGCAATGGAAATAGACTCAGTCATGATGTACATGAAGCATGTGATTGAAATCTCTCCTCTCCTCTGAATCGTCCACTTGGGGGGACAAGTTAGTCAGAAACTGTGATTTGACTGATTACATGTGTCTGCTGTTCCAAAGTGTTGAACAGCCAAATCATGTAATTATTTTGCTTTCATGTGTCCTTTCACACAGCTATTTTTATAGTTATGTTAACATTCAGTCACTGAGTGACATAATGTGGGATCTTGAGGTCTTGTTTTAAGAGTGCGTCGATCTACTAGCTCCCTGTTTCTGTGGAGGTTCACCTGGGACCAAACATTACTGGAAAGCGTGTTGGTCCACCGTCTTCTCCAGCTGTATTTATTTCCTGGCTGGCAGCTCAGTGATGGTGACTGTGGTTCATGTTAGTCACGGCCTGGCTTCAGAGCAGCCACAGAGAGTTACTCTTGGCCCTGCTTCAGACTGGACCAGAGACCTGAGTGGATGTTTAGGACACCGCCCGGATATCAAGGCTTTCAACATGCATTCACAAATCTGATGGTTTATTTACCTTATTTATTTTTCTTCATGCCATAAAGTATGTTCACACCAAGGAATTGGCAAAAATAAAAAAATGATGCTGTACATTGCTTTGCCAATGTAGATTTTTAAGGGTTAATTTTATGAAGCAAAATTAGCTAGCTGCTGTCAATGAATAACATTAGCTTCTCCTTTGTAACGCATTGGGAACCAGCTGTAACTTTGGGTAGCTGGCTGGCCTAACATGGATATAAATTCATGTTGTGAGAAATGTTTTTTAATGACATGCCCAGCTGCTGATTTTCAGTACATAACGTGATGTAAAGATGGAAACTTATCAGTGTTCCCAGAGCTTTTTATGCAGTTTACATGGGGAATTTTCTGCTGACTGCCTGTTTTTCTGAGGCCATGGAAGAACAGAGTTGGCTGGGCGAGAGCCAGATAAACAGTTCAACATGAAAGGTAAGGAGGTCCATTTAGCAAATTGACTGACAAAGTGAATCTCCGTTGGAGAAGGCTTTTGTGTGAAACTGGCACTCAGAGGTCCTTCGTGCGAGACAGGCATGCCACTCAGTCAATCAGAAATTCATAAACACATGCATACTCATACAGGTTCAGAGAGTTGGGGAAAGAGAAAGCGACTTGGCATGAATCTGTGCCCTTAGCCCCTAGTGTCATGCTCCAGCTGCAAGAGATAAGAGCTCTCAGATCTCCAAAAACTGTAGGTGAGTGTGACATGGGACCATGGCTGCTTGGCTCACAGAAAGGGTTGTCAGTCACTTAATCAACAAGCATACCTTACTGTACTAAAGTAACCAAAACCACACCCAAAAGATGTATACAAACCTCCCAACAAATACACCACATACACCTCCATTTTTGTCCATTCTTTATACTGTCATTACTTGGTATTAATTTGATTGGACATGTAGGCTATGGTTTTATCAGAACTCTTTACAAACAGGAACAATGTGGGCTTTAAAACCAAAACAAGACTAAAAGAAACTAAAACGCAAAGTAGAGCTGAGAGAAACTGTAGTCAGGCGATAATTACCATAACACATTATTAATATAAAAATACTGATTTGTGAAGTTTGAGTGGTTCTCCCTCTTAAAAGAAGCTAAAGGAGCTAATCACATGCATGTGTATTTATGAGCTTGTGTGTTAAACATCCTCTCTGGTTTGTTGCAAATCCATCAGCTATCAGTGAATGTGATGATTTAGATATGGTACATTTATATTATTTGCACACACTGATGCAGTTAGTGCTTGTTAATAGCACTCCCTGAGTGACGGTGAAGTGAGGCTGCTTGCCGTCCTGCAGGGTTTGAAGATCTGCCGGATGGACGAAAAGAGACCGAGCATCTCAAAAGACTCAAAAGGCTGACAGACCATCATGCTAGAAAGTGTGCTTGTGTGTGTGTGTTGGCGCGAACACACCACCACAGCTGCTTGTCATTTGGGCCTTAGCACGAATGGCCACCTGTTCTGAATAAAGTAGTGCACCGCCCCCCTCCCCTCTGCTCTCCTGTGCATTTATCATGTAGTTTACAGTAAGGTGATATTCTACATGAGGGCTGAGCTCCCCATGTGCTGCTCCGCTACAAATCATAGAGCATCTGATGAGTGTGATAATGCACAGAGCTGCAGGGTCTTTTCACCTCACCTTTCACCAGTCATTTCCTTACAAATTAGGTTAAGAGCAGCACATTCAGGTGAGACATTGACATTCTCACAGCTCTCTCCATCCACTCTTTATACAATAGCAATGAAGGAGCTACAGTTTGATGCCAATGTTTCCTGGAAATGTTTTCCCTTTTCCATCAACAGTCTCTCATGACATGCTTATTATTTCTGCTTTTAATATTTCTTTTTTTCCATAAAAGAGTGACTCGCCTCTATCATTTCTATTGTTCCCAGAACATTTCTTAAATCCCAATACTTTCCCTGTCTGGACGACGTCGCTCACTGGCTCAAAGGATCCCCAAAATCCAATTACCGATGTGTTTGTACACCACGCTGTCCCTTTAACAACCAATTTCATGCCTTCACAGAAGGAAAGTCAGTTGGTTCAATCATGCCTGTTCTCTTCTGACTCTGTAATTACCCGCTCTATCCATGCTATAATATTTACACTGTGTGATAAGTAATGACACAGTCATCTTCCTCAGTTTGGCACATCTGTATAGCTGCTGTCGTTTGTGAAAGGTGCATTCAAGAGCAGAGGAAGTGTGGTGATGTGTTTGCTGAAGAAGTGATGATTACATACCGTAGGTAATGATAATGACAAAGACACAGGAGGAAGATGGATTCTTGGGTGGTACTGTCAGCTTACAGATGTGTGAAAGGAAGTGGGAGAGCTATGCAGAATTTATGTACAAAATTACCTGGTCACTATTGGCAACAAAGTATTTGGTCCCTCAGCCTGGGACCTTGTCCATGTTGTTGAGTGTACAGTACAGTGTATCTGTAGAGTGTATTTAATGTTATTTGATTATATTTTTTGGTTTAGATGGCGTTGGTCGGTCTGTTGGTCCACTGCTTTCCTCCAGCCTAAACCTAGCCTAACTGGATGGTTTATTCACAGACATTGATGGTCCACAGAGGATGAATCCTATTGTTTCTGATGATCTCTGTATTAAAGACACCATGAGGTTAACATTTGTGGTTTTGATTAAAACGTCTCAACAACAATTGTATGTATAATCATGAAATTTGGTTCAGGCCTTCATAGTCCCCTCATCATGAACTGAATGACTTTTCTTCAAGCACCATTGGGTTTTTTACGTTTTAATTATTTAATACTTGGGTTTATGAAATAGCTGAAAAACTAATGACATTCCCATCAGTGTCAGCTGTAGTTGCTATTAGTTACTATTAGTTGCTATTTAACTTTTTTTGACTAGCAACGGATTTGCAGATCTTAATATTGCTAATACAGCATACTGACATGCTAAACCATAATGCTCTTGCATTTATATCAAAGCACCAGGAACAACATATGGAAATTAGCCTTTGAGGCTAATTACTGTACACCTGTTACACCTTTTTTTATGTTGCTCAAAAACACAATCTCAAGAGATCACAATGTCAAGGAAACTGACTTTAAAAATCTGTATAACACATTCTCAACTCAGTCGTTACATAGAATACACTCTGGAATGGCTTTGGATTTTGACAGTGTGAATGTGTGTGTGTTTATCTGTGTAAATGTGTGTGTATGCAAGCGTTCAACAAGTCTAATACCTAAAGCCTTTTAAACCAAATAGTGGTTTTCCATGTCAAACATGCTTTCTTCACCCAACCCTGCACCATGACTCTTCTCCCTCAGATATAAAAAGTCATGTAAATTCTACCTTGGGCTTTGAGTAAGCAGAGTCATTATTCACAAGACCACAAGAGGTCACTTGACAAGAAAATGTAAACACTGGCTGCTATAAGTGTTTGCAGAGGATAACCTAACAGGATAGGTGACTCAACAATAATTCAGAGTCACCAAATGTGAGCTTAGGTTCAACAAAACAACCAGAAAAAGATAAATTAGGAAAAAAAGGATGAATGAAAAGAAGTTAGTCAAAGGTTGAAGGTGTGCACAGGGCAGATTTTAGGATCCAGGTGTTCCCAGACATACAGAAAGACCAGCAGACAGACAAACAGTGGCATAGTCAGCCACTGAAAACACCGTGCTGGTGTAATGGAGATACTCAAGTAAAGGTCAAGTACCTCATAATTATACTTTAGTACAATATTAAAGTAAATGCAGTGCGTTTCTTCCTCTGGACTTTTGCATGATGTCAGTGCAGGTATCCTACATGATCTTCGTTGTCCATATTTAAAAAAAACAACAAAAAGAACATAAATCATATTTGTCCATATGGGCTGAGGTATGGTAAGAAGACATACTCTGACACTCACATACCAGGATTCCTCACCACCTGTGTGTCAGTGACATGCCTGCTTCTGGCAGGGCTATCAGAGAAAGCGCAGCACCATCAGATAACAGGGGTGCTGGAGCGTGTACGTTTATACACAGGTGAGGTGCCTGTGTATCTCAGGTGTAGTGTAGCATGAAGAGAGCAGAGCAGCACGGTAGATGACCCAGATAAGAGGATTATTAGTTTATAAAACATCTCGTCTACACAGCTGGGCCGGCATCAAGAAGGAGCCCTCTGTAGCCTCAGCACTGGGGGTAATGTGACGGATCGTCACCGCGCTGCTCATCTCACCCTGCAACGTGTTTATGAGCAGCAAACTGCTCTTGTTATACATATATGTCTGTAAATAGAGAAATAATATGAAGTGCATTGATAAAAGTGCAATAAATGTGCAGCCATTTAATATCTCATATGTTATCAAGTATTTGTATTAGAAAATGTCTGACTTTGGCGTCCAGTGGTAGTATCCAAAATCAAATATCTGACACTGTCCTTTCTTTATACCCACATTCATACAAACCTTGCAAACTAGTGTTTATTTGCTAGCAAACTTACAACCTCAGAGTAAATTTAGAGAATATTTTCACTCAGATGTTCTGATCTAATTTTGAAGTGATCACTTTGCAAGTATTGACTTACATATTGCAAATCTGATGAAACAGCCCCAGTGTAAGAACAGCAATATATCACCCGGATGTCGGGCAGCCAGATTTAGTAGCAATTAGAGCCCATTCACCTCATGCTTGTTCATATTGACCGGCCTCATATGTCAATATGCATATGTCTTTGTAAATACTGAACAAATACTTTGCAAATGTACAAATCTACAGTCTTTACAGGATATGGAGGAGCAAAGGGCAAACATGCAAATCCCAGAAAAACCATGACATGGCACTAACCGAACCATTGCCTCCAAAATAAAAAATGGGCTATATTTAGCAGTTTAGCAAGCCAATATTCTAACCCTACATTAAGCCATAATTTCATTTAAATCTAATTCATTTAATTTCCTTTTCTGTCTCTACACACTTACACAAACAGCATTACTGTGCACACAGCGCTCCAGTTATGATACCTGGCAAGGCCAAGCAGTCCTGCACCTGCAGTGAAGTTGGCTGCTGTGATGGACTGGAATTAAAAAAGCTCCAACTGTTACCAAAGAGAGTGACTCAAAATCCTGGGCCGTCACCAATGCCACACCCAGAAAAAAAAAAGGACAGCAAAGGAAGCTGAAGTGGCAACTTCCTTTGCTGTTCTTTTTTCCAGTTGAACAGCTAAAAATAGACCGGCTCGGTGTTGAAGAGGTAAATAAGATGACTCTCCTTTTCTGTAAAGCATGCATGGCTCTCCCACACAAATACAGCTTTAGACGACAAAAAACAAATGACAGCAAAAAAGTGAGTAAAACCTTACCGTCAGCAAACAAACGAGCATCATTGATTTGCTTATGATAAGTAACATTAACGCTAACACAGACACAAATAAGCCATTGCTAATGTTACATCCTACATGTGGGTCTTGTTGACTGGTGGCTATTTTTTAAAGGAGCAGTGTGTAAGTGTTAGAGGCATCTAGCGATGTGGTTGTGGATTACAACCCTCTCGTTTCACCCTCTCCTACCAGGAATGAAGAAGAAACTATGGTGACTGCAAAACACCCCGGAAAGACTGTTCAGCAGGTTCTATGTATAGCCAGTGTTTAGTTTGTCCAATCTGGGCTACTGTAGAAACATGGTGGTTCAGTATGGTGGACTCTGTGGAAGAGGACCGACAGCCTCTGTAGATATATTAGGCTCACTTTAGGCAAAATTTGATCATGGTCACAAAAATATTGAATTTTATTTTCACATTAATGAAAACATCGTTACCAATATTCCAATCAGTTTCTGTAAAATGCTCCTAAATCTTACACATTGGACCTTTAAGTTGCCCCCAAAAATGTTGTAAATGCCCCAATTTTCTAAACACTGGGAGCAAAGGTTGCCCAACAAATATTCCTTTTACATTTCCTGCACTGTATACGGTACATGTAAGGCTTTAGCGTGTGTGTGTGTGCATGTGTATGCAGTATGCTGTTATGTGTGTATGTGTGGTTCTAGTCGTCTGGGATTATTTATCCTTACTGTGGCTTCCCTTGTCATCACTGAAAGCAGCAGAAACCCAGGATGAATAACAAATCACAGAGGCTAACATGGAACACTCGTGCAGATGGGAGGAAACTGGTTCCAGTGAGGTTTTGCAGATCTCACGACAACACTCTCTTTTCTAAATGTTCCCATGAACGTCATTATGCTAATGACCTTCTCAAGGACTTCCTGGTCTCTGTCCAATCACGCAGCTCCATCCATGGTGACAGCAGTTCATGCTATTTGGAGAAGGAATCACACGGATGCAGATAGATGCGATGACAAGCTTAATGTGCTTCGAATGTCACCCACATGCACAAACACACACTGGGTAACAGATATATACACAAGTTATGTCAGGAGAAAGTGCAGGTCAGAGTGTGTGTGTGGCCCTTAAGATGGGTGTGTATTGCTTTTAAACATGTACACACACGCACACAGTCTTCCAGATAAAAACATCTTTAAAACTCTTAATGCGAGCTCTTTAAACCCTCAGATCTGCACAGTAGTTTGTCTCAAGCTTGATGTCTCTTTTGAAACATCTGGCTCTGTTGCTTCACAGTCAAACTGAAGCCAGCGTTTGGTTTCCCGGCTGGGTTAATTCACCACGCTTTTGCGACTGCGCGACACGCAAAGAGTGTCTTTCATGATATTTTTCAACATCCATCCTTTCATCACATTATCTTTCTTGTCATCTAATTTTCTATACGTCTCTCTTTCTATCTGCTACTCAGTGCCTGGAAAACATCAGTTTTCAGTGATATGGTTTCTCTTGCAAGTTATCCTTGAATAATTCTATTTCATTAATGGCCAGCTGGAGTATGCTATTGTTATACTATTGGTATACTTTCGCAGCCATCTTGCCTAACTATCAGTGCCTGGAGGATCTAAATGTAAGATACAACAGCTGGTGCGGTATGAAGTGGGTTTGCAACACTGAAAGAGGGGTCCTTGGATCAGGATCACTGACAGGGTGAAAGTAGCTGCCACAGTTATACAGGAGAGGCGGAGAGTTTGGAAGATAAAGGGAAAAGGAGCAGAAATAGTAAATGGTACTGAACTATAACAACTGTTTACATTTACTGAAGATACAACATCTGTAAGAGAGATAATACTTAACTCAATTGTTAAGTACAATTGTTTATCATAATGTCTTGTACCAATATTTTAAAGAGAAAAGCACCAGTGTGTACGATTTTATTGGCATCTAGTCGTCTAGTTGTGGATTGTAACTTTATAACGTGACAAAGAACCTGAAAAAAACATGAAAGGCCCTATCAATTCCAGTGTCTGTAGTTGTTCACATTGGTTCACTGTGAAGTAACAAAAACATCTTTAAAAGAGTAATGAATAGCAAAAGAATATTCAAATTAAATGCAGGGTAAATTACTTACCTCCTCACTGACTACCAGCATTCCACTCTGTGTGTGACCTTAAAAAAATCTTGGTGGTTGTACACAGCCTTGGCTCTGTAAATGGGAAACAAACAACATGGCTTAGACTGAGCCACACAACACTAACTTGTTATTCCAGCCAGGATTTAAGTGTCAGGAAACTTTAAATTTCTTGCCCACATTCAGCTCACTTTCCAGGTTGCCAAGTTATGCAGTTGTTGTGATGTTAGTTATACCAGAAGGAGGGTTGTGAATATCAACGTGGCTGGCTGAAACTGATCACAACAGTAGCGAAAGATTGCAAATCCACAACATAGCTACGGTTAATTACATCACTTGCTGTGTTGTTTTCACATTAGCCCATGGTATTGGTGATGCTATTGGAACCCTTTATCCCACCTTTAATGCATGTTTGAATGCACTACTGTTTGTACTTTGAATATTCAGCTTTGGCCGTATCAAGATAAATGATGGCACTAATTCTCCAGCCGGTTGCCATTAAACCATTGCAGAAGAAGAGTACACAACAAGATGAAACAATTTAAAGAGTACCAGCCAACTCTTAAATGGAAACCATGTGGAAAACATGATGGAAATATGGCATCTCTGTTTCTTTTATGTATCCATTTGAAGAATGTTAGAGTGTCCACGACTCTCGGCACAGATCAGATGTTTGTGTCAGCTGCAGTTCTTTTGTCTGTTCAGTGGAAGCCTGAGTGACAAACAGGTCACAGGATTTGAGGAAGAATATATTGAATCAAAGGTTTTGCAAGGATAAAAGTCTATACTTTCTACTTTAAAGCTGCATGGATTCTGGATAAAATATAGCCTACATCTTATTTACACATCTAGCACAGAAGAAGTATTGAGATGGAGTTATTTTTCTGGCTACCTCCTGATGCTCTTTTTTTATCTTGTTGTTTCGGTCCGTACTCCTGAGAAGAATATCCGGCAAGCTCACAAGCCGGCTATCAGTGTAGAATTGATTTATCAGAGGTTTTTTTTCCGCTTTTACTGCTGTTGTAAATGTGGTTGATGCAAGTATGTTTGATGAGAGCAGACACAAAGCAGTAAAAGTTACAGGCCCGAAAACTGAAACAAAGATCTGAAAGACACTAAGATTCAGAGCCGAAGTGCAGTCGGGTGAAAATTCTGTGTTGGCTAGGTAACGTGAGTGATATCTTTCGCATTCCACACAGTTTTTTTCAGCCATTTGTAATATTAATATATTCATTACTGCAGCTTTAAGCTTTATACGGGGTCTTTTGAAACTGCTGCATGAACATGAAACTGTGCAAAAATAAATAAATAAAAATACAATCTAAACATTGTGTTAAAATGTAACTTTAAAGTATTCCTCTTTGCCAATTCTGTTCAAGAAATGTAATCATCGCTGTGTTCTTGTTCATGTGCTGCAGTGATTTGCACAGTCAGACCTATAGACAAAGAGTCGTCACAGTTCACAGGCCTTGACCTTAAAATTGTGAAATCTGTGCAGTACGACGAGGACAGCTGAAACATCGCAGAGGTGGTTTGGAGAGAAGGTTTGATGTCTGCGTGCTGATTATTCATCGCGGAGCAGCTTCTATTTGCTTTTTTAAACCTGAATCGCCGAACATTCCTGCATAATCCATCACGAGACATGAGGGCTTGCTGCTCCCAAACATCTTTATTAGCATACAGCCCAGTCTCCTGAACTCTCCTCCCCCTCGTCTCCTCACACCGGCTCTTCGGCCTGGAATGCCTTATCTCTTTTACACGGCGCTAATAAAACTTACTCTAAGTGTGTGTGTGTGTGTGTGTGTGTGTGTGTGTGTGTGTGTGTGGGTGTGTGAGGAGTAATAAGAATGGTGTGTGTGGCATAGCGCCCATTGCCTCTTTAGGCAGGATATTAGAGAGGTCTGGAATACCTCAAAATGTATTAACGCAGCAGGAACTGGAGGCAGCAGCAGCGATAGTGTTTGTTTGAACAATGAGTGAGAGGCAGATAGAGAGAGCAGCACATTCATGTTTATCTTCTCTTTCCTCCTCGTCTTTTATCTCCTCTCCTCCTTTGTCCTCCCTTCTTTTCTTCTCTTCACCCCTCTTTGGTTTCCTTCTCCTTTCCTCTTCCATCTTCTTCTTCAGTCTTCTCTCCTCTCTTCTTTCTTTTTGACACTTTGTCATCTCTAATTTCCTCTTGTCTTCTCTCCTCTTTTATCACATCATTCCCTTCTCTCCTCTGCCCTATAATCTTCTCTTTTTAAGTTTCCCTTCTCCTCAACTTTGCCCTCTTCTCCTATCATGTCTTCTTTCCTTCCTTGTTCTGTTCTGTCTTGTTTTCTCATCTTCTTTCCACCTTTTCTTCATTGTATTCTCTCTTCTTCTTCTGTCCTTTCCTTCTCTCTTGATTTTATTTCTTCTCCCCTTTCCTCCTTCTTTCCTCTTCTGCCTTTTCTCCTTTTGTCTTCACTTGTCCAACTCTTTCCTCTATTCATCATTTATCTCATATTATCACCTCTCCCTTTTCTTCTTCGTTATTTTCCTACCTTCTCCTCCACCAGTTCCCCATTTCCCCTCATTTCCTCTCCTGTTTGCTTTTGCCTTCTCCTTTCATTTCCTCCCCTCCTCTGTCCTATCCTTTACTCTCCTCTTGTCCCATCGTTTCCCCCTTCACTGACTTCTTTTCTCTTCTGTCTTCTCTTCTTTTCCTCTAATTTCCTGTCTTCATTTTATCCCCTTTCCTGTCATCTCAGATTCTTTCCTGTCGTTCAGTTTTCTTAATGTCCCTGTTTTCCTATCCCGTTTCCTCTCCATCTCTCATCTATACATCCCTTCTTTCCCCTCTTTTTGCCCTGTTGCTTCCTTCCCTCTCCTCCTCTCCTTTCCTTTTCTGTCCTCTCGTCCCCTCGTCTTTCCTTTCCTCTTGTCCTGTCACTTCCTCTCCTCCCCTCTCTTCCACTCCTCTGGAATGTCGTGTTGTTTTGTTTCGACCTGTTCGTCAGTGTGATGGATGGAAACACATTCCCCAGTTGTCAGCCAACTCTCTCAGTCTCACCTCTTTTCCTGTCCCTTTATCACGGCCAGTCATCTTCAACAAGGGCTCTCTCCGAGCAGCCGGGCAGCCAATACTTCCCACCTCTCTGGCAGGACAGATCGAATCCGTTAAAAATACTAAGAGACATTTCATTCCCCAAGTTATTGTAGTTTGCATAATAATATTTTCTGTAGAGATTTTCTGAATGGAAAACAGGATTAATATAATAAAACACTTTAATCAGATTAGATTTTATTAGAAAAAAACATAATAATTTAATATTTTAATATATTAAATAACAGCTATCAGTAGCTTGAATCAAACAATATCAGGCTCTTAAAGAAACATATTTGGAATTCTTTGAAGGGATAAACAGAGCTTCTCTGAGCCTCTGTGTGTGTGATTCAGCATAAATTCGTGGCAGTAAGGTTATGTAGCAGGTAACACTTTGTCCATTTTGTCTTTTTTAAAAGTTGTTTTTCTGGAATCGTCTGTCCTGTGAACCCCGGAGTTTTTAGTCTGTGAACTGCAGTTTGAGTAACAGGATAATTCAAACAATGCAGATAATCAGCCTTTTGTCCATGGTCCATACATCATTTTTAAGTTTGGCATGTATGTAACATTCAAAGCACTTCCCAGTGCTGTATGTAATGCTGTAACCATCTTCAGGAGCCAATTTTACTTCAGCCATCCTCAGATGTACACTGATGTTAATGGATGGCAGCAGAAACGCTGTGTGAGTTTGGCTGTAAGTTGTGTTCTTGTCTCCAGCTTTGTTGGGCATCACTAGCAGCCCAGTCACCCATCAGACTTAAGAAGAATGCATTTCGGAAAACCAAGATGTATTCCAAGTCTATGGAGGACATGATGAAGTGCTAGTGGATTTATGCTGAGCAGCAGGACAATCCCGCCCAGAGGCGAGATGGCTTTAAATTGGCCTAAATAATAGCTCGGTTATGAGAATGAAAACAGTAAAAGGAGAGTAATTAGATTAATCAGTCTGTATGACAGCAACCAATTGTGCTAACCTTCCAGTTATGCTAGCCAGGGGTCTAAGACACAACACATGTAATTGTGACTCCAATCAAATGAAAGAAATATCAGAACTATTAACAAAACCAACAACAACAACAACAACAACAACAACAAGTGGAAATCATTGGCAGCATTGTGTTGTGTCTGTCAGCTTTGGTACAAATCATTTACTTCATATTTTCATGGCAGCTAGCAGCAAGGCTCCAGTGATGGTAATGACTGTCTGTTAGTCGGTTGGTTGGTCTACCAATTTGGTCCAGACTGAGGTATCTCAACAACTATTGGATGGATTGAAATATGGCGCATACATTCTTGGTCGTGAGTAGATGAGTCCTAAAGATTTTGGCAATCCCCTGACATTTCCTCTAGCGCCATCAGCAGGTCAACGTTCTAAAATCTTTACATCTACTCAAAGAATTTGATTCCCAGATTAGGGTTAGGGAATGTCTGTACCAAATTTTGTGCAGACATTCATAGTTTAGAGTCGATGTAACCAAATGACTTTGCTGATCACCTGACATGTCCTCTGGAGTCAGCATGAGGTTCACATTTGTGGTTTTTGTGGTTTGGAGTGAACTGCCTTAACAACAATTGGATGAATTGCCATGAAATTTGGTACAGATATTCATCAGCATAGAGGAAAGAAATTTAACTGACCTCTGTAGCCCACCTCTCAACTTAAGGCTAGATTAGCTGCTAGTACATAACAGTAACACACCTGAATGTCTGACTGAACTGTTGGATTCAGTTTCTTCAAAAACTGCAATTTTGATACTTTTTAAAAGAGCCTGTCAATTGCATAGTATGTTGTCTCAATGGCCAGTATGAACAACATAATGCTGAAGCCATTCATATGGGTACTAGACTTTAAGAGGGACTTAACATTTTGTGTCTGTTGATTATATCTTAATTATCTTATATCTAAATTCTAACTTAAAGTCCAAGCAATTAATGAAAAGTTATTGAAGTTATTTATTTATTTGATAAAGGATTTAGATCCATGCACAAACACTGATGTGGCATCTCATTATTATTATCATCTCAGCAGCACGGGTGACTGTGATCACTGTAAAAGATTTGGACAAAGCACACAGAACATCTGCTGTGTGTGTATGTGTGTGTGTGTGTGTGTGTGTGCGTGTGTGTGTGTGTGTGTGTGTGTGAGTGAGTGTGTGTGTGTGTGTGTGTGTGTGTACAGACAAATCGAGGCTGCGTGGAAAAAACAGACCCCCCCCCTCCAAAAACACTCACCTATCCCTGTGATCAGATCAGAAAGATATGCAAAGCCACACACATTCCAACCAACACACACACACACGCACACACACTTGTATCTTCACATTGATGGTTGGAAACACTTTGTCCTCTATGGGGAATCATAACTTTGGATGCTTCCATTATTAAGGCCAGACCAGAATGAGTGCGAAAGAAAAGAAAACAAAAGAAAAGAAAGAAAGAAAGAAAGAAAGAAAGAAAGAAAGAAAGACAGAAAGAAAGAAAGATTTGACTTTAGGAAATTCATTTGTGCCATACACAGTTTGTTTAAGTCATGTGTGAAACCCTCTTGGACGCTGTTCTTGCTTAAAGTACATGTGGACAGAGTGTGTGTTCATAGTAATGTGGTCCTGTGTGCGCGTTCCGTGTGTGAATATTACTGTGTCTACAGAGAATGTGTGTGTGACAGCACAGAGGCCATTTGTGTTTAATTTACGTTGGGAGGGAAGGGGACCCAGACTGAGAGGCCTGTCATCACTGGGAGAGGACCGCTCCGCTCTGCTCAGCACCCTCATCTCCATAATGGCTTCCAGTTGCTCGTAAAAACACCGAACCATGGGAAACCAGGACAGGCCAGCGGCCATCATAACCTCTTCAGATGGCTCTGCTGGCTGGTTGTAGTTGCTAGAGCTGGTGTGTTAATGGTGGTGTCGGTTTCAAGACGAGATGACAGGGGAGGCTGGTACCCTTCATGACAACCACTAGCCATGGAGGGAACACTTCCTCTGAACTGTGTTGGCATTGTGTTGTTCCAACAGCTACGTTTTAGATTTACTCGGCTCAAATTTGGCATTTATAATACATCAAATGAATAGATTATAAATGTCCAAACACTGTTTCACTGAGGCCTGCAGGGATAAAATAAGAAAACAATTATATAGGCCCAGCGCTGTACCAAGACCAGCAGAGATAAGTTGTTTGTTGATGTGACGAGAAGGACAGGCACTCATGTGGTCTCTCAGTGGTTAGGACTTTATTGAAGTCGAATATGATCACGTACAGTGCCAGACAGTCATAACGTGTTTTTAAAAGCAAATTAAGTGGTTACATTTGTACGGGATGTTGTATGACTGGGACATGGATTTGAATTTTTTTTTACAATTTAAACAACCCAGAGACAAACAATCATGCTTTATAATTTCATTAATGAAAAGTAATTGGGATCACTCAGGAGATGACTACTGGCAAATGAAATTAACTGTCCAATCAGAGCTCAGGATGTAATTTACGCGCTCAACCCGACACTCGCGTGTATTATTTGAATGCTATAAGCTCATGTCATTTTCTCACCACTGAATCTAAAATATTAAACAATTATATTAATAAACTATGTAAAATATTTAAATGGAAGATATTTTTTTAAACTTAGTTTATTCTTTTGGTGCTTTTACATCATGTTGTGCTCTTTTCTTCTGGTTTTCCGACTGATGAATTGGCACCACCTACTGCTTATCACATGAACCAGCTCCTCATATTCACATAACAGTAGTTGTTGCATACAAACATTCACCACATTATTTGGCATTTGGTTAAATTACAGTTAGATGGAAACACAGTGACCACTGTGAGGTTCAAAAATACCATACTTCAAGGTGGGATTTGTTGGTGACACTAAAGTGAGGAAAACACCACTGGATATTGTGTTTGTGGACAGGTAAGTACAAATATTGGGAAATTCAATAATATGAAGCAATTTTACGTAAACATTTCTGAAATATGACCTCATAAAACTCTTATTATGAAAAAAAAAATGATGAAAAAAAAAATTCCTATGCCAAAAAATGGTGGAATCCCTAAGCTTGAATGCTGGGGTGAAGGAGGTCTGCAGTGCCCTGCTAAACCTGCTGCTACTGCGACCTGACCTTGTTAAGTGGAAGAAAATGGATAGATGGATATAATAAAACATAAATGATAACAGGTTAATTAACTTATCATCTCAAGACAATAAAAGAATAAATAACAATTAGTTGATGATGATTTTCAATTCATGTGACCTTGCACGAAGCTATCATTGGATCATTGTTGAGTACTGTATTCCCAGACAATAACAAGACCCAGTGTAATCGTAAATGACTGGTACTGGACCCAACCCTTAACACACCCAATGATAATGCACAGCAGTATAATCAGCTCCCAAATCCCACCCTGTTTCCATCTGTGCCCAGGGTATGAAACATCACTGCGAGAAACAAAATTGTGCATGTGTAGTGTCACCAAACACGGTTAATAACAAAACGTTTTGTGGCTGCAGGTTGAATAAAATAACAATGAGGTAGATAGGAAAAGTCAACATTAATAAGAATTCATTTGTTACCTATTATTACTTTGTACAAAGACTGAGCCTTGTGTATACATTGCTTTTCAGTTTCAAATGAAATATATGTAACTGGGCCAAAAGAGGCCTGGGCTAAAATACTAATTGATAAATATGTGACCCCAACAGTTTCTGCTGGTTACATATAGTCTGTTCATATGTCAAAAATACTTTTACAACACAAACTACTCTATAGTCTCCATGTGTATAATACTGTATAGCATGTCTGTATACATTCCATTTGGGCACTTAAGTCCCGATCCATGTCAACAGATTTGTGTTTTATTGGGTGGAGAAACAGCAGTAAGGGCCTGCGGCTCTGTGGGCACCAATCATGCCAGCATAAACACCTCTGACGTGCACAAGCAGTTGCAATTTTCTCGGGGTGAATGCTCATATCCATGCGTGCATGATTAAATGTGTGTGTGCACAAATGTATGCGTTTCTGAAGTGTGTGTTGGTGGATTGTGTAATCACAGCAGCACTCAGAGTCAGACTTGGAACAAGATAAGGTGCTTCTATCTACTAATGCAACATGATTATATTTACTGATAATCTGCTTTTCAAAAACAAGTTTTGAAGTGTTCAAGAAACCAAAAAGCAAACAAAATTAACCTGAATAAAATAATAAATAAAATAAATTCATAAACTAAATTATCATGCTATTTGGGTTGTTTAAATGTTTAATGTGAAAAATATCTCTAATGACCTGAACAGTCTCTCTCTATCTTACCCTGGATCCCACAAGACACGGCTCGGTCATGTCCTGTGGTAACCCATTTGGGTCCGTTCTCCATGCAGCTTCATACCCCACCAGGTGCATTTCAGAGCTGAGCATTTTGCCTACCAGACTTTATTAACTTGCTCAGATTTTTCCTTGGTTTATGTGCTTCTGTCACAAGTAACTAAGCTACCTAAGCAGCCGCGTATTCTCTGAGTAGCTAATCGGAGAGCCAGTTCTACAGAGCCAGGGCCACAGTGCTCCTGGTGGAGTCACTGTTAACATAACTGGAATGTGACACAGTTGTGCCCCATGGGATCGAGCAGTTACAAACTAACTTAAATGCAAGAGTCATTTTGACAGTGTCACAGAAGCTTCGCTTTAGCAGTAGGTCCAGTGGGTGACTTCCACTCCTGTTCACAGTACTGCTTTTACTGTCTCGACATCTTTTCTGCTTCTGGCCCTCATCACCTGAATCCACTTGGATCATTCCTTGTTGACTGGCTGCAGATCCACATGTCCTTCACAGCTTTAACTTTCTAGCTTATGCAAACCTACGCACAGAAGGTTAGCAGAGTTTCATAGAGAACCAACATGCACAAACCAAACCTCAACAGCACATCATGGGATTCAACCCATGCACATTTTCCAATGTGATTGTCTGAGCCTTTCTCAGTCTTCAAATCTCACTCTGGCGCTGGCAGGCCAATCAGAACCAGTCAAAGAAACAATGTGCAACTGGCTCAAATCAACCCAGAACATTATCAGACAGTCACATCACTGTGACTGATCACATATTAGGATCATGACACTTAATGAGAAAAAGTCCAAAGATTTCAGGGAGGAAAAAAGAAACTTTTAGACAACTTAAAAGCAGATTGGGTCAAATTGACCCAAAACATAATAGGAGGGTTAAAGAGTGTTGGTCGCTGGCTATGTGTTACAGACCTGAATGTATTTCCTTGGGATATTGTCACATTCCTCTGAGTCTTTGGCCAATAGAATCTGTGGTCAGCCGCACATACGGTTTTATTGTGGGAGAGTATGTTACAGTGTAAGAATGCCAATGAAGTGATTGATATCATCTATGCTCAGGACTGTGGTTTGTGTGTGTGAGAGAGAGGTGCCTTGTTCTCTGCTGTGCTTTGTGTAAAGGACACATGTTTGATAGATTACTTGATTTGGACCACAGACGTTTGCGTGTGGCAGACACAGATCAGAACTCTGTCAAATAACATCACCAGTACCTTCGCCAACAGCACATTTGTGTGTGTGTGGGTGGGTGGATGGGTGGAACAGGACAAAGAGGGTTGATGCGTGACAGAATGATAGTGTGATTTAGCGACGGAGTTATGAGGAATTTGTAATCATGTGCCTTTGTGTGTGTGTGTGTGTGTGTGTGTGCATTCCTCAGGAATCTCATCATTAACACCAAAAGGACAGAGCTTCACTGTATCAAAACATCGTGTCTGTGCTGCGTTCAGGTTATCTAATTGGCTCCAGACAGAACAATGAACATTGATGCCGAAAATAGATCTAGAAAATAGACCCCCCCCCCCCCCCCCCCCCAACACACACACACACACACACACACGTGCATGGGATCATATACATAATCAAAGGGGCAAACATATGAACACTTGCACACATACATGTAAACACACATGTGAACACATCAACACATGAACATTTTGAATAGATCACACATACACACAGACACGTACACTCATATACGCACACTATTATCACAACCCTGCAGAGAAAGTTGATCATATTAGGTCTGTGCTTGTATTTATGATAGGAGATGCAACCTGTAACAGTGGCTCACTTTGTAAGATAATTAAGGAAGAAGAAAAAATGTTCCAAGAATATATTATGATGCAGAAAATTAGTTAAATACAGACTGAAATGAAAGTTTTAGAAGAAATTCTAAAAGTTGTATTGAAATAAAAGTACAAACCTAGCCCACATACAACCAGAATATCTACTGGTGTTTTTGTCTCTTTAATTTTACCAACTACCTTGACGTACAATATTTTTGGACATTACAGTTGGCGTGTTTCCATCGAAACGTTTTGCAAATTTAAACCAAATATTCAATAATGCTCTTTTCCATTCACTTCTGTTAGGAATTATTATGAATATTACGAGTTGGTTCACGTAAGCCATAGGTGGTGCTAATTCTTCAGAAAACAAGAAGAAAAGGGTGCAAAAAGAAACTGAATTAAAAGAGACTCAATTAAAAAAAAAAACAAAAAAAAAAAACAAAAAAAAAAAACAGGATGTAATGTAATGTAATCAAAACACATTTACAGAAACACAGCTACAGGGCCAGATAGCAGTCTGCTACACAGCACATAATATAGAAAAGTGAAGCAGCTGTTAAAAAGCTGCTAATGTCAGTTAGATGCGGTGTGGTCCTTCCTCTTCAATACCACTGCTATCATCACATGAGTACACATAGCTTGTGCACTACAGAGCAAGTCCTGCCAGAGCTCAGCCTGTCTACTGCTAACAGTGAAACACAGACACCGACATGCTACTCCAGCCGATGACCTATGCTACCTCCAACAGACAACCAGAACTGGTGGTGTGCAACGGATGCCAGAACAAACCAAAGTCAGACAATGTCCAACATACTTTTGGTCAGTAGGACAAGAGGTGTTGGCACGGCAGAGGTGCAGCTTTGAAAGGGAGTAAATCAGGCAGAATACATCACTGGTGGATGTGTCAGGGTCATCAATCGTGTCCAATCAAATCAGCTTCTCTCATTTCTTTTAAAAGCAGTGCACGCACAGCCATGATACACTGACGGAAGAGGAGAGTCTGGATTCGGCTTCTTCCTGTGCACTGAATATACAGCCAAGAGTAGATGATGTATTTATTCAAGTGTTCATGCTGCTCAGTGGAGCTAAGTGCCGCTTAGTGTTCTTTTTAAAGCAGCATTATGTAACTTTTCTCACATAAAATAACTGATTTTAAATCATTTTGATGCTACACTAACATGTATTCAGGTGAATGGTGTCTCTGTCATTCCCACTCTGCACCCCATATATCTGTTTCTGCACTACTACTATACTTTGTGTTCTGGGTACGATCACCTGCGAGAAGTATGTAACTTTATGGCACAAAGTAACACACGACTATTTCATTGATTTTGGTTTCCTGATAAATGACGTAAACTGCTGTGAACTATAGCTGCTGTTAGCTACTGTTGACTGGGTTTGTTAGCCAGGCTGCCTTAACTTTGATATCAGAGCAGTGGGTTTGTCGTGGCGGATGGCTGACATTTTGTGCTGTTGTGATGCTGGCATTGTTCCAGAACTGGAGCCTGGCAAGCAGGCCATAAAACCGGGCTCAGCAGCCTCTAAAGACATAATGGCAGAGGCAAAGAGACCAAAGAGGAGATTGATTGGAAGTTTAATATTTTGCAAATCAGCATCAGGCGTGCCTGTAGTGTGGGGCAGCTTGTCACATTGACATGGCCAATGGACATCTGATAGTACATGATCAATACTTAATACATACATCCAGAGAGGGAGGGGGTCACAGTCTCTTGACAGGAGAGTTAACCGGTTCCAGCCCCCAAAATGACGTGTTGCCGTTGTACCCCTAGTCTCCGCCCTCCAGTGGACAGAATTGGGAAACCCCTAATGAGTTTCCAAAGCCAGAGACATTATATCACTTACACGCACACACATACACACTCACGCCCACACACAGCAGTCTGTAGAGCCAGAGTGAATGGGATTTATTGTTATTGTGATAACCTGGGAGTCCAGCAGTGGTTGAATGTGGCTGACATAAGGCTGTTTTAATAAGGTCTGATTTAAAGTGGGACTCCTGGAGGACTTACACACATACACACACACTTAATCTTACAATAGTTGTCTTTCTCTCTCTCGCTGTCTTTCCCTCACTTTCAATAAGTTTCACCTTGTCAGGCTCTGGGTGTGTGTACGCTGGGACGAGCACTGAGGTATTTATGAGGATCGTTTAAAATCATCTGTCTTGAGCTGCAAAACCAAGCCATCTCTGCTATGATATGACTGTATGTGAGCATGTGTGTGCCTGTGTGTAACTTTACTGTTACATCCCAAGGGGATCAGGTCTGTGTATGTCTAAACTAAGCAGGCAGCCATGACAAACATTAGGCTATTGAATTATGACCTGCCTGCTAGCTGCAGAGTGTGTATATGCTGTGCACGCGTGTGTGAACATGTCTGTGTGTGGTTATGTGAAAATATTATTTTAGGTAAAGTCTATCCAAGGGTTTAATAGAGGGTGCCTGGTGCAGTGTAATACCACCAGATAAAGGTTTTCAGTTTCATAGCAAAAATTAAAAGTAATACTGTTAGTGGCAGTAGCAACAAGGGAGTAACTAGGAATTATGGGCCCTGTGCAGTAAGGTGACTCCAGAATCAAATTATTATCCCATCTTTCATTCCATCTTTTCCAAACATTTGCTTTCTTATTCAAACATTTCAACATGTCCACAAAAATGAAACAGCACTTTATTGTACAATGAAATATGCAATTTTGGGCAAATTTTGAGATATTAGTCAGATCAGTGAAAACAACAGAGCCATTGCTGACATAACAGCACAAAACCAGATAAGATTTTGGTGTGGATTTTTGAATTGCACAAAATGAACTATGTCTCTGCTCTTCCAAGGTACATTTTTGGAATATTTTTAGATGAAGAGAGTTTTTTTTTTGCTCCCCATGACACCTTAACTGTACAGTATATATTAAAAAACATTAACCATTAAAGATGTGTGGGTTTTACCAGCAGTGGGGTTAAAATGTCCAGCGTCCAAAATAGGTATGGTTCATCCTCTGGGAGGCATGAATATGTTTAGTAAATTTCATTGAAATTACTGGCAGTGCAGCTGTAAGAATGGCAATGTCTGTGTGTCAATGTGTTTGTTGCTCAGACTGCTACTAATTTTGGTGCACACGTTTAGTGAAATGCAGTAAAAGTAATGACATTCCAATCACTCCCTACTGCTAATTGGAAAATGTTAGCATGCTAACATGCTAAACTAAGAAGGTGAAAGATGGTAAACAAATATGCATGTTCAGCATTTGTATTGTGTGCATGTTAGCATGCTAATGTTAGCCTCAATCATGTCTTCCTTCCCCACTCAAGTCGTAACCGATATATCCAGAAGTTATAGCAACTAGAGGCAAGCACCATCACCTGTATCACCATTAGAGAAATCAGTATGCTACAACTAAAATAACATATATTTCTTATCATTTGATTTTTTTGCTATAAAATTGTTGTTGTTATTACATTTCTACCTGCATGGGAAAGTGATTACTTTCCCAAGACCAAGCTAATCCACAAACATGGGCCAGATGTTAGAGGGAGTTTTTAACATAGTTTTTCAAATGCACATTCAGATCACAGATTTGTTTGATTTCGCTTGCATTCTCACACTTTTAATTGTCTTTGGGGTTGAGTCAGTCCATCTCTCCTCTCCATTTCCTCCCTTAACTCCCATGCAGTGATTTAGAGGCGGCATGATAGAATCACAATCATAGTGTCTTACAGCCTTCTTAATGGTGATAACCTGACATATTACAGCCCAGCATATTACATCAACCTCATCCAAAGTCATAAAAGAGTCATTGTTATCATCTCACAGAGTATCATCATTTGCTGAAGATATACACAGTGTGTGTTTTGCAGGCTGATCGAACTTCAGGACTCCTGTAAAAGTAATTAAAGTCTGCGTGAGTCAGACAGTAAGTAATATGTTTGCGTGATGTCATTGGGGCAGTTGTGCCTGGCAGAGACACTGAGTATTAAATGTAAGTGGGGAGGAAGGGGGCAGCACATTGAGTGCTTGACATGTCCTGGAATAGAAAAAGAAAACAATGTCTTAATGATTGGCAGACATTTTATTACTTTTATAAACCAACACTACTCAACTAGGGATGGACTGGGCCTGTAACGAGGGTCAAAGATTATTCTCAGTATTAGCCACAGTGTTAATTTAACATCACTCAGCTTGTGCCTTTAAGTCTGAGACCATTGTACAGTAGTCTGCTGGAAAACAGAAAGCATTGGAATATCCACATTGTGTTGGGAGTGATTTGCTGCCCTAAGTCAAGAAGTTCCTGAGGTGTTGTTCACATGTAAAGGCAAGGTGAATTGTGGCAGCATCATTAGTGTGTGCATTGCAAGGAAAATCTAGAAGATGAACCACCTGCTTGACCAGTGTCTCAACCCTCACCTGTGGTTAAAAGCTTTATAGTGACCAAAGGAAAAGCATCATTTCCCTGCCAGTTTTTCAGACTGAGAAGCTCAGACATCTGAAGGAAGCTGTACAAGTACTGTCCATCTAATGCAGATTTCCCTCAGAGGCACAAAAGACCTGCACATGTGGTGAGCTGGGTTCATTGGATGTTGATGAAGAAACAACAAACGCAATGTACTCAGCCATTTTTTGTTTCATTTGTAGTTTAATTTTCATTTAGTTTTCCTAAAACATTCTCTTATTGTTCTTGAGAAGATCTGAGCAGATAAAAATGTTGATTGGCTCATTACCACAAGTTACCTTCAATTAATACTATGTGCTCAAAGCAAAGTTTAAAGGCAGCATGAATAGGAATGAAAAAAAAAGTATAGACTCCAAAAATGATCAATTATGACCCAGTGTGAGTTTTGAGGTTGTATGTACAGAATAGCACTTGTACAGTACACTGTCATCAGGTGGCTTTAATCTTTTTTTTTTTTAAAAAAAGCTGTAAAGCATGGAAGAAGAGCCGTGATCGTGGCTTAACACGTGCTTCATGGTGTTAACAGAAATCTAAAATAAAAAGCAGCTAATCCAAGTGAAAAGTAAATTGGTATACAGTCACTCTAAACTGTGATTGGCTACTAAGTTCTATGTTCAAACTCGGCATGGCAGGTTTAAATCTCATCTGTCCTGAGCATGCAAAACTGTGCCACCATGCCATAGGCTATATTCAGCATCCTGAAATCTGATGCAAAAGTCAGGGAAATATTAAACACTGTTTATTTATGGAGAGACTGCCAGACAAATTCACACATGTAGCCTGTCTTTTGTCTTGTTAACAGCAGCCTGTCTGGGGGACAGTCTGAGGAATGACTTCACTTTATCCAGAGCATGTACCTTCTGTATTTTCACAGTAGAGCTCCAGCTTTCCTCTGATACTGTATGTGCTCACAATGTGCTGGTGCACGCACAGATAACTTTCTCTTTGATCACTCACTGCAGTTTAAATCTACAAAAGTTTACAAAAATGTTTTATTTTTTGTAGATTAAACCAGTTTACATGGACCAATAGTCAATAGGGCCCAACATGTCAAGCTCTAACAATGTGTCCCATTGTTCTATTCATGACTGATTAGAGCCAACCCCACAGGTAGCAGGGATGCCCAGCCCCCGCAAAACAGGCACGCACAATAAAGCTTGATTCAGACCAAATCCAGTACTGCGTCGAAAAGGCAGGTAATTTCCATTCATTTGAATGGGACTGCAGCAGTGAGGGCTGCAGGTTAGGTGGAAGAAATCCCAGTGACCTGCAGCAGAAATGATCTTCCACAGTCATTCTATAATGTCACTACAATCGAGGCTATCCTGGTACAGAAACAGAGAGCAGTGGTCAAGGGACATAGAAAGTGAATGAGAGTGAGGGAGCGCTGTATATATTTTCTGATGATCATCACAAATAAACACCCCTAGGTATAAATACAGGTTATCACCATAAAGTGAACACATGTACAGTTGCAGAAGGGTGTCTTCTGTACTGCTAGCAGAATGTTTTCAATGGATGTTCATCTGTGTTTCTTCCTGCGCAGACCAAGTTTTTGGCAGAGGATCACAGACTTCAGACCTGTCCAGCACAGCTACACACAGCTGGCAGGGTGGATGACTTGATTTATGATTTAAATATTTTAGGAGACACCAGGATTTAGCAGTTAATAGCCATGTGTGCTTCTTCAAATCAAAGAACCGTAAATGGCAACTCAAAAAAGAGGAGGAGTCTGGATGAATTAGCTAGCCGGTATTGTGCTATGTTAGCCAGTTAGCAATTTGTCCACATTAAAATAATTGTACAAAAGCTTTAGAAATTAATCCATAGACTGTTATAGGCAACAGCTAACTTATGTGTTCACAAATTGAAAATAAACAGTGATTAATATACAAAATGAATTAATAAAAATGCTTCAAAATTTCACACATGAAACTTTAATTATATAAAAAAAAGACTTAACCAAAATCTAGTTACATGATGCAACTAGATCATGTAATGATGATCAGAATTGTTAGAATTGTTAGAGATTATGAGGAAAGTGCAAACAGCACATTGTTAAATTAGTAAGTAAATGTTTATTGAGAGGGAGCTGTGAGGCTACATGTTTCCTTCTCTGAGTGGTTTTACACAGCTTTCCATAAACATAAGCTGTAAAATGTCTTGGTAATAGTTTGATAACTGGAGGAACAGATGTGTACAACTTCAAGTCTGCATTATTAAAATGATCATTTTAACATTCCACTAACAAATTGTAAACAGCCACAGTCGTCCTCTTTTATTTGAACATACTCATTAGAAGAAGGCTGAGCTGCTGTAGTTCATAATTAACTAGACCTATACAAAACAACTTTTTTTACATTAAACCTCTGATGAATTAGAATATAAATCCAAAAAAAGTCAAAAAAGTCCCATTTCTGCTATCCCAAAAAAGTCAGGTCTGGAGACGGAGACCAGAGACAGCCCAGTGTTCTCACCTTAACCAGAACCTAACCTTACCCTAACCCCAACCACATAAGGGGGCACTGTGGAAAACACCATTCTTACAGGAGGGAAACACTATCTGACACAAGACCTGTACTTTAATGAACCTCCTCCTGCCCTTTCTGTGGTCACCCTTACCATGTTAATGCAGAGTTCCCAATTTATTTATCTACTTATTTTCTCATTGAAATGAAGAAGAAATCCATGGTCAGGCTTCATAACTGGCTGCTGATCAGATCTATATTTTTTTAAAACTACATAATCTGACAAAGTCAACCCAAATACAGCAGCTGTGTGATATATCGACATTTAAAATTCACCTTTATTTCATTATCATCATTATCATTATTTATCCAGTGCAGAATCCAGTGCAATATGAATACAGTACAATACTACATTGAAAAAGTTGGACACTTTTGGTGCTACTGCTGTACCCTTTGAGTACTGCAGACACTACTCAGGGTTTAAAAAGCACAGGAGCAAAGGTGTGGTCTCTCCTTGTTTTCAAGTACAAAATAATAATTTGTATGTACACTTAAAAAGATGCTAAAATTAAATGAAATCAATCAAACGTAAGGCAGTAAAACATGTTTTAATCAAGATGCAAATACAACATTATACATGATAACACAGCAGATCTCTATTAATGATAAAAACATGGTTTAGTGTTAGTGTTTAGTGCATTAATAATATAGCCTAAATAACTTCGTTGTATCCTGACACTTCTGAAACTAATGTAACTGTCATATCATCATGAGCACACTTTTTAAAGCCAGCTTAAACATGGTTGTGAGTTCCTGACAGCAAACAGATCACTTTTAAATAAAATAATCCTCAATCACAGAAAGTCTCACTGCATTTCTTCATTTAGCTCTCCCGGTCTGGTTCAATAACAAGCCAGCTCTCTCTCTCTTTTTTTTTTTCCTGTGGTGATATGTTGAGAGCTCTGATGGATGGGTGGTATGTATGAATGACTGTCTCTATTTATTGAAGGTGGAGGACACAGACACTGTGTTGTTGGGACAGGACTCAGACCATGACCCTGTGACCCCGCATCTCATGCACACAATTTCAGGTCGTTCCATAATGAGTGTGTCCCGGTCACAGCAAGCCCTTTCACCTGACCGCTCACACACTGATGCAGACACAAACACGTGCTGATCAGTCATCATGTCTCTGCTCCCTGTAATGAGTCAGAGTGACTTTGATAAGTAAGCTGTAATGGCCGCAGGCTGCAGAGGACTAGTGTTAAACCTTGTATGAAGAAAAAAAAAATTCTCATTAGCAGTCTGTACTGCACTTAATCATACAGTAATCATAGGCCCTCATTGTTTTTGTTTATTTTTCTTCTTTTTTTTGACATAGAACCCAATGGTTAGGTTGGACACACTGATGAAGATGGAGATATTTTAGGGACAGCACAACAGTTCAACTAGCATCACTGCCAATGTGGAGTAATGGTTCCCTTACAATGCCTGATTTCTGGTACCTATACCAACTGAATACTGCTAGAATCAAGTGGCCACACAAGAACTTACATATGTATTTGAATCAGAAACAGCTTAATCAAAGTCATTTTACCCTTGGTCTACACCAAAAAAGCCCCAGTATTGCTAATGAAACATTTATCTACAGTTCCATGACAACAAAGCAAACATCTCATCATCTCATCTGCTGATCACGTGAAAGAGTTGAAAGCTCCACAGCACACAAGTAAGTGGACCTTTACCGGAAACTGTTGCAAACTGCTGTTCCCATTTTCTAGATTGGTCTGGAATAAAATATCCACTAGATAAGTGGATTCAGAAAATGAATGGATGGATAGATGGATTGTTGGATGGATGATCATTTCCTCTAGTGTCACCTTGGTTTGCATGAAGTATCGCAATGGATGTAATCACTATGACAAAAATGTTTTGGTCTAGCGCCATCATCAGGTCTTTGTTGTCCAGACCTTTGTTGTCTCAAATACCTGCAGAGCTGAGCTGTACCATGTGTTTACTGCTAATTAACAAATATTAGCATTTAGCCAAAAGCTAAGTAGGCCTATTTAGCCTTAAAAGAGCTGTTAGTCTGGCTTTAAACTCTTGCCAATAATTGTTTTGCCTCTTCTTCTGATAGTTAATGGCACAGCACAACTTACCCATGTTAGAAGCACATGAACCAAAAGACTAAAGTCTGGAAGGCAAAGCGCTCTGCTTCTGAAAAGCTCCTGGTGGGCTATGAAGTCACATGGAGAATGGGAACAGCATCCCAACAGGGAAAACTCAAAAATCTGTACCTTCACTACATCAAAACACAAAAATTCTTACTATATGTTAACAGAGGATTTTATTGATTTTTATTAGATTTATTTGCAGAATTTTAAGATATTACTATAAGCAATGAAAATGAAAGCAATCATTTTAAACATGTAAATACATTTCTGTCACTTCTAATAACATCATTCTAATTATTTTTTACTTCTACTTTAGCCTCAAGGACACACATATTGCTTGTGTTGTTGTTATTTAGAATACAGGACTCATTACAGTGAAATGTACACTGAAATTAACAGTGTGCGCATTATTTAGACTAATTGACTTGTTCATGAGTCACAATATGAGACAGCTACAGTAAAAAGGTTGATCAATCATAGTATAGCAGAAGCTGAGGAGTTTTAACATTCCTCCACTTCTCTCAGAAACACTTATAAAAGTTATTGCAGAACATTTGGCAGTCGAGAAGTTGGCAGCGGTGATACAAACAAGAAGTTGGCCCCATCTGTGCAAAGCTTTCAATCATGATCAGCATTGCTCACTGGCTAGACAAGACCTCATTGTACCTGTGTGCAATGTACTCAGCTTGATGAACTTGCCTAGAATTGTTGGGGTACTTTAATAACAACTTTGCTGAAGAGATTTGTCAGAATTTCTTGTTCTGTGATTTTTCTGTCACTCGGTCTGTCTCACATTCAAAAATCAGGGTGTGTGCTTGGTGAGGAAACAAAATGTGTTGATATTCTTGATAGTGTTTGGCTGAAAAATGAAATGTTTATGTAGGGTTTACCACAGAGACATTCTGCTGATTTTTCATGTTCATTATCTCCTGCTTGCTGTCACAAATCACAAATGCTGGTGAAAAGTATGTCAACACCTTTTTGAGCTCTGCAATAAAACCAATTGTCAGCAGTCCAAGACAGTTAAAATCAAAATTGTCTGTTATATAAATAATTATAAAACCAACTCTGCTTAGGACTAGGGCATGTTTTTTCTTAGACAGTACAGCATTTCAAGTTATGGTTTTTGTGTTTGAGACAGACACAACATGTAAGACAAGTCATGTGCTGTCAGGGGAGAGTGAGACAGGCTGCAGGTCACTCTATAAACCCTCCTTTATAAGGAAGCAGGGCACAACCTATCTCCCCCAGGACCTCCTCATGAATGAACCACTCAGCTTTCCCCCTCAGTCTGGTTTGGTGTGTGTGGACGTGTGTGTTGAGGGAATTACAGGGTTTGAGTTCTTGGATAGAGTCAGTGGGTTTCACATTTGTTAAGCTATTGTGAAGATCTATTTCGATGCCCTTGATATAATGACATTGACTTAAACCAGTGTTGTTACTGTAGTAAGTGTCTCTCTGATTCTTTACTTGTAGTGTATATCTTTCACACACACATACACATACAAACGCTTGTGCCCCTGCCAAACAAACAACCTCGGTCAACCGTGGTATGCCAAGGTATTTACACTAAACAGTGGGAATGAGATTCCCTCGCAGCGCCTCATGTTCAGCAACACATTCCACTGAGATCCTCAGACTGACTCCCTTCAGCTCTGGATTGGTGAAATTTGATCCTGTTCCCTCATATGAAGATGTTTAAGTTTAAAGGCAAGGCAATCTTACTTCATTTGAATTTTAAGTGACAGAAATAAAAATCATCCAACATTGGTTCTTTAGAGTTAACTCTGTGAGCGCTTCAACCATTTTCAGCATCTTTCTTTTTCTCAGACCATTTTTTGTGTGGCTGACAAAGTTTTAGGTTCAGAATCAGTTCAGCTCACATCAATTTGTCAGTTTCATCTCTGTGTTAAACTGACACACAGATTGGTTTGTGATTGGCAAGAAGAAACTGATGTGGCTGTGAGGTAGAGGTGTGCACGGGACAGAATTTTCAGTCCTGCTCCCGCAAACAATTATGATTTTCGGTCCCGCTCCTGCCCGTGCCTGCAATATTTTGTCCTGCTCCCGCCCACAAATCCCGCAAGATGCGTACGTTATTTTTCACGAAAGTTCTTTTCATTGGCTTGGGAAACACGCTGAACTTAGCTGAGCTCTCCACAGACTGATCCTTCACCTAGCGCACGTAGCGAGGGTGCGTGGTGCCAGGCGTTTCTGCCATGATCGGAGATCTCAAACACAGAAGAGCGGAAACGAATTGTCTGAAACGTACATGAGATTAGACCACATCCGCAAATTTAGGCATCTTAAAATGTTTTTGTTAATGCCAAATAAAATATCCAGCACAAATTATATATGATAGACATAAATTAATCATTTATACATTTTATTTTATAGACATTTTTAGTTTGCGGGACTTTAGCTTATCACCTCTTGTGCCTGCTCCGGGATTTTGCACTCCCCCTCCCGCTTGTGCCCGCAACAAGCTTTCAAAATTTGTCCCGTGCCACACTGCTTTGCGGCGGGTCTCGCGGGACTCCCGCGGGAGTGCAGGGCTCTACTGTGAGGTTAAACCTTGTGTCAATCAAAGGCATATCGTGGTCACTGACATCACAATATATGAAATAATAAAAATGTTGTCAATGTTATAATGATTGGATGATGACCTTTTCAGTTAAGCTCCATGCAGGGTTACCTGATGGTCTATGGAACAGATCAGATCATCATCACTGTGCCAAGAGTCATCACTTTCAGATTCAAGAGTTTCACATTGAACTGCTTACTGAAGGACCTCCTCATCTAAGAACATTAGTCTGTTGATAACTGATTAAAAAGTGACTTGACTTGGGACCAAAGGAGTCACATGTTTGGTGGGAGGAGAAGCTAGTATTTGAGAAAGAGAAGAATACAGCATTTTCTATATTCAATAACATTAATTATACCAGTCAAAGAAAGAGGAACAGTCTCCATTTTCACCTTGTCGAAGATGAACGAGAACCAGACCAGTAGACACCCCTCAGCTCTGGGCTGACGTCAGGTCATTTGTCTTAGTGAGTCAGGAAATAAGAAAGCCAGGTTCGTGCACACACAAACACACACAAGGCCAATAGCAATCCTGAAATGAGATAAATAAATCACTTCTTACTGTCATTTGTACTAGCGGGGGACCTTCCATTCATCATGAGTTAGCGACAGGAAGTGCACTGAGCAGCCAATATAATAATAAAAATGTAATATTGGCTAACATAATAAAACAAAGTGTAAATATAGATGCAGCAGGTGGCTGTCTGGGATATTGAGAATAAATGTGCAACGCATTCTAATGAGTCATTTCATATTGGGTCTTCAATTTTGTTCCCTTAAAGCAAAAGAAAAAAAGTACTATGAATGATTTAGGTTTAACTTTTACAGCAGATGATTCAATCAGCATGAATCATTTTGATGCAGGGTCTGAATTACTGCGCATGTACAACAGTTTAACTTGTTAAGGTATGGTCGGACCAGATTCAGTAACAAAGGAGTACATGCACATTGTAGCAATAAGGTGGTACTGCGAGTAATGCTAGCAGGTTGCAAGTAGAAAGGAAAAGCTACTGGAACTAACATGGGTAGCTCTGTCTTTGTACAAACCATGTAGCAACTCTGCTGCATGTACTCCTTTACCATCAAGGCAGAGACAGAATCAGTCAGCATATCTTGAACCATGGGGTCAACCCGCTTTCTAAATGTCTCAATTCTAGAGAAGCTGGAAATGCATTCTTAAATTCATCAGTTCAGAGTAGGCGGTGGGGTTATTTGCAATGATTGGGTTTGACACTAAGTCCTCAGAAAAGCTTTACTTACCGAAAATCCTGATGGAAAAACAGCTGCAACTCAAGTATCATTAGGTTTCGTAACTAACATGAATGGCTGACTGACGTCAGCAGTCTTTATAGTTGGACCTCCGACCAAGAGTGTCTTGACTTTCTCAAAGTTACTTGAAAGCTATCAGACCACACTAATTGAACTTTGGGGGTATTTAAAGAAACAGCAATTATGGTGAGCTCTTTGCTGAAACTTCTGTTCGCCATAACAGTTCTGTTCTAGTCAAAGGGATGAGGTAACTATAGCTGCTACTTTAGTTAAGTTCAGTGAATTCATTGCATTCTTAACATTTAGCAAGGCTCAGAGTCAGGTTAAATAATGGATAACCACATTACTGTGTGTAAGCCTGACAAGATAAAACCCTTTTCCACAAGATATTGATGCAGTTCACACTATAGATATTTTCATTGTTACCCCTAACTTTGCCCAGCACAAGTCTTGCTAGACAAAATCTTAAACTACACTCAAATTAATTTCACTGTCAATTACCAAAAAACTTAAAGGTTAGTGTTATCATAAGAAACTACACACAAAAAAAATCATTGCACTGTATACATAATCACAGAGATCAAAGAGAGAGATAAAACAGCAATTTTTACAGCAGCACACATATTGTGTTTAAAAACAGATTCTTTTTTTAGAGAGTTTTTGAGAGTTTGTTTCAGCAGAATTCTCTGGCCTCTCCCTAACTGTGATGTAATAGGCAAGTCTCTGAGGTCTATTTCACATGTTGACACCCCCAACTGTGTTAGCAGCTCCTGTGCCATGTATGAAAAACAGAGCAGTGGGCTGACTGTAGTCCCGGTTTGTGCCTCTCACACATAGCTGCTGTTAGTGTTAGCATTAGCTGATAAGCGGATGTGAGAATAAATACAACATATGAACCCATCCATAACTGCATTCAGAGATTAATAAGATGTTTAGTCTTTCCAGTTGAAAGTCTGACAGTACATGCTCATGGCTTATTAGCTTTGACTATCAGCTCTATGTCCACGTAACACCAAGTAGGGGACAGTTCAGGTTCTTACTTTTAAGTGCTTTTTAGCATACAGGGATGGAAGCTTCTATAATTTCAGGGTGGAGTTAGGGTGGAGTTACCACTCAAATCACTGATTGGGCCAAACAGAAATCTCATTACAGAAACTGTCCTGATAGTTTGTGAATGCCTTTAAAGGTCTGTACTGGTGGCTTCCATTATTGCAAGCCAAACAAAGCACATCACAACTTTCTAAATTGATTTCTGGAGCAGAGAACTAAAGGTGTCAGCAAAACTTGCTTTGATAAACAAAATCTAAAACCACCTTATTGTGTAAGTGTAAAGTTTTAGATCTTTCGAAAAATCTAAAATCTTCACATCCCTTCACACATGAATGAGAAGAGAATGGACAGTATGTGCAAGCTTATCCCCACGTACCACGACCTTAAGATGGAGGAAAATAATGGCTCATTGATCATTAGGCACTTTACATTACTGTTTATCCAGTCTTCTTTTTATCAATATATCAACATAAATAAACGCTTTAGCAATGTTTTGGTGTTGTTGCTTTTTTTGACAGCTGGAATAATGCCATCTTATTAAGGAATGCCTTTCAATTACAAGCTATCAGAGTATAGCCTGAGAGCTTTACTGAGAATTATGCCATTTGTTTATTAAATAATTACATTAAGACTTGAGCACTTGAGAATGTCCTGGGCTGGTTTATTGCACATGATGGACAGCAAGGTTGGTGGTCAACCAGAAATCCATTTCATACACAAAGTCACTGAAATGTTTTATTGCTTTAAGAAATGGGGCTGTTTACAATCTCAGATACACACACACACACACACACACACACACACTGAGAAGGTGATTACTGAACGAGCTATGTGCTGACTTTATGTGTTTCCAGTCAAAATTATCCAGGAATGAAGATTGACACCCCAGGATTAAAACCGACATGAAATTACAGTTTACGGAACACATATGGTTACGCCCACACACACATATGCACACACACAGGGCACACACACGGAGCCAGATTCTGACAGCAACATTACATTAACAGGATACAACCAAAGTTTAGTGTGTGTGTGTGTGTGTGTGTGTACGTGTACGTGACCGTGTCTGTTATTTTAGCATCACTCACCAACCAAAATGATGATTTAAGTGCATGTAAGTAGATTTCCAGTGAGAGTTGTTTTTTGTATTACACACACACACACATACTGACCACAAGTACCACATTGTCAGAGCAGCATCATTCAAATTAACGCTGAGCTACTGAAAACCAATACATGTTTTCACACTGTGTCTTTTTTGCTCAGACACACACGCACACACAGACACAAAGACACACACACACACTACATACACAAGTATATGATGCTTGCATCTTTTGTCTCGAGAGGAGCTTAGAGTTTGCATATTTTTCTGGTGTTTTTCGGTACACTCATGATGATCTGTTTGGTTGTTTTTGGTCATCGTTGACGTCAGCAGAGGCCTGTCTCGGCTCATTGGAGGGGATCTAGCATTTCCCCATATTACATTACAAAGTTATCAATTCTGTCCATTATTCTTCTGTCGACAGCGCAGACTGCCAAATAGGTTAGCACTGGCATGATTGATAATGCACGAGGCCAACAAAAATATTACAGTAAATAGATGATATGATTTGTTTCGCAGATTATCCACAAATATGCGGTTTGTGTGGGACTCTGAGCAGGAAATTTCTGTACAATCTGCTGATACAGGTTTCCCACCTAATCCCACTTCACTCTGTGTATAGAGTAAGAGAAATTGATGTGTGTTTGACTGATTGATTGATCAATAAACCTGTCATAAGTCACTCTCAGTCACTGAAACGCTGCAGAGGAGAGAGCTGATACACGCCAGATGAACACACTTGTTTCACTGTGTTGTATCATTTATTTGACATACTGAATGTGTTCCAGCAGTTGGTTGTAAATTCTTGTAATTAACTTTTTAGCTTTAACCATGTCCTTCAACCTGCTTTGACATCATCCACGTCCGTCTTACATTTCCTACATTTCCCAGATGAGATGCACGAGTAGACAGCCAGAGAGCCTAAAGGGTGAGGCACACAATACACGCTGTGGAAAAAACAAAACATTATATGCTCACATTAATTTGAATGCACAAACACATGACCTTCAGCACGCACAGGGGAGGTTTGCAGCCGAGTGTGAAGCAGCTGGGATGAGAGTCAGCCTCCAAGTCTGAGGCTCTGGTGCTCTGCCAGAAAGCGGCGGATTGTTCCGTCTGGGTTGGGAGTGAGTTGCTGCCCCAGGTGAAGGAGTTTAAATGTCTTGGGATCTTGTTCATGAATGACAGTAAAATAGAGTGTGAGATGGACAGGCAGATCTGGTGTGGCGTCAGCGGTGATGCAGATGTTGTACTGGACTGCTGTAGTGAGGGGAGCTGCTTAGCTGGAAGCCAAAATTCTCAATTTACCATGCAATCTACATTCAAACTTTCACCTATGGCCAAGAGCTCTGGGGAGTGACCACAAGAATAAGATTGAGGTTATATGCGACCAAAATGAGTTTCCTCTGTAGGGTGGCTGGGCTCAACGTCATAGAGATAGGGTGAGGAGCTTGGACATCTGGAGGAAGCTCGGAGAAGAACTGCTGCTTCTTTGTATCAAAAGGAGCCAGCTGAGGTGGTTTGGGCATCTGATCAGGAGGCCTCCTTGGGACCTTCATATGCAGGTTTTTTAGTGGTTTCAACTGGAAGGAGACCCCAGAGCACACTTGGAATTCACTGGTGGAATTACATTCCAGGAGGAGCTGGAAAAAGCTGCTAAGGGGAGGTACATCAGGAATACTCTGCTTAACCTGATGCAATGGCCTGATCCCAGATAAGCAGAAGACAATGGATGGATGGATGGATGGAATTAAAGGTGATAGTCATGTTGTTGTTTTTTTCTGAGGAAACACTGTGTCAACCTACAATGACCTGTTGTCAAGATGTGTTAGCTTACATAAAAAGTATTGTTTTCTGTTGTTTTGTCAGATGTTTGTTACATATTTTTGGCCAGTTGAGGGCAGTGAAAACAAGCTGTAAACACAACACTAACATATTATCACCTAAGCTGACATGGCAAACTTGTTACCAAGCATTTACGCATCTGGCACACATGCGGACATGTGTCATTCAAAATCTGTGTTTGCCTTACAAAAATGATCCATCTCTTTAGCTGCTAAAAGCTGCACTATTTTCACCAGCTAGCTGCTAAGTTTGTCTGCTGCTTGGGCAGCAGAACATACAGTGGGTTTTCAGAGCTTCTTCACTGTAAACAGGAGCCTGTTGCAAATGAAACAACACTGATGAGAGCGATGAAAGGTTGTGTGCTGAAAAATGGAAACAAGTTGAAAGATGCAGAAATGCTCCTTAGAGTCGAGGGATATTGCTGAGTCAGGTGATAGTTCTTGCAGGTTCATCACTACAGGCATCTCTTTCACATGCAAGTCATGTGTTCCTTTTTTAAAAAATAATAATAAAAAAAAAAAAAAAATAATAATAATAAAAATAATAAATACATTGACCATGAACTCCACACATGTTGGTGTTGCTGTGCTGTATCAGACTTAGCTTGGAGCTAATTAGCGGCTGCAGTCTCTTGTGCACCTAACTCAAATGCAGAACGTGTAGTGGCTACAATCTATTTTGGTTATTGATACGATGAGGAAGAACTTGAGTCTCTTCCTCTTCTTTCATGAAACTCTGGATAAAAATGGTGCCTTCTGAAAGCCACCCAAACATTTGATGTTTCACGCAGAAGGATGGGATACATTCTTAACAGTGTAAAAACTGTTTGCGGGTGCATCCCTTTAACTGCAGGCTAAATCATCCTCAGCTAACCAACAGTCTTCAATTAGCCGTGCACCAGTCATTAGTTTAGTCACTCATCACAGGATTTACTCCTGACATGAACTCCACTTTACTGTACTATTGATCGACCTGAACGATACAGCTGTGTGCGTTTGTGTGTGTGTGTTGATACATGTGTGTCCAGAGGTTAACAGCCTGCGGTCTCACTTGCATGCAGTGCCAAATCTTTTGGGTTTGGCTCTAACATTGTTAAACAGAGGATATGCAGCAGAGTTGCTGCGTAATGTGTGTGTACATGTGGTTGGCTCCATAGCAGTGCAGAGTAAACAGCAGCTATGCTAATATCATCCATACGAGCATCCTACCGAGCTACATATGAGCAGTGTTTTCTCAGCTGCTGTGGGCTGTCGCGGTTTTGAATGTTACCCACTATGCCGCCACTGAATGTGGGCCTGTTGCTGCACAACAAAGGGCAGCTTGAATGCAGACTCACTTCTCTGTAGTTATTAAGCAAATCTTTGACTAAAAATATTCAAGACACAGTATATGCATCATCATTTCAGTAAGTCGTAACCTTCAGATCCATATTTATTTTATTTATTTTTTTGCAATATATGTCCCCATCTTTGTTGTTGAACATTCACTGAGCATCCCAGAGTCCTCTCATCATTCAATGTGCCCCTCTTTCTCATGTTCATGTCCTGTAAGAGTTACCATATTACTGGTTCACGCCTACATGCAGTGTAACAACCTGTAAGCTCTGTCTCTATTTTAAAGCTGTACAAACATTCATCATCGTATACACGTACATTTGTGCAGACGCCCAAAGTAGAACAAACAGAAGTGCATGTACGTCAGTTGTCTCCGTCTGTTTTCGACTATTCCGGCCTGTTACACAATGTCCTTTCCTGTGGTTTTTCTGTTTCCAAATGCCTCTGCAGGTGGCAGTCTTTTTCCTGTCTTCATTTACTGTGGCTGTCAGTGCTCACGAACTGTCCAGTTCTTTCTCTCTCTTTCCAAGATAAACAAGAAATGTCGTACAAATCACGTACTATCTACCAGATGATCATTCCTTGGAATGAAGCACCAGACACCAGGTGCTTGGATGAGCAGCACACAACCCTCCATGAATCAGATAAAGATTTAATCACTGTTATTCTAGTTATTTGCTAAAGTTATGGAGGTACAACATCCAAAATTGAGTTCTCAAACACACCTACAAACCTTCCCATCATAGACCTTCATGACTCCAACCACCAAAGACCCTGTAACGTGAGTCAGTATGTTGGAGGGAAATTCCACGTCAGAGTGCTTCTTGAAGATTCAGCCTTGTCTGCAGCTTGCTCTCTGTAATTGAATTAGGAAGTGGTGGGAATCTAAAGAGCTGCAGAGAGGGTTGTAAGTAAACAGACGTGGCCTTTTAATCCCTGCCTCTGTTTGAAGTGTATAAACCCCCTGAGTCCTTTTATGAGGTGTACTTCTCTTTGTGTTGTGCTGTGGAGGATTGAGTTTCACAAGGGGGGTTAGTTAGTTTATTTTAGAACAAGGCAACGAAGGTTGAGGCTGATGAGATGAGAAGAAAAACTGTTAAGAGAGATGTAAGCAGGAGGTGAAAATTGAGAAGAACACAGAGTTACGGAGAGAAAAAAGAGAGATAGGGAGTCAGGCAGAGTTTAAGTCAAAGTGGGTAGTAACAGTTTGTTTAGGCGGTCCAAGGCTCCCACTGGGTCAGGGTCAGATCTGATGCTGGGAATAAAGGATGTGATGCTGGGAAAACACTCCAACTGCTTTGTAATGTCTGTCTGTGTCACACAAAGAGATTCAAGTTTTTGCACCCAAAGCTAACACTGTGACCCATTCAAGTTGACTCATACTGTAGATACAAATATTACATCACCACACCATAGTTTGTGGGATTGTGACACACCCAAACAAAATCAAGATTGTCGAAATTATTCAATGAATGCTGTTGGCTGTCACCTCATGAATGTGCATGTATATGTATACTCCATGCTGTTAAAAAAAACACATAACATAGTGATGAGACACTTACCCCACCGAACACGTCTCTGTCACATCCTGGATGTGATACTGTTTTGGTCCGTCCTGCGTACGACTTCAAACCGCATTGCGAGCGTTTCAGAAGCGGAACGTTTAGCCTGCCAGACTTTGTTTACTTGCTCATATTTGGTTATTTTCCTGGTTTATGTGCCTCTAAATATGCTTGTACATGTGTAAATAAGCTTCTTCATGTGTAAATATACTACGTATTTAAGATATATTATGATATTTTGCAGTTTTATTGGTACAAATTTTGGTACAAAAAAAAGTATGAGACAGTGCCACACTAGTTAATAAGAGTAGCATGAAGAGGAATAAAGGACCTAGAGACGAGCCTTGTGGAACACCAATGACACATGTAGCTGCTAATTATCAGGGTTTTTCTAACTAATGACATGAAATGTACATTTTTAATTTAACACATGAGAGGAGAAGAAAATGACAATGAGTTGCTGAATATCTAATTCTCTCATTGCCATGTAATTATAGTGAAATTAAGAGACACAGTCTGCATCATGCAGACAACCACTTATTAAAAACTAAACTCAAATTTCACGTTTTACTAACGATTTTTTTATTAACGTTTTTAAAAAACAAATAGAGCACACAACATGTGGGATGGAGATTTCCAGCTCAGAAGAATTTTGAGTTTCGTATATCAAAATTGCTTATAAAGGTAGATAGAACTACATATATGAGAAAGGATAATATGGTAGTGATCACATGGCTGTATTAATCTATCGCTGCTTGTTCTTCCTTGGAACAAATGAGAGATGAATGACTAGATCACTTTTGTTATCCTATTTCTCATATAAACATGTATATCTTCAAAATTGGTTATGACTTATTTTGATTTGTGGGTGCAGATTCACTGGAGTTCATTGTGGAAAGTGTGTGAGGTTAATGTCAATAATTACAGAGCACCAAGAGACATTTCTAGTTCCCCAGAGCAACCAAAAGCTGTGTTTCCATTTTGTTCAAATAATTTATCTCTAGATTATGGTTTGGCAAAATATATGCCATCTATTTCAGGGATATCCAGGTCTCTCGCTCTCTCTCTCACTGCTCTTACGCCCTCCTTAGTGTGAGGTCCTAAAGCTCACCAAGCCACATGGAGAATTTATGACAGAGGACTTGAGCTGCATACCTTAGATTTCTCTTCAAACAGATCCATCTCTACGTGAGTATAGGCGCTCTATAAATCAACCTGTTGAGAGGTTGAAAAAATCAAAAAAGAGATAGAAATACTGCCGGACTGGTGTCTAACTGAGAAAACCTGAGTCAAGGACTTCATTTGCCAAGGTAGTCTTGCATACACACACACACATATATACATATACATACTACGCCCAGCTACCACACATGATGTATTGACCCTAAGCTGCAGCCCCGGTGAATGAGGCTAGATGGCGTAGTGCATTTAAAAGCTAATCTGAACACAAGAGGGCTTTGTGCCAAGCTACTGATAACAGCACTGAGGCCCTTCAGGTAGCAACACAAGCTGTTTTTATTCCCACTGCACAGGGGACAGCGTCAGTCTGAGAAAAAGCATATCACAGCATCATTTTTGAAGAAATCTGTGTTTCCAAAACATCATCATGAGATAGACCACCAGATAGACTAGCACATGGAAAACGTTTGTCACAGTGGATCATCTAATTCCCTCATTGCCATGTAATTATGGTGAAATGAAGAGATACAGCAGATTGACAAAGCCGGCGCTACAGTATGTCTTTCCGACAAGAGGGAAAAGATTATGCAAGAGAAGGGGCCTGAGTGCGGGGTAAGCCAGGTCACTGTTTAGGCTCTAGGAGGTTTTTAGGGCCACTCAGCAGCCGGGCATAAAGAGTCAGCCGCTGCACATTCAGCCTGTGTGGTTGAGAGGTCGGCCTTGCCGTCTTGCTTGGCTGCCATGCTGCACAGAGGGGCTACAGCCAAGCCAAACAGGCCTATACTCCATCACACACACACACAAACACACACATTGCTCCCAGTCTTAATTTAGACTTTATTTTGATTTCTCCTCAATCTGTGGGTGTTGGATTCTACTTCAGCTCTTTGACGCAGCCCAGCTCAGCTGTTCCCTTCACCTTGTTCTGTCTCATTACCCTGCTTGTCGATCTGAACGTCTGTCGGCGTGTCTTGGTTCCCAAATTCTCCTCCAGCCGGATACTGTTTTTCTGTCGATGCTGAAATACTGGGATTCCTTTACAACAGTCACTTGCACTGCTGCAGACGAAATATTTACTGTAGCTGCAATTCTGATTACTCAAAGTGTGACATTTGCCTTATCAGATTGTTGTTGCACTTTTTCGTGTGCTGTATCCTTACTGGCTGAACTTTTGCCCCACCACTACAAGAAATGCTTTTTTCTTGCACTGTGCAATGAAAAACGATAGTTGAAAGTATATAAAGTGTCTGTTTGTCTGAAAAATGCCACCTACTGTAGTATTTAGATGCTGTGGAGCCTAAAGTGAATTGGTCCCTTAAGTGTTACTGCAAGTGTCAGCCAAAGGAGAGAGGTGAAACTCAAGGAGGTGCTTGAGCGAAATCACATATATGCTGGTGATAAGCTAAGACACACACATACACACACACACACACACACACACACACACACCACACACACACACACAGGGGAGAGAGACTCATTAAGGAGGTCATAAATCACAGGGAGCAGTGCCAGAGAGCGATCACTCTCCCACTGTCTAAACACTGCTCTCACTCTGCCTTATTAGCAGGAGTCCAGCTCTCACCCAGACTGGAGATATTAGCCTCTTCGGTAGAGATAATCACAAAGATTACATTTCGGTTGCCAGAGGTACCAGGGCAAGAGATGTACCCCAAGAGACGTTGAGTTCACGGGAGGCGAGTCTCATACACAGGATAACTACCCTGCTAACTGCTCATTCATATTCACATTTTGCATCTACTGTGGTAATATGGGAATGTGCTGAAATGACCAAAATGTCATGGTTACACCACATTTGTAAATCAATTACTGAGTTTGTGTGTTATGTTTAAAGGAACTGCTCACTTATTGCAATCTAGTGATTTCCAGATGAGCTTGTACTGTCAAAGCTGTCCTTGAATGGCCACTTGAGGCTGGCTACCAATCAAGTCAATCTCCAAGTCAGTCAGCCCCCATATTCAAATATCCAACTTCACAGCAGAAATAAACATGTTTACAGCCTGGTACAAAAAACTGATTTGGTTAACTAATTCATGGCAGCTGTATTGGGGGTAATGTCTTATATACAGCTGACTTGTTCAAATTATACTAAGGTTTAATGTAGCGGGCGGATTTACCATTAGGCAAAGACAGGCCTGGAGCCCTGAGATTTCCAGGGGCCCCCAAATGTCTGATAAAAACTGATTAATAAAGGTTTCGATTTAAAGCAGTTATTATTGTTTTAGTCTTAATTTGCACGCTTGACTGCTCCCCCCTCCCTTCTCATGCAATGGACTATACCATGTTACTGCACATGTGCAGGCTTGATTCAGGAAGACGGTATGAAAACAAAATTGTTGGCGCGGTTTTGAGTTGAGAAAAATTAAGCGATTATCCGAGTTGTCCTAGTGGAGCGGAGAAGAGGAGAAGATGAGAGGAAAGTAAACAGTTTTTATCAAAACTACAAAAGGTGTCAACCTTTTTCACAGTGACACCGAATCTAGGTACTCAACAACAGCAAGAGCCAGGTGCCTTTGCCAGTAGTAGCACTGCTGTCAGCCAAGGAGGAGATGAAGTGGAGAGTGACACAAGTGGCGCTTTTCATCATGAAGTTGTGAGTATTAAACCGGTCGAAATGGTAAACTATATTAAATGCTGATTAATGTTCTTATCAATTACAGTAAAATCGTTGAGATGATTCACTTGTTAGATAATAATCCTCAAGAAAGATTTTAAGGACTTTATCTAGCTCAGGAAATAGGAGAATTTTCTCAAATTCACACTTTTTAGTTGATTCAAAATCTTTGTTTGGTGATAAATATTATTCACTTTGGAGGGCCCCAATGACGTTTGCCTTGGGCCCCCAAATGACTAAATACGCCCCTGTTTAAAGTTACACATAAGCATTAAGACCACAGCCACTTTGACTGACAGGTGGGTGCTATTACAATTGGCTTATCTGAGCAACCAGTCTTCATTCAATGACTCATAACTCATAACTGAGCTCATAACAGCTCTTAAGAAAACCTGTGGGTAACGTCATGGAGACCACGTCTATGATTTATACAGTCAAAGTAAAATCATAGTAATGTCTGTGTAAATCAGCCGCTAAACATAGTAGCACCATCCATTCAGTCAGCTACAGTACCATCAGCAATGTAAACAGGAAGTCAACGCAACATCATGATGCATGTATCAATGGAACAGTTTTAGGAGGCTTTGCCACATATTAAACCTAATATGCAAATCTTTGTAAATGTAATTATGTTTGGTTTATTTTTTTATTTGGTCAGATATGCCATTTACAATGTAATTCGATTCAACAACTAAGTTTGAACCAAAGATACAGTAGCTTGTCAGATAGTTAACCTACCATCATCAAATGAAGCCAAAAGGTTTGTGACTTCCTCAACCTCTCTGTAACATATACATTCATTTGGATTTTTTTAAAAACTTGCTGAGTAATTTCAGCTAGGCATTGTAGTTTAGCAAATGTTACTCCAACAGGTGTAAATAAAAACAGGCTTTTGTCAAGGACTGTTTGCTGCAGATTAATACATATTTCGTGCTTGGGTGGTGGTCTTTTCAGGTATATGCGGGTCAACACATACCTGTGAGTCAAAATATATAGATATATAGAACAACATAACATATCAGCCTGGTGAAAGATCTGTATCTGTTTGTATCACTGCAGTGTCCTTTGTTTGTTCTGGTCAGGAACCCTTCCTGCTTGTCACTCCTCTTTCTTCCTCTCCATGTTTCTTGCCACTTTCCACTGTGCAATGAAGACAAAAAACATCTAACAACTCAAACAAGTATGATTTTTTAGATTTTTTTTAGATCATTAAATGACCATAATGTATCTGTAGGGGATTGATTAGGTTCAGGATCGATACCACCGACTATCTTCCTTTGCCAGATTCTGGATTTCTGGCTTTCAAAACTAACTTTCCAGCCCATAATCTTTTAAAGAACAAAAGCCTCACTGTTAAATTTCGACTTAATTATGTCAGTGACCTTTTTCTAAGTAGGTGAGGCCACTGCTATTAAAAATCCTTTTCTCAAGAGAGTTCTAGGCAAAGCAGACGCATTAAAACAAACATAAAGTTGCAGACAAACAACCTACTATAAAATACATAGAGGTGTGATTAGTGCTGAGCACACTTAATGGACACATACAGTATGAATTGGAACCAGAGCTGTTTTTACACTCACGTTCTCAGATATTAAATATGTGTGTCTAACATGTTGGCACTGAGTGTGTGAACATGTATTTGTGTGTAGCATGCTATTGCTGTGTGTGATCACTGCTACTGTCCAGCCCAGTGACAGTTAAATTGACAGTTATATCCTCCTGTTTCCTTTTCTTTATCACTCGCTGTTGTTGGTCCCCAGTTGCCATAGATACACTGGCATTACTTTTGAATCTTGACATCATTGAGGTCATAGGTCAGCCTGAAGACTTTCCATGAACTTTCCCAAGAACAGACAAGCCCTCATCTGAGAATTTTACTGTCTTCACACATTGCAAGGTATACAACAACCACACACACGAATATACATTGACACACACACACACACACACACAAAACTCCTAATCCTATATGTAACAATGTGGTTTTCATTACCTCGATGATGTCTAGAGAATGTAGTTCTCTCTTCTCTCTAAAATCAGAATTAGTCGATTTAATTACATTCCTGTGGAATTATAATATTCAAGGTGTGTGACAAATTTTCATTAGATCAGAACAAACTAGTACACACATGTCCACCAGGAGAAAATTAAAGATTTATAGCTATAATATCTGGATATCTGGATATAAAGGTGTATGGCTCAACTTAAATCTGAAGCTTCAAATTGTTCAACCATTAAACTGTTATCAACTTTATTGTTTTGACTTAAAAAAATAATATTACAGTAATATCCTGGCTAGACCTGAAAGGATTACTCCATCCTAGTCAATTAATTGATGGCGATGTAGAGAGATGAAACATAAGATCCATTGCAGACTCAAACCAGACCATCTGACCCTCTGAGCTACAGAGGCCTCTAACAGTAAACTGTCCTGATTTGTCAAGCAGAAATGTTAAACATTCTTTGGTTACAGCTCAAGGATTTACTTCTTCTCTCCATCCAAATCCAGTAAACGTGTTTCCATTCCAATTTAGTGCAAATTTTAAACAAATGAATGCATGTTTCCATCCCCGACTGTTACATGAAAGGGGGTATAAGGGGACAGACATCGAGATAAACTGTTGGAGGCGCTATTTCTATGGTAAGGTGCAATCAAATCGCTGCAGAGCAGGACACACCAATGTGATGTAATTAAACACATCAAACAATGATGATGGTCTAGAAAACATGGTGTCAGTACAGAAATTCTGATGTGTCATGTATAAATTTGAGGAATGTTATTGTATCCTCATGGTTTGACACATAACTGCCGTCATTTTTCATCTCGTGGGTGGAGCAGAGGCTTCAGTGGATGTTAAGTCACGATTCTTGTGCATCGTGATTTATTCTTTAATTCTGTTTCAGTTGCAGTTTTCTCAGATGGAAAAGTTCTGCATATTGAAAAAAAGAAAATGCAACAAAGTGTTCTAGCAATATTACGTTTTTTTTTTGTTTTTTTTTTAAATTTCCTGTATTTCCTTTTTTATGAGATGGCTTCACAGAAACATGCTCTGTCCTCACTGACACACAAGTCCATAACAATCCAAGCAGCCTGTGCTCAGAGCCTGGGAACAAGACTGACAGAAAGGCTGTATAAATAGCTTAGAGTGGCTCGGAGGCAACACCCAGAGCCACCCAATGCAGTGATAACACGCACACATACACACAGGCTCCTATGGGAAACTATTACAGTTTAGTGCATACTGTAAAACAGTCAACACTATCAGGGTGGAAATCAGTCTGCATGTGTCTGGAGTTCCGACATTTTTTGGAAAGTGTGTTTCTGTGTGTGTGTGTGTGTGTGTGTGTGTGTGTTTGAGCGATGAATTGCAAGCATACAGTGTAAGCCCATTACTTACACACTCATACACACACTGCTGTTATCTCTGCTATGAGGGAAGTTCTGCCTGCTCGTTTCCGTGTGGTCGCCCAGGATATTAATCATTGCATCGACAGATCACATGTGTGTGTGTGTGTGTGTTTTATGGTGGAGTACCTGCTGGAAGGAAGTGACGTGCTGGTCGGAAAGTGTGTGACCTCAGAGGGATTTCCATCTCTGTGTTCACTGTGTGTTAGTTCATGATTTTCTACTGCAGGGTGTCAGTTACTGAGAACCGAACCTGTGCTATCTCAAAATCAGTGTGAAAGCTAGCACTGCAGAACAAACAGAACAGGTCATTGTCATCCACAACAAGGGAGAGATTACACACCCATTAGTCAGCAAAGCTTCCATCCTCTCTGCATTGAAATCAGCCTCAGAGACTGTAAACTGTGAATTTTGGAGCAAGGCACATGTTGGTGAAATACTGTGTGTTCCTTTTAGATAAGAGCAATCTGTTATGGGGTTGGACAAAGAGAGACAAAGTGGCAAAAATCTAAAAGTGACACGCATATGACTCTCATCATATCATCGGTTCATCATAAAGCAAAGAAAGGAGTGAAGGAGTTAAAGAAGACAGAGAATCGGTAAGCAATGGAAAAATGCAGGTAGAAGGAACTCAGTCCAAAATTCCTTAAATGCTGTCAATAGTTTGGAGCATGTAGAAACTAGAAGACTGAGGCAAGACTCCATTCCATCACAGATTATAATAGTTATGGAGAAATTCATGAGGAGACAAACAGAGATACTTTAACAGTGTCAGATGAACATGGCTGTAGGTGAAAGAGTCATGCAGGATTTTATATTGACACATTAAACCCTAAATGGCTGCTTGTCCTCAAGCATGAGAAGGTAAACTATATTGGGTAACACACACACACACACACACACACACACTGGATTCCATCACCGTGGACAACCACGCCGTCAGGTAAAGGCATTTTTTTGCCATCCTGTAATTTATGAATTGTGACATGTTTCTGTACAAACAAATGAGGCTTGACCTTTGTGCCAACAGGACAAATTTTGTGCTCATGTATTATCATGCACTTTTAGCAAAGCTCAAATAAACACACTTAAATTCAGTTCAGCTATGACCTGATTAAAGGGTAACATCTGTATTTGTCAACCTGGAACTTATTTCGCCATGTTTTTTTGTCAGTGACTAATAAAAGTGAATTCAATCCAGCATTGAGCGAGAGCACCACAACGACAAATGGGCTATGGGACAATATAATCCTTGTAGGCAATTGCACACCTCCAAAATATGTTGTTATTGTCCATTGTTTTTGCCACTAGATGAATCCAATTTGTCAAACAACATTACTGAAAGGACCCTGTGGAAAAATGGAATGTTTTTTTATACCTTTGGCTTGATCCAGTCTGCCAAATCTCCTCTGTGGGCATAGGATCACAGCATAGGTTGAGAGGAACACTGCTGGCCTTCTCAGCCTTGCAGCAGCTGTTCAGCCACATTGCCTCTCTCTCTCTTTGTCAACATCTGCTTTCTTCATCCATGTACTCAAAATGGCTCAAAAGACTACAGGTGGCCATCGATTTCAAAGTCCTCATCCACAATGGCGAGGCATGACATTGAAAATTTGTGCCAATCAGGAGCAAAATAAACACTTTAATGGATGCATTTGGAAGGTGTGCAAACCAAGGTCAAAATTTGTTGTCCCCTGTAGTCACTTTGAAACAAAAATATACATTGCAAAAGAGCTAAATTTTGAAAAGTACCAAAGTGATCCTTAAATTGGTAGTATTCATGCTGGAAATGATACTCAACAATTATCAGTAAGCCATGCTTTTTTCATATTTAAGGGAACACATGTCAAATTTCATGGCAATCCATCTCATAGTGGTTGAACAATTTCAGTCTGGACCAATATATATTATCTCTGGACATGACCATCTTTAGGGCTACAACACTAGTGTGGCAGAAAGTCTACTCCCAGGAGCCAGAAACATGCAAGAAAGTGATGAACCTGACCGTGTAATCAAAGTTCAAACTGACTGTCTGTTTTTCACACATGGAACATTCATCATTCCTGGCATCACTAGGCATGTTAGGGAGTGGGTTTTGGTCAGTCTCCAACATGGAACAATCCCATGTCAAGTCTGCTGTCATGTGACATCTGTTTAACTTTGGGCAGTTCTTTACTGGCAAACACATTTTTAATTACAATACAGGTAGTCGTGTTACTGTGATGCAGTCTTCATAATATAGAGCCTTTGTGTGCCAGAGCTTAATCTTTTTTTAATGATTAATGATTTTTTAACAATATGGCCACATCCTGTGTTCTATAGCTGTGTAATTCACACCTCAGGTGCGAATGAGGGTAAATGTTCATTAGTTAGGTGTAAGTAAAATGCCAGATTCAGTTTTCTACTTTTGACTTTTCTACTTTCTAACTCCTTTTCACACGTGCCACCAAGATGTAAGGAGACTTCGTCCAACCATTTATTTGGCATCGAGGATCACAGAGGATCCCATGATTGTCCTGTCTGCAATTTACTGACATCATGTTGCAGGATTTCTGTGTATTGAAGTCATAAAATGTCAAGCAGCTTTAGAGCCACAAACATCCAGAGTTGCCACGTGCAGCTTTAAACAGGAAAATCAAACTGAGGACAAACAGATGGTTTTGCTCGATTTAACGAATAAAATATCTGTTGTTTATCACGGGTCAACATATGTGTGAAATTCCGCACATAATTCAGCATCAGCGCTGGATCAGCGTGAAGCAGACTGGTATGTGTGTCGTTCTGGTGCTGTTGGGAGTCAGTGTGTTCTGGCGGGGGTTAAGGAGGATACTGAGGAGCTTTAAGTGCTTTCACTCTTCCTTTCTCTGCTCTCACCTCCTCTGTCTCCGTCCGACTGCCTTTCTTCTCCCCACTGACTTTCTGAGACAATAGGATCCAGCTGTGAGGTTGTAAAACGCTTTGGAACATCACTAAAGAGGCAGCACGGCCTGCAAATGGCTTCAATTAGCCTCTCACATGCTAATAGAGCTAGTTAAAAAGAGGGACAACTAGCCAAGTCACACACACACACTAATGCACACACACTCGCTCGTAAATGCAGAGAGAAAGCATCAGGTCCCGACGAGAGCTCCAGTCAGAGGATTCACACAGTATATGTGAGGCTTTAGCTGTGTGTTTGTTGTCACACACAGACACATAAACACACACAAAAAACAACACATATTAATACACAAAAAAATCTGTATGAGGTTTGTCATACACACTAACATCTCCACACATATTACATGTGCTTAAATATGCACAATTGCAAACTCACACTCATTTAAACGCACATAAAATCATAGCTACATAGTCACACACACACCCTAGGGAGACCCAAACAAACAAAACTTGCAGACAGAGCACCCGCCACACTCACACCACATGTACATAAACATGTTAATATGCAGAAACCCAGCACACACAACTACGCACACACATATTGAGACTATTACGGTTCAAAAACACAGTGACAGTGCCAAGTGTGCCTAGTCAGCGGGACGTCTCGGTTCCTGTTTTCACTCTGTAACACTCAGTGCGACTGAGACACACTCAACACCCACGTCCATGTTGTCTGCAGTCTGAAACACACAAGGCTGACAGACCTCACTGACAAACACCCAGAGCTCAAACTCCATCTTCATCATCCTCACACTACAACTACACACACACACACACACACACACACACACACACATCCGGATCTTCTTACACATCTGGGACGTAACTTTAATTTATGGGTTTAGCTGCGGCGGTGTGAGCTGCAGTGTAGGCCAAAAAACCCAGAGATCTGAACAAAATTTAACTTTTGGGAAACATGCAACCCAATGTCACGCTGCAGCGGCCAATCATATGATTGGCTGAGTCAGCCTGATAGGGCTGAAAATGAGGCTGTCCAGGATTCATGGACTAAACTCTGATACTCCACCTGTTGTGTTCTGGATGAGGGAGAGAGAGAGAGAGAGAGAGAGAGAGAGAGAGAGAGAGAGAGAGAGGCCTAGACAGTAAATGAGAGAGAGGGAGTTTCAAGAAAGCTGATCAATCAGAGAAATAATAAAATAAAAAGTTATTTTCTGTTTTGTGATGGTTACAATCATCACAGATGAACACCCCCCAAAACATTGGGATGTATTGGATAAAGTTCCTGCTGTCTGGCTGCTGCGCAGGTTAAAAACACATAATTTTATATTAAAGATGTCAGTATGCATAAAAATCTTGCCGTTTCCTCATAATATACCAGACATTAGAGATATACCAGATGTGTTACATTAATGGAAAAACTCACATTAGATTACAGCAGTGTAAACAGGCAGAACTCTTAACAAACTGTGTCAACATTTATCAGCAATGCAGGACCACGAGCGGAGACCGAGCACAGTTTTCTCTCTAAAAAAATTATAAGCATAATATCATGATTTTCCATCCAAAGCCAACTGACTGCATCTTTTCCAGCTGTCACCATGTCCCACACTGGAACTCTAAACACACGACCAGCAAAGCACCGAAGGTTAAAGGGTTAGGAATGATGCTGTCAGAAAAGGTTCTCATAGCTATTATGATATACTGTGTGTGTGTGTGTGTGTGTGTGTGTGTGTGTGTGTGTGTGTATCAGGTCAGAGTATCCTGAGAACATACAGGCATATTTGTGGCAATTCAGTTTTGAAAAGATTATTTTGTACTGATTAGACACTGGTCTATTTCATGGCTGATTCAGGAGAACAGACTTTTCAAAAGCTCCAACATGTGTTTATGCTTTTTCATCTGATTCCTGAAACGTTCATGATTCCACAAACTGTTACACCACAGTTGACTAAAGAGCTACAAAAAGCACAAGACAAGATAAAGGTGACACTGTCTGTATGCTCAATATGTTTCAAACATTCATATCTAGTAGAGTCTTAATTTACTTCTTTTTGAATGACCCGGCTGTGATGCAACCTCTTGTGAGAGACAAAAAGCTTTAATAGATGGTTGTAAAAGCATCCTCTATCAAATAAGTTTGGGGAAGCTTTTTTCCCCTTTGCTTTCCCTGCCCTGTCTGACAGGAAACAGGAAGTAGGGAGTATCCTGCTGTCTTTCAACCAACGATTAGTTCCCATTGTCATGACTGATGACATCACCAGGAGGTGCTGCACTGAAATGCAGTTATGAAAAATGAGCATGGAGAATTTACACATGATATCACATTCACTAGTAGTCATTTTTATTTCATCTGTGTCAGGACTAGAGTAGTGTACTTGTTCTGTCATATTTGGAATATATGCACACTTTTAGACTAGACTTGCCCATAAATGTTGATCCTTTTTGTGAATAAGCAAAAGCAAAAGTTTCAGTAAGCAAAGATGTTAATTAACTTTCAGTTTTAAAAGGATGATCCTGTGTGCTGTAACCTGCATTTCCCATACATATTGCCACTGTGTCTCTACAGGTCATGCTAACTTCACACCTGCACACTGAACACTGTAGAGATTCATAAACCCTTGGACTTTGACAAAACAAATGATAACACCTACACCTTTCCAAATAAACATTTTTTCACACACTTCTCTCCGGCACCAACCAAAAATAAACACAGGAAGTACCCATAAGTTAGCCTGGTAGCTAACTGCATAGGGATCTATGTCCAGGGCAACTTGCTAAGTTACCGAAGTACTGCTGGATCATCATCATGTATAACCAGTTGCCTGAGCCATAGAGCCACAGTGCCACAATTTCCATTTATGGGAAATACGGCTGATTGAAATTTACTGGAATTTTCTGATTCACCACTTCTCTGAAATGTGCTTGGAAAAAGACACTAAGATTGAAATCCTGGAATGCATCTGGGATCCATGAATGACTAACGTACCATACCATACCTATACCATACCTTTTACATGCATCATACATTACCTAGTGTTTCTTTAGTGTTGACAAAATGTTATAAAGTAAAAGTATCAGCAGGTTAAATTCAACTAAAGCTCCATGTGCTGTCCGGGTAAAATATTGCACCAAACTCCCTTTAGGAAATATGACAAGTTAACAATTATTTACATGACCATAGACACACAAGATAAGGGACGTCATATGTCGACAGTCTTCTTGTAAATTTGGCATCAGTATAATCCATAAAAAATACATAAAGAACTGTAAACAAACTTTACATTTTGAATTTTTCCGCCTCAACAGAGCAACTCGCTACCGTATAGACAACCGTAGGAATGTTGAAAAAATTAAGATTACTCACTAAAATAAGAGCTGGCTGGTGGATCAGAGACATGTAGAATTAAAAAATGACTGAAAATACTGTTAATTCACCATCTGTCGTGTGTGTGTGATGGCATTTTAGGAATTTTTTAGCCATTACCAAAGTAACCACCTGGTTTCCTGCTTCCTGTTTGGTGAGACGAGAAAAGTTAGTATTCAGGAAATGCGTATGTGTTGTTTGGAACCTATGCGGTCTGGTCCAGGTGTGGAAATATTTGTATAGGTGGAGCCAATAACTGATTTTAATAAACAAACAAATCATAATCTGTCACTTTTTAATGTTCACTAATAAATGGTGCCTGTAGAACTGTTGTATAAATGTGATATCACACTCGAGGTTGTGTTGTTATACTGATTATCCACACGCTGTGGTTACCTTCACTTAACTACAACCGAATCACAGCCACCATGGTGATATTCAGTACAATCTATGATATAAAAACAAACAAAAATAATCCTTAAAGCAATGCTCTAATGACTTGTGTCAGTCACATTTAATTTCAGTCTGCACTGAGTGAGCAAGTTCCAACAAATTTGTTGCAATTGTTCTTATTTAACGTTCCATAAAGGTTGGGCAATACTTACTATACTTTTAAACATTACTAAATATGAACTCTAATGAGTTATGGTTTACCGTCATATGGTATAACATTACACTCTTGCCCTCCACGTGCGGGGTGTCTCTGAACAAACCGTGCACTGTAACAGGAGGATGTGTTGACGGTGAGTGGAATGTTTCTGCAAATAACTTATTATTTGTTGCCTGTCAAATGCAATCAGATACAGGCACTTCATATTAGGTACACATTGTGCAAACACAGATACACACACGCTTACTCACGTCCTGCGGGAATGACCTGTAGATCTGCAGATGTTAAAGATGTGGGGCGAATGTGCAATTTGTCCGGATCAGGGAGTACAACGCGAGTCCCTTGGTAGCAATGAGATAATCAGGTGTAGACGACTATTTGTACTTGTCACTGAGACAGACGTGTCATTATATTTTAGCGCCCCGTCTCTCGTGCTCACGCTCACACTCTCAAGCCTCGACCTGTCTGTCAGTGTGTTGCTTGGCGAATGCCGGTGTGTAGACAGACTGATTGCAGAATCCAGCTATGATAAATAACACTAATGAACTGAGAGGTTACAGAGAACACAACCTGAGGAAAGCAAAGGAGACAAGGAGAGAGGGAAGCTGAAGAAGACAGGGAGACATTCACTTATTACTGTGCATCAGAGACAGGCTGCAACTTTTCATACAAATTCATCCTTGCTACACTAATGCTAATTGATGTGATGTGAGGATTGCTTCAGGCCTGCAGATCTTTAAGTCTGTCCAGGCTTTTTCATTATGTAGCCTAGCTGAAGCTTGTTTTTCAACAGGTTTCTCCAGAGGGCCACCGTTTCAGGAAGAAATGCTAAAGAATTGACCCCATTCTACATCTGGGGACTTTGTTGATACATAGCAACACTAAATGAGGAAGTCATACAGTCATCATTCATCAACAACACTCATTATTTACGGATAGCAGCAGCTGACAGTAGCATGTGAATAGTGTGTGTGTTTACCTGGCCACCACAGGAGGTCTGGGTACCACAACACAGTAACGTATGACAGAGACGTATGGCTTGGGAAACTCATACACAAACACAAGCACACGTACATTTCTTACAGTACACAAATGCTTAGCTCCGGGAGTCCAGGGAGATTTGGGAACCATTCAGAGTTTTGTTCACAAGGCAACGGCGGCCTTTATCCTCCTGTGTTTGTCAAGGTCCTTTTAAACAAATCCATTAGGATCAGGCGCCACAGGGTTTGACTGCCCAGCATGGGCACACAGATGGCCTGGCTTGGTTTTCAGACAAACACACACACATTATGATTGGCTTATGCAGGTACTGATGATCCAGACCCAGCAGGAGTCTCTGGGCTGTTTGGACAGGATGACCGCTCAGAGTGGACTGAGTAGGTCAGATGGGGAAGATCAATGGAGAGGAACTGCCAGGGAGAGGAGACTTTCTCATGGGGAGAGAAACACCACAAGACAGACTGACTCATTTAACCAACAGAAATCCAAAAATACCACCATGTCAGGAAAATGAAGGCCAGCTTCTATGTAATGCTCTTTTCATAAAAGTGCCTGATCTCAGCATAAATACATACAATTTGGTAAAAATGAATAAGACATAACATCATATAACATCATTGACCTGATGTAGAGCAGTTGGATTTGATTTAAGCTGTGGGCATAAAAACACTGGAGATCCTTCTCTACCTCAAACAACTTGAACTTAATGTTAAAGAAAGATGTCAAAGAAAGACTTTTCTTTCATGTACACAGTAAAAATTCCATTCAGGTTTCCAGTGTTAAAAGCTGATTAATAAGGAGCATGTCAACAAGACGCCCATTTGACCCGACGCTCTAAATGTATAATAATTATGTAAATGACCATATTTTGGATCAACATACTCTGTGAGATGAGTGACGAGGTGAGTGATGAGTGATTTAATTTCACACATTCTGAGTGTTCAGAATTAGCTGTAATCTGCTCAGAGCTCTGGATCTGATGTAGTGCAAAGTGCTGGAAGGTGGTCAGTAGTTTTATACAGAACCTGGTGAGAGATAAAATGCCTGTTTTAACGTAAACTGTGTCAAAAATAACAGGATAACAAAATAACCTGTAAATGGGGGTTCTGTACTTTTACCAGATCCATGCATTTTTTAGGACACTCAGTTCATTTCTCACTCCCTATAACTCTAACTTTGTGTATCATCTTAGTTAGCCTTATAATTGCTGCTATTTCTCACTTGACTTTACGTGTCAGGTTAGCTAGCTCGAGCTGACAAGCTAAAACAGCATTTTGTCAGCAAGTTGCTTCATTACTTAACACAGAAAATGTATGACATGGGAACTTAGAAATTAACAGTTTGTCAGTGCAACCCAATCTGACTGACAGAGAGAGCTAAACTGTAGAGCTGCTGGTCGCAGCTAATAAATCGGTTACATCTATCCCAGAGGACAATATGCTGTTTAAAAAGGGAAAACAGAGAGCAGCCTGAAGAAAGCTTTACTCATATATCATAAAACACATCTGTCCTAATTGCTGCTAAAGCAGGTTACCTGGCTACAGCAGCGGGAATTCTACGGGACAATGGCAGTATACCACTGGTGTGTGTGAGAGTGAGGGTCGGTTTAGTGAGGGCAAGGCATTTGTCAATGGTCTTTAGTGTCCACTCTACACCAGACTTTTATGACTTTGTCGTGTGGGGCTCAGCACCGCTGTCCTTTATATTCACATAAAATTTATAGCTCCAATACAAATTGACACTGTGGTCACTCACAGCCAAAAAGACGACCCATTCACAAAAACTCCATTCAGGATTTCGCTATCTGAACTGGGAAAACATGACCCAACCAACAGCCAACCAATATCCAACAGATTTAAAGCATTCTGACTAAAGTAATCTTGATCTTAGTTCTACATATTCATATTTGAATAATGTCAGTAAGTAAAGACACACACAATAAAAAGTAATTTAACAATAAATATTTTTTTTGAGAGTAAATTACATCTACAGTCAGTTTATTACACTATCAATTCATCCTGGTCCCATTTTTTAGTGTGACCGCCGAGATGAGCGTCATGACCTGTCTCAACCTGTGTCAAGAGGCACAGACGGACGTAATTGGGAAAGAATCCGGCCTTTTTTCAAAATAAAACATCTTTCAGACTCTGATCATCAATAATATATACATATTTTTTCTGTTTGGCCCAGTACCAAATGACCCACGGATGGGTACCGGCCCGGTGGTTGCGGACCGCTGACTTAAAGTGCCCATATGTAGAATTTCTATTGGATTTTTTTTTGTTTGTAAGACAAGAAAGTGTGGAAATTGGTGCAGTCAACGTGTTGCTTACAGCAATTGTTAACATGAATAAATAAGTAACTAGAAAAAAGGCTGGTTAATGTTGCAACAAGAGGGCGCTGGCGTATGTTTACAGGAGCAGGTGCATCTTGGTGTTTTCCCGATCACAGAGTGAGCACAGTGAAAATGATAAGGATTCCTGTGTTCTCATTTGCTGCACCAAACAACGTGCAGCGCACTCTCCGTCCATAAGTACATGAGCTCTGCATAAACAGGTGGAGGGCTGAGCATGCTATAGGACACTATAGGCTTATGGTCAGCGAGTTTAATATGACTCCATGGACGTGCATGGTAGAGAAAAGGCTGTATTGTGCCCCTCGTCCTGAACAAGCACACTTTTCCCACAGAGCTAAAACACACACAAATACACACACGTGCACACAGACACACTCTTGCTTACGGTTTTCCCACAGTGCTCGGCACTCCCGGGGGAGTAAATTGCAGTAATCCAGGGCAGCGAATTCAGACGCAGCAATTACACCACAGTGAACAGCTTGGGAACCTACACACACACACACACACGCACACACACACACACACACACACACTATTGTTATATCATACTGTATGCACATATTCATCAGAGTTGCACCTGAGTACAGAGCATTGACACATGCCTAAGTTCAATTAATTTTTGCACTCCTATCTGTCTCTATGTTTTCTTGTCCACGTTTGTACTTAAACGTTCATACAAGCACACACAAGAAAATACATACATAAACACACACGCACACACACACACACACACACACACACATACACGCATGCTGTTCTGAGCAGCCATCCGCCTGTCAACACTGCAGCAAATTAACTGACATCAAACACCGGGGAGCACAGGCTTAGACATGTAGGGGACACAGTCTCACTGGGAGAAAAGGAAGGAGGAGAGGAGGATGAAGGGGGAGGAGGAGGACATGGAGGTGGAAAATAGGGAGAGTGAGATGAGATGAGATGAGATGAAGAAAATTAGAGAAAGAGGAAAAGAGAGAGAAGCAGGGAGGTGATAAACACAAGGTTTAAGAAACTCACCGAACTGGAGGGGGAGACATACAGTTCACAGCAAAGCCATCACCTTTAAAAAGTGTGTATCTTCCTTTGGGACATGATCTGTTTGTTTTTGTTGCTGTAATATTAACAACGAATCAAAATAATAATTTACTTAATTCACTTGCAAATTATAGGCAACATAATTGATCCAAAGGTTACTGTTTGCAGCAAACAAGCTGTGATACTGTAAGCCCACTGTACACTACCACGCTAGCGTTAGCGACTAGCTACAGTGAAAAATCATTTAGCATCTAAGGTAAAAAGAAAGTGAATGTTGGGCATGCACTCGTCAGGAGGTTAGAAACTTGACATGTTTCATGTCCTTTGGATTTGTTATTATCAACTGTTTGCTTTCACTCTAAGTCATAGACACTTTATAAGGTGTAATATGTCAGGACTTGTCAGAGCTTGTTGTGTACTTTTGCTGCAAAAAGCAGAAAAAAACTCAATGATGCAGCTTCAACATAATGCTGTGCAGCAACTGTCATAAAGTTTAAAAAGTCTATCTCTAAAGAGAAACATACACCATCTACAATAACAGGTTAATGCATCAGGATAAGTCATTTCTCAGTATCATACAAATGTGGCACTTAATAACAGTTTGTAGCACTTTTATTCATTTATTTGTTTCTTTATTTAACAGATAAAGACTGGTTTGTACAGATAATGCAACAGATGAATTGTTAAAGGGGCACAGCAGCCCCTGTCTCTGGCAAAGCTTCCCAATCAGAGTTAAAACAGACAAACTGGATTGCTCACAGACATGGTTCACCCTGTGAGTGCCAAAAATGTAGAAACATCTGCTTTTTGTCACATACTTAGAATTTGCTTAAAAGGCAGTCTTCCCTGGTTTAATTACCTATTGTGTTAATTGAATTATTATTGCTTTACTGTTTATTTACAGGTGGCACGGTGGTGTAGTGGTTAGCATTGTCGGCTCACATCAAGAAGGTTCCTGGTACAAACCTCGGCCAGTGTCTTTCTGCTCCTTTCTGTGGAGTTCTCTTTGGGTAATCCGGCTTCCTCCTACAGTCCAAAAACATGCACTTTTAGGTTAATTGGTGACTCTAGGTGTGTATATACATTATGTATAAGATAGGACTTTACTGAATCCATCCAAAATTAGCAGCAAGTCCGAAGTGAGTTCATTCAGCCATGTCTCAACTGTTACACAACTGTTACTCAATAATTAGCTCCTCCATCTCATTGAGGAGAGATCTTACATGCCGCTTGATAACAGAGGGTACATGTTTTGTACTATATTTTTCACTCCAGACAGTATGCTACCACTGGCTAGCACTAACAGCTGTTCTTGAGTTGAGCTGCTGATTTTTTTGAATGGGTCACCCCATATGTATGAAGTAGTCTGTACAGAAAAAGACAACTCACTAATCTAATCTATAATTCAATGTCCATGTTTGATGTTTGGATGGATATAGGTGATGAAAAAACACAAAAAGTACTAAAAATACTAATAAACACAGATTCACACAGGATCAGGCGCTCCGGGAAAAACTGAGGTCTTTCAATTAATTTCAGCGTCGTGCGGGAGAGCAGTTGATTCAGATCCAGCTTTTGAGAAGACGGAGCCCTGCGTCACACTTTGCAAGCCAATCAGACACTCAGATTGATCAAACCTCCACAGACAGCCTGAAATGTCTCTGAGACTATCCAGGTGGATTAATGGACTAAACTCTGATAATCTACCTGTGTGTGTTCTGACTTTGTTTATTTCATGTACCAGCTTTTAAATCTGAGTCTTGCAATTGGCCGCAGCCTCTTTCAGTTGTTGTTGTTTTTAGGGGATTACTCCCTTCAGTCTCCTCTTAAGCAGGTAAAATGCTCTGTAGGGTTTAAAGTCTGGAGACTGACTTGGCCAGTGTAAAACCTTCCACTTCTTACCCTCTCAGTGTGTTTTGGGTCATTATATTGCTGGATGATGAAGGATCTCCATTAAGTTTGGATGCATCGTTCTTTAAATTAGCAGACAAAATGTTTCTGTAGACCTCTGAGTTCATTTTGCTGCTGCCATCATGTGTTACATCATCAGTGAAGATTAATGGGCTCGTCCCAGAAAGAAGCCATGTAAGCCCAAGCCATGACATTACCTCCACTGTGTTTCACAGATGAGCTTCTATGCTTGGGATCATGAGCAGATCCCTTCTTTCTCCAAACTTTAGCCTTTCCATCACTTTGATAAATGTTCATTTTGTCTCATCAGTCCATAAAACTTTGTCCTAGAGTTTTTGAGGCTTGTCTTTGTACTTTTTGGCAAATTCCAGCCTGGCCTTCTAATTCTTCTTGCTAATGAGTGGTTTACATATTCTGGTGTAGCCTCTGTACTTTCATGAAGTCTTCTGTGAATAGTAGATGGTGATACCTTCACTCCTGCCCTCTGGAGGTTGTTGCTGATGCCACTAGCAGTTGTTTTATGGTCTTTCTTTAGAGCTCTCGCAATGTTTCTGTCGTCCACTGCTGCTGTTTTCCTCAGTCTACCTGTTCGACGTTGGTTTCTTTCTTCTTCAGGACATTCCAAATGGTTGTACTGGCTATCGCCAGTGTTTGTGCAGTGGCTCTGATTGACTTTCCATCTTCTCTCAGCTTCACAATTGCTTGTTTTTCACCCATAGACAACTCTCTTTTTTTCATGTTGGTTACACCTCTAACTATAAATGCACAGCCAAACCCAAATCTGAAACTGGGTGTATTCAGTGGTAGTTATTGTTTGAATAATCAATATAACAGGAGGCTCCTGGGCAACAGAACACACCTGTCAGTCACATGTTCCAATACTTTTGCTCACATGAAAAATGGGTGGGTTCAAACAAAAGGTGCTATCTTCTACATTGTGTATCGGATCAAGATGTAAATATCTGGAAATAAAAGCTGAAATGTTGATGATGTTTTCAGTGTACAGCAAAAATAAAGGAATGTGCCTCACTGTTCCAATACTTTTGGAGGGGACTGTATGTGATAAAGATAAATGGTCTTATCAAATCAAAAGTCAGCTCAGACTTGTTTTAATTGTTGAGGTTCTCAACTTTTAAGAGTTGCGACCATCCAGAATAATCAGACTGGTGTTGAAATTGTGAGATGCTTACTTATATGGATATCTTGAAACTTTCTACTTTCTCTTAAAACCAAACACACACAGATCAGGTTCAGTCAAATGAATCACTTTTTGGTAACACTAACAGTGTTACTGTTACTGTGCGAACCAACAAATAAAGTTGCCATGCCAATATGGACGCCAGATTGGAAGACACACATGTGGACAATAACAAACAATCTATTCAGTCATTTCCTGTAGGTTGTGTACATGGGGAGGATACAAAAAGATTTTTAGATTTACACTGTTAGGATAGGTAAATATTGTTATCACTGTCTACTTGACGATGCCAACGCCATGTTGATGCATTTTCCAACAAAGTCGAACTTTACTAAAGCAACACCAGATGTTCCATCATCTTTGCTTGAGTTTGAACTTGTGCAAAGTTCAGCATTTCAGCTTTCAAAGCATTTTTGTAATGTATCGCATTACAAATTCTCTTCACACATTCAAATGTATCAAGCTGGATATTATTGAGTTCACAGCCAAGCAGTGCAGCTTTCACACTTGCTTGTTTTTTAGTTGCCCAGACGTCACTGTTGGGCATCATAATAAAGTAAAGAACAGATATTCAATGTGTTTTCAAAGCCCATGGTTGAGAAAGCCTGTCCTAACTTTACAAAAATGATTCCTTGCCGTGTCTACCAGGTGGCCTCATGTTTGCTGTACAGTATGTATGCATGTCAGTGTGTGTTACACAATACTGGAGCTTCGATGCTGTGGGTAAAACCAACACACACTCACACACAAGGTTCAGCCTCATTAACTGTAATGACATCAGGTAAAGGGGCGGGGGTGCGTGGCAAACTCCTGAACATTAGATAGAGTGTGCAGGAGACAAAGAAGGGAGGGCTGGCTGTCAGTGGTCCCAGCTGCTTCTTATTCAGCTGCTAACCGCTGCACACGTGCAGCCTCCACCCAGCACCTGCCTTCAAACAACTGCCAAGGTTATTACTGCTATAAAAATTAAACTAAAGCTATAGCAATGTCTGCAACATGGTATGAAAAAGTAGTCTTGTAAACCAGTGTGAAAATTTAGTTTCAGGGAAAAGCTGAAACAATAGCTGTTGTGGTCACGACAGTTGGCCTGTGGAGACTAAATTCAGTTTGAGGTTTGAGTTGTTTCTCCTCAACTTTTTCCTTTCACTACCTTTCTTTCTCTCTTGCTTGTGAGTCTATTAAATCAAATTTTTAGTTCACTGGACAAAAGCCACATGTAACACACTGATAATAAAGTGATGAGTAGCTTGGATGGTCAAATGGAAGGAGAACTAGTTTTCTAGCCTGTGTGATCCATGGATACCAATGTTTGTCTATTGGTTGGTCAACTGTTAGATAGATGTCCATGACATTTTGTTCATACACTTAAGTTCCACAGAGGATGAATCCTTCTGACTTTGCCTGTAGCTTGAAGGTACATATTTTCATTTACTCTGTCAAATATCTCAACATGATGGACTGGCACAAAACTGCTCATTCTCTCATGTTCTTGATCCCCAGATGATGAACCCTCATGACTTTCTGACACAGTCCAGTTCATGCTGATTAAGGATGCATTATCTTTTTGATGAGACATTCTGTCTCTTGTTTTTTTTTTTTTCTTCACAATATGTACCAGTGATAAAAGACAAATGTCTCTGTAGTGTATAATCTATGTATAAATTTAATGTACCATCAAAACTGCAACTGTATTTTTATTCATGCAATTTAATTTAACATGATCCATATCAATTCAATTTTCTTTTCTTTTTTTGAGAGTTTCAGTTGGTGGATTCCTCGGTTTGAAGTGAAACTGTTCAGTGTGTAGGAGTGAATTTAATCATCTTTCTCAATGGTTCCACATGCTGGTACTGTGTTGCACAACATCAGCAGTTCACCCCCCATGAACAAGACTTGACAGATCAGAAAACACTCCCCATATGGTACTGCTGTGTCTCTGACATTTTGACTCTCTAAAGAAAACTGTGTAAACCCCAGTAGGACGTTTAAACGTCTCTGATGGTGATCTTACTTTTATTTTGGCTTCTGAGAACAGTTCTGCATGATTTTCTGACTTTAGAAAGGCAAATATCTCTACAGTGGACAGTATGCTGCATTTTGATATTACATCAAGCATAAAAACATCTTGAAGTTTTCAGGTTTTCATGTAGCATTAGGATTTTTTTAGGCCCTAAGAGTGCACGGCAGGACGTTTGAAAAATCATTGTTTCATTTTTTGTTTTGTGTTTTGTCTATTACTGTAAAATGTATTTTGCATTTTGTCTTGCTTCCCCCAAAAAAGAAAAATAGAAGAAATAAGAAACTAATGGAGATGTATATGGAGAAGAATTTTAGAAAGTCTAATTACATTTGACAGGAAGTCAGGAAGAGTATCCTCAGGCGAACGGGCACTGAGTGTATACCTGAGCCCCAGAGCCTCTAAGGCGTCTCTTTGGCATTATTTGACATACGGGATTCAGTTCAGCATGTACAGAACATGTTGAGGGCAGCGAACGTACAAGAGCTGGTATCAGCAGCAGCTGTGTCGAGTCAGGTCGAGTTGAGTATACAGGCTTGTAGTAGTGAACGATCTCAGCAGCAAGGGCATGCAGCTAATTGTAAGCCCAGAGGGGAAAACATCAGTCAGTCACTGCTTAGAGTAATTAAATCACGCTAGACTTGACTGTTTGAAATACTAGTCATGGCTGAAATGCTTCCATTTCATTTGCTGGCAGTGAGTTTAGTAACAGCTGAGTAAGCCGGAGAAGGCAAGAGACTTTGTCAGTGTTGGAAATCAGTGTGTGTGGAGTGTGAGGCTGTGGCTATTTCCTGAAATCAGTACAAACCAGTGCAGATGGTAGATACTATACTCTGAAAAGCCTCAGCACAAAAGATTTGCTCATTCTTTTTTGGCCAACACAAGTTTAAATATGAGAGGTTCTGAAAGTTATTGTTTCTGAGTGAATGTGGTTATTTATCAGATTGTTTGGAACATTTATTCTGAGTCCTCAGTTTTCAAGACATATGAACTTCATGCACCTTCAAGCAGGTGTTTTTAACACAGGTCCCTCTTACTGTGTGGCAACAGTGGACATCCTGTAATCACTGACCTGTGGTGCTATTAATTCCCAGTGCAGATTTATGTAATATTGTTACTTTTCAAGCTGTCTTGCCCACCAAGCTTGGGCTGCTAAAATAGTTGTTGCCAAGTTGCCAAGAGTCATTTTTTCTCAGCCAAAATCATTATTGTTTCTAGAAATGTATCACATTGCTTTTTATCAGGGACGTTGACCAAACACTATAAATAAGAGACATTCATAATATAATAATAGATACTCCTACCAAAGATAATTGTACCTGGCATTTACTATAAATTAAATTCCAAATGATCACAAGTTTACTCTGATGCAGGAGGATAAAATATTCCTTCTGTAACTAAAGACTGTGTGTGTTTCATAGTGCTGGCCCAAACAGAGGAGTTGCTAGCCTGGACATATAGCTGTGCTGCAATATGAATGCAACTCTGAGTCAGATTTAATCACCAGTCCTTGGAGGCTAAAGGAGTGAAGACACTATAGACTTGACCCAGCCGGCATCCATCACAGCCTGGTCACTCACAGGGCCAGAGATCAACCCAATACTGGTCCCATATCTGCATCGCTGCAAGCCAAGGCTGCTACCAGTTAGCAACAGTCCCTGGGCACTGCTAGCCTTACAGCCGGGGATTTGTTGGGATAACTGGAAGCACTGACAGCTGTAATGTGTGTGTGTGTGTGTGTGTGTGTGTGTGTGTGTGTGTGTGTAATTAGGGCCCTTGACAGGTACATATTAGCTCTGTAACTGATCTCAGGGGGTGTTTTCCTGTCTGTCAGGGTTGGCTGCTCAGAGAAAGCTCAGTCTAGCATAGCCCGAGCATGCTGTCCTCTGTATTTGTATTTGTACCACTCTCCAGGGGTGGCACACAGTGGTGGGGTGAAATGTAGGTGACATACAGTGAGATTTTATTTACTCTCACACTCTCTGAGGTACCGGAAAAGCTCCAGAAGTAGACAATTTTTTGCGTTGTTTATGCTGGCTCACTGTCTTACTGGGATACTTGAACTGAATAAAGCCATCATTAACAGTAACACCTGTGTTTTTTATTGTTTTTTTTACTATGATAGGTCATAGTGTTTCGGGCTGATTACCTGGAGACTTGATAGAGCAAGAAGTAAATGTTCACACTACTTGCGCAAACTTGACCACTGATCAGATAGCAGTGTGTACACTTGTGTGTGTGTGTACTGACTGCTCAGCCTCTAACTGATCTCAGAGCTCACCAAGGGAGTTCTGTTGTTCCCTCCAGTCTCCTTCCACTCAAATTTTAACTGCATTTTCCACTTATGTCTTTTCACTGACTTTGCATTTGATCACACTGCATCTAAAATGTGCGAACTAACCACTAGATGCTCAATCTAATATGGGGTTGAGGAAAAAAAAAATCACATAAGAATTGCAATTGTTATCTTTTATGACAGTGTATTCATCTATAACTTCCAAAAATGTATAAATAATCAATCAAATAAATTTAAATTTTTAATTTATGGTGACAGACCTAAAGAGGCAGAATACAACCACAGTTTTAATGACTTAATAATTAGCTTTGTAAGATGAAGGTGATTTTATGAATTCTTTGATTACCATCACTTAGAGCAGATGTCCACAGTGCGGCCAGGGGGCCAATCACGGCCCACGGTCAGATTTCATGTAGGCCAAAGCTTCATTTTTATAATGTTATTTATGGTCTGCTAGGATTGTCAGATAGTGTATGGCTTTTTTTTGGTTGACATAATAAAGCATTTGAATGTGATAAACATTAACCTCTAAGGACATAACAGCTGGCATTATAGATGTGACACCACAAAATATTACTTTCTGAATAATGTTGTGAACGACGAGAGCAAGAGTGACACTTTTTAAACTTAAATGCTAAGAGACTTTGCATTAGTCATAATAAGTCATGTTTAAAATGAACATGAGGTTCAGATTTGTATCACCTTCATGCAAGTTTAACGTCGGACTTCAGATGTTTGTTTTTTAGATTTGTTGACGCCTGATTGGTTTAGATTTGGTTACATTGCTATTAAAAAAAAAAAAAAAAAAAGATAACTGTGACAATGAAAACAAAATTATTACAGAACAGTGCATTTGTATGTCACTCTTATTGTTCATTTCTCCATTTTTAAAATGTTAGTCTTGGCCCCTGGGCATCTTCACATTGTCAAATCTGGCCCTCTTCAAAAGAAGTTTGGACACCCCTGACTTAGAGACTTAGCTAATGTCAGCACTACCAAATGAGCTGACAATACACTTTGCAGCACTTCACAAATCTCAAATCTTGTCCGATGAAGAAAAAAACTCTGTTTATCTGTGCAGAGTCTGTTTCTTTACAAAAGAACTGCAGAGTCTGCACAGCATGTTGGATCCAGAACTTTAGTAACTTTAGTACTATGGTCAGACAGTGTCCTTCATCAAGACCAGTTAGCCTGCTTGCTTCATATTTCATTTACGTGAAGTAAGAGTCTGAGAATCGTCCCGTCTTTGTGGTTATTCTGTCGCTTTTAAGTTGAGACAACACAAATCGGAAGCCAATAGAATTGTGAGCGCCTCAAAACAAACCCACACTTTAACCTTAAAAGTGACTGCTTTCATTTGGTGTTTAATTTAAGTTTTGTTTGTCTTCTCCAACAATGTGCTGTGAGTCCCCTCAGTGCGACTGTAAGAGTATATTTATGTCCGGAAAAAGTGATTAACACAAGAGGTGTGACACAGACACACACACCCTTTCTCCCTCCCTAGCCTTGCATTGTGATAACACATTACTTGGGTCAGACCTTATGCTAAGTGCTGAGCTCCAGCTGTGTTGTGTCTCCTCCCCTGTTCTGTCCTTCACTGCGCAGCTGGATCCCTTCACTGTCTGCGCTTGAGCATTTGTGCACGTTTAGGTGTGGTGTGTGTGTGTGTGTGTGTGCGTGCATATACTGTATCTGAGCGGTTTGTGGCTGAAAGTGGGTGTTCACACGTACATGGTCTGTGTTTGTAATTATGATTGTGTATCATATGTTGTATGTAGATGTTTGTCTGCGGTTTGAATTCATATATTTGTGTGCATGGCTTGATGTACAAATGGGGCACATGCATGTGATTGCAGAGATAGCGCTTGCCAGGCTCGCCTGACACTTGTTTGTTTTATCACTGAGTCATTTTGCCGCCCTGAAGCCGTTGGTTTAACAGCCTCTCAGACATTAACTCTAATGATTTATATCTCAGACTGAACAGCTTTATGTTTCACAGAAACACTTTATTCTTTTTGGTCTTAGTTTGCTTTTCCATTCAACATGTAAAAACTCTCAAATGTCAGTATGACATTGTTAAATAAGCTGTGATACCTTGGCGTGAGGTGAAGAGCACTCACAGGCATTTTAAGAACAAAAGAAGAGACCAATTATCATCGTATTCTTCATGCTCCAACCGCCAGTGTGTCAGTCTTCCCCCTGTGTATCATCACCTTAAAATGATGGTTTTCAGCTGTTGTCTCAGGCTCAACTCTAACTAGACTAAATTATGGAAACTAGATCTAATTAAGCTGAAAAGTCATTACAGTTTACACAACGCGACCACTGAATGATGAAAGACAGTTATCTTTTGTTTGGAGCAGAGCGCAATCTTTCATTATTCATTTTCTAGAGTTTTTAGCCACTTGGTATCTTGAGTGGAGATAAAGTATATGGGCCTAGTGCCATGGTTCTCTCAAAATAGCCATAAATACACACACCAGACTCGACAAACACACACACACACACGTAGACTGCGGTCCAACATCAACACCATGATACGTCTCAGTGATTTGAAATGAGTGGAGGGGAATTGCTTGGTTAAGGGTCGCAATGACAAGCTTCCAACCACCTGACCGTTTTTAGATCAGGAAAAGCATACACATACACATACAACATAGTCAACGCATCAAGAACACAAGCTGTCCTGCGGCGGGAGGCTAACTAAGACACCTCTGCTTGCTGGTGATCAACTTTCTGGCTCTTAATCACGGTTTTGGAGTGTTGTCTGCTCTGTTATTAGAGTAAATGACCTCCTGGACTGGTTGAAAGGGAAGCACTTACACACTCAGATGCACACACTTTCACACAGATACTGTAGCGTACTTACCAGGACATACACACACTTTCACGTCCACACATACTCAGGAGTTAACTGGTTGGATCAGTGCGGGGACATGGCCACCCGTGAGCGGGTTTTCTGCAGAAGCAGCCTGTTTACTCTGTAATGGAAGCTGAACAGTCATAGATGATGGATTACAAGCCTGCGTTCATACTCTCCCTGTGTCTTATTTTCTCCTTCTTTATTTATCTCTGTCGCTTTCCCTCACACACACACAGTCCAGTATGAGTCCAGCATCAGTCTGGATGAGGATCTCTACATAATGCATTGCAGCCAACCAGCAGGGCCTTTCACATACTGGTGACATACAGTCACACAAATTTACCTGATCTGTTGTCAGCTCATTTCTTTGTCATAATGACAAAGTAGCATACAGAATCAGTGTCCAGTTGCAGTATTTCGCCAAAAAATGTAAACCTTCTATGAACTGTATTCACCATCAAGGTTTGGGATGAATAGTTGAAATTCTAATATGTCCAACATGATAAAAGAAATTGAAAATAACAGTAGTTCTGTGGCTGCCAACATACACAGTATTGGATACACGATTTCTGAAATAACACACACTTCACACATCTTTTAAACAGCTGTAGAAAGAGCAGTGAGGTCAGAAGTAATAAAGTCACCTGATCCTGAAGTAAAATGAGTAAAATCACAGTGTGAGAATACTCAAGTTAAAGCACTGCACTTCAAACTTAACTTAACTTACTTAAGTTAAAGTACATAAGTGAAATATAGTTTAAAGTAGTTTAAAGGTCCAGTGTGTCAGATTTAGGAGGTTCTGTTTACAGAATATGGCAGAAATGTAATTTAATATAACTGTTTTTTTAAGCAATGTTAAGTTTTTGTTACCTTACGATACGACTTTGATATCTACAGATGCTGTGGGTCCTCTTCCACAGAGTCAAGATATTTCTACCACCATGTTTCTACAGTAGCCCTGAAAGAACAAACTAAACATTTGCTTTAGAAAGGTTCATTTTCTCACAATTCAAAATAATTAGACTGTATTTCTCCTTGTTTCCTCTTCTTCAGGAAGGAAAGGGTGATGCGAGGGGCTTGTAATCAGCAACTGCACCGCTAGATGCCACTAAATCCTGACACACAAACACTGATAATTTAAGTATCAAAAGTAAAAGGAAATCATAATTTGAATGTTATATAATTACATATAGACAGTATTATTGTATATATTAATGGATTGCAGTTATTTATTAACGTGTGGGCAGTATTTTTATTGTATAGACTGGTTGAGGGTTAGCAAATTTCTAACTCCAAGATACTGCATGGTAGTCTGGACTCTAACAATGAGAGCACTGTAAGCTCGTACTGTGTTTTGAATGTAAAGCAAAGCAAAATGAAAATGTGATTCTCCACAGAGTGCTGTTTTAAATTTAACCAGAGTAGAAAGTGCTGATCTAAAATCTTGTTGAGTAATAGTGGAAAGTTCTTCTGAAGTAAACGAGTAAAAGACTTTCTGATGGGAGAAGCCTTTAGAAATGAAAAAAAAAAGGAAATTACAAAATAAAATACACAAGTACAGTAAAGCCACATTTCTCTTTTTTGCCAAAAACTGCCATTTCACTTTGGGTGAACGTCCAACTTCGGATGCATTCATGAGAGCTGACACATTTGTGTTCAATAAATTCAACTTTAAAAATTGATTTCATGGTTACAGAGTTTATGCGGCTTACTCAGCATGTGTGAGGACTGCCTAAAGTTTGAGCTTAAGTTGGTGGTGTGTTTTACTTACCAGACCATTGCCACGTAGATTAACCCTGTGTTCTTGCTCTGAGCAGCATCACCAACAAGTCACCACCAGAGGTCCATTTAGAACAGAGTGGAAAAGAGAGTGTGGTCAGTCAGATGAGGAAAGTTTTCCTAATCACCGGTCATCAACAACCAATTGGATTTCTACACTTGCCTGATTTCGTACAGATGTGAATTTGTTTACTGAACATGAACTCCAGACTGGCAACTTTGAAACATGCGAGACAAGATGAAAAGTTGATTTCGGTCTTTCAAAGCGTCCCAGTTCTGTCTAACTGAACCACTACAGAAACAAACATCTCAACAACAATTGATGCTTGGGGAGCAGCCACGCTAATCGCTGAGCTTTATTTTGGTGTTTGTATTTACTGTTGATCATTACTAGTGCTTCTTATTCCATTAGAATTATGTATGAAAATAACAATTCAAAGACTAAAGTTGCACATCAATCTGTGTAACAAATGAAAGAAGAAAATACAGTCAAATCTGTGTGAAAGAAAGAAAAATGTATTCATGTAATCAAAACAGAGCCACAATCCCATTATAGACAGAATACATTTATCCACATGATTACTCCTGAAGGAACTAGTTCAGTCTCAAAGCAACAGGATCACAGGCTGAGCCTATTTTAGTCTTGACTAAACAAAGCTGAGGCAGACCCTTACTCAGTCTGCCACAACATCCTTCATCATGAGGTTCAACTCGCCGTGCTCTTTCAGCTCTAAATCATTTCATAATGAGTTCCCTGAAAACAGAGCAGACACAATGATACATTTTCCTATTTCAGCTCTGACATTGCGCAGTAATTTCTATGAAGGTTTGTGGAGAGATGAGCAGACATAAACGGTTACAGATATAGCCAAACAAGTCGGATCAAGAAGGACCATGAACCAGAAACACAATGTTAGGTGTCATTTAGGTTGAGAGCAACATCTTTCAAAACTTGTTGTTTGGTCCACTGTGAAGACTGTGAAGTGAAGCCAATGCCGAAGTTGCAGTCCCTTGAGTGGCTGTTTGAGGCTGGCTACAGAACTAGTCAGTCTTCAAACTTCTTCTTTACAGCAGGAATTATAGCCTGTTTTTGGTCTTTATAGCTATTTCCCCATTCACAACAACTGTACTGAGGGTGAATTTTTTTATAGAACTCACCCGTTCAAATTATATCAAGGCTTAAAGTTATGCATAAATAACAGCTTGGCTGCTCTGACTGACGGGTGGGTACTGGTACAAATGGCTCGTTTGAGCACCCAGGCATCATTTTTGTGAGGCAGAAGAGGCAGAACTTCAGAAACCACTAGGTGACATCACACATACGCTGTCCATTCATACACTTCATACTGAATACAAGCATACCAGTTACTATAGTTACTATTGTACTCTAGTGGTAACACTGAGTTTGACTGACACGCAAATCCAAACAAATCAGAGAGTGTACACTGGACACTGAAGTTTGTGAATGTCCCCCAGAGAAAAGCAAAGTGCTTGGTAATGTTTGAACCAAGGCTGCTTGAGCTCCGTCACTCTCTGTCAACCTGGAAACACTCCCATCATTGAACAAGCTCCACTAATCCCTAACCACTGCATGAGAGTTAGAGACACTCAATCTGTGTGTGTGTGAGAGACAGAGAAAGAGAGTGTGTGTATGTGTCTGCCTGAGGACCATTGGGATTTCCCTTTTTAATTAATTCAGGATTTGTTTGGGGCACGGGGTCAGAAATGGAGAGAGAGAGAGAGACATTTTCTCATGTAAAACCATGAGGCTGGTCAATGTGTGTATGTATATGTGTGTGTCTATTGGCATGGAGAGAGGAAAGCTAAGGAGAATAGCAAGGTAAAAACATGGCAGAGAACAGAATGAAAAGTTATTTGACATTTCTGGTACACTTAAACATCCAGTACTTTTTTTTTAACCGGTTGTCTCAAACTAGAGACAATTGGATCGTCTGGTAATTAGATCTACATTCTGAGATCTAAGAGTAATTATATTCATTCATAACGTCCACCGTGTCTGCACAGAACAGCAAACTGTCCGTCATTGCCTTTGGTATCAGAAGGTGCACAGGAATTAGATTAATTAGTTTAATAGTGCAAGCTTAAAGCTATCTCTCGCAGGTTTCATAGCCTTAACTATCATATGGTTTAAGGGCGAGAATAACAAAACATCATCAAGGAAAACAGCAAAATAATGGCATAGACCCATGCCGACAATTATCTGCTTATCAATCATGATAATTGTAGGCTATTAAAACTAAAAAAAACATTCCCTTACTGAGCTTTTCCAGAACATTCTGGTTTGGGGTGGGACATCTGCCTTTTTTGGCATCTTCTCCATGCCAGCAACATCAGCAGCATGTCAGCCTGTGGGAACTCACTTCTGAGTTGTGCGTAGAGATGAAGAAAGCAGTGTTCACTGTCTCTACCATCGTCCTGTTCCTCTCTTCTGTCAGAATAATGTTCATTGTGCTTAAAACTCTTTCTCCGCGCTGTTGACAAAGGAAGCATGGCAACTGTAGACATTAGTTTTGAAGGTTCTCGTCTATGGCCTTGGTGTTTGTACTCTTGACTAGCTCATAGAATCCACCTGAAGGGTACCTTGACGTCACCAAACAGGGTGTTGTCTTCATCAGATGTCCAGATGTTAGGATTCAGCACCGCACCAGTGGACAGCGCATTCACATCCTACAGTCATGATGTTTTTGGTTAGTGGGAGGAAGAAGTTCGAGCAAAACTCTTCAGATTTCTTGTGTTTCTTAGACAGTTTCACTACCATCAAAGTTTGAATCCTAACCTCTTCTAGAGATCTTGCATTCACTGGATCCTTTCAAATCACTTCTCAACTACCTTTCTCCATAGAAACAAGAGACAAGGCGTTCAGGGTTTTTTCTATCACACAAGACATCTGTGAAACAAACAGCGATTCAGTCATGTGGATCATGGGTCACATGTTGCTTTCTCCTTGGCTGATTGAGTGTTGTTTTCAGGCAGGTTGTTTGGGTGGGTCAGCGCCATCACTGACTTGCTTGAGTCAGTCAGATATTGAACTCTTTCCAAACTCTTCTCGCACGGACACTGCGCTCTGTAGCCACCGCGTCTAGTTCTCATATGTGTTTGGGTCTCCGAGAAAAGAATGCAATACAATGAGTCAATGAACATCTGGAAGTCACTTACTGTAAATGAGTGATTTTCTTCACTGCGTCGTGAACAGCAAGTTCCAGGTTGTGGTGCATGCAATGTATCATCATCAGATCAGTGTTGTTTTCTCACATCAGTGTAGCTGCTGCCTTTGTATCTTCCCATCATGACAGCAGCCCCATCTGTAGGAAATCTGAGCAGCTGAGCCCGATGAATATCATCTCTGTAATCTGGAAAACAAATTACTGACGGCCTGATTTTGCAATGGAACATGGATGTAAACAATGAGGCAGGTTCTGTTGGATGTCGTTGTGCTCTTGTCAATTATGTTGCCTGTCCTTGGACAATGTATTCAGCTGGCTGCGCTGACATTTTCATATTTTTGCAGGCTTGTCTCAGTGCAACATGTTAACTCCATTGAGCCGCTAAACCTCAACAGGTGCTGGTTGAATTTTCCAGCTCAGGCTGCATAGGTGTGTCATCTGCCAGAGGGGAGTAGTTTGAAGAGGAGGTGAGCAGGGTGAGTTGGGTTGCAGATGATGTTAGAGGCCCATGGTCCAACATTGACCTTGCTCCTCAAGTGCTGGCCCCTGTGTCCCAGTGATGTTTGTACTGTTGTGCATCGGCTGAAGTTCATAAGGTTCTCGAGCAATCTTGCTCTCTTCAGGTTGCTCAGGAAGTAGAGATGTTGTTGTGTTGTCCTGATAATAATGGAGCTGTGTATGGCCCAGGAGAACTCCTCGGTGTGCACATTTTTACATAAACAATAGATAAACTTGTCAAGATAGAGGCTCATGGAGGTAAACTTTCAGAGATGAGTGTGTGAATATGTGTCTCAAGTACAATCTGACTGTGTTTTTGTAAATGTGCAAACTGTAGCGTGTATGTTTTTCCATGCATTGAAATGAGACTGTGTGAGCTCCAAGGTCCTGTCCAGTCTCATTCCCTATGTGTACATGTGTGTATGTGTGTGCTAACAGATGTGAGGGGGATCACCTATTAAGGGAAACTCAGGCTGGGAGGAAGTGCAATAAAACACAGCAATGCAAATATAGATGGCAAGCATGGAGTATATAGGCATGCATATGTGTGTGTGTACGTGTGTGTGTGTGTGTGTGTGTGTGTGTGTGTGTGTGTGTGTGTGTCTGTGTCTCTACATTTGTCCTGTTCTGACAAAACAGCTGAGGAAACCTGAACTTCCGTCTCCGGTCTCCAATGGATTGAAACAAATACATTTCAGTGTTTTAATAAATGTGGAGCACTATAACAAACTTTGGGATGACTTTTGACTGTGATGGTCACATTTGCGCCTCAGCACTTCAGCTGAATGTCATTAACCTCCTGCATTTACACTCATTAGTTTATTTGTGTGCATTAAATAGCATCAGTAGTATTACAATTTTGATACTGTTGTTTTCAACTGAACAACAATGACTAAAATGGCTCTGCAAGGGGCTAGGTTGGTAGGTTCAAAGATTAATTGTCCTTTCACATTGAGCATTTTAAGTTTTATTTACATTTCAAAATGCCAGATCACATGTGTCCGTGGTGATGTAACTGACAAAAACACCAGAAGATGGAAGCTGATGGTTCTGAGTTGGTGTTCCCGACTTCGGATCTAAACGCTTCTCAGTGCATCTGCTTAGAAAAACATGGGCGCCTACAGCAAACTGATGTTTGTATAGCAGCTCTCTGAACTGCAAAAGCATCTGCTTAAAAGAGAGTAACACTGCATGCTCGCAAAAACGTCAAGTGAATGTCAATGGAAATGTCAATCATAAAGTTTGTACAGCAATGGTGCTGCTGGCAGGGTGTCTCACATTTTTCCTGATGAAAAAATGGTGGAAACTCTAAAGTGCAGCATCACAGAGTTAAAAAACAAAATTCATCCTCTCTCTGTGTTCACTTCAGAAAAAGGTGTCCACCCTGTTTTTTTCAGTTCCCACGAAATTCTTGTCAGGACCTTTTATGATTGATACACAGTGTGTGGCATGCACAGGGCTAACAGCACACATTGTAGGCATGCACACACACACATTTACACACACGCTGTCTGTTTCTGGATATTCTAATGATTCATTGGGAGTAGCTGAGTGTTATTACAGTTTGGAGGGCTCTCACTCGTCAAAATGGCCCCTGGGTGTGCACATGTGTTTTTGAGGTGTGTGTGCGTGTGTGTGTGTGTGTGTGTGTGGACCTCATGCTCTGTGACATTTCTTAGACTAACATGAGTCAGCGAGTAAGAATTTCAAAACTCTTTATGAGTGAGATTCATTTGTTCTTGAGGGCTCAGCAAATGAGAGCCCGCTGTGTTCAGTGAGTGTGAGAAACAAGTGTGTGAATGTGACGGGTGTGTGTCATAATGATTTAAATGAAATGTATGAAATATGGAACACAGCAAAAGCAATTCCTCATTATCTGACAGAGTCACCCTGGCTTTGTGTTTTTAACTGTTATTTGCACTTTCAACAAGAAAAATGTGAGCCATTAAGTCTGACTGAGAATAATGTACGGGGTAGTTATGAGACCTGGCTCGCATAGCAGCGATTCATATTGAGATGTTTTGCATTTAACGTGCAGGTGCGTGTGTGCATGCATGCATGTGTGTGGTTAAGAGGAATGTGCTGGGTGCAGTAATTGAGTGATAGGATCGCAGCAGAAAGCGCGGGTGCTGAAAGACGCAGACAGGAAAGACAATCCTCATATTCCTTCATTTCCAGTAGCTGCATCTGTCAGGTGTGCTCCCACTTACCTACTTCCAGTTCCCGACAGCTTTCTAAGTTATTATGTTTCCGTAATACCGGTTTGTCCCACTGTGACTGCACTTTACTCATAAAAGTGCACGTGTCTAACTTCATCTGACTTTAAGGATAAGTCTGGTGATATTCTTAAAAACCTTTTGAAAACACACCACATCATGTTTCTTGATTAACATGAACATGGACACTTTTTATTTTAGATCAACCCCACACTTTGCTGGAAAATAGCTGAAAACAGTAATCAATAGTTTATTTCAGTTAAATTAATCTATTTTAAACTTCTTCTTCTTCAATATTATCTTCAATAGGAAAGTATAGAGTGATAAGTCACTGATAAAACATTAAAAGCCTATATACTTTAAGATTTGTTGAAATGCAATCATGAATATTCTGCATTTTGTACGTTTGTTAACTTATATTGGAAAATATACCATATGTTTTACTACTGCAGCACTGCTTAAGGTTGAATGCTAACATCCACATAACACACACAATGGCAGTGCTTACATGATGATATTAAGCAATCATGTTTGCCAGGCACATGTACAGACATTCTGGGGAGAAGGTGCTCAAGTGAAAAAAGGGGGCACCCCTGTCAAAATTATTTATAAAAACTAAATTTACATATAGTACTTCTTTTTTTTCTTTATGATGTGGTTATTTATTTCAATATCCATAAACTCATGAAGATGTTTAAGATGGATTTCTACAACATCATCAGTTGACACAGAGATAGTCGCAATTTCTACATTTATCATGTAAATGAATGTTTTAGTGGTTTGTAAAATAAACAACAATTTAAAGCAACAAATCTTTACACATGATCAAAAGCTGTTTTCTGAATAAATAATTAATAATATTTCTATCTAACATACAAATGATAAAGGACTACTGTACTACTGTGCATTCTCCTCTCCTCTCCTCTCCTCTCCTCTCCTCTCCTACATTTCTTCTTTACTTCAGTCTTTACTTTTTCTTTCTCTTTCTGTACACTCTACTTTTCACTACATCTTCACTGTATCTGACAGCTTTATTACTAGTTACTTTACAAATTCAGATTTTTTTTTTCAGACTTTGTAAAATAAAAATAAAAAAAGAAAAACATGTGAAGTTTAGTTTGTATCTCCTAACCCTAACAGTATAACGTTATATCAAATACTACCTGCTGACTATCACTCTCCTGTTTCAGGAGAATCCTCCTCTGTGTCCACTATAGATATGTGTGATGAATTTCTTGGCAATCCGTCCAGTAGTGAGAGATATAGATTTTGCAGTCTAGAACCATGCTTTTAGTATGGCTTAAAATCCCAGACACTAGTGGTGGTGGTTGATGACTCTACTGAGGCTGGTAGCCTGATAAAATGATGATGATGAATCTGCAAAGACTTGTGGGAAGATAGTGAGGTAGAGGGGTGCACATGACAACGGCATCAACATACAGCGTACCCACAGATTTCTGAAGACCCATTGAGAAACTTAGTGTGGTGGCTCTGGTTGCCGCCATCTTGGCAGTCCTGACACACTGGGGCGAAGACTTGGAATATGAGTCTGATGGAGATTGACTCCCTTCGGGTGCCAGCCTCAAGTGGTCTTTTGAGGAATTGCAGTTTTTGGGACCTCCATGTAGACTCCACTTGCCAGACTTGGAGGTTGCTGCTTGGATAGGAGTGGATGGGCAGGATGGAAAGAGAAACGAACCACAGCTTTATATGCAGAAAAATAGTCCTCCTGACTGAACTTTCACTAGAGCTTCACTTTTGTTCACAAGATCTCATTTTACTCCCACATTACTACAGCCAACATTCGTGTGCAGATGGGAAAAACGGATGTGTGACTTGGTGTAATGATTTTCTAAATGGCTGGAGTAGATGTGAGATATAACATGTTACAGGATACAGGGAGGGAGGCTTAAGGTGGGTTTGCTGTTGAACTACACCCAAGCACACTTCCCACTCTTACTAGACCCGCTAGAGTGTGTGAGCATGCTTGCATGTGTGTATGTTTGTGTGTGTGTGCATGTGTGTGCACATTAATGTCCAGCGGGGCTGTTGTAGTTTATATGACCAGGGTCAGGGAGATGGTGGGTTATGAAACTTAACTCTCCTCATAAACCGACTCATTTCCACCATAACATGTAGAGCACACAAAGCAAGTGAATATGGTGGGAGAGTAAGAATGGAGGAAGGGGACAGGTAGTTAAAGAGAGAGCAAGAAAAGGGAATAAAATCAGGAAAATATAAAGCAAAGAAGTAAGGGAGTAAAAAAGGGGGGTAATGTTTAATGAAGGAAGTGATAAGAGGAAAGGAGGGATAATCAAGGAAAAGTAGTGAATGATCTCTGACCTTTCTCATTTAAAATAAAAGATGGCAGCAGGGTGAACAGTTGCTGGGGTTAGGATCACCTCATCTCACTGATATCACTGATGCTCAATCGTTGATATCAATGATGTTCTTTGTGGTTCTAATCAAACACTGGGAACTTTGAAATGTTTCTGTCACAATGGTTTTCCTCTGTAAAAGAAATTTTGCCTCATTGCCTTGAAGAATTGCAGTTCTGTTTCTTAGCTTCTTTTTTTTTTTAACATGGTGTAGATGTGCAATGTCCATGACAGGTCTTCTGTGATGCTGATTCCCAGGAACCCCAAACTGTTCACCTGCTCCACTTCATTTCACCCCTAGGAGGTGTGTGACTTTTTTTTTTTTTTACTAAAAACAGTGATAAGCACACTGGATTCTGCAAGATGGTCAATATCATAAATCAATATTTATTCTCAGTGCTGTCTGTAATCCCACTGATGGTGGTGATGTCATCCACAAAGTCGTGGGTGTACAGCGTGAACAAGAGAGGGCTCAGAACACAGCCCTGGGGGGCTCCACTGTTCATTAGAGTGGAGGAGGTGTGACTGCCGGCTGCCAAACTGTCAAAAGCCCCATATCCAGTTACAGAGTGGGGTACTCAAACCTACAATCCAATCAGTTTCAAGGGATACTTTAAATTGAAATCATCATCAATCATTCTGAGGTAGGTGTTATTATTTTCCTGGTGTGAGAAGACTGAGTGCTCAGAATTGTCGTTATAAAGTTGCAGTTGTAAAATTTGTCATATAATATAACATTTTCTTGCTCTAGCTACAGTAACAGGTGCTAGCTGGCTATTTCTGGTTATTAGTTTCAGGAGTGTTAGCCTAAGGAAGGCAGGGGTCTTTGATTGGCAGAAAGAGCAAATGATTGTCTGAAGACTCGGTAACAACAAAGGTGAAATGAAAAGTGACTTCATGAAATCTAAAGTGACATTATTCGTTGTTTGTTTGAAAGTGAGTATACTCCTTCCATTTTTGCTGTGTGTAAAGTGATTAACACAGAGAAAACCCATTATAGGAGTAGACTCAGGCAGCAATCGATTATTTTCTTTAATAACTGATTGATTGTTTAAAGGGCCAGTGTGTAGGATTTAGTAGCAGTGAAGTTGCAGATTGCAACCAAATACTGTACCCTGTCCTTCCAAGTATGTAGGGAAAACTGTCTGGCTGCAAAATTGACGATAAATGCAATTGGCCATATCTACATCAGTGTTTGGTTTCTGGGCTACTATTAAAAAAAAATGGTGGTTCAAAATGGTGGGCTCCATGGAAGGGGATTCATTTTAAGACAACAAACAGCATGATTTTTATTTTCAGGTGATTATAAACTAATGAAAACATACTAATGAATGTCTGACCACTTAAAATCCACTGGGCACTTCCGAAACAAATTAACTATGTAGAAGCATATTTAGAAGCACATAAATGAAAGAAAATTACCAAATCTAAATGCTCCGCTTCTGAAACGCTTGGTGGGGTTTGAAGTCGCTTGCAGGACAGACCAAACCAGACGCGACGTTACAGAGATGTGTCCGGTGGGGTTTCAGGGTGAGACTGCAGGGCTCAACATAGACAAACATGGAAAAAATGAGTAGCAAATGTTCACATTGGAGAATCTGATACTTGTAAATTGGCATTTCTACTTCAAAAATGATTCATAAATAATCAGACTTGTTGCCAATTAATTTTCTGTCAGTCAACTAATCATTATTGTTCATTATTGTTCAATAATGTTCATTATTTCAGCTGTGGGTTTGAAGTAGTTGGTTTCTGGGTGGAGAGTGAAATAATGAAAAAAAATAATGATTAATAAGAGACAAAAGTCATAGAGAATTATCTTTTTGTTTATTATGGCAAAAAAGCTATAAGCCCAGTAATGGTCAATAGGGGCCCAACAACAATTTTTTTGCCCTGGGGCCCCCTAGGAGGTTAATCCAGCCATGGGAAAGGACACAAGGAATGGAAGAAAGGAGACACCATTAAGGGAGAATGAAGTAGAAAGAAAGCCAGGGAATAAGAAAAGGAAGAGACAAGGGGAACTTATAAAGTGAAGAGAGGGTGAAGGAGAAGTAGGCAGGAAAGGGGAGAGGGACTGGGGAGGGAAGGAAGACAATGAACTGGGAAGAGAATGAGAGTGAGGAGATAAGGGAGAAACAACAAGGAGGGAGGCAGAAAGGAAGGAGAACAGGACATGACAAGGAAGAGAAAAATGACTGGAAGAAATAGGAAGAAAAGATGACAATTTGGCAAGAAAAAGGGAGCAAGGAAAGGTGGGAAATGGGGTGAAAAAGAAAGGAGGAATCGTATGTGAGGGATGGAGGGATGGATGGAGGAATGCCAGTGTTAATCCGTGTGTGAGAGCAGCGGCTCAGTGTCAGGTGTCCGCCTGTGAATGAGCCTGTGTCACTGCGGTATCACCGCAACCGGGCCGGGACGCAGGGAGGTGGGAGAGGGAGATCTGCAGCACAACCTGACAACAGGAATGTGTTTATGAGTATGACGGAGCAGCAGCAAGCAAACAAAAGCGAGAAATACTGAAAACCGAGAAGAAGAAGGAGGTGTGGAAAAGATGGCATTAAATGTCAGCCTCTCTACCTGTTGGCCTGTGAGACTGTGTGTCTGTCATCAGCAGGCTTCTGTGTCCTGAACGGGAGCCAATATGTAGAGAATTTGTACCCCTCCATCCTCCTCTTTCTGCTGCTCTGATTCCATCTGTCTGACATTTTTATGCCTGGGTATTGTTGTCACACTACCACACCAACATACACCAAACACACACACACACACATACTGCACACAAACTCATACTGTCAGGAATAAACAGCATTTTGTATGAACAATGGATAAAATTGTAAAAGCTGGGACTTGTAGCGATGAACCAACCAAGAATTGTTACCTGACTTTGCAGTTCCCCTCAGGTATACTGACTATTTTAGTGTCTTTCAGCTCATTGTTTTAGTTTTCTGGCCTGTAAACTGTACTATAATTCTTCATCAGTCGTGTTTCTAACAGCAGCAACAGGCAGAAAAAAAAAATGCACTGATAAACCCAATGTACAGCACCTGCAGAGCAAATGACAAGCTAATTTAGCGACTAGCGGGGGCTACGTTCCTCAGGAGTTGAAACTATATCTAGATATGTGGATAATTTGCTAACATGATCACCATACCTCTTTACAGTTGTAAGGGCATAATAGGTCTATCTTTTTTTTTTTTTTTCTAAATAAAATCATGGAACCCTTTGACACCAGAATGCACACTATTAAGAGGAGATGTTTATACAGATAGATGTACTCATTTTTATCTTTTTATAACGGAAATAAATAGATAAATAGATAAAATAAATAAATAAATAATACATGAGAATAAAATATGTGCTATAAAAGAAAAAGATGACACACGATGATAAAATAGGTGCTAAGACCAAATCAAACACAAGTTAAAATACACACCATCACACATGTAAGAATGGTGGGTAAACTAATATCATATGTACACACACAAGTATAAAAGAAATTCATATAAATGTATAAAAATACACACACACATGCAGGATAAAAAGCATCTTAAAAGAAGTGTCCATTCTCAAATCAAAAGGCATAGGAGAGGCTCTGGGGGGCAGGAGGTTGTAAAGGGATACAGTATGGAGTGGGTTAGGATTAGGGTTAGGTATGAGGTACACTGGTGCAGTGATGCACATGACATGATGGGTAACCTGCATTTGTGAAGGCTCCATCAATGCTGAACAATACGTACAGGTTTTGGACATATACTTAGATAATTAGATAGGTATAATTAGATGACATGTATTTCAGGGACAGGCCTTGCTTACCTCCAAACCACATTCTGCACATATTCCAACAGCACCATAGGCTCCTTGGTAAAATAATCTGTGTGATAAACTAGCCTGCAGCTTCAACATTCCACTGACTGAAAACATTAAGCACATTATGAAACTTAAACTATGACTAGAATGGGAAAACATTCCACTTTCAGTATCAGCGCACACTGTCCTCAGTTTAGAGTGTTGTTGAAAGAAGAAGTGATGAACAGAGTGGTAAACGAATGTTTTGCATATTATATTTGTTTCTATTCATATTATATTTTATAAGTTACTTGCAAGTTTTGGATTTAATATCTTAATCTTAAAAAAAAATAGTAATTTTTATATCATAATAATAATATCTTTCCCCTGAAGTGTAGAGACGCAGAAATATAAAATATTAAAGGCGGAATGGTGAAGCACAAGTTCCTCAAACTATGTAACTGTATGTCATGTTGTCCCAGACTGCAGACTACTGCGTGATGAGTAAAACTCATCACTCAAACACATGAACACAGCAGACAGTCAAATATATGCATAACCACCTTGGAAGGTGTGTGTGGGTGTGTTTGTCTGTGAGTGAGTCAGTGTGTGTGTGTGGTACTAATTACACTCGTTCTGTCTACAAAACAGCTTCCTCATTTTTCACCTGCCGAACACACACATACCGACTTGACACACACATCCAACCCTTTCTCTCTCTCTCTCTCTCTCTCTCTCTCCCCTCTCGCTTGCTGTCTCGTCCCATCTCATTGCTTCCAGTTCTTTTCCCTGACTGGTGTTTGTGTGCGTGTGTGTGTGACTAACTGACATTTTACTGATGGAGTGATGTCCATCTGATCCTCCTGCTGTCTCAGGTGTCCCTCAGCACCGCTCACAACACATCAGTCATTCTAATGCTGCCCTGCAGCCCCAAAACACACACACACAAACACACACTCACACCACCACCACCGGTCATACACAACTGCACAGATAAAAACGCACATCTTAACACAGACACCGTAGAAACATCACAACACAGACCTGCCCACACACACACACACACACACACCTTCAGCAGTGCGATTCCACATCTGGATAATAGGAGATGAGGGAGAGGAGAGTGGGGGGTGTTAACAAAGAGAGATAGGGTGCTGTGACCAGGACATAAACACACACACACACACACACACACACACACACACACGCATATGCACAGTATGCCTGAGGCAGATTCTTTAGACCATCTCCGTCCTGGGTGGCAAAATTCACACACACACACACACACACACACACACACACACTCCCCATCAGGCTGGTGATGGAAGTGTCAGAATGGAGTGATAGATTAAACTCATAGCAGAAGCAGTGAAGTGGTAATCACACTCAACTGGAACCAGTAAAAGCCCAGTCCATGTGTGTTGTTGGACGTGTAGGTTCGTGAGTGTGTGTGTGTGTGTGTGTGTGTGTGTGTGTGTCCATTGTAGAGGGGTGGTAATTCCACCCGAGACCCTCAGAGTGACCCCAAAACACATACTGACCCCCCCGTGCCTGAGGCCGCACACAAGCCAAAACACACACTCAGCCACACACACACACTCAGCCACACACAGTCAGACGCAGCTCACCACCTCAACACACACACGTACACACCTACACACAAGCCGACAATGCTCAAAGAGGGGGGCATTTTGTCAGGTTAATTATTGATTGCAGGGTTCAGTAACAGAGGGTCACCTGGCCTGTTAGCATTAGCAAATGAAGTTTATTTACAAAGAGACTGAGAGTGTGTTTCCCCAGAAGATTTATGATCAGCTGCATTTTACCACTAACTTCAGAGTGTCGATAGGTACACACACATTCACACACACACACCTGTACGTGTCTGCTATTTCTTTGGCAACTGAGCCATGTCAGGTTACGCCTCACAGTGGAGCTGTCTGGGTCATCGGCCTGTTTCTTCTTCCCTTAGCTCAGTGTGAAGATGACACCTGACATCTCAGCAAGGAAAGTAATGATGTAGAGGCCAGACTCATTTTCCACACTGCATCTACACGACATGATTAAACATGAACTATTACTTTTGATTTCATCATTCATGTGATCTGTAAATAATTTTATAAAGAGTATGGTCTAGACCTGCTCTATGTGGAACGTGTCACAACAATTAATTGTGAAATTGAATCTCTGCTGAATACCGAAAGAAAAAAAACTGACAAGCCTGCCATCACTGAATCATGTGACAGATCCTAATTGGACAGAGTCTGATCTGAAAAAGGTTACTGGTTAGGGTTACTATTTCAGTGTTGTCTATTTAAATTTCAAAATTAAGATTTAATCATGGTTCAGTTTCAAAATAGGAGAATCAGTCAGTCATGTAATTCTTTCTCTGCTTCCATAATTACCGCACTTTCACATTTATTCAACACAAATGTTTCATTTTTTGAGCTGGAAAGCCACATGTTGTTCTTCAGCAGATGGAAAAACACCAGAATGAACACATTACACATTATTAGTCAAATGTGGCTTTGACTTATTTACACAGCCAGATTTTTTTGTGGAATATATTTTTTTGTTGTTGAGTCAACATCTTGATGAGCTTTGATGAATACAGATTCATTATTCAAGTTATAATCAACAAACAAATTACAATGAAACATTGTTAATACCAAACATCTGGTGAGAATATTGAGAATATGCAGAGGAGATATAAATATCAAACCTGAACTAAGTTTTTGTTGTTGTATCTAGTATCTTATATCTATCTATCTATCTATCTATCTATCTATCTATCTATCTATCTATCTATCTATCTATCTATCTATCTATCTATCTATCTATCTATCTATCTATCTATCTAGATGGCAGATGGCCACCAAACGTGTCATGAGATAAGTATAAGTATAACAAACAGAATGGCTTATGCTCAATCCAAATCCAACTTGTACTGTAGTGTTAATTCATTGACCAGGATGCTGCTGATATGGCTTATAAAGGTATACGTCATAGTCCTATAGTGTCCTATAGTAGAACATAAATGTTTCTACCTCATCCATGGTTAGTCATATTATCTGAGCTCCAGTATTTTAGTTAAATGAAGGTAAACACACTGAGAGTTGACTGAACCTGCATGAGGTTAAGTTAGTTTGTAAGCCAGCTTTCTAGAACAGGCCCTTGGCAACAGCTGCATCAAAAACAGCATGATTATGAATAGCATGGTTTTTATTTATTTTTTAACCATATTGTATAAGGCTGCCATTGCATTCTTGCAAAATTCACAAATATTATTCACAGGCCATCCCTCATTTCTACATCATTTGGGAAAATGCTGCTCAATAACAAAGACGGTTTGGTCGCCACTTAATAGAGACAGACAGACCTTGGTGGTGCGTTTGGGGAGTGTCTGTGGTTATAGTGTTGAACCTCTGGACCGTGCTGCCTCCACCGCAGTAAGATTTTAATCACTCTTTGTTGATTCAACCAATTGTGTTTTTAATCCCCGACACTTAGGATGATACCTTTGGTAAGCTGCGGTGCAGTGTCTGAGTGTGCGCTGATGAGAACTGTTTTTCTTGGCAGTGCAGTTGACTTAGTGAAGGAGAGATGGAGTAAAATCCATGGTAACACCATCTGAACTGCTGAACATGCTATGAGCTACTGCAGGAGAAAAGACGGGATACAACGATGGTCCTATTTAGGTGACTGAATCATTGCAGCCACAAAAGACTAAGGGGATAAAATAACAATTAGTCATCAATTGTCAATTATCGATTGATGTGTTTATTGATTTTATGATGAAACTTTAGTTAATTTCCAAAGTCCGAGAGAACCACCAGAAAATCTTCATATTTGAGGAAGTGTAATCAGAACATCTGGAAGTTTTCATTAGAAAATGACTCAAAACAATTAATCAGTTATTAAAATAGTGACTAATTTAATATTTAACAATGAATCAATTAATTGACTAATCGTATTTCATAATTGTAGCTCTAACTTCATTTATGTTTAGACTGGAAGTGTGGGATTCTAATGCAACTCCTAATCCCAGGGACAGGCATAAATAAAGCGTGTCACTTCAAGGGTGTGAACACAATGTGAAATTGCGCAGAAAAATGTAACCTTTGTGCTTTGCTGCAGAGAGCTGAAATAAACTTTTTCATCAAAGCATTGCACAGTTTTGGAGCAGCTATCACGCTTAGATGTATATCTCCAGTCTCTCTGATGGGTAATCCACAGCGTGCTGCTTATTACAGTACATGTTTTTCAGATGGGCTGTGTTTGCGTGTAGTTTCTATGAAAAACACCAGTTACAAGACAAATCAGACAGATTCATTGCAAATGGAAACAAAAGTCCGGAGTCAGCTGTGATACGATCTGATCCACCGCTTATCATCAGATAGCATGCAGAGCCACCCAGAGATTCCACACAGACCACATCTGCTCAACATATGATCCTGCAGCCATGCCATACAGTACCGTACGGCAGCCAGGCCATAAACAGCAGGGCTTTGCGCTTTTATGGAGAAAAATGAGTCAGGGTGAGGGAGAAACACAAGACATGAAGGATGAGACTGAAGCCATGGTATATGGAGACGAAGTCGAGAAATGACAGCACCGAGGCGGTTATCAGTTATTGATTTGCGGTGAATTTGTCTTGCAAGTGCATTGTTTAAGCATGAACGTGTGCTTTGGAGATCTCTTCCAGATGATGGTTTCATGATGATACCTCACTGCCTGCCGATCACGTCACTTACAAGACACTTCGTGGTGTTCTAACCAGAACTAAATACCCACTGTGCATCCTCATCGTTCTTATGCCCCGGCTGCGTTTCCTCCCCTCATATATCCCCTTACATCCAATCTCCGACCCCACGACGTCTAGGAACACATCATTTTGACACACATGGGGTTTTTGCTGCCCAAGTCTATGCCTGCATGTGTGCACAAATGAATTCATGTAATAACAAATCAAAGTGTGCATGTGCTGTATGCAACATATTGTTCTATATCTGTGTCAGAGCGGAAACAGGTCCCTCTTGCTGCCAGTAAAGTCCCATTAATCACCCTTGCAGCCATAAGGCAGGCCAAGCTGGCGGATGGGACCGTATGTCTGTAACTCTAAACCACAATGCCTTGCCGCTTATGAACATTGTCCGTCCTCCATCGATCACGCATCTGGATCCCATTGTCTCATGTCCCGACATCAGACAGTCATCTGGATCCCATGGAAGAAATGGGAGGGAATGGAGGGGAAGAAGGGCACTCCGATTACTGGTAGAGTGATTAATCATAACCATATTGGAAGTAGGATGAAGCAACGACAGAGTTGGACCACAGGGCAGAATGGTAATGGCTGCTCCTTTGGGGTCTGGAGTGTCGATAATACTGTAAGATCAAGGGACTAAAGCCAAAAGGTGAACGTAAAACCTGGATAAAAGGTTAAAGAGTAAGACCTGGACCATAACCAAGAAGCTAAGGTGAATTAGTGCATAGCTCTGTTTTACGTTAGCATGAGCAATTTACTGCTCTATATGAGCAATGCAGATCACCTGAGCCTGAGGTTTCAGGTCTGATGTGGGGCTGTGCAGTCTGTATAGGAGACAAGGGAAACTCAGCTGATGTGTCCATCCAACTGACATCAGAGTGAGATTGAAACATAAAATTGAATAGAGATTATTAAAAGTTGACTAAATCTTAGAGACGCGTGGCTCTTGCTTTCCTTTTTTTTTTTCACAGTTGAAGTTCATTGCTGGAGCAGACGATAACATCTCATTCTAATTGTTGTCGTTGTTGTGTTTAAACTGGACTGGATTCAGTTATGACCTTTACTTTTATGGCATATGAAGACAATATCCAGTTCTTCTGGACAGATATCTTAGCAGGAGTGCTTAAAAAGTGAAATCATTTACAAAGATTAAGTTTTATGAGCGTGTTCATGAGGTGCCAATAATGGCCGCTTGTCTACTTCTGCCTACAGTGTGGATTTGTCTCTCCCTGAGCGGTCAGAAATGACTCGATTACTTTAGAAATAGACAACATAATTATTGTTTTTTCTAGTTGCCTATTTTCCAAAATATGTGGCATCCAGCCATTTGTGTGAACCATTACTGTATAATAAAAGGTTTGAAATGTATCCAATATGTACCTTTTAGTATTTTAGTTTGTGTAGGATAACATTCACTATATAAAATAAATGCAACCGTAGACTATCAAAACATAAAGAACTAAAAACTAAAATAAATTTAGATAACTCATGCCTGCAGGTGTACAAAGAGGGAAAATTCTCTTACATTACACAAAGAAGTAGAAAACATAAGAAACAGGACTGCTGATGTGAGGAAACATGAAGGATATGAGAGATTAAATAGGACAAGAGGAAATGAGAGAGAGGTGTAAAGTCTCTCTTAGTGGGCTGAGTTTCTGGTTTTTGACAGAAGTTGTTGAGGGAGTTGAGACTAAATGGAGGGATGACTGGCTTGGTGTGGGGAAATGAAGGTAGCCAAGAAGTAGTATTCTCTGTGTACTGTAATATGGAGCCATATTCTGTCATCTACATGCTAAAATCCATTTGCTGATGGAAGGAGAAGAATAACAAAGTGTTTTTACCCGAATTCCACCCACAGTCGCAATCACATCAGGAAAGTCTTGCAAGATTCGCACTGGGAATAGAGGCTTACATGCAGTAAGCCTCTATTCCCTGTTTTTCCTTCATAATGAACTGAAAGTGCAGCCGGTTCACCTCTCTAACTCGCCTCCCTACAGAGACAACTCCAACCATACTCTTATCACCCTCACCAAAATGTCTTTAGGGCTTTAATCTCCAAATTCCTCTCAAGTTCACTCCGTGACAGTCCTCTCGTAACGTGGCAGAGACAGAGAGGAGCTGTTGAAAGGCAAAATGTTTAAAACAGAAAATCAATAAAAGTCTCTTGTGATTTGAGTGAGACTGTCCAGATGCTGGACACCAGACAAAACTCTATCTACTTCTTCTTTGCCTTCAGCCTCCGCCTTTGCTCACAACAATAGCAGTCCATGTTCAAAGGAATTCACTGAACGGATGGAGTGTGAGTTGCAACTGTTCTTCCAAAATCTCTCGTCCTCTATCCATCTGGGACCTTCAGTAACAAACCATTGCAAATATTCTTTTTAACATAGTTTAAATCAAAAAGGACTAACTTAATGTGGACACAGAGGCATTAGAACAATGTACCTACCTAAGAATGTAACTACATATGGACACAATGTTATATTGTTACCAGCTGCCAACAGAACTTCAAATTAAAGCTATCTTTCAGTTTCACAATTCAAGACTCAAGGAAGAGGGTCACTGTGGTGCAGTGATTAGCACTGTCATCTCAAAGCTGGTTTGAACCCCCCAGTCGGCTGTGGAGTTTGCATGTTATCCCTGTGTCTGTGTGAGTTCTCTCCGTGTACACAGTGCAAAGACGTGCAGGTTAATCAATTACACTAAGTTGCCCGTAGGTGAGAATGTAAATGTTTTGTTGTCTCTATGTGCCGTGTGGTGAACTGGCGACTTGTCAGTTAACTAAGTTGACTAAGAGGTGAAAGAACTTGGAAGACCCAGATATTTTTGTCAGGAGTTTGTGCAGTCCTTGAACTGTAAGTCCTCAAATGTCTTGTTTTGATGCCCAGCAGCTCATAACACAAAGTTTTTCACTTCATGTGAAAATGGAAAAGCTGCAAAGCCATCACAATGGAAAAGCTGGAACAAGAGAACAGTCAAGTTTCATGTAAATGTAGCGCAAATTTGAAAATATCTTTTGATTTTAATATGTCGTGTCACCAACTCCTGTTTATGAAGACTATTATTGCTATCAGCATTTGGTGGTGCTAATTCTTTAGTCAGGTACCATTAATCCATTGCAGTAGAGGGAGATAAGGCATCAATCAGCTTTTCACTCAGATAATTGTTGCAGCTGTAAGAGAGTGATACAAAAAATCAAACAGTGGGAGGAAGTAAGACATTTTCTCATTGTGGTAACAACTGGACAAACTCTATCCACTGATGAAATCAAATAAGATTGTGATAAAATGAGGAGACAAGAGATGATCTGAAGAAAGTGCAGCGCACCGGGATTGTTTATTCTTGCAGAACAATACACCAAGAAAAAGAAATGATGGCAGACTTGATGACTTATCCATGCATAATGAACAGAAAACAGGGTTAGGCATCACTGGCCCTGTGTAGTGTTGTGTGTAGTAGCATATTAAATTCAGCAGAACAAGTTAAATTTAAAAAACTCTGTCACTTCTGGGATTGTAATCTGAAGAAAAACATAATTTAATAAAAATAAAAACATCATACCGTAAAAGTGGAATACAAGCATAACACTGAGCTAGCAAGAGCTGTGTGGGACGACCTTTGAATCTGGTTGGTCCTTCGTTGACATGCCAATCAGAAGAGATTTAAACATGAGCATTGAATAGAGATTAATAAAAGAAAAACTCACTTGATGGGACAGAAGCAGTTGAAGTTAGCTTAGTTAGCTTTTTATCGATCTACTGTTTCCAAGAAGAACTCTGTGGTTTAAATCTTGTTTTCTGGTTTAACATTTTTATCCAAAGGGACTGACAAAAAAGGGAAACCATCAATGTACAGTGCAACAATGACATGTTTGTGAACAGTAAGTACTACTCCCATAGAATCAAGTGACAGTTCTAGAGGGGGATAGATTTATCATGCCCAGTTGTTGGTAGTGCTAGGAGAGGAGATACTCTCTGAAGAACTGTGTCTTCAGAAGGTTTTTGAAGGTAGAGACGGACACCGCTGATCTGAACTGGTAGCACGTTTCACCACCAGGGAACAACAGATAAGAAAAGTTTGGATACTGGCCAAGCAGTGTTCATTGGAGGAGCACAACTATGTAGAGACTACTATGTAGGCAAGTATTATTGATTTGAATTCAATGCAGGCAGCTGCCGTTAGCCAGGGTTGATTGTAGAGCAGGCGTGCTGCCACGTTCTTGACCATCTGAAAGAGTTTCACCGTGCAGGCTGGGAGGCCCGTCAGGAGGCCGTTACAGTATTCGAAAAAAATCAAAATTGAAAAATTATTGTTATACCCTTATTTGCATGCCTACTTCTGTATATCAATATGTGACAACAAATTCACAGAAGGATTGATCAGTCACTTCACTGTCTTGACTTTGGACGTTTGGTCATTGAGGAACTTTCAGGGCTCGGCCGGTATCTGGTTTATTGAAAAATCATTCCAACGTGTTGGCAGTTGGATATACTAAGAGCAAGCTGGACATGTCAGTCAGAGCCTGTCTCTACCCTGAGCAGGTTCCAGAGAATATCAGCAGATGAACATCAAACATTTTGTGCTATCTTTGATCTGTGGATTAAAGTAATTGATGCTGAGTTTTATGGGATGGACTAAGTTCAGTGTATGGAATATGTTCTCCGGCTGTGTGTGGCTTTGCCCGTAAGAATCTGGATGACTCATTACATCCCTCCACCGCCCCCCATTCAACTCCGCTCGGGTCAGACGCCCCCAATACGGCCCTGGCACCTCTCCTTCTGCCCCGTTCAGGGCGCTAAGCCCCAATTATGACTGCACTCGTCCGGAGTTCACACACACACAATCAAACACACATACAAAACTACATGTAGGTAAGCAAGCATATACACAAACACACACACACACACAGTGAGGGGTCTGATAGTCAGGTGCCCCAGACAGCATTCCCCTGTGTGATTAGGCTTAGTGAGCCATCTCCTCTCTCCAACCTGTCGCCAGTAGCTCTGCTCGGCCTTAACACCCAGCCAGCCGGCTATACAACACCACTGTCTGTGTCCGTGTGTGTGACAGAGCCAGTGTGTGTAAGTATGTATCCACAAATCCAGGCAGTGTATGTGTGTGTGTGTGTCGAATTTCTCTTTCACATAGATCTACACTGTGTGTGTGTATGTGTGTGTGCGTGTGTGTGTGTCTGCTGTCTACAACCCCTAAAGCTGTGTGGATTAGTGACAGGACCCCATCAGAGCATGACAAGGCTTTTGTCTCTGGAGCCCAGTGGTTTTATGGCTGAGCACGCTCTTGTGTGTGTTATGTGTGCATGTGTGTGTGTATCCGCGCAGCTATGTGTGAGTATATTTGAAGGCATGTACCAGAAAAGTTATTTGTTGTCTTTATTTCCCAGCCTTTATTTCTTAATTGTAGGGTGAAGATGAAGTGGCTTTTGGTTTGGGCTCAGGCATGTGTGTGTTGCGTGTGTCTGTGTGTGTGGTAAGAGGTGTCCTGACCCACCGAGGATCGCAGCTCCACAGGCTGGAGGGAGCTGCTGTGTCACTCGGTCGACCTCAGGTCACCGTGTGTGTGTTAAAGCTCATACCTGAGTGATGAGGTGATGATTCTACTTGGGGCAGATGAAGTTATCAAGTACAGTTCATCATGAAGTTTATAAGCAAATTTACTGCACCCCTTAGGCTAATCAGTTCCTCATATGAATCAACATGTCAATCTCTGCTCCAGGCTCTCAGGCTAGCAGTAGCGTACAAAGGTGACTTTGTTTTCAGCTCCAGTCCACTCTATGTTTGCTGGACAAACATGCTTACTGAAAGCAATGTTACGTAAACATAGAAACTCTCTCTACCTGTCTTTATTTCAAATTAAATCACCATCTGCACCAGGCTGCAGATTTGTGGTGCTGTGTGTTCACACACACTGACATGAGTGATGTGAGCAGCTCTTTTTGTGCTTTGCACTGCGGCACATACATGAACATCAGATGTGCTTGGAGATGCATTGCAAATAGAGTCCATAATGTTTTATTTAAAGGTTTATTTAAATGTATAAATAATCACATGCAGTGATTTGAGAATCTTTTGGCTGAAGCATCTCAGACTTCACTATGTCCTGTGCTGATGGACTCATGGTTTATCTAAGAAGCAGATAACATTTGCTACATTTCAGTTTTCTGATAGCATCCTGTTTAATAATCTGTATGCTCTATTCATATTTGTCTTCTTCTTCCTGAATGTCCAAACATCTTTGCAAAGTCAAGGAGTGCTACTTAGAGCCGGGGGAATCTGCCATAGAACCTGGACTTCCTTAAGCAGAGTACGAAGGAGAAGAAGAAAAAGAAGGAGAAAGAAATGTTGTGGGCAGGAGGGGTGCAGGATACAAGTGATGATATGGTTAGGAATAGGAATATACAGAGATGTCAGAATTGTCACAGTTGATGTGTAGTCCTGCTCCTGAAACTCTGCTGATAACATTTTTGGACTCATGATGCAGAGGTATCGTCTTGATTATGCAACGCAATCTTCTTCTACATTACCCACAATGTGACTGCAAGCCCCAAGCAGAGATGAGAAATGGGCCACAGAGGTCTGGAAAACTTCTTTCTATTTGATGTCACACCACCAGATTTTTTTCAGTTTCAAACTTGAGGTCTTCTACCCCAACTGATGATGACTCAAGTGACCTGAGGCAATCACATTTCGCACAGCTTCATCCCCCCAGCAGAGACCCAGACTTTCTATACTGAGATATACTTCAAACATAGATATACACACATAGATGTCAAAACTGTGTAACTCTCACACTGTCCACAGGGCTGGAGCTGAGTGTTAACCTTGCTGTCCCTTAGTGACAGTGCTTTGTGCGTGACCATGTGTGTGTGCTAGTAATTGGGGCTCGTAGGGTTTGCGCTGCGGTTTTTCCGTGGAACTGTGATTCCGACTGGAAATACCAGAGCTTTGACCTCACACAGAAAAGATCCCCGACCCTAAATCCCTGTCTGCCATCTGATAGTCCAACACAGAGACACGCTGAGGTGTCCAGAGGAAAACCACAGAGAACAGCGGTCATTTGGGGATGTGAGGGCACAGCTGATGAGGGGCTGATGATTAGTGTCGGTGTTGCATAAATGTTCACCATACTTTGAGATGACACAATGCTTTGTTATGCGCATGTATCTTCCAGAATCTGAGGCACATTGCAAAACAAACAAACAAACAAAAAATCAGTCTGCAGGGATTTGGCTTGGGAACTGGAGAGTGGCCAGCTCAAGTCCAGTATGGACCAAAGTATGGAAGGTGGACTGGTAGCTGGAGAGGTGCCTGTTCATCTCCTGGGCACTGCCAAGGTGCTCTTGAGCACTCTAACTGTTCCCAATGTGCTACTCTGTGTGGCTCCCCATCACTTCACCATCTCCCTTTGTGTGTGTGTATGTGGTTGTATTACAGGTAAAATGCATGTAAAAACTTGAGTGAAAATAAGAATTTCCCCTCAAGGGATCAATAAAGTATCTATTAAATTTAATGGATCTTGCATTTTAATGTTTACAGAGCAAATGTATGTTTCAGTTCTGTAAATGAAAAAAAATAAGTCAAAAAGGAAAACACCCTGACACATTCAGCACTTAGACAGTTTGATATTTCACTGACCTTGAAATAGTTTTTGCCTTTCGCTGTGGTATTTTGGTGCCCAGCTCAGAGCGCACGGTGCACAGGTGGGAGAAGAGGTACAAATGTGTAGGAGGTTCATTTAAATGAGGCAGCGTGATGGTAGTTGTTGGGGGTTGGTGAAAACTGGGAGCCAAGAATAGGCATCTCAGAAGGACATCTGTTTCTGATACAACACACCGCACTTTGGTGATTTAATTAAGAAGAGAAACTAAACAAAACAAAAATAACAGAATGATGCTTCAAATATAAATAAAACTAATTTAATTAAACACTCCACAGCCAGTGGATGTGATCAAATTGGCATCAAAAAGAAATTATTTGGTTACAGTCTTTCAGTGATTCAGAGTTCTTCAGTTCATTAAATCTCTGCAGACGTCTGAAGGCAGCAGGACAGCATTGATCATATGTTGGATATGTTGGTTTCATCAGAGCACAGTGCCATCACACATGAACGTCCACCATCTTTTCCTCCTTTAAATCACATACAAATAACAACAGGCTGCTCCAGAAGAACCACACACACACACACACACACACACACACATCCACACACAATACACTGCAGGAGACATTCATCAGTCTGGTGTGTTGGAGCCTCATTTCCAACTTTCTTTTTCATGTTTTAGTCTTGGAATGCATGATGAAGCAAACATTTTCTTTTACACCATCTGCCTCTGGTTGCAGATTTGTGGTGCTGTGTGTTCATGTTGTATACTGTAACCTATAGTATGCTCTTATTTGTCCCTTTAAAATCTGTCCGAAATCTTGAAGTTCTTAAATATGTCTAAACATCTTTGCAACATCAACAAGCATAGCTTAGATCCTGCCTGTTACATACACGCACATAGCTTTGTAGGCACGTGGGTGTGAGTGAGTATGTATGTGCGCGCACGTTGTCGCCTGGGCAGCCAAAGAGGAGCACACTTGTGGTAAATCCCTGACGGCTGAGTCGTGGTGACAGCGAGAGGTGACGCGGTTCAGCACCCTCAGAAAACAGAGGAATGAACCGAATTAAATTCAGCTGTGAGTGTGTGTGTGTTTATGTGTGGGCCAAAATGACACTGGGCTGGACTGAGAAGGGAAACCCGCGGTGAGAGCAAGGCCCGGCAGGCTGGAGCTGTCGGCTGTTGTTGTTTTCACACCAACGCTGTGGTTAATGCCTGGAATACTTGGACAAACCTTTGCAGCTGAAGGCAACTATCTGATTTCCTATCCGCTGCAGAAATGGCTGCGATAAGGTACAAGAACATACCCCAAGGACCCCGTCCCTCTCAACATGTTGACACGCACACTTACAATGCAATATGCTCCTTATCGCCTCAGCCATTATATAGGGCACTTCTGTCGACACGCACGTGGGAAATTGGAACTTTCAGCGCTAACACGGGGGCCTCCAGCACAAACAAACATAGTTTTTCTCACTTTCTTCCCTCTAGTGAGGAAACTGTTCACTGCTGAGTGACGCTGAGGAATAAACACATACATAGCTGTGGCTTCTGTCACTAAAAATGGAGGAAGTCACAGCCAGTAAATGTGGGGAAAGAGAGGGCCAACCAAACCTAGAGCCAGCACCTACAGTCAACGCCTTGAGGGTCCCCCCACTGCATATCAATTCTCTTTCTCAACTCTCTTTTCCCTCATTGCTGAATAGTCAGTGTGTGTGACCCAGGCAAGATACTTTACTCTATGAGCATGCGAGCAGCACTGATTTTTATGCACGGCTGTCAGACAGTGTGTAAGCTGGTCATTTGTTCACTGTACCGCGTTGGTCCTTGCTGAAATACCTCAGATATTCCGATGATGAATCCTCATGATTTTAATGATCCACTGCCTTTTCCACTAGTATCAACAGCAAATCAGTGGCTTCACATATTAATATCTAAACATCCACTTGATTAATTGGCACAGTAATTTGTAAAGATATTCACAGTTCATGACTTGGATGCTTCTGCTGTGCATCAAGAGGTTGACATTTGTGGTTTGGAGTGAAACGTCTCAACAGCTATTGGACAGATCACCATGAAATTTGGTACAAACATTCATGTGCTCTTCGGGATGATTTGTCATATGATTGGCAATCCTCTAATTTCTAATTATTCATTTAATTAATTTTTTTTATCCATCTTTCAATTTGACCAAATGCCTGCAAATATTAGCATGTTTACGTGCCAAAATATGATGGTGAACATGGTGAACATTATAGCTGCTAAATATCAACATGTTTGCATGTTTCACATTGCAGTTGTGAGCATGCTAGCATGCAGATTAGCTCACAGCAGCACATAACCTCAGTACAGCCTAGTAGGGCTGCTAGCAAGGCTGTGGACTGTCAAAGAGATAGCTGTTACAGCATTAGGGAGAAGATTAGAGCTTTGATTTAGCAAAACTGTAAATACAAGTTAGCGTAGCAGCTTAGCTAATGTTGGAAAGCCAAGAGGATGTGTGGGAGAGTCCAGTTTCAGTACCAGAGCCAGTAAAAAGGCTAAAGTTCTCATTATATCACAATTTCTGACAATTGTCTCCAGACCTCCTTCATGCTTGTTAATCTCGTGGAGACAAAGCCATTTTCAAGGTCTAATTATAATTTGATCCGATTCCACCCAGCTATGCAGGACTGTGTTTTGATTATTTTTGTATCAGATGTCTGAGCAGCGACATCATTCCACTGTGGTGTGGGAGAATTTTTCTCTAACGTCTATAAAACCTGCAGTGAAAGTCGCCTCGCCCTGTCTGCAATCATAACTTATAAAATTTCACCAGTATGACTTTTGGGGGAGAGTTTAAGTGTCCCTTCATGGTCAAAACTTTGTTCCGGTGGCATTTCCACTCGGACAAGAGGAGCACTCTATGGCAGCTGATTTTTCCAGTCTTTATGCCAGCTTGAGTGTGTGCATGTCGGTTGAAGTGTGTGGTCAGTGTTGGCTTTTTGCTGAAAGCCAAAGCTCTTCCAAAGCCACAGACAAAGCCACAGCAGGTGGATGGGTAGGAGGGTGGAGGAGAGGAGGGAGGGGAGGCAAGGGGTTACAGAGGGCTCAATGCCTCTCCTCATCACGCTCCTCGACTCTGAAGAAAAGGCTGATTAATCGCAGCCTAATAGGATGGAGGGGCCACACTCATCCTTTTACTGATGCCGGACAGTCTAATCCCTATAAATTCATTTCAAGTATTATTATTGAAGCAGTTACTGTTTTGCTGATACAGTATGAGGTTAAAAATGTTTCTGGCTGGAGATATTCCATGATTTGATGAAGTGGAAGAAAAACACAGTTTGGTTGCCTGAAAGGAGGGAAGAGAAAACATACCTCATCCCTAAATGCCAAACTAAAATGCTGAAAGATGCTAAAATGCTCTGTAGAGCTGAGGGAGGCAGTTATCTTCCACAACCCCACAATCTTTATCTGCACTTTTTGCACTGCAAATTTCACTCAGCCCTGCATCACTAAAAACCAAAGAAAAGATGGTAAAAAAACAAGAATTATACATTTGTCTCATTTCTTTTTCAGTCTTTTGAAGCATAATAGAGCCTTACATGGTTTGATGGAGCTGAAATTTTAAATGCAAGCCTGTAAACATTGGTTAGTGCAGCTTCAGAGATAAAAAAAAATCAGTTTTGATCCTTGTTGAGCTCTACAAACAGATATCAGCATATGAATGCATAATCTGTAGGCAAGAATCAAGATTCCGCCAAGCGTTCTGGTTTCCATTCCATTTGTAGTCACAAGAGGCAGAGCACATTGGCCAAAATGCAATCTCAGAACCAATCAACTACCATCTGATGCCTTTTTTAAAGAAATCTGCATTCATATGCAGTTATCTTTTTATAGGAATTAGCTGAAATGTGTCTCTCTCAAGTTGCCAATTGCTATCCATTTTTTCGGATTCCCGCTGGATACACTGGAAACCCAGAAACATATGACAGAGATTGGACTCTTGTAGACAGGTGATGAAATGTTATGCGGACCCTCACAGATGACATGGAAGTTTGAATAAGAGGAAAAAATCTGGAGGGGCTGTGTAAAGAAGTGATCTTACCAGATCTGTGAGCGTGCTCCTCATGTTTGCTTGAGGCTAGCATCTCTAGGCCACCACTACTACAAAGAGTGGCATGACACGTCACTCTCCAAATAAACTGCTGAGTTGCATTGTGCGTAAGGTAAGTGCCAGGTTTTGACAGGTAAGAAGAACACGTGGAATAAAAAAGATGGCTTCTCTCTGGTCCATAGACGATATCAATGGTTCTGCTGCCTTTTTGTTTAAAACTGTTAAAACATCATTGTTTAGTAATTGTTCAGTAATCATACACACACTTTTGCACACACATATTTGCTGATAAAGCATGACCCTGTGAGACTGACTGTGGGTGCCAGTGACGGGGCCCATGGGTGACCCGTTGACTGCTGTGGTCCTGTGACGCCTGCCAGGCTTTGTAATGGACGCCTCTGGGGTCCTTTCAACCAAGCTCAGTCTGCCCCCTGGACCCTAGCAAGGCCTCTGGGAGCCCTCTGTTGAGTCCCCATTGTCTGTGTAAGTGTGTGTGTGTGCAGTGTGTATGTGTGTGTCCAAAGGGGTCTTTGGAGGCCTCCTGGGGGCCGGTGACTCCTCTTTGTCTCCGGTTGGCCTGCTGTCAGAGTGTCTTTGTTATGACAGTTGGGCTGCTTTTATACAGACTAAATCACCGCTCTCAGCTGTTCATTTACTGGCCTAACCCCAGACAGCCCTCGTGACACCTAACACACACACACACACACCACACACATCCAACATCGTCCTCTTTTACCTCACTGCATCCATCTCCTTATTTTACCAGAAAACGCGCCCATGTCCACCCTGTGAAGATCTCTATGCTTTCTGCCAAGTAGAAAGAGAAAAGATGAAACGAAAAGGAGGATGAGGAGGAAGGGTAACAAAGCGAGGGAGGGGAGGGGGGCAGGCCAAAGGCCGTTTGACCTCTGACCTTTGTGTTGTGGCTGGGGCACTGGGGGGTCAGAGGACGCAACAAGCCGGGGTAATCAGTAACTTCAGGCTAGATACAACACACAAGCAGAGAGAAGAGAAGCACAACAAAATTCAGTCGCATTCAAATCTGATTTATCTGTGAATGAACCTGTGTTCAACATTCCCTCTGAGGCCATGTAGTCACCACTGCAGTTAAAGGAGAGTCATAACTGGGCTCATCAGGAAGAAAAGCATCATTTAAACAGAGGAATTGTTTCGAAAACACAATGAAGCCACAATAAATCAGTAAATCACACAAAGATAATAGAATCAACAAATTAGAAGTCATTTTTATCACCGCCTCAGCTTAGCAACTAAAAACTATTTAACAAGTGAAACAAAAATGCAGTTTAGTCTGTTTATAAAGCTACTGCACTCACAATGATCAGAAGATGAATTCCCATTGATCATTTTCGCTTGTTTGAAGAGCGATTCATCAAACCAAATGATGTCATCGTTGATATCTACAGTCAATATTGAACAGCATTGATCCAACCTGTGTTTGAAGACAGGAAATGCACCATTTTTGAGGATAACACTTCACATGGAGCACAGAGACCTAATCACTCAGCACTCTGTAAACATCATTCAAACATCATGAAGTTTTCTGATCATCTGTAATTTGATTCTTTTTATCAGAACCAAAGTAAAAAAAAAAAAAAAGAAACATTGTTGCCCTTTGCCATTCTGGTCCACTTCATGTTCTCACCAACTTACCAAGAGGAGTAAACATGAAGTCAAATTACTCATTGATTGGACAGTTTTGGTGATGTCATCCTACATGATCAATACTATGTGGAGACACTGAGCTTTGGACTGAGAGCAGGTCTGACAGCACTGAATGCTGCACCTGATGTGTTACGAAGAAATGATTTTTATCAGTGTTATGATGAGCATCATTATGGGTGTGATCACTGCTTTTCATTCAGTTTTCCTGAAGGAGCGTCCAAAATACACTGACTGGGACATAAGTACAACACTTTTCTTCTGATTGATCAGGGAAAATCCCAGCACAAATGTGCTGACGTGCATACGAGCTACCATGGTTACCAGACAATCTTGCGTATACTGATATACAGATCACAGTGGGATTAGAACGGACTTTGAATTCAGGAAAGACTCAAACAATGAGAACGGGGCTGTCAGCTGTTGGTCCCTCCTTTAGGACAGCTGATATATAACGCACCCAGCTCTGGAAAGACAGTTAGCAGCCGGTTAGCTTTTCTGGTTACGATGCTGATGTTTAAAAGTCACCCGCAAATGTTGAATAAAAGCTGTCAAGCCAATGATGTCTCCTACAACTGAACTACACTCCATCCACCCATCGATCCATCCGTCCATCTAATTTTGCTTCTGTTTATCCATGGTCGGATCGCGGTGGCAGCAGGTTTAGCAGGGCGTTCAATACATCCTCTTCCCAGCATCACATTCCAACTCCTGTCCTGGGGGATCCCAAGGCATTCCTAGACCACGCTGGCTATGCAGTCCCTCCAGCAAATTCTCGGACTGCTCAAGGTCTCCTGCCAATCGGATGTACCTGGAACATCTCCAAAAGAAGGCGCCCAGGAGGCATCTTAATCAGATACTCAGCAAAAAAAAAAAAAAATGTCATGATAAAATGACAAGGTAGGCCTGGACCTTAAGGGTTCTTGCAGGTTATGTGAAGCTCCAGGTTATACTGCGAGTGGCTACATCCAGAGAATCTTTTGTGTTTCAGCTGAAGTACATTAACAGCTGAAGATGAGTTTGGTTTCTAAATGTCTGTCGTGATCTGTTGAGTTTGACTTTTCCATAATATCATCAGTAATAGGACCATCAAACAGTTTATCCTCCAACAACTTTACATGACGACTCCCACACACAAAACTCGTGCTAAGAGCTTATATCTAGCTTGACATGATGTGCCAAGACAAAAACACATTCCTAGAAATACCTGATGTCAACCGGAATACTACTGCACATGAAAACACACACTGGTTTGCCTCTAAAGCCATCACACCAGTTTTCCTTTTTCCCCTTCACCTTCTTCTTCAAACATCTCCTCTCTCGCTCTCAGGCAGCGTGATGTACGAGGTCCATCTTAAGAAACAGAGAGAGGAAGAGACTTGTCAGAATTGTCATAACTCTTCCAGGGGTCATACTGTGTGTGTGTGTGTGTGTGTGTGTGTGTGTGTGAGAACAGTTCATTTGTGCGCAACTGTGTGTGTGTGTCGCCTGAGAGTAAATGTTAGAGGGCCGAGCAGCATTAGTGTTACCGGGGTGATGGCACAGGAGTGTAAAGCCAGGGGCAATATAAAACCTGTGCTTTCCCAGAATGCCTTTGTGCCGGGCGTGTGTGCCAGCTCCTGTTGCCATGGTGATTTGGGGGGTCGTTGGGGTAACACGTCCTGACTCAGACCTTTTCTTTCATGACCCCCCTTTCACTGTGTTTCATGTGTCCAGCAAGAACACACACCCTCCATGCCTGTCCGTCTCTCTCACTGTCTTTATCTGTCACACACAGTCATGCGCAGATGTGTGTGTGTATGTGTGTGTGTGTGTGTGTGTGTGTGGGCTGCCTGCACACTGTGTGTGTAGCAAGCCCAGATGTCTGGGGCTCCATGGGGGATAATGGTTTCTTTCACAAGCAATGGTGAGTGTGTGTGTGTGTGTGTGTGTGTGTGTGTGTGTGTGAGAGAGAGAGAGAGCAAGAGAGATTCAGAATGAGCATGAGTGTGTGAGCTGTGACTCCCTCAGCGGTGGCACATGCTCGCAGCTCTCACTTCAACAAACTGAATGGGAGTTAGTTACAACACACACACACATGCACACACACACACACACACACAGCCTGGAGAGGAAGCAGTGGGCTGAAACTGCTGAGTGTTGGCGCGAGTGCTCGCATGCTTGTGTGTTTTGTGCAAATTAGATTTGATCCTGATTGTGAGCAGCAGAGGATACTTCAGGACACAGCAGGAGTTCAGCTCACAGCTGCAAACGGACCATTCAGTCAGAGCTCTGCGTGTCTTCTGACATCTACACACTCTGAAATACAGAAAGACTCACTTCAATTCTGTGAGAGAGAAAAACATTTTTAGAAGATGTGAATTTGGGTGCACCTGTAGATACTGCTGTTTTATTTTTTTTTTTAATGAATATGTACGGCTATAGCAGAATATATTTCAACCAGAAAAAGTATTAAAACTTTAATTTTAATTTAAAGGATGATAACGTTAAACATTGAACATGTTTATTTGAAAAGACGCAGCAGTAAAAATGTTTGATTAGCAAAGAATCCTGTAGCAGCATAAAATATCTGCCAGTGATTATTTGTTGCCTCCAGTGCAACATATTATTTTAGACATAAAAGTTATATAACAGCAGTACCACATTAGAGACGAGTACCAGGACTTTATTTTCCCATAACAATCAAATGAATAGCTAATATGACCCATATGTCCATGGATGATTTAAACTCGCACACTTTATTGTCCACACTTCACTGAACTGTAAGCAAGACACTTGAGGGTTCATTTATGTGTGACTCTGCACATATGAACTTACGTGGTGAACAAGAGCTTAACGGTCGTATATCTTTTAGTGTTTGTCAGAAAGTTGCTGCAATTTATGACATTATTTGTCGATGTTCTATTGTTTGAGGGAAGGACAGTTTTACAGTTTTTTTATGAGATATGTTTTATTAGGATATATTGCTTGCTTTACTGGTAATGGCGCATTTGTGTTGTTTTGCTACTTCTGCTAAAGTTAATTGTTTAAGTATTTCTTTCACTACCGTTGATAATCAATTGTGAGTTAAAATTTCATGCAAGCAAATATTTGAAAACACTTTACACAGCGGGCACCTCATTCCACTTTGGTTTGGCTGCGGCTGTTTTATGTTGTGTGCATGTTGCACCCATTAACAAGGCAGTTTGGTTTTGACTTTGCAGGTCGTCCATGTCTCCGTGCATCTCAGTTTATTGTAGGGATTTCCTTTGATCGTTTTTTTTTTTTTTTTTTTTAAATTCTGCTCTAGAAAAGTTTGAATGCAGACAGCACTGAAACAACTTACCACATTAACCCTTCAATAGACTTACCAACCGTTTGGTACAGCAAATCACGCTCAAGATTTGATGATCGATAAAGTGTATCTTCTCAAAACTTTACTGATCAGTCTATTCCAAACATATCGCAGTGTATTAACCAGATGTGTATAAATAGGAATAAAAAAGGGGAATGTGTCTGAAAACTAAGCTATTCCAACTTTATGGGCAGCAGTGTAGTTCAAAGTGAGCCTCTATGACACTTGAAGCATATTGGTGCTAAAGAAAATTGGCAGCATTTATTTTTATGATTATTTTTTTTAAATTTTATGTCTTTAAAATGTTTGTTAAATGTAAAAGGTTCTATTTTTTAAGTTTTACACTGTAAAAATAGACCTGCGACTTTTATTTCACTTTAATAGAGGAAAGTTCATGCAGACTGTTGAAAGTGAACTTTTACAATAATTTGCCATCTAGATATCTAGACTGTTTTTGGTAGATGTTCATAATTGAAAACCTATATCAGTTTCATCATTAGTGGCATTAAAGGCTTAAATATTTGCAATGCTAAGTTTTTATTTCATTCACGTTCTGAACAGAAAGAATCTGCTTTATATAACATTCTCCACACATCTTCTCGCAAACAAAGATCTCTCAGCTGTCTACAGTAAGACAGTGATATGATGATGAGCTACATTTAAATTATGTAAGAGCATTCTATGAAGTGTTGAATTTGAGCTCCTTTTACTCACTTCCCCCCTCTGTTGGCCAATCAGCAGAGAGAGCTGATGCAGGTGACCTCTGAGAAGCTACCTGGATGCACTCAGAGACGTTGTTCGCTTCATTTCATGTCGCCGCTGGACGCTAAAGCCTTCTCAGCGGCAGACTGTGCAGCGGCAGCTCTCATACTCGCTCTGTAAAACGCCGTGAGTTTTACACACTCCCCTGAGCTCGGTGCAGGTGCCATCTGTCTCATTGTGAAGCAGGAACGGGTTCAGTGGGAGCAGAAGTTTGGAAGAAACTGTCAGCCCAGAATGTAGGTCAGCAGGTTCCCACACCGGCTCTGCTCTGCTGTCCAGAAGCTTCGACTCTGCGGCTTTTTCTGAGGAACCTGCAGACTTTCCGCTCAGATGAGGAGAAAACTTTAGAGCCCCCTGTCAGTTAGTGTTTTCAGTGTTTAGTTGATACTCCTGTTTTTGGGCTCACGTTCAACTTTTATTCCACCGCTGAATTCATTTAGTTTGGTTGCTGCAGCAGAATCTCTCCACAGGGATCAATGCACATTTATCTTATCTTTAAGTATCCAAAATCAGACAGATGACTTGTGTTACTCAAGTCTACAGTGTGTGTATGTGTGTGTGTGTATGTGTGTCTGGCAGCCAGGAGCCACACTGCACACAGCTGGTGGCGCGGCTGCAGTGTCTCGTCCCAGCAGGGTGTATTCTTAGCTCCCTAAAACCAAATAAGTGAAATGAGATTAGACTACACACAGACACGCACACATACAGAGACACACACACACACAACCCAAACCTCAACCACCACCACCACCTCCCACACATGAACACACACACGAGCTTAAGACTGAGCCTGTGTGTGTGTGTGTGTGTTGTATGAGACGAGAGGCTCCTGCTGAAGTCTTTCCACATCTGCAGGTTGTGACTGAAAGCAGCTCTGATGTCACACGTTAACATGTTCATTGTCCTCAGCTGCTTCATGTGAAATGTGCCTTTTTATTTGCCCCTCAGCTCGCTTTAAGGGTGGAAAAATCATTGTGCTTCACTCTGTCTGACACTGTAACATACTTCATATTTTATATCACTTTGTACCAAATATTCTAACCCATTTTTTATGGCTGGGCATCATTTTATGTACATTTTCAGCCTGACATAGTTCAGTTTCTTCACTAGAATGTAAAGTCCTGCGGGTTTGAACAAAGTTTGGAGTATGGACTGACTCATCCATCACCATGAGTGGTGTCAACAGCCGTCAGCTTAGTTCTGCTTTGTTATTTTTGCACCTGATTTATTAAATTGTTTCAATCATGCATACCTGTTGTTTTGAGGACTGAAGTCAGAATCGCATCAGTCGCATCAGTGAAAACAACCTTTTCTAAATGTGTCGTTAATATTTCATATTCCTCATTTATTTTATACCTTTTCTCTTTTTATCTGTACTTTCTTCTCTCTTTTCTTCAGCTTTTGCAACATCCAAATTTCCCATCTGGAGATCAATAAAAATCTTTTCTTACCTTATCTATGTATAATATTCATTGTATATGTGATAATATAAGTAGAGGGGGGAAAATTCATGCACATATATATTTTATTTATACACATTTACATGCACTGGTTTAGCTGTCTGATGTTTTTACATATACTTGTTTTACTTATCCTCTTTCTGTCTTTTTGTGCTCTTTCAATATTTCATTTCCCTCCTGGGATAAGTAAGGTTGGATATTGTCTTATTTTATATATTATCTTATATATATATATATATATATATATATATATATTTCTGTATGTCCACACCATATTTTACGCACTCTGTATTCTCTTAAGCATACAAATGGTTCCTTCAGGTTGAATAAAGTTCTTGTCTTAAATGAAACTCTCAGACTTTAATCCGTGCTCACCTCTCATTTCATTCAAACTGCAGCTCCTGACACTGAATGGACATTCAAACATAACCCAACACAGAGTTTCTCATGGCAGTGACATGTTAAACAGGAATACTCGACATGTTTGTGCATCTTTTTATACACCTTTGGCCATAATTCACTCAGACATATTTGGTATATTTGGAAACTTTGAGTTAAAAATAAAATGCTGTGTGTTTGAACAGGTCATTTGTAGTGATGGACTCGGGCAGCTTTGATTCCTGCACAATAAATAAGCTCCCTGTATGTGTGCATGTGTGTGTGTTATTTTCTCCTGTACATTTTTTTGTTATGTAAATAAAATATCATCTTTCAGTCCTCCACCTCGCTCTTCTTCTCCGCCAGGATCAGGTGAGTCATATAGAGTCCTCAGTGGTATTACACGAGCCCAGCATGGCTGCTTCACCTTATTATCCTCCTACAACGTTTTCATCAATCAATAGCCTGTAGCTGACATTTGTCATATTATTGGGATTTGCTGGTTTCAAATGCAGACGTTTTGCAGCCAAGCTTTAAATAGCCTGTTGACCGCAGAATATTTGGTTGAGTTGAGTGTGTGACAGGGAGAGCGAGCCGCTGCCAAGAAGTGTGTGCGGTTTGAGGAGTGTGTGTGTGTAAGAGAGTGTGTTTATGTGTGTGTTGGAGAGGAGTGGAGGGCGGCTGGGGAGGGCATTAGTGAATGGCTGTGCTATTGCATCCTCCCAGGAGACCTCTAAAACACACACATTGTCCCGTCTGTACACACACACACACACACACACTACCTTAGCAGCGCACTGAACCCGCCTCCTTCATCCCCAAAAAACTCCCATCTCGCTGCCATACCTCTATATCCTCCTCGCACCGCCCCTCAACTAAAGTCAGCACACACACTCTCTCCTCTGCCAGACTCACCGAGAGACGGTGGTGTGTGAGGAGGGCCCGTGCGTATTTACGCTCAGAGTGTGTGTGCATGTGTCGAGGGAGAGTTGGAGAGCACCGCGGCGCACTGACAGGAGAGCCCTGCTTGTCTTAAGAGCGGGACCCGGCCAGGCGGGTGATAAAGCCTCCAGAGAGGAGGAAGAACCGGCCGAGAGCTCTTTCATTTTGTTTTTTATTTGACTGCCTCTCCACGCGCTCTCTCGGCTGCCGTTAACGCGCAGCTGAGAAGGAAAGCAAACAAGTTGATTAAGAAGAAGGGTCCGATTCAGCCCGAGCGGCTCCAGAGTTTTGATCGTATTTTTAGCATCCCTCTTTTCCCCCCTTCTCCCCGTCCCTTCAGAGCGCGGAGTGTCTGAAGGAGGGGACGGGAGAACCGGGCGGACGGACCGTGAAGCTGCGCGCCTCCCCGGTGGATGATCCACTTGGATGCGGGACGATGGATTAACAGCCTGCCCAGCCGCTGCTTCTTTTTCACCGCCGACCCCCTGTCCACCTCGGGATTATTTCAGCTCTCACCGACCTCCCCTCCCTCCCTCTCGAGATGACCGAGGAATATGTTTTGCGGTGCGTCCTGATGCTCTGCTGTGCGCTCCTCTCGGCCAACGCGAGTAACTGGCTGTAAGTTGGACTCAAAGTCTCTAATCCTGATTTTAGAAAGTGGACCACGTCCCTCACTCTTTTCCCCCCCACCTCCACTGTTATCATTCACCTGACCTTCTCCTCTTTAATCCTCCCCATCCTCACATATCATCTTCTTCTGTCTTCTTTCCCTCCATCTCAGTGGCCGCTCAGGTTAATTGTTAACCATCACACACAGGCACACACTTTCTCTTCCAGACTTAATAACTCACCAACACCGCTACATCCTCCTGCAAAGACCCTCACAAAAAAGTTACCCAGAAGTGAAAAAGCACATGTTCTTTTTGGAGAGCTGCAGGCTTGCATATAGGTGAAATTTCATATTCTTAATTGAATATGACTATCTGAATGTATTTTGCATGTGAAAAAGAAGTTTTATGTACGAAAGTAATATCTTTAATGGCAGGTGGAAGTGTGGCAGTAACACACATGTCGAGCCTGAGCAGAAAAAACTTCATAAAGTTGATGTCAAATGACATTTTTTTTTCATCAGGTCTCCTCTGCCTCACTTTTATTTGCTTTAATAACTGTCAACATTTTTGAGAGATTTTGGAAATTATGCAGTGGATGCCTTGCGGAGAGAATTAAGAATTTATTTTAGTGCGGCTTGTAAAACCTAATGTGATAATTTTCTTGTAAATGGAAAGAAAAATTGTGAAAATTCTTCAAGAAACCAACAAATGAAACATCTGGTCTGCATCCCTCAAAACATGTTTGTCATAAAAAGCATAAATATCCCAACAAATCACCAGTCCCACATACCAAACGTATATTACAGTGATGCTAAAATATTTTAAATACATAAATAAAGCAGAAAAAGATTATTACTAATTTAATATTAAATTCTGCAGGCGGACACCAAGTGTGTGTATGAACATTACAGTGACAAATATCTCTCTCGGGAGATAAGGAAAGATTAAAAGTTCAACAACAGTCTCAGAGACAAATACACAGAATACTTTATTAGTCATGTCTTTATGTAATCTGGGGGGGATGTTAGAGGGGCTGTAAACCCCCGCTGAGGATAACACACAGTGTGACTCTGTAGTTGAACTGTGCAGTGCCACCTCTTTCCTGGGGCCCGGTCGGTTGGGTCGCATGTGTGTGCCTGCTCTCCCGGCAGCCTGTGGGAGGTGGTTAGGTGGGTTTCTGCATTCCTCCGCAGGCTCCGCTCCATTTTCTGCTGCCATTCATTCCTCTTAACTTCAGCAAATTCACAAGCGGTGCTCATCATTTAGGGAGGACCTTCCTGTTCCCCTCCAGAGAATAGAGCCTCCGGTGGTATGAATTCTACCTGTTATTATTACATGACACAGTTACCTTGTAATCTGCATATAGGGTCTTAAATTGTGGCTGCTGTGCCACATAGTGACTGTATGTTGACCTTCATATTTGCATTTGTTGTTCTCTGCATTAACACCTTTGTAAGACTCATAAAAAGCTCACTGAAACCTCATATGTTTACATGAGGAGATTGCTGCAGACGGCCTAACTGATATCGCTGACAGATTCATCAGAATAAATCAAATTACAGCCTTGCCAAACAGCACTGCCTACCTTGAACTCTTGTCACAGAGTGCAGGGTAATTGTGCTGTTTGGGGCTGAAGGCGTGGTGACAGCCGCGCAGAGCAGGCATGTACAGGCAGGCTGCCGAGCTGCCAGTCTGCTTGACGGGATCGCACTGTTGAGGAAAATCTGTGTGGGTCTGTGTGTCAGTCCTCAACACGTCAGCAATCACCTCAAGCTTCAGTTTCACCTCCACGCACACGGCAGCGGGTTACACTGAGGGTCAAAGGATGGGAAGCAATTAGGAGAGAGATTATTGCTGTTAGCTGGAACCATCAAACATGTAGGAAACATGGAGGACTGTGTATACCGGGTAACTTCCCATAACAGCACTTGCCATAACAGCACAGGACTGTTCATTACAATTGTTAATGAACGTCTCTCTATATCACTTTACCTCATGTCAGCCAGCTCTTCACTGCTACTTTCTTTCTTAGTGTAAATCAAATATTTCAATGAAATGAGTCAGGAAGATGTTCCATCTGCACGGCTACAGCTGTGAGCAATCACTTTCTGAAGGTATTACATAATCATAATAATCAACCGACACTAAGAGACCCATCAAAAAATAGTTTTGGAACTCTCTATGGAAGTGAGGATGTGTCACGGCATGGATCTGCTGCTTGTGATCAAATTTCGGAGCAGTTTTATACTCACAGCGTGAAGGACTGACAATGATATTTACACAGCGGCACTAATTACATCAGCTCTCCTGTACAGCTCTGGGATCAGCTGTTCATGTTACTGTGTTGGTTTTGTGTTTGATGATGTCTTTGTAACAATGTGATACCATAACAGAAGTTGTCTGGCCGTTCGAAGCATGTGTTAATAGGATTTCTTCAACTAAAACACAGATTCTCAGCACAGACACGGCCCAGTCTTCTACGATACAGCTTATTATTGTGTCACAAGTGTGTTATGATAATAAAATATATCCTATATTAGGTTATATTCATGTCAGATTCCAGACCACAAACTTTATAACCTGCATCATTGTACTGAAACGTTTGCGTCAGAGCTTTTTCACCACAGAAACATCAAGCTCCTGCTGCGACTACAAAGTGAGCCAGTCGAGCTAATTCTGTAGCTGTAAGCCGAACATAACTTTTCACCGAGAACAGTCTTATTTAATGTGACATCTGTGGTTGATGTGGTGCTGTCAGGCCATGCGACCTCCTCATGAAGGTGGAAGTGTGTTCTAAACTTTGAGAAACATACAGCAGGCGATCGATGAATCGATCACTGTTTTACACACTTGCTTGCATGTTTGTTTTTCTCAGACTTGACAAAGCGACTGTCATACGACTGTTTTCCGTCTGAGTAGCTCAGCTCTGGCTTGAATATTTTGTTTATTCTTGGTGTGTAATCAGAATACATTCAGGGGTTTGGGGCTGTTAGATAACAGAAGTAATTTCCATATGCCACCTTGGTCTCTGAGAATTTTCTTTTCTATTTTCTGACATTTTAGAGATGAATTTACAAACTTATTCATCATGAAAATAGTGGACATGGTTGCCGGTTAAAGTCAGTGTCGACTCTAGTTCTGTTCATAAACTGTGTTGGAGAAATGTGACAGATTCTTGTGGTTTCACACATGAAAACATTTCTTACAATTTGCATTTGCTGACTGTGATTCAGAATAGCTAAAATGTTTTTACTCTCAGCTGTTCTTACGTCACGTCAAACCGCAGCCTGAACCGGACTGTTTGTTTACCTCACCTGTGGCTCTGTCTGTGCCTGTCACCTTTAGCCCCTTGAGCCAGGATGTGATCACTTTGCCAAAATCTCTGTGGCTGCTGAGTCATGTGTCGAGTGTCCTGCTGCCGAATGGGGATTTGAATGCTACTTTTCATTAGTTTGTCCGTCATCGCCCTCCTCCTCCTCTTCCTCCTCTTTGCCCTGCTCCGACTGGTTCTGCTGCACCTGCACGCCACTCCAGGTCTGCCATGTGTGTGTGTTTTTGTGTTTCTGTGTGTGTGATTTGTTTTTTGATTAAGCATGTAAGCTGGCATCTTCCCCAACGGTGGCACACACTCTGTAATTACCACACTGACCGCACAAGAATGGTAGCACCAGCTCACATACAGTTACGCACAGATGACGGTGTTAAAGAGGAAGCAGGAAAGTAGTGTGTGTGTGTGTGTGTGTGTGTGTGTGTGTGTGTTTGTGTGTTTTGAAATCAAAGAAAATAACTTGAATGTACTGACTTGTGAGAAATCAAATGAATTACCAACAGGAGTCATTAAGCTCACAGTGGAGGAAGAAGTACTAATAATTATGTAAACATACTACAAGGCGTTTTTAACTGAAACAGTCATACAGTCAACAGTACATACTGATGAATCTAAATGATCTGCGTCAAAAGACTGGCTGTTTTATTTTGTTATTCTTAATGCCTCCTGTCACCGGGTCAGATTAGGTTGGATTAATGAAACAAGGTGGTAGTCACACTACCATTTTTGTCCACAGGGGTCACCAGAATCAACTAAAATGAAAGCTAAAGCTAAAAGTAGCAATACTACTACTACTACTAATAATAATAATAATAATAATAATAGTCCTGCAAATTCATATTATTGGACAATAATAATTAATAGATTTTTCAGTCTACAGCTATGTTAGCCACTATAAAAAATTTGGTCACACGGTGGTTGGCTTCGGTGTAAGAAGCCAACCACAACAGTGTGGTTAAGGTTTGATTAACACAAAAACACTTGGTTAGGTTTAGGGAAAGATCATGGTTTGGGTTACAAGTTAGTACAATTATCCGTTATCTTCAGCAAATACTAGAGGCATGACTCTTGGTTCGTCCATCACTTTAATCCAGACTGAAATATCTCAACAACTATTGCATCGATTGTCTTTTCGATACACACTTCTCTAATATCCTTTGAAACATGGATATTAGATGGATTGGCACAAACATTGCTGGTTTGAGATGAATCCTAATGACTTTGGTGATCCACAGAGCAGACGGGCAGAACGCCGACGCCGACATGAAAATAGAGCACTCTGTCTTGTTTCTACCATTTTTTTTTTTTTTTTAATAAAAGCAATATTTTGTAATATTCAGTCAGATGTGCCCTTGTTTCAAAATGTATTCAAAAGTTACTCACAGGGTAAAAAAGAAAACCTTTGACACTGACCTTAGAAAAAGAAGAACCCTAGTGGTTGTGAATAATCTCTCTCACCACTGCTGTGGCTTAAGAAAGTTTACTTCTGGCATCTGTCTAAAGAAAAGACAAAAAAACGAGAGTAGCCTTCGTTTCATTTATTTGTTTAGTTAAACGGTCATGAATCTGCTCTGGAGAAAGGATTATAATCCTCATTTATTTGCTCAGGAAAGCCCATGCCCTTTAAAACCTAGTAAGAGTTGAGTGTTTGCTTTTTTAAACACTTCAGTTCAGTAGGAACAGTGGGTTCAGGTTTGGATCAACAGGCAAAAGATACGACGGCAAAGCAATCAGAATATGGAAATGAATATGATTGGAAATGAATTATTACTAAATGTTCTGGTTTAGGCAGATTAATTATGATTTTCTAGAAACTTACATTACGACTCCACAGCTTGTCAGTAGCATCATCACAAGCAGCACATCGATATCGGTTTATATACTGTAGGATAAAAAGCACACACACCGCTCTTTCATTGTCTTTGAGATCCTTTGTGTGTGTGTAGGTGTGTGTACGTGTGTATATACATGTATATGTCCTGGACAACCATGGTGAGGTGCTAAAGAGAGGGCAGCTGATGGGTAACCAGAGAAAGCAGAGACCTTGGCATTGCGGTACACGCTGGCGCCTCACACTTCTTTCAAACACACTCTCTCACACACACATGAATGTGGTAAAGCTGTGGCATGTTATTTCGAGCCCTCTTGTCACCAGAGTGTGTACAATTATCGTGACACACTTTGGAGCCGCGGGGAATCGCTCAGGATGACCAGATTACCGCCAGGAGAGCTCGTGGCTGACGAGGAAACACCTGGGTTGCTGAAAGACGAGAGACAGTTCTGGCAGATCCACACGAGGTGTGCGGGGCTTTTAGGAGACATAACATACCCTGTGGCGGCCATGTTGGTCAGTTAGTGCTCTTGGGCAGAAATGGCAGTGAACAGCTGACTGCATTTCTGAATGTATACTGCAGCTTCTGTTAGATGCATTGGCTATAGAGCAAATTAAGCAAAGCGGCACAGAACTGTTCTGTAGTAGGAGACTTGAAGGAGGTGATGAGAAGGACAGACGTGATGGACAGGTGCATGCCAGAGTTCTGAAACAATTGAAAGTTATTGTAGCTTGGCCCGCTCAACTGTCAGCAGTTCCAACAGAAGCAGTGGTTGTGACACACAACTCATGGAGGCAATTAAAGTATTTTAAAACCCGTAGTGCCCAATTGCTGTAATTTGCATTGAAATCTTGGAGTCTTGAAGTCTTAACTTAGTCAAATCTGAACACACAGACTTGATAAACATATTTTTAGATTCAGCATGACTTACTTTCCAAGAATATCTCAGATGTCCATCATGAATATGAATAAACTCTCAGAAATCTGTTTAGAAATCTTATTACTCTAGAACTTGCCTGAGAATCATCAAGTTTTCCTCAGTATCAAGAGTGATCCAATGATAGCTGTAGTTTAATTGTGCCAATTTGTTAAAGTAAACAAATATAGGCTAAACAAATTAGGCGCAAGTTGGGGGATTCCCATAAATCAAGCCCCTGTCTAGAGGTAAAACCTTTTAGTTATGAATGGAAGAGCACACTGAGGAGCAAAGCAAGATTAAAAAGTTTATTGAAAAGTCTTAAAAAGTATATGGAATGTAACATTCAGTAATTTATTGGTCTATAGAGAAATAAATCCATGTTTTTGCCTACTTCCAAGTACTTCATCTTAATCTTAAAATGAAACGTTTAAAGCATTTTAAAAACTGTAAAAGGGATTCTGTTCAGAGGTGAAGTACCAGACTGGTGAGAACCATGCTGAAATGTCTAACCCCATACACAGAGCGCTCTTTATGAATACAGACTTGTGTACAACACACAGTTGATACACGCGTGTTAACTGTGTAAATAGTAAGCAGGGCTGTAAATGGTGCATGTCCAAACCTGCCTGCTGCACATGAATGATTTCAATTTTACAAGCAAGCTTATCTTCTTATCTATCCAATCCTCGAGTTAGCTTCTGAACCACTTTCAAGCTGTCGGGCTAACACTTGTGGAAGCTGCTTTAATGCAACTATTTTTCTCTTTTTATCCATGCTTGTTGTAGAGCTTTATGGATAGCGATGTCAGCGTGACTGCTGCACAATCCACTACTTTGATCCTGACTGAAATATCTCAACAACTACTGGGCGGATTCTGTTTTATAAAGACATTCATGGTTCCCAGAGGAGGAACCCTGAACACTTTGCTGATCCTATAACTTGTCTATCAGCGCCATCATGAAGTCTTAATCTAAAACATCTGCCAGACAGACATCATTCTCAGCTGTACTTTTATTGTTTTGTAGAAATCAGCAAATGTTAGCATGCTAACATACTAAACTAAAATGATAACGACTTAATATTAGCATGTTAGCATTGTCTTTGTGGGAATGTTAGCATGCCATAACGACCCCAACTGAGCAGGGAAAAAAACATCGGCATCGGCACTTTGCTAGTATAATACATTTTGTACCAGTTTTAGCCACATGGTAAAAGCTAACTTTGCCTAAACACAGAAATGGCTGCAGGTACACCACATAGGAATCTTCTGCTGCCAAGTCCTGCATTTAGAAACAATCAGCTGTTCGCAGCTATTGTTTTCCAGCAGACTTCTAATATGTCCGCCGAAGTGTTTGTGACATCACCTGAAATACTTTTATAGACAGAAACAAGACAATCGAAAACACAACAAAGAATCAGAGAACAGTGGCATTAAAAAGGCTGAAAGCTATGGCTGGTATGCTTGAACATTATACTGGCACACACACGCACACACACACACACACACACACACACTAATTGATCCCTATCCTTTTGGGGCCACGGCACTAACACCAGGCAGGAGGTTAATTTCATGGCTTTTATTGCCTCTTTTCCCAAATGTGTGTGTGTGTGTGTGTGTGTGTGTGTGTGCGGTGTGTGTGTGTGTGTGTGTGTGTGTGTGTGTGTGTGTGTGTGTGTAGGTGCGTGTATGTGTGTGTGAGGGTTGTGGTGTTGGCAGAGCATGTTATTTTTAGGGGGAAATGAGCTCTAGTGGAGCCAGCAGCATATAAATACACCCAGACACACGCGTGGGCACACAGACACACACACACACAGTCTCTGGTAGCGTGAGCGTCTAGCTGCTCAGTAACTGTGTTAATTGAACTCATCACATAGTTTCCACTTTCACCTCTTATCACTTCACTTTCTGTCTGACTCATGTTCTTCTCCTTCACTGTCTTTAGGCTCAGGGATCCTCAGACCTCACCTCCCTCCGTCGTATCTTTCATTCTTTCATGGAAGGCGCTGTCTCTCACCTACATTCATTTCATTTGTGACTCAATACAAAAGAGCAGGGCTATTTCGAGTATTATGGCTCAAAATTAGATCCACATAGTCTGTCATACAATAACCCACACACCCACTCATTATTACCAGCACCACCCTCCTCCCCCTCCTCCTGAACCCAACCTCTGCATGTCAGTAGTGCTTTCTCTTTTCATTTGGATGTGTTGTTTCATGAGCATTGAAGGAGATTTATTATATTCTTATTATTTATTTATTTATTTATGGGTTCGGGGGTTAGGGTTTATTCCTGAATGCAAACACAGACTCCCAAAAGATTAGCACTCACCATTTCAAAGCATGGTTTATTTTTTTCTTTATTTTTTTCTTTTCTCTTTCTCTACAGATGTGTGTTATATATATATATATATATATGTATGTGTGTGTGTGTGTGTGTGTGTGTGTGTGTGTGTGTGTGTTAATTAATTAATTAATTAATTAATAATAAAATATACAATTATAGAAAATAGTAAACTTGGTTAAAAGTTAAAAGTAAATCAGTTGCAGCAGTATAAAAAGCAGTCGTACAGACATCATATAAAGGTGAATGTCCTTCAAGAGTTTCTTGTTTGTTGTTCAGTCTGTCAGTGTGATTTGTGGTGCTTGCCTGATCACAGCCACATGAACAGTCCATTTCTGGGGCGGTGGGGGGGGGTCTTACACACTTCATGTTGGATATAGACTCTGCAGAGATGTGAGCTCGGTAACCGTAGTGTGCTTGGTTCAGTCAGCTGCTTGCTTGATTCTGTCATCACCAGATTATTTAATGACAATCTTTTCATTATTCCAACAATCAGCACACCTTTGTAGTATTATTAGTTATTATGGTTATTGTTAGACAAATCAAACCATTTAGTCAGCGTTACTGAAGCAGTTGCTGATGGTCATGGTGACTCTACATGATGATAAGCTGCAGCTGCAGCTGTTTTTTGCACCCAAACTTCATCATCCTGACATTTGCTACATACAGTTTATCAGTTTATTGCCAGTCCAACGGCCCTGTAATAAATCTGCTTTCAGTTCTTGACAGGTGTTTCTATTATTTTGTCCACGGCATTTATATCAGCGAGGTTAGGCTAAATAACAGAAAATCTATGAAGTTCAACAGCAGCCCAAACGTTTGTTGAATCATTCAACCTCTGAAACTGTTTCAACATAAACAGAGTACTGTTGTTAAGGTTACTCGGTCACTTACACTTCAATGTACAGCGCTCATTCATTCAGAACGATGGCTTAACTTGTGTGACCGACATGTTTGATGATACAATTTAAAGAGCGAGCCGCCGTGCCAATCAGATTAGCCTTATTTAAACTGGGTTGAAAATGTTTTTACAGTGTAGATTAAACACAGTGGATTGTGCAGGTGAACCTGTGTGTGTTCTTAACTTCACTTTGCTGGTTATATATCTGGAGGCGTCTCTGAAATGTTGTGGGGGGATCGAACGGAGGGTGAGGTCATGACTCACAGACAGACATGGTTCATGGGTCAGTATGAGGTTAGAGCGCCTCAACTGAATCCATACTGATCTTTTCTCCGGTGCTTAATGTGAAATGCGTGATTTAATGTTTGACCTGATGTTTCATCTGCATGCTGCCAATCCATATTCCAAATTCAATCTTAATAGATGTTATTTTAACCTTTTGTCATCACGGAAAACACTGCTTTAATACTATACATCCAAACTTCTTTCTCAAACTGGATGTAGAAGTTTAAAGGCTTCGTCAGTATTTCGAAAGCACTCGACCAGAGTTGTTTTCTCAAGAACAATTTGAGCACACTCGGCACGACATTGTCCGCTCAGGGCAGTCTGATAATCTGTAGCCACCAGTGGAGCCACAAAAAGGTTCAGAGGGGCGGAGGAGCGAGCTTACTGCTGTCCTGTGGTTCAGTGGTGGTGGCTGAAGTTAAACTGAGAGAATAATGCCCTCTACAGGTCTCTACATGTTTTACACACTGTATGAGTCCACTGCAGAGGGGACAGGGAGGGTTAGCTCAGGTCACACCACAGTCACACTTGTCAGTAAGAGCAATTTAAATCTGCTGCCTGCCGGCTCTCTACTTACACTAAATGTAAGGCTTTCTGAGATTTCTTTACTGCATTGACCTGAAACTAAAGAAGCATTTTGTCCATGCATCAAGTTAAAAACTTAACTGCAACTTGCTGCAGTGTTGCTTGCAGGTCCGTTAGACCTGTGCACAGTGCCTCAGTAGAAAAGGAGTTTCTTAGACTCTCTCCTCCGTGCATTTCCCATCCATGCTATATTTACCTGTCGCTGTGTACCTCTGCTGTGTGCTCAGTGCTGGAAAAGCAAACATGAGGATATTTTCATATAAATACACATTAGAGATGATGGAGGCACTGAGAGTGTGCTACAGTTTGTGAGCATCTGTGTCATTTTGCATGTGTGTATGTGTATGCGGGTGTGCGTGTGCGAGTGCAGGAATGCTGAGAAGTTTACTGAAGCACAAGACTGTCATGCAGATGTGTCCTGCTTCTACACCCCCTCACTGTCTCCTCTGCACCTCTGTCCTCTCCACTGTTCCTAATTTCTCTTCCATTAGACCTCATTTTAGAAGATAACAAAAGTTAGCAAAAGATTCTATCCACACTGCAGACTGAAGAAGTTTAAGTTTAGTTTTAACGTTTGTGTTGTTTATGATTACATAACATGCAGAGGACAGCTCCAGACCTCTGTTGAATCGCTGGAGACTTTTTCAGTAACTAAAGATGTACCTGTCAGAGTTTTCCTGGGATTCATTTATTTGTTGCTTACTCTATAAAATGTCGAGTTGCCAGAGCCTATAGGTGTGTTATAAGTTGCTTGCTGATTTTGGGAAATACGTTTATTGGCTCCCTGCTGAGAGTTAGTTGAGAAGATCAATACTGAAGTCACAGCTCTCAGCCAGGAAATAGTCCGACACAGGCAGCTTGTATAAATATAACTTGTCGTTTTTACACTCACACAGTTTTGAACAAATTAGATATATCATGTTTATTATTGAGCTTCAGAGCCAGGCCAGCTGTTTCACCCTGTTTCAAGTCTGTTGGCTTGCCCTACCTAGTTGTATCAGTTTTTTCATTTGACAAAGTTCATTCTGGACCTTTTATAATGATTTGTGTAAGAAAATAAATAAGTTTAAAGACTGAACTTTTAGAACTCAGTCTGTATTCAGAATGAAGCTCTGATGGTAAGTGAACCTTTGAGCTTATATTATTTGAATTAACTATGTTGATTCATTTTGTGTTGATCTATTCGGACATGTTGACTAATCTTTTCCACACTGCACTTCAGTCATTCATGAATAATGCATAGAAGTGGTTCAAAGTGCTTTCTGTGTGGTATTCACTATTTTTCTGTTAGCCTTTATTTCCTGTCTCGAGATAACAACCTGCATCTCCTCTGTTTAGAATTATCTCTTATTATCAGTTTCAGCCTCCCATGAGGCCGTGGGGGGGCTCTGGGTGGGAGGTATGGGGCATTCCACCTGGACCGTGGTGCGTTCGCAGGCCGCGGCGTGTTTGTGTTGCATTACACATCGCAGCCTTCACAACACCACTGGCTCCACCGGGCTTAGGCCCCCGGGATTTAAGCACGCAACCACCAGAGGCCAGGGAAACCGAGAGAAGAGAGGAATGAGGATGAGATGTGGTATGATGGTGTGTGTGTGTGTGTGTGTGTGTGTGTGTGTGTGTTGCTCTGTCCTTCTTGACGGGTTGACTCCTCTGTCTCCGTTGAGGTGTTTTGTTAACTTCGTCTCTGGGAAGCGAAAGGTATACACAGCAGAATGAACAGATAAAGTGAGCCAGGATACTCACACACACTCACCCAAGGCCTGTGCTGAACTTTTCCCACGCATGTATACACACACACACGCATATCCAGAAATCACCTGAATAACAGCTTATCTAGTGTTTATTAAATGTTTCCAGGGTGAATGTCAGGCCAGTGGGATGCCATCCTGTCTTTGTGAGCGTCGAGCTGCCCGTCAGACAGGCAGGTTTCTGTCGCCTTGTGTTTTCTCCGTGGGTTGTTTTTATCGCTGTCTGATGGTCTCCCAGCTGGATGCCTCGACCCAAACGTAGCACCCTGCCCAAGGCTGCGCTATCCAACAAAGAGGGATCAAACGCCGCACATGGCTTTGATGAAAGCCTTGCAACTGCAATGGAGAAAATCAGAGCAGGGCAGAGTTGGACTAGATCCACACCGGGAGGAGGGGGAGGTGGCAGAGGAGAGGAGAAAAAAAAGCTCACAGAGAGCTCAAGGCCACAGACAGTGGCAGTCAGGATTCCCCCAGCTGTCTAGATTTACTGCAGCGCAATTCACCAAAAATGTTCCAGAGATTTAGGAATTTTAATTATCGGGTCTCGTTCTTCGTGCTGTTATCTCTCCACATTTTTATATTGCTGTCCTTCACGGACAAAACACTTTCAAATTCTTTTCATATCTTCGTTGAAACACTGGACCCGAGTGACCAGAGTGTAACTTTTGTAACTCTTCAAAGAAGAAATAACACATTCCTCTCCTTACAAATGAAAAGCTGAATTCATAAACAACAAATGATGCTTTTAATTGCTCAGTTAAAAACACTTAGTCTGGTATGAGCATTAATGATGGCAACTGTTAGCAAACTTTAGCTAAATATTGCTGTGTCTCCAACATTACTGAGTCTTATTTTCTGACTTTATGACTCTAACATGCCACCATGCCAGCAGGATACGAATGGTCTCATCCCTCACTCTCTCTGTCAGTACCCCTAATGAGGGCTTTAAACCTGCCATAACTTTTTTGGCCACTTGGAGGCAACAGAAACAAGTTGTGAAATCAACATCGACGATGTTGAATCACCTTTTTAAGTAAGAGGAACATTTTAGGACTAACAGCTGCCTATTCACACATTCAGCAGCTACATAGCAACATTAGCTTTCATTTAGTCTAACATTTACAGACCTTTCTCCAGCGCTGTGTCAAGACTGAAGAAAGCAATCTCAATCACAATGGCATTTAAATGGCTAAATCACATAAAAAGAAAAGGTAATAGCTGCTATCTTGTCATTTTACAAGTGACCACATCAGGGTTAGTGTAATTTGCAGTTTTCAGTGTGTAGGTTGCTGGGTACTTTGAAAACAGCAACAAGCAGACAGCAGAAGGGAAATACTGTAGAATGCCTGCTGAAATAGATTGACAATGGCAGGCTTATACTAACTAGCTTTCATTTGAAGTTGTGTTCCTGGCCACCCCTTTCAGCTCTGTTTTTGGTCTCTACCAACTCCTGAAGGAAATATCCAGCTGTATAGCTGCCAAATGCTACAATATGTTCACCCAGCTAACTGTATCTGTCTCCTGAGCAGGCAGGGTACAGACAGTTTTTTTCAAGTGTGGTGAAAATGAACCAAAACAGTAAAGTGTTGGGGTTCATCACTAGGACTGACACCTTTCACATAGTCACAGTCATTTGATTCTTTATTATTTGAAAAATATTCACCATCGCTGCTTTAAAGTGAAATTCAGTGTGCCATTATCATTTGCCAGAAGTCTTCATAAATCAACTAGGTTATGAGGAACCAAGAACTAACTGGTGTTTCCACATAGTCGCTTTGAAATCTAAAATATTATTTATTTATTTATATACCATTAGTGCAGCTTTAGGATTTCGGATTTGTGACGTGAAAACATCGCACACACTCTGATGAAGGATGAGGCGGCTTTGGTGGGCCTCCTGAAGAAAATGAGTCACTCTTATGAGGCAGAGTGAGGTCACCCCTGAGGGTGGATGTGAGCGGATGTGGCTGAGATGTGGTGGAGTGGTAGAGAGCGGGGTTATCGCGGCGATGAGTGCTAAATACTGACACTGTCTGGAGGGGAAGAGAAAAAGAAGGCCATCAAAGAGACAGAGAGAGAAAGAGAGATTATCTGAACTGTTGAGAGGACGAGATGAGAGGGTGAATGGACAGGAGGAGCTGTTTGACCTCTGGACGGATGATGTACTAATTATACTCCAACATTTACAAATGGTAAACACTAAACATAAGGCAGTAATCCTAAACCTCTCTCCCTGTTACCTCCCAAACTCAGGAGGGTTAAAAGAGCTAATCTGTATCTTACAGGTGATTTATACACATTGATTAAATAATCAGGATGTCATAAACCTTTTTTGTACATACGAGTTTTATCAGCTGCTGTAAAACATTTGGTAGCAGGACTCTGTGTTGTGCATTATGGCTTCGTCAATAATCTGACAGCGGAATTCTCTGCAATCTGGATCTGTGCCACGGCTTGATTGAGACAGGCTAACAGGGCTTTACAGAGGTATGTGTGGTCTTTGGAACTCATAACCCAAGACTCATAAAACAAGCTTGAGAAACCTTAAGGAAAAAACATGTCTACCAAGTTAATTTGGTTGGAATTTGCCTTTACTTTATTTTTAAAGGTCATTTTGATATTCAAACTCTGTCCGCTGCATGCAGGAACCCTAAAAATACTGAATTCATTCTTTCATAGTCAAAGAGTTATCACATTCATATATTTGTCCCTTCAGGATTACAGGATACAGTTTGCATTGGATTCCAGCTTCAGTTCTTGCATTTTAGATGAGCATGTACCACTGTGTAAAGTGAGGAAATTTTCAGCACATTCTAATGTGCAGTTTGGATTGAACACAGTCTGTTTTAATGCAGTCTGTTTTGTGTGTGAATCCTTGAATATACTTTGATTTTGTTAAACAGTTTTTTCTTTACCATTCCCTAAAGTTCAAGTTCAGCGTTGACAACATTTGCATGCTACAGCTCAGCTCATCTTAGTTCTTAATTTCATTTTTGACTGCAGACAAAATACCGTCCATGTAAGCAGAATTCCTGGCTGCTTGTTATGATGACACTGGTGAAACAATTGAGACTGTTTGTCAGCAAGGTTCAAACTTTGTTTCAGAAAAGGCTGAATGCATCAAAAAAAGAAAAAAAAAAAAAACCTCAATGCTCTTTTGCTCTGTAAGTGACAACATAAGTGACAATTCTCAGTGTTTTAGTTTCGTCTCAGCTCGCTTGGAGTTTTGACAGAGGCACCAGATTCTATCCACACCTTTTGCCATCAGTAAATAAAAAAAGAATGGTTCCAAACGAGTTGAGTCGAGGCTGAACAATGTAATGGTAATGGGGCAAAAGTGTGGTTATTCTACCTTAAACATAAGGACTGGAAGCAGGTCAAAATAGTGTTGTTAAATATTGTGTCCTGACCATCGGACAGCACAAATAATTTGTTTGTTTGCAAAAAATGTGTCTTTTTCCCTTGACACCTGCCATGTTCCAAAAAAGAATGCATGGAATGTAACAAGACAGACCTGCCAACAACAATTTCCAAGTGTTCAACGACACATGAAAAATATATCTCAACAATCAGTCTATTTAATCTAGTGGTATTTAATGAAGTTGTTGAACAAAAACATGCAACAAAGTTGCAGTCTAAATGAAGTTGTTGGAGCTGTTTCTTTGAATTGGGTGTCTTCAAGAGTGACACGTCTTTGTGACGTCAATATACAAACATTTCTTTCAAAATACGTAAAGACTTCACTAGAAATGAGGAGTTATCTCATTTCACCTGCGTAACTTTCCATTGTTTAGAAGGTTTTCAGACTCAGCAGTTGTTTAATTGAGTTGAATTGAGACATTTTGAGTAGTGTAGACAGTACAGAGTCATGCCTGCTCCCTCTGTGGGAGACTCTCTGCCAGCTTAGGAGAAAGCCTATTTCTGTAAGGTGCAGCTGGAGACTGGAGATATGAGACTGAAGTGAGGTGAGGTGGATGTGTGAGGGTCAGGGCATCCAGACTGATGCCATTTTCTCACACATCTTAGACTGTGTGTGTGTGTTTATGCAGTATATCTCCCTGACCTGTCTGGCCTGGAGGTGGTGTGTATGATAAGCCACTTTCCCTCCTCTCAGTGTCCTCACAACCAGATATTTATCCCAAACATTCCCACAACGTCATGGGAACCAACTCTCTTTGTACACAACGTCTACTTCATCTGAATGATGATGTCAAATTCAATCATCCCTGGTTTGTAGGGGAACATTAACTGTGACCGTGCTGTAGAAAAGTGATAATACGTAGCTTCTATCTTACCTGTATCTGATCTTGGACCACTTTGACTCACAGGGATCAGATTCAGTACGTTCGACACTAAAGAGGTCCTTTTGTGTTTTCTCTGTCAGGTACCTGGCCAAGCTGTCATCAGTGGGAAGCATCAGGGATGAGGAGACCTGCGAGAGGTTACGAGGCCTCATCCAGAGACAGGTACACACCTCTACCTACTGACAATGATGACTTACTAACTCTGTCTGTACACAACTCCTTAACTATTCACACATGATACACCTCAATGGGATGCACTCAGTTGTTCAGTCCTACTGTGGCAGTGGTCTTTGGAAACAAAGTGAAAGATTTAATGGTTTATACATATGTGCAGCGTAGTTTTTGAAAGCAGCAGCTGTGTCCCTGTCTTGGGTTAATTCTTTTAATTTTTTTACAGAAAAGTACCAAAAGAGTTGGCCCTTTGAGAGGATTGTTGATTTTACTGAGTTTCCAGTGTTCAGGAATCGATCAGACAGAAAGGCAGAAATCACTACAGACACAATTTGCTTCAAAAAAGGCCTTGGCAAAGCATGCCGGACAGAAACAGCTGGTGCATCTGTGGAGCAGGGCTGTGTGTACAACCAGGCGATCAAATATGATTAGCTGTTGCTGTGCCATTGGATGAGGAGGGAAGAGAGCCCATAAAAAGCAGAGGTTTTGGGTTCATGACATACTGAAAAATGATAAATAAAATAAAATTAAAAAAAAATGATGAATACAACCATTTCTTCCATATGATGTTGTGAGTTGCATCCACTAACTTCCACCTCAATCTCTTGCGTTTGTTCCTATCACATCTGGTCAAACAGTAAAGCATCCCTCTTGCTTGATTTGACACATTGAAAATGTTCAGGCGTTTCAATTGGGCCTGCTTTAGTGCACAACAGTCCTCCAGTTTCATGGTTCACCAACAAGGAGTGTAAATGAACTTTTATTTTATTATTAACCATTGCACTGGTGGCTACCAGTGGTTAGAGGCATCCCTGGAGCTGCCTTGTCAATCAGACAAATTCATACTATACATTCCCTAAATTGTATTAAAGTAAGTCTTACTGAAAACTGAATAAAGAATCTAATTGATTCAGAGGTGTACTTTTTGTACTTTTAGTCATGTACAGCAAAGCTAAATTCCCTCTGTTGATCAGTCAGTCAGTTTGGTCCAGACTGAAACATCTCAATAACTGTTGGATGGACTCGCATTTTGTAGACTTATTCATGTTCACCAGAGGATTAATCCCAAGTACTTTTGTGATACCTTGACTTTTCCTCTTCAACCAACAGCAGGTGGTCTTTTAGTGTAATACCTTGATAATGGTTGTGATGGATTATCATCACCATCTGTACCAGATATTAATGTTGCCTAGAGGATGAAACTTAATTTGTTGATCCGCTGACTTTTCCCATTGCAGGAGGAGTCAGTTTTTTTTAACCTGGGAACCTCTCAGAGTACTATATGGATTAGTGTCTTGTTAGTGTCTGTGCTGTGTTTGTGGCTGATGTAGCTCCTGTGTGTGTGTGTGTGTGTGTGTGTGTGTGTGTGTGTGTGTGTGTGTGTGTTTGCTCCAGGTTCAGATCTGTAAGCGCAGTGTGGAGGTGATGGATGCGGTGCGTCGTGGAGCCCAGCTAGCTATTGACGAGTGTCAGTTCCAGTTTCGTAACCGACGATGGAACTGCTCCACTCTGGAGACCATGCCTGTGTTTGGCAAAGTGGTCACACAGGGTAAGATTATACATTTTTCTGTCAACAACTCCCTGCATGCATCTGGACCCAGACACTACAACTGACTGACACTAAATAAGCCTTAAAAATCAACTTTTCTACCTAAACACGTTTGATATCACATCTGGACTGTTTGCAAAGCAGGTTTGTGTGACTTATTTTATGCCATTTTTAAATATTCTGACATTTTTGAGCTTGTTTCCATTTGTTTTGGCTTAACTAGTTCCTACCCGTCTGGCCTTCTTCCCGTGGGCTTTAATGCACTCTTTATCTTTATACATTTTTTTTTTGCCATTCAGAATGAGAAGGTCCTTTCAGTTATAATGAAACAATATGACTGTGTCTTTGTGTATGTGTGTGTGTTAGGCACTCGTGAGGCAGCCTTTGTGTATGCCATCTCAGCAGCCAGTGTGGCGTTTGCGGTCACAAGGGCCTGCAGCAGCGGAGAGCTGGAAAAATGTGGCTGTGACCACAATGTACATGGAGTCAGCCCAGAGGGTAAGTTTCTCTCTCTCTCTCTCTCTCTCTCTCACTTCCACACAAACACACACACGCAAAAGAAGGAGGGCAGAATGACCAACTGATCCAGTACATTTAACATTTTAAAGACTAAATAATCTGACATTTTAAATATTATTTTATTCTGAAAGGGCCAGGCACTCATCATAATCATGCGCGCGTGTGTGTCTGATTTTTTAGCGAGTGGTGTTTATACAATGTTTTAAAGGCTGATGACAGTGGCACACAGATGACCGCCTTCTGTCTCTCTGTTCATATCTTGTCGTAGGGTTCCAGTGGTCGGGCTGCAGTGATAACATTGCTTATGGAGTGGCATTTTCTCAGTCCTTTGTGGACGTGAGGGAAAGGAGTAAAGGCCAGTCCTCCAGTCGGGCTCTCATGAACCTGCACAACAACGAGGCTGGCAGGAAGGTAACTCACTGCCCTTGAATTATCCCTTTTGGAATTTCTTTTCCGTTGCGTTCCCCCTGATCCATAGGAACAATCACTGCGTTGCCAGTCTAGAAAAATGTGCAGATACTACAGAAAGGGGAGATGATGTGACACTTTACATTATGTTTTTATTGCTCATAACTTCTTTCAAAAGGCTGAGCTCCGACAGTATACAGTGACTGGTTTTTAACCACAGCTGAAGCTGCTCTGCTAGGCTGGGTCGGTTGAAGCTGTGGCTGTGGATATGGTTGTTGCTCGGACCGTCGCTGCATTTCTCCTCCTATTAACAGTAACCAAGAAGTCATCGTTAAGCCACAAGGATTGGAACCCACTGTGATTCTATTATTTCATACCACTCAGTCTTTCTCTATGGATCAGAGTGAATGCAAAACATATTGCATGGGAATGCAAAATATTGAGATGAAATGAAAAATTTGTTATGAAAGAATGCACAAGAAGAAAAATAAAGTCCCACATTGACCTTTGTGAGTGTCTGAGGAAGATGTTTTCTAAAGTTGAGAAAAGTTTTCTAAATCAGTTTAGTTAAAAATTATGAAAACAGCAGCAACACAGAAGACTAAAAACAAGTTCAGGTTCAGGTCAAATGTCAAGTTCTTTAACACAAGTTTAATGAAATACAAGTTAAGTCTCATGCAATTCAAGAAAGTCTTATATCTTTCCTGAGTCTACATCTTGTCTCAAATGATTTGATTTGATTTGACATCAAAGTTCAAGTTAAATCTCAAGTTATTCAAGACAAGTCCAGGTCAAATGTCGAGTTATTTTGAAGAATTCCAAACCAAGATTTAACTTTTTCAAGACAAGTGCAGTTCAAGTCTTAAGTCATTAAACACAGGGTCAAGTCAAGTTTTTAGGCGCTAAAATCTGACATAGAGTATGTTAAATCTCACAGCAAGTCAAAATCTAATCCTAGTCCATCATTTCTGAAACTTGTCTACAGCTCTGGGAGAAGTAAGAAGATTACTGTGCAGACAAACAGTGTTTGAGAACTGGATGTTACGGATCGTCACCACATTATTTGAAGTTCTGTCTGTTAATCTAAGGTTCTTTGGCATCTCTGCAGGCTATCCTGTCCCACATGCGTGTGGAGTGCAAATGTCATGGCGTGTCCGGCTCCTGTGAGGTGAAGACCTGCTGGAAAGCCATGCCGCCCTTCCGCAAAGTGGGCAATGTCATCAAGGAGAAGTTTGATGGCGCCACTGAGGTGGAGCAGCGCAAGGTGGGCACCACCAAAGTCTTGGTGCCTCGAAACTCCCAGTTCAAACCTCACACAGATGAAGATCTGGTCTACCTGGACCCCAGTCCAGATTTCTGCGACTATGACCCGCGCACGCCGGGTATGCTGGGTACGGTGGGCCGCCAGTGCAACAGAACCTCAAAGGCCATCGATGGCTGCGAGCTTATGTGCTGTGGCCGCGGCTTCCAGACACAGGAGGTGGAGGTGGTGGACAGGTGCAGCTGTAAGTTCCACTGGTGCTGTTACGTCAAATGCAAACAGTGCCGCAAAATGGTGGAGATGCACACTTGCCGGTGATGGGAGTTGGGGGGTTACGGAGGGCACTGCTGATGAACAAATTAACGCCCCACACTCCAATTCCAAGGCCAACGGGAGCAAGGAGGACTTGTGAAGCTCCCTCTTCTCCAGCTTGAAACCACCCCACCCTCTTACTACTGGTCAACGGAAACAGACTAAGTGGCTGAGAGGTCAAATGTCATCCTATTCATTTTATGCCAACGTAATGGATATCATTAGATTATGCATGGGATTTCCTACAAAGCTACAGAGGCAGTTTGTTTCTTCTCAAGTAGAGGGCATCTTTCACTTTATGTCTCCCTCCCTCACTCTCATATTTGCTTTGTCATTGATGCTTCTTATTTTTGTAATGTTTAACTTATTTGTTGAGACTGAGGAGATTGACGGAAGTTTGGACCTAGAGGGGACAGATGAGTGGAGATAATAAGGGACAAACTGGACCCATGGGTGGGCAGACGGGTGGGTTGGGGTCAAGGGGTCGGGGTGGGGTCAAGAGGAGGGTTGTTCGCCCTCTGCCCTTGCTGCTGCTGCTGCTGCTTCGGGGACTCACTTTGAGTGCTGGATGTCAAAAATAAAAAGGGAGATGCCGAGTCTGTCAGAGGACGGACTCGAACAGCAAAGAGGAGCGCGTCACAGACGGACTTTCTGTGATTTGCTTCCTGAGTGTACATGGCTGTGCTGCGCTGAGGTTCAGTTGCTGTTGAGTCATTTATTTTACCCCTGCAATGCCCTGATGCTGCTCCACTCACACACACTCTCTCTTTCTGTCAGAGGGAGGTTGATGATGGACAGGTGAAAGCCACTGTCAGCTGCTTCCTGTCTTTTCTGTAGGCCCGTAGCACTGGCAGGAGATGGGCATGAGACACACAAAACACATACATACAAACATCTGTATATCCACAGCTGCTAATGGGGTTAGCAACCAGAAGCATTATATCAAAACAGTTTCCAGATCAGATTTAAACATGATTTGTCACCATTTCAGAACATCATATTGTGAACATCTTGCGTGCTCATTCAGATCAATGCTGATCTTTGGGTTAGGATGCCATCTGCCAAATGCTGGTTGGCTTAATGCAAACACAAGTAAACACACAGAGACTTGCATGCACCGACAAATACACGCAATGTAAACACACACAGAACACAAAGGGGTCTGCCAGAGGGTCGCCGAGCATGTTCACCATGCATGATGACTGAAGCACTTTCTCTCCGAGCGCACATAGAGCCCTCGCCCCACAGCAAGAGACATCTCACGATATATTCAATTCCCCATTCCTCTCTCTCTCTCATACACACACAGACACACATTCACATTTCCCATGCCACTGTGAGGACTCTATTGTTGTCTTGTACCACCACCATAAAGCCAAGCTTTCCTATAATAACGTGCTATCATTATAGAGACATACTGTAGATCTGTAAAGACTTATACACTGAAGAAGACTATACTGCCTATGAATGTATGTTAATACGGAATATATGCTGTGTGAAAAATGACTGTTGTCGCTTCTTTCAAAAGAAACTCTGTGTGTGTGTTTGTGTAAATGTGTGCGTGTGTGAGAGAAAGAATGCCACGAAAACAATGTTGCCCAGAAGGAAAAGAAAGAACATGAGAAGATAGAAAGATGGAAAGTGAAAAAGAGCAGATCTTATTCCACCACCGAGCTCTGACACACACACACGCAGACACACACAGCCCTGCTGACAGACATACACATATTTCAATAAAATAGTCCATTTCCCGTGTCTTTCAGCTGCATTATTATGTGGCCACAGTGTGCACCGTGCAGCATTTTGTGTGTGTGTGTGTGTGTGTGCTGTCTGTGTGAGGTACATTACACCCTGAGGTCTTTCCCTGCACCCATGACACCTATAAACATAATTTATGCACCATATATCACTGCGTACAGTATATTGACCAGAGATAAATGGATGTGTTTCCCGCGGCGCTGGGAACCTGGTAGTCTGGTTTTGGGAAGAACCAGAGTGGCCACTCGGGTTTCAGCAACCGCCTGATTGGGTTTGGGCTGAAGAGGGAACAGAGGCAGGAACACCGGGCTAGAACAGGGATTACAGTGAAATGCAGACCACATGGCACAAGATTTTTCCCTCCTTCTGTCTCTATCAATATCATGCTGCCCCCCCTAACTCCAGCTTTTTTGCTCTTTCTACTGCAATATCTTCGTCTTACGCTGGTTCCAGTCGCTCCCCCTCTGCGGAAAGTGTAACCCTAACCACTCTTGGTCTGCGACGATGGGGATCTGTCCTTCATTAAGCCACCATGATGGCCTAGATGAGGTGGGTGGTGGTGGCCACGCTGATTGGGAATGTCTGTTGGCTCGTGTGTGTGTGTGTGTTTCAGTCTGTCAGACAGCCAGATGTACAGTAAGGCAGTCAGTCAGTCAGAGAACTGTAATGCCTTTTGTGGTTTGCTGCAGTTGTGGCGAGACAAGAGACAAGAGGCTGACAGTTGGGTTTCACCACTTGGTGTATGTGTGTGTGCATGTGTGTGTCCCTCTGTGTGTCTGGGAGTGTGTCAAAATTAACAACACACACAACAAATATGTGTTTATGAAGGCTGATACAAGTATTTCTGGAATGAAACTACTCAGCTGATATTTTTCGCTAATACGTAGCATACAGACCATTTTCAGGCCAAAAAACAAAAGCTGCGCTCCATACAGATCTGACATGAACATTTTTTAGTCCACTGAAACCATCTGCTTCATCATCATCATCTTCATCATGCCTTCCTTATGTTTGTAATCATTTTAGAAGCATGTTTAACAGTGAGTTAGCATTAACGTTTTGAAGCTTTTCTTTGACAATCAAAAGCAGGTAAAAAAGAAAAAATGAAGCATTTACCTCATTTTGTATTTGAACACAACACGCTTCTGTACACAGAGAGCTGCTGAAAACGGTAAAACACACCCTTTCATTATTCAGTACAGTCAGGGGACTTTGCTGTTATAGCTATACATGATCTGGGAAGACCAGTAGCTCATAGTGGCTAATGTTAGCTAAATGTAGTCAGTTATTGCAGTGCAGCAGACATTGATGTTGTTACTTAGCATCGACCATTATCCTGTAATCACTACTTGTGGGCACTGTGGCCACCGCTCAGAAGAAGTTACAGTAGCTCAAGTCAAATAAATAAATAACATATTCACATATTCATGAAGTTTCTAATTTCACCTCAACTATTTGATAGTTATTACTGTTTGATAGTTGAGGTGAAATTAGAGGCTTCATGAATATGTGAATTCAAGAGAGATTATAAATCATTACAAGACATATTTTGTGTATTTTGAGGGGAGCTTCAACCAAACAGCAGATTATTCACAGAGACAATCTTTGAGATTGACTCACTCTTGGTAAATAACAGAAACAGTAAAAAAAAAAAAATCCTCCAAAACCAACCAGATTTAACTGAATTTGTCAAAACTAAGTTAATACTAGTTTAATCTCAGATATAACATTACTCGTATAATACAACACAGATAAAGTATTGCTTCAACAAGAGACACATATCTTGCTTTACTTACTGATACAGCCATGGAGAGCTGAAGTTGTCATGTCACATCTGTAACACAATGTAATCATGGGGCATTTCCTTCATTAGTTGTTCTGATGGTGGTAATTACTGTCCGTAATCGAAGACAAATCATTGGACAGGCAGTGGCAGTGGTGCTTAGAGGTTATAGAAGCAAGCTGTCATAGGTTTAATTCCATGGATGGGTTGAACACTTTATTATTTAAATGTTTATGGATTTTAAAGTTCAACAGTTACTTTTTAGGGGTACAAAAAACTACAGCTCCCATGAAAAATTACCAGCACGGGTACTTGATTCATTGTAGGTTGCTTTTTTTTCTGCTAACACTCTTTTCTGAAGCCATTTTTCCAACTTTATAGCCAAAATCCCTAAAGCTGCCTTCAAACTACAGTCCTGTTATTATTTCAGGCATTTCTGAGTTAACCACGACCCCTTTACTGACTCACCGACTCGCCTCTTCTGTGGAGCTGAGACATTTAACCTGTCTAAGGCTTATGGGAAATGGATTTTGTCAAAGACCGCTAAAAACAGAAATGTTGAATAAACAACATTAGATTGATTTTTTTTTAAATAATTAACTTATCTAAACATATGAAGTAAGTCTCATAACACACTGTTAGAGTTTTGATGCAAGGTTGGACCAGGACAAGGTCAGTTATTGGTTTGGTCATTTTGAAGGCCCGGAAATAATTCACAACAACACAGTGTCAGCCTAAAGAAGGTTGTGAAGTCATCTGCCCTGTAAACTTGCACAGGTTGGACTTTCGTACAGACTTCTTCTGTGCACACAGCTAACTTTTACTCAGTATATCAACATAAACGTGACATGGAGAAACAGCAGTGTGAGCACTGATTACTTATATGCTGCTCAGTGTACATTAACCACACAAACTATAAAAGTAAAACCACATGGTGAAACAAGATGGTAATGAATACAATTTGATTGATGTGTTGTCTAATTAGCATAACAAATACTTCCTGAAGGTATAAGAAATAATGAGGTAACAATGGTGTGATTTCAAATTGAACATAAATCTTCCGTAAATTCTTCTCCCAGACAGGCAGCTAACAGTTCAAATTACACCTCAGGTGCCTCCGCATACCTCAGGTTAAAGGTTTTCTGATGCCGTCTCTCCTTCCCTGTCAGCGTGTGTTGTGAATGCGAAGGGTTAACAGTGCAGGTTGGCTGGATAATAATGCCCCTTGCTCATGGAACCCAGAAGAAGGCTGGCTTTAGCCCAGGGCCCGGCCCTCCCAGGCCTCTCTCAAACTCCCAGATCTCTTCAGCATACTTCTCATATTAAAAGAAAACAAGTTACACAAATGAGACAGATGGTTCTTGTTTGTGATGACAGTTGCAATTCTTTCTCCTCCAGTCCTCCTCCCCTCTTCTTCCCTCTCGGCTTTCCTCTGGTGTCTCCGCTGTTTTTTGCCATGAAATGGCCACGTTGTGTAACATGAGTTGGGTTTGAGAGTCGGGCTCATGGGCATCGAGACATGGACACCAGTCTGTCACAGCATCTAACATGGTGCAGTGGACTTTCTATGAACTCACTGTATTTTACCATTACAATTTACACTTGGGCTTGTAAGTTTGATGTCCTTTCAACCCACAAGTGCACAATAGGTCAATCAAGAGGTGGGTAAACTGAGACTGTGTTTTATTTTCATTCAGTCTTCTTTCCATCTCTCTGTACACAACAGTGTCCTCTATGAATGTCAAATTTTCAGCCATTAACCCCTTAACGCCTGCTGTCACAAGTATGCAACAAACCACTTGACTCAATTAACCAGCCGAGATAGCGTCTGCATTCCCCCAATGCCAGTTAGTGCATATTTGTTACGGACCTAGGAACCTAATAAGTAAAAAAAAAAAGGATGAATATAATATATTTTATATACAATAAAACATTGTTTTTTTTTACTGTTATATTACTGTGTTAATGTTATCTTATTATTGACCATTATTCCTGTTGTTGCAAATTTGCAACAACAAATTTCTATTTATTTTTTGTACAAAAGTGAAATTAATAATCTCAACGTTATTTACCATCTACTTAAAGGCAAAAACACACATAAAACATTTTTTTTTATATACAGCTATATAAATTCAGGCCTTAAGGGGTTCCTCTTTTATGTTTTGCAACATGAATGACATGATTCTGAAATTTCTGCAGCTGCAAATGTAAATGTCTAACACTGTAAGGCACATATCAGCACCATTTATCATACTTAGAACTTTCCTCATGTACATTAATGAAGCAAAAGTAGGCTGACAAAGAGTTGTGTAGGAATCATTTAGCAGAGGAGGTAAAGATGGTTGATCATTGACTAGTCTGAAAACAGTGTTGGGGAGGGAGTGGTGAAACAAACCACAGGAGAGGCGGATTATGGGGGGACTGGTTATTGAATTTGAAGAGCGATGTAGGTGACCCATAGCTTACTGTGTACATTCCTCCACTCTGTGCTGGTAGACAGACAGACAGACAGAATTTTGTGAAATGAGCACATTTGAACATCAGCATTGTTTTTGTTGTCTAAACTAGTAGTTGTTTAACAAAGACCAGTCACCTAATTTACTTAACCACACCAGTGGTGTAATCTGTCAGTGCTCATTCCCACCACTTCTTTGCATCTTAGCTCTTCCCAACAGTGGACGCAAGAGACAAACGCTAGGATGAGACACAAGTACAGAGGAATTGTTTTCACTGAAAGAGACACGCTCGCTCACTTCAGTGTCTTTTTGAGGAGATGACAATTATTTGTGACACAAAACACCTCAACTGTCCTCGTAATGTGTAATGTGTGTAACAGAAAATCATCTAGTGTCTGATGAATGCTGCACATAAATTATAAATGTTTTGTGGTGCCAGGGCATCACAGAATATATCTAGAATATAATAGAAAAGAAGAGTAAAGCCGATGATCTTCTCAGGCCAGGATGACATTAATATATGCAAGAGAACAAAACAATTACAAGAGTTATAAAAAAACATCAGAAACTAAAGCTTTAGAATTACCAAGAGGAGTAATATCTGAGACTAGTTCTGCTATGTTTATCACATACATACATATACAATATAATAAGTAAGGTTATCGGATTGTGTACTGTAGTTATAATACTTAAAAATGAATACATAAGAAAATTGTCTTGTCAATAAGGGAACACATCCAATGTTGTGATACAGAGAGAGAGCAATGATTAGTATGAAATTTGTCATTGCTGATAAAGCATAAAGTACACTATGATGGGCACAGTTGAGCTGCTTAGGTAATTAGGCATTTCTGTCATCAAGTTTTACAGCTAAGAAAAGACAAACAGCCGCCAATTCTACACAGCAAGCCTACTTTTCTTGATCTGGGTACCAAAAAAGTCAGAGACAGTAGTGGATGTGAAGAATACCATGTGCATTTTAAAACAAGTTCAGGATTAGGATGTGATAATTAGAAAGCATCAAAGGCAGACTGAAGATACAGAGTCTGGATTGGGGACTCAAAATGGTATCATGTGCATAAAATTGCACATTTAAGTGCTGATTATGAATAATAATGTTTTTCATGTATGATGTCAATAGCAACGAGCACCTCCATTTCTTTCTTTTTTTTTTAAGATTTTTTTTGTTTTTTTGGCCTTTTCAAGCTTTATTTTGATACAGACAGCTGAAGAGTGACGGGAAATGTGGGGAGAGAGAGATGGGGAATGACGCGGGAAAGAGCCACAGGTTGGATTCAAACCCTGGGTTTCCGCAGCAAGGACGGAGCCATCACACATTGGGCGGCTGCTCTACCAACGGAGCTAAACAACACTCCCGAGCACCTCCATTTCTGCCATCACTTCAGTTTGCGTGTATTTTTTAAATATAAAGTGCAATATGTTCAATGTAATACAAAAGTAATTTAAAAACTTGAGTATTTTTTTTTTTTTTAGATTTTTTTGTAATCCAATGGATTACACTGCCAATAACAAAAATCACCCTGAAATCTGTATTCAATAACTATTTCATATCTGACACAACCATAACTATGGTTTGCTTAGGTTTATGCACAAACTTTGAATATTTCTGGCAGGTTAGGGGAAAGATTGTGGTTTTGGTGAAAATAAGTACTTAGTTGTTTAGGGACATTCGTCATCATGGTTACAATAATAAACACTTGGTTAAGATCATGGAACAACTGTGGTCATGCTTTTTCAAAAAGAACATTGACTGTTGGTTGTAAAAAGGTTACAGCAACAGTAGTCCAATGATTCGTTTTTGTTCACCCATCCATCTACCTCACTCTATAACAACGTCACCAGACTTCCACCTTTCCTCCCGTCATAATTGCTGCCACTGCTACAGAGCTTTGTCACTTCTATATTTACATGATTGTTTTGTTGTACCTGTCAGAACATCCTTCGGTGTTCTTGATTCGATGTAATATGAGCGAGGTTGGGAGGAAGCCTGATTTGCAGGATCTGCCCCCAACATGAGCACGGTTAGTGTTCATAAAGCTAAAATACAATCACTCATGAGGACTTCAGATTTGCTCAAAAAGATTTGAGACTCATCTTGGACTTTAAAAGACCTAAAATGGCTCTGTGTTAACGGGTGACATAAGACTTTTAACTTTCTGAGACATTTACAGTGAAATTTAACCAGGCCTGTTTTTCACATCCGTACAAACTCAGCGAGGGAGCTTTGGATTGTAATGAATTCTAAGCACTCATCTCGAAGCCAGTCATGTTACATTTCATCCCAGCACGGACAGATCAGATAAGGACGGATCAGATAGAGGAGCAGGAACAGTTCAGGAGGAGTGAAAGTGACACACAACCCCCCTTCTGTTGAGAGCTTTAGCTGCCACAGCTTCATCTCTGGATGCTGGTATGGAGGATCACTGTGAGCTTAGCAGTTCACACACACACACACACACACACACACACACACACACACACACACTCTATCTCTGCTTATGGCACGTATCTGTCATCAGGAAGATTTCAGCTGAACTGCAAAGAACTTTCCCTTAACACCTGGGCACTGAACACACGCGCACACCTGAAGATGTGTGTGTTCATAGGTGTGTATGCGGGTGGAAAGGGGTTGAAGCGTGTGTGTTACATGTATCTATTAGACAACAGCAACATGCCGTTTCAAAATAATCCTCTCAGTGACCAGTGGTAGAATCGCTTTGTGTTCATCTGGTAGTCAGACATGTACGCCACTCACACAAAATATTCAAGTGTGTTACTGCAAACACATTGATATATTTTATTCTAATCATCTAAGAGCTTTAGTGCTCCATATATATGAACGTTTATATAAAGTACAGATTTTTGTTACAGAAATAATCTGCTCTGTCATTACAGTCAGGTTATATTTTAATTACAATTAAAAGTAGAAATGTTGAATTTTGTTAATATTATTGCTGAATGCTTTGAAATGTTCATTTTAATTTGAGGCACGAAAAGGCAGCTTTGGTTTCCTTGTTAAATTCTTATCAAACTATTGGAGTGCTCTTTTTGAAGGGTCAATTCACCAAATTTATAAAAAGACATTTTGCCTACAATGTCTGTCTCTATCCCAGTATAATGAGGGAGAATTACATTTTGCTTATGCTCCTCAAAAAATGTCACAGCAATCACAATATTTAATAAAAAAAAATTAAGAGTAGGCTGTGAGGAGGGCTGTCCATGAATCACAGCGTTGATGGTTTAATCCCCAACTCCTCTTGCCCACTTGTTGAAGTGTCCTTGGGCAAGACACTGAAGCCTCAGTTGCTCCTGATGATGCTTCTGATATATTTTCAATGCTGTTTGTTTGTCTGCCAGTCGGATTATAAAACAATTACCTGCCCAATTTTCTTAAAACTTGGAGAAAGCATTTAGCATGGGCCAAGGAAGATACATAAATTATGTTCACTAGCTTATTTGTAATAGAGACATGCATTATGTATTAGTTTCACCTGCAGAATAAAAGACCGGACAGTCTGCCTTGTGCTCTCCACGTGCCCTTCTTGTTCAGAGTAACATTATTCCAGGTCACAGTGCTGTGAGTACCACAAATGACAATCCTTCACTTTGCATCATTGTACTGGGGTGGAAGCAGTAATCTGTGAGACATTTTTTAAAGTGACGTCATGTAACTTTTCTACCATAAAATAACAGATTTTAAAACATGTAGATGACACATTGATTTGTAATCAGGCAGGTGATGTCTCTGACATTTCCACTCTCCCTCTGTATGTCTGTTCTTGGACTATTTAACTTTGTACTCTGGATACGATGGCATGCAAGAAGTACATGAAGCTTTACAGCACCAGAGCAGAGCCAGTGTTGTGCCAGAACTGGAGCTGGGTAAGCGGGCAATGTAACTGGCCTCAGCAGACTCTATGAACATAATGACAGGGGCAAAAATAGCAAAGGGACGTTGATGGAGGAAGCTAAGAAGAAAAAAGGGAAAAGGACAAAGCAAGAATCCACCAGACAAGAGTAAATCTGGGACTGACTTTTAGTCGTTGGTGAGAGCTTGGTGAAATAAAAGGCTGAAAGACAGATGTCGAGCTGGGCTGACTGCTGTTAGACTACTAAGTATTATTAGCTGCCTGTTATGTCTTGTATCGTTGACCTTGTTTAATGTTTGTCTGTTAGCAAAGTTGTCATCTCGCTAGTGTTTTATCATAAGTAATGTAATCATCACAAATAGACGTGTACAGCTCATATTTACCACAGCGGTGTTGCACTCTAAAACTGGGGGAACTAAATCACAATAAATACCAGTAGTGCAGTGATACCTTAAACCAAGGCACAACAAATGTTTTTTTTGTTTGTTTTTTTGTTTTTTTTTTAAGATTATTAAAATTGATGAGCCAACTCTACAGCAATATATCCAACCACGAAGTAAGACAGAGCTCAGAGGAAGATAGGATACCTCTTAGCTCATACTGTTGCTGAGAGTTAACTTTCCCCATATGATTTATAATATGGATGAGTTTTAAAAGAAATGAAGATGGTCCCCCCCCCCCCCACCCATCTCATCCTACCTGCTGGAGAACATTTGGACCACGCAGACTGGGCCAAACCCGCACGTCTATACCACAGCCAACATCTACATGAAAACCACATTGGGTTCAATGTGTTGGCAGGAGCTCTGGACAATGGAGCAGTACAGACTGTCAAAGGTTCAGTCCCGGCATCGCTAAACAGGCTGTGTCCTCGCTCTAGCCAGTAGTGTAGATTTATTTTCATGCACACACATAGCAGTCGTGCCTCCGCACAGTATAGCTGAGATGTCTGAATGCTGATTTACTGCTGCAGTCTGATAAATGGCTAAAATTCTCAGTGTGTTTTTCATCGCATGTCAGTATCTGTGCAGATCATCATAAAATCATCTCATAAAAGTGGGTGCAGCACACAAACAAGCAGCTCTCCGCCAGCATTGTGCGTGTTTCAGGTTTCCTGAATGTCCTGGTGGGGTGCTTGGTCATTACATCCCCACCTCTGCCTGCTTGTCCCACCCAGAGGAGACACTCATCCGGGCTGGATTGTGATTGGACAACCCCAGAGGACAAAACATTTAGACTCATTTGTCAAACATGATGAAGACCATTAGAGGCCAGGTGGTGTCTCTCTGCATATGTGTGTGTGGACGGAGAGGATTGAGGAGCACGTATGTGTGAGTGTGTGTGTGTGTGTGTGTGAGTGTGTGTGTGTGTGCACCAATATTTCAACAGAGTGGAATGCCCTTCGTTCAGCCTGCGTGATAATTAATGGCTGTCAGCGTCTCTTTAGTGGAAGAAGGCGCTGACAGACAGCACTCCAGAAACGCAGGGAATGTGTGAACGCCTCACAGGGGGGCATGAGGGTGGAGGAGGGGAGGGGGGTTATACAGTGCAGCAGGCAGATGATCCAGGTCACCAAACCTGGGATATCACCCTCATTTGCTGCCATTTGAGGAATTCCTGGACAAACTGTGCGAAAGTGATACTGATCACTCAACACCAACATTAGAACACTGTGTGTACGTGTGCATGTGCGCGCGTGTGTGTGTGTGTGTGAGAGAGAGAGAGAGAGAGAGAGAGAGAGAGAGAGAGAGAGAGGAATGAGTGTAGCTTGACAGACAAATCTGGTAACAACTTTGGCACAATATATGTGACATTGTTTCATCATATACTTCCCATAAAGTTGGGAGACTCATAAGAAACGCACTGACTGAACAATATTGAGCAGCTCTGTTTGTTAACTGGTCCAAGGCTTGTTATTATTAAGATTAATGCAAACTGGCTTCAATATGGATGCATTAAGATCTTTCAGACAGAACATACAAAGTTTAATTGATCCCAAAGGGTGTATTGTAAGGCCCGTATACAAGCACCTGTTCTGTTTTATAAACAGTATAAGAAGATAAAAAATCCAGCAAGTTTCATTCGTTTGTATGCAGATGATACAGTCATCTATACATACATATATCCTGATCTCCAAACCGATCATTCCAATTACCATTTCTCCAATTAAAATTAACCTTGAAAGCGCCATAAAACATATGTATGATCGTGCCATTCATTCTGTGCAAAGTCTTCCTATATCACTCTCCATCGAGCTGGATTAGAAAAGGTCTCCTCGTCTCTCTCCCATACTCACACTGATAATTCTGTAAAGACAAATAAGGATAATTCCATTTGAAGAAATGACATCCTATACATGCATCTGACTCACTACCCCTCCTACTAGGCTTAATATTGTTTGTTATTCATCTCTCCATTTTATTTTGAACAATGGTTCATAAACTCATATACTGGATGTCTTGGCTGGATGAAGATTGATGATTTCATTTACTGAAGTAACATTTTCAATGCAGGACATTTAGTTCCTCCACCATGTGATGATGATGCATGATTAATGAGGTTCTCCACCATGGACATTAAAGACGAGATTAGCCGCCTTCTGAAATGAAACCTTGTCAGCAGCTTGAACGTTGCATGAACAACGTTCATCACATTGAGGTTTGCAGTTAAGCATTTATTAAATGAAATCAAGTAAATCAAGTTGTGGGAATCATACCAACATATAACATCTCAATAACCTGCATCTTCTTATCTAAAATTATATTATCATTCTTTCATTGTAAAGCTGTATTTGAAAATGACTTTATGTATGGGTTCACCCTAAAAAATTGTTTGACTGGCTAATCAATAACCTGCACTTTGGAGAGTTTGGGTTTAAGGACTTGTTCCTCTGACAACAGGTTCAAATGAATTTAAAGCACACTTTCTATACAGAAAGATATTTTTCATATTAAACTCTCCCTATGGGTGATTCATCTCACAACTGTCAGCCACGTGCACACACAATCCAAACAGCACAACGTAAATATCAAACTGAGTTGATACAGCAGGAAGCAGTGCACTTCAGTGGACTGTGGGTAACATCAGGCTCACTGTTGCTCACAGAGGGGCACCATCATCAGGGGTGGTAATGTTTGGACTGACAGCACCTCCTGCTGGATGAACAGCTGTGATGGACTGGACAGCTCCACAGTACAGGAAATGGATGTAGTGGTCCTGCATTACTTATTCATATAGCCTGTCACCAAGACACTTCTATTACCTGGAAATGTATGTGGTCACTTGGCACTGCAAACCACCATATGAAGGTTTTATCTTTAGAGAAGCTAGAAAGGAATTCTTGTCCCAGAAAAAATATAAGAAAGAACTCTTCACAGTCAGCACAGTATTGGTACCACCACCAGTATTGGTGGTATGTATGGTATAATACTGTTCACTGTCACAATATAACAAAGAATGGCAAGAGAATAGTGGTAAAGGCAATTAAGGTATAAGTTTAATATTTTTGAAAAGAATGCATATACAAAGAACAAAGACTTTAGACAGAGCATTTGGTTTTGCACCAAAACAACAACAGGTTATAAGAATTATACTGACTTGGACTGGATATCAACCCAACTCTAAGCCACCAGTTAAGAAAAACAAGAACCGACCAATCACAAATAATCTTTACCAAACAGTCTCTCTGTCATTGGAGGTTTTTATTCAATTAAACCAACCGTCTTCTTGCTATAAACTGGCAGGTAAGAGTTCAGATGAGTTCCGACCCCTAAATGTAAAAGGAGTGAAAGTAACCTTTTTTTATATATTTATATATAAAATAAAAAAAAAAACACAAACAGAAATAATGAAGAAAAAAAAAGATTTTGGTAAAAACACCTGGAGCCTACATCAACATTGTGTGCCAGCTTACATTATAATTACATCTGTTAAACCTATCATTTAGAACAGAGACCAAGGCTCAGCTACATGCAGCACCACACAGTTTGAACGGGTACAGCAGACCGGACAGCCCTTCACACCTCAGACGTACAAGCCTGGAGAAAACACGCTACAGGAAGGCACCAAATTCTGACCGGGCACAGAATTCTGGTGGAGAATAAAACGTTCACTGATCGGTTGTCTAAAAGTGGATCTCCACATTTGGCTGCTACTGCAAGCCAAGGAACATTAGTTTTACATGGATGCCTCTGCTGTGCCCGCTCTAAGTGTGAGGTGATGACAGTGTTAAAAACAGTATCCTGCTTTACCCTCCCTTGGTCCCTGGCAACGCATAAAGAACACACCGCTTGTTCTGCTAACACTGTTTAAGTTCCCTGCATCTAAAAAGGCCAATTCCTGTGGTCGACTAGCGGACCCCTTTCTACTGGACGCCTTTAGCTCTTCAAGTGATTACCACACTTCAAATGGACTCTGCACTGTGAAAAGTCCACTCTATGAGGACTGGATACTAGATGGCAATATATACGAATTTCCTCGATGAGAGAGCTGTGTGAAGGTTTTAGCCGTATTGCTCTGAATGACAAGTTCTTTTAAACCTACACAGTTTCCTTAGTGGTTAAGAGCGCGTCTTCCTGGAACGTGGAATAAATATCTCAGACTTGTTGTGTGTTTGAAGAGAAGAAGGGGGGTGTTGGCAAACAAAAAACAAGACAACACTACTCTGTTAGCATTTCTTCTGGTAGTGCCGAGAAAGAACGCAGGGTTCGGACGATGAGTGTGCTCGTCGACGCATGGGGAACGGGACCAGCAGCATGAGCAGCCGCCAATCAGGCGGCTGGGGGAAGGGGCCGGGTCGGGGCTTATATCCATGGAAACTTTACAGTGGCTGAGGACGACTGAGAATGGCTGGGCATCTAAGGGTTGATCAGGCCACGACACTGACTGAATCAAAAATCAATCTATCAAAAGCTTGACAGAATGAACTCTACTTGTGTGTAAGCTTGGAAAATGGATCTCCGGCCCAGGCTGCCCCGCCCCACCCAAAGCCCACAGAGAGCCTGTTGGCCAGGTCAGGTTGATCTTCTGTCCCAGACTCAGATTTAGGGGGTGAAGCTTCTTATTATTGCAGACAATTATCTGAAACTTGGTAGGCTGTTTCTCTTTCTAGTCTTCCCTGTGGAGGACAATGCTGTCAACCAGCCTTAGCAGAGCAAGGGAAAGGGGTGTGGGGGGAAGGAGACAGGGGGGGCGTGTGTGTGTTTGTGTATGTATTTAAGATGTATGTATGTATGTATGTGGTGTGTGTGTGCTTTGAAAAGGTAGGAGCCTCTCATAGCAGCACACATTTGCGCTTCTTCTTGGGCTCTGGGGGCTCCAATGCAGCCAATATCGCCTCATCAAACACATTCTTTAGGCCTTTCTGTGGACACAAACACACAAACACACAGGCTCAATGAGGGGGGCAACGCAAGCACACACACACACAGGTCAAATGAAAGAGGCAGAGGGAAAACACAATAACAGCTTCAACACAGGAAAAAATAACTGGGTGGAAACAAAAGCAGCATTGAACATCATTTAGTAGAGTGTCATGAGAAACCATGGAATGTGAGCGTGCTGCAGGGGACAAAAAAAGATCAAACCAGATCTGCAAAGAACAACTCAAGAGAATTTCGTTTTCTGAGAAGTGTGTGTTATTTTGGTTAGTTGTGTGAGACAGGTCAGGGATAGAGTGTCAACGACACAAATCAGATGCGTGTTTGAGTGCAGCTCGAATCCAAGGCAAGTCAAACAAGAAAGTGGAGGAAAAGGTGAGCATAGCCCCGATGACACGGCACAAAACAAAAACGAAATGCGAGCGTTTTCATTCCTCACCGCCTGTTTGTGTTTTCCACTCCATTGGCACTGCTCTTCAAATTAAAATATCAGTCTATCCCACCGCGGGAAGACGTCCACATTAAACACAGAAAAGAGATACCACAAACTAAGATGCCTCTTGGCCTCGGAGGTGAATGTTTCTTTTCTCATTGCATTTGCCCCCGAGCAGAGCTGCTTGCACCACGAGCTTGGTCATGTGAAGTAACCAAAGCTCTTCTGACATGGTGCCGTGGTGTGCAGTAAACCAGTAAGCCCCTCAGTCGCTTAACTCCACTAACTCTGCTAAATACTTCTCTGACAAAGTGCTGGAAAAAGAAGGGAGCCAGAGAGAGGAGAGCAAGTTCATGTGTCCTTTATTAATTCATTTCACAGGTCATTTCACAATTATAGCTTTTTTTTAATTATCTGACTTAGACAGCAGGATGTGCACCACAGTCAACAGTACATTGGTGCCATATGTAGGGAAGGTTGGGCCAAACAAGTCGCCAACTTTACAAAACCTTAACATGGCTCAGCTGTAAACCAAATCATCATCGTGGTAGCAAACAGGAAACAGTTTATCTAATCGGTGTGTTCTCAAAATGGCCAAACACTCCCTATATATGACTTATGTACTTAAACCCTCGACGTGTAACCATAGTTACAGTCAAAGTTCTGTTCAATCAGACATTATTAGTACAAAAAAATACATTAGCATTAGAAATGGAAGATTTATTTAGTGTTGAGATCAATCTCAGTGTGGAGCCATGTGAGGCCACCGCCCTCGCTTTAGTCCAAACACCCCTCCCCACGTTAACTACTACTACAGGACAGTACAGGAGGGGAAAGACTAACTAAAACAATGGCTACATCCCAAATGACATCCTACATCCTCTGTAAGACAGCGCTGTGCTGCTGGCTGGGGCCAAAGTAGGAAGACGAGGAATGATACAGTGTTGTGGTGCCAAATTTAGAAAGTCAATCATAAAAGATTTATGATTTTAAACGGAGCTCACATGAACCACTCTGGAGGTAAGATAAGAAGTGCATTAACACACCAACCAAACCACATGTCAGCAGTTACAAGTTAGAAAAGGCAACAAGTCAAGTCAGTGAAGTGCACAAGAACCTTGAGTAAATCAGACCTAAAAATCAAAGTTAGTTGCAAAGCACTCTCAATACAGACTAGTAGTTTTGGGTGTGGCTAGATTGGTAAATGGAACAGTTAATTAGATGGCTGAGATTGGTCTAGATTTCAAAAGCAGCACATGTAAAGAGATAAGGAGAGGGAAGGAGAGAGATGTGGTAAAGGAATGAGAAATGCAGAGAATGGCGGCGATCGGAGGAGGAAGAGATGAGGGCAGTGGCAGAAAGAGCTTAAAATATACAGCATTTCCTCTTTCTCTGCGTCTCAGGCGGCTCTAGGGCAGCTAGGATAGCTTCGTCAAATACATTCTTCAGCCCTCGCTACAGTGACGGGAGAGGGAAGAGAACAACAGCACAGTTAGCACAGCAAACACAGAAAAGAGACAGATGGAAGAGGAGGACAAGAGGAACATGGCAGGACGAGGAGGAACACATTTGGAGAGAAGGTATGAGAGTGACTGTGTGAAGGACATGCACGGTGCAGAGATGAAGAGTGAAGTGTGATAGAGCTGACATGGACTCTACTGCAAAGAGTGAGCTGAAAGTGAGGTGTGGACCGACTGCTAAGATCTCCGACAGGAAACAGGAAATGACACCAGCAGCTATGCAACAGTTGTGCCAGGGAGAGAGGAGGCGGAGGCGGAGGGAGAGGAAGGAAGGAGTGGAGCAGAGCGGGGAGGTCGGGGGCTACACCTCGGCTCCATCAACACTATTGTTCTCTGCCAGAGTGAAGCCGAGCTCATCTGAGTCATGTTCCCTCCTCGAGTTCCCAACAATGATGCACCAGCGCCAACAAAAGTACTCAGGACTTCATCGAGCAGCTCAACTCATAAAAGAACAGACTGATTTATCACCACGATCCAAGAGAAGTTATGTCAAATCTAATATTAAGTAAAAAATAATAATTCATGCTGTGTATCCAATTGAAACATTTCCAATCATTTGTTGAATCTAATCACACACTGGTCACTACAATTTCCATTGTTTCACCTGTCACAACCACAGCTCCTCTTCCATATACAAGTCATCTATTTAAAAAATGTTATAAGTGGTTTCAAACACCAAAACCATCTCCTCTCTCCTGTTTCTCTCCAGGGCTTGAGTAAAAAAAAAAGGGTGAACCTCTCTGCTGATTGGCTGAATGTTTTCTGAGTGATGCACAGTCAGGCCAATAACAAAGCCTAACGGACAGCGGTTCTAACCGAGCCGTGCTGGGGGGCATGGCTGAGGGTGCTGACTCCATAGTTTTGACATCACAACCTTACAGAAGGTGATATTACTGACACCATCAGTGACCATCTTTTATTGCAGGTGCAGGAAGCAGATCCCAGGACAACACCCGGCCACGTTGCGCTTAGCATCACTCTCTCTGGACTTTTGTGTTGGAAAGGCTTGCAGATGACTCTACGAGACTTCACTACACAGCCTGAAGTGCTTTCTTTACCAGCACATATCTGAGGCTGACTGCGTGCTGTAAGCAGTCTACACTATAGTCTGGAGCAAGCTTTTTAAGCTGTATTAAGAAAAACATCATCAGCATGATTTACAATTAGCAACAGCCATGAGCTCATGAGTTAGAGCGTCACCGAAACCAAACCTCGCGGAGCAAAACTCATCAACCACAACGTGCACATGCCGGGGGGAATATGGACATGTTCCTCTTTCCTCCTTTTTCTTTGTTCTTGCCATTGAGGTGTGAATCATGTGTGTCCAAAGAAGTGTGTGTGTGTGTGTGTGTGTGTATGTATATATTCAGAGATATATTACCTGCGTGAGGGCTGAGCACTCCACGTATTTCACAGCCTTGAGGTCTCTCGCCAGCTTCTCGGCCGTCTCCGGAGTGATGGGCTTTTGCTTGTTCTTGGCCAGCTTCTCTATAGTAGACGGGTCATCCCGCAAGTCGATCTGAGTCCCAACTAGCAGGAAGGGGGTCTTTGGACAGTGGTGGGTGATCTCTGGAACCCACTGCATACACAAACACAGGGACATGTCATCACGGTCAACACAGTGTGTCACAAGTACAAGCACTGAAGTGGGAAGAAAAGATCTGTGACATTATATTTAATTAAGAACTCAGGTGTTGATTGGCCGCTGACCAGCTGCTACAATAAGCTCTACAGCAGTGAGGGCTTGACTTGCCTTTTCTTTGACGTTTTCAAAGGAGGAGGGGGACACGACGGAGAAACAGACAAGGAAGACATCTGTCTGGGGATAACTCAGAGGTCGTAACCTGTCGTAGTCTTCCTGACCTGGAGAAACCACAAACAAACAGGTTTAACTCGCACAGTCTGGCCATCATGTTACCAACACTGATTATAATGAGATAAAGTGTGATATCTCTGTTAGCACAAGGAGGCATGGCACCAAAACCACAGATTACCTCAGCCTAAAAGAAAAATCAATCAACAGACCCTGTGTGACAATAATTTAATGAGTAAGAGATAATAAACTGGATATCCAGGATGATCAGAAGTGAAAAACATTGGTTGGAAAAACATACCTGCTGTATCAAACAAGCCCAGAGTGTAGGGCTCGCCTCCGATCATTACAGTTACAGCATAGTTATCAAACACCTGCAACGCACACCAAAAACCAATGGTTACACATTTGCTCAACAGGAAGCTGCGTAAAGATTATTACCAGCAGAGTTTGACAAACATGGCGTTGATATTAAAATAGGCATTTGATTTTGCATTTAAGTTGTTGATAATCTTTATTATTCAAGATCTGTTAAGATGATAGAGCTCCAGACTATTTTATGTGGCTGCATTCAAAACTTTGATCATGCAGCAGGAGATAAACGCAGACTGGTCAACCATACTTGAGAAAATGGGATACAGTAGTTAGTTTTTGTTCACAATTATCAGTGATGCTAGCTCAAAGGGCTAGGCTAATTTAACTCAACGATGCCAAGGCTTTCTGAATGGCTCTCAGACGTTTGGTTTTGTAGTCTACATGTAGGCTGACGTGGCCTGTAATAAGGCTAATTAGACTGTAATTGTTTGGGTCATAGGGTGTATCAAACCAAAACCAGTCTTCCAGTTTCAAACTTAATATCTTGTTCTGAACTTTTAAGAATGAAACTAAATAGTGATACACTATTTAGTTATACAAACTCCAATATCAATCCTAAATATTAGTCAGTGACAAGCAATCTCACACAGAGGTCAGCCAGAATAAACACTATGAAGTCTGAAGTAACTTTATCACAATGACAAACATACTTTCAAAAGGTGCGACATAAAAGGTCACATCAGCAGTGAGCATGTGTGTACTAACAGATGGACCACATTTACATTTAATTAAGTCCCGTCTACGACTCTGATCTCATAGACACACTTACCGTAGGTACATATTCAGATGGAAACTTGTTTGTGGTGTACGAGATGAGCAGGCAGGTTTTACCCACAGCACCGTCCCCAACTACAACACACTTGATGGTCTGCATAGCTGTGTTTTACAGTCTTTGCTACTCATTCAAGATCTGTGAACAGAAAAACAGGCAGAAAAGAAAATGTCATCAGTTGATGGGATTGAGCAAACTGAAAAATCATCACCAAGAAAAGACATTTGACTTTTTGTCAAAACCAATGTTTTGAAATAAACAAACGAAACAACACATTTAATTCCATTATTGTCCATCCGTGTCTTGTGGACATACCTCCAAGTCCACAAGACACTACCAATTAGAGCCCTGAATTATTGGGGTAACTTCAATCAAAATGAAAGCTTAAGTCTAAATGAATTCTGTATTGTACTGTACAGTACAACACCAGATTGAATTTCCATTACTTGTCAATGACAAACTGCTGGTAAAAGCACTTTTCAACACACCTGACCTCAGTGTGAAAACTGACGTGGCCCAAGCCAAACCAAAAATGTCATTATCTACTTGACATGTGGATGTTTATGGGGAGACAAACTCTCCAGACAGCGATTAATAACTGGACCTCCCTGATCAACCGCGGGGTCAACGGAGGTGTCCAGATGTCCGAATGAGGGTTTCTAAGTTAAGGGATTGAGGGATCAGAGATCCACAGCTGGACGCCCAAACTATACAGTATAAATGTCCCCACCCTTTTCAAGAAATCATTTTCAAGGACCTTTCCTGGGAGTTTTCCTTGACAGCACTTGCTCACAAATGGTCATATAATTTACTGGTAGGACAATTATTGAATTATTGTATGTGACATCACAGTGCACGTCAACCACAACAAATGTAAATGTGATCATTAATTAATAGGCTGTATACATGAAGTTGTGTGACCATCTACAGTATTTTCATTGGCATGACAATTGCACTCTGAGAATGTTTTTTTGTTGTGCTTTGCATCTTGTAAACCAGCTTTGACGTGTCAGAACACTCAACTTATTTGACCAACAGTCAAGTTTCAAACATACACACACAGAGGTCTTATGGATGGGGTACAATACAACTGAACTCTTTCAGGATGACAGATTTCCAGGTTTTCCAGGATGTACTAGAACCCTGACTGACAATGACAGTAACATGTTAAGTACAGTCAGTTTGATTGAAAAGTGCAAAACTAAAGTGGAATAGTTCTGTTTTATTTTAAGAGAGCAATGTTCAGACTACCAGGCACAAAGTACAACACTAACCAACAAGAAGAACAACAGAAACAAGGTGAAATATTTGCAAAGAATGCGGCCAAAACACTGAAATGAACAAACCATTTTGACCCACCTGACTTTTCAAACTGGAATCTGGGCAAAACTGCCTCTGCAAGTTATATGGCCACACCAGAAGCATAAAGAAACTACACCAAAGGAATTCATGAACCTGAGGCCCAAAGTAACAACCAAAGGTTTAGCCGAACACCAACAGTCAAAGACTATCCTTCCTAACCAACAGAAGATGGGAACAATACTAAAAAGAAAGCTGAAGAGGCATTTTTCCACAGCAGACATTTTGTCTTACAGTAGGAGAAGCACATGTGTTACTAACATTAAAGACGGCTCTGTTCTGTTCAAGTGTCCCAGTAAGCCACGGCAGTGTGACAGTGAGCCAGCACAAGCAGCCTGAAGCAGCTACAAAGAATTCAACTGGAGCCGACTGGACAAAGCAATCAATCTAAAAGATGGTTACTGGGGATTAAATGGCATTTTTTAAAAACTATTTTCTGGCATTTTATCGACCAACCAATTAATCAAGAAAATAATCTGCAAATGAACCTATGATCGATTCCTGCAGCCCGAAACTCTGACATCATCTAACAGCACTATTCATGTCAAAACGGCCAAGAAGATGAGTGAAATAACAAACATTGGCCTTGAATCTGTGTCAGTGTACGTAGTATGTGGACCACAGTATTCCCCTGTTTCTCCTCCACGAGTTACAGTATGTCAGTGCTGAGCCACTGCAGAGCTCTGCAGCACTGTGTGGGGGTGGGGTGGGGGTGTCATTGAGGAAAGCAGGAGGGACAAAGCTGCAGGCACAGTGTGAACGTGGTTTAACAAAAGGAACGGAACACAGGTGGATGCCCTGCAGAGATACGCTGTACAATGGGACACATTTCTTCAGATCCATTATAAAACAGGTTTGAATCATGCTAGATATACGTCTTTATAGAGTTCCAGTCAGTATTTTGTGGATATGATAAAGCTGAAATCTGTCAATGAATGAAATTTTACTGTCAACATGAGTGTGTCGTCCTGCTATGGAGTAACTGATTTGTCCCAATATCCTCCTGCAGGAAGATGACAGAGGAATTTCTTACACTCTCTTCACTTATAGGCCTGTTAGTCAATCAATCAATCAATGTCAATGTAATCAAACTAGCAATAGAGACATTTCTCTGATACTGCGAGTACAGATTCTTATATCATATGTTGCTGACTGACTCCCTACAATTTTTTTTTTCATTTTAAGCACAAGCCAAAAAATGAAATGATATCAAGAAACACCTGGTCAAAAGAGTTTTCTTTTCCAAGAAGTTGTTGTTGTTTTTGTTGTCACAAAAATGTGATTTAAGAGTATGAATGCTACTGGTAGTGGAAAAATAATACATCACTGACAACCTTGACTAAAGGCCCGTTTCCTTAAGACTCAAGAGAGGGCTGCAGACTGAACTGTGCAGCTGAGACACAAAAACACAGATGTGAGAAGCTCAGAGCAAACCTGGAGACTAATCAATGTAACAAGCTACTGTACAGCAGACGAGGATATAAAGACAAGCTCACTACTCTAAGTCCAGAAAAATCATTTTGTGTGCCAATACAACACTGAATGTGCTGTTATGGAGAGGTTACACAGTTTACTGTGTTTAAAACATGACAGACTGATGTGACTGCTGCTGCATGATTAGAATAAGGCCTTTACAGGACAGGTGGAGGCTGCTGTGGGTGTCATCTGAGAACCCTGGACCCTCAATAACAGGTTTTCATGAGCAGCAAAGGATAAAGTCTTTGTCCCATTCTGAACACACACGGTGTGATTCCTAGTTGTGGCACCTTTAGTTTGGTTCTGTGGTTACAATGAATGCAAATGTTTGTAGGGGGGAGGCAGTGAGGGGTTCACGTCTCTGCTGCTGTAGAAGTGACTCTGACTGGTTAGTAGTTCCTAAAATGGAGGCGGGGATAATGAGGATCACCCGAAAAACTTCTCACTGGCAGGTGAAGCAAATACAAGGTCTGCATCCTGGCATGAGTGGAAGCTGGAAATGTTGGGTGACAATTTGAATTTGTGCAAGTCTAAAAGAATTACCCAACACTTATGATGTAACAGAACACCAGTACGCCAGCAACGATTCTAACTTTGGGTACAATTTTTTTTCTCTGTGGCTGATGATTATGATCTTAGAACTGGATTAATTCTGTTACGTTCATTAATTAAGTGTTGTTTTGATCATTTAGACCGCCTGTTTGAGGGATTTTTGCAACAAACAAGATGAAGGAAGTTGTGCCTCGGGCACACACTAAACCAATTTTCAAGCAAGAGAAAAAGCCTGCCATTGTCTGGAGGAATTGTTTTAGCATTTGGCCGGTAAAGGAGCACTTGCATGATGATCAGTGTTACATCCACACAACAGCGTACCAACTACAGTTTCACACTGCCCCACAGGGCTGATTTTTCATGGAACAATATGCAACAAAACCTATTCTGATGAGAGCGATTCTGAAGTATTTGACAAACTCCAAGATAAACGCTGCAGTGAGCTGATGGCCACAGACAACAGAGGGCGGCTGTAGCTGCAATAATGCTGCCAGATTAATCCACGCATTTGTGTTTGTAGGCCAGCAAGTGCTCTGAGGGCAGGCCAGCTTAAAGACTGGTAGTGAAAGAAGCTGAAATTCAGTTTTCCCCACAACATAAAGATTTTGAAATGAACTGCACATCAGGCGCCACATGTAACAAAGCGATTTTGCAAGACTCTGAGTGTGAGTGGTGTGCATTACTGAATACTTCTACCTACGACAGACATCAAACATCACTGCATCCACACAGCTTCACGCCTGCGTCTGTGTAACATATCCTCCTCAAAGATTGGTCAAAGCTTCCCTCCAAGTTCAACCAGAAAAAAAAAAAACTCAAGGATGCGCTCAAGCAAGCCAAATCCTTGAACATCCTAGTCGTATGAAACTTGACACAGAAAGACCTCAATGCCAAGAGATCACAAGCATTTTACATCGACACTAAATCTGTGACGACTTGTCCAAATACCGACTTAATATTACATCAGTGTCCTCAGTGTCTAAATATGCAACAACGCGCAGTGTGAGGAATCGTTACCATCGACCAGCCTGAGGTGAAAACAAAAACATTTCAAGATTACACCTGAGAGATGGCTACGACTACAAGCTGCTGTTAGCTTGGATGCATTAGCCTTAGCTTCGTTATTTCGGCCACATCCCCGGCCTCAATCTGGCCTAATTTCCTGCCGGCTGTCTAAACTAAAGATAAATATACTCATTTAGCTGTCCCCTTTAAATCCAACCTAGCATTGTGGACCTATATTCAAGCACATAAACATCAGGGTGTACAACTATCGTTATAATCCAAGAGCCATCTTACATTATTAAAAAAAAAAAAGTACTAACCTAGCGTTTGTTACGCCTGATTATTCAGAACCGCAACAAGCTAGCCGCTAGCTACTAACTAATGACACATTTTTGCTATTCACTGGCTTCACGCAAAGCGATGTCGAATTATCCAAACACTAAAATAACAAACACAGCAGATGTAAAATATGGGTGCTACACAGCCCCAAGAGGTTTATTTACGAGCCGGTATAATATTAGACTGCCAGTCTGCTTCTTACTATACTGCCCTAGCTAGCTAGCTAAGTGGCTAACCTTAGCGGATGCTGTAGCTGAATGAGATATTTAATTTGACAATTACAACCCATGTACCACAGGCGTACAGCGTATATGATGTTAATAACATTTATACTAAAACCAACCACAGTTATATCCCAAGAATAGAAAAAAATAGATTTTCTCCGTACCGTATCCTCTGTTTGTGTCTTTACGCCGGGCGTTGGCAGCTCCGCGCTAGGGGCTTCCCAGTCAACAGAACAGGGACACGTTACGTGCGTAGTGAACTACTACGTAATTACGTTAATCAATTTAACTACAAGCACCAAACTAAGACCAAAACAAAGTGTAACAACTAGTCTGTAGTTTCAACACGGGTGATTCATGGCAGTCTAAATTCAAAACTGCATTTCAAATTAATCTTAACTCCAGTTTAATAGCGGTTTGTAAGTACAGTAGTTGATGTCCGCACTATGTAGGAGAAATGACACGAAAGGAATTCATCAGGGACTGAAATAGTTTTATGGACATGCGCCAATAGTGCTACACACGTTTTGTTGCATGTCTTATTTTATACTTCAGGCAGTGATTATCTTGAACCTTTTTTAACTTTCATTACATTACAGCAACAAGTACAATACCACCTCCATGTTTCACATCAAAACGAAAAATTTCTCTTATCTTTCATGTAAAAGCACTTGTCCACTTGTCCTGTTATACTGTATAAGGAGCGTTTGACCTACATAAGTATATGGCAGTATTGTTGTCTGCCACTAGGTGGCACTGCAGCCCAATGACCCAAATACTCATGCAAACTACTGAAGGGTAAAAACATTTAGTGTAATAAGTTAACAGACAACTGTAAGAAAAAAAAAAACTTTATTCTCAAAATGGAAACGTGGTAGAAAGAAAAATTACAATATTCATGTTATATAAACACAAACATACTCAACAGCACTTGGAAAAAAACAAAAAGGGGAAACATTCCTTTCTAGGAAAAGTAGGCTTTGGAGGAGTCTCCATCGTCCTAGTTAGACACACTCTGCAGCAAGGTAATGTTGTCTCCTTTCAACATGATCCTCCCTGGGAGACAGAGACAGAGGAAGACAGAGGGGGAGGTGGATCAGAAGAGCAAGATGATGGATGGGAAGAGATACAATGTCAGTTCACCGTTGGACAAAACAGGTTGCCCATCAAGTCGACTACAGATGAGAATCTAGTGCTACAGTACATGCAGGATCAATATAGGTTCATGTTTTCTCTCTCCTTGCCACAGCTCAGGTATGTTGCATCTGCTGTGAAGAAGCTCTATTTGCAGCATCATAACTGAGGTCAGTAAGTATGTGAAAAGCTAAACATGGAGACATGGGTAGAAAAAACAAGTGTTAAAATGTAGGGCGCTCTTACCCAGAGGCTTTCTGTTCTTCGTCTTCATGTGGACTTCTTCAGCATCATCTAGAACCAGGTTCATGTACTCATCAAAACCCTAAGACAGAAAGGGAGGGAGCAGTGTGCCAAAAAATTATTTTCAGTCAGCCTCGTGCAGGAACACTTTCATATCCTAAATCCCTCATACTCGAATGTGGGACTGGCTCTTATTGGATTCACCACAAACATGCACAAACTTGTCATAAATAGCTTGTTTCAACTAGATGAAGGCCACCTGTTCACAAGGAGCATGTGTGTTTGTGAGATTTGATCATTAGCATAAACCATTGCCCAAAAACTGCTACACAATTGCCACCTGTCACCCGGAGTAAAAACGTCACACCACACATACCCGAAAACAGCACCAAATAACTAATGCATCACACTGAAGACACTATTAGAAAATGTTGACTGCCAAATGGTGTCTGCCAGCATGTTATCAGTGCCACAGGACGCTTAAAAACATTGTGCTAAAGCACTGCTGTCCATGACTTAGAGGTCAGTCATGTTACACTGTTCAGTGGAAGAGAGCTTTTAAATATTTGTCTTTATTTTGTGAGTGAGAAAGGCAGGAAACAAGTAAAGTGATCAAGAAGATTATTTTATGTGCAGCTTCAGTTTGTTCAAGTGGTTCTCAGGCATGATATATTAAAATTCTTTGACTTGTTTTTGTCTTGTTCCAGTCACAGAGGAAATTCAAAAGATGGCACTCAGGAACTCTGCTCATAATGGTCCAAAAATAAAACATTACACTGCCATTTATGGAGTCTAAATTCTAAATAGCATCTTTTTAGCTGCTGCAGGGTAGTTTGCCCAGGTAACTGGAACACAGTTCATAGTCTCTATACGTCCAACATACACACCATGTCACAAGTCACTGGTTTGTTGTGTTGATTTATTGCCTAGAACACAAAGCTCATCTTTTGTGCTCGTGCATGTTTCTTGAGCATTTAGGGACATTACACCACATTCAGTTGATGCTTTTGAGCAAGTGCATTCACTCTCCACAGGAACACTGCACACTATCGAAGCCCATCACCTAGCAACCTGAGCCATGTGGCTTTGGTTTAGTCTACACATAATAAAACAACCTTAACACCTTGACATGTGGGTTTCCAAAAGAAAAGCCTCGGGTGACTGTCGACGGTTCCTTCATTTTTCAGATGCGCAACACATGATATGAAAACAAGATAAGTTAAACCTTTATTGAAACCTAAAAAAGATAAGAAAAAATGTTGAGATCAAAGATGTCAGTGATATTCTATCAAACCCTGAAGTCAGTAAGCATTCACACTAAGGCTACATTTGTTACAACCCAACGGTTCTAACAGTGCGAGAATTTCACTAGCATACACAAGTGAAAATTAGTGTGAATTTGATCTTAGAACTGAGCAGCAGTGTGAATGACTCTGGGTTCTGATGACACCTGATGGGCAGAATAAACAGATTCACAGACCTACAGCACCAACAAATCTGTTCTCAAAGATTTTCTCTCTCATTAACAAAGACCTCTCACTTTTAGCCAATGTGCACCTGCTGCTATGGGCATTTAATGCACGGTGTATACCAAAATCTTTGACACAAAACCCTCTTTGATGATGAAACAGATTCAATCTTTGCAGTAGCTACAGGTTGTGAACATTAAATAGGCTGAATCCTTTGAGATGTAGTCATTTACAACTTTGGTTTCTTCAAAAGTTGAGCAATAACTTTAATGAATTCACTGAGACTACTTTCACAATGCAAGGCCGAGTGTGCAGTTTGAATTTATTCAGATCAGATTACCTAACATGCCGCATGTCAGACTCCAGTGTGAACTGGTCATGGTACTGAACTGACCCACATAAACAAAAGCAAAAACAATAACACGTCATACGACTTCACATGCAGCCGTACAGAAGTAAACATGGAGACCACTGAAGTGTTTATGGCTTCATTTGTGCGTTGATGTTCAGTGGAAGCCAGCAAATCTGTCCTCACAATGAGGAGACAGACATGGCAAGCATGGCTTTTTGTGCTGCTTCTGTACAGAGGTGTGTGTGGATGCAGAGTTGGAGCCAGGAGTGGTGGGACTGTGGCTTTACAGAAACTGTTTTCACCATGGACAGGAAAAAGGTCTCATAAAATGACAACATACACTACTCACAAAAAGTTAGGGACATTTGACCTGCGGGTGAAACTTATGGAAAATGTTACAGTGACATTAGATTGTGAATGTAAGGCACTTAACTAGAAGCATGCAGTGCTAATTTCTTCATCTCAAACTATTTATTGAAACAAAAGGCAACAAGATTGATGAGAATACCACAACAAAAAATGTCACTGTCTCAGTAACTTGTCATGTGTCCTTGAGCATCGATTACAGCTCGACAACGACATCTCATGCTGTTCAAGTCGACTTATTGCAACCTGCTGGTGACACTCTAAGCTCAGTGACGACTTCCCTCTGAGTACATCCTGTTTAAAGCCTCGCACTGGCCATGTACTGTTGATCAATTGTTAGGTGTCATCTTAGTCTCATGATGTCAAAATGCGAACAGCATGATAAAGAGACTGTCATTGAAGCAGAACATTTAGTGATCGATTCATGGATCAGACACCTGTGCTTGGTGGTTAATCACCGTTATGCAACAAGTACTGAAACAATGAACAGTTGGACGTGTGCATTCAAAAGTTTAGAGGTTGTCAAACTAAGTTGATCTGTAAAGATTAGAGAGCACTTCAGGTGCATTCTGAAATTTCATCCTCTCTAATCCTCTCTAACATCTAATTTTATATATATTTATATATATTTTATTTTATATATTTATATATAGGATATTTTAAATAATTATATGAAGTATAAATTGCAGATTTTAATCTAAGTCTTAGTGTAGTAATAATAAGTGTAATAATAAAAAGTAGGACTTAAGTTTTCTTGTGTTTTTGTCTCAGTATACATCAACACACACTGTGTCTCTGGATGCATGTTAAGCAAATGTGAACAGTATTCACAGACTTAAGAGCTTGAGACCATTTAGCCTACTCACTACACTTTGTCAATGATTATTCTACACTGTCCAGCAGTAAATGTAACAAATAGAATACATTTTAAAAATTTTTAAAAAGGAGCAAAAGGATAACTCACAATGATGCAGCCCTCTATCCGCATGTTCACCTGTTCATACAACCAGACCTGGATCCGTGAGCGCTGTGAATGAAGGAGACAATAGATGATGTTTTCAATTTTTCTGTTTGTCCATCTCACAAAACAAATCAGAAGAAACACGGAAAAAGACTGAACTAAATACTTACATTTTGTAGATACCTGAAAATAAGGTTCTGATACATGGAGTCAAGGAAATTCAATGTTCAAAAGCAAATACACACACACACACACACACACACACACACACACACACACGTAGCAATTTGCACATGGTGCAGATAATGATTACAACGAACAATGTAAATGTGTAATTCTAATTACGCGAAACAAAATGTTTACACTTTAACTCAAACACATTTTCTTTGGGATATTGACCTAATAAATACGTACTTCATTTCGATGTAACGTTAAGGGGCGCTGTAACATATAGTACCGGATTGGTCTACACACCGGCCCTTTGCATACATTTCAAACAAGCAGAAGTGTTTGTAAAGGCATTTCAAACCGTCACGTAACACCCTGGTTGTATAAAAAAGCTCATATAACAAACTATAACTCAGTTAAAAGTCGGTCCTCGTCCACACTCACGGGAAATGAATGACGAGAAAGGGTTAGCCTAGCTGCTAAGTTTTTGTAGCACACAATTCACCCGCGTTGTCGTTCATCGCGATAAAAAAGGATACAATGGGCTGCACCATAACCTTCTGGACCTTCTGTCCTTGTCCTCTGTACGCCATGACTCCAACAAAATACCAGCGGTAGGTATAAGATGAAAAAAAATTGCACCTTTTGAATAGTGCACTAAAGAAACGCTCACGTTGTGAGGTCGCTTTGCTTCAATGGCGGGTTTCCTTCCGCGTGCGGTGCCGCTTGTAATGAAAAGGTCACATGATGCGGAACAGCGCCCCTATAAGGCAGGAGGCCATCACTGCACCAACACGTCGCTCTACAACCACTATACAGGCGTCAACGTGGAGACATTTAATTAGGCAGAAATGAAGTAAAACAAGTGATCTATTCATAACAAGCACTGAAAATAATAAAAGTTATAGTCATGGTTACGGAAAATTCTATGTAGGAAGCTCCAGAACCACCATCAGAGCTGTTTTACACGGACCATCACACTTAAACTACTTACCACCACATTTAAACTTGTTTATCCTGTGTAACTGCAATTCTTGATAGAAAAAAAAATATTGACTTGACTTGGAGGTGTTTCATATAAAACTTGTAAAGACTGGACTCCATGACGATGTCTCACCTCTCATTCAAGAGGTTTCTTCTGTTCTGACTGTCTACTGTGGAAACCCAGATATTTGGTAGGATACCTGAGTTTCCCCACCAGTCAGTCAGAAGTGAAGCTGGATGAGAGATGAGATGTCTTCATGGATCTACAAGCCCAGTTGCCCCAGATTTAAGTCTTCTCAATGAAAAGAAGTAGTCTTTTTAAGTCATATGCTTTGTTGGTAGAAGGGCAATGGGCACTGTCAAAATCATTAATAAGCATTTAACATTCACTTTTCATCAGTTTTAACAATGTTAACCCAGGCATATCTTTATATTAATGATTTAAAGTTCATTTAAATATAATGATTACACCTATTATTGATTTATTATTTCACTTTTGATATATACATAATTGCTTCAAATTATTTGTGTTTTTGCAGCTATGGCCAGATCAACCCACCAGGTGGCCCCATGGGGAAAAGAATATGGCTCCCTCTCACCCACCAATTCTGCCACCAGTGAACAACATTGTTCTTTCAGTACATCATGCACAACTGTGCACAAAAGTTTTAAAGTAATCTGCATCTGCACCAATTCACATGTCTTTCAGGACCTTTCATGGCCCAGCACCCCTCTCTGTCTGACATGCCCTGTGGTGTTGTGTGGTTTCTCTGATTCAATACAGCAGATCTAACCTTGAACTTACATTAATAAATGTTCTTGTAGCTGAATGCGAGCAAATCCCCGCAAGCAAGTTTGAAAATGTAGTAAAAAGCTTTAAAGAAGAAGAAGAGTGAAGGCTGCTATAGCGACACATTAACTATGGCTTTATGTTCAGAAATCATACATATAGGTGAAATGTTTTGTCCATAAATGTGTGCTTTATGTTTTGTTTTTTTGTTTTTTTTTTGTTTTTTTATGAAGTTATAATGAGCACAGACTCTGTCCTTCACCTGCACAAGGTATTTTGCTGTATGGAAGAAAAGAGATGTTTTTCAATACATTTTCAATACATTTTAGATGCAATGAATGACATTTTAATACTGCTGAATTAAAATGTTTACTCTGAAAACCATCTCTCTGAATGTATGATGTTTGAAATCCTCTCTTTGCAATTTTCAGAAGTTAATTTCAAGTTTTGCGATTTCAAAAAATGTGATTTTTTTTTCAGTTTTGTAAAATAAGATTGAAAATTAAACTGGGCAGGACTCCCAGCCACTCATCTTAAGTTTTCCTTCATGGATCATATGACTGATGAAATGTAACCTGATCGTATTTGAGAGGTATCATTGATTCCCTTCAGGCGTGACAGCGTATCCTGCATGACTGCTTATTCTTGGCAGAAAGAAATTATTGACTTGACTGGAAGTGTTTCATATAAAACAGAAGATAGAACAAAAGTTCTTTTTTTTTATCACTGGAAACTTGAATTTTCTTGAATTTGTAAATTTAGAACCATACTGGATAAGAATGAAGATACACGTAAAGTGATTACCAACAAAATATGCACCACCTTAATTCTTGTTGTTTGTACCACTGATAAATGTAATGAAAAGAAGAAAAATTACATTTTATTAAATGTTAAAATTAAAGTTGTGTGTGCTCACCGCTGACTCTGGACTGACTTTGGATGTGATAAAGAGTTTTTATTCTTAAGTTTGCAGTTAAGTTTCCTTTTTTTCTTACTTTTTACATCTAAAAAATTAATTCTACAAAAGCATTTTTTCTAAATGTTCTCTAGAGGGCATCGTGTCACATCAAACATTACCACAGACTCTGGACCAGCGGTTTTAACAGAATTATAAACACTTGGGGGAAATGTACGGCAGTTTCTCTGCGCCATGGCAAGAGAAATCAGCGTTCACGCCTCACCTGGAATCTGTCTCTTACATACTGGCTACTCATTTGTAGATGAATCTTCTGGTGTAATCACTAATCTTTAATCTGAGAACAACACCACAGTCAAAACACACCTCCTGCTTTTAGGCCAAGAAGAAAGCCTCCAAGTCTGTGGCCATCATGGCAGCCTGCATCTAACCATAATTGGCCAAGGTATTCCCTCTGATATTTATAGATGGTATTATATAAAGCAGGATTGGCAATTTCTCTGTTGTGCACAATATACCTGTAACATGATGAGTTGAGTCAGGGAGGCCAGCCTTGAGTGTGCAGTTAACAATAGTATTAATAACATACAACACAGGCCTGTCCCCCTGCTCAGAGGAGAAAGTGTGACGGAAATTAGCAGCCGAGGACAGACAAGAGTCCGCAAGTGGGGGGAAAGAAAAGACGCAAGGAGCCTCGGTGGCGCAGACCCGAGGTGTCGCCTTTCAGGGCAGGGACCCCTCAGCCACATCTTAAAAGGCAGGGCTGCTACAGCTTGTGGTGGCGTGCGTCGCTCATCAGGCATCGCTGTCAAGTGCCACATGCTTGTCTTTGTGCTATGAGAGCAGGAATGGACTGCTGACTCTCAATGCCACACGCCTGCTCACATTCTCAAGGAAGACCGAGACGAGAGAGACACTGGCACTCCGGCTGGACGCCTCAGAGGCTCTGGAATCAAAATAACAATGAGGAGGCTAGTGTTAACATGTGTGTGTATGTGAGGTGCATGTCATAGCCTTATTCACAGACATAGTTTTATGGGTATCTGTCAGGGAACTGTGTTCATAATCTCAACTGTCTTCATCCAGTCTTGCAGGATAAAAATCCATATTGTGGAAATACTAGAGAATAGAAAGGGATAAGTTCTGTCACGGTTTACAATACACTCTTTCCGCTCGTACACGACACCACTGAAGACAACAGACAGACAGACACTGTAAGACTCCACTGGAATACTCTATAAATAGGAAAGTTACACACACATATACACACACACACACCCAAACAGGATACCCTGCCACCACTTGCCGTGTGTTTTCTATCTTTTCTCATTTCCACGCCTGTCTTTCCTACGTTCTCTTTCCTCGTCTGACCCGGCCAAAAGGAATTGCCCTGGTTAGATCAACCTCCTCTCTACATCACTTCCTGTTCCTGTTGGTGGCAATTGTTCTGAGGGGAAGGGAAGGCAGACGGGATGGGGAAAGAGGAGGGGGGTGGCGAGGAGGGTGAGCTGGTGGTTCTTTGTTTCACTATCAGCCTCACCTGCCTGACCCCCACCTGACAGACTTGACCCCTACAGGCCTGGTAGAGCCAGCCAGACAACCCGCTGGCTGTCTGTTTCCTGCCTCGCTGACTGACAGGATATTTATATGCGTGCTTGGAACACAGTGTGAGTTAAGCTGCTAGTCTGAGCAGATACTGGCCTTTTCCTACAAATTACATATTTATTATGTAACTTATTATTAGATATAACTTGAATATTCATACTTACTGAGTAGTTACAGTTACAGTTACATTTAAAACACAATGTGCATTTTTTTTTTTTTTTACCTTAAGGCAGGATGACTGTTGTTAGTCAAGTTTAAACTGTCACACTGTGTTGTCTAAAGGTAAATGATACCCCCACACTGAGAGCATGGACAGCAAATATATGTCATCTTTGGCTCAGTTTGTCTCCTCACATTTACATTTACACTGATATTTTTTGTGACTCTCCTACTCCTGTTGGCTGCTCGCCTCACATTGGTGGCCACAGCTCAGCTCAACTCCAATATCTGACACACCTGCAGCAAAAGATACCTGTTCAGGAAACCAGGCATGGTAAACAGACATGAATATACAGCTCTCAGGCTATGAATGGTGCATAACCATAAATTTTAATTTATTTGTTTTAACTGCGTGCTACCTCCAGGAGTGAATCCACTGATTAATTTCAGCACCACATTTTACAGTTTTAAGTGCTATATGGTCTGGTACAGTATGACCAGCACCCGATGGTGGCTAATGCTTGCTGACATTAGGAAATTTAAGCTACATGTTGACTTTTCCTCCAATTATTCCACATTTCATAACTACTCAGAAAGAAGCTAAAACATTGTACCTCATCAGCTGACTTGTTTGTAGTTTTGTGCTTCAGTCAGTTCAATCAGTTTATGTCATTTAATTTGAGCATCTAAAATTAAAATATGCACTACATGGTTCACACATAGTCACCACACAAAAGGAGTCAACCATGTAATTCAATCAGTTGAGATGACACTTGACACTTCATACATGATAACTGACAGTTGTAGCTTTGTCACATGACTGGAATTAGGATACAAACCCCGAAGGCATAAAACCGGTTTATTATTATTTGTTGTTTTATGCCATGGCTCAAATTCCAGGAAGCTGGAATGAATTAGAAACATGAAACAAGGCATGTAGCTCAATATGCTCTACAAACACCATACAAGATTTTTAGCAAATTAGCATTAAGTCAAAAACAGTGGTACAAAATGCAATTTGACCCAACACCAGATGGTTGCAGGACCGACATGCACATTCCTATGACAAATGAGCGGGATCGGTTGAAAAACATGGCTACCATTAATCAAATTATCATGGCAAAGGGTGGGCTCGGCATGGAACTGTCCATTACTCATTAACCATTTGTCCAAACTCAACAGATATATTCACGCCATGTTTGGGAAGAGGTCTACAGAAGCATTTAGAGCCCGATCTATGAGGTCTCCCACAAATCTGTATACATAAATAGTGTAAAGCACCGTATTGAGGGATTGCTATTAAAGATAGCATAGGCCAACTTTTCATGGGTTTTTTTCATTGCGCTCCCAATTTTGGGAACATTTTATTTCAATAGTCCTCCTACAGATAGTTCATAGAGTGTTTAACACATAGAGTGTTAACATTTAAAAGTATATTAATTGAGATTCAACTGTTTTCTGATATTACACCACAAAAAACATTTTGGTTAGGGTATGGTGATGAATCGTCACAGATGACTTGTTAAACATAGAAATATATACAACTCTCTATATAAAAATACTCTGACTATACAAATAAAGTGTTACTGTATAGTATACTGTATAGCTCGTACAGTATTTTCTGCTTCAAAACCGCACACCATACATGTGTAATTTAGAGTTATACATGTCAGTACGTGCCAGTAAATGATTGTGATTCATAAAGGACAGCACACACAGTGTTTACTCATGTTCATAGCCAGCAACCCCAAAACTTAATGACACGTGTCAACACATCAGGACACACCGCTGTCCATTTGCTCAGCGTCAAACATGCATCAACTGTTCAAAGAAGTGACAATTTTATTATTTTCATTCACCCAGATCAAAACATCCCAACTACTTAACTCCTTCTTCTATCTGTACAATGTGTGTGGTACTACGGGTATCAAATAACACAACATAGTGCAATGCAGCCAGCATGTTTCAAAATCTCTTATACTGCTCAGTGGAGAATTATCATGGCTGGAAGAGTGAACAGGGGAGTGATTTGGAACCACACCTGTTGTCATGATATTGAATATTGACACCAAATATCTATAGGTAGCTTGAAAAATTAGCATTTGCATCAGCCAATTGCACCCATTTTATCTCCAAATGTGAATGTTAGTCACTGGTTTCCTCTTAGAGCAAGTGGGGTTTTCTGAATATTTTGACGGTGGGTTGTTTCAACCTTTACATGAACTCTCTACCTACCATGCACCTATTCATGCTTAGTATGACAAACAGGTCAGTGTTTGTGCTGTTCTCTGCTGTCGATGGTATCGCTTACTGGTGAGATATCAGCCAGTAAGGCCTTTTACCAAACAAACGTGATTACTGACAGGTTTATCCCCTTTATTCAAAATAGACAATCAGCTTGCTTCAGTGCAGGGTGGAGTGACTCGTTATTGCGCTACCCTGTGAAGGAGTCATATAAAGCAATTATAAAAAACATGTGTAATCATGTTTTTTATTCTCTGTGGCCAATCTTACCAAATATGGAGTTCGCTAATGTGAGTCATGATATAATTATCTCTTAGTGTACTACTTCAATTTACTGTCTTTTTCCATCAGTAGATGGTGCAAAACCAGGTTATGGTTTGTGGCATCTCACCTCACAGCATACACCCATGTTTTGCATGCACTCTGTTTACTCTGAAAAACAAAGTCCATATGTGACCACCTAGTCAAAGTTTTGCAGATTTTTATGTTTTATTTGATTTATGAAAAATATACAGTGTCCTTGAGCTTATGAGACTTTTCTGAGAGCTACTGAAAAAAGAGAACATTTCATGGTCATCAAGTTAAAAAGTAAAGCAGCTAAAGCAGCTTTTTCTTTCTTTCTTTCTTTTTTTTTAATTCATGCAAAGCTGTCACTTTCTCAATATAAGGTGACTGTACTTGTCGGGAACAAAAGCGAACGGAGAGGTGAGGTCCTTTGTGGCCTAAGGTGAAGAAAAGCTCGACAGTCACAGAGAATGTAACAAATTTCTCTATGTAAATGACAAAAATATAAACCTGTACTCATTCAAATTCATCTAACCAAAATGCCTCAATATCTGCACTAGTTCACTGTAATGTTCGGGTTTGGGAATGCAAATGAAGCCTATTGTGGTTGCTGTTAGGGGGAATTCACAAAACTTTACATCCATGTCTCCAGAGGTCAAGTTATCAAACCTGTTTGTTTTGCATGCTGATTGTGTGTGTTTGTATGTCTGTACATGGCCTCTGACCTTTGTCGCTTGAACATCAGAATAAGTGGCAATCAATAAATGCCATCTACTAGGGGATTACCAGATTGGCCACATAAGCAATGCCAGGTCTCAGCACAGCAGAAAGAAGGAGAAAAAAAACAGCTTCCAACTTGTTCACACTTTCTCTATTAAACAATTCATTCAATGGCCACTGCCTTCTTATCTTGTTTTAACAGCACCGTCGAGATGCACAATACATTTATTTTCCCTCCAATTAACACGATGAATAATACGCAGGTCCGATAAGGGCTTTTTGTTTCAAACAGTGTTTGTGAAACCGAGGAAATGTGGAGGCATTTTTCATTGTGAGCTTGTTTGGCCGTAACACTGGGGATCTGATGAACATGTTGGCCAAAGCTGCTCCAGAAGTGGCAGGGGTCAGTGAGCAGAAGCACTGAGGGGAGGGGGAGGAAGGGGGGAGGAGAGGAGGAGGAGGTGGAAAGCTTCAGCAACATCTCTGACCACCTAATCAAATATTATTCCAAACTTTACTTACTTTAGTGTGTTTACATTCTGTTCAGGATAGTAAGGAAAGTAAGATCATTATAACTACTCATTGTTCATCTAACAAACATTCTGATGGCATATATTCTATATAATGAGATAATAATTAGAGAAAGTAGCTGCTGTTGAACAGAAAAAGAAATGCATGTGGTCATAGTGATGAACCCACAGAGAACTATCATTTGTCATGGCTTTGTTTTTTAGCATCTTTCCAGCCATTCTTTTGTTTTTTCTTTGTTTTGTTTTTTGGTTTTTTTGGGGGGGGGGGCTTCCAACTTTGCTGTTTTGGTATGCTCCAGATGCAGCAGGTAGTATTTTTCAGCAATAAAACTCTGATGAAATTATTTTGGCAAACTGACAAAGTCAGTAATTAACAGTGAACATAATGGGGTATTCAGCTAAAAACCAAGTATGATCCCACAGTGGGTCTGTGACATCACCCATTGGTTTGTGGATGACTGTTTTGAAGCTTCAAGTTTGGCATTGTGGCCGTCAACATCTTGGTTACTTAGAGCAAGAATGGACCATATTTAGGTGACAGCATAGAGCTGATAGGTGATATAGTGTTGTTGGGCTACACTTGGCATTGACTCATACCCTGCTTTATGATTTATTTTACTCTAAATGGGAATATAATTTACAAAACGAACATCATGCTGTGTGGAAGAAGACTAGCAACTGAAATCATAAACTCATTAGGAAACTTTTTACTGAGGTAATAAGTCAAGTAAGCACTAAGCTCATTTCCCCATAGGGCTTAATACAATCAGACCTTGTTGCAGCCAATGAAGCTGTCCTCTGCTGATTATTAGAAAGGATATAAGTTTAAGACACTTCACATTGGCTTCACTTCACAGACCAGAAACCTCAGTTGACTAATTATAAACTATCAGTACCAAAAACCCAGATATGTTTCTCCTGGGTGTGGAGACCAAAACAGAGCGAAAAGAATAGTGAACGTTTCATTTAAAATCTTTAAATGAATCCTTAATCCACTCTGAGTCAGCTGGATGTGTTTGCTAGTATATCCACCATAACAATAGAGGTGTTTCCACCTTGTTCCAAAGGGCCCTCATAGCAAACAAAACCAATTAAAGCAGCTTCAAGTAAAATATTAAACATTTGGAGACTATAGCATTTCAGCTATGACTATTGGTTTCATTCATATAATTGTAAATCAAATACATTTTTGACATTTCATTTAAGTACATATGCAAGTAAGTTCAATTAAAGTACACTGTCTCACACAGTACACAGTCTCAGGTTTCTCAGTACACAAACAGCAGAAAAAAATCAAACAATATTAAAACGTTCCTTTAAATGAAAGATTGAGTAATGAAACTGGAGAGGAGAAAGAAAGAGACTTGGTCCAAATCCTTACAGAAATGGAAAAAGGTCCATGTCACAATTTAAACCAAAGGACTCACTTTATAAGTTGTCTGTGTTTTCATGGGAGAGGTGGGATTTTGGTCCTACTATGTTGTTCTGTTGTAAATGGATCCTAAAAGCAGTTTGATCAAATTCTTGGGAAGGAGTTTTGAATAAAGAGATTCCAGCTGTGAGCAAGGTTATTATATCCTCATGTCATAGTCAAATGGCAAACTGTGGTTGGAGTCAGTCGGTTGTTTTATTACTCACTGTGAGCACCAACAGGATTTGTCTCAAGATCATGCCATCACCATATAGTGCAGCTTCAGGAGAGACAGGTTCACATACACAAATGTTGCTGAGCTCTATCGTTTTGCTCTTATTTAATATATTTTACTTTTTACTATTTCTTAATCTTTCTCTATTCATACGCTCTTATGTTTCTGTCAGTGTTTTTGACCCCACCCCTCACACCACCATGCCCATCGATCAATAAAGGCTTGTCTTATCTTATCTTATAGCATGTCAGTTGTGCTTTATGGTACACTGGCTGCAGTCTATGCATGCATTCATGCAACAATAAGGATATAAAATCTACTGTACCTTTAAAACTAAACTGCATACTCAACAGTGGAGGTACCAACATGGTACGTGTTTGTTTAGCATGTATTTTACTTCTGCTATATAAGTATACACACATTACACAATGAATTTCTATTGACTAATTATAAATAGTATGTGCAAAGCAAGGACACAGTACTACCTGAATTGTCTCCCATGCAAACCACGAAGGTTAGAGAGAACAGCAACAGCAATCATTTTAATGGATGCACAGATTTGATTGCTGGAAATAATTATGTGTCAGATATAGACTTGCTTTAGTAGAGTTTTTGTTCACTAGAACTTCATTAGTCATTATTAGTTGTAGCCTTGATGATTCAGTTCCTGCCACATATTCAGCCTCCACTTGACTCATGTGTTCCATGTTTTCATTCCATTCAACATGTTTTCCTCACCACTAACTCTTTATCCTGTTACAGACCTTGTCATTCCTCAACTGAACCAGCACTGGATCCCTGCAGTCCCTCCTGCCCATACACCTGCTGCTCATCATCCAATCAAAACCTCACACACCTGCTCACATTCTAGTCTGTCTTCCTTTAACAAGTTTCATATCTTTCTCCTTCTCCTTTTGGATATGTTTGCCTCATGAACTGCCTGTCTGACCTGGTGCCTCTCATCTTACCTACGAGCGTCTCATGATGTCTAAGGTTGAAATATCTGCCAGATGTTTCTGATTTCAGCCTATAGAGGTGTGAATGACAGAGTCAACATTGTTATAATGTGCTGTGTCTGGTCTATTTGTGCCACAGTCAAGTAGCTGTGAATTATGGACTATTCTGCAGGAAGTTAAGTTAAAACAAAAGAATGAAGGATGATGCTGCTCTCTCACTGTAAGCTCAGCAGCATGAACTGGATTTCCACCAGATGTGTTAAATATTAGTTATGATATGGAAATATTCTTTGTTTCGTGTGGATGAAACAGTTGTGTGTGACTGTCTGAGTAATCAGCATTATCAACATTAACATCAACATTAGTTCATGTGATGCGGAGACAAAATCCACCTACCGCAAGATCTACAATTTGGTGTGCTTACTAAGTGAGAACATTAACACCTCTTCACCTTCCAAAACAGACCACAAAGCTAAGGTGGGGTAAGGAAATACTTACTAGGTACTTGAAACAAGGGGTCACAGGTTTGCGTAGAACACTATAACCACACAGTATATTGAATAAAAGTATGAACAGCGTACTAAACAGCCATGTCATGAAAAGACCATATGTGTGGCTCTGTAATGATCTGTAAAAAGTACAGTTAAAAAAGGGGCTGAACAAAGGAAAAGTTTATGTTACAGCCATTTAATCATTTAATCAACATTTAAAAAATTAAAAAATATAAACATAACCCACACAACTATGAACTATTTTATATTCGTATGTCTAAAGACATACACCCTTCTCCTAAGGTTACATTACAATTATGTTAATGTTGATAAATACAATAGTACTAATAATACAACTCTACCATCTAATTATCAAATAGATAGTCAGTACATTCAGTACTATTCACTGCAGGTGAGTCGGGTAAATGTTTTAACTCATAGATATCACCATGAAACTTTTGCAGTTGATTACTTTTTTTTATCTTTGCATATACAAATTTTCTGAATTTTTATGTTTCAATTTGCAAGTGCTAATTTTTGGTGAATTTAGGAGAGATCTACAGACACAAAAAAAACACATCATAAAATAAACACATAAATGTGTATTTTAGATGTTTTCTTTCCACTGCTGTGAAAGAAGACATGTCATGGAAGCAAAATAGTCCAAAATCTCAAAAATGACCCATTGAGTCTCCCCCGTAGAGAGAAATTTATTTCCCTCTTTAAAACAAAGCTGTGACCTCTTATTCCCAGGCCTTTTGTCTTCTTTCCTTCTACTGACATATAGACCAATATTTTATTCATATGAGGTAGACACTAAATAATTACATAGTATCTGATGGGCTGTAATCTAAAGCATTATCAAACTATGCATTATCGGTAAGCGTGTATAATCAACTGACACAACTATACAATTCAGTTCCAACAAAAATATTTTATTATTAAAATGACAAGCTAGCAAGTCTTATTAAAAAGCTTCATGTGCGACATGAAACTATTCAAATAGCAGGAAAGATTCCTGCATTTATTCACCATGTTGAATGATTCAAAAACACAGTGTGAGCCAGAGGAGTAATCAGAACCCATGTGCTGCCGTGTCTACAATTAATCTTCATTTCACTGTTACAGGTTTATTGATATTGTCTGTCATTGTCTGTCATGGTAAGGATCCAGCATCTTTCAGTCACTCCACAGGGTGAAATGCTCTCACATCCACTGTGCCTTTGAAGTGTGCTGGTTGATTAGCTGACGAAAGAAGTTCAGCGGAGAGGATAATTATCATTGTTCCGAGTAATTCTTTCAATCATTGTGACATCTGTGGCCTGACTTGTTAGCGCACCACAGTGGCTAAATAAGTTGCCATACTTGAATTCAACTTGCAAGAGAAGCACAGGAACAATCTGTCTTCTCTGCTGCTGTCTGTCAACACTGCATGTCTCACTCTGAGTGAACAAATTGCCACAGAAAATGTGTGTGCTTTCAAAGACATTGCTTGTATTAAGAGTGATACCTAATAGTAGGGAAGGGGTCTGTTCATTCACCCCAGACAACAGGAAAAGTAGCCCAGCTTGTAGCTTGCACAAGCTTCTTAGAACTGCTGGAGCTTGTTCTTCAGAAACAATTAAATAATTACTCAAAGCACTTAAGTGTAATTTACAATAAAACTTAATAAGGCTAAGTGTCAGGCATGCTAGTAGCTTTTTTCAGCTGCACTATGGGCGCAGTGCTGTGAGCTAAATGCTAATGTCAGCGTGCTAACATGTTCACAGTGACAATGCTATCTTGCTGATGTTTAGCAGCTATAATATTTATTATGTTCAGCACGCTAGCATGCTAACATTTGCTAATTAGCACAAAACTCAAAACACAGCTGAGGCCGACAAGAATGTCATACATTTTGCAGGTATTGGTTGGATATTTTGAGGTACTAAAAGAGAAGCTTGGGGATCAGAGGATAGTTTAGCTCAAGAATATTCACATTATTAGACGTGAAGCACATTCCGTGGAAATGTAAAAGATTTGGCTAACTGAAATCCACAAGACACAAGTCCCACAGGCCTCTGGTGCACCACCGTGCTTCCCATCCGCCCCATGATTCATGATCCACGTTTGCTTCGTCCCTGCCAGATATCCGTGTCATTAGGTGATAGGTTGTCTATAGTTTCTGGACACGGGCAGGCTGCAACAATGTCAACAAAAGGCTGTTTCTGCACACTGTAATTTACTCAACAATGCCTGTTGTCCTCATAACCGTTTGTCTCAAAGGACGACGAAACACGAGGGCCATGCTTCATATTACCAACTGCACATGGATAAAACCAATCTCCCCCCTCTGTGATGCCTGCAAGGGCTTTATTTCATCTCAGAGAACTATTTTATCTTGCTTCCTCTTTTTATCTCCTCGTGAAACTGACACCTGCTCACACACACAGACACACACACACACACGTTGGAAGCAGATCCCAATGAAGTGCCTAAATATGGTGAACAAAAGGTCTGCAGGGGAGTGAAAGGAGAAGCGGAACAAAAAACAAATAAGTAATGAAATTATAACAATACAGAGAGAGGGGGAGAGAGAGAGAAAGAAAAAGAGGGAGAGAGAGTAGGGTTGCCACAATGGCGAGGAACAATCGCGCCGCGTCAATGGAAAAAGAGAGGTAGGGGGGAGAGAGGGCTATCTGGACAATAGAGCCGGTGACAGGAGCACAATGGCTGCAGTGTTTTCAATTAGACATTATCTCATAGACAGAGTGGCAGGTCTCATTGTGCAAGGGGGCTATTTCAGGGCTGCCTTTGTGTGGGGCAGTGCCATACTCCCCCACCCCTCCTCGACCCTCAACTCCCCGAATCCAACCCCCCCCCACTCGCACCCTCGCCCCCGCAGAGGCCCTGTTATCTTGTGTGCGGCTGTGTGTATTTGTGCATGTATGTGTGAGTCAGTGGACGGAGAGCGGGCCTTTTATGTGGCTTGTTATTTGCTCTCCATCAACAGAGGGCAAAGTGTAGCTGGCAACATGGGCCGGAGCCGCAGAAAGATGTCGGGAGAGGGGGAGAAAGCCAGGAGGTGATGGGGGTCGGTTGACAACAAATACCTGACCCCCACCACCCATGCTGACTTGCGATGTTCAGGCTCACAGTTGAGTCGTGTTTGCCCACACTGACCGGAGCACCCTCCGTCCTCCGGGACTTTCTGTAGAATATTGTGCACATAGCTATCGCTTCAATCAGGTCATTGTGGTCTCCGTATCTCTATAGGGTAATATTTGCAAAAAAGCCGCTCTTGACACGCTTCCGTTGTTGTTTTGCTGCATTCAGCGGATGAGGTGTCGGAAAAGAGGGTGTTGCGGTGTGCTTGCTTCTCAGAAATAATGCGAACACTTCGCTTATCGGACAGGAGCATCTGTAACATTTTGACACGCTCACTAAAACGGTTGTTTCGAAGCCTCATTCAAGCGCCCCGGTGCGGTTTGCTATGTTTCGGTCTGCGTGTATGTGTGTGTTGTTTGTTACTTTGCTTTTTTTTTTTGGCATGTTGGTGAAGACACCTTGTTCTGTGTAAATGCACAAATAAGCAGATCTGTGCTATCGTGGCAATATTGTGTCAGCTAAGCAGAATAATCGTTTGAGGTTTTTCCACTGTTGGTGTTTATCTCAGAGGGTTGACAACCTGTCAGCTCCTCCCTCTGGTGTGCATGGTACATTTAATATTTAGGCTAGATGTCATGGGTCACAGTGTTGCAGGTGAAGATGGATGCTACAAAACTATATGAAGGTTGAATCTTACTGTTAAAAACAAGATGTTGACATAGTCACACACGATTTTTTTTAATTTTATTCTTATTATTTGAATGAATTCCACTTAACAACATTATACAACTTTAACTTTTCCAAACTGGGCATGCTTAGAATTCAACACATAAACTCTCCAAAGTCACTATTTACCGATCAACGCTACCAGTAGCAGTCTAGTTTCTTTGTAAGGCCAGTGTTAGATTTGTTATATGACTTAGATTACAAATAAATGACAAGAACCTAGTGCAGTTTTATTTCATGAGAATGAAGCCTGGTGACATTTTAGGATCCACATTTGACTTCATGTCACTATGTTCAGTTTAAGTTCAGCATAAAAATCCTTCACCTCTCCACCACTACATGTGAAGACGATGTGAAGAGAAGATGAAGGTTCCAATGTGGAATCAGGTGAAATGGTTGGAATGAAGAGGTGATGACTTAATGACCACGAGATAAGCAAATGACAGATAAAGTGTGTTCCTAAAATCCCATGAAAAAAACACACATGTAACAAAAGGACCAAAACTGAAAGACGCTAATATATATATATATATATATATATATATTGTCAAAGAAAATGTTGGATTATTTTTATTATTATTATTATTGGAAAATAGCATAAAAATAGAATATAACTTTGTTCCTGATTGATAAAGATGTTAAAAATATATAATCCTCATCTTTAAAAATGTTAAGATCATTTAACATTGTCATTAGATCATTTAACAACTATATCAAGATTGCTGGCTGCTAATAAAAGAAGAAATAATATTCATAAAGTAGGATAATATATAAAAATATATAATAAGACAACATCAAAATAAATGTGATAATTACAGATTTTATAAAAATAAAAATAAAACCACCACAGATCATTCTGTATCATCACCATAGTATAGAGGTAGCAATGGAAAATACCATCAAGAAAGACAAGGTCAAACCCAAACATACCACTGAGTCACATCATGAGCAACATTTAACTTTCTCTCATCACAAACCGTCATAATTCAGTCATAACTGGTGTATATTAATCAACTGTATCTGATGTGACAAAAGTCTGTTTGAGTGTCCACTGCTGTTGGAAACACTGACCCAAAACCTCTCCTCAGCAGCGGCTGCAGGCCTACTTCTCACTTTGGTCCAGCGTTTCTCATAGTCTATTTCCGTGCTATGAACCAGTTCTGTGACACAAACAAACTCTTTATGAGGGTCATTTTGTGGGGAAAACACAATAATACTCTGGTTCAATCAGTGTTAATCAACGAAATGAGCTGTTGCATGGACGGAGAGGAAACATGGCTGAAAATCATTTGTGTGTATTTCCACACTTTGCATGAGTTTGACAGACAATCATCAACTCGAACGAGAAATACTTAGTGTATTATGACATTACAGCTAAGTAAAAGTCATATTGAAGCAACTAGCTCATACAGCCACACAGACTGAAAGGGCAGATGACCGTGTGTGTCTCAGTTTCATTGTTTTCATTGTTGGTGCAGTCCAGCATCTCAGCATCTATTCAATATTTAAATATTTGCTGGATTTCATCCCATGCATGCCTGGTTTGAGTTCTTTAGTGTGTGTGTGCACACAAGAGCAGAGTGAAGCGACAGGTAGGGCCTCTGCTGTCAGCAGCCCTCAGATAGAGCAGATATCTATCTAATGGCTGAGTGGAGATAGCAGTCGAGTGACCTGATTCCAATCTCTAGCAGGATCTGACAACCCCAGAAAAAGAGGGGCAAAGTGGGACACAGGAAGACAGTGTGGGTAATTGACTTCAGTTGAGGTCGGGGTTGTTATGACATGTTGCACGTAGATTACGTTGGGCTGCTCATACACAACTAGCCTCCAGCAACTGCCACTGTGGCCACAGGGGCTTGTTTTGGTGTGCATCTAAAAAAAAAAAAAATACAAACATACAAAAAAAAACATGTATTTGCTCTCATAACACATTTCCTGTTATTTGTCATATCTCAGTGACATTTCAGGTGAATTGTGAGATACTGCAAACAGATTATAATGTGCATGAATAAATAGTCTTACGATTAAACCATTAAAATAAAAAAAAGAATATGTTCATGCCATTAACTTTACTTTTTAATGAATGTATTGTGATACCTTTTACAGTAATGTTTAATGAGAACCATCTTGCATAACCTACATCACTCTTTTCTCTCATTTGTATAGATTGCAAATATCTATTTATATCCCTACATCAGCTGAGATACAGACGGGGGACAAATTTCAGCTTCAGTGCACCTTGTCACAGATTCACCTGGAGGGAAGTACAACATTCTCCTAAAAGATATTCCCTCAGTTGGTGTTTTGACGATGGTGGCGGTGAGCAGTAAGTCTCACACCGGTCCAAAATCCCCCAGCTGGGTTTGATCTGGGTTGAGATGACTGTGAAGGCCGTAGCACATCCTTCACATCATTTTCACATTCATAAAACAATTCAGCGAGTCCTTGTGTCCTCTCTGGAAGCATCTGCATTCACTGTGTTTCTCCATTCAGAAAGAGGACACCTAATATTTCTGTTTTCAGACATAGAATATGACATGTGCACCATGTGAAATTAGTTGTCTCTGACTGTGTCTTTTCAATGTCATTGTCATCCGTTTATTGATAAAGCACAGAGGATGACAAGTAGATTGAATCTGTTGGTGTTGTTTGGTATTAAACCAACTAAACTGTGAACAGTAAGTGAATCATGTGTAATATTACATATCAGACACGAACAAAGGAACATGTTGTTCACAAATGATCATGCATGTAACTCGGTTGTTTTATAAGCGATTGTGGAAATAAATGCATGCTGGTTTAGTCTGGTGACATATATTTTGTTCTTGTCAACAAATCCAATGAAAAGACCAGCACTGACAATGAACTTATCCTCCTGATGTGTTGTCCAAAAACTATTAGGAACACATGAGTGAGTCACACTGTTGCACTGGGTGACATGTTCCTTCATTACCATGAAAACACACTGTGCTTTATTTTGAGTCATTCCCAACAGTGTGTTAATTGAGCCTGAAGATGCTCCCCGGTTTGATAAACATGATAAAAAAAAATGACAGTTGTTTTGTTTGTTTATTCTTTTTAAACTAATAAATATGGGAGCTATTTTTATGTGTACTTTTCTTTATCAATGTGGGGGAGATTTTATCCCTATTTCAATTAGAATTAGCAGTCAAGAGATGACTAGGGAAAACCGGTGAAGTAGTTGTTATTCATTTGGAGTCGCCTTTTAGGCAACCCTCATGAAGTCCAGTGTTTTGTCTCCTTTTAGCTCTGTTTTGGTTGGCTGTTTAATGCTCCACTATATTCACAAATTAGCAACTTGCTGCTAACTTTGTCTGTTTGTCATTTGGTGCTGGATGGGCATGTCGAGTTAACTACAGATCTTTTAGCTGCTTGCAGCTGCTGGGAACATGGTTGATGAGAACCAACACTGAGAGACCTCACAGAACTATTGTTTGTGAGTTCGTCATTTGATCCATTGTTGATATAAAATGATGGATTAGAACAACTTTAATGATTATAGTCTCAAGGATGTGATGATACAGTAAGAACAATTCTGAAAACCACAAACTGAGGTGCATCCAGATTAACTGAGAACCCTAATCAGACACATAACACCTGAATTAAAATGTAATCCTGTAACTGTTTTAATATTATTTTCACTTTCTTAAACCTGCTCATATTAAGCTGGTATTACAGGTTGCTGAATGTTGAATACCCGTTTAATCTGTACCTATTTATAATCTCCTTTTCTCTGGTGTATCCTATTATTTGCTCTTTCAATGGCTCAATATCCTCATGGGAATCATTAAAGTTTCATCTAAACAACCTGGCACACTACAACGGAAACTCTGGTGCTGCGAGGGTACAAACAGAGGTTGAGGCTGTATAGTACAGAGCATGGTAATACAAGGCTACACGAGGACCTACAGCTGACAGCGGCTGAAGGTGCTGTAGCACAGCCCAGCCTGGCAGAACAAACAGAGCAGGCTGGCACTGCTCAGCAAAGCTTGGCCAGCTTCATCAGCACAGACAAAGGTACACGACCTGAAAGCAGGAGCGAGAATAAAGCTACGAGATTGTGGAGCTGGCACTGTTCTTTCTGTGTGGTTTGCATGGACAAAATTACACATTTTTTGGGGGGGGGGGGGATCTAGATGCACAATTGGTTGTGGTCTCTGCAGCGTGAACAAGTTCGAACAAGAGCAAGTGGAGTTGAGCTCCCATAATCTGTATTTGGTCTTAAAGGCATAGTTTGTGTATTTCGAAGCGAGGTTGTATGAAGTACTTATGCATAGTCAGTGAGTTACCCACAGTAGATGGTGGTCAGTGTTATGTCTCGTCAAGTATGCTGAAGTTAGTCATGTTCATGTTCAGTGTTTTGTGTTCAGCACTTCCTGTTTTATTTTTTTACTCACCTTCCCTCTCGTTTCAGACCCTGACTTCCTCCCTTTGTGCGATTTTCCCGCCTTTTTCTTCCCCGCCCCGGATTGGTTTCACCTGTTTGCACTCCCCTCATGTATAAATAGTCCTCACCAGGGGCAGACTGGGGTAAAAAAGTGGCCCGGGAATTTAGTACCTGACTGGCCCACTTGGACCAGGGCGGCAGATGATGGTGGCGGATGCTGTCAGTGTTGGCTAATGCCACAGAGCAATGTCTGCCCGTAGTCCATACACAATGCTGATGTATAATTTTATCACATTACAGCCACCCACCTGACTGGCATCCCCTCCTGGCCATTCACTCACTCAAACACACCATACCTGAGAGCTAAAGTACTGTAGGGGATCTGTGGGCACTCCCCCAGAAAAATGTTGTGAGGCATTCTGGTGTACTCTGAGGAGAAAATAGAGGGAAAAGACAACATTGATTCCGATTTTTTTTTTTTTTTTTAAAAAGCAGATTTAGTATTGACTGAGGTTCCTGTCATTGGAATGGAAGAACAGCTGGAGTGTATGAAACTGGTCTAGTGGGGAGCTGAGGCGGGAGAGCAAAGACAAAACGCATTTTTTCAATCTTTTGTCTTGGACCAGCCTTTCATGGGCCGTGTTCACTTCACCATGGGCCTCTTAGGCCACACTTTCTTCTTCCACTACCTCTGCTTCTTCTTTTCTTTCTTTCTTTCTTGATTTTCTTTTCTTTTCTTTTTTTTGGCTGGGTTCGGACCAAGAATTTTTCCTCCACTCCTCTCCCTCATAGACGGTAGAAAAATGTAAACACTAACGACAGCACGTCACTACCGGGCCGTTCGCTCGTAGGCTGTAGAAAAATGTAATATCAGCGCGTCACTTGCAGCACCACGCCGTACCGGGCTGGCCCACTGACCCACCGGGGAAACTCCCGGTACCACTGTAGGCCAGTCCACCCTTGGTGGTGGGCCGCCGGCCGTCCTAGAGTCCCGGCCGTTCTGTGATTCTCCACATCACACAGATGGCCAGTCCCTGGTCCTCACATCCCTTTGTCTTTGTCAGTTCGTCTTGTTCATTCTCTCAGAGGTGTTTGTCAAGCGTGATCACTCAGTATTCTCGTGTTCGTAGTGTGGTGTGAGTTATTGTCTATTTTGATCCTCTTTGTGAGCGCTTTTTGTTGTTTTTTTGCGTTCTCTTTGAGAGCACCTTTTGTTTGTTTTTTTGCACAATAAATACTTTTTGTTGGATTACCAAGTATTGGAGTCGTGTATTTCAGTCCCACGGAACTTTCTCAGGTCGTGACAGTCAGGGTCAGCAGAAAAATGTATTTTAGCCACATAAAAAGGCCCACAAAAAAAAATAAATATCTGTTTAAGTGTATGCTATATTTTGCAATATTTTCACCACTTTTCCAGACTTTTTCGTTGGCACTAACCACATTAACCTACATATTCCTACACAAGTACAACTGCACCAAACACTGTATTACATCACAGATCAGCTGTCTGAATCAGAGTTAAAGCAACACACACATTATAATATCACTTTTAATGTTTCATCATAAAGTCATACCAAAAAATTATCTTGTTTTAACGTGAAACTTTTCACTTAATAAAGTGATACTAATAAAGTTTTATTTTCCTGGTGTGGCAGCAATACACTTACATACACCGTATGTATCTAATATTCTGCCCACCTCAAAAAATGTTTGGGAAGACCTCTTGGTACAGTTTAGTCCAGTACAACACCACCTTTAACTATGACCTCAACAATGAACATATAATTGAGTTTTCATATGTCTGACGATAACTGTGGATTCACACCGGGGACGTAAGCAACGTTGAATGGCTGCGCCGCGGCTTAGCTCCATCCTCCGCCCGGTATCAATCCCCACCGGGTGTGACGGGCATAGCAAGACAGCAGCATAACGGCAGCATAGCGAGACAGCCGTATTCACAAGAGATCACGCGAGAATCCTGAACATACACGAGACCACGCGATAAACTCTAAGCGATCAGCTCTGGTGACCGCGGCGCTTAGGTCCCCAGTATGACCAAAAACTGAACAAAATAACTTTGTATTGTTAGGATTTCTGGCAGGGCATGTTAAAAAAAAACACTGGTTACTGTGTTGCTCTTTCACAATGTACGAAACAGACATCTTTAATGCATGCGGCCACCTCCACAGCTCCTACCGCATCATGGTGCAAAAAGTGACAGCTCTGTGTTAGATTACCATCATTCACACCCCAGCCATGTGTGTGCAGTAAAAATGAAAAATGTTGCTCATTTTATTTTGCTTGCTTGAGAGATCAGTAGGTTAACTGATCTACAAGAAGTTCAGCGTTGAATAGGAACTACTCATGCACGTATGACTGTGCTTTGCACTCTGTCCTCTGCCCTAGTGTGAACAAATGCAAATCCTGCTAATAACTGACATGAAAATTGCACTTCACAGCTTGATTGTTGCTGGAACTGCACCTCTGCCCCCACACTGGCATGGTTAACTTCACTGTCTGTCACCAAAACAACAAACAGGCACAAGTGAATAATAAACCTGCTTATGACGATACCAACTTTGCTGCGTCAAAGTCACACGGCAGTTTATGGTGCCACGAGGCAGAGCCCATTGTGTTTTGGTCCGTCCAGCTTGTGGACTGTGTGTGTGTGTGTGACATGGTTTGGTGTTTGATCTAAAACTGATTTTCTTATTTTTGACAAAAGCTCATGTCCTGATCATAACATGTACATGAAGCACAATTTGCTGCTGCTGTCATACAGTATCTACCAGCATGTGCAAACCAGTGGGATGGATATTTGGATATGAATATTGGTTGTTTTGTGAATGTTAATATGCTATTGTGTGGCATGAAAAACTTTATTATTGCCATTGTTTTTTTTTCCAGTGTCCTTTCTCATAAAGGCAGCAGAGCAATATTTCAGACATTTTTAATATGTGCACAGCAAACATCACAGTAATATTAGCACACAAACAAAATATAAATTACCATTAAAATACAGAAGATATACAAATCAAACAGTAATAATCTCAATCTGGTGGACTGTAGCCTGCCCTCAAGATATATGAGAACTTTTACTAAATATTTTGACATAAAGATATAGAATTTCAAAGCACGGCTAATTCTACTAACAATGTGTCCAGGTGCCATTGGGAGGGTCAAATATCTGGACCAGCTGTATTCACACAGCTGTGCTGTAATGGCCATCTGGTAGATGTAGTAATAATAATAATAATAATAATAATAATAATAATAATAAAAACATTAAACTGTAATCATGTGGATAGAAAATATTTACATAGATGCAAAGGAACAAACAACATAAACCCTTTAGTGTATAAGACACACCAAGCTTTAATGTATACCGATCAGTGCACATTACTTATGTCACGTGATTTACATAATGTAATGTACAACACACATCGTGATCTTTTCCCAAACTACACAAAGCAGTTTTGTTGCCTAGACCAAACTAAACAAATCTATCTATAGAGACTCCAGTTTCAGAGTGTAATACCACTACGGTACATATGGACTGTTGTTCATGTTTATTTGTTATGATTATATTACTTATGATCAAGTCAACAGCCAAACATCAAGGACTTGCAACACAGACATAGCAGCCAGTTAATATTACTTACTAGTCCAACAGCAAGAAGCCCAGCTATGTCTGTCTTTCTGCCTTTTTTTTTTTTACCAAGCTTTCGTCAACAACTAAAGTCAGTCTGAGATTTACACTTGTCTGGCGACTTCTTGTTCGCTTGCTCACTCACTCTCTCCTTTTCTCTTTTAGTTTTCTCTATTAACCTTCTCTTCAGCCTCCTAACCCCTGCCATAATGTCCTTAGGGGCTACTGGCACGACACTGGCTCTATTTCACGTGTCCGAGTGCTCTGAGCTTGCGGTCTAGACAGCCTTGCTAACAAACTGAGCTAACATAAGCAAACAGCTGCTACAGTTGGCATGAGTTTACTTTACTGTCCATCAGGAAACTCTATAAATCACAGAGAGTAGATAGCAGAGTGAAAAACAGAATTTTTTTCCTTGAAATAGTTCATGGTGTTCAACTTAGTGCTGTAAAGTGTTACACAGACACCATTCACCTGAATACACGTGAGTTTAGCATCTAACTGATTTTAAATCTTATTCTATGGCAGAAAGATTACATAATGGTTACACAATTTTCTCTATGTTAAGCTAGACATATTTTGCTATGAATCCTCACGTGCTACAACACAGCACAACACAACATCGGACCCATAGAAATGGCAGATGGGACTTAAGCCGATGTAATTCAAAAAAGATAATAATCAAATCATTGTGTTGCCACTGGCAGGCTGAAGGTAGTCATTTCAGCAAATACAGTTTCTCTCCATTGTTCAGATGCATTGTCAGAAAACAATGGTGTGTGCTTTTTAGAATAGGTGACACAAACAACACAACTATGTTTCAGTTAGTAAAATCGTGAATGCCAGCTCGAAATGTTATTGTGTTCTGAAACTCTTCATACCATTAACAAAATCACATAATGGTGTCTGAAAAGAAAATAGTACAACAACAAAAAAGACCTCACTGAAGACCAGAAAAGAAACTTGTTAAGAAAAAAAATAATAAAATGACAAAGTAAAAATATTTTTTCGCAGTTTATAGATGGAAGGAACCTGTTCACCTTGTTCCATAAGTGGTCGAGAAGCCCACAGAAGGACAGTATACAATGTTTACTACTCCATATCTTACCTGTGGTTGATTACATGACATTTTTCCATCCACAATTGCTGCCCTGATTTCATTTGATCTTTTCTTTAAATGCCTCCTCCGGCGCTCCCCTGTGTCTCACAGCTGCATTTCCTTCTCCCTCCTCTTCCGTATTTTGACATATGACAGTTTGTCTCTGTTGTTCGGATGCAACAAAAGGCCCAGTTTGCAAAATAGCAAATTCATGCTACAAAATTGCGTTGCTTTTTCAAAACTCCCTTTACTGCAGTCATTTAATGATGAATAAATCTTAAAATAGAATGTTTTAAAGATTTCAGGAATTGCGGTTACTTCTGATGGCACTGGCACCGCACCATGGATTTTCATACACAGTCTGATGGAAGGTCACATGTATGCATGGAGGTGTAGTTCCAGCAGGGATAGTCAAGAGTCCTCCGCCTATGAGGGAGAGATGAGTCAAATGCTTGGACTTTGTGTGTGAAAACAAAAGTCATTGTTGACTTACTTTAAGTTAGTTATGTGAATTAACTTATGTCATGTACATACATTATGTAACATATGATCTTTTTTTGGTGGCTTTTTTGTTGGTGCTTTATTTTGAAAGTGTAACCATTGAGATTGCATATTAATTATTGCTAAATAAGAATTATTATTAATAATAATGATAGTGGATGTCAGCTGTTGGATCTATTCCACATTTTGGTGTGATACCAGGTTGGGTGGCCAGAAGATACACTGCAAAAATACTAGTGATTGATAATTAATTTATTAATAATCTCTGTTGTACTAACTAAAATAACTGTTACAGCAGCCTGTAGGTAGTATATGGTTTTTAATCATCATATATTACAACCCTGCCTTATGTGTATAAGTTTTATATTTAAATGTCTGTATGTAGAGTTAGAGTGATCTTTTTCTTCACTCGTTGTGATACATAAAGTTGTCAGGTCTAACATCTGACACAACAGCTCTGCACTAATAATATATAGTAGTTTTAATAGTATAATAGTTTTCACTCTGTCAGTAATGTTATATGACATTATGGGTTTGTATAAGAAATAGGTTTATGGACGAAATTAAACTGTAATCCACTGAGAATCAGACAGCAACAAAACAGCTCAGACAAATTACAAAAACATGCAACATGTGACATCATCAAGTGTTGTGGATGATGATGTAACGTTAATGGTGAAACCACACTGGGCATGTTTCCATTCTCCACGTGATTTCAAACCCCACAGGCGTTACAGAAGTGGAGCTTTTGTGCTTCTAAATACGTATGTAAATGTTCTACGTAGTTAAACTGTTTTCCCTTTTACCTCTTTTTACAATAAGATGTTTGTTTTGTTTTGAAAATCAACCGGATTCTTTATGCCGTTTCAGGGTCTGACTTCTGGTCTGCTCAAGCTGCTCTGTGCAGATTGACAAGGGCTGCTCGTGGCGACCAGCAAAAACAAAAAAAATTAGGGGGGTTTGAAACATTGACAAGAAGACGGCCTCAATTAGCTCCAGTGGATGCGAGGCACACGGAACACATCATGCAGTTTTCAGATAATGTAGCCAATATTAGCAAAAGTGATGCTAATGCTTCATTAAGTTGCTTCATTAACTAATATTGATACATGAAGAATTTTTACATTAGTTAAGAAAATAATTAATTGTTTATAATTGAAGTAGCTAAGATGTGAGCTATGTCGCTGCTTTGGCATCTCTGTGGTGAGTTGCACATGCAGTACCAATTGGACAGGATACAAATCAGGTACATTTCAGGATTAATGTTGGCCATCTATATCATCCTCTAGATGTTTATCAACCCAAATCAAATCAAATTTGATTTGTATAGCCCAAATTCACGAAACACAGTTTGCCTTGGAGGGCTTTACAGTCTATACAGGGAGTGACACCCTCTGTCCTTAGACCCTTGGTTTGAGTGAGGAAAAACCTGCCCAAAAAAAAAAAAACTGGAAGAAAGGTGGAAGAAACCTCAGGAAGAGCCACAGAGGAGGGATCGCTCTCCCAGGATGGACAGACATGCAATAGATGTCACGTGTACAGAACAAATCAACAGAGACATATTGTACAATAACAATGAATAATAAAATGACAATGAATTACAATAAATGATAGAATGATTACGGTAGCAGTGGAACCTGTGATAGAGTTAGAGAGACAGATGCACAGCAGCAGTAAATCATTAACTAACTATAAACTGTAATGGAGATATGGTAGCAATAATGACAGTAATAATATATGTAGTGGACGTCATGCAGGACCACAGCAGCAGCCACGATCCATGAGAACCTGCTGGACGAGAGAGCACAGAAACTCCAGGGAAGAAGTTTAGCTGGTAACATGCATGTTCATTAAAGAAACATCGTCATGTTTTCCAACATTTCAGAGTTGAATTGAATTGAGTCACTCAGAGAGACATGGACACCATGTGTGTGGACAAGTAAATGGCGGCTTCTCCATTGACCCTGCAATAGATAAGAAGGACACCTGTAACCATGGTAACTGTACACAACAAAGACTAGGACAGGTGCAGCTTCAAAATGTGCAGAAGGCAAAAAAAAAAAGAGTAAAATGTCACAGATGGAAAAGTTGTTTTAGTTTTTAGAGAGAGATTACATTTTGACACTGACATGTAAAGTTCACACTATAAGTCAATTTTATGTTTGGCTGGTTACAGTATTTTTTTTTAAATGTGGCCAATATCCTACAATATACTACAGTTAACACACTTCCATACAGTACACTGTGTACATTATAGTGAACTAATTTCATAGTAATATTGTGTTGTCTAAGTTCAAGTTCGTCTTTTGTGCACTTATTGGAAATGACGATCACAGTATTTTACCACCTTTTCTATTTTGCCAATTCCAACTGTGTGGAACATTAGCACCAACGTTCAACTGCAAAAGTAAAAATATAATATTCACCACAACTGCTTCAGCTACAGCAGCTTCCTTGGCTGCCATTTTCTCAATACAAGTGGTCCTTCCCCCTTCCGCTACGTAGCCGAAATGGCATCCATTGTCGGTGAGACGTACCCAGTATTCCACACATTTTTTGACTGTTGTGAGTACTCACAGCAGTATGAACATATGCCAAATTGAGACACAGCAAACGCTTACGGTATTATTTATAAGCTGATGTGCAGTGTAAGCCAGCAAATTTGTGAACAGATGACAACGAATGATGAAAAAGAGAGTTACGTTTTAATTATGGCTTTATGGAGCAATGGCTGGTACTTCTGTACGCAGGTGTGTGTGTGTGTGTGTGTGTGTGTGTCTACAGATTCAGAGCCAGGAGTGATGGGACCATGACGTAAATAGCTGCACAGAAACAGATTTAAGCCAAAATGCTGGGATGTTATTTTATTATGATTATTCCGGGAAGTGTTTTAGCCTTTATTGGATAAGACAGCTTGAGACAGACAGGAAAGGGGGGAAGAGAGAGGTGACGAAATGCACAGCCTGCGTGTACGACCAGGTGAGCTACTGGGACGCCACTTTTAACTTATCTGCCGGCTCCTCTGCAGTCGACTCTCACGGCGAGACAATCAGTTCAGACAAGTGAGTGACGCAAAAGTCACATGAATTCTGATATGACTGTTCACACAGAGGTCGCATTACAAAATATCTGACCAGAGTCATGTGGTTTAGGATCACAATGAAAAGATCATATTCCATCTGATTTGTGCTGTTCACAAAGAAAAAAAAATAGAAGATCTGAGTCACATTTAAGCAAAAAAAAAAAAAAAAAACATGAAAAAATGAAAATAAAACATCCTCTGTTGATGTTGAGACAAGTGTGGGTGCACTGCATGATGACATCCAGCAGTCTTACTTGACTCACAGCCACAGGTGTTACCTAACTGCAGTTCTTAAGCTTAATGATACAGTCAGATAGAATTACAGCTGTCTCATAGAGTCAAACTAACTAAAATAACTGTGTAGGACTGCTTGGACAAAATTAACCAGAACTCCTTGCTGATACTGGGGGGTCCGTTTATCTTGTTCGAGGGTGTAGAGATGTTCATTTAGTGCTTGAATCTCCAGGCTGTCGGAGAAATTTAAGAAGCCAGAGTGTCACAACACAGATACGACATGTAGCTTCACAGAAAGCATGAAGCATGTGTTTGCATGTATGGCAGCACATATGAGTGTGTGTGTGTGTGTGTGTGTGTGTGTGTGTGTGGGGACTAAAAAGATGAACTGAAGAGAAAAAAGGGACATTAGTTTGAAAGCAAAAGAAAAGAGAAAAGCGGAAAAAAGGGGAAAAGAGAAAAGGGTAGATGGAGGAAAAAAAAGGAGAAGTGTAGAAAAGGGTTTTGTAATCTCCGTATAGTGGTGTTGTGCCGTCTCCATGGCGACAGGCACAAAGGCCTGTGGTTGGCCATTGATGGCTAATTGTATTCTTCACAGCTCTTTTGTTAATTGTTGTCTGCCCAGCTCCCACTTCCTGCTGGGCCACGGCACAAAGCCACGAACAGGAGGGATTAGAAATGGTACATCAGCTCCCCCAATGTACAGCCAAGCTCTCTCTACCTCGTTCTCTCCCTCTCTTTCATTCTCTCTCCTCCTCTCTTTGTCCCTCTCTTTCTTTCTCTATCTCTCTCTCTGTCCCCATAGAGCCGCACCTCCTTTTATCTTCTCCTCACCATGTGCACTCCCATGACCTCGCCGATTCTCTTTCTTTTCTTGATATGAGGTCTTCACTTCTTCAGTTGTGTCTTTCTGACGTTGTGCGCGTTTCGCCTCTGTCACTGCTAGCGTTATTCACACAGATGCAAATGAGACGATCGTACTGTATATGTCCGCACTAATGCAGAAAGGTGCCTTTTTGTCACGGTTTTGCTGGCGTCTTCCTGAAAACTGAGCTTTGTGGACACGCTGGCGTATGATTTACAACTTTTCACAATCGTGGACAATGTGCAGTGTCTACTTTACAGTGATTTTAAGAAACTATTCTGTTTCTGCTGAGACGACTCCCATGTATGAAAGGAAATCAAATTGCTATTCTATACTTGTAGAGTCCTCTGGCAACAGAAAGAGACAGACAACTACAACTGCTGTTTGATCAGATATATTGAAAGACAAAGCAAATGATCACAGGAGAAAGAATCAAGCAGAGTGACTGGTCATGTTTGTCAAAATGTTCCTTCAGTTCAACCACTGATGGCTGCAGTAATGCGGGTACCACTGTGTTGTTTTCAACCATTAGAGGAAGATGATGACGAAGAAAAGATTCATACCTAGAAATGGGTTGATCTTTTTTTGAAAAATACGACTTCCTGGAAAACGGTGCATGTTTAGTAGTGACCTCAATGTTGCCTAATATCAGACAAAACTATCGACTTGTTACACTTTATTTCCATTTCCATTCTGATGTTGCCTTCACTCCGATTCCAACTGATTTCCATGAGGGCCAGCGATTCAATTTCCCCTAACCAACTGCTAGAGACCACTGCTTATCTGCCTGAAGTCAACATCTTTTTGTGATACTGATGCATAGCCGTGTCAACATAGCGGTTTTGCCAGGGTCTTAAGAGCAAAATAAGAACAAACTGTGATGATGGGCGATGTCGAGAAGACAGCCTCGATAGGGTTTGATTTTTGTTATCAATTCATTCAAGTCATCATTCATTCATTCTTCATCCTGTTGTGCATATGAGTGAATCACATCCTTCCTGTGAAGAAGTGTGGGTTGAATTACCTGCCGTATTGCCTTTGCCCTTAAGATGGATCCCTCAATTCAAATCCAACACATTGGTACCATTTCTTGTGACCTTTAAGTGTTTTTGTAGCATTTTGTCATGAGTGACAAACTTAGAAAAGACTAGTGTGGACAGAAAACCTAACTCAAACCACATTTTTTTTAAATGTGGAAGCAGCCTGAGGTTTAGTTTCCAATGTTCCACTTTTAATATTGATTTCAGAGATTGAACAAATTAAATAAGAAATATACATGACATGATTTGGGGTTTGAATATATCATTCAGTGTAAGCGTCTGGAAGTTGTTTCTACCTATGATAGTTCTGTTTGCTGAGGGTTCGGACTATTTGCTGTTGAGAGTTGCTGCAATATCAGAAATGGAGGTGAAATGGAACTCACCACAAGGAATGAAAATGACATTTTGTAAAGCTCAGAAGCATCTTGCCTTTGAGGAAAAATGATTACTCTGGATAAAACTTTCAAATGTTTTTGTTTGGAAAATAAAATTGGTATTTTTCTATAAGCAAGGTCACAAAACAGAAATGTGTATCTGTAGGATTGTTTTTTTCCTAATCCACAAACCTCAAACTGTTGAGTTTGTCAAATGTAATTTATGATGTTGCTTTAAGCTGCATAAATGAAATTCTATTCATCTCAGTAATATTTGGGTGGTGGTAGATGTTTCAGTGGTGAATGTCTCCAAACTATGACAAATAAAACCAAATCTGACTGCAGAGAAAACAAACTGGTTAAAGTAGAACTTTTTTTACGAGAACCACTGAGGGGTTAATTAACAAAAGATGAAGCAATTAGTTGCAACTAAATGGTCAGTTGATCATCAGAAAACTAATTTCCACCTAATGTCCATCTATGAAGTAAGCAAAAGTGTCATGTATATATGAGTCAGAGAATAGAAGTTCTGGGCTTTTGAGCTTAGTCAAATAAAATAAGGGACCGTATACAAATTTAAAAAACAAAAAAAACAAAAACAAGATCCTTCCTAATTTTATTATTTTTTATTATTACTGTATATTATTATAACAGTGTTGAGCTAATACACGTCTTTAACATTAAATAACTAATAAAAGAAACACATTAAGATGATACAAATGCATCATGTTTACTAAACATTTTAGACATTTTCTGACAAAAGCTAAACGCTAAGCTCTCGTATTACGAGATCATATTCATGTACAAAGTGGACTGAAGTGGTTAATCGTGAAAAAACATGTGCAGAACTGATCAAATTAGTAACTTTCCAAACTGTAACAGGCACAGTTGACACGTTTCATCTCACTGCACTACTTCGCAGAATGACTACAGGATGCATAACTTCAATTATAGACTTAATGTTCTTTAGTGCCATTCTGCCAGGATACAGAACAAAGGAGACACTGACATGACCCTCATGTTTCACATAACAGACATATTGGTCCTGTAAGCTACTTGTTTGGTTGTGATAGGGAAATGAAGCGCTGATATGTGACTTGACTCTTCACCTCTGCATGTTGAGAAATATAAATTTATGATGTGTGACAACCATCTTTTTGACATTACTATTGATCTCTTTTTTATAGAATTTATATCGCAAGTGAAGGCTGAATTAAAATATAAATACGGGGAAGGAAACGGTGTAAAAATACAGCTATAACCATCCCTCACCCTCTAATAATTTCCGTACAGTTCCTAAGACGTTTGAAGACGTCACCTTGGGAACCTGGGAACTTTTGATTGAAGCATTTGTCACTATTTTCTGATATTTTATTAACCAAACAACTAATTCATTACAGCCCTATCACAGGGGAACTTGTTCTCCATATTGACAGCAGACTGAAGTGTACAAGAGGCTGTCAATTGATGGGAAGTAACCAATCAATAGTGACCAATAGGCTGATCGATATGTGTGTTAATATGACAAGGAGCCTGTGACAGATAATCCTTTTGGGTTTTATTCTTTCTTTCTTTCTTTCTTTCTTTCTTTCTTTCTCTCTCTGTCTGTCTGTCTATCTGTCACCCACTGCCACCACCTGGAAATCAGTCTCTCTCCCTTTAAGTGGGAGGTGAGCGGCAGGGCGCTGCGGACGGTGAGTGTTAGAAACAGAGCAGCAGATAGAAAGTCACCGGGACTGAGTGAGTGAGTGAGTGAGAGCAGGACTGCGCTCTGTGTCTCCAAAACATTTACGCACCGCAGCAATATACCGCCTCTCTCTCTCTTTCTCTCTCTCTCTCTCTCTCTCTCTCTCTCTCTCTGTGTGTGTGTGTGTGTGTGTGCGTGCGTGTGTGTGTGTGTCTATGTGTGTATATGTGTGTGTGCTCCCAGCCTTCATCTTACCAACATCCACCACCAACAACCACGGGCTCCCTCCACTTCTGAAGGACCGGAGCAGAAGAAGAGTCCGCGCACGTACGCGAGCAGTCTCTGTCCCAAACCACCGTGCTCTGAACGCGGCGAGGAATTAAAGCGTGAGAGGAAGAGGAGGAGGACGGAAGTTTTTATTTTGTTTTTTGTTTCTCTCGTGGAGAGCTCAGGGCGCACCGGGACTGGTGAGTGAAGAAGGCTTGATAGGTGTCAATGTTAAAAAACTAAGCTTTGTCATGAATGAACTAACACTCCAGGTGTCAGGAATCTCTGTGAACTCACTGGAAGCCGCGACATTTGCGTCTTAAACTTCCTCTTACATTTCAGGCGTGAGTCTGTTTTTTCACAATCCAACCACCAACTTCCAAAAACTTCCCTTTTTCCCCTTTGCTTTCCTCCATCAAACTCAAACACAACATCTACTCTGTCCTGACTTTAGTGAAGTCCTCTCCACCATCACCTCCATCCACTTTTTCACCCTCTCCTCTGTGACATCTTCACATCACAACACAGGCTGGCATACAGTTATCTATTTGACTGGATGGTGGTGGTGGTGGTGGTGGTGGTGGTGGGGGGGGGGTTGAGGATGATGATGTCAGTTCTGTTGGCAGATGCAAATGAACGGATATCAGCAGGTTCACCGAGAATAGGTACAGGCGTCAACGTTTTCCCAAAGACTCTTCAACACCCTGTTCACTTCAGCTGATTTGCTGAAGTTTAGCAGAGCAGCGGAATAATTAGAACTTCATCAAGTTTCAGGATGATGCAGAGTTGATCTAGTGATCACGTGTTAAAAAGAATAACATCAAGGGAACGCTCTCATAACATCTTGTCAGTGTCACACTAGAGTCCAGAGTGCAGGAAGCATGCAGGTCAGAGGTGCCACCCAAGGGTCCTTTGAAAGCATTCAGGGGTTCTGGAGGGGGGCATGTGAAAAGGATCAGTAATAAGGGCTTGTGGTGTAAATAGTCAGCTTGTCATGGTTTATCAGTGGGAATTCAGCAGGTCTGGGACCAGTTCGGAGGTGATGGCTCGCTCTGACTGTAGAGTATAAAGTATGTAAAAGCTTATGGGCATTCTGCCACAGCGGGGCTCGTACTGAACACTGAAGTTGTAGATTTGTGTGGGTGTGTGTGTGTGTGTGTGCACACGTGCGCGTGTGTGTGCATTTGTCTTTACAGTGGCTGGCTGCATACAAAGCTGCCTGTCAGTGGGGAGTCCCTGACCTTTCTTTCCGTCAATCTCCCTTCTTTCCTCATTCGCTCTTCACTCCCATCTTCACACCCCCTGCTGCTGCCACCACTTTCTTTCTTTCTTTCTTTCTTTCTTTCTTTCTTAGAACAACATTAATGCTGCATCTCTATACCCTACAACTTGCATGCACACGCTCCCATCATGCTCTTTGATCTCCACATTGGGGAACAGGACAGAGCAGTGCAAATGTAAAGCACAGAGCCTGTCTGTCAGCACCACTGTATAGTGTGTACTTTGCTCCTCTCTGACACACACACACACACACACACACACACACACACAGGGTAATCTCTAGGAGTGGTTTGGCATTTCACCCTTCACCTCTGCCCCCTCCTCCCCTCTTTCGGAGCTTTGTCTTCGCAGGTGAATGGGTTCATGTAGGACGAAAGGTGACTCTTTCTCTCTCTTTCTGTGTCAGTTAGAACTGCTATCATGTTTTACATCATAGCCACTGAAGGGACTAGTTTCTGATTGGCCAGCAGGTGTCCGTTTAAATCATAGATCTCCATTATATCAAACTCCAGGTAACCATGGCAAAAAAAAAAAAAGAATGGCCTATTATTTAACTTGAGTATGAACATATGTTATTTCTGGTTACCTGGATAGGAATCAGTTTTCATTCAGATGGTTAGAAGAGTCATTCTTGTTGAACAACCCTCAGGCGTTTTCCAAACACGTTTTCAGACGTTTAGCTTTGTTGTCAATGCAATTGTAATTAGAGCTAGACCAATAAATGAATCAAGCTGTTATAACAGCCGTTATCAGCTCATTGCAGATATATTGGCATTGGTGTCTATGTCATCTGATAAATAACAAGGAACTGCAGTGTGGAAATGTGAAACTGTAGAAACAGGTTTGAAGTAATTTAGGCGCAGCGTTGCTATTACGTAGTTTGGCTGCCAGAGCTATGACTGATGATTTAAACACTGGTAAATGTCATAGGTGTTGTGTATCTTTGTCACAATAAAAAAAAGTAAATGATCTGTATCAACATTGTTTGTTTATGTTATTTAAAATCATCTGATATATCGTTATCAGATTTCTAACACCCAAATATTGATATCAGTATTGGCCTCAAAGGTTGGTTAGGCTGTAATGGTAAAACATGAGGCGTGAAAACCTGGGCTATAACAAAATATGCCAGTTTCATTTTTTGTAGCAGCCATGTTATAATGGCAATAATGCACTCCACAGCGTTCCAATATAGAAAATAATGAACTCCTGCACAGCTATTATTGATTTATATCCGGACACCTGGCCATTATTTTTAACATTTATCACACTTGAGTTAGACTCTTGAATTTATTGCATTCCATTTTAAATAGTTTCTTGGTTTTAGTGTATGAAGTGAGAATATAAGTGTGTATAGGTGTGTGTATGTATGCGCGTGTGCGTATGTGTGTGTGCGCGCACGCGTGCACCGTGTCCTATGCATCGAATGTCTCCATAAGGGCAGCAGAGCAGACAAAGGTTTTTCCCCTCTCTCTCCTCCTGACCTCCTATATCCTCTGGACATTGTTCTCTGAATCCTATTGAACCAGGAGTCCACAGAGAAACACCACAATGGAGAAGAATGTAGTGTCTGTGTGTGTGTGTGTGTGTGTGTGTGTGTGTGTACGTACTCCTCAGCCTCTCCTTTAGCGCAGTGTGAGGCCAAGCCAATCACACAGAACAATGCTGGGTTCGGGGAAGCCTTATGATCTCTTTAAATAAAACCTTCTGGCTGCATTGTCCTGCTTTGGAAGAATCACAAGAACTGCGAGGGTTAAAACACTCGGCTGGTTGACTGACTGATAAACACACTGACAGTTGACAGTTCTATCCATGTGCCATGTATCTGACTGAAACTTCAGACTGGTCAGCATCAATACTTTAATCATTTATCTCGTTTTTTTTTTTTATTCTTTTTGCTGCTCATTTAATAAACTACCAAAAAAATCTAGTTCAGGTGTAGGGCTGGGGGATCATTCAGGATCATTTTCTGTCAAATTAATACCTGACCATGGAGTAAATTAAACAAGTTTTTGATTTTTAGAGAAACAAGGAACCAGTCGATAATCAGTACGAATTATGATAATCAATTCATCAACTTAACTCGAGTCATTTTTAAGGCAAAAAAGAAAAAAAGTGTCAGATTTGCTCCTTTTCTCAGGTTTTGGACAAAATAAACATCTGAAGACATCAACTTTTAAACAGCTTTCACTTATTTCAACCTATAAATAACTCAATACTGAAAATAATTGTCAGTTGAAGCCCTGATTTTACATACATTTTCCTATGCTGCTATTGAAAAATACATTGTGATGATGATTTCAATCAAATTCTCTAGCCCTGATTGAGTGCTAAATTAATTTTCCTTTTTTTTTTAAACCAGGTCTCATTTTTGTTTTTAAGAGACTTGTCTAAGAGAGCAGCACAGGAGTATTGTTACAACGCTAAATACAATACAGGCATACTGTGTACACAGGCTTAGATGACTGTCACAAGCTACAAAAGAGCATGAATAATATCCAGTTAAGACGCATCAACAGGTGTGAGTTTAAACAATAAGTTAGAAGCAAATTCAGTGAAGTTTTTATAAATCCTTTAGAAGTAATCGCGCACAATGTCAAGTTTTCCTCCACATTGTTTCAGGAGGAGGCTGCGCGTCTAAAAGCTTTCTTGCAAACAAATCCTTCCAGCAAATGGAAATGTGTTTAAGTTATGACCTGTAGTGTAACGTGTTTTCTCAGTTCTTCATATCCTTTAAATCTGCTGATGTTTGATTTTTTTTTTTTACATTTAGTTTGTGTGAGGTCAAAAAAAAGATATTAGACATAAGTTGATTAATTGGTTAATGATTAATTTGAAATGAATGATTAACTTATTAACTTATTTGACAGTTAACTGACATTAACTAGCTCCAGTTTGATGGCCAGACAAAGTCATGTAATGTGTGTCACTCCTCCTTTCGCCTTTACTGTTAAAACGATTGAGGAATCCAGAAACTGACGGGCAGTTATGGCTGTATTTTAACACCCTGGTAGTCTTATTACTCGGAGATGCTGAGCAGGTGGTGACGGCAGTTGGAAGTAACCTATTGTGGCATCAGTTTTGAATTTATACTCATTAATTCATGTTTCTATTCAGCCTTCATAGGTGTCAAAGGTCTTCTCTTTCATCCTGTGATGTATAATCTGCAAAGTGGAGATTATTCAGGTTAATTCTTCACTACAGCCTTGATAAGTGCGCGATATCACAATCACTTTCTATAGCTCACAGTGTCCTCTTTTGCATCATGTAACGGCCCATGCTCCTCATGTTGAGCCAATGTGAACCCTGAACGGGTTCTCTTGAATGATTCATCTTTTTATGAGAACTGCTGGATGCAAACACCTCAGTCATCCTTTAAATATCAGGATGCAGCTCGCCTTTATGTTGTTTTTTTTTCTCACATTTGTGGCAACTAGTCGAGAGAGAGCAGCAATTATGAGTTGAGATGTTAAGCGTGTCAGAAGAATCTCTTAAGATTCATCTCTTTGTGAAGGAAACACAAAGGTGGAGAGGTTCTTTGCTTCCTGTTGGCTCGTCTTTAACACCTCTACTTCTTCATTCTTCATCTGGCTGTTTTTTTTTTTAAAGACGCTCCACCTGTTGCCTTGGTAGAAGTAAAAAAAAAGAGATGGGAACTTTATAGGAAGCAGAGACTTTTACACACAAGTATACCCACTGGCTCACGCTGGGCGGTGATAAAGTCTTACACTGGTGATGGGCCACTCTCAGAGACACCTAGGGACAACAGCAGTCACACACACAACCCTGAAAGCATCTACACCTCTCAAGGTAAGATTCCTGCTCTACATGCGGCAAACTCTTTAACAAACCTTGTTTGCCTCTCTAGCAAGGTTAAATATCTTGTAGGCTTTTCACATCTTTGTTTTCACTTCTTTTGTTTTTTGGTCTTTGTGTGTGTGAAAGCAGTGATGGAGTCTTCACATGTTTAGGTTTCTCTTCTTTAAAGCTCCAGATTAAAGTGGGATTTGAAACAACTGTTTGTAAGATCTCATTCTGTCCTGCACATGCCATTGCAAAGTGCATTTCCATTCAGCCAGCTGCGCTTTGAATGTGCACTCACTCGTCCATGAATGCCGTTATAAGCTCATAATAACGCGCTAATAATGTGTGGTTAAAGCCCCCACACGTTCAGGCCATGGCAGGGCTATTTATCAGCAGCTGTAAATCAGTTTTGAAGTAGAAAGAGCGGAAGCATCCTCGCACAGCAGCCTTGCGTTTCTCATGGCACCTTCCAACACTTTCTAATCCCTGGGGGAAAAAAAAAAAAATGCAAGTTTTCTCAACTTTTATGTGTGTGTGAGTGCGTGTGTGAGCGCCTGTGTTAAATGCATGTGTGTTCATTCAGCACGCGATGTCAAAATACAAGCTCCTACAAGACTAAGGTGTGTTTCATTAAATACAGAGTTGAGATGGAGGCTTTTGTTGGGAAGTATGTGGCTTTTTTATTTTTATTTTTTTTACGTTCTGATGTTTGTCAAAGTACCATAACTACAGCTTTCTTTTGTCTCACTGTTCCCATTATGCCCGTCACATAACGGCCTTGTATTGTTCAGCATACAAGGCATGAATGAGCAGGTTTATGTGCTTTATATGTGACCGTACGATGCTGCCTCTCGATCTAAATAGAGGAAAGAATAAAAGCGTCTCTTTTTTTTTTGTGCTTAAATGAACCATAATGGAAAAAGTGGGATCGAGTTAAATGGAGTCATATTAAAGATTAGGATTTAGGATTAGGACAGGATGAGCGGTGCCACGATGACAAAAAAAACCCGGCTCTGCTCGCTTGTTTCATCTTCTTTTTTTACCACTTTTTCTGTGTTAACCAACAGATTTGCATCGCTACCAGAGAAGAGCACACAAACAGATGTTGTCTTGTTTGCCCTGTCTGAAGCTTAAGATATAGTTAGCCTGGTGCCATCCCCTTTTCCAGGTCAATTTGTTTATTTCTGTGCTGATAATGAGAATTTTACAAACACTCTATTGATACGTGTGCTCTGGGCACCCAAATAAAAACATACCAGTTTCCTGCTTCATTTACATGACTTTCCCATAGCTCCAACAACGTGCCTCTGTTGTCCTATGAAACCTTAAGTAGATTTTTTTTTTTTTAAGCACAAGACTATAGCTGTTTGTTATGTGTGTGTTGTGTGTTTGTGCATGTCTGTGTGGTCATTTGCAAATAACCAGTGACTGTTTGTTTGCTCTGGAGCAGTACAGTAGCACAATTTGCATTTCCCTTTAAAATCAATGAAATCTAAAGCGACATTATGTGCCTGCTTTGTATAAGCTGGTTGCTTGTTTTACTATAAAACACATCTGCTTCAACACTTCGTTGAGCTTTAATGTAATGATTTATTCACAGTGCTTTTATCTGTTTCATATCTCCTTTAGTACCCAATTAAGTTAAAAAAAAGATCTATTTTTCTACATGTGTGTCTTCGGTCAAGTGTTTCTGAGAGACCTTAGAGAACATAAAAGCAACTTTTTCTGCATTCTATCTTCCGCTTCCCGGATCTGAACATGATAACATGTTGAGAGTCATGCGATCACTTTTTTATGTTCAGTGAGACGGTGAGATATCTCTGCTCTCCCTCCCCATCCTGTGTCCCCCCTTCTCAACACCTCGGGTGTAAATAATGAGCGATCAAACCTATAAAGTCATTATTTTGCACGATGTATTGCATATCTCACTGCGTCAAAAAGAAGCAGAAAGCTGAGATGGATGGGAGATACTGTATCAGCAGCAAAGCCGTAGATGAGTGAGTACACCGTCCTGCTACATGTTGGTTAAAAATCCTAATCTTTTCTTATTATACTTCCTCTGTTTGCTGCTCGCTGTTGTTCACCCGCAGTCAGATATGGATTTTTTTCCCCCATGTTTTAATTCGTATTTTTTCACGTGTCTTGGTTTTATCATTTGCTGAAGTGTAACACAATTGAAGGAGAAACCACCCAGATAAATTTCAGTATGTGACATTCAGCTACTTTATCAGCCTGTCACGTCTGAAAACAAAGAGCCCCGCAGACGGTGCAAGCGAACGGTGAACTTTCTCCTCAAATTAAAGCAACACAATTTTGATATTTAGTAACACGAAAATGCACCAAAACAAAAATAGATCTTTATTAGGAGTGCATTATTTAACTCATCTTGTGTTTAATCAGCCACAAAGACGACCTCATCCACTCCAGGGACTCTTATTGTTTTAGTGCAAACACAAGAGTTCAGTTTTGAATGATGACCCCCCAAAATCACTTGCTTTTCTATCAGTGGTGCTTCTCTTTTTTGTCAAATGTGCATCTGAGCCGAGCACACATCTCTATCTTGTCTGCAGCACTCCACCGCAAGCCTGCGGGTTCCCACAAAACGCCCAAATCTTCACAAATATGTAGTTTCTGTTTCAAAAGATACACATTTTGTAAAACAGGAGTATAGGGACTATTTTGAGAGGTGCATTAATCCACATGTGGTACTCTCGTGAGTATTCATGGGCAGTGTGTTTGTGCTATTGAGTCAGAATAAACCACAGTATGTGTGTGTGTACGTGTACAACACAGTGCAACAGTCTGGCTCGCTGATGTCTTTTTGGAACAACAATGAAAGCTCTTGATCTTGTTAACAGGATCAGTTCATTGTTTGCTTTTTTGGTCTTTTCATAAGAAAGAAATGTCAAAAAAACTGCCAACCTTAATTATGTGAAAGTTAGCTGGTGGACAAACGGACGCAAGAAAATAATAATTAATTCCGTCTGTCCTATTAGCCTGCTCTTCACCGGTACTTTAACCTTCACTCTCCAAAGTAATAAAGACAACAGGAAACTGTTTTTCTTTCCATTGTGCGTTGTGTTAAAAAAGGAGATGATATTGTAACATGGAGGACAGTGTGAATTCTAAAGTAGGGTAAAAGGACCTCTCGACTATTGAGCCGACTATCTGTCTCCGGTGGCTTCCAGTGAGAGTGGAAGAAAAACAGTGAAGTTACAGTCAGACAGTTAAACAATGAGCCGAAGCTCAGGATAAGAACGCTGCAGATCCTCTGTAGGTTCATCACTGTGAGCATGATGTCATTTGATACAGCACGTTATTTGAAAATGTTCATTATAGAAGCTTTAAATATATTTTTACACATTTTGTAAATAATTCACGGCCCTGCTTTCCTTTTTCTTCCTGCCTCCTGAGGCAAGACATTTTCCAGTAGTTGTCCTCCTGTGTTTTCCTATTTTCAGCCACTATCCAGACATGTCTGCTGTGTAGTCCAGTCTGTGGGCCAGGCCTGTGTGCAAAGCCAGGCAGCGCATCATTACGGTGGATAGCCAGCAACTTCAGACATGATCTCCAGCTTATTGAAGCTGGTTAAGACCTATGGCACTAAATTGTTTGTAGCATAAGCAGCTATACTTGTGAGATGCATGCACACACACACTTAGACACACACACACACACACACACACAGCAAAAGACCTCCTGCGGTCTCTCAATGCTGAGACGAACAGGCCCTCAGAATCACCTGTTGTGCTCCTTACTGCTCAAAGGCGTTTCCATAGTAACACCTCAGAGCCCTGGCCCCTTGGTCTATAAGACCCTCAGCAAACATAGACCCCCACTACCACCATTACAAACTCCATAAAACACACACGCACGCACACACACATATGTTGTGCACACGTGGGTGCTCTCAAGAAGCAGCGGTGAATGGAGTGAGGATATAAAGTGTGCCGGGCTAAAGGAGAGAGCACATTGTGAGAGTCGGGTCTCCTTTGTCTGAGCTAGCCTGAAGGAGCAGGGGGTGGAAAGGGTGTGGGGGTGGGGGGGCTTTGTGAAGGAAGAGAGAGAGAGAGAGAGAGAGAGAGAGAGAGAAAGTGTCCTTCATACACATCCTTTCTTCCCTTTCTCTTGTTCTATCTCTTTATTGGAAGTGTGTTTTGTCTTCTCCCCCTCCTCCTCCTCCTCTTCCTCCTCCTCCTCTCTGATAAATGCCACAGTAGCCTTTCGCTAGCCACCACAATAGACGACCTGTTTCAGAGAGAGAGAGAGAGAGAGAGAGAGAGAGAGAGAGAGAGAGAGAGAGAGAGAGAGAGAGAGGCATGAAAAGAAAAATGGCTGCCTTTTAACCTGTGCTTCTGAAAAGGAGAAGAATAAAGCGGCTGTGACTAAAGCCAGAGTCCTGTTCTCCTCTCTTTTCTCTCTCCTCAGTGTCTTTGTGAAGGGCGCAGTTGTGTCATCAGCCTATTTATACATCTTATTTAGAAAGCCTCAGAGAGAGAGAGAGAGAGAGAGAGAGAGAGATTGAAGTGTGTTGAGCAGGATGAAAAACACAGCAGCAGACATGTTTAACATGTGATGAATCTGAGACTCATTCAGTCTCAGACTCATACAGCTCAATTTTTGTCTCAAGGGTGCCGAACCAGTAAAACCACTGCAGAATAACCTATTAATAACAGCATCTTCTTTTAGTGTGAAGAAGTTCTGAAAACGTTAATGTATCATACATGTGATGAACAGCCTGTATCTTGAGAAAAATAAGTGCAATTTCAACAATATATTTCCACATTCATGTGCATTATAATGTACAGATCACTGTGGATCTATAAATGCACAAAAGGTTTAGTCTGAATCGGAACTGAACAACACGACTTCTGTCTTTGTCCAGTGGGCATCGGAAATAGAAGTGCGATTTATTGAAAAAATTAAATTGTTGACTTCTCTGCAGTTTTTACACTTTGCAAAGTCACACAATGAGCCGGATTGGACTCAGTAGTCAATTTAAATAATAAATAATCAGACATAGATAGTTAAATAGAGCCAAGTTTAACACGAGTCGTGCTGTGGAAAAATGTATTCAAGTGACGTTCAGGTTTTTTCCTGATCCAATATTACTCAACAAAAGAGTTCCGCACTATTCCGCAGCTTCCTTGAGTTCGCATGTCTTCGGCTTCTGAATAGCTCTGCATTGAGAGTATATGACCTGTGTCACAGCTCTTCTGTGCTTCTATATCTAGTCTAAGTATTCTGCTGTTTTCATACAGTCAGTTTTTGGCTCACATAACATCATCGCTGACTATATCTTTAGTTTCTTATATTATTGCTGTGTGTTTGATGTTCTTTCTTTTTTTTTTCTTTTGCTCGATCGCTCCACATTCAAATCATGTTCCCGCAGCGAGACACACACACACACACACACACACACACACACACACACGCACACACACAGTAATAATGAAAGGCCCAAACTTGTCCTGTCGTATTGTCTCTTGTCTTGTTGACACTGAAACACTAATTCTACTGAAAATCACAAACAATCTAAGCTTGAAAGCCCCGCATTAAGGCGGCACAGCAGCTGTCTGGAGAGGCTGTGAACTCCAAACTGTGCACTTACCTCCAGCCTTCCACCTGTTGACTGGAAAGATTACTGAACGCAGACCTCAGAATCTTTCAGACTTTACCTGAAAAGTCCTTGTATTTGTTCCCTGCAGTGATATTTCTGTGCTTGTAAAACCTTCACAAACGTTTCTGCAGCTTGTATTGGACGAGCATTAGCAAATATAAAGAGGATGACCCTCATTTCTTCAATTATTCATACAAATGTATCTGTCCTTCTGCTTTAAACATGCTGCTCCATCTGACAAGGCTGCTCTCCAAATCATCTCCACGTCCCATGGGAGCCTCTGAAGCTGTGCATGCACAGTTTAAACTTTGGGCTGTAACACAGCTCTACCTCTTGTTTTGGAGCATTCAAACCAGAGTACTGTAAGTTTATATCAAAAGGGAAACTATATGTGACTGCATAAAGTTAACTTCTGTAGAAACTCAACCATGCAGCAGAAAGACATGAACAAAACAAAAACCACAAGTGCACCAACTTTGTCAGTCAGTAGAACACAGGGCAAAATGCAGTGAGCCACCTACACAGTGCAAGTCAAGGTGCGAGGGCTGACTTAGACCTCCACATCAACATCCACACCCCTTTGGCCTAATTAAGATGCAAATTTGAAGCATTTTTCATGGATTGTCAGTTCAACATTATATTCCCTCCAATCTCACAGTTATGGTTTTGCTCTTTAACAAATGTCCAAACTTAAATTTGACCAAAAAAACAAAACAAAACAAAACAAAAAAAACAAAAGGCTGACTCATTTCCGTATCAGTAAAAAAAAGTGCTGCAGCCTACAAAGAACTTTATCTGGATGAAATTGTCATCCCTGATCTCCTGACCACAGCCCTGGTGGTTTTATTTAAGAAAATGAGCCTATCTTTGTGGTCAGGGTTGAGTCATATGCAGTCTCTTCACTGTAAATTCCTTCTAAAAGTTTTATCAGATCAGCTTAGTGAGAGCTAATATTGCAGGAAGGAAGGCTAAAAAACCCCCCAAAACATCAAAAACCCCCATGAAAAATGACTTGCATCACTTTCACAGTTTGATCCATTGGGTCTGATAACATGAAAGTCTAAAAGATCTGCATGATGAAATCATTTTATCCTCATTTAAGTTAGCGGACAGCTAAACTAGAAGTCAGCTAGTTTGGGGGTGCACGCCGGCAGAATTCCCTATTGCACTTGCTCTATGTTCCCCACAATATGGAAGTATATGTGGATGATCTATGTATCCATTAATGACTGAACAATCACTGATTAATCATTAGCATCCAAATATAAATAATTACAGCCAGTGCGATGTTTGAGCGATGTTGACAAAATCTTCAGGAAAGTTTCATCTGTTTCCTTCATGATTACCATAGGAGAGCTAGCTTCAAACATCTTTCTACGCCATATTGCACTATAGTCTGCATTTTGTATGTTTAAAAAGTAGCTATGAAGAAACTTGATAATGAGTGACTGAATGTATAGTGTAGTCAGCTGAAGTCCTGATGACACCTCCGAGCTAGCAGCTGTTCCACTAATGTTAGCTTCTGCAGCACTGTGACTTAACAGAATGTGTCAGAAATTAAATATAATATTCATAACGATGTTTTCATTAGTGTATAATCACCTGAAAATAAGTGTGATTTTCTTAGTTTAGAATGAGCCTCTTATATCTACAGTCGCTGTGGGTCCTCTTCCATGGAGGCCGCCATGAATTGAATTGAGGGGCTTGCAATCAGCAACTACACCACTAGTCCCAAATTTTCTTTTATATGGCGTAATAACACAGCCTAAAGTAAATTTGTATATCAGACTTCAAACTATCACTTTGTTAAAAAGTTAAGTTAACATAAGTTTAACCAGATAGTACGAGTTATGTTTTTTAAAAGCATCTCTGCTGTGGCATTACTGCCATGGCGGGCCTCCCATCTCCGGTAAAAGTGGGTGTCTCATTTCATCAAATTTAACTAGGTCTTCTTCCTTGTCCATCTGACACAAAGAACATGTTTTGTACTACTGTATGTGTGTGTGTGTGTGTGTGTATGCTGATTGGTGGTTATATATCCTCATTCAGCCCAAAGATATAATGCTGATTAGACGTGACACCTGATGTGTGAGTGTTTCTTTTGCTAGTTTTTAGATAACTAGCTCAAATGTACTCCAGCTGCTATTTTTCCAACAACAAATGATCTTTTCATCAGAAACAGAAACTCTTTGATCACACAGCAAAAATGTTCCACATCCGTATTAATACATCGACCACAGACAGTTAAATCCTGTGAATAAATCAACATCGCACTTTGTATTTCTTCGTCCCTGGTTGGGTCATCTCTTTATGGAACTTCTATTCCGTCTGGCATTAATCAAATATTGGTGGCGTCACTGTGTATGAGGTAAATTGGAAGTGTGAGATAGAAATGTGTTGCAGCTGAGTGTGTGTTCCTGTGTGTTTGCAGTGGGTGGGCCTCTATGGGGCAGCCTCTGAACTCCAAGAGGAAAAAGGGAGTAAAATGTGGTCTTTGTGATGTCTCTATCACTCAATCGCTGTGCTGGAGTTCCCAACACTGCTCTTTGTGTGATGAACTGACCAGCGACCACAGAACAACAGCACCTTATCAGTGCACACACACACACACATACACACACACGCAAATACTCAGCGCAAGATAAAAAAAAAAAAAAAAAATGAGGAAACTGTGTGTATTCTTGATGAGCTTATTCTTTGGACCACGCACTATATGGTTCAGTACCCTTGACATCAAAAGGCCAAGAGAACAGAGAAGAGAGGGGAAGGAAAGGAGAAGAGGGCAAGGCTTTTGTATCTCCACTCCTGAGAGCTCATTCTCTAATGAGGCCTAGTCAGCAACGCGAGGCAGCTTTGTTTGAGAACCTTGTGTGTGTCTGTTGCTGTGTGTGTGTGTGTGTGTGTGTGTGTGTGTGTGTGCGTCTTACCGACGTTGCCAATAAAAAAAGAGAAAAAAAGAGAAAATCTGAAAAAATGAGACCCCAAACATAGACACACAATTCTTTGAGACTTCATCTGTCAGTGTGATCTCATTCATCGTATTCAGCGTAAGTGTTCTCTCCGAAGGCCTTGAAAGCTCGCTGAAAAGCTGTTTTTGAACTTATCTAAAAGTCAGTCAGCCAGTGGTAAATAAAAGCGAGGTAAACTGTTTTGGGGGGGGGGGGGGGGGCGTGTAAACCACGTAGAAATCTGTTTGAAGTTTGTGAGTTTGAGTTTTTTGTTTTGGAGGTCATTTTTAAGGGGAAGCGTTTTATTAGCTGTAAGATGACTGAATTAATAAATGAATTTATTGACATCTCTGGTTATCAACAACTGCTCTGAATTGGACAAAAAGTCCAGAGTTCAGCAGTTCAGCCAAGCCTTTAACATCTTTTACACCTCCTTACTATATTTGTTCTTCTCTCTCTGGTGAAAGACACACTTGTTGCTATGAGCGGAAACATGTCTTCACCCATCACGTCTTGCTGCATAGACTGGACGCACATGACAGATATCAGTTGGCCCTTGTTCAATGTGATGAGAGGAAGTGTTTGCTCCAGCACGTCTGACTGCTCTCTAACATCACATTTAACACACCTAAATTCACCTGATCTGCTGCTGATCATATCAGGTCAATAATCTACACTGCAGACCTTATTACACCACAGTCGATGCCAACCGAAGGCTCACAAAGTACTCTAGACACACACAGTGGATGCACATTCAGTTCTGTTTAATATGAAACTGGGCGTCTGCATATGCGGATGTGTTCACACGTGTACTTGACGCGTATGGGTCTTGTTACAGTCTCCTCATGGACACGGGCTGATGATGACATTTAAGTCATGTTGACCCTCACGGCTATGCGGATGTGGGAAGAGCAGAGTTAATTGGAACTTTACAGCCACAAAGCACAAGCGCGCATAGTTTGCGAGAGGTAGGATGTTTGTCAGCGGGTTCTTTTAGTGTGCTTCAGATGTTGTCAAAATATATGACAACCACACTACATCCTAATGACGGTGTACAATGTTCACCATCATGTACAAGTTCAATGAGTTCCTCCATTTTCCTCAACGGTTCAATTTTATAACTTTGACCTCCCATCAGTGCCGGACTATCATTGGAGGTCAGCACATGTGGAGTGAAAGTTCACTTTATATACACACTCAAACCCATTTTAAACACTCCTGTAACCATTTGCATCCAGCTCAGCTTTGCTGCATTTCCACTGACAGGCGACAGCAGTGTGTACAAGTTCTTGTGCATTTTGTTGCAGGTTATTACGAGAATGTAGCATTTTACTGCTTGTGCTGAAAGCCAAATTGTACAGCCCAAATAATTGTTTTGGTTAAAGTTTCCTGACTTTTCTGGTGTGTTGTTAAGCTCAGTCAGTAGAGCATCCGCCCCACGTACAAAGGCTCAGGCCTTGCCGGGGCAGCCCAGGGTTCAAATCCGACCTGTGGCTCTTTCCCGCATGTCATTCCCCATCTCTCTCTCCCCACATTCTGTCACTGTCACTGTCACTCGTCAGCTGTCTCTATCAAAGCTTGAAAAGGCCAAAAAATATATCTTAAAAAGCATTCGATGAAAAGTCTGTCTGTTTGTTGTCTGTGTGTTGCCTTCCTGACCTTTACAACGCACCTCTGTCATTAATACCTCCACAGGCAAATGTCTAGGAAATCATGAGCGTGAATTTGTTAGGCACAATATTACACCTGTGGGTGGGTTGATGTTCGATCTGTATCGCGCTTGTTGGGGCTGCAGCGACGGTTACCTGCAACAGCATGCTAATTATGCAAATAAAGCCCCTGTGTGGTGGGATTTGAAGAGGCTCTTTGTACTTCCTCTCTTGAGAGGAGAGACAGGGGGAGGAGGAGGAGGTGGGTGCATGGATTGGGATGGTGGGTGTCAGAGGTAACTGAAAAGTAGAAAAGACAGGCGTCACTGGTGAGAGAGAGCCAGTCACTATGACTTGTGTCAGCAGATGTGTTCCGGTCAGGGAGAGCTGTTGGATCTCCTCACGTCCACTCATGCCCAACAGGTCAGTACCGAAAACTATGCAGTAGATGGAGGGATGAGGGAGCTTTTTATGAAGTTTTTAGACCTTAAATCTGCTTTTGTCTTAAAGTTTGTGCAGAAAAAAAGTTGTCTTATTTTGAAATATCTGAAAAATGAGAAGCATTACTCATGCGTCTCAGATGAGTTGAAGCAACACCTCCCCTGACTGGATTTCCAGTCCAGGGGAGAAGATGCAGGTTAATAGAACCAGGTGATGAGTCACTGAGAAGGTGCATTGTCTTTCACTGATGTTTCAGTTCGCTTGAGGCTCTAACCATGAGGAGTCTGAGCCAGGCCCTGTGGGCAGACAGACACTAGCTGGCACTGAACACTGGATTATTTTATCATCCCTAAACAAATACTGCAAGCTGTGAAACATTTCCCCAAACATTTGTTTATGCATCAGTTCACGCTTGCCTTAACACGACTGCACAGCAGGTTGGAAACTTAACTGTAAGAGCTCTGTCACAAAATGCAGTCGGCAACTGAAAAATCGTTGAGAAAGTTTTATTGCAACCGTGGCTCATTCAAGTGTTGTTGTACTATCTGTGGAAATATGCAAAGATCCGCGTGTGAGATATTTTACATTCTCTTTCTTTTATTTGATAGACTGTTGAACTTAAGCCAGCTGAATTAGACGTGTTGTGATTTTCTGATACGTTCCTGCAAGGAACCCTCTGCCATTACAGCTGTCTCAGGGTTGACAATGAGAATGTCTCTATTTGTTTATCACCAAATAAACCTCTTTAGATGTCTAACACTTTATCCTGCTGCTCTCAACTGCTCAGACTGGCCCACTCTCTCTCTCTCTCTCTCTCTCTCTCTCTCTCTCTCTCTCTCTTTCTCTCTCTCTTTCTCACTCTCTCTCTATGTCTATTGTGCACTCTCTGCTTATTCTGCCTCAGGCAGTAGTTGGAAAGCGACAAGGACGATATAAACCCAACAAACTGCTCCTGTCGGGAGGGGGAAAAAAACACAGAGAGAAAGAATAAGAAAACAAAAGGAAGAATAGAAAGAAAAGAAAAGGGAGAACAACAGAAAGGATTTGCATTGCCAATCCCCCTGGGGGGAAATGTTAGGTTTTTACGTGTTACAACTTGTTGAGTAACTGAAGATTTTGTGTGAAGTGCTTCTTGTGTCGTGGGAAGTGTAAGGTTTCAGTGTTGTCAGTGCTCAAAGGAGGGGAGCTGATTTTTATCTGAGGGCAGAGGCATGTTCCCTCCATCCACTGTCATCCTCCATCGCCTCCCTCTCCGCTGTAACAGGAGCATTCAGTTCACAGTGGGGAACAGGACAAGTGTAGCTCTGTAACAGCACGGCCATTAACGTGGTCAGACTGGCTGTGAGCCACAATGGGCTTCTTTTAAAGACTCACTTCACCCAAATCACACACACACACACACACACACACACACACACACACACACACACACAAAAGCCTTTTCCCTCTTACCATGTGTATAGTTTTGGGTTTTAGTTCCAAAAGTGAAAGTTCTGTTGTTTTTTTTGTTTTTTTTTTACCCTGCAGAGAACAATTACTACAAAGTTCTTGTAGACCAGAAAATCTTATTGACAAAGACTAACAATGTTTCGGTCCTGAGGCCATGAATGTTTGTGAGATTTGTTGTAGTCATTGTGTTTTCTTATTGTAGTTTAGTCATTTTTGTTACACCAAATCCATCAAGTCCAGTTTTACATCTTAAAGCTGCATATTTTTTGGCCTCCCGGCAGCATCCCTCCCTTCCCTACCTGGTCTCCCCTGGACCAGTCAAACATCATCAGGTGTCAGCAGTATATTGTAGTGATTGTGTATTGTGTTCCTCTGTTCACAACCCAAGAAGTTTATCCTTTATCTGCTGGCTTATCTGGCTTTGGCATTATTAATCCGTGCAGTAGACGACTCATTTAACACTATATCATGAAAGTAAATCAACTATTTCCTAGTACTAACATCATGAGGTGGTAGCCATCTATTTTTTGGCTTCTTGAGGGCAACAGAACAAGCCTAAAACACTATTATCTATTATTAACTATTAACTAACTTTATGCCTATTTATCTGTGAGTCTGTGTCTTGCGTTGGGTTGATAATTTTCTGTGGATCCGTGTCTCATATAACCTATTGTTAATAATAATACTGCTTAGTGCAGTTTTGAGTACAGCTCAGTTCAGTTCTTGACTCTGCTCTAAAATTAACCAGTGATCCCATGAAAAAACATCCAGCATTATTGCATTTGTTTCCAGTGCACTTCTGCTTGACTTTGAGGAATTCATAGCCCAATGATGCTGATCATTAATTTGCATTGGAAACAAAGTCCTGCTTTGACAGTACATTTCCTGTTTGAGCCGAACTCGTCGCTACAGTCGGCCTATTTGCTCACTTTTATATGTTTTTAACATGAGAAAAGTGCTGCAGAGGTCTCTAATAGTAGTTTTCGGTCTCTTTGTTCTACTTTGTTTATCTCAACAGCTGCTCTGAGGTCTGTTTTATTGTGATTTCTTCGTGGCATGTGGTGAGGGCCTATAAAAGCTGAACAACACTGTAGGTGGTCAGAAAACGGGCCTCAATCAGATAACCCTCGCGTAGCCAGTGCTATTCAAATCCTGCAACACACACCCACACAGACGCTACAAACATACATACACAAGGTCAGTTCCAGATAGGCTGCAGATACGCTAAGTGTGTGTTTAAGTAGATGAGACTGATGTGGAGGGAAGCGATAATCTTGACTGGTTTACATTGTTCTCGCTAAGACACCAAAGGCATTGTTTAAAGAAAAAAACCCTTGTGCTTGTCAAACATACAGGCACCTTGACGCATTCTTCGCTGTCAACGGCAGATTCTGTGCATACCTCTGCTGACACACATAAAGACACAAACACACACACACACACACAAAGAAAGAGGCGTGTGAAAGCCACCTGTGGCAGCTCCACAGTCCAGCCTCTGTGGAACGCAGAGGGGAGACCCAGGAATAACTTCCAGCGTGGGATAAAAACCCCACCACCCCCACCATGCAATCAACCCCTTACCGATACAGACGGGCGGCTGCTGCAGTGTTGGCTAAACACTTTCACAACTCTCCCTTCCCAATGCTCAGCAAAAACCACACCTGAAAATAGCAATCAGACAGGATTGGCCTGATAGAGATCATTGAGGGTTTGAAGCTGCTGATATTTTACTCCAAACGAGTTGGAAACAGCATTTAGGTCATGAAAACTGAAGGGCAACAATAGATTTCTTTTTGTGTATGTATATGTGTGTGTGTGTGTGTGTGTGAAGGAAATTAAAATTTCTCGACTTGCTAGCTCAAACACAAACACACACACCAATAACTGAGTGTGATATCTTGTTCAAAGTCAACAGTAGTCAAGCAGGTGGCATCAAATGAGTTCGAGTGCTGCTGTTCAGCGCGCTTGCAGCTGTATTTAATGTGCTTCAGGGGTTTTTAGTTACCATCAGCTGTGTGAAATGGTTTTATTATGATTTGAATACACACACACACACACACAGGTATAAATATACACACACATTTACACACAATTTGCACAGGTTTACAGCTTTGGCAGACAGGTGGCTTTGTGTTGAAATGCAGTAACGCCAGTGTTCTGCATTTGGCAGAGCACTGGCAGAATTTCTGGGTTGGTTTGTTTTTTTCCATCTCGCCTGGCTGTAGGAGAGCGCCATGCCCAACTCCATGAAACGTGAAGCTGGCCCTACTTAATGGTAAAGTTGCACACCTGGTTTCTTCTACTGAAAGGCACCTGGCAGAAAGTGAACTGAGACGAAAACTGGCTGTTGGTTAGGATTTTTTTTTTTTTTTTTTTTTACAATTTCATGATTCTGCAATGACATTTTATAGTTTTGGACATATCTGTCACCAGAGTGAATGAATACAAGTAGAAGAGTTAGGGTTAGAGCATTGTCTGACGTATAACACTGGACTTGTGTTAAACAATAATTTCGACTATTTTATATGTAACTATGCAGACATTTGCCATTTTGTCCTATATATCTATACTGGAAAAACAATTAAACATTAATATCATGCTCTATTTGGCAAGGTAACAGCAGTATTATTAGAAGAATCAGAGGCCATTATGTTGACAGCAGTAGCAGCAACACACCTACCTGCCTTAACACGACTGCACAGCAGGTAGCAACACTTGCAGCAGTAATTACGAGTGGATGATATGGATTAAAATTGCTGTAATTCATATTGCCATAATAACACATACAGTATATCAGTGAATAGTAAAAAAAAACATTAAGAGAAACCAAGAAACCAAAGAAAAAAAGCACATTGTTTTTTAACGCCTCAATTGACCCAGAGATATAAAAGACTATCCAAACAGTACTAGTGACAGTGGAAATGTGTTGAAGTTGCCATACTTGTAAAAATGGTCGGAGCAATAGCTGTAGCTGTAGTTGTATTTGCAGCAGTAACAGCAGTATAGGAGCAACAGTACCTATAAGCAGTAATTAAATACAGATACAAATGAGTGGATTTTGGTAACAGGAGGTATATCAGCTGCAGCACCAATAATACTAAATTTGGAATAGTGCCACTGAAGGGCAGCACCAAAATATGTAAAATAATAGTTTCATTGTTACAAAATCTACACATTGGAGGCCGGTCAAGACCCAAGTATGCCACATTTATTTTGTGCTTAAATCAAATTTATGAGTGTCAGTTGTTTCATATATCATTTTACATTGAAATCCATGACAGGGGTACACAGAAAGTGTGTTGTTGTACTAGATGAGGTAGAACTTAAAGGTACCCTGGGAAGTTGTGATAAGCCGGCCCATGTTGTGTTTGTGGCACATGCTCACACAAAGATGACAGTGCATGAGCACATGGGTGGTGTGATTCCTGGTGACGGTTTCATTCTATTTTATTGACTGACAGCTGGTGGCTGTACTGCCAAAGTTGTCAGCTAAAGGAAAGGAGAATAGGGCTAGCTAGCATGTAAACATTGCAGGTTTCAAGCACTGTAAACAGTCGGCTTTGCATCTGGGGACGGAAATACATTGAACATGTTTGTTAGGTCTCAAGGATACACAGTGTGTTTTGGTGTGAATGTAAACGGAAATGTTTACTTACATGAAAATGCTGCAACTATAAATCTAAGGTTTTCAGCGCAGAAGAACAATAGGTTGATTGTGTCTAGCTGTCAGTCAGCCAGAGAGCGTAAGTCCAAATTTCTCTTGTCACTTGTGTTTTGAAGACACCTTTGTGTTTAGCTACTTAATCCATTGATTGATCACTTCATTTGTGCACAGGATTTCCAGCAGTGATCACACGACCACAGTGACCACAGAGGTCAGATTCACTGTCACTGCATTTCAGTTTGTCGAAGATGAGATGGACTTTACTGTTTTGTTACCTCACTTTCCCATTTCAGCTCCTAAATTACATGTATTGGTGCAGCAACACACACACACACACACACATACACTTACACGCACTCACATGCACTCACACTTACACACATGCATATACATCACTGAGGTTTGGGGCCTTGGACCCTGGCAGACAGGTGGCTTTGTTCAGAATAACAGTATGCAGGCTGGGAGAGCTGGGTGAAGTAGAGGGGGGCTCTAATCATTATTATGCTTTCCGCAGAACGGTGGCGCTCCGCATTTTTTTGCTGTGTTCCCGAGTTGGTCGGCACATTCCGCTGGCATTGTTATCCGGCCTGTTTCCTGCGGCCGGCGGCTTTTGTCAGCCTCTCCCCCATTGTCCCGGCTTCCTTTGTTCCCTGGCTCCAACAATGGCTTTTTTTTCTGCCTCTTAATATATATGTGCACTTTTTGCCCTTGTGTGTTCTGTTTGTTTTGTTCTGCTGTCTGCTGTGTTTTTCTTTCCTCCTGCTGCAGAGCTGGGAAATAACACACACACACACACACACACACACACACGCAAACATACACAGACAAGCCTGAGTTGATATGTTCAAGTTCACTGTGGTTCAAACCTCGCTCACTCAACCTGTCCTCTCTTCTCTATCTCTCTCTCTCTCTCTCTCTCCTTTTCTCCCTCACTGAGGCGTTGTCTGTCTCCCTCCCTTACCTCCTATTATTCACTGTCTCACACACACACACACACACACACACACACACACAATAATCCTGGCTGTGACTTTATGTGGTAGTATCACAACTGCCATCTAACCCTTGACCTTGACTTCAGCAGTGACCTAAAACAGCAGTTTTCAATTGTCGTCATGAAACAGGCATACATCAGACACCAGAGACCCCCCATGTGAAGAGGTTTTAGGCTATATTTTCATAAAGTGATGTGTATTTCCTCAACACGATGGTCCACTGTGAGGGGACAGTTACACAACACTGTTATTTGTCATTGGAATCAGTGCAGAGAAACCCTGGCCTTTATTGAGATATTAGAGAAAATGTTTGTTTTATATGTATGTACAGTTTTATACACATATTTGATCATATTTGTTGTCTGATCTGTTTAACTTGCTGTCCATGCAGACTTGTCTTCATGAACACAACATTTTGCTGCTCTCAGTTTTTAAACTGTTCTTGTTCACTAATTCATTCTAGTCAACCATACTTTGTCGTGTCTTTTCCGTCAATGAAACTCAACATTTCCTGCACAGATGTTTCACACATTTCTAGTGGCTCAAAGGCCATAATCTGTTCCGGGAAGGTTTTTAATGTTAAACGTCTGCAGGAAGTGTTGCGTTTTATTCATGACAGCTTATCGGTCAAAAGCGACGCAAAGAATAGCAAAGTTGGACAGATTGGATTTAATCACAGAGTGAGAAATAAAATTGAAGTGAACTGAGCAACAGCTGAATTTATCACGAGTTATAGTAGTACCTACTATTCCAACCACCTCAGTGTTTACTTATCCATGCTGTTCTTGCCCATGGGTAATATTTCAATACTAATTTTTATTTCAAATTTTACAGTTTTATTTATTTTGCTGAGCACCTTATGGAAGCCTCCTTCAGGTCCTATTGATGGCATACAGCCATGCTAGTGGTTTGGCTCCAAGACTGGCAATGTCAGTTTGTTGGCTGGTTGGTCCAGACTCAAATATCTCAACAACTACGGGGTGTTGCTTGAAATTTTGTGAAGTTATTCATGGTCCCCAGGTGATGGATCCACCAGCATGGCTGTAGCACCATTTTGTTAGTGCATTGGAGGGTTGTCTGATGCAAAACTTGTCTGTCTTTTCCTTTTGTTATTTTAATCTGTGCTCTGTGTGGTAATAATATCTGGTAAATGATAATTGGCATGGCAAGTAGCCATAACTCACTACACCCAAATGACACCTTGTTTTAAGTGCTGTGTTTGTCTTCCAACAGAATGGTTGAGCCCAGCCCTCCAGCGCTGCACCTCCTCTCTGCTGGGGATGTCAGCATGGCGGGTGTTGGTGTCAAAATAGAACAGGAGGAATCCAGCGGAGGAGTCATCACCAATGTTGAACCTTCTAAAACATCTCCCTCGCGTGATTGGTCAGGAAACCATCCACTGGAAGCCCGCCAACTGACCCCACCGCTCTCCTGCTCTCCTTCGGTAAGGATATTACAAAAGGCATGAGAAAGGTTGTCCACAGGCATTTTAGAAAATGCAGGAATTGTCACAGATTGATATGTCAAAGTAAAACGTGTGCTCTCCTTTATCCTGCTGTGATGCTTTGTCAGTTGATGGTCTCTTTCTTTGTCCTGACAGGAGAGCTCTCCAGGTAAGGAGCTGCCTCACAGGCAAAGCCCCATGGGACTGAAGGAGGCCAGGACACATGACAGACCAGAGGGACAATCTGACTTCAAGGAAGGTCTGTATAAATCTCAGCAGGGTCTCTCAGTCACTTTTTGCTCTGTTGATAGAGCTGCCAAGTAACTCTATTTTCATGTGGTCTACTCATTTATAACTTCGAATTCTGAGTTTTTGAGGAACAAAAAGATGATTATGATCTACTGCAACTTGTGTTTTGCTAGAGACTGAGTGGGTGTAGGAATGGCCACAAATTTGGTTGGTCAGTCCACCACCTTATGTGACTGACCAACCAATGTCTTAAGCATTGACCAGTGTCCTGACAAACTATTGAGTGAAAGTTTGGTACAGACATTCATGGTCTCCACAGGGTGAATCCTAATGACTTTGGGGATCCCCTGTCCTTTTCTCTCATGCGACTAGCAGGACATTCTTGCTTTTGAGTGAAGTGACGACTGCTGTGCAGTTCACTGTTCAGAGTTCCTAGAGAGGAAAAATTTGAATGAGTTTGGTGATCTCAACATCAGTTCAAATTTGCCCAGTACTTTGGTTTATGACCAAATACCTGCAAAACTTTGCGTCTAGTGCTAATGAGCTAACAGGCAGTGAATAAGTGAGGGCACTACCTCTGCGGGATGCCAAAGTTGGAGGTTTTCCCACTCTGCACAAAGTTTCTTGAATATTTAACATGCACACATTTGATCAAATGAAAGAAAACTGCAGTTTATGTATTTTGAAATGCTTGAGAACAGGTTGTTTCGATATCACTCAGTAGCATAACTGTAAACTGACGTGCGTAAGTACCCACCATTGGCCTCAGTGTTGGATTTGAAACACACAACACCTCCACACTGTCTTCTGTTTTGTTTCCTTTTATGGGAGTCTTTCTCTCATACTCACATATACACACATGTCCATACAATTTTCTTGCTGACTAGACTTGGACGACTCTATATCTTATGTGTTTAAGTGCACTGCATTCTGCTGCTATTCAGCATTAAACAATGCAGTCTGCCGAAAATCGATGCGTAGAAGAGGCGGTTTGTCTAGTGAAGTGAGGGTGTTGTTTTGGTCTCTGAATGGGTTCAGGGGGTTCAGGGTATGTGTGTGTGTGTGTTTTTTTTTTTTTGTTTTGTTTTGTTTTGTTTTTGTCTGATTTTGTTCAATCGCTCACACGCGGACTAAAAGGCTGCTCTCCCAGCCCTTCCCGAGGCTGCCCTCAAGTCTTTCACCAGCCTGCACTCTTCACCTTAAATTTTTCTCAAGTTCTCTCCACTAGCTGACCTTGAATTGTTCTGTGTCCAAACATTGATCCACTCAAACACTCAAAACTTCTCCCAGACGTGCAAACAACCTCTGCCCTCCGGCACCTCAAATGTCTTCTTCAATCAATGCCATTAAGAAGGCAGAGGAGAGGCTGAGAAAGTAGTTTGGTGTCAGATGGATTTTATTTGACAGATAATATTTTTCATGCCATCTAGTGCAGCCCAGTGTGGTTCTGCTGAGTACCTGTTGTGTCCTGTTAACAGTAATGCCTACTATTGAGAAGCTGCTGAATGCTGACTGGAAGGAGAAACTTCTGGATAAAAGCACAGTGGGGGCAGGACAACTGAAAGGTCAGCTCTCAGACATTACTAACACCTTTATACCATTTATATACCACGTCTATACCATTACATCCAACACATCGATATTAGACCGTGAAAATATCTGCCTCATTTTTTCATTTGCCATTTTCTTTGTTAACTGCAAAATATTATATAACATCCTATCACACGTCCCGAAAGCAATACCTGGCTGTGTGCAGTAATTTGGTGCACTGCTGGTCGGATCATTTTGCTGTCAAAATTGTTGGTTTCATCTTGTGTTCCCTCTAAAATCAGAGAAAGTTGGGACTAAAACATAGAAACAAACAAAAAGACACATCTGGAGAGATGGAAGCAATAGAAATATTTGCCTAGTCAAATTATATATATTATCACCAGGCGGCAGATGTTCATAAATTAATGTTCAGAGGGAACCAGCCTCCATTTTCGTTGTTCATATGTGGTTTTGCTTTTATCCGAGTATCTCAGTTTTTATTTATCTCGATTATTTGAAATGTTTTTTTGTTGTCCATGCTATAAAGTTTCCTCTCGTGAGAATGGGCAAGAATTAAATTGTTCCATTTCTTTGTTGTTGTTTTACTGAATGAAATCAAAGAGGAATGTTTCAGCCCAGAGAACCCCAAGAGCCATGTCCTCAGTAAGATAAGTTTAAAAGCATGCAGAGGTAGGCGTCACAAAAGTAAAAACAATGACAGATTTAACAAACCGGACCGTCTGACCCCCCTCCAGGTACCCCGCAATCTCTGGCAGAGAAGGAGCTCCAGTTGTTGATGATGATCAACCAGCTGAGCGGTCTGAGGGAGCAGCTACTGGGAGCTCACTCCGAGCAGAGGAACATGGCCGCCTTGCTGCTGGAGAAGCAACAGCAGCAAATGGAGCTGGCTCGACAACAGCAGGAACAGGTACCACTCAGAGCATCGGCCATCATTCTTCTAAAAACATACTCACACCGTGAGTACAGTTGTCATGACCGTGTCACACCGTGTCAAAAAAATTTCTGTCTGCACTGTCTATTGTAAACTGTATGAAAACTATTAGGAACTATTGTGTATGGAGCCAAACAGACCTGGAAACTGAGGAATCCCCGAAACAAAATGTACTGCTGTCCATTTGTATTTATGTTTTAAATCCATAATAATAGGGGTTGCGACCAGGCAAATTAGATGTGAAATTAAAAACAATCTTTGTTTTGATTGTCATTTTTGCATACAAGATAGGCAACAATGGAACGGTGACGCCCGTTGGAGAAGTAGAGAGATGTTCTGTTCAGTGTTTTTTTCTGGCTAATGGTATCATAGACTTATTTTGTAATTGTAGAAACAAATCAAGTTCTTAATGTAACACACTATACTGCATAAAAAAACCCCACTCTTTGTTTTAGTTACTCTAATTTGATAAATTCTATGACATAACATTTATTTAAAAGTCAGTAACATTAGAAGTAATCCCCATTCTTCCCATTCCTAATATTGACCACTGGTGCTTGGTGATGTGTTGTAGCAGTCTGGAGGCTTGTGTTTGGCCAAAGTACTCCACCACTTTAGCATTGGACTTGGTTAACATGTAACATAATTGTATTAATATTATTCTTATTAACATTAATTCATGATAAAGAGTTTTTTTTTTAAGAAAAAAATTGATGCAGCAGAGCCAGAAATATCATCTTTTCTTTTATACCATGCATTGTTCTTCAAAACTTGGTGCATACATTACTCACAATGCAAATAAACTGGCTGACAGGTATGAAAGGATATCCAGGTGTGTTATGCTAGTAGCGGTTAATATTGCCTCGAGCAGCTAGCCTCAGACAGAGACGAGGAGCCGGCTACAGAGGTCACTTCTTTCTAACTGCACCGTCAGATTTTTTTTAACAGTCCTTTAACAGTAACCCCACCCACCACTGACTCAGGTGCAGTTTGTGACTTTGTGCAGCTCCATCCAGAGCCACAAAAGGCTTCCAGCTACTGTATGCCATCAACTGCTCCCTCAGAAGCTGACACCCAGTCAGGTAGCAACTGCAGTCTAGAACAAGGTTCCTGCAGTTGTAAAGAAGATTCCTGACTTTCAAAAAAGGTGTATGTGTTCCTGAAAAAGTTCCTCTGGTTGAAAAGGTCTAAACTGGGTTCACTTAAGAATGCTAATGGTATAAGAGCAGTCACATAGTCACACTGTGTTTCAGAGTGAGATCCTATGTATCAGATTTTTGGGTGAACCATTCAACAAGTTTATTATACACACAAAATGTACCTATTCTAGACTTCTGGCTGGTTTATTTAACTGAATTTACAAATTGTGGTGTTGTTCTGGTGTGGTTGGGTTCGTTGTAATATGTTTCATCTTAACCAGTATTATGTTATGAATATTCTTTAACTAAGGCAACTTAATCAACTTAATTATTTAAATATATATGATATGCAGTAAGACATGGAGGCATTTCTATTTGTGAACTTTTCAGGATGAATGAACTTCATATTTATTATCAAAATGTTTGAAATTGAGACATGATGTGTGTAAAAATGAAAATGTGCTTTGTTTCAGATCGCCAAGCAGCAGCAGCAGCTGATACAGCAGCAGCACAAGATCAACCTGCTTCAGCAGCAGATCCAGGTCAGCTCCTCTCAAGACCTTACTCATGTCTTCACGTGCAGTACCACAGACAGCAGCCCGAGCATGGATGATGATTACAAATGAGAAGTTCTCATTTCAAGTTAGAAATCTGTTTCAAACAAATGAGGAAAGACTCTTTATGTAAGGTGTATTTGTCCTGCCTCGTCCCAGCAGGTGAACATGCCCTATGTGATGATCCCGGCTTTCCACCCCAACACCCAGCCCCTCACTTCGGACCCCCAGATGACTCTGCCACTGCAACCAATCCCCTGCAAACCAGGTGAGTCATCAAGCATTGGTTCATCAAGCAAACTTATACTATCATTTAAGTTTACACACATTTTCAATTGTCCATTTTCTTTTGCCTTGTGGTCTGAAGTAAATTGGTTGATTAGAATTCATTAGAAAATGGGGTACTTTCAGGCTCTCACTCAAGACTTACATCCACATGAACTTCATCAACTAGCAATGATTCACAACAGGCAGTTAGGTTAAATGGTCTTGATGAAGTCATGTTTCTATCTAAATGTAGCCAAATTTGAACTCAGAAAAAAAAGGAAAAAATCCACTACTGTAACATGAACATTAAGTCATGTAGAAAACATGACATCTGTTTGTTTTATGCATTAATTTGAGACTTTTGTTCTCTTCAATGGTCGGCTTGTTTGTTAGCTAACATGAGTCTCTCTGACGGCATGTGTTTGAAAATGAGCTATGGAGCTAGGAAACGCTGTACTGATCTGGGTACAGGATTTAACAACTCTAGATGTTACTATGGTTACTATTATTTTATCTTTCATGGTAAGATGGGTGAGGTAACAAGTAAAATTACTCTGACTCACGTTGGAAAATCTATTAGAAATGTACGTTTTGCCAACCTCGAACTGCTCTCATTGAAACGAATGAGAGGACTGTGTTTTTCTGAACACGACCTTATTTTAGTCACAGAGATAGAGAAGTGTTCACAGTGGTCACAAAGTGTCAAAACTCCTAGAGAACATCTGAACCCAATACTGTACTGCATAATCCATGTCTCTACTGTCCATGTTAATGCATCTGAAGTAATTGTGATGGGCTCAATAATGTTCTGTATTCTATTGAGTCTGTTTTAGTTATCTTTGTAATCTTTTGATAATCCTCCAAGGTTTCTCTCTAGCAGGCCTTCAGTGCTGCAAACAGGTTTTTGTCAGTTCTTTCATCGTCTTTTCTTACATTCCAAAGGACGAATGACCACTCAACTTACCTGGCAATGACTGTGTGCTTTGAAGGCCGGTAACTTTGTTCTGAAAAGTTGTTGCCATCAATATTGTTTCATGAGTTGCCGTGCTGAAACATTTATTTAGGCACTTCAATTGAAGAACTATAGAACATGGAAAGACATACAAGATACAAATGCAGACTTCAGTTCAACAATGCAGTATATAATACCTTTCAACACACTTATGCTTGTACAGTTAGCAGGCAATAGAGAGCACAGCTTAGAAAGCCACATCTTTGTGCTGTCTTGCTTTCACAAGCCTTAAAAGCTGTGCTCATGGGTGACCTTGTCTTCTCTATCTTTTCAAACCTAAAAGACACAAGGCCAGTCTTTAAAACATTGTAGGCGGACTTTAAGGATAACCATTCATTTGCTTTCTTTATTTCAAGAAATGTGTGTGCCAGTGCTTCAGAATCTTTTGACAGATGAATGTGAAAAAATGTAGAAAGACTGTCAGGTTGTGTGGAAGAGGTCAGCTATAGCCAGAGATTTGAAGCCAGCTATTCTTTGAGGATACAGGTGGAGGACAGAGTTATGCTGTTTAAATTAAGGTCTGTGTCTTATGTGATGTTTGCTTACGTACATATACATTCACTATCAACTAGGTGCTGTTTTTCATCCCTACAAGTCCAAAACTAAATGCGAATGAGAGGGCTATGTTTTATAGAGAAGAAGGATAGAGAAGTGTTCACAGCGGTCACTGAGTGTCAAAACTCCCAGAGAACATCTGAACCCAGTTCTGTACGGCATAATCCACGTGGCTACTGTCCACGATCTGGTAAAACCATAGGCTGTATAAAACAGTGTATGCATGACGTCATTCACTCCTGAAAATGGGCAAAAAACATGGAGCATGGGTGGAGTGGAAGCGGGCTGAATGAAGCCTGGGTGCTCTAACAAGCCACCTGTAACGCCATCCACCTGTCGATCAAAACAGATACACTATTAATCTTGCAGAAATTCGACCTCAGTACAGTTGTCATGACCAAACCAAAACTGTTTTTTGTCCCAGGCTGTGGGCTTATGAAGACTGACTACATCTATAGCCAGCCTCAGGTGTCTGTTCAAAGAACCACAGTTTTGGTCACTTAGATAAAAAATAAATAAATAAATAAATAAATAAATAAATAAATACTGATAGGGCAAGCCATGGCCTGTTGTCCTCATACATTGTGAATTAGGGTTGGGCAATGTGCTGATACCATGACGTATTATAAATATGTTGACATTTTCCCATGATGTCAACATGGTAGCTTTCCATTTAATATCTTACGTAGTATTAGTCTACCATTGCTTTTTGTTGGACTAAGAGGTTCTTTTGCATTAGTCATGAAAAATATTGAATAATATTTGTCAGGTATTTAATTCTAGGTGTAACTAAAATTGCTCATAAAATTTAATAAAGAATTGATATTTAATATTAATATTTCACATTAATAAAGAAGATATTATGAAATAAATGTTTGATTTTATCCATAAAATGACAGTAGAACAAGATGAAGTCACACTGTACAAGAAAATCTCTAACTATAATAAATACATACATTTGGAAATGATAACTCAATCTGACAATATTAATTAAAAAATACATAATTAAATGAAAAATAAAGATGTAGCTACAACAAACAATAGCTCAGTCTGAAACATTCTAAAAGACGATACAGGCACAATCTTCACATTTAAGATAATGTAGCATGTCTCTTATCCAAAGTGTATGTGGGGGCAGAATTGTAGATTTCCACATTAACAGTATCAATCTCCTGACCAACACAGTAGTGAATGCTATCATGTCAGGAAGAGAGATTAAGTAAAGAGGGTGGCTCCCCAAACAAAGCAGTAATAGCATTAGGAGCCAGACATTCACCAGATACCTTAGATAAAGTGTAAAAGATCTCAGTCCAATATTTACTTAAAGAAAGGCAGAATGAAGGATTTGTGTATTATTTGCAGCCACTGATCACAGGAAGGAGACACCTTGTCAAATATTTTTGTAAGTCAAGCTGGTGAAGTTGGTGTTGTGGGTGCGGTTTAGGATCTTGCATTGAATGAAACTATGTTTGGCACAGATAGAGGGTCTGTGCACCCTTTGGTGCCCTGGAATGAAATTGAAGATGAAGAGAATCTGTTTTTAAAAATGTGTTTGAACAGATTAAAATATCATTTTATTATTTATACAATTGTTTATTATAACATCTTATTTACTTCTTTAATTGTGAACACTTTGTGACTCCATAGCTACAATCCCCCCATCATGTGGTGGGTGGATGATACAGTCTAATCAACCTCTTCCTCTGCTTTAACATCGCTGCTTCAGTTGAAGCGTCTTGTTCTCAGGTCTGACATTGCTGACCGTCAGCACGGTAAATTAGTAAATTACTTCAATTAACGACAATACAAAACTAATTATTTGGCAGGTGATTTGAATGTTTGTAGTACACAGTGTGTGCATTGTTAATGTGTGCTGTAGGCTACAAAATGTCAAAATCTACTAAATGAAAAGTGAAAGTACACTACAGAGTGTGTGGGAGAGGCACTAAGAGGCACTAAGGTGGGGGTCTCTGACTCTGCTGCCATCTCTGATGCTAAAAGTATCTCACAGCATTGTCACACTTTTAATGCTCAGTGCATTGTACACAACACAAAGGTTAGTTGGTAATATTCACCTCAATGTGAGGCTGGTTTCTAACCTCGCCCTGCTCCTCCCCCTCTGGTGGAGGTCGCTTCTTTCAGTTCGCATCTTGCACGCTTTTGTTCTCAGGACAAAGAGGCAATAAGCCAAAGGTCAGGATCTTCTGATGAAATCCAGGTGGGCTATAATGCCTTAGTTTAAGCAGTCAGGCTAAGCTTCACTGAGGACTACAGGATTTAACCTGATCAAACACCAGGGAGTTTAACATTATTGTGTGTGTGTGTGTGTGTGTGCTCAAACATAATTCCCCTAATGAGAGTAACCACGCTGGTATTTGAGTGTTTCTTCAGTTCCTTTGTGTCAAGTCTGAGCGTCAACCAATGATCATGTTTTTACACCTTCCACAGCTATGGACTATCCCATGCAGCTGCTGCAGAACCCCCACCCCACCCCTGTCAAGAGGAGCAGCGGTTCCTTCCGACAGGTAGCGTACGCATTGTGTGTCAGACGTTTGAATGTTGAACTCAGTCTAATACCCATTTCTCTAGTTCTTTTCAGTACAGAATAAATACATACATGCATACACCTACATTAGATTATATCTACATCACCGGCGAAGAGTGAATTCACATCTGTGTTTACCATACGTGTGTATGTACTGTATATAAAGTGACACCCTCCAGATTAAAGAGATTAATGCACTTTTCTTGTTCTTGGGAGACTGAGAAAGCTTTTTGAATACACCACACCCTCTGTTCAAAGGTTTAATGTGTGTGGTATAGGTGCGTGTGAGTCTGTGTGTGTGTGTGTGTGTGTGTGTGTGTGTAGCATGAACTTTATTTGCACGGTTGGTTCTCAGCAGAGATAGTCCAACACAGCTTAAATAAACAAAAGGAAAGAGAGGATGAGGTGAACAAGAAGACAAAAGACCAGCTACGCTACAAAGGTGTGACAGATGCGCTCGGACATGCCAAATCTGCCGTGCATAACTGGAATACGTGCACACCCTCGCCCTTTGCGGTTAAGGATGAATGTGTGTTAAGTGGCCCCACCCCTGCTCATCTGCTTCTCACTGTGTGTTTAGGAAGCCAGTCAGCCCTTGAACCTGACCTCCAAGCCAAAGGGGCTGGAGCTGGGGAAAACACCCAGCCCGCAGAGCATGGAGCTGGGATCGATGGCGCTGCAGGGGTCCTACAGGCCCAGAGATCTCCACAGAGAGGTGTCCCACAGCCCGCCACGATCTGCCCTCAGTGAGTTCTGGTGACACTTACACTGCTCTGATAAAAAGTGTGAATTTGTCTGAAAACTGTTGATGAAGTCAGAGGTGTAGTGTTAGACACCCTCTGTATCAGGGTCTCCTACTGGTCCACAAAAGGCCTTCTTCGTGCTTGTAAAACTTTTTTCTAAATTTCCCAAATTTCTTGGGGACCCATGTTATGAAGGTGTTGTGAAACACAGTCCTGTTGATGGTCTAATGATCCACTGGACATTTCACTGATGGATGGTGGAAGTAACCAACAACTGTAGCAATGTTGCCAACAAGGTGGCAGGAGATAAAAACTGCTAGCTTTTAAATTCCTCCAGAAATTATCTCTGAAAATGTTTTTATGAGGAGGGAAAGGCATTCATTATGTTAAAGAAAAGGCCTAATTCGGCCACTGGGATGCAGCTTTAAGTCCAAAGAAGAAGACATACAGTACAGTAGTACCACAGACTGATCGCTACCCTTGCTGACAAACGGGTGCTGTAGTTCAATTCAAAGCAGGAAATGTGGGTTATCACTTTAGATATGCTTAGAAAACAAACAGAGGCTGTTGGGACATGTGTGTATATGAAAATCTCAGTGATGTCTATCAGAATACTGGATATGTTTTGTCATGCTTGTCTCTAAGTTACTGTTCACAGATGTGAATGGATAGATGTAGGGGAAAGTGAAATTTAAATAAACTTAACATAAAAAAAAAAAATAAAGAATGTATAAAAAACACAAAATAATATCTTAATATGAAAAAACATGCAAATGGGTTGTCATTGTCTATTCATCTCATGCTCCTAGAGAGTTATCAAGAGTGTTCATAATGTCTGTGGTGTGTTTGTAGAGGACTTCAGATGGTAGCTGCCTCTAAACCTTCATTGTCATCTTGTTCCTCATTTTTGTTCTCCTCCTCGTTTTTGTCTTCAGGTTTCCTCGGAGATGGCGATGTGGTGACCCAGGCCATCCACGATGCCCAGCTGCTCCTGAGGAGCCACAGCACCGGAGGGCGAGAGAGGGAGAGAGACAGGGAGAGAGAGAGAGACGATGGCAGAAAGATGGTGAGTCCAACGTCTAGTTTCTGTTTGGAGTATTCACCTTGTTAAATACGACAGCAAATTTACGTTGAAATGTTTTCTCTTGTCTGTATGACCCCGAGGCACTTTTACACAAAGGTCACAAAGGCAGTCATTCCACAGGTCTGACCACATCATTTACGTAACACTTCCAAACACGCCAAAAAGTCTCAAGTTAAATCCCGTACGATTAGATTAAAGGCCACAGCCGTCAAGATAAAACATGCATAACGAGATAGTAACGTTACTCATTTCTGCCTCACTGTCCTTCACATCTTTTTCTGTTTGGTGTTTGGATCCAGAGTTCCTCTCTCCTTTATGTTTTATTTTAATGCTTAAGTCAGTAGTCCAAGTGCTAAAGCTCCTTAGCTAAAGCTCACTGTTACTGTCTTTACCATAGACTGTATAAAACATGGACATGGTACCTGTGAGATCACCCACAGGTTTCTTAAAAAAGCTGTTGTGAAGCTCAGTGTGGTGTCTCTGGCTGCTGCCATCTAGGCAGTCCTGCCTCTGCCGCCTACTGGCCAATCCAAAAATGGGCAAAGAGGTGGAGCATGGGTGGATCTGAGGTAGGCTGACTGAAGCCAGCATCTGTCAAGTGTGTATGAATTACAGAAAGCCACTAATAGGTGAAGTAGGCAGTATCGGACATTTTATGTCTGATATTCCTGCTTCCATATTGAACCACTCACAGAACTAAAAGCCCTTTTGACATGTCACCACTCAAATTCAGGCTAATTAAATTACTTTGTGATCGTTCATAAAACGGCAAAACAAATATGTCAAAGCTTCGTGTCATCTCGCGGTCTAATCCAGGGGTCCAAGTCCGGTTTAGGGTTACAGGGAGTTGTGCTTCTCCTGAGGATTCAACATTCGACTGAAGAATATCCCAGCTGTGGTGCAACCACACACAGAAGCACATTGTTACAGCTCAGTATTTTAGGTGTTGCCTTTTGGGAAATGCTGTTAAGTAAACACAGTATGGAAAAGACAAAGAAGTTATGTCTCTGTTGTTTCCATTATTAGCAACTGAAAAGACGCCGCGCGTTTGGTATTCACGTCACGTGCCTCAGAAAAGAAGTACAAGAAGTTGTTGTTTAATCGCAGAAGTAATGTGAAGCAAAATGGAAACTTACATTTCTGTAAACTAAAGTGTCATTAAAGCAGCTCAACATGACATATTTCAGCTGTTGTTTGTTTTGATTGTTGTGAAAAAGAAAAGTCTCTTCTATTCTGGTCTTGGTTTTGAATCTTTGAGGTGGCTGAAGCTTTTGGTCTCAGCCTCGTCCTGGAGCAACAGCTGTTGCAGACTCACAATACCACAAAGGCTTCAGTGTGGCATTGACTGAGCCACCTGCCCTCTCTCTTTGTCCACAGTAATACTGTACTCTGCAGCTCTCCTCCTCCTCTGCTCCATTATCCTGCTCCATCTCGCTTCTGCTGCTGCTTTAACACCAACACTGATGACTGACCTATTTTGGTATTACACTCCGCTGCATGGGGATAAATAATGTTTTACAGCACGGGCTGTATGGATGCGACATGTGCCGATGGTGTGATAGTTTTGCAAATTCAGTGTTGTGACATTCCCAACTCTGCCTTTTCTCCTTCACCTTTCCTCCCTCGTACAATAAACACCATTCTTCCTCCTCTGTAGCGTTGTAATTTCCTTTCTTTGCATTTACAGCTCTGCATTTATACAGCAGCTGATATGGTGAGCGTGCAGTGTCTTTACCTTAAATAGCGCTCCGGGTAACACATGCGTGCCTCGTACACACCCCTTGAACACTGGGTCATCTCTTTTACTGCAGCGGAAATTCAAATAGTCCCTTTGTGCTCGAGTGTGAATATTTGTGTGACATATCTGCATGTCTGACTTCATCTGGCTTTGTCTTTTTTACGTCCGCAGGAGTACAAAGAGTCGCCTCGCAGCGAGAGAATTTCTCACCCCGAGCAGGGCGAAGACAGACACGGCCTGCCGTCCACCGAGGACCACCTCAGCAGTGATTCTGAGGGTAGGTGTCCCTGGAGTGGCCTGTTTCATTTTACTAGTGTAACAGCTTTTTATTTCAATGGTGGTATACCATGCTAGATGTCATCAAAAATATTTTATTATTGCCCCCTCAGACTGACATTTAGACATCTAAAAATAACTTCCACCACATTATTGCTTCTTTGAAGTGGGCTAGCTTTAATGAGAAATGGAACTGAAGTTTCTGGTGCAAAGAATGTGGGCGAAAGTATAACAGCATGTGAAATAGGATGTTTGTGGTTGAGGAGGAACTTTTGCTTCAATCAGCAAAGGTTAAGAACTTTTAGGGGGGTTAACGGAGGTTAACAACAAGAATAAAAAGAGATATATTTATGAGTGATATTCCAAACTCAGCAGTCTGCTGTGGTCCCCTGACTGGAGCTCTCTTTCCTGCAGGTGCCCTGCCCGTCTCAGTCCCAGGCAACTACGCCGAGGCCCGGCCCCCTCCCTCCTCAGGCCACATTAAGAGACCCATGAATGCCTTCATGGTGTGGGCCAAGGACGAGCGCAGGAGGATCCTGCAGGCATTCCCCGACATGCACAACTCCTCCATCAGCAAGATCCTGGGTGAGCCTAGCACTGGGCAGGGGTGGGTTTCACTCCGTGTCTCTATTCTGAGATGCTGCCTGGCACATGTGAGGGCACAAATAGCCACCTGCTTCTCCCACCAGACACATACACACATACACACACACACACTGGCCTGAATCCCTTTCCTTGGACCAAACATTTACATTCCATTCTATTGTGGAGAGCTTGTTGTTGTCATGAGCAACCACCCTTGACACAGGGACACACACACATGCAGACGTGAATACACACTCGTGTGCAAATTACGCACAGCCATATACATGCATTTCTAAACTATTACTCCACTTTAATATACAATTATATTACTAATTACTACTTAAATCTCTCATCTCAATCTACAGAGTCTACAGAGAATTGTTTTCTCCCATGAACTCAAGATTTATGCCAGTTTTCACACCAATTACTGCACCAGCTAATCTCACACCTCTCTGGTTGAAGACGTGTTAACCACACGTTCACCCAGAGAGGAGGCGAACGTAAACAATCAAATCATCTTTGGTTGAATATAAATGTACAGAATCTGCATTCTCATGTGCCACAATTACAATGATGGCTTTTAATAGATGGAGTGGACCACGATGAGGTGAAATTCATCAAATGCTTAGAAGTGTTCTACTGCCCATTTCATGTAGGACGCATTGTGGGGTGACCTTTGTGAACTCAAGTTCTCGTTATTACACTAAAACTGTTCAGTGTCATCAAATTAAATGTTTATTTCTTTAGGTGGGAAAATAACAGTTTAGATTTGAAAAAGCCAATTTTTAATACTCAAATATGTTCCATTTCTGAATATGTGAGGAGCTTCTCTTGGGGCAAGCTAACTATAGCTAGTAGGCCTCATCTGCTGACACAATAAGCTGGTGTTCTTTTCCTTTTTGAGGATAAGCTAAAAAAAAAAAAAAAATCAAATATTTTTTGGTGGCCAGTTTGGTTTGCCTGAAGTTAAATGTAGAAGTGTGTTTTTATTGTTCAGTTACCATAGCAGAGTTTTTGTAAAAGGTTAGCTGACCCCTCAAAGAAGCACATAATTTGTTCCAGAGAGTATGCACTCCTCAACATGAGTCTAAACTTTCAGATTTAATCATAAGAAAGGCCTTCACAGTCAAATACATACACATTATCCTGTAACTGCCACTTGTGGCAGATGCGTTTCAATTGAAACTACTTTAAACTATGATGACTAAAATCTGACAAAACAAAATCTAAAAAATCAATGAATGACTAAGATTAAAGCCAACTCCAAAACTAACACCGAAACTGGCCTAGATACATTTTAAGCATGCTCTCTACCCAACCACACTTGCTGCAAGAAAACCCTTGTGAATTAACTCATTGTGCATTCTCTTGTGTCTTTGTCTTTAGGCTCCAGGTGGAAGGGCATGTCGAACCAGGAGAAGCAGCCTTACTATGAAGAGCAGGCGAGGCTGAGCAGGCAGCATCTGGAGCGTTACCCTGACTACAAGTACAAACCCCGGCCCAAAAGGACCTGCATTGTGGAGGGACGGAGGTTGAGGGTGGGAGAATACAAGGCCATGATGAAGAGCCGCCGGCAGGAACAGAGAGCGACCTACACGCACAGGTAAAAATCGACCAACATGCTTTGCACAGCTTTGAGATAATGCCAGAGTGTGTCCCTGGCACACAACGCTGACAATTCACTCCATTGACAAGAGTTTGCTCTGCACCTCCACAAATTGTAGACAATGCAGCTCCCGAAGCTCTTTTTTATTCATGAAGACACAAAGTATTGAGCTGGGCTGTTTTTCAGTTTGTCCTCGACGATGAATAGCATCTCTCATCATTGTTCCCCTCTAACTCCTCCAACTAGTTAAGCTGGAGGAGTTCGAGGTTGGAACTGTTAGCGGCGGTTGAGTTTGAGTGGTTTTCAATTTCAGTGTTATCTTTCTTTGTCTCACAGATACATTCATCGCATCTTTTCTCTTTTTGACTATTCTGAAGAATAAAACATCAATGTTAGAGTGCCTCAATAGCCTTAGAGTTACTGGAATATTTTAAGACCTCATTTCTCGTTGCTTATGGGTAAGTCAGAATATACATCATTGTAGTGCAAAATTGCTGTGCGTGCACTTAAGGTTTCCAAACTTAAGAGCATATCTCAGTATTACTTCACATTAAAACACAGGTTCTCTCCTGGTTTCACTTATTTCAGTTTAATGAAATCATATCTTGTCCATCAGTTTGGCATTTGGCATATTTACTACAATATCCATGAGCCTCAGCCAAAGAGCCAGTGGTGTGAAGTCATTGGTGTGAATTCAAAACACGTGGTCGTTGATTTTGAGGATGAAACATGGTGTCAAGTTAATTCAACACAACTGTCAGCTTAGTGAAAGCCGAAATGCACCATGGGAATCGTATTTACCTTCACGTCTAAAGTTTAACATACACAAGCTTGCGCCTTTAACTTTTTATCAACGGACTAGCTACATTTTGAAGATCTGATGATTTGACCTCATGTAACAGTAGGAACAAACTGAAATGAATTCATGATCTTTTTCTGTGTGTCACTTCCTGTCTTTATAGCCAGTCAGAACCACAGCAGATCCACTACTCCCACAGCGATGGCCAGTACCCAGCCGGCACCGGCTCAGTCTCAGTGGCGACCATGCCCTTTCACCCGGCGTTACTGGAGCATTACCTGCCGCAGGTCCCACCTGTGCCGCGTCGAGCTGAGGGCCAGGCCACGCCCACTTCCCTGCCCAGGGAGAGAGAGAGGGAACGAGAGAGGGAACGAGAGAGGGAGCGGCCTCAGTACAGCGAAGGAGAGGAAAGCGACGGGGGAGAGAGGAGTGAGGGGGAACTGGTGCTCCTGACGGACTGAATGGGTGGGTGGGTGGGGGGGGGGGGTAAATGAGGAGGAGGCGTGCTCTTTGTTGACAGTCAGAGAAGAAGGATGGAGGATGAGCGGGGGAAACGTGGAGGGGTTGAGTTGTCATTGGATGAGAAAATTGCCCCTCTGTTAGGCAATGGTGAAGAGTGGTGACACGTCATACTCACTCCCTTGTAAATTAGTTGTTTTCAGTGAAACCCTACACACACACACACACACACACACACACATAAAGGCAAGCTCTTATCTTACTCATTTCCCTTCATAAAAATGTCATCAGCTGCTTTGTTTTAGAACACAGAAGTTAAACAGAAGTTATAATGTACAAGTTTTATCGTTTGATCCCTTATGCTTCTTGCTTTCCTCCCACGTTGACTTCTGGCAAACAGAATGCCCCACTGGGATTCAATTCATCGGAGCAAAGTGTAAAAAGGGCTTTAGAGCGGCTTTGTAACTTCACTGTGATGTAGCTGTATGTTATCAGTATGTCAGTACTGTCCCCTACTGGTTAAGGCTGGTTATTACTAAATGAAAGCACCCAGGAGAGTAGCGCTCCCACCAGAGTTCTGGTTCAGACTGACGGAACCAGAACTCTGGTTCAACTCTGGAAAGTGTGGCACTTGGAGTTATAAACCTTATTGTTATAACAAGTCAAATTGGATCTTGAAGAAAGGTTGAGGAAGATTAAAGGTGTACTCCACTTATTTAGTATTGAGATCTTCTGTCTCCAAAATAACTGGATCTTATGCTTAGCATAATGCAACTTGATAAGGTCTTTCATTAGACCCTCCCATTGACTGTATATAAAGATGGACGATGACATGACAGCACCCCAAAAGGGAAGACAAAACAACTTGATAGTCCCCTGGTGGCTGGCTGCAGTATAGCTCATAAATAAACCCCACCCCCTCCATGTTAGCAAATGAGAAACGGCAAAACAAACAAACAAAAAAGTCATTCTGTGTATTTCTTATCACTAGGGTGTATGTTTAATTTTTAAATTAGCTATTTTTGTTTCATGATTGACAGGCGAGCCCTTCTCCCAGGTGTATGGGTGGGACCTTGATACGGTGGCTCATGACATCATCAGGGTGACGACTTTGTAACAGAACTGTTTGTCACCACCAGTGAGGTTTTGGTTAGCGTCTCCTTGTTGTCAACCACTGCACCAGTGAAATTATGCTTAAGAAGCTGCATCCTAGATACTATGTGCTAAATGAAACAATCAAACCCTCCTCTTCCTCGACCTCCCACGTCACACTGTTTAGTTGAGCTGTGCTGTATATTCTGTATCTGCGTGTCCATCAGTTCCCTCTCCGTAGCGTGGTGGGTTGACCTCAGCCTTGCCTATTTTTTTTATACCTCTGTGTTTGCTTCTTTGAGTGTTTATTGATTGTCGTGTTGAGCAACTCCTATCTGTGTATCCCAATGTCTGCTGTCATTTTTGCTACTTTTAAGATGCAGCCTCACGCAACATTGCTGAAAGTATCCACATACTGGAGAACATCTCTCTCTCTATATATATAGTTCCTTTTTTAATCTTAAAAAATGACTGTCAAGATTTTTTCAGGAATCGTCATTTTCTTGGTACTAGTACATTGGGCATCATTCCAAGATATTGACATTCTGATGTTTTTTCTTGAATTTCCTGAAGCTGCACTGACTAAAGGCAAAACTGAATGATATTTTTGACATATCAATCGGCCTCATGTTAGAATTAAGGTGAAGCTTCATCTGAATACGCTCAACTATTGTCTTTTTATCTCATTTTGTATTTTCTTGTTCCAGAGACTTCTTTACAGGGAGGCAAATCAGTCCTGAACCACATTTCACATGCGAGTTGTAAATCTAAATGGTGGATACTGAGATTGAGAGATAGTCTGTTAATTATCTATTATCTATGATAGAAATATACAAAACTTTTGGATGACTGAACTACTGGTCAACTCTATGAGAACACGGACAACAAAATCATTCATGAGTCCTTTGGACACTATTGGCTATGGTGCCCCAGTGACATTAGGCTCCATGTTAGCACTTATTATAGCCTACACGAATAGTAAGGCTGCATTCACTGATGGTTGGAGTTACTGTTTTGGCTGCTTGCTTTAATAGTACGTTGAAAACTTGTTTTAAAGGTAATATTTGTGTGCCGTTAGCTGTGTCCACAGACATGCTAATGAACTGTCATTTTATTTTGTTTTACCTTGTAGGAAATAGAAAATCCAGTAATAGTTCTATAGAAAAATATAGCTCCATGCTATTGATGCTACAGTTTAGTATACCATTACCATTTTGATAGTTAAGATCCAAAACTGATTAGGAGAAGTTCAACTTTAAAGACAAATGCAATTTAAAAAGCTAGCTTAAGGAGCATCATTTGTAGTTTTATGTAATAAACTGGTACAGTGTAAGCAAAGTGCAGGACAAAGGCAAGCCAACTAGTTAGCTAGTTAGCTAGTTTTTCCATCCCAAGTGACAGTGGTGCTAGAGTTTAGTATATTGAGGATAGCAACATGCTGAGAGTTGAGAGAATAGCATGTTTCTATTAGCATTAGCACTGAGCACGTTTGGTTTTGGTGTCTTTGTTTTCATCATTCAATGACCAATATTGACAACAACGAAAAACTTAAGTGTACATGAATAACACTGGGGTCAATCCACCTGTAGCTAACTGTGAGGTTGACAAATCAAAATTTCAGACCTCGGGGGTCGGTGCTCATCTTATACAATCACAGTCAGGGCTGTGTAGAATAAAGATTCTAGCTTCTGTGCACAGAGATGGATATCAGAGGAAAATGTTTATCTTATTTTAATGGAGACAAGCTGAGGAGTCACCTGTCGTTACCCCTGCTGATGTAAATATAGAAAGAGACTTTATTTTGTTTATAAGAGCCTGTGTAATTTAAAGGTGTATGTTTCTCTATGTTTTCAGAGTTTTGTGTTGTTGTTTTTTTTTCTTGAAAGACAATAAATTGGTTGTGTTAATTGTGTTTGATTTTTATTAATAAGTGTGCGTGCGTGTGTGTGTGTGTTTGAGACACAGGTCTCACAGAGTCCCCACAGGCCCTGGTTGGTTCAGTAATTACTTTGCTCCATTATTCAGGTCTCCCAGAGGTCGTTCCCACGGTAACACACCACCTCAGCTCTTTTCAGCTCATCCCTGCATTATGTCAGCATTACACCATATTCTTCCATGTTGTGTTTTTCCCTTGTATACAGTCAGTAAGGCAGTAATTAAAATTAGCAGCACATGTAAACTGATTAATCACGCCAAAAAAGTCTTAGTGAATCTAAATGTCATATTTTCCACAGCTCTGAGTCATAAAACACTCATTCCAGCTGCACTCCAGTCAGATGATCCACTTCCAGGTCTCTGGTATCGTGCACGTCGCCTCACTGGAACTGACAGCTGACCTTAGTGTTATTAGTTCAACCGTCTGCGGTAAAACATGAACATGTTTCAAAAAAACTTCAAGTGAGGCTTTTGTTGATATTGTGGACACATCCTGAGATCATAAGACCATGAACAGGTGTTGATATGAGTCAAATATTCTGTTCCCTAACTGCTACTTGGTTGTTTTTAGTTCACTATCATATCAAACTGTGGGGAGGTTTAATTTAGTTCAACTAAGTGCCTGCGTGCACGTCCTGACCCACTTCTTATACTGTGAATGGTTTTACAATTACATGTGCTCAATTAATTTTTCAGGGTCACATATGACTACCCCAGTTGTTAAATCATTAAATCCCTTGATAAACTGGTTCGAAATCTTTAATTATTTTTCTATATCATGAGCGAATAGGTGCTAAAGGTCTTATTGGAACACTGAAAAACATGATATGACCTTTTGCTAAGTGACCATAACATGAAAAAGTGATTTGAAAAGTGACAGTGATGTGAAATCATCAAAACCTTTGAACTTTCCTGTGTGAGCCCACCGTTCACAGTAAGAAGCTAGTTTGCAGATAGCTCTGAACGTGTCACTGGAATCTTATGGATCAATTCAATTTATGATATTTTAAAGGGTTAAAGCATTACAAAAATTAAAAGCAAACAGTAAAACAACTGAAACATTTCAATTAGAAGTAACTGTCAACAGTTTAATGCCTGAAGATTAGCAGATTTCAGTGCATAATACTGAAGGCTGCACTTGAATGCAGTGTTGCAGGCTGTAGGGATGTGAACATTTGCAAATGTTTGTGATTGTGATGGTTCTTGGGATTGCAATGCCAGTCTGTCAATCGATCTTATGGCTACTTTGTACATATATCCATGGTCCTAAGAGGATGAATCCTACTTTAATTAGGTTGAGTTGAGGGTTTAAAGTGGAATGACACTGGTGATCGTTTTCTTCTAGCACCATCATGAGGTCAAATACTTTGGTTACAACTACAAAACAAATCATTTTCACAGCAGCACCTAGCTATGGCCTGAGACTCTTAGTCTTGTTAAGATGAGTCAGCCTCATTTCAAAAACAAAACAAAAACTCAGCAGAATTTTAGATTAGATAACTAGAAAGTTAAATTACTATAGATTAGTCAGAATTTACCAGTTCTTCTGGTATACCACCTCATACACTTGGATGAAAGCATATTTCGTCCTCTTTTAAATGATTGTTTGATTTTTTTGACAGCCGACTCGATTGGTTGCGATTGGCGTTAAATACAATGAAATGAAGGTACGAGTGAGTAGAGCAAGCCCAACGAAGTCAGAGACATGAAAAGCTCCATGCCTAGGGTGTGAGGAGTCATCACTATGGTCTGTTTGAGCTTGTGTGTGTGTGTTTTGTCAGGATGTCCTGCAGCTCAAGTTTTCTCCTTCCTTCCTCCTGTTCGGGCCAAAGCACCGGGTCAGCTGGCACACAGACGCAAACAAGAGGAAGTAGAGTGTCACAAAAAGAAAAATCACCCACGTTTCAAGACAAATTAAAAGCATGCAGTTTTGTCATTTTTTACATTTTAATGGAAATATTTACTGACGACTGTTAAATAATTCTTCTTGCCACTCTTACAGAGGTGTGAAGGATCACTGTACAGTAAGCTTTTTCACAGTATTTCTTACAGTATTTACATCCTCCATCTCTGCTGACCGCACACACTGACGCAGCATCTCCTTTAGCAGTGGATGAGTACATTTACAGTCACATCTGCAAGCCAAACGCTGGGTCCCTTTACAAAGCGCTCAAAGCATTTACAAAAAGAAAATATCAGCATACAAAGGAAAAACAAAAAAATCTGTTATCTGTACAGTGTTTCTTCAAATTAAGTTAGTACATTCACACACAAAAATAGTTAATCTCAAACGAAACCCTCTGAAGCTAACCATTTTGGTATGATTGAAAAAAAAAAGAAGGTGTGAAATGCAGTGTTAGATTCACTCAATAAATAAACCCTGTTCAACAACATGAAGAGAATTCAGACTAGTGGTCGCCACAGAAACGCCAAACGGGGAACGTTCTCAATAACTTCATTCAATGTCCGTAAAAACTTCTTGTTTGGCTTCTTGTCACCTTACCCAGTGTGCAACGTCATGAGACAAAGTCATCTTTGAGTCTGCAGTATAAAAATTATACTTTTAGCATTCTGTGGTCTCGAGGTTCACAACTTCAGAAACAAAAAGTGTCAAACTTCATTGTCAGTGCAGTCAACAGTGCAAAACCTTTAGCTAATTTTAGCTAAGCTTTTGGTAAACAAAATATGGTAAACAACTAAGACGTGTAGGAAGATTAATCTGCGTTTGGATACTTCAAAGTATCACTAAGTTTTTCCAAGAATCATTTTAGTTATATCGACATCGTAACTAGATTCAGACTGAAATTACTGATAATATTAGACTTTGGAAAGAGTAGTTTAACAAAGCACTAACACATTATTTTTTATGCCTTTTTCCGCATAACATATCAAACGATCCATCTCAAAGACAAATGTCAAAGACTGTGGGATACATTTGAAAGCTAATCATCGAGTATCTAAAGAGAAACATAACGCCTGCTGGAAATCTTGTCTTTGCTGATGTCTAGTGGCCTTTTTATGTTGCTGCTCTTATATGGGCGTGTCAGTACATTGTTACATCACAGTTGGGTATAGTTACAGATGCAACGGACTTGGAACTTTCAACCAAAAAAAAAAAAAAGAGTTAAAGTTAACACTGCTTTTCAGCTTAAGTTACTCTTTAAGAATCTGTCAATCATTTTGAGAGGTTCCAAGCTGACGTGTTCGTATGGTATGGATCGTACCTAAAAAAAAAATAAAATAAAATGTACAGTTACGAGTGTCAGCATGTTGAAGCCTTTGGAATACACATAGTGGTCTTAACTATTTCAGTGAAACAGAGATGATTTTGGTGCAGACCTTTTACAACACAGTGGGTAAGGTGACCAAAGGACCAAACAGTTGATAAAATACAAACAAGTGCAAAGTTTTCAGGACAACCTCAATTCTGTGCGGAATGTGTTTTTCAGTTCAACCTTACATTTACCTCTAGCTTTTAACATCAGTGACTGCTAAAGTAAACCTGGCTAAACTTTCCCAAACTGTGTCACCAGATGAGGTCTACTCGGACTCAGTGTCCTCTATTAAGTGAATGGACAAATCCATTCACTGCTCATGGAGTGCAAATGCCTTTTTTATCCAGGCTAAATTCCTACCACGGTATTAGGATTGTGCGTTCAAGCAGCAAGCTCACTAATTTGGTCTTTGTCTGCAAATCTACTAAGCAGATTATCCCACTATTAGTTCTCTAAAATAAAGGCCTCTTGATTATTCTCAGATTTAAAATGCACTACTGACGTGGGTGATTTGAGCTTTTTCAAGACAATGTCTGTAGCTTTTTGCTCCCAGATGATGTGCCATCATATGAGTACTGTTCACCTCACACAGCCCCTGAGTTAGAATTCACATTCAGAAGGCTCTGATCATCACTTCTCAGGACACTTCAAATATAGATGCGATCCCTCTGGAAGCACTTGTCATTCCTCAGGTTAACAGTACTGACTGGAAAACATTAACACCAGTTAAGCTTTAGTCTGTTCTGCTTTTCTGATGGGCTGCTGCTCGCTTGGTAAATTATTAAGCCTGTCAGTTACATGAGACCTGCACTGGAGGACAAAGGTCATAGCTCAGCGTCTCCCCCTGCTGGGCATCGGAGGGGTTAAAATATCCCAAAGATTGTGTTAGAGCGAGCACGCGTCCCTTTTCTGGAACAAAACATGAATCAACAGCTTCAGAAAAGAATACGTGGAGCTCAGATTCATTCATGAATGTGGAGGAGTGAATCCTGTGCTTAAGTTCATCGTGACTGGAGGAAGGGCATCACCGTATAAGACAAAGCCATGACCAAATGAATAAATGGAAAGAAACTGTAGGCAAAAACAAATGAGTGAGTAAAGGCCATGAAGACAAAGTGTCTCTTAATTAAAAGGGAAAGAAGATGAAGTTTACTGGTCCTGCTCAGCAAATCATTTATAGAATTGCTTTTTTTGTTGCTGCCTTTTTTTTTTTTTTTAAAGCAAAAGGTTGTGGAAAAAATGGAAACCATTTCTGGTTGCTGCATGTCCAATTTCTTTCTTTTTTGTCTGAATGTTTGGTGGGTTTGGACAAAAAAAAAAAAAAAGCATATTTGATATGAAATGAGAAATGACATTTATGAGAGAAACTTTGCATTGCAACCTGGGGCGTCAGGTTTGAAAGAAGTGGGTGTATGCCCGTTGTGGCAGGCCTAGCAAAAGAGACAAAGTGTGAGATCCACAGTTGTAGGTGCTGGATATCTCACAAGCCCCCTCTTTATGCAAGTGCAAAACTAAACTGCTGGAGATATGTATCATACTAAACTTGTAGTGTATGAACCTCAGAGTGGACACAGTCCTAGAAGGAAATGTGTACAGACACATAGAAATGTCCTTGCAATGCTTTGGTACTCTGTCTATGCTCCTAAGTAACAGCTGATCTCATGTCAGCAACATAGCCCCAGATAACCCATTCCTGCCTCTCTTGGAAGCTAGACTTGATTTGACCCCCAGATAGAACTTATGCAATGTCTCATTATGTAACAAAATTTGGCTCCAAATCTGGGATGTGAGTGCGAATGGATTAAAGTGAGGGGGCATCTGAGAGCGGTCTGTGATGTTAAGATGGTCCGTGGAACAGGTGCTACTGCCTCAATCCCATCAGACAAGGAGAGACGTGAAACAAAAGTGAGGTGGGAGGAGGTCAAAGATGGTAGCGTGAGAAGGGAGCAGACACAGGAGGGCATAAGAGAGGGGAGGAGCGGTAGGCGGCGGTGGGGTGACTGACACGGGCAGTGATTTTCCAAGAGGTCTGGAAAGTTCAAATGGAAAGTTTAACGGAGCGATTCACTCTGACCATAAAAGTCAAAATGGTGGAAAATGTGGTCTGAGGACAGAAACGCACACACAGCGACATTTACTCAGGTCGCCTCTTTTTAAACCAACATCTACCTCCTCTCCTCTTCCAGTCTGCTTCCCAACACAACCCAAACTGAAGAGTTGTTTCACCTGAGATGTTAAATAATCCACAATATCTTCACATAAATAAATAAATGCACATTTAGCTACTCTCTATCACCAATTGCTATAACACAATAGTGACTCAACCTACAGCTCTTCCACATACTCAGTATCAAGTCGGGGAAAAGATCACTAGCACGCAGAAAAGTTTGTCTTAGACTACGAGCAGCAGCTGTTTGCTTGGAATAACTAGAAGAGGAAGTCAGAAAAAAAAAATATGGGAAAAAAGTGTTTTACACATAGGTGATCTCTGCAGATAAGGCTCCAAAGACAAAGAGAGGAAGGATCGCACAGATTAGAACTTAAAAGCATTAAAATATCTGCAGACACGAGGAGGAATGGTCTCAGCGTTCACACCACATGCAGAATCTGAAGAATCCCAGTGAAATGCATCTGTAGTCGGTGTCTAACTAAAATGAGGCCGCGGCATTGAGCCAAAGATACAGTGCACAGAGGACAGGACGAACTATCTGTTAATGTCAGCATCGAACCCTTAACAGTCTCGCCCCTCTTTTGACCTTCATTACTAGCGTTGTGGAACATTTTTGGTGCCAGTGTGACAGACAATAAAGCAGGTTTGAAGTCAATCTCTACCTTACACTCTGTGACTGCTGTGCTCTCTACGCTTTGTTCAGCCGCCCAAAGAGGGAAAGCAAGACATCGGGTTTCGAGATAAATTCTGAACATACACAATCATACGTTCACTCTCACACACACACACACACACACACACACACACACACACACACACACACAAACACATACATACATGCACGCAGAACTCGTGGAAGGTTTATAATTGTTGAGCTAGAGTTGTTACAGACATGGAGCTAAGTTGGAGGAATGAAAGAGTAATTGCGCTTGTTGCAGAAAAGGATGTTTAGACCAAGCAGTGGTCCATCAACAGCTGGCTCACAGAGAAGAGTTCCCACCCTACAAGAAGTCCAAGCATAACACCTGTCGCCCCCCTCCCACCATTCCTCCTGTCTTCTCTCCACATTCTGTCTTCCTGCCTCCTCTCATTCGGGGATCTGCAGGGCCATCACTGCAGGTTTGGTTTTGAAGTACTGGTTGAAACGGAGCACAGCGTACCTGCAAGACACGAGAACAAAACAGTGGTGATGGCACAGAAGGAGGAGGCTCGTTGTCACTTTTTGTCTAAGGGGATACAAGAGGACCCACCCATCATAGGGAGCTGTCATGTTAAGGGAGCTGTCATGTTGTCCATCTTTGTATAGGTTGATGATGTTTCCACTTGGTAAGTTAAAGCTAGTTAGCTTAGCTTGCTAACGTTCCAGGTAACGCACCGACTCCTACTTGACATTTGCGTTATATATCCTGCTGAGTCAGCTCATGCTATTAGAGCTGTGTTTGCCCCGCATGACAGAAAAGCCAACTGTGATTGGGTGTAGAAAATGACGCTGAGTCTTAAAACAGCTGCATCTGTACAGCATGATGGATGTTGAGGAGTTTTACTGACAGGCTCAGCAGAGAACTTTTGTAACAGCACAGCGTAGCGCAGCAACACTCTGTCAGACCTGAGACTTTAGGTCTACTTCCTGTCTGTGGACCACTAGGAGAGGCAAACCTGGTGTCTCTGTGCGTGTGTGTGTGTGTTACAGGTGAGCAGGAAGTGTTAAGTGGTACAGATGCTCACAAAAGAAATAAGAGACAGATTGGCTTTAGGGTTTTTGGTTTCAGTCTTTCATAATGCTCTGTTTAAACCCGCACTGAAACACAGTGCACTTATGTAATGCCAAGCGTGGGGGTAGAGGTGGGGGTGGCCACCACAGCGCTCACATGGGGACTTACCCGAGGAAGTCAAAGTCGATGGTGGAGTATTTGGCCTGGATGAGTGCCCAGAAGCCCCAAAAGAAGTGAGAAGCCTTAAAGAGACAAATCAGATATCAGATTCAAGTAATGTGAGAGGCTGTGGGTGTGTGGGAGAGAGAGAGAGTGTGTGTGTGTGTTAACATATTCCTCCTCACCAGAGCAAACTTGTTGACCTGTACATAGAGCGTCTCCAGCTCTCGTGGGCTGACCTCCTCGGTTTTCTTGGTGAACAGTTTGTATGCCTGCAGGTACACTTTGAGCCAGTCCATCTGCATCTCCCGACTGGGGTACAGTCCGAAGTCCGCCTCTGCCATTCCTGATCACACACACACGGACACACGGATGTATAAGAAGCCATACTGATACTACATTCATTCTAACAATATGAATCACACTGTGATTCAACAAACCTGCAAATTCATTGAAGTGGTTGCCGATGTCGAAGGCCTGGTAGTTGTAGCTGGAGTATTCATAGTCTATGAAGCGAACGTGACCTGAAAGAGGACAGTGAGACAATGTGTGTGATGTGTAACTGCTTAAAAACAGCTGTTAAGTCTCCTCTGGCCACTGAGGAGATGTTTGAGTCTCAGGAGGGTGTAGCATATGCAATCTGTTGCAGCTTTGGCTTGTTAGCAAAAATTGGAAGGCCAAACTGCAGGCTTAACTGACCCGAGGGGGTTCAGGAGAGGGCAGTGACATCCTGTGGTGATAATGGATCTCCTGACAGCTCTGCCAAAGTCAAAAACTACTTACATTCTGACAGCTTCAGAAAAGCTCAATGAGATATATATATACACCTGGTAAATGATCAAATAGCCACTCTACATTTCTCTAACCCTTGTCCTGTAGGTTCACATACTTTTTCACAGATATCAGAACCACTGCATTGGATGTCAGTGAGCCATTGGATGGCAGCAGCGTGAGGGAGCATTTTTCAGGCTGTGGGCAGAGGACGACATTCAGGCCTGCTGAGTAACATTTAGGTAAAAGACACCTACCCTCTTTGCTGTTGTGAATGATGTTCTTGCAGAGCAGGTCGTTGTGGCAGAGCACCACAGGAGAGCCCAGTGTGGAGAGATGCTCCTTCATCCACACCATCTCCTGCTCCAGAACCGCCTTGCTGGGAACCTCCTGCTGGATTCTGGACAGGGAGAGATGAGGAACGTTCAGCTTACTTGTACAGTTGTAATGTGAGAGAAATAGTTTCACTAGTTGTTATTGGCCGAAGCATGATCACAAAGTGAAAACATGTACAACTGTAAGTCACAAACAAGTGAGACCAACATGCACAGACAGCACACAGGCTCAGTGGGGCCGGAGCCTGCTGGCTCCTGGGATCACAGTTGCAGAGAAACAAGCTCTCAGCGGACAGTGCTGGGAGTCACCATGGCTACAGCACTATGTCTGCTCCTGAAAAGAGCTCTGAGATCTGATCCTAAACATCTGATTTGTAATTTACACATTAAAAATCTGATTCATCTCTTTGTTTGCCCCTTTGTCTATCTCACACAGGCCTGCTGAAGATCTGCATTCAGACCCGGTCACATGACACACACTGACCACGTCATATCGTCGGCATGTGTCGGCCTGAAAGTGGTATTACTGGCTAATGGAGAAAGATTTAAGTCGCTGGGTTAGCGCCTCAGCCAACCAGACTGGCGTGCTACGCAGAGACCCCTGTGCTAACTGTAATGGGCTTATGGGGTTTAATCCACAGTCAGGCTGATGGCTGGAGATGAGAGAGGCTGTGTAAAACACACACACACACACACACACACCCCTCTCCCTGGAGGTTTCAGCCTGGCTTGCTGCCTCTCCTTCACCTGAGTCTCGAATATTCAATCCCTGCCCAGTGTACATCAAACACATCCCACTGCTGATCTATGGGAAGTGGCCACCATTTTTCATTATCATTCTGTGTCATGCTGGAATACCACACATCACACATATCTCTGTCGGCCCGTTAACATCTGGGCTGAGAGGAACAAGTGTCTCCTGTTCTGGACCAGGACACTCTAGCTGTCTGTGTAACCAAGGAAGAGACCTGATACACCGAGCTGAGCAAACATCTGCTGGCCTGCTGCATGCCTCAGACTCCCTAATCCAGCCGGCTATTATTGTTACAGTTATATAAGCCACATGCTGGACTTAATCTAATAGCCATCAGAACAAAGATATCAGCTGGGACTGGGCAGCTGGCCAGGTTATGAAAACGGTCTACCTTTAACGGCTCCACAGGTCCCAACCATCTTCAGCCTGAACTCTTTTTCTTTCCTCTTTTCCAGAGATGAAAATGATATTCTACAAAATTATTTTTTCAATAGCAAATGCTCCTGACTGATTACATATATGTATGTATGTATGTATGTATGTATGTATGTATGTATGTATGTGTGTGTGTGTTTCAGGCCAGGAGTCAAAAGTTGTCTGATAAGTTAGAAGGGGTTTTACAGCAAGAATATCTCAGAGGCAGTTGTTACAGCAACCTCGAGAGAGTGTTATATTCTATTCCTGGCCGTGCATTTATTTATGAAATTATGAGTATGAAATCAGTTTAGTTGAAACTAATACTCACAACAATTCTCAACACCTTGAGAGGCTGCAGCCATGCTAGCAGCTCTTTGGGGCTGCGCTGAGGCACAGCAGAACTTTGAGCTAAGTGCTAATATGCTCATCGTGACAAGTGTTGCTCGTCAGGCAAAATATGACGTTCACCATCAAAGAGTATGTCAACACTAAACATGTAAACTCAGCTTTTTTTTTTTTTCCTTTCCGCTTCAGCTCTTTGTTCAGAATGAAAAAGAACTTTTCAAGAACGACTTTCGGTGTCTGTACATTTTAAAACGCTGACCTGGTGTTTACGGGGAATGCTGACCTTTTGCAAAGCTAGGATGTAAGCTGCCCAGTAAAGGTCAGAGGCTGTATGCCAGTAAAGAAGACAGAGACAGAGATCTTCAAACGTCAATATATACCTGAATACACAGCAGAAAGATTATGTTGTGATTATAAAATAATGATTTCATCACTGTAGTGGAGAAGCAGCTGGTCGTGTTAAATACATATGATAAAATCTGTACTTTATACGTTTTCAGTTGCCTGATAACAGAAACAGAAAATTATGTAAACAAGGACGACCATTTGGTGAGTTTGCATTAAAACATGCTAGAGGTGATGACAGAGCAGGCTGGGACTGAACAGAGCTACTGGTCTGCAGTGTGCTGGATGTATCTGTAGTCACCTCCACACAGTCGACTGTGTGGCAGCAAGGTTAGAAAAATAACTTTGTGCTGAACTTTCTCTAAATGTCCAGCTGTCTTCCAACCGATTCATCCATTTTTAATTGAATTAAAATATTGATTTGATGATTGTTTGAGGAAACTGCACTGACCAACACTGCTAAAGTGGCTAAAAAGGTGATGTAACTAAAGAGTACAGGTGGTTGTAAAGATTCTCATCTGTTCTGGCGAAGGGAGGCCACCTTCAACCTCTGCAGTACCCTCTCACTGTGCAGTAAGCTGGACATCTATTGTATGTGTATATGTATGTGTATGTACATCATGTGTAGATACCTCTGTATCTAGGAATTGAAACATCCTGGTGCTAAAACGTTTGATAAGATTCTTCGCTGAGTGCTCTCAGATGATATCAGGCTCAGAGCAAATTGACTCTGTCTCCATAACTAATATTACAGGCAAATCAGACTGCACTTCATGCGCAATTTGCATCGCTATTGCTGCGTGTGTGCTGAGCCATGAGCAGCAGCGCCTAGTAAGAACTGCAAAGAAGCCTGGTCTCACCTGATGTTGGATGCTTGGTCGGTGAACTCTGTGGCCACGAGGGAGAAGTATTTTCTCATCTTGATCCAGAGGTTGGGTTTGGGGATGCAGCCGTTGTGTGCGTGGATGGCATGGATACGAGCCATCTCCCTGGCTATCAGTCTGAGAGGAGACACACACACACACACACACACACACACACACACACACACACACACAGACAAATTAAGCAATTATCATGACATGACATGAAGTACATTCCCGACTTTGGTTTTGAAGAAACTAGTCTGGTGACAGCGTTTAGACACATTTATCAGCAAGGTTAGATGAAGAGAGTGCAGAGTTCCTGGAAAGAGTCCAATGAAAACAACTGAATACATCACATGACCCCACTGAGCTGACAATAGAGTGTACAGCCACCAAGGACAATTTGTGTTACCAGATTAAGTATTAGTACTAACTGGTTTCAGCACATTATAGTAATTGCTGCAGTCATGAAGTGACATGAGCCCAGAAGGTCCTTCATTCGCTTGTCTTTATAGTATGGATTGTCTGCTGGCTGTCATTTGCATGTGATTCACATGCTGCTTCATTTGCCTCTTACCTTTGCGGCATTGAGGTCTTTCTGCATTGTAAAGTAGTTTGTGTTTATACGTACAGTGTAGCCACCTGATACGATCGCACAGTGCTGTTTTGCACCATGTTACAGTTCAACCATCTCTAAGCCAAGTTCCATGACTCTACCATGTCCCAACCTGAGTAATGAAGGATCCCTGACGTCCTGAGTCCCAAGAGCGTCTCCCTGCATGAACTCATAGCAGATGCCGTTCAGAAAGGTGCAGTAGAGGCGAGGAGCACAACCATTAGCATGTAGCACCTTGAAGAGAGATAGGGTGACACACAACAGATGAGATTTTACTGTAAATTCACAGGAGATCACATCACATTTGACTCGTTTGTTTTTGCCCTACCTGAAAGCTTTTGAGCTCATTGTCTCTGTCCACAATCAGCTCTGTCCTGTTGCCGTACACTCGGACCAGGACCACGTCCTCTGGACTGTCATCCACGTAGCAGCCCACCAGCTTGTTGGTGGTTCCATCAGTGAAGAGCTGAAAGAGGAAGAAAAGACGTCATATAACCGCTCACAGAGATACAGACCTCCGACCTCTGACTGTACGGCCACCATAGCAGTTCCCAAACAGATTTCGAATGTCCTCGAGAGACTTTATGAACTTATCATTTGTTTTCAGGTCAGGATCAACTGTGTAGACACCATGCAGCTCTGACCTACATGAGATAATGTATCATACACCACATTCTCAACACAGAGCCGCATTCTTAACTGAATCACTGTCACATGTGCCTTCAGCCCTCAGACTGCTTCATTGCCAAGTTTTTTTAGCCCTTAGGATGCATGGAGAAAAAACACAGAATGTCATGTCCTCTTTATACAAATCAAAATGTCTTGTTAAAGAAAAGCAGCCTAGTCAGGCTCGACTTAGAATGAAGGTGTTCAAGAAGACATAAGGGTGTTCTTAAACATTCAATTCTAAACTTTCCAGACTCATCCTCAGATTCAAGGGTCTAAAAGAGCTACTCTGAGATTCTTCCTACAGATTCACAAACTTTCAAGGACACACGTGAACAAATAAGAGAATATTTTCCATTTAAGTGACACTGTCAGGTGGAGCAGAGGATGTTCCCATGGACAACCCTGACGCAGCTGTTGGAGTGTCAACATTTTCCTGGCAACCACTCATCTGTGTGAGCATGCCAAAATATGCCACTAAAGTCTAAGAAGTGAGTTGTTGTCTCAGTGAATAGGCATGTCATCAAAAACTTTATTTAATTTTTGTTTATTTCTTTGACATTTATTCAGATTTAGGTATTATAATCCTCAAGTCAAACATTTGCTTCATCTCCTGTAGAGAAAGGCATACCAGGATTCCAACACCTTCTTAAACATCTAATTTAAGGACTTATCAAGGACTGTCATGACCCAATTCCCTCAAATTGAAGCACCCAACATGGCTTAGTTCAAGGTTAATTACAACTCTTAAAACACTAACTTTTTAAATGCACACCCAGGCCTGTGGAACATAACCCCTCTTCCCCTCCAAATTAACATTCAAGGACTGATGTTTTGTGTGAGAATTCTAAACCACTCGTGAATTTTTATTTGAATTCTTTATGTGATTATATAAAAATGAGATTGGTGAATGGGACAGAAAGTTCTCTGAAATCACTCGTACTAAGAACCATCAGTGGTTGTTGCATCAGGCCTGATGACTCTTCTGCAGGGCAGTGTTGGTGTTGCATCAAAGAGTGAAGGTTAAGTCAAGAAGTCAAGCTCCTCTTTAAAAGTGAAAACTAAGCAAAAAAAAGCCTTCTGAGTTACAACATCCCTTCAGCTGAAACCAGTGGGCTGGTCCATCCCACGGCAGCGAGCACAATAAACAACATACACAAAGCCGGCATCGCCCCCCTCAGCTCAGACGCTCACTCATACATATCTGACATTCCACACGTGGCTGACCACAAAGATGGGCATGCAGGCATCCCTGTTATGGCCATACGTACACAAGCATACACGCCTTTGCTACCACGCGACTGATCCCTTCCACCCGCCACACAATACACCATTAAAACGGGCGATCAATACGTCAGCAGGCGGCGATGAGCTTGAACTAGACAGAGGTAAACATGCAGCCATATGCATAACATTTGACTTTTTTAATCCATAAATTAATCTATGCTCTGCACTGAGGCGGCTGCTCCTTGGCGGAGACAAATCGTGTTGTCTTAAGAAAGTTGTAAGAGGAGACTGCTGCTCTGTTGCTGTTGGCTCATACTGCTGTTTGCAGGAACTCAGCATGTGTGTGGGATGATTGGAAATGGACAGTGTATATTTACAGTAAAGGTTTTCCTGTCCAGGTGGCGGGGCTAATCAGGTGTTTCTGTCAACAGTGTTGCCCTGCTGTACCTCACCACATTTAGAGCTTCCCGCTTTCATCAAAACAAAGGTCCCACTGCTCGAGAACATCCTCTCCAACTCAACCAAATATCACGTTTGGCTTGTTTTATTTTTTTAACGTTAATATCACACTCCATTTTCTGCTCTGAACAGCTTCGCGAGTACACCTGCCAGTTGTGTACGTGCTGCTGTACCACTCCACATGAGCATGTTAGACAAAAACATCCCATGGGACAAAGAAGCCTGTTTGGGTGGCAGTCAGTGAGAAAATGCTCTGTCCGTCTGGCCTGTACAGATTGAGGTAAACACAGTCACGGCCTCAGCTGCAGGTGTATGAATGGGTGGAGTATCAGATCCAGAGAGATTAGCAACGCAGGATGCAAACACATGGTTGTCATAGCGGTGTTCAAAGTGAGCCTCCTGAGAGTAAGAGCAGTAAATGATGCAGTAAATCCTGTCCACTGTCAGAGCTACTCCAGACTTTGACCTGGCAATGACACATCAGTCACTTGATCCTTTTACAAGGAATCAATTATGCATTTTCCTTTCCTGACAAGGCGAGTCTCTACAACGGACTGCTCAACAACACACTCCTGTGTGTGTGTTAGGTTGTGGTGATGGTGTGGTGAACGCATACTGTACAAAGACTCCGGAAAAATCAGTTCCATGGTGGTTGAAACTGAAAATGTTTACCAGAGATGAGATGATAAATCATAAATAAATTATTATCGCACAAGAGGGAGTGATGTTATGGTTAATATCAGCACGACTGTGACTGAGTCATAGCTACAAGGCCACAGGCCTGTAGTGTCCTGTGCTGATTCAGTACAACATCACAACCTAGAGTGTAATACTGACAGTTCTACTAGTGCCATTTATTAGTTAAGTGACTGATTGTTTGTTTATCATTTATTGGCTCCGCCAAAACAAATAGTTCCACAACTGGACTAACAACACAACATTTCCTGAACACTAGCTTGCGAGCTACATTGTGTAGGTCTACCTGTTGCCGCAGGTCACCTGCTTTGTGTCATGTACACAACTAGTGAAATTCAAACAGTCTGATGACAGTCGCGTTGGAGGAAATATCAGTCAGTATTGGTCAGGTAAAATACTGTCACACGCACATGACAGATGTGAATTATCAGTGTCTTGAATCTGTGTTTCATTCAGCGTGTATCTGATCCACCAACCAGCTCTTATTTTAGTGAGAAACATTTTGAAACAGTTTGTCTCATTCCCACAGTCGTCTCCCACCAAAATTACTCTCGTAGTGAGTTCTCGAGTTATCGAGGTGACAAATTCCAAAGCGTAAGGTTGTACAGAAATACTGTTTATTGTTATGTGTTTATTGTTATGGATTATATTGATGCTGCATTGATGCAGACTGTGTGATTTCTGAAGGTGGCTGATTAGGCTTATTATCAGCTAATCATATTCAGTTTCTAACAGTAGTATGCCATGAATAGTTGTCCCTTGTGTTGCTACTTCATCTTTGTGGTGCAAATTTGTTACAATTTCTGATAGAAGAGTGTTAATATAACATTAATATAACAGTCATTAGAACAATGCCGTCCTCTATATCAGCACTCATGGAAGGACCTTTGTCCTTCAGAACAAAGTGTTGTATAGTAATGAATTAATTAATTATGCATATCTTTAATGTGCTGACACTTATATTTTTCTTTCTCACATGCTGGTGGTTATTTCACTTTCTCCCATTTGTGAGTTAGGAATGAATTTCTTTGGATCCTATCTGACATGGCTGATATGTCATTATATCACCAATCAGGAGTAACATAAGAGTTTATCACGATGGAAAACATTTGATATGTGATAAGTGATGTGCACCATTACCTGTCTAAAAATAGACATTTTCTCATGTGAGACTGTTTAATAAGGAATCAAGAATATGTTATGTATGCTTTCATACAGTGAAAAATGCATACAGACTACCTGTGGTTATGATACGGAATAAAGTACAAACATGGCGCAACATGTCTGAAATCAACATCATGATATTAAGAGGCCTTTTTTCCAGTTTCACCTCATTGCAGTCAGAGGAGTGAAGCATAGTGAATAAAGTGTTTGAGTGTGCTGGATTTTTGATGTTTTTCCATAAATATTCAAATAGAAACAGAATGTATGCATGAAAACATGAATGGGTGCGTAATCTCTAATATACAGACACTGAGTCACTTCCTGTGTTTTTAGTGTTGGTTCAGTCCAACAAAGCTGCAATATACAGTTCACAATTAAATCATGGCAAGAATATTATTATTTATTAGTTTAATTAGTATTAGTAGAATTTCAGAAAGCAAGTTTGACCGATTACTGTAATATTTGGCCATATTAAAACATATTTATATCATGAATTTGACACTGCTACATCTCTAAACACACTATAACGTAAATGTAATTCTCAAACTGACAGTCAGTGTCTTCAGTAAATTCATTTAATTTAATCTTTGCTTTTATTTTTCTTGATTTTATTAAATTTCACATGAAGGTTTTACAGTCTTACAGTTTAATTTATGTTATATTATATTCCTAAGATGATGTATAATCTTTTATTCATTTGTTTAAACATGTAATGTTGTGTAACCCTGTAACAGTTATTTAATGAAATCACTGAAAGTCAAGTAAAATATTCTCTTGTATAACAATTGACGTGTAATAGTGTAATAGTAGTAGTATGTTTTCACTCTGTGTGTGTTCATCTTTGAATGAGATCTTTATATTTATCGAAGGGACAGGTTGGTTTTTACCGGAGTCTGCCATGTTTCACCGTCATGTTTCAGGAAGGAATGTACATGAATACTCGAGTGCGTGGTGAATATGAAAATTACCGAAAATGCCTATCCCTAGTTTGTACAGTAGCTGTGGACGGACAAACCACAGTCTAATTTGTCCCACCACAGTTTCAGAATGAACCAAAAATATTTTTACATTTCAGGTAAAGCTACGTCAGCACACAGCTGAAGAGAGAGAGTAAAACAAATTAGTCGAAATGAGTCGAAAGAGGCTTAGAAAGGGTTAAAAAGTCTTTACATAGTCAATAGTTATAAAGAAAACACCTGCATCAACACTCACACACGAAAAAAAAAGGAAAGGAGAGTTCAGCTCGCGGTTAACCAGAGGACCGCGAACCAACAGCTGCACAGTCCGTCCACCAAATCAAACAGTGTTTTGTACAGCAGCTCATTAGAAAACATGAACATGAACTAGTTTATTTTGTTTGGACGGTGAAGTCAGTTAAAAAAAAAAAACTTGACAAAGTAAGGCGTGCACATTAAAGTCGTTTGGCAGTTAACACTGAAATAAGGTGGAGAATTAAATAGAATCAAAATGGCGACATAAAAAAAGAACCTACTAGAAAATTTACACTCCTAAATGCTGCTAGAACATTATATTAAGTATGAAAATAATTGTTAGTTTCAGTCCAAATTTTATGTAAAGGTACACTGAGCTGAATCTATAGAAATTTAGTTTATGAAAGCATTTTATTATAATCAGCAGCAGTGACACTTTTCTATGTCAGTGGCCACAAACACACAGCTCAGACTACATATTCAACATGGACATGAGGAGTGTAACTTTATATTGTGGAACAGTATTTTGCCATGTGAGCAGCGAGAGCTGAGACTGTCAGAGATCTCTCTGACTCCGACACAAAGCTCCATCCCACAGAGCCGTTCAGCGGGACTCTCTGAACCCCGAGCAGGCGACAAATGAGTTCCCCCAAACAGCCTTTTAAGGCATTTTGCAGTGAGCACAGACCGTGTGTGTGTTTACAGGTCAGAAACAGATGATGTCCTGAACTTAGCAGAAACTCCAGTTTCTATCATTCCTCCTCCTTTCTGCTCCTGGCACTGACAATTCATGAATAATACAACTCCACAGAGTCTCGATTTTAGACTAAATTAGAAGGTTTTAAACACCTCTGCCTTTGTTTGTAGACAGACACAGCTCTGTGTGTTTACCTGACCTGTATATTTACCTTCTGTTGACTTTATGTGTATCAATACAATATATTAGTATATTATTTTGTCTTGTAACATTTTGAACCACACTAATTCAGGGGAATTAGTTTACTTTGTGGAAAAATTTGCCCTTTATCTTAATGGTAACATGGTTTTGTGGCATTTTTACATGTAATTAGTTAGGCCTGTGTATGTGTGCATGTGTTTTGTACTAAGGTGAATATGTAAAACTGTTTTCAGTCTATGATATTGTTCAAAATACTGTAAGTATACACTGTACATCATGTATTACAGGGCTGTAGCACACCTGTTAACTTTTAGTTGTGTTCAGTGCAGTGAATTTGTAGTCCACTGAATTTAAAAATGCTATCCTGAAAAGTTATTTATCCTGTGCAGTGCTCAGACACCAGACCCCCAGCTAATGTTTCTATTACTAACATTCAGTCACACAATGAGAGGAGAGGCTGACTGTCAGTAACCATTCACCAAACTACCGGACAGTCTTCGTGGAGGTGTGTCAGCTTCCTTTAGCACTGAATCATCATATTTCTCCATCAGTCACACTAACACGACCTCACTTTTATGCTGTATTTTAGCTGCACGTTGAGTACTTTGTGAATATAAAGCTGTCTGTGACTGGAATATTATCTTACAGGCATCAACTTACTTATAGATGTTAGTTTGCTGGCTTAGTTGGAGTTTAAGTCTGAGTGCGTCTTTGCTAGCTTAGTCAACGTTATCGTGTTATTTTCACGTCAACGCAACGACAGAATATCAAACATAAGACGACTTCATTCATGAATTATGAGGAGAGTGTGGTTAACCGTGTGTGTTTTGATAAAAAATAAATTAGCCTAAGTCAGTATATACCTTGAATTTATCGACGGCCCTCCTCCTGCTCTCACCGGCTGGTAGTGCTCGGTGATGCTGCGGAGCTGCCAATCTTTTAGCCTAGCCTAGCATACTACAGTTAGCATAGCGGCTAAAGTTACCTTGGTCTTGACAAGGCTCGTGTCCCACGCCGGTCTCAGCTCTTTGATGAGCTTCATCGCTCCATCCGTCACGTCGTGTTCGTCCACGAAAATGGGAATTTTTCGGATTACCGGCGAGCCGACGGGCACATGTATCTGCGTCTCCATCCTGCAGCGGTTTATCTGTAACGCTAATCTCCGAGTCCTTCACAGATATTTCTAGAAATTTCAGCATACAAGTGTCGCTCGGTTTATAAGTAGCTAAATGTCGGTGTGTTTATGTGGAGGACTGGAGTTCTGCTTGAGAGGTCTGTCTTGCTCGCTTGCTGTTGCGGTAGCAATGAAGCTGAAAGCAGTGAAGATGTGCGGTCAAACTGCCGGGTATGGATGCTCGTCGCCGGTTTTTCTTGGGAGCAGTCAGCCAACGGTACCATTTCCTCCTACTTGGCTCCGCCCGCCCGGGATCATCCGATTGTACCGCCGGTTGAGACGCACCACAGGCGAGCACGCCCATTATTTCCGAGCTTGTCCGAGCGGAGCCCGAGTTCAGCCGAATAAGAGGAAGCGTGAAATGCTGCTGACTTCATGGTTGTAAATAATTTTATTTTTAAGAAATACCATAATAACTGAGCACCTGCAGTCTCAAGCGTCACGTGAACTGTAAGGACAAGGCCAATGTCTGTATGTCTGGAAGAAAGACAGGCCTACAGGCCTATAAAGAGCTGTAACTACTGTATAACTGCAATACTTCTAGGACTTTATAGTACTGTGTGTATTTATATAGTGTGTCAGTGTGTGTGTGTGTGTGTGTGTGTGTGTGTGTGTGTGTGTGTGTGTGTGTGTGTGTGTGTGGAGAGGGTGGGTGGGTTAGGGGTGAGCAATATGATGATTTTATGTTGATATCAGGATCTAAGGCACTGGTTCTCAAATTGTGGTACAAGTACCACTGGTGGTACTTGTCTTTCCTGTAGTGGTACTTGGAGGATTATCTCTTTTTTTTATTCAAATAAAATCATTTAAAGCATATCAAACCATCCAGAACAGTTTAACTGAAATTAAACTAGATGATCCTTTGAATGAAATAAGTTATACATTTCCTGAAATATCATGTTTCAGTATCAGCCTCATATGTAGACAAGTTCATTCACGTAGTGTGCACATACATCCATGATTAGTTCAAATGTGACGTGAGGTAGTAATTGGAGCTTAAATGAGCGGTTCAAAAACACTGCAATCATGGCTTCAAGGAGGGAATATTAGGAAAAGAAATGTGGATGAAGAGAACTCCCTTAACACCAAATGAACTCTGGTTCTTTCTGTTCTGATTCTGTTCATGCTTCAACAACATTTAACAATAAATAATCTTCTTTTTAGGAATAAAACTTCTCCTGCATAAACTGTCTGTAGCTGATCAGGGTTGGCCTACGCTGCTGGATTTGTCTGTCTGTTAAAACAGTGATGGTTGGAGAGACAAATAATATCTGATGTAATATGAAAAGTTTTAGAAACACTCATCTTCCACCGACTACAGTCTAATTTGCTGTGGCAAAATGAACATGTTATTTTTATTTTCTTATTTTAGTTTTAAGGTACTACTATTAGTTATTACTCTTAGAATTATTACATTTTCATATTTTTTACATAAAAGTATACAGACCTCATAAAGAATATAGTTATTAACAAGTCAAAAAAAATATATATATAATCAAAAGAGTAAGTAGGCCGCTGTATATAAATGTGCTTTATGTAAATTGATGTAGTATATAAGATAAGAAGCCAAGAGGAGCTGATTTCAACCGATGAAACCATTTATCAAAAGTGGCCCATAGAGATCTGTGGCAAGTACCAACTTCCAGCCAAATGGTGGCAGCATAGTAATAAAATTGTCTTTGCCAAGTGACGCACACAGGAGGACGAGTTACCCTGAAGGATGCCTCTGAGTTAGTGAACGAGTACATGAGAGAATACTGTAGTTGTCATCTTCTTGGCCTGGGTTGGGTTGCCTTGGGTTCGACACTGGCTGCCCATCACTTCACCATGTCAACATATTTGGTTGATTTTGGGCCTGTACATGAGTAAAAATTCCCCATTAGGGGATCAATAAGATCTTGTTCTTGTTCTTCCATAACTTCATATTAGTGTTGAATATAAATTAGCACTTTCCAGTAAACCAAAAGGTCCAACACAGCTCTGAACACATTGTACTGTAATCTTGGGATTATGGAGCGTCCCTGCTTTTTCATGAATTTGGGGATTTATGAGGTCATACCTCCAAACTGCCTTTCAGTAATGTGGCTCTCATAACTCATTCTTGCTCTCATGTTCATCATGACTCTTTTGTCTGTCACTAAAATCTCAAACAGCCGGTGAACAATTAGATAAACATCCAGCCGGACATCCGGACACATTACGCTTTAACTTGTCTCCTATATTGCTGGAGGCGACCACTGCATGTCACTGGTGTGTGTGTGTGTGTGTGTGCACACTAAACCAGAACACATAAACAAGACCACAGGAAGTTTGGGAGATTTTGGCTTGTGGTGTTTACTGTTTGGGAGCAGAGAGCCTGCATCGATGAAAAATCTGTTTAATCTTCTCATCAGAGTCCTTATGCATTCCCATAATGCCAAACATATTACCGCAAAGCTCACCTCCCTTCCTCGCTTCAAGTGTACTTTATGGTTTGTCCCTACTTCCCTGTACACCTTTGACCTGCTCACTGACTACAGTGCAGTCAGATCTCTGGTGGTGGTGTTCTCAATGGACCCAGAACGAGATCCAGATAAGGGTGTGTTTAGTGATGGTCCTGTTCTCTGGAACACATTGCCTGATGACCTGATGATGATTAGTAATATCTGCAATAATTACATGATTAATTACTGTGTCTGTGGGCTGAATCCTGGCTTCATTATTATATTTTCATACATGGGTGTTTGTTCTTGACTTTTTTTCTGATTGAGCTTATACATAGATTTTATTTATTATATGTTAACTTGCTGCATGAAATGTGCTCCAATAATATCCAGACCCCCCACACGTTTCCACAAATCAGCTTAAAACTGAAACTGAAGTGAAAATCATCAGGCAAATGGAATAAGCCATACATACTGAGGCTCTCTGCACACAATACCACAAAAAGGGCAAAAAATAATGAAAATGTGCAATATGAAATATGAAAGTATTATACTGAAGTAACATTAAATATACTCTTCTCTGAAAACTGAGCCCAGCAGTCACCTCACTCACCTCACAAAACGTATTATTCATAAAATAGTTCCTATGGACTATATAACCTGGTCTGTGTTGGGACATCATGCAGTTTCAAAGTAAGAGATAAGACATTACATGTGTGTGTGTGTTGTGTCAGTGTTTGCACGTGTGAGATGGAGATTGATGACTTTCTGAGTGAGTAGTGTATCGTGGGTGTCAGAAGTTATAATGAAGAAATAGGAAGGAATGCATCACACCCAAAAAGTCTGATCCACTGAAATTTGTAGGGAGACCGGGGTTGGTCAGCTTTCTTCACCTGCACTCATCTACCATGTTAAAGCATCTGAAAGTTGTTCTTGTTCATGAACTTGCAACTGTTAATATATATTTCTGTTGGAGTATTTTGAGATATTAAAAACAATGTATTATATTATATATTATTATTTTGAATAGTTAATGGCAAAAGTAATTTGACTACTGATGATGACTTTAAAAATGTAAAAAATTCTTTCAAATGTTCATGTTTTCAACTTGTTTGAATTAAATGTTCCAGTTGTTTGTTTTGATTAATTGCTTCATTTTAATACGGGCACAAATACGCACCATGATTTCTAATCAGTGATCACCTAATTTTAGAAAATGTTTATGTGCATTGAAACGTTCATTTATAGCTGAGACATTCAATAGAGAAATATGAGAGTGAAAGGTTTGCCAACCAATCCCATGCTTCCTCTTTGCAAATGACCTATGGGGCTGCTTTTAGTTTCACAGGTCACAGTGGGATGTGTCAGTGTGTACACTCACACCCAAACACTGTGAACGTAGCAGCAGAGAGTGGAGCTCTACCTGTAGCCACATGTCTCATCTGCTCTCTTAATCCAAGTTCTTCACTGGTTCTCAGGAATGCAGTTGGCAAATTGTGTGAGTGTGTACATGTGTATGTGTGTGTGTGTGTGTGTGTGTGTGTGTGTGTGTGTGTGTGTGTGTGTGTGTGTGTATGCGTGGATGTGAATCTGAATGCGCGTGCATGTGTCTCAGCCATGACCTTGTACGCAGGTGAGACAGCTCAAAGGTAGACCAGCGCTCCTTCGATATCTCGGGAATGAGGAAATGTTTACATTGTCACACTGTGGAGTGCTGTTTGCAATGTGACACACAGACAGACACACACACACACACACACACACACACACACAGTCTCTCTCACCATAAATCACATCTCCATTGTAAGAGCGAACTCGGAGCCTGCTTCTTGTATAACCTAATTTCTCATGTCAAGGCTCCTGTTGACACACTCCTCATCTATCACAGATTGCACGATCAGAATGAATCGGGGTGTTTTTGAAGAGAGGCTGTTCAACGTGAGGAGTGTTTACTTTCACACACAACTTCATCACATTTACACAAACGCACACACTGAGAACACGGAGTGGTCTCAGAGTTGACAGATGTCCTTTGAGTGGCTGAACAATGTGCACGTTTTATGATCTACAACAAAATAAGTGAATGGAAAAGGTTGTTGAAGGACGTCTGACCATCTGGACAGTTTAGAGCTCACTGGGATGAAGGACTGTGATGGACTTTACTTTTTGTCTGCTGTAATGTCCTGATTGCTTTCTTACTGTTGTCTTTTACCCCTGTCCACAGTGACTGTGTGTCAAATCAAGGCTACACGAGAAACTGTAACATTTATTATGTTAAAAATTCTATAAGCATGACTGGCACATCATTTAATTTAATTTATTGTAAACAGAAAACAACATAACAAATACCATTTATTGCATCTTAATTTCAAAAAAGCTGGCACACTGCCCTGCCTCCATTAAAGTTGGCTAATGTGTTAGCAAACAGTTCTATTTACACCCAGACAATAGAGCAACATTATCATCCTGACTGAATCATGTTTCCAGTGATCAGATGTTAATCTCATATCATGTTTCCTTTTAAACATGGCACTGTAGCTCGCTGGGCCTTTCAGCCGTTGGGTGCTTGATTGATAGTGGAGTGTGCAGTGAGTTTGGTGGAAGTTGCTTTTGGCTAAATGTGCCTGCAGCTGGTAGTGACAGGATTGATATGAGTTGAGACTGAATCAAACAGTACTTGTGCTATAAAAGCATAGTTTTTCTAGCTAGGTAGCTCAGTGTCAGCGATTTTGTCACTATAAGAGACCTTTCCACATTTGGTTCAGTGAAAATGTAGAAAAGGTGAATTAAAGAAACATTGCATAACTTATCTATCATAAAATAACAGGCTTTAAATTATTTTGATGCTACACTGACTTTGTCGTAACTCTGTCATTCCCACTCTGCCGGGAAGAGCTTTTCAGGAGCAGAGCTGGTGTAGTGCCAGAACCGGAGCTTGGCAAACAGGCAGTTTAACTGGGCTCAGCAGCCACCATGGACATAATCACAGAGGTGAAAATACAGACTCTGCATTGACGGAAGAAGCTAAGAATAGAAAAGTGTGTCCACAGGACTGGGATGACACAGGACTGACTTTTATTCACTGGTCAGAGCTTCATAAAAGGCTGAAAGACTGATGCCGAGCTGGACTTATTGCTGTTGGACTAGTAAGTAATATTGGCTATAACATTGTAAGTAATGTAATCATAACAAATATACATGTACAAGTGTACATACTTACAACAAGTGGTATTGCACTCAAGGTTCCTGGTTCAAACCTCGGCAGGGGCCTTTCTGTGTGGATACTCCGGCTCCCTCCAACAGTCCAAAGACATGCACTTAATGGATGGATTGTATTGCACTCTGAAACTGGGGGTTGCTAATTCACAGAAATATTAATTTCTGTGCAATGTTGCTTTAATGGAAGTTGGTCTATTTGTGGGTATGCAGTAGGCTACTACAGGACACGCCTACAAGATGACACACCTTTGAAACGGTTGCAGTTTGGTTTGGTTTAGGCCCAAAAACTACTTGGCTATGTTTAAGAAATTGTGGTTTGGGTAAAAATAAGTACATGTAACCAGGAAGTAGTTTACTGGAGTAGTCTGCAAGACTGCAGATAGACCCTTATCAGATAACGGCCCTTTAAAGCATTTCTGAATAGTATCCTTCCCACTATTTCACTCTTACAAGACAAGCAGAAATCTGCATTCCTGTTTGGTTATTTGCAGTTTTTTTAAATCTCTATATTGGATTTTTTCCAGTTCACTGTCAGAAAGATTTGTTTCCTCCAAACTTATGTAAACTTACTCTCCAGTGATTCTTTTGTCATCGCAGTCTTTCTGTCTTTCCTTCACAGTATTTTCTTCACAGTATAATTCTGCACCTTGTCTTCTTTTCACTTTCCTTTCTGCCACCCCCCTCCCTTTGTTGACTGTCTTATATAAAACCTCCATGACATTCACTCCATGAGTTTGTCAGAGATTTAGGTCAGCGATTGTCCCATTCCAGATACTTTAGATAGCCACACCTGAGCACACAAAGTAGTGAGATCACTAAAGCACTCAAAGCTTTATATGCCCTGCTAACAAAAGAGTGTTTGTTCTATTACAATGTAAAGCTGGATTACATGTTCAATAACATACAGTGGCTGGGGAAAATGACTGTTTACTTCTCTGCACTGGTGCAAAGAAACTCTTAGAATAGGATGTAGATCATCACTGACCATTAGCCTCAAACACTGGAACACAAATTGTTAAAAAACAAAACAAAACAAAACAAAACCCTCAATGACATGAAACTTTATTGTAGGCTACTTCAGTTCCATTTTCCAGCAACTTTAACACCAAACCTGTTACACCATTCGGACAGTTAACATACAGCTTCATTCCATCCACACTCAGGTAACATCAATCGACTCTCCTTGTCTGATTGTTTTGGTTTTCCAGCCCGCAACTTTACAGTTTTGGTTCATTCTCAACATTCTTAGATACATTTAGAGGCTATCTGCTGAGCATCGAGATCAAAAACAGAGCTTAAATGAGAGAATGAATATGATACTTATACATACTTATATATTCATCAGATGGACAGAAAAGCTTTGTCTTCCTATCAAGCTTTATCATTCCTATCACCTTAAAAGGTGATAATGTGTCAGATGTTTTGTTTACAGCTTGTTTTTTCTTACAGTTCAGAGGAGATGCTGTTCCACCACTACATCTGTCAGAGGCCTGGTATTCTTTCTTTACTCTTGTACTTTATCTGTCCTTTCTTTCTTCTGTTAACTGATATAAAAGTGTGAAAAACCTGAAAACTCTTTATCACAATGACTATGTTTACTTTTGAGACATGAGTACATGTTATACTCGTGTACATATTTGACTTTGTCTTTCACTACTGCTACATTGACTTTAGTTTTTATCGTGCTGGATTTAATGTTTTCCCAGTGAGTAAAACATAGTTATAATTCTGTGTGGCAGCAGAACACAGTGCGCAGTTAGAAAAGGGAACAAGGGAGACGGATACTTTGGATGCAACATCTGTAGCACTCTATCATTGCACAGCCTCATTCTGTCCTTGATATGGGGCTCGGTCCTGAAACCTGCAGCCCATGACAGGAAATGGTCAATGAAGAAAGGAGAGAACAGCCAGAGGTTGACAAATAGTTAAACATGTGTGACCTCACGTTTAGAGACCTTTGCATCCCCGCAGGGTTTAACCAGGACTAAGTGAACTGACACAGCATATCGGTCAGTGTCACCACTTCAAAGAGTGTGTGTGTGTGTGAGTGTGTGTGTGTGTTGGGAGTGTGTGCCTCTATTTGTCTTTTTGTTGACCCTTGGAGGAGCATATGGCAGCTAACACAAAGCCTGAACCTAACTCCTATCAGTACTGATACTGCCTCACTCCTCCTCTCAAAGGTGAACAACAGGACACTCAGGCATGCACGCACGAGCACACATACACACACACACAGAGCTCCAGACCCCCACCCCCTCCCCTTTATTTACAGCCCCCTCTTCTTGCTACCCATCCTTTCATTTTCAGATCAGGTCCTTTCACCCAGAGCAGGCAGCAGCTGGAGGACTGACTCTCAGAGGGAGGCAGCGTGACAGCAGGACTGAGGGGACAAGAGCTGAGCCACCCATTAACCAGTTACCACACACACACATACAGTATATAGGAAGAACAGATAAAGTGAGCATTTACCCTCACCAAAATGCCTATTATGTGATTTATGTAAGCCGGTGCTCTTTTTGGATGCATCCAGATGGAGGAAGGAGAGCTTTGATTCCAGTGAAACAGCAGTGAGCACAGAGGGAGGGTCCCACATACTGTTACCTGAGCGATAGTTATAAAAAGCCTTAAGTGACGACTGATGTGCACAACCCATTTTTAGCTTTTTGCCGCCGCTGGGAATGAATGTGCAGCTACAGGTTTGACTGATCCTCTGACAGCTGACAGTTAACTGTAATAACAGCACCAAAGGGCTCCCAGTGGGTGGGCATTGTATAGTATGTTACATGAAAGTCCACCATGTAAGAACACCATATACAAACTTACCACTTCATTGATGTGTAAATAAAAGTAACATGTGAGTGTATCTGTGGCTGTAGTGCATACCTTGACCTTGACTGTGTTATCACAGATTCTTCCCTGGCAGCCTGGAAGAAAAAACATAGTTTCCAAGACACAGCCAGAGGACCTGAACTGATCTCTGCCTGCCTCCACACGTCCGGCCACATGTGAGATGTGTCTTTTTTATGTCTTCAGGACAGTTTGTGTGCACGTTTGAAATAATACATTTAGCTTCCCAATATTCGTAGCACTGACTGAAACAGAACACTCACACACCTTTCCAAAGGTAAAAGCCCAAGATGAGTCACTATGAGCGCTGCAGTTCGACCGTGTTCAGATTAGTGCTGGTAACCAAAACAAAGACTAGACAATATGTGAGGCTTTCCCTCTGTGAGCTCATGTGGGCTCAGATGACTCTTCGGCTAGCCAGTACATTAGTGTGTGGTATGCAAAGGTGAAAAAATATGGTCAACCTTACACGCTCTGATCTTCAGAAGTATTGGTGATTCACTTTGAATTATTCTTTATATTTTTAGATTCATGTTTGTTAATCGATGCAAGTACACACACACTTCTATCTTTGCTGATCTACACACTTTACTGGGTTTTGCTTTTAGTGCATGGTTGCTTATGTGCAGGAATGCACAATGATTTACCAGAGAATATTGATACTGATCAAACTATGTATGATAAGATTAAAGCCATAAAAAGTCTGCTGGTTGTCTGGCAGCCTCATGGTGATGGCAAGACTCCAGGAAGTCAATACACATGGCCAGAGAAATAGTCCAGCACATAATCCCCTCATAAAACCACAACATGATGTTTATACACTTTAGTTTGTGTACAGATTAAACAAACAGGATATAATTCGGTGAGTTTTAGAGTCGCTGGTACACAGCCAGCAACTGTACCAGATATTTTTTTACCTTTAGACTGAGCTGGGCTAGCTGTTTCCCTCTGTTTCCAGTCTTTATGCTAAGCTAATATAACTGGCTGCAGCTTCATCATTCATTTCATGGATGTGTGATCTTGTCATTTAACTCGGAACAAGAAAGTGAATTTTGCAATATGTAAAACTAGTTCAAATGTAATTTTTTGTACATTTATTCATATTTATTTTGTCTTTTAACAGTCAAATCTAAGAATACCGAATACATTCATGTGATTTTTCAAAATATTAATTTCAAAATTAGTATCAATTCAAAACCAAAGATATTATATTTACAGCACAACCCTCCCCACAAGCTGAAACCAGCTCAGCTCAGATTTGTTGCTTGATAAATGATGTCAATGAGATGACTAATATTCTGTGAATGAACACGTTGTTTTGGCGCTGGCGCTGATGTACTGAATGATGTTTTTGGTGTGTACTGCCATAGTTAAGTGCAGCAGTGGCGTGTAATTTCTGTCTAACTCATGTGGTATGTCTAGTCATGCCTAGGTGAGTGTAATCAAGATGCCCTCTTTGTTAGGCTGTCAGGTGGTGGTCAGGGTGGGGAAAGGTATTTCCGCTGAGGGTTGCTAAGTTTCCTGGAAACAAATTCACTTTAGACTTCCAAGGCATGTTTACCTGCTGTCAGGGCATCGGGATTCATTTGACTTTTTTTGTTGTTGCTGTCACACAGGAGTGAGTCACATCCACTTAAGATTCATCGTGGTGCAAGCTGACACCCATGGCTCACTCTGGATTGTTGTGGTTTGTTTTTGTCACTGGATGACAGGTCTCTGCAGATGATCTCATTTCCCTTCAGAAACTTTGGCGATACTTGATATATGATCCGCGTTTGTATGGAGATCAAACAGCCAAAATTGGCCCCACTTTCTTGCCTACTTAACCGTAAGTGGTGAAAAACACCTTAATGGTACAGTCATTATGTGCACAGAGGTAGGTGGAGCCGGTGCAGTGGGACTTTTTTTTTCTCACGGGAGGGGATCAGATCTTGACGGAATCCAAGGTGGTTTTCCAGTGAATTACGCAGCGTCAAACCACACCGGGATGTGTGTTTAGCCTCACTCCGGTTTAAAATCGACTGGGATTCTAATTCCGTGATTTTCATTTGGCAACATCTAGAAGCAAAACCTAGTTTATGTTTAGCCATGCAGCGCACCGCACTGGCACTTCCACGCGTCCAGCCCTTGCCGCGAGCAGCGCGTAAAAGCGAGTGGCTCCGGAGCGCACTGGCCCATCACCACTGCCCCGACCCCGGTGTGGATAACGAAATTGTCGTCTTGGCTACTGGGATAGACCAATACTTGCAGGAGGTCTTCCACCACTTGGCCTACCCCAACCGGAACGATACGGTGTCGGCGGAGGATTTCACCGCGCTGTGCGCCGTGCTGGGACTCAACAGAGCAGAGACAGGAAAGAGGACGGTGAAAGGAGGAACCGGAGATGGAGAAAAAGAAGAAGAAGAAGAAGATGATGATGATGATGAAGAAGAGTTTAAGGGTGTATGTTTTGGGCTGCCGTGCCAGCTGTCATTTAAGGACTTCCACTCGCGGCTTTGTGGGTATTTCCGTGTGCGCAGTGCGAGTAGATGCACCGGGGAGAGCGCCTGGCGTCTGCCCGTTACTGAGGACACGGAGCTGGTGGAGCGACAGATCCGGCTCAGGTGGCCGCGCGTTAGGCGGAGGAAATGTGTGAGCTTTGATCTAACGAATGATCAGGATGGACCCGGGAACAGACCAATTAAAGGTCGAACCAATGAGGACCGCGATTCAGGTACAGTACCAGGGTGTCTTTGTCCCATGTCTGATTAAACAAGACTAGTGTCACCTTATAACTAGATATAACTGTACACACCTGCAGATTTCGACACCCTAATCTACATAGAGACACAGAGCAGTGATAATTGTATAGACACAGTGTGTGGTTAGAGAGGGGGAGCACCAAATAACGTCCTCACTTTACTCTGTTTAGTGTGATTTCACACCTAATTTATTCTACACCTTTTACACCACCTGTTCCCCTGCAGTCACTGGTGGAAAAGAACTCAGAACCATTGAGTAAAAGTACCAATACAAACACTGCATTACATGAAGTCATTACAAGCCCTGCATTCAACTCAAAGTAAAAATAACAAAATATGTTCAGCCAAATGTTATTCAAGTATCAAACTAAAAGTACTCATTCTACAGAAAAGTGCCTGATGTTACATTAAAATTGACATTATTAAATGGTTGATAGAGTTGCACCATGTGTGCCATCAGCATATTGTTCTGTTGTGGCTGGTTGAGGTGGAGCTAGTTTAACATCTTTATAGAGTTCGTTTCAGTGGCTCCAAACCTGTGGGGTCAGGCCTCTCCTCACGATTACAAGAAGAATCTAAATGAGATGATTAATGGGGGAATAAAGCAAAGTTCTGATATTCATTCTGTACTGATCTTTAGGCTCCTGGTGTCAGTTCTTGAAATGAAACCATCTGAGGGGAGAAATCTCTTTGTTTGAACTGTGAACAACTCATAGACACGTGACAGAGATATAGAAGTGCTTTTTCTGTCAGGGGGTCACAGGCCAAAAAGGTTGGAGTGACTCGTTTAACGAAGTACTGTATTTAATAATAAAATTCTTTTTGTTTTTATATAAAATCTTTTATAGAGTAACTAGTAACTACAGCTGTCAGATTAATGTAGTGGAATATAAAGTAGCACATTAAATGACAGTATAAGTAAAGTACAAGAACTCAAAATTGAACATAAGTACAGTACTTCAATGCTTTCAACAACTGTCTACGTGTTTCAACTGTACAGAATTACACAGAACAAATAATGTATTACCTGTACAAACCCTGCATTCAAGTGTGATCAAAAGTAAAGGTACTCAATGCCCTCGCCCCTGTGAGTTTCATTAGATTATTATCAGTGATGTCAGTGATGATCATTTTAACTCTGGTAGTTTTGTATTTATTTCTTAATTTGTAGAGTAACTAGTATCAATGGCTGTCAGGTAAATGTACTATTTCCTTCTGAGATATAGTGTTGTAGTAAAAAGTAGTATAAAATGTAATATACTCAAGTAAGGTGCCTCAAATTTACAATACAGTTGACTAAAAATGCAGTACTCTTCTTCCTTCTCTCCAGATGAGGTAGCAGCTCTGAGGGAGCTGGTGGAGGACCTCCGCTGTGCGCTGCAGGGGAGCGATGCTCGCTGCCTGGCCCTTGAGGTGGCTCTCAGACGGGAGAGGAGCCGCAACCTCCCCTCCCCGTCTGGCTTCAAATCCACAGCTTCAACTCAACCCAAGACTTCCATCACCCTCATACAGGGGAAACTGGTACCAACACAGAGAATTAAAGGAAAGTGCAGCAGTGCTGCAGGGGAAGGGGTGAGGAGGGCGGTGAGGAGACGGGACATCAGGGACCCCCTTCTGAGGGAACTGAAACTAATCCGCTCCTCGCGTGATGGGCAGCTGGGGGAGGCCATCAAGTTCAATGAACGTCTGGAGGAGGAGCTGCGATGGACGTACCAGGAGGTGCACAAGCTCCAGGGGGTTGAGTCTGCACTCAGGAAGGAGAACTCGCAGATCAGGTTGGAGATCTTTTTTCCCAGTTAACTGGATGATGTTTGAATTGATAGAGATTAGATGAGCGGTTTCATGATCTTGGATGATCTCCATCAGGAGGCGAGCGGAGGAGGCCAGGGAGGCTCTGAGCCTGGGCCTTCAAAGGGTTCGGATGATCCAGGAGCAGGCTCAGTCTCTGCCACAGCTCCAGTCCAGGATCACCCAGCTGGAGACTGAACTACAGCAGTACAGGTACAAACACTGTGTGTGGTCGTTAGCGAGTGGAGGAAAGTGCACAGGCACGTTTGTGCATCCATTTACACATCATTTGCCTCTGTGCTCTGCTCATTTGAAATTCAATGCACTAAAGCCACTAAAGCTTGAGTTACACTTAGTCTGAATCAGAGTTGGGTAAAAGTAGATAGGTTAACTTTCAACAAACACCACTGCATTAATGTTTAAACAGGACTCTCTCTCCGAGCCTCCACAATGACCAGATTGTACTCATTTATTCAGATTCATTTCAGCTGCTCTGATGGCTGTCAGATAAACATTTTGCATGTTTTTTTTATTAGATATGAATCCAATAACTTTGTATAATGTGAAAGAGATCACCTCTTCAGTTCCTCTCACCTCTACAGCATGTTATGGGCGTCTTTCAGCTCATTGTTTTGGTTTTACGGCCCACAACTTTACTGTTTTGGTGCACCACTCTCATCAGCCTCGTACTGAACAGCCAGAGACAACTGTTTGAAACCAACTGTACGCTACCGCACCAATTTATGCTCTGTGTCTGCTGGATGTGCAAACAGGCAACTGTTTACCAATATATAATGTGATAAGATGCCATACACCTGGTTCTGATGTGACAAATTGGCCAAAGAAATCAATTGTTTTGAAGCAACATTATGTCAGATTTGGTATTTGTTGCGATTTAATTCCCCCCAGCTTCAGAGTCTAATACCACTGTTGTAAATATGGACAGCTGCACACATGTCGAGTCGACAGCTTTGCTATCAGCCAAATATCAAGCAAGTGCAACAACACAACAGAGCAGCCAGCTAATATTACTTACTAGTCCAACAGCAGGAAGCCCAGCTCGACTTCTGTCTTTCAGCCTCTTATTTCAGAAAGCTCTCGCCAACAAGAGCCAAGACTTTGTGAAATAAAAAGCTGAAAGTCCCAGATTTACTCTTGTCTGGCAGTCTCTTGCTCAGTGACTCTCTTTTCTCTCCTTAGCTTCCTCTGTCAATGTCCTCTTAGTTCCCTTTGCCTCTGCAAATATGTCCATAGAAGCTGCTGCACAGGAAGCGTTGTATCGCTCCTGTTGACATGTTGCATGGCAGCCTCTGCCAACAGTGCATGAATGTGTGAACGTGACAAGTGACGTAAAAGCGCAGAAAGGTGCTATATAAAAACAAGTCCATTTACCATAACCTACAGTGGGTGAAGAGATGACAGCTCAGTGTCTTGCTTAAGGACACTTCAGCAGCATCTAGTATGTTTTAAAGCCTAAAACTGGGAACTTTCCATCACAGCGTACCCTCTCTGAAAGCGAGGATCAGGCAACACAATGTCAGTCTGAAAGTACCCTGATCCAACAGAACTAGGCTATCAGTGACTGTCTGGCAGTTTGTTGTCTTATCCCAAGAAGTGTGTGTCATGTGGAAGATGACTTATTCTATGTCTAGGATGCCTCATGCAACCCCGATGGGAAGACTGGCAACTTAGAATGTTTTTGCCCTCTCTCACCTGGTTTGTTAGCATCTATAACATGCTCTGTGACACTTCATGGACCATGGTTGTTACCTTACCTGATCTCAGAGGTCTTTCAGTCTCTCCTGTTTGATCACCTTTGCATGTCATGCAAACAAGTTCTAACTCGTCAGAGATTCCACATGTCTAACATGTCTCTCACCACTGACACCACTGATAACTCAAATCTAACATAACGACCACCTCAAAAGACATGAATGTATTGTCTGATCTTGACACTACCCTACTATTACACTGTGAAACATCAGCTCTGTGTGTTTGGTCAGTAGGTGGCAAGAGAGAACAAAGCTTTCATTAGACAGGTCTAAGCCAGTGAAAAAATACATAGCAGGTTCAATGACCCACATACAAAAGCACAAACGAGTTATGACATTACAGTATTAGCTGATCGGGCAGTATATTTGAGGAATGTTCTCTTCTCCCCTTTACCACCCTCAGATCCCACTGCACCTGCATCCTTGACCCCACCTATCAACAAATGTACCCAGTCGGAGGAGAGGACCCCAGCAGCAAGACAGGTGAGTGACTGGGAAACTGATGAAACTGGTATTGTTTCCTCCAGTACCCATTTGTTATCGATTACACGTGCTGCTCCTGCTATGATGACTGAAAATGTCTGTTGTGAAAAAGGTTGCTTTGCAAAAGGACACTGAAGTTCAATGAGCGAATGAAGTGACCACTTCTCCTGTTTGCAGATGGGGAGTGTCTGCAGAGAGCAGTGGAGGGGAAAGCTGCCTCTGATGAAGAAGAGGAGGACAGGGGGATGGGGGAGGAAGGGCAGTGCAGCCTGTCCGAGGTGAAGAAGCATGTCAGCCGGCTACACGGCTGTGGCAAAGGGTTAGCTTAACACCCAACACCCACATACACCACCGCTGTGCACAAGCTTTTTTTCCGGCTGTGAATGTCACATGTCATCTCCTTTTTTTTTTTTTTTTTTTTACTTCTACCAGATGTCAGAACCATCAGAACCAACTTCCCTATCAGAATCACCTACATGATAAACATCACATCAGCACTTTGAAGGACAGCAGTGGGCGCTGCAGCCGGAAAGGACAAAACCAAGAGCAGTCGGAGAGAAGCAGAGGGTTTGAAAGAGAAAAGGTAGGAGAGCGATACCTGCAGAAACACTTTCTTTCGTCTGAATGAAATATTAACCACTGGGGCAACATCAAGCAGCTTGCTCCCTGTGTCAAATGTTCCACAGATGCTCCGGAAACTCTTCAGTTGTTTTTGTCTTTGTTTGCATTAATGTGTTCCTCCTCCTGTTTGCCAGAGGCCCGAGGAAGAGGAGAAAGAAAAGACACGTCTGTCTTTGCTGGAGGAGAAAGTCACAGATGCCCTCACACTGCTTCTGCAGCTACGCAACAAGGTACACACAACACACAACACACCCTTACACACCTCGCACCTCATACACATGTACCTCTTCAGCACCATCTAGTGTTTATTTCATCCCAGTTGGTTGTGCACCGGATTTATTGATATTAGGGTATCACAAGGCTTATATAGAGACTGGCAAGACCTGATACATGTCCACACCAATGAATGCCTTTCTTTTGTCAAGTCAAGCCTGTGGCTCTTAAACAAACTTAGGAACTCATACCAGATTTGGCCTGTTTGCCTGTATTGTTGTACTTGTTCATGTTTGTTAAAGTAAAGTTAACATTCCTTTCAGAACGTGTCCCGCACAGCCCTTGAGAAGATTGTGATGGAGACTCTGGACGTGTGCAGCAGGAGTGTAGACGGTAGGTCTCTTCTGCATCTTCCAGTCGGCCACATATTCACATGTTTGTGTTGCTCACTGCTGAAGTTTTCTTCTGTACTTTCTCCATTCAGGTCCGTCTCAGGTCCTGCAGGTTGCTGATGCTCTCTGTCTCCGGCTGTCCTCCAGGGATCTCCTTGGTAACGGAGGGGACGATATAGCAGGAGAGAGCAAAGAGAAACTTCTGGCTCCATCTGCAGGATGTCAAACCAGCAGCGTCAACCCGCTGCTCATCTCCTGTTAAATAAGCTACTGTAGTACTTCTCCTTTTAGTTGACCCTTTTCCTCTATGTTATTGGCCTGTTTGCACCCATGTACATTTGCCAGTTTTGTATCCCAGATTATAAAAGTGAATCAGTGTATTTAAAGATTAATTTTATTAACTTCTTTACTCTTTTCGTTCTATTTTGTATCTATTTAATTTTAATTAATGATTAAATATTTTTATCCAAACTCTTTTGTTCCTGTAAGAGTTGTTTGTTGTTCTGTTCAATATCAAATTTATACAAACTGTTCTTTTTAATCCAGTGGTGCCAAGTATTTGGTATAGCTCCTTATAGTTTATAGAGTCATATCATACTATATTTCGTCTCATGGTGCTACTCATTTCATTTGATAGGAATATATTATAAAATGTCTGTTCAGACAATGTCAATACTGGACCAAGAAAAAGCAAAACATTACCATTTTCTTTTCTTCTTAACAGTCCATAAAGAAGTCCAACAGAAGCAACACCTTGTGACTTGTCCTGTCACAGCAGTCATCATATGAATACATGAACTTTCCATTCAGGGATTAATGAAGTATATTTTATTGAAAAGCTCATAAAGCCAGAGTTTCATGAGCTTCCCCCCTTCTTCTGACAACAGAACATGTATCAGCATCGATCTTCTCAGACACATTCACATTAACTGACAAAAGCAGGCACTAAGACTGAGGAATGGTATGAAATAATATAATCCTTTATTTCCAGCAATTTACAAAGTCCTGCAGGGAGAAAGCCTTCCTCCAGCCTCACAGAGGGAGGGCTTTTACAAGAAAACACAGAGAACGCAAAGATCTCAGCCCCAGTGTCAGTTTCTCAGAGGCAGCAGAGCCGACTGGGACAGATGAAAGTTTGAATCAAAGGCTCGATGTGGATGTGGATGCTGGCAGCCTGAGGATCAGTGTGGTTCCCTGTGAGTTCAGGGGCTCGAGAGGGGTTTTGAAGCACTGAGGTTAACAAGGCAGTAGGTGGGTGGAGGATTTTAAAGGCAGACACAGGGAGAAACATCTGGATTCATAAGGAGAAGTATTCTGGTTTTCTGGTGTCTGTGGGTTCAAATCTGACTTCCGTCGATGCTTAACTTGACTCCAGACTTTTCAGATGCCCTGTGTGACTAGCCTCGTGGTTTTTTCAGCCTCCAAGTCCAAATGTTGTTGTTTGTTTTTTTATTTATTTTTTTTTCAGATTCAAGTTTGTAACTGACGCTACCAGCCCTCCTCTCCACCGCTGCATCATATAAAGTCATTATTGCATTACACATCATCATAAATCAACTTACTGTACATCTTTTATTAATCAAAGCTAATTAAAGAGACGCTACTCTGTGGCGAACCTAGCTCCTGATTGGTTACTCTGAGTTGAGCTTGGCTCTGGTAGGTTAAGGCCATTCTATGTCTTATAAGTATGTTTTTTCCCTGTTTGACACAGGGTGTGTGCGCATATGTGTGAGGTGTGTAAAGACTGGTATTAGGCACTGTGCTATTCATTAGCCTCACCGCCTTTCTATTGCGGCATGCACCAAAAAGCTCTACTGGCCTTTTGCAAAGAAAAAAAAAACACATAAAAGAGAAGAAAAAAAATGACATCAACAAGGTGACAACGAAACGGAGCCAAAATGAAATGACAAAATAAACAACCTTATATATAGAATAAATATAGTATGTACAATTTGCTTTGTGTGCTTCTAAAAATAAATAGACAAAGCATTACTTGCCCCCTTATAGAAGTATTCACAACTTTCCATTGACACAGAGGCAGAACGCTGGCACCTGCTCAGTAAGAGAGTGGACGATACAGACTGAAGGTGAACAGATGGAAGGATGCAACTTTTACAACGAGTCAAACGCTTTAGAAAAGGAGACATAATAAATGTCACTGAAGGTGGACATGCGTGGGTTTGTATCCAGAGGACACAGAGATGCACTGAGAAGTTGTACAGTTACGAGAATCCCTGCGGTGCCCTCTGGTGTCCGTTTTGCAGATTTACAGTACTTTTGTGCATTTGACCAGCGTCGAGAAGTTGCCTCATCTTTACAGTGGTTTGTTTGTTTGATGAAAAATTCATGACACAAAACAATAATCGTGAAGAGTTAAAAAGATTAGGGAAAGGAGGAAAGGAATAGAAAAGAGAAAATCGCAATTTTAATCGACACATTTAAAAAATAAAATCAGTCAAGACCAAAAAAACAAAACAAAACAAAAAAAATTTGAACAGATAAAATAATCAAGTTTTGCACATTCACACTATGTGCCCTGCACATGCATTCTGCTGGCCCCCTTCGAAACAGCACAGAAGTCCGACAAGCGCCGGATAAGTCAAGCATCACATGCAAGTTTCTCCGAAGACACTGGGCCTCACCTCTGGGCCAACGTCTGTACTTGGTACAGTCTGTCAAAATGGCTCACAACTTCCTTTTGCATTCCCCCCCCCCCCTCGCGCCTGTCAGCCCTCAAAAAAAGAGTCAGCTCGGGTCAGCTGGGTCTCAAAGTCTGGTGGCAGATAGCTTGTGTGTGTGTGTGTGTGTGTGTATGTGCGCGTGTGTGTGCGTGTGTGTGTGCACTAAGGTTAAACTCATGTGTGGCTAAGATTTCGCCCTTTGATTAAACATCGTCCAGTTGTTCATTCATCAAAAGGTCAGGTCTCCATGACCAGACAGATTATTATTAGTTATTCTATCATTTTTATGTGACAAGAGAAAAAAAAACAAATTGCTCCACTCTACAGAATCTATTTGCTCTGCCTTTTACTCCCCCTTTCCTTGACCATTATCCCCCTTCAGTAACTCTTTATTGATAAGAGTTACTGAAGGGGACCTAAGGCGACTACAAGTTCACACAGGTCATTTAAAAGATGTGTCTCTATGATCAACTCCTGTCTATTAAATGTCTACAAATCATTCTTCTGTGATTGTGACCGGGGCTCAGAGAACTCTAAGAAATACGCTGATCTTTTGGCGCGACTGAATCTACAGATGACTAAAATACTAAAAAAAAAAAAAAAAAAAAAAAGGTTTGCCACAACTTCCTGCAGCCACTGTTGACGTCAAATAACTTCATTGGCCTGTCTGTCATTAATTCAGTACTCCAATGTGGTCTCAACGCTAACAGGAAATGAAAGATCTAAAGATATTGAATATCAACACAGTGATCAGTACCTTTCACCGGATGTCAGACTGAAACCGAACGAGCACATCCTGACTAAAGCAACTTGACAGACTCACACTTCCGCACCACGTGTGAACACCGCGCCGTTCAGTTGGACAAGCTCTGCAGGTTGTTTCCAGTGCGCTGCAGCACGTTGAGCCTCTTGTCACTTACTATAAGCCTGACTTGGGCAACTCAACAACAACAACTAGCCTGTTCCAGCGGAGCGTTGGCAGATGATTTCGGGGACTGGTGTTATTCTCGCCTGGAACAGCTCACAACAAATTAAAACCTCTCTAACCTCTTGGCAAATATATAAAAACCCATCGTGAGCTGCAACAAACAGTGAGGTGTGTTTTCATGTGTCAGGTTCACTGACACATTCCTGACTGACAGTTGTGCTGCCTTTTTCTACATACTGTTTCCCACTGTTTCTGTGTGTTTGCTCAAACAAAGAAGAATCTTACTCAGGATATTACATAATGGCAGTTTTTAGTAGATTTGGCACAAAAAAATCGGAAGTAACCTCTAAAACAGAGGTAATAAAGTACCGACTATTGTGTGGAACATTTCTCATTAACCGAAAGCTTTTGAATAATTAGGCGATTCTCAACCATTAACAAAACCGAATCATTCTGGTGTTGGCTGATGTATGCGTTTGTTCTGATCTGACCTCAGATCTGATATCTGTAATTCTCAAGCCCAAAATTAAGTGGAAGTAAGCGCAGGAATTACGACCCTGTTCCTGTCCCAATGCAAATTAAGCCATCCGCTGACGGGAGCAACGCCAAAAGGGATTTAGCTCATTATGATCGTGGTCCAGTCCCCTTGTGATAAAACTCCCCAACCCTGTCCCCTACTGTCACCAGGCCAATGTTAAACAGAGCAAAGCTAGCCCTATGACCTCTACTAAATCAGAGAAGAGACACATTAGATTTGCATGATATTCATTCTGTATGTATGGTATAGCACTTGGTGATTAAGTATTCTAGACTTGTTTGGACTTTTTCTTTTCAAGTGTTCAAACTTGATCTTTAAAGACGGGAAGGCTAACGTCCCCATTGAAAATAATGAGAACTGGCCCTGTACGTAGAAGAGATATCGACTCATATCAAATTCATCATTTACCAACAACAATAATCATTGTCAAGTGTATAATAATAGCAAAAGTAGTAGGACTCAGTTAGAGATAAAGCAGTGGTGTAGTCTGCGGGGCCGGATCCATCAGGTGGAGTTTTGTTCAGTGACTGAGGTGGAGATATGTGTGAGTTGCTGCCTGCATTCTGGGCTGCTGCTGCTGCTGCTGCTGCTGCTGCTGCTGCTGCTGCTGCTGCTGCTGCTGTAAAATCCTGATGATGAAACACTATTGCCCTACAAGTCCATTATACCATCAACCAGAGCCCTACAGGAGATTAGCCCTTTTATTGTAGACCACGTCCACTTCCAGATAATGTTCAGGCATACGGGTGATATTTGTCACTGTCCGTGCGTGCAAGCGTACAGTATGTGATTTATTTTTTTTCCTTTTGTGGTGTGTTTGTGTGGACGTATGTGTACATGCATTCAGTTGCCCGCATTAGCGTCTCTGTCTCCGATGAACCAGCGCATGTGGAAGCAGAGGGCGAGGAAGCCGGTCCCCAGCAAGTCACCCAGAGCCGTCAGGTAAGGGATGGAGAAGTTGTCGGGGTCCATGCCTCGGCCCCACATCCAGTGGACCATCCAGTCTGCCAGGTAGAGGAGAATTATCACCTGGAGGAAGACGAAGCAGAGGAAAACCTTTAATTTCAGGAACCGCTTCCCAAAATGAATCAACAGGAAGTCTGTATTTGATTGACTGTGTAGACAGGTCAAGAGTGGGGTACCCTGTTGCATTTAAGTAAGCATGTAAGTCTGACTGAAATTGGGTAAGTCTAAATTATGAGATCATGGTCTCAATTACAATTAGTCAACACTGTCCATCTAAAGTCATCCGGATTGTTCAGACAAAGGACAGTCTGACGTGCTCGGAGTCAGTCTGTTTGTTCAGGACCAGTTAAACCAGTGTGAGAGGTGTCATGGATACAAAGTCATGCATCTGAAATGAATCTAAGCTGTCAACATTACTGACCTCATCTAAATACTCTGGTAACATTTGGTACCAGCTCTCAAAATAAGGAATGCAACAAAGAAAGGTAAAAACATTTGCACTGGTGATATACTCTGAGTTTCCTAATCAGGTCACAGAATCTGACAGAGCACGGAATATAGTGTGTGTAATTATGAAATCCTGCTCCTGTAATTATGAGGTTTTCACTCATAATTACGGAGATGTAATATTATGTTACGCATGTCATGTAATTATGTTAGATAGTGAATCACAATTATGAGATAAAGTCTACGTATAATTATTCTTGACTTCCATTTCTGCTTCCATTAAATCTTTGCCCAGTATTTTAAGGAAGTCACTGCACATTTCTTTTAATCTAATAAATCAGATAAATCACAAAACGAAACAGAGATCTTTAGAAAGAGAGACTGATTTCTCATTTTGGCTCTGCTGAATGTTTATGAGATAATGTGGATGGCAGCAGCTCGTAGCAGAAGTAATAAAATACTTGCTAGGCTGTATTCCACCACCAAGGAGGAATAAAAAGTGTGTTTTTTTATACTGTGTGCGTGTGTGTGTGTGTGTGTGAGGTGTGAGAGAGAGAGAGTACCTGCAGAAGTGCAGCAGCTAGATAGAAGGTGATGAATATGGGTGTCAGGGTGGTGTGCCCACCCCTCAGGGAGTTGATGGTGTAGAGGAAGACGAGGTGACCCGGGGCAACCAAGAGGAAGAGCACACGAGCAGAACGAGAGTTCACAGCTGGAAGAGAAGGAGGTCACATATTTAAAAAAAAAACAAAACCTTTTAGGACAGATGCTGGAACTAAAACTGGAAATGTAGAACCGGGTTGGACCTCGACCAAATCCTGCTGACAGGCCGTCATGGAAAGATCTGCTTTGATGAGATAAAAAACCAAAGAGAGAAACAGTGGAACGTTCCACAGCCACCCATCAACTTACAGGAGCCGAAGAAGGAGGTGCAGGGTGTGGGGCACTTCCTGGGGGTGGGGTTGGGATCCCCCATGGGTAAACCGTTCATGTGCAGATAGGTGGAGATCCGACTGGCCTGAACCGCTACCAGGTTACCTCCCACACCTGATACACACACACAGAGGGTGGAACAGGACAAAACAAGCTCAATATTGTATTGTTGTTAATATTGTACTGAGCCCCATATAAAAACACATGCTCATGCATGTACAGGTTTAATGACTCCTCACCGTTGATGACTGGGGTGAAGACCGCCATGCCAGCAAAGTTTGGGTTGGTGACAGTCTTGTCGAGGATCAAACCACCAACACTAAAGGACAGATAAAAGGGGTTAGCTCAAGTCATTGTTTTCCACTACACAACCTATCATCAGGCAGCAAATACATAGATATTAATCTCACAGTTAAGAATCTGAGACATCTTACAAGTTACTTTGTCATTTTTCAAGCCCTTCCTATCTAGTTAAAACAATCCAAGTGTGTTTCTGATAAACTGAAGGTGTACTTTCAAAAGGAAAACTTTGATACTTTCAACCTGGACCTTATTTTCCCTTTTTTCTTGTCTTGTGACTAATGGGGACTATCATTTTTGAAATTCAATTCCCATTAAAAGTCTTTGTTCTCAGGCTAAGACTGTTCTTATAATTGTTTGGCAACATTACAGAAAGGACCCTACAGAGATAGACGTTCAGGGTTTGTTTTTTAAAACCAGAAACAGCTGTTTTATCGCTCTGTTCAAAGCCACCAGACTTCACTGAAAAAAATAAAACCCAGCAATCTTATGTTGCAGAACACAGACGTTGCTGGTCTACTGCTGCCTTGATCTGGAAGTTTGTTGATGTGTGTGACGTTGGTGAGTTTAAAATAACAAGGTGACTGAAGGTCACCAAGGTGACCGTTTGACTAGCTGGAACATGCATCATCATAAAACAAATAGATTTGCATAAATGTGTGCTCTACCTGCTGATGGCCATGGCGATGATGACTGGCTCCCAGCCGGAGTAGAGGAGTTCTCTGGTGGAGGGGATCTTCCTGGCTATCAGCACCCATAGGGGGCACAACGCCACAAACACGGCACACACCAGAGGGTTGGCATAATCGTTGTACTCTGAATGAGAAGAAGGACAGGTGGGTTCACACATGGAGCATGTGTTGATGGACCACCACTTGCACTAATTTGAATGTCACTGAAAGCACCTCAGACTTCATAAAAATACAATCCAAATGTCCTCAAACTTAATTAAGATTTAAGCTAAATATTAAAGCACCACCTTACAACTTATTCCATCTTGACAATAATAAAACATTTTAGTAATAGAACCGACAGGAGGTACCCTGTATTCTCTGTAGGGGGCAGTGTTACTACTAAATTGACATTACAGGACACAACCACCACAAACACAACATTTAAGTGGACAGACCCAGACACCGGCTGTGTTTTCGTGTGTTTGAGCCAAAAAAAAAAAAGCTGAATATAGTGTCTGACTGTGGCATTTAAAGACTCTTCTCAGACGAAGAGGAGGAGTTATGGGATTACTCCACATTCTGGGTCAGGACGGTTTCATTGCTGCTGTGTGGGTCAGTGTCTGTCTGTCTGCCTGTCTGTGCGTCTGTCTGTGGGGCTGGTCAGCGGTGAAGATGTTATGACAGAGCCAAGAAGCCATGGATTTTCTCTCTTTAAAACACAGTGAGGTTTGGTGTGGGTGGCTTTAATCCTAATTTACTGCACACAGACAGACATAGACACATTTCCACACATGTTGCTCAATTGTCTGGTAACACCTGAAGAAGTGAAGGGTGATGACATATTTCATCACTGAAATATTGCTTCTGTAGAAATGATTCTGCCTCTTAAACTTGTTTGGAGGGTTGGTTGTTGTTGTGTATGTCAAATATATTTTTATTCTTCATCCTGCCATAAAAGAACAGGCTATAACTGAAGCAAGATTTTGCACTGAAATTACATTTTTACATCCTGTCCCCTCTGTATATTTCTTGCCCACACTCAGCTAAATTGGGAAGTCTGACAGTGATTTGAGCACCAGGAAGCACCAAAAACTGAGCGTTACTTATAAATTAAAATGTCGCACATGTATTATGTGACCCACGTGTGTGTGTGTGTGTGTGTGTGTGTTCATTACCTAGTTCCTTGTACAGTCCTGTTGAGACGCCTGCCAGTAGGGACAGGGTGATCAGGTCTCCCAGGCTAGCAGCGATGGGCGTGGCCACGTTGTCAGGATTGATGCCGACTTTCCGGGACGCGATGATCACGCCGATCATGATGAGGCCTGTAGGGTGTTAGGTCAGAGATGTCACGTGTTTATATGTGTAATATTCTGTGTTATAATGATGTTCAGTGTAACATCGATCATCAGGGTTCTGGGCTCTTATTGGCTGTTGACTTCAAACAAGCGTGAGGATCAAAAACACGGAGCAGATCATGTTGATTTTTAGGGGTGTAGCAGGAGTATTTTCAGAGGGAATGGATCGGACAGTTGAAGCTGGCAAAAACAAAAGCTGAAGGTTGGCTTAAAAACGTAAGCTGCAGCAATAAAGAGCTGCTTGAGCGAGTGGCTGAGGTCAGAGCGAGAGAGAGAGGAGATATTTTAAAAGGAATCGACTGGTTTAAATTGCTTTTATGTTTCCACACATCAAAACAAAGGTAACCAGAGCTCTCTCATGGCATAGAGAGTTAAAAATATGCATTGACTCATAGAAAGGGCAAATCTATAGGGAGAACTGTTGGTGAGTTAATCAAAGCCAAAAACATCATGTAAATGGTGAAGCTACAGAATGTTTGCCCTACAGATGTCATTTTTATTATCAGATTTTCACCTGATCAGTCCGGCAGTATATTTGGTACTGACATTCATGGTGCCTAGAAGATGAATCCTAAGGTTTTTGGTGATCCCCTTACTTTTTGAGTGAAATAAGGCCAAACTCAATGACTACTGTTACGTTAGCATGAAATTTGAATCATGGACATTTACGCCTCAGGATCAATCATTACAACTTTTCAACTAGAACAATTTTTAATTTGTCCAGTACTGTGATTTATGACCAAAACTAATGACATTCCCATCATCTACTTTTGTGCTAATTAGCATGCTAACATGCTAACCTATGATGGTGGACTTAGTTAATATAACTTGCTAAACTCTATTATGTAAGTTTTAGCATGCTGATGTTAGCATTTAGCTCAAAGCACCACTGAGCCCAAGTATAGTCTGACAGTGTAGCTAGCTAAAACAAATAACAAGATATCATAAACAACTGTGTTTTGGCTAAAAGTAAATGTTTCTAAATTGTACATTAATCTATGCTATCAAGCCATTTTGTCTGGTAATTTAGCTAGTTAAAGGATTTAGTGGTATCTAGCCCTGTAGCCACAGAAAGCTTGAAATGCCCTAACTAGTGGCAGTGCTTAGTTTGCCCATTCTGGTCTACCATAGAAATAAAGCTGTTTAACATGGCGGACTTCATGGAAGAGGACCCACATCGTCTGTTAATATTAAATATTAAATATTTAAAAAATAGACTTAACAAAAACATAACTATTCTCCTTTATTATTATATTTCATTCCTGCTATATTCTGTAGAGCCCCCTACATTTTACACACTGGTCCTTTAATCTAAACTAGTTGTGTAACTAAACATTCATGAGATCAGTTACATTAGCTCGATTTACAGTAAACAGTAGCTGAGAAAAGAACTTGTACAGGGTGTCAAATGTTACCCCGACATGCCTGATGAGTGCCTGTTTACACTGTGAATATCCCTCACATCCTGTGTGCTGGTCATACCTAGCAGCAGAGAGGCGATGAAGGCAGTAGCCACACTGGAGGCACACAGCAACACCGCGTGGCCCAGCCTGAAGTGTCCCTCTGGGATCCAGCCGAAGATCACAGCAGCTATGGAGGCCAGGAACCCTACCACTGTGGCCTGGACCTGAACACACACACACACACACACACATGCACATATGCATTAATATGTACAGGTAGCCACTGATTACAGTTAATGTATACAAGATGTACACAAGATTTTCAGAATCTGTAGAGCTGAAGATTACGGCACATAAAGCGTGACCCAACCACCAAAACATACGAATCTCTGACATAAATCATGGATTTTAATGGAGCCCAGCATGACCCAGTGTGAATCCACAATGACCCTATATAGGAGGTTGTGTCAGCACCCAGCCAGCACTGGTTTTAAAGTGTTCCAGAAACTATGGCCTCACCAGATATTACATAACGACAAGCCTTCAAACTCTCATGAGAGGTCTCATGAGACTCACTGACCAAATGAAGAGTTCATTTTGGGACATGAAATTGTTCAAATGTTCCGAATAGATGAAAACATATCAGTCTGTCCATAAATTTGGTAGAGGGGGACTCACATTCTGGAAATAATGTTTGTTTATATACTTGTTTATGTACAGTGCTGTTATTAGCCCGCTAGTCATACCAACTCTTGCTACTTCCTGTCCCACCTGCTTTTTGCCTCAGGACATAAGTTATTTTCAGACTCTGCCCTGACATCGCCGTGACTCTGTGTTTTTACACCTGTTGAAGTGAGACTAGTTTCACCTTTATTGCTGTGAAAGTGCAGACAGATCAGACAATAGGTGGAAACACAATAAACAGGTTTAATCTGTGTGTAAGGACTTTAATTCAAATTGCGTGTCACCATGTGTCTTTAGTGTGACCTGTAACGATCAGTCGCTGTGTGTACTGTACACAATACACTTATGAACCCAGATTGTTCCCAGGTTTGACAGTAATTTAATTTGTTGAATCAGAAAGTGGATTTCTTTTATCAGGTTAAGGGATTAAGAGAGATTTCTGCTGAAGAAACCTGATTCTTTGGTCATGTTACACTGTAATCAGTTTTTTGACATGTGACACACTGAAAAAACAAGTTACTAGTAGCTGTGCAGCTTCAAGTTCTAAATTTGAAATTAAAAGCAAAATAAGTCGGCCTTCTCTCTGCAGCATCAGTCAAAATAAAAAAAAGGTTGTATGGAAGTAATCTGCTTAGTGATTTACTGCATGCAGAGTTTTAGTGAAATCTGATTGGTGAACTGAGCGCCATGTAAACACATTATCTGATGTCTTGCCTTAACCTGATTTCTCCGTGTAATCTGGTTTGTTAAGTGGACGTAAGCGTGCTCAGTGATGCTCCGTGACAGAGTCCACTTCATCGCCATCGTCAGATGTGTTTCATTTACCTGGATGAGGGCCAAGTTCCCCATGATCATCTTCCACATGTCCTTGGCTGTGTCCATCTGACCAATATTAGCCTGATAGGGAGACAAGAGCACACAGGGCCAACACATTATCATCTGTGTGTGTGTGTGTGTGTGTGTACAGAGTGTGCATGCTGTTGTCCTGTCAGAACAATCAGATGTCAGTTCTCGGGACAAAGACACTCTGATCTGATCCCCCACCCTGCGACCGACTCCACTTATCTCATCCTCCCCTCTTTTTCACACACGCACACACACAATGCACATACACACACATACTGATGGTCTCAAGTGTCAAGTGGCTGTGGCTACAGTGGGCTACTGTGTGTCCAGAGCAATGATCCTAATGCTCATCCACAGTGAGAGGACACAAACAGAGGATCTCCTCTTTCTTCTTCTCTCTCAACATTTACATATACAGAGGGAAGGGAAACATCTGGACACATCCAAACACATACAAGTCTGCGTGACAGAGTATCCGCTTGATGTTCGGCTTTGATAAGGCGGTGTAAGAAGTGACACAAACAGGTGGAGGTGAGGTGTGTATAAGTTTATGTGAACAAACATGTATAAATACATATAAGGTTTCATTTATGGGGTTTAAATATTAAAACCTTTGTCTTACTTGACCAGTTCTAATAATATTTAAGATCTGGAAACACAGCAACTACACAACAATGACCAACAGTGCAGTCTGATGAGACAGAAGCAGTCAGACAGGTTGTAAACAATCCAACCGTTTAGCCAGATTATGTAAGGCGCTTTATTTGGAGGTAAAACTGTGTGTGCATAATTTAGATGAGTATAGTCGGTCAAAGTTGGAGGAAGTCATTCTGTAAACACAAGACAAAACTTTTGTTTGGCTCACCTAGGTTTGTTTAAACCCTGTCTGACTGTCTGACTGCTCGTGTTTCTTGTCTATCTGACTTCTTTTTACCGATGCAAATATGTCAGCAATACACTTGGTGAGTATAATCTTTACAAGCTTATACTACAAATATTAACCTGAATTATAATAAACTGGAATTGTCCTCAAAGTCTATTTGCTAATGGCTATCTAAAAAGCTTGTCTCAATCAATTGATCCTGGTACTGAGTTAATGCATTTTATTTTAGTTTAAAAAAAAAGGTCCCTTTTAAAAAGAAATTAAAGGTCCCATACTGTAGAGAGCGAGGTTTCCATTTTTTATTATAAAGCAGGTCAAGCTGCCGTATAAATACTGTTAATCAAAACAATTCACAGAGAAATACGCACAGCTCAGCTAGCCCACCTGGATGCACCATCTAGCTAGGTTGGCCTGACCATGCGTCACTCATAAAACAGTCAGCCAGTCAGAAAAGAGACTAATTAATATAATGAAACAAAACATAAGCCAAAATGCTGTTGCCTGCTAAAGCTCCCGAGAGATGTGTGAGAAACTAAATCTATATTGGGAGTGTTTCTGGTACTTAAAAACCACAAATTCATCTTCTTATGTATATGAAAACATCAAATAAAACATCAGACAAGTGTATAATATGGAACCTTGATCAATACTTTCAATATAAACTTGGTGTGATGGAAAAATAACTGCATATCAACCAACTCACTAGCGTCTTAGCCTCTTTTAGCTTGTTTTTTTTTTACAACTTTATATTTACTACAACCCTTGTGGACAGCTGTTTTGCCACGAGAAAACTCTGATGAACCCACTCTACACCTCACAGCAACAAACAGACACAGTTATCAATTAGCTGGCAAAGAAACAAATATTCATCAACAATCCAACATCCAGCAGATACAGACCCAAAGAGAGCAAAAAAAAGAAAGCAGTGAAGAGTGAAGAGTGACTCTTGGACTCAGATTGGCCAGGCAGCTAGAAATGTTGCTCTGTGTCTTCAACACATTATGGCTGTGTATCTGTTAGCTCGCACTCCTTAATACTGCTTTAGAGACTAAAATGTTGATTTTTATACACTGAAACTTTGGGTGAATCATCTTAGCTGACTTGTATTTTCATATTTTCTTCAAAACGGCATAATAAGCAAATAATAGAAAAATATTAAAATGCTTAGAGATACTATAATGTGTAAAAAATATTTTAAAATGCTGAAACAGCCTGAAAATGATCTGCACCATGACTGTTTTTTATAAAGATAATCCGATGTTAAAGGTACTGTATAAAAACAGAGCTGATTAATAATGACGACTCATAGTGAGATGGTCTCAATGACTGAGTGTTCATATCAGTTTTTTTTTTTTAATGTGTGTGGATTTTTTTTTTCTCTCCCTCTCAAATTTCTCACAATCTAACACCATCCCCGCTTATAAGAATATAACTGGCAGCGTGACAGAAACAACTCACAAGCCAGACTGACTTGACGTCATTACAACTCGTGTTTCGGCCTGATTACAGCCACGCACCCACACTCCTCGTCCACCAGCGCCATGTGAAACTGTGCACAGACACCTCCTGAACGTCGTCACGAATACTACTAAGAAGGTTAAAGGTGGAAAGATAAGAGAAAGTTAAACATCTGTGCAGAGCACTGGGGGCATCATGGACTCATGATGAACTCATGATGCAAAGAGGCCCATGTCTTTAATTTAAAAAGAGAGCGACTCATTTTGGCATGAGTTGCAAAACGAAGCGAAGTTCAATATGCAAACTGATTCAGATTCAAGATCACGAATTCACAGAAGCACTGCCTGGTGTTAAGTGATGATGTGCGATGACCATGCAGGGTCTTTAGCTTTGGGTGTGTGTAAGTGTGAGTGTGTGTGTGTGTGTGTGTGTGTGTGTGTGTGTGTGTGTGCGTGTGGGCGGCTGGATTAGGGCTGTTTCAATCATCACAGAGATGGAGCACGATGAACGCTGTCAAAGTGATTCATGATTAACATAAAGTGCCAGAGAGGCTAAGTTTCAAAAGCACTACTACGTTTTTTTCCAGTTGAATAATAACACCATTCATTTTCAGCTCGTTAAGTACGGAGAAAATCTGTTGTTTACCGGGCTGGAACGCACACATATGTGAATGGAGCGCATGTTGAAACATCTAATACACATAAAACGAGGATAAAGAAAGAAGGCTTTTGTAGTGGTGGTAATCTCTGATTACAGTGTGATCAATGTGGTAATTTTTTAACTTGGAAACAGTTGCAATGCAGGCACTGCCAAGTTCCAGTAATCCACAAAATATCTTTATCCAAATACGTGCGATCAATTAGACTCAATAACATGAGAAGGGATGAAACAGAAATGACACAACATCTGCTTAGTCAGATAAACAACGATGAGAAAGTAGAAAGCTGAGCCCCGTTCAAGTGAAATATTCAAAGACAAAAGGTTAAAACGACCAAAGGAAAAAAAAATGAAAAAGGAAACACGGTCATGTGAATTGAAAAGTCCCTCAGCCAGCCAGTACGAGGGATTACATTATTTTTTTCAGTAATAAGCGCATTAGGAAATTTACAGTGGTCTTAATCTGCTCATAATTAGCGGCGGCGTGGAAAGAAACATGGTCCCGCTGGGGCCAGCCAGCAGAGAGCTAACAGTAATGTCTCAGGACAAGCACCAGACTCTGGCCTACTTTGTGATGATGGATGTATGAATGATTTCATGCTGAACTGAAAACTATGCAGCTTAACAAGTGGGACTGATGTAAAAAAATACATCATATTAACTTTAAATCTAACTTTCTTCAAACACAAGTTGTATCAAAAGGTCCCATGTAAAATGAGTTTATCATAAGTTTGCTGCAGTGGTTTCTTTCATATTGTTATAATGTATATCATAATTTCTTTGTAAAGAGCCCCGAGTGACTGACAGCGTGTTAAATCAGTGTTGAAACAATGGTGAAACATTGTCGAATCAACCTCCGAGTCTGAAACTGATTCACCATCGTTGTTTAATGTGGAAACAACATGGAAAGTTAAACAAAAGACTAACCAGAACATTTTTAAAAAGTTGTGTCTCATCAGATATTCAGATGTTGTCACTAGCTGCTCTGCTCTAGCTACAGCCAGCATTTAGTGTTTATTGTGAAACACAAGCTGAAAATTATACATTAGAGCTACCTATTGTGTGTGTCTATAAAGTAGAGTGCAATGATTAGTTAATGAATGAAATGGTTGTCAACTATTAAATCAATAGCCAGCTAATCTGACAATTTATCAATCATTTTGAATATCTATTTTTTTATATATATAAAAATGCCCAAATTAAATTTGGTTGGTTTGGTTTGGTAAAATTGGTTTCTTTAATTTGTGATGGTAAACTTAATATCAAAATGACACGTTTGTCACCTTGGGTTTTGGAAACAGTGATCACCATTTTCTGACATTTGATGAACTAAACAACTAATCGATTAATCGAGAAAATGATCAGAACAATCAACAATCAATATTGGAAATACTTGTTAGCTACCCTGACATAAAGATCACTTTTTTCTGTAGCTACTACACACCATAAGCAAATAATATATGGTTTGTCACAACTAATGTATTACTCCTCATGCAGTCGATACTTATAAAGTATCGGTGGCAAAAGTGGATTTGTCGTACACAAATACGACAAGACAGATTCTTGGAAAAGATGAATGTACAGTAGGTGATCTCTTTGTTAACTTAGTTTCAAGACTTATAACTGTCAGATCAAATCTAAATGTCTTGTTAGAATAGATTATTTTCTAGTGTGACTGGGTTCAGAGTTCACATGCTGGGTGGGCGCTGCTAGCTATGCTAATCAGCTTCATCACGTTTCCCACATTCTAGTGGAAAGAATTTGAGGATTGGTGCTCTTAAGAGCGACACTGGGCTAATTCTCGATGCCTTTATAACTGTAGGTCAGCTCCATTGACCACTCAGACTATACAATGGACAATGTTAGCTCAGAGAACAGCATTATAGCCAAGAGATCAGTGAGCCTATAAGCCTCAGATAATACTGTAGATGTACCTTTGGCATTAAATGCTAAGTTTGTGGAAAACCAGCAGCCAAAACAGCATCTAAGTTTCCAAAATGTTCTACTTCATATATTGTCACGTCACCTACAACACCACAGCCTTTGGTCTGACTAAACCAGCAAAGTAAGTTCAGAGTAGAGCTCAGTGGATGTTGAGATTTTGGATGTGTTTTTTAGCTGAGCTATAAACAGCAAGAGAACCTGCGTGTTCAGGTGAACCGGCTGGGCAGGGTCAGTGACAATGTTCAAAAACAAAGAATGGGACAGGAATGTTGCTATCAGTTTGTCCGTAACCCAGGTCAAGTTTGGCAATATGACCTCTGACTCCAAGAACAATTAGCTTTAATGGGTGTGACAGGGGTTTCCAGGCAATAAGATAGATTGGGTAAGTTTTGAGAGGGAAACACTTTGCACAAACATAAGTGAAACTATTCTCCAGGCTAACATTAAGATGATTTTACAGTGTTACTGTATGTAAAGACAAAGAACCTAAGACCTTTTTATAATAACAGAAAGTTAATAGAAAGTTTTGGAGACACCAACACACACACAGACACTCACACAAACACACAAATCACTTACCGCTGTGGAAAGTCTAGAGGCCAGCGTCATCTCAAGGTTGCCTTTGAGCCCCAGCAGCGCTGGAACCAGGATGAACACCTCCGACACCTCCGTAAAAACCGTCCAGTGCTGCAACAACCACCATGTAATATCAGTAATACAACATCAACATAATGAACACACTGCTGTACATTGTACAATGTCAATTGTACAATGTCACCTACATGGAATTTATCCTCAGTTGGGAGCACAATGTCTCTGTGACCTTGTTCTTTAATATTGATTCAGTGGTGAAACCAGACCCGTATGATGGACCAGAGTGTCTGTCAGTACAGACCCTTAACACTCTGTATCATATCAGCTCTCTGCTTTCCTTTACAAGAACAAGGTCACTGGGATTTCATGAAATGATTTATCATCCTCCTCTTTTGGCTTCCATTCTTCCCTTTTCCCTTGTGATCCCCCTCCCTCACCTTTACTCACCAAGATTCATCTACTGCACCTTAAACACAACAAGGCCGAGGCACCTCATATGTCACTTTCAACAAATGGTACAGTGGAACAATGGTACATGGTACATTGGGGCAGCAAACAATAATAATGTTATTACTTAAGAAATACTAATATTTCTGTCAGTGCAGAACACACTTATGAGGAACTCAAACATCACAATGGGAATTCAATTTATACAGCATGGTTTTCTGAAATCAAATCAGACTGTCTTTCATGTAAATATATAAGTTAATAATATAATATATAAGTTAATTTTGTGTATTATTTTGAGTTGTGTAGAGTTTCCAGCCTGGTTCCAGACCTCTGAATTTCTGCCCAAGCATTTGATTTGTTCAGTGATTCAAAGGTCTGGTGTGCCAACACTGTGCCAAGACATTCTATGACTGTTTCCCAAACCAAATCAAAGATGACTAAACAAATCTTTAGAAATGGCAACATCATCTTCCTACTTAGCTAGAAACTGCTCCTAGCAACTACTACCAACCACCTCAAATGAAACTGGCTAACATGAATATAATGTCAGGCTGAATGAATGAAGGCAGAGAAGGAGAAGGCAGAGAGCCCAGTTTAATAGCATTTATCATGGTGGAAATACTTCATTGGTGAGTCTCCAAAGCCTCAGGGGGCTTCAGTGACAGTCATCAACCTGCATGGCCTTGCTGCTCAGCCTCTTCCTTAGCATAAAAAAACATAAAAAAGCTCAATTTTGCTGTAAGCATTAGCCCAGCGCTGGGCAAAGGCAAAGTCAGCCAGGAGCTAGGCCAGCTAAATGTAAAGGACAGTGGGCATGCTTGAAAGATCACAAATAATGTTAAGCACGTGCAAGTGAAAATGTCTGCACAGCTGTCCAGATCCGAGTATATGGCTTGTAATGAAATTTATAGTTAGTGTTACATGACCTGACCCTCGATAACCTCCTATGTGGCTGCTGGCCAGTCCTTGAGAGGTGGGTTCCCCCCATGGGGGTCCCTGGGATTCTCACTGTGGTCGAAGTGCCTCTCTCGGCAGTGCCTCCATTAGAGTTCATGCAGTGATAGCAAGTTTGTGGTTTAATGTGGCCAGAAACAAAGATATTGCTGAGGCTGAGGCCATCGATCTATCTCCAGTAAAAGTGCTTATCTTTGGAGCCGGCCCCTAAGGCCCCCCACCCCCTCCCACCCCTTCCAAGCACTTACAGTCCAGTCTGCCCAGAGCTGAATCAATATTCACCGAGGCTGACACAGAAAAGAAAGGAGGAGAGGAGAAAATAGACAAGGGGAGGAAAATAGAGGAGTAGCTGACGTTGAAGCTATGTACAAACACTGTTTGGCCCACATTTCTCACACTAACAAGCTCTGGTCTCTGTTTCAATGTGTTGCTCCCGCTGTGCATCCAGATGTACAGAGCTGATTAGGGTTGTCGTCTGCATTTCAGTTTGTGTTGTATCAGTAGGTGTGGCATCAAAACTCCAGTGTGGGTTAAACTCCTTCTGTCTATCCAATTGCTGTCAACGAGCCAAGCAGAGCTCCTTTCCAACAGCCAGCCCCTTAGCTTGGCTCATTGCCTTCTGCCAACCCAGCAGCCTTGTGAGCACCTCTGTGAACACTCCTCTCTTCTTTCACAGCCGCATGTTTTCAAGCTTTCTCCTTCTCCCTCTCTACTTCTGTCTCACTCCCCTATCTCCCTCTTTGCCTCCCCTGTGGTGATATATGTTGTTGTCTCCATGGAACACTGGCTCTGAGCCAAACAAGCCCTCCCTCCTCACGGCCACCTCCTCGGTTCTAGGAACTCTACTGGACAACCCCAGTACCACTGTGTACAGACCTATAGGAGCTCTGGTATGTAAGGCCCACAAGGGTCGAGTTGCCCAGTTGAGTAACATGGCCCCATTTTATTTGTGATCACTGCACTTGCTGTCCTTAGCGGGAAGCTGAACCTGATGGCATGCAATGTCAACGTAACTTGCAGCGTCACAATTTGTGTCTGTTTCATTTTTCTGGCGCTGCAGTATGGATGATAGGGATTGGGTCCTAGCTAACATGTCTGGGTGCCAAATTATTGGGCATACTGGAGTTCAACCTTAAAGATGAATCTCAGCTATGCAACAAAAACTGAATTTCAGTTGGGGGGGGGGGAAGTGCCATAATTGCTCAATGGTTTTCAGACACAAAGTTGTCATAAGAAGCACTAAAGCATCCACACACAATAGCATGATCGGGCTTTAAGTTAAGCCCTAAAGAAGCCGGAGATTTGGACTCTTGTCCAGATGAAGGTGGAAAAAGCCAGAGGGAATGCAAATAAGCAACCTGGGACTAGGATTCCTCCTGGACAGAGTGAAAGATTAGCCAGGGTAACACAAAAGCATTCTAACCTACTAATCCTTCCATTCTCTATCACTCAGGTCCTGACCACATAACAGTCTGGGATGTTGTCAGGTGTTAATAGCTGTGAGCTGATAATGATTCTCAGGACAAAACATCTTTGGCTGATGGAAACGACCAATAGAAGGTCTAGGCTGTCAATCAGTGCAAATACTTTGTTCAAAGTTTACATAAACACACTTGGTTTTGGCTGTTACATCACATATTTTATTTTTAGTGGTATTATTTAGGAAAATCCTGGAATGAATGGACTAGTAATGAAGCAAGCATGAACCGGGATTTGAGTCCAGCAGTTGGAACGATGATTCAGTTTGAGGGAATAAGCCCACGCTCTGGTTTTACAGTGGCTCCTGTGTGAAAACCAGGCAAGTGGATGTGGTTGAACCAAAATGGTGTCTGGTGGGCAGAGAGTGCTTGGCTGGTGTTAAACCATTGTGTTGACTACGATTTCCTGTTTACTAGTGCCTGTATTTTTAGACTGTTTGTTTTTGAGGCTGAAGCTGTGACCCACCTCTTTACTATATTTTGCTGTATAAGTCTATGGACAACACGGCACAGGACGGACAGCTAGACACTGAGGCAGACATACACACAGATGATAATGGCAATTTACTGTAGTAACGAGTTGTTTTAGGGTTTTATTTGCATTCTTGGTTTGCAGTTTGACTGCAAAGAGGAAAGAACTGTAGCGTTTAGAATATGGAACTGTCCTGTGACCTATAGCAAATTACCCATTTGGCCTCTGACGCTGGCATTCACGGGAAAACTACCACTACATGACCTTTAAAAACCGTTCATAACCTTTAGTCCAAGTGAGCTTGTCAACCTCAGAGTCCTGTTTCTGGCCCTGGCTGTGAGAGACTGACGGTTTTAGGTCATTCTGCTGCCAAGTCACTAAGCAAAACTATGCAGACGTCTCACTCCTCTATACCAGCCTGGACAGTCCTTTCTGGGCCAGCCTCGAGTGGGAATGGGGCCATAAGCTCTGTGTGTGTGCGTGAATGCTGTACATAGTCAAAGTAAGCAAGAGGTCACATTTCAAAGAAGCCTTATAAGAGAGTGTGACGCAAAAAGCAATGTCAAACCTCAGCTTCTTTTCATGCTTACTTTTAGCAGAGAACTCTTGCAGTCTGACCAAAGCAAAGGGAGAGAGAGAGAGAGAGAGAGAGAGAGAGAGAGAGAGAGAGAGAGAGAGAGAGAGAGACTGAGAGAGAGTTAGACAATTACCTTCCTGCAAGGACAGGAGGGATTAGCTGAGTTAGCATTTCACGGTGTCATGGACGGAGGAATTAGGCAGCGGGACAACCTGCTAGGTGCTCAGCCCAACTCAACGGAACAGCCGTTTAAGACTGACCGTCAAGCCTCACGTTGCATTTCACTGCAAGCACTTCTCCAAGGTTTGCCCGCAGGCACAAGCTAGCACGGGTGACAAGAAGGGAAAGATAAGGCCATGTACCTTATGTGTCTCCTCTTTCCCAGCCTCACCTCCGAAGGAATGGTGCGCTGAGTGTTTTGGAAACTGGAGAAACCGCAGCAGCATGGTGCCTAAGTTGAGGCAGCATGAAAACTTTTTGACCTCAAACTTCTGCATTCCTGGTTTTAGTGAGGATACCTAACCACACGGTAATAGAGGCTTTGACACCGCATTGTTATTTTGTTTTCACTCCAACTCTAACCCAACTGAAGTGCGCTGCCATTTCAGGTGCTCCAAGAAAGTACACTTATTCGCTTGCCTCTTCCCCTCCTTTCTGTGCCTGAGTTTCTGAGGTCCGCCATGTTGGCATCAGTATGCGTGTACACAGTGTGCCCAGACTGGTCTCCTTGCAGCCTGACACCTCCAGCTTTATCTGCATCACAAGCTGACTTTAAAGAAATATATGACCTGTCAGCATGACTCTGGCCTGCATCTCTACACTGCACATGCACATTAGATACAATCAGAGAGACAGCAACAGTGAGTCAACAGGATGAGAAAGAAGGAGAGGAATTATAAATTGAGTTATATTTTTTCATGAAAGCAGAGTTGATCCAGCAGCACTGACTACACGCTGTATTACAATAGTCACCTTCTATTCGGGTCTCTATTGTGGGCCCAGATTTCAAATAGAAGGGTGTGTGACAAGTCATTAGAAGACACAGAGTTTTCCAGTATGTGCCAGCCCTGGGGGACAGGCAGGCCGCCCTCAGAGGAGTGAAAGGTTATGTAAATATGTGTGGAGTGACACAACTGCCCCGTCGACCCATCCTCAAAGACATGCCATCAGATAGGCCGGCAGCACAATGACAGACACATGCCAAGGCGAACCAGGCTCGCTAGACCAGTTCATTTAAATGCTCCAGGGGGCAAGCCCATCCCACAGTGTGACATAGTACACGTGGTCTGCCTGGAGCACAGGCTCTGCTCAGGAACAGAAACTGTTAACCTCACCGGGTGTAAGATAGAGCTGCTGTTTTGCACGTAATTTGGTAATTAGATTGAGTCTGAATGCATTTTGTGATACTGTTCTCAAATAAAGACGAAAGTGTATTGGTCAAAATTTGTTTTGTTTCCCTTGCCATCTTCATACAAGTAGAACCTCATTTTATAGAAGATATTTAACCAGACAGCCGTTTTCTAATTCAAACTTTGCAGAACCAAGCACATTTTTAACAATACATGTAGTGTGTATACATACAGTAAAGAACATGTGGGGATCACTCACCTGGACAATGTCCAGCACCATTCCCGCTGCCACTGTCCCGAACCCGGCCAGCAGGAAGGGGAAGACCACCTGCAGGCCAATGGAGAAGGAGGTCTCCTTGAGAGGTGCCGGTGGTTCTGGGCTCTGGTCAGTGCTGGTGTCGTCGCTCTCGTTGCTCTGGCTTGCGTTCTCCAGGAGAGCGTCCTCCTCCCGCTGACCTTTGGCATTAGCCCGGCAGTCCATCGCCACCACAATCTCCGACCTCTCCTCATCCTCCCCGGTCTCATTGGCCCTCTCTGTGAACGTTGTGACCTCTGTGAGCTCTAACTCAGTCCCCCCGGTCCCAGGGTTCACCTCCTCAGGGCCCTGGGTGAGGATCACCGGGTGAACGGTGCAGTTGGAATTGAGGAAGGCCGGCGTCAGGGGGCCTCCCTCCTTCTTCATCTCAATGGCCCCGGAGGACATGTCGATGTCGGGGAGTTTGTCTTGTTCTTTCGACCAAAGTACCATGCGGAAGCCTTTGGAAGACAGTGGGCTTGACAGGAAAAGGTCAGGTTGCCTTGGCCTAACAGTTTTGGGGAAGTCAGAATGGAATTGGCCACCTGATCTGGTTTTGAACCTGATCAGTCCAATTGATTTATCCCATTAAAGAGGCTTACAGGGAGTGGGGGTCGGTATTAAAGACCAGGAGAAAACTGCTCTGTAGGAAAAAACCTGTAGCAAGGCACATGCAGCCGTGCGTCTGCAGAGCCCGTGTTCCTGTCGGTGCTTCGGGAGCAGAACCAGTATGTTCTCCATTCACTGCAAGGTGCTCAGGGTAGGCCGGCAAAAAAAAGAAGAAAGCATACTGGTTCAAAACAGAGGAGAAAAGAAAACAAGAGGCTTGGGGACTCACCACAGAAATCCCCCGCAGTCACTTGTAAACAGTCCTTTAAAGTTCACTATAAGCTAAAGGAAGAACAAAATCAGAGGTCTGAAGTGGCCAGATGCAGTACAGACTGGTCATGCTCTCAGCCCACTGTTCATGTAAGACTGGTTGGTGTACCGGGTTGGGAATGTCTCACCTTACACCACGTGGCTGCTGGCAGGTTTTCAGGGGAGATATTTAAAGGTCTGCAGTATGAGGATTGAATTACCGGCTGCCGAAAAGTACCTCCAACCAGAGTGGACGGTCACCTGGGAAAAGAAATCATTTCACTGATTGTTCACTTTTAAGTGTAAACATTGTCCTGCACCGACCAAGGCTGTTTCCTGACTGTCATTCAAATGATATTATCCATACATAAAAAATAAGAACGTGTAAGACGACAACTGAATGAATTCAACTCTAATTGCCTAAAAAACATCAACGTTTAAAAGCATGTTCGAGTTCAAGCGTCCATCTTTGGAAAAATAACTGATTTCTTCCTCATAACATGATGCAAATATGATCCATTATCTATTATTTCCCTTATCAGGCAAACAATTTGCAGCAAACAAATATGAATGTTACAGGAATGTTCTGTGAATGTAAAATACTAAGAAGAAAACTGATATTAACTCACCACAAAAGCATCACAATAATATACAAAACAACTAGAAGCTTGCACACAAACAGTCAGTGGATGATAAAAACTCCTTCAGCATCATAACTTCAGTCTGAGCAGCAGACTGAAGCTCTCCCTTATAAAAGACTGCCATAGCCTTCTATTTGAGGCAGAAACTCAGTGCACTTTGAAAAAGAGACACAGTGCACTGACATTATGAAAGCGGAGCAGAGACGAACAGTGAGTTTAAAAACAGTTTCATCCAGCGCCAAATTTCCTCCCGGCGACTAAAAATATTCTACCATTAACAGAGGTGCTGCGTACATCCTCTGGAAAACCGAATGTCAGACCACCGTCAATACAGCTCCACGGCCAAAACAACGCTTCCTGTCAAGCCTTTCAAAGTAAAAAAAAAAAAAAAAAAAAACGCCCTCACACGAGCACTGCAGACAAATATTTAGTCTCACATTCAAACTAACAACAGGAAAGATGAAATGTTCACTACATTTTTAACTGAAATTGGAGCTGAACAGCAGGAACGTGTTTCACTTCGTCATGGAAACAGATGTGGGGAAATATAATCAATTAAAAAAAATAAAAATATATAATATTAAAAAAAAAAATGACCACAAAAACCTAAAACCTTGCCTTCTTGAAACAGTTTTGTGATTCAGTCTTGTAAAAAAATGTGCAGAATATGTAATGCCTCTTTAAATATTATAATTCAAGTAAGGGTGATCTCTGGTCTCTATTGCTACAAGATCAAATAAAACACACGAGCACACTTTTCTCCCAAAATGTTACAGGATTAACGAAATAAACACTTTTATTTTGAAGGCCACTCTACCCGCTTCCCGTCTCATTGCCGCCGGCTTGACGCAGCTTTCCTCCGCCTGCATGTTGCGACATCCGCACACAGACTTTGGCTTTCCCCGCTGAAACAATCCTCTATTTAGTAGTCAGGACCAATACCACCCGAACCCAACATGGCAAAGGCGTAAATTAGTGCTCCCCTGGTCAGGACTGAATAGACTAGCCCTCATTTTCTATTCTACTGCTCATTTAAACAGGGGCAGAGGGCTTTCTGTTCCAACACCGGGCTGGAGCCCATGTCACTGCCACTACCACCACGAGTATTAAACTCATGAACATGAATGCAAAGGCACCGCACATTTTCCTTTCTTTATCATCACACACATACGCACACACCTAGAGCAGAAGCTCGGGTTTGGCACGTTTGAGCCGCCAAGTGACACATTCCGTTAGATAACGGCATTATCTAACGTGACTGTCGCTCGTTCTCCTCTATGAAATAGCGGCTAAAACGTCCAGCAGGTATTCACATAAAAAGCTCATCGGAGGTGTTTTTACCTTTTCAGTCAGCAGGTCCGGCGAGGAGAAGCGGACAAACCGGAGTGATGATCGGTGTGGCTGGCTGGCTGGCTGGCTGGCTGAATGTATCCTCCACCTCTTGGAAACGCGCTCAGGCTGAGGCGTGGACGCCGGTGCGCACGCCTTATGTACGGTACCGGCTCCACACAGATGCCTTAATGGTTAATGGTGGTTAATGGTTAAACCCTCCCTCCCTGCTCGGTTAAGGCTGTGTCCCAGTCTTTCCCTAAACCCGTCACATTACACCCGCCCAGTGGCCCCCGCTAGCCCGGCTGCTTGGATGCGCATCTATAATACACCCGTCCGGTGCAGGGGGCCAGGAAGCCACAAGGCGGGCCCTCCCTCCACACTCTCAGCTAACGATACACCCCCCCCCCCCCCCCAACCCACGGCCCTCCCTCCCGTCCAGTGAGCACAAGCACGTCCCCTCCCTCTGCCCCCCATGTGTGTGGAAAGTTGTGCCCGTGCGGTGCCAGTCTCCTCCACAAGCCTACTAATTTACTACCAGGGGGCTGAGATAGAAAGTTTTAATTTAACAATAGGCCTAGATTCCTGAATGAATGGCTACACACGCATATCAGTACAGTCTAACTGAGCTGGCTTGGATTTTAGTCACTGATCCACCAACACGAACAAAAAAAATGAATGTTACATAAGCAAAAGCTGTGAACCTGACCTGAACAAACACACACGAGGGGGAAAAGGAGAATTTGAATAGAGTGTTTTTAAAATGACTTAATATTCACAGGCAATTTGAATGGAATAATTTGAATATTATTTTACTATTTCTTTCTAGACCTGCGCTGCTCTAACCTTAACCCTCTTTACCCAGCAGAGTTTATCCAAGAGACCCAGCGTGACCTGATTCATCGCACCATGTGTTGTTTCCATGATCTGTTCATTCCTGTATTAATCATAAAGACACTCTTTGTTTTGTTTTTCTGGTTAAAGTGGGTTTCTTGACAGTTCTGTGGAATTCCCCATGGCTCCATTCTTGGGCCTCTTTCATTTAACACTGTCATGCTTCAATAAGTTACAATTACATAAAACAAACAAACAACCAAAAATAATCATATTTAAGCTTTGTTACCAGGCAAGTATAATCTCTCCACAAGTACAGATGCCATAACTCTCTTCATCTAAAAACAGATGGAACTGAAATTTTAATCTTTGGTACAAATTAGTCCAACTCTTCTCTGCATTCTTTTCAACACACCTGTATCAATAGACTTTTTGGCCAAATGGGGGCAGCAGAACAATGTGTACACACAACATTTAGACATTCTTAAAGTTTTTATGGTTATACCTTGGTTTCCTGAGAAAAATAACTGGCTCTTTAGCTACTAAATGCGCCACACTGTTCAACAGCTCGCTAACTTTGTCTGTGTTCGTGTTTTTTGGTGGTGGGTAGGTGTACCGTTTGTCGAGTTATGTCAAGTCAAGTCAAATTTTATTTATATAGCCAAATATCACAAATCACTCACTTGCCTTAAGGAGTTCACAATCTGTACACCATATGACACCCTCTATCCTGAAAGAGCAGCACTGCTGAACCAGTGAACAGTGAAACAGTGAAATGTATGGCTTAAAGACCAAAACAATGAGCTGAAAGATGCTAAAATGCTCCAGTGAGTTGTAGAGTTGGGTGATAAATTCTCTGTAGGTTTGTTACAAATTACATTACACTCAGTCAATGATCTAAATATTGGGATATTAACAGTGGCAGTTTTAAGCTCTTATTATTTTCACTGCACATTTACACATTTATTTATGTCACAGCATAAAAATATTTGTCTTCCCAACCTGACCTAAAATTATTCATATAATGTTGGAGTGTTTGATTAGCTGCATATTTGCATAATATGATGTACTATAGATATACTGGATGCTGTTTTTCATCAAGGGACTGCAGTGTGTGTGTGTGTGTGTGTGTGTGTGTGTGTGTGTGTGTGTGTGTGTGTTTTGTGTGTTATCTGACAGATAAATTGTATGCTGCCTCAGTCTCCTAATGCTGTTCCTAGGAGAGCAGCAGCACTAACAACATCCCCAGAGAACCTGCAGCTTTGTTGTGCTTCTCGCCTGTTGCTATACAGCCGCTCGGCTCGGCTCAGCATCAGCAGCCCCAGCATCGCACATAGAGCACAAGCTACGATCCATCCCCCCCAGCCACCCACCCCCACCCCTTAACCCACCCGTGCTGGCAAAGTGGTGAGCTGGGGCAGTTTGCACACAGTGTAAACATCCAACAAGGGAATGAGAGTCACACCATGGCACACTGTGGTCTCTGGGTGGATTTGTTAGCCGCTTTTACACACACACACACACATATATATATATATATATATATATATATATGAGAGGAGTGAGAGTAAAAGGTCTGGAAGAGGATGTGTTGGTGGAGCAGGTTGGAGTGCAGGAACTTTAAGACACTGATGGATGCTTCCTGTGGCTAATGCAGGCAATGAGTCAAATCAAATGATTTATTTACAATTAAATATATAAACAATAGTTTGGGGGAATACACTTAATTGAGTTGGACGTAGAAATCAATACCATTCTCTCTTTTTGATAAATATAAACTTACTCAGCTTAGCTAAGCTAAGTTAAGCTAAGCTAAGTAACCAACTGCTAGTTGTAGTTTCATCCCATCACTCTGATGAACACAAATTTTGGATATAAACATGAAATGCATGTGATATTGTGCCCAGTGATGAATGATCAGACTTAACAGACATGTAGCTGAACTGAAGCTTGTTATTCATTTATTTATTTTTTAATGCCCCACCTGTTTACATGAGTGAATATTTACTGTTGTTCCGGTTTCCTTATCTTCTCTAAAAGATGTCTACATGCAGCGGTGAAGAAGTAGGTTTACTCAGTTATCTGATGAGCTCTGATGATAAACTGTAACAGAATGTTTTACATTTGACTGCTTTCGATTTGACTGGCTTCTTCTGGTCTTCAAAGATTTCTGACTAATGTCTTCCTGGAACAGATCTCTGTTCACACAGTGCAACAGGGTAAAACTGTAACTGCTATATAGTTATATGCCATATGAAGTACATTAATGGCATCTTAAAAAACAATTCAAGTGTTTTCATAAATGGAAATGGAAATAAAGTGGTTACATTTGTCACTTTCCTGCAACAACACAGCGTTGAGACAGGATATGATGCTGACATTTAAATGTTTTATATTTATGGTAACAGACAAAGACTGTAGACAGACCTGTCTGTCATCTCCTGTAAGTCACACAAACAAAAATCTGTACTTCCTACAGAACGTTAGGTTTGAAATATAAATACTTTATTGACCCAGAGGGAAATTCAAGTATGACTGTGCTCTGTACGCTAGTATGATTGTATGCGTTTGTATTCAAATATTTACTTAACCAGCAAAAAAAAAAAATCAATAATTACTTGGAAAAAAGATGTTAATTTCCCATTTTAAGATTTCAAAAACCGCATTATAGAAATAATAATAACAGTTTATAAAATCTAACAATAGCAATCCATCAGACAATGTCTCTCTCTCTCTCTCTCTCTCTCTCTCTCTCACACACACACACACACACACACACACATACTCACAGACGCACACACAAAATCACTGAACAAATATGAATGAAAGTCACGGACACATCTGAGCTCTGAACTCTGTCACTCATTGATTGGACAGGATATGGTTTTGGCAGCATATCAGCTAAAATGTATTACTTAACCAAAAACGTACATTCACTGTCAGTGTTTCAAAGTCTAACTGTTACGTCCTCTCAAACCTTTTATCTTTTTGTCTAGATTAAACTAGCTGGTGAACATAGTGGAGCATTTAGCAGCTACGGTGTTAGTGGAAACCAAAAAACACGAGTCAGTTAACACTCATCATGTGGCAAAATACACAACTTCTAATAAATGCTGACATTGCTCAATGGCCGCTTAGTGTGTAAGGAGGAAAGATGAACATTATCTTGTCGTCCACGTTCTTCACATACATTTTATAATACATGGATCAGATCACACATCTATTGCATATCTGTCCGTCCCGGGAAAACGATGGCTCAGCTGTTTCCTGACGTTTTTTTCAATTTTGTCTATGTTAAATTGGTTTTTCCATACCTGTGTCAAAGATCTGAGGACAAAGGGTGTTGTTGGGGGACAGGATAAAATCTGATTTAATGTAACACCTCAGAACTATGTTCGTGTGTCTCAGTAAGTCATGACAGCATGATAGTGAACCAGCATACACAATACCGGGACCCTGAAACTGAAGCAGCTAAATGGAATTTAGCTACTTGAATTTTTTCATTCATTTTATTATTTAAGATTCAAACAGTTTCCTCTTGGTGCTACCTGCAACCATGCTACCTTACTAAGTGGACCTTTGACATTTTCCAGAGCTTTCTTTAATAAAATGAAATTGATACTTTAATGACTTTGACGATCCTTGTGGAGCTGATGCTTTGTCTTTGTATGTGACCTCCTCTGTAGATGTGCTACAGTGGCTTGGTTCCACACAGTAACTGTGGTAAACCCATGGGTCATCCTTAAGAGGATTCAGGAGCTAAGAGGATTCATTTTGAGATTCAGCACACATGATACAGTATTCAATAAATAAGATATCTCTGTGTGTCTTTCTATGAAGGTATTCTTTGTGTCTGTATAAACTAAGTAAGACTGGATCCTGGTGGATGGAAAAGATGTGTCCTAAAATGTATTTCACTATAAAAATAATAAGAGTTTTCAGTCTCAGTCTCAGATACTATTCCTGTGCTTGTGCGTGTGCACATGGATTCATGCCTTGCACGGTTTGTTGTGGCTCTGGCTTTGTAAATAGAAGTTAAACAGTTTCCAAAACCACTAAAGAATCCTTGGACAATGCTCATTTCCAGTTCAAAGCATGAAAACTGGGCAGTTTAATGTTTTTCAGAGATTTCCCGGGACACGGCTCGGGCAACTGGCTACAAACCTGAGCAAACTAAAAGAGCCTGAAAGGATGCAAAAGAACACATGATGTAATCTATCAGTTATAATTAATGGTGTTCAGTCTGAATTTAGATTAAAAAATGGTGCTATTATGAAATTGTAATTAGTTTTAAAGATTTACTGAAAAGGTCCCATCAACACTTAATAACCTTTTTTTGTTTGTTTGTTTCTGTTTCTGGTTGTGTCTCTTAACTACTAGTTGCTAGTCACAGTCCACACAGCCAGCTATATACTTCTTAAAGTTGGGAATACCATGTCCATGTCCACATTTATGAGGAGCTTATGACCTGACAACACCACATCATCATTAATCATTTCATCGACATGAAATAAAACAAAACTTTTCACCCAACTTTGTAATATATCTTGTTAAGAATATGTTTTGAATGAATCCGTTTGTTACACAATAATGAACACATATAGAAAACTGAACTGTGTGTAGTGTAACTAATGGCACTTGGCTAAAGAGATATTGTTGAGCATGTTTTGAATGGCCACACTGTTGCTATGATATCACGCTGTTACAAACACATAATAACACAAATACCAACACATTCTGACCAGTTACCATGGCTATAACATGATACTAGCATTGTGCAGCAGAGCTGATCTAATTAGCAAAAAAAAAAAAGACTAATTTGTTTTTTATTCCAGCTCTTTCACACTGTGATTATAAAACTGCTCAGATATTTGATCAAATGTAGACTCAAGCTGATCCCAAGCAGCAGATGTCGACCTACACAACACAACACTTCCGTACTTCCAGCGTGGACAGGAAGTTAGAAGAAAAAACAAGGTTGAATCACTTCCTTTTTGTGGAAATGCTAAAGGAGCAGCTGCGTCGAACACCAATCTCTGGGTCGGAGTGTCTCTGGGCACTTAAGTCCATCCTGGCCAGAGGTCAAAGACAAAATTGTAAAGTACTCTGTTTTTACATATTGTCATCCAATATGTCAGATTTAAGGGTCACCATGAACACAGTATGGCAAAACTGAAATATAATATGCAATAACTATGGTTTCATTAGTGTATAATCACCTGAAAATAAGAATCATTGTGTTTTTTGTTACCTTAGAATGAACCTTTTATATCTACTGTGGATCATCTTCCATAACTCAGAAGAGACAAACTGACACTAACACTGCTTCTTTAGACCTTTCGTGTTTTTCACAGTCACTGGAAGAAGAGGTGGAGGCGATGATCTGCAATGACTGCATCGCTAGATCACACTAAATCCTACACACTGGCACTTGAAAGGTTGACATACATTTAATCATAAGTGAGAAAATAAAATGAAAGTTTCACATTAAGCAGTAGAGGCAGGCCATGGAACAGTGTGAGCAGACTCATTTGGCCAAAGATCTGTGTAACTACTTCAGATATGAACTTAACTTTCATTGTAAAGTCTACCTGAGGACAACCCTGGATGGATGTTTTCTTTAGAGGGGAAAAAGAACACCTGTGAGTGGAGGCAGAAATAACTAACTAAAGGAAGATGTGTAAGCCTGTCCTCAAGTTACATGTGGACGTACAGTGTAGTATGGGGTCCTTCTGGTGGTTAATGATCCTCAAGCCTCCTCTTCCAAACCAGGAAGTGAGGTGAGAACGGAACACAAAACAGCATTGGGCCCCAGCAACGCCTCGACAGAGTGGCTGTCCCTGGCAACATCAAGGCGGTCTGTGCCAGTTTTGGGCCACTTCTGTCCCGGGGCTTCTTTGAGCCCAGAAGAATGTCAGGGGGGAGATTTGGAAACCTTCCCTCAGCTCAGGATGAATGGCTGTCCACCGAACACACCCCCCCGCTCTCTCTCCCATCCCCTCCAACCTCTCGCCTCTACACACAGAGGAGAAGCAGAAAACTGCAACGGGTTTCAGTTTGAGTGTTCACTTCTTCGTCTCAGTCATTACATCCCCCGGGGAGAGTGCTGTCACTGACATCATCCAATTGCTTCATTTCATTGAATAAATTAGCTTTTCAGGGTCTTATTTTTTTTAATTTTGATGACCATCTCAACAAGCTTACTGAGATCTGGAAACGAAGCAAAGTCACACAGAGCGTGAAACACAAGAATTAACACAAAACCCAGAGTTAGCCAAACTTTTTTTTTAAAAGAAAAACTGAAGGAAAACGGTATCACCCATGTTCTTACAGCACAAATAGCATACAGGTAGCCCATGAGTCATGCCTTTGTCTGTCTCTGTACGTCATATGAACCTCATCTTGTAGGTCATTGGAGACTCTTAACGGACTGCTATAAGAGCTACGTGACTGATGGTGACATTCAAAGCCATCAGTAGGCACATTTTTGCTAGCTTCTTGTCTACTTAATTACTAACCTTTTACAATAGAAGAACATGAGTGGCAAAGAAGCAACTTTTCAGTTACTAAAACAATGTCTATGAGAGAAACAAGTGACATGCAGCAAACCAAACTAACACCAAAGATTCCAGACTGGTTCAACTCTGCTGTGCGCACCGTTTTTTGTTTTTTCCCCCCTGTGCATTCAATTATTAGCAACATTTTGGGTGTGCTAACTCTGTTGTAGCAATGATGCCATGTAGCCCACAGCAATTCCTTTGGTGACGAACAGAAATGATTGACCAAAAGTATAAAAATAAGGCTCAAGTTATTGAAATCAGTTATTTACAGTTGATCTCAAGCTCATTTATTATGCATATGCATACCAAAACTCCTAATGGGAGATTGCTGGAAAATATAGTTGCAAGTTTTTCAGATCAAAACTAGCACTTCACTTCATTCAGGATCACAGAGTGCAGATGAAAAGTGGATGTCCTGACCTGTGAGCATTGGCTCTTGTAATGAATGAGCTGTGGCCTTCCAAATGGCTGTACCAGGTAGAGAGATGTGTCAGTGAAACATGTAAGAACCAGTGTGATGATTAAAAAAGTTACTTATTCAGACAGAAACTCTGTATCATTGAGAACTTGCTGCAAATGGAAGAAAATTCAACTTGTGGGGCGTTAGAGAATAACCCACAGCCTTACCGATTAACTGCCTTGCTTTGTGTGTGTTTGTGTGTGTATGGGTGTATGGGTGGGTGAAGAGTAACCTCCCGCGGGCAGCACATGGTTCACCCATTAAAGGAAAACATCATCATCACATCATGGAGAGATGGAAAATTGGAGAATGGAGACAAAAATAGTTTGTTTCAGGTCAGAGAAGAGTGTGAAGCAGGACCTGCCTCATCTATTAAAGGACCAAACCAATGTTTGTGCAAGTCATTCTTGGATACCATTAGTCTTTATTAGGTAGATTACAGTAAGATCAATATGCAAGGACTTGCTTCAGTTAGATAATCCATTAGAGTGAATGCCATGCCCGCTTTTGGTTTTGCCTGATCTATGAAGAGTGTAACTCAAGCAGGTTTGAATTTCCATTGCATACTGAAAACAAGGGAGAGACAAGAACACAATATAAGATGGCCTTTGTTGGTGGTAATCAAATGTAAATGTGTAAAACATTAGGATTAATAATGTCAGTGATACATTGACTTGTAATCAAATGAATGGCGTCTCTGTCAATGCCACTCTGTAGCTCATACATCTGTTCTTGCACTATGTAGATTACAAAGTCACACACCACTAGCTAGTAAAGTAAACTGCTGTGAACTATATAGCTGCTGTTAGCTAATGTTGGCTCAGTTCGTTAGTCAGGTTGCCCGGACTGTGAGCTCAGAGCACTGGAGGAGTGTTAGTATTTGTACCACAGGTGTTTTAGGCCACCAGGAAGAAGTGGAGGTTTTCAGGCTGGTGTCGTGCCAGACCCAGAGCTGGGCAATGTAACTGGGCTCAGCAGCCTCTATGGACATAATGGCAGAGGAGAAGAGACTGAACACTTCAAACAGTTAAAAAAAAAACGTAAACGCCTTTACAATGTAAAACTAATGCTAATTAATAACAGAGGTTAATAACAGATGTATAAATTGTACTCTTAAAGGACCAGTGTGTAGAATTTGGTGACAACTATCGGTGTTGTTGCTAATTGCAATCCCCTCATCTCTCCCTGTCCTTCCTAGTGTGAAGGAGAAACTACAGAGCCATGAAAGAAGCGAAAAACACGAAATGAAATCCATCTGAAACAAGTGTTTGGTTTGTCTACTCTGGGCTACCGTAGAAACATTGTGGTTCCTTATGGGGGATGGTGTAAGAAGACATGTGGTGTCTGTAGATATAAAGGGCTCATCCTACGGTTACAAAAACAAAATTCATTGCATATTATATTCCATTTCTGCTGTGATCTATCAACAGAGCCCCCTAAATATGACACACTGAACCTTTAAAAATATTTTTACTATGACTCTATGCTGTGAAATGAAAAATTATTTGTCAGCTCTGTAAGGCGTCAACTGGATGGAGATGACATCTATGCTGACGGAAGTAACATAACTCTTTAATAATTGAATCATGTGTTTCAAAAGTGTACTTTATTAAGTTATTTAAATACCATCACTACATTAATCAAGTGTTTTAATGAATGCATATCTACGACTATGATGCTGTCAAAATGTTGCCTGTGAAAAGGAGGTGAAGAGGGCCAGAAACAGAGTATCAGAGAAAGCCAAGAGAGAGGTAAATAATCAGACAGACAGAAGAATAACAAAGGGAGAGGGAAAGATGGAGAAAAGGGGTTGTAGGGGGAAAATAAAACAAAAAGGAGACATCACTGAGCAAGAAAAGAGATTAAGGACGCCCCCCAATGAGAAATTCACACCTCACCTCCCACCTTCTCAGCTCTGCTGGGAAATGCAGCTCTGATATGTCTTAGTCAAACAAAGTAAATGTATAGTATTTCCCCAGCTGTAATGGACTTCATAGCAGGTGAACTTCTCAGTGACCGAACAACAGCAAAGTTGTTGTTACAGTGGACAACGTGAATGTCATTAAATTGTGTTTATTTCTTGAATAATATTGAACTTTTGGATTATACAGTTAACATTAAATAATCTTGCATTTAAGACAACAAAAACAAATCAACATTTTCTTGTTTTATATGATAATGCTGTGACTTTTGTGCCTTACAGAGATGACAAAATTCAAATCATAGTTCAAATTCAGCTTTGAAAGTATATTTTCCAGGGGCTCAAAACCACCCCAATACGTCACACACACACACACACACACACACACACACACACACACACACACACACGCACACACACCTCCTGGTGAAGGAAAAAAACAAACATTTGAAGGTGCAAGTACACCCACAGATTCTGAAACCGGAAACTAATCAACGTGTTAGACAACCAGACCACAATGATTCAACAGCACTGCAGTGGTGAAAGTCATTCTTTGAAATTCCTCCCAGTGTGTGAGTGTATGTGTGTGTCACACTCCCAGTAATACATACAGATGTGTAAAAGACACTCAGAGCTGACTTGAAGAAGAGTTCGCCTGAAGTGTCCAAGAAAACACAACAGGACGTGTAACATAACAAAAAGCCAATACTGCAAAGCATTCTGCCAATAACATTATTGATTGGTTGTTACTCGCCAGACAGGAAACATCTAATGTAACACCTTTCTGAGTGTTTTCCACTTCAAATGATACAACTGATCTGGAAATGAACAGTGAGCGTCAACCTTTTATAGATATTTTGAGTAGGTACCATTACCTCAATCCCCTCAGCGTCCTTTACTGTGACAAATACAATCTTTCCATTGGAGACTGTTGATACTCCTGTTACCTGAATGGTTAAGTGAGAGTTACTAGTCCAGGCTAATAACCGTCTCCCCCTCTGTGTCTCTCTGCTGCTTTGCCAAGGCAATTACTTTGACCGAGTTAATGTGGAAAAACCACAGAGAGGAATACAGCAGCCACAGAGAGCGGTCACAAACACGCAGCCAGCCTCACTTGAATGCAATCAACCCATTTTAGACTGGATGATGTCTAAAATGAGTATGTGTGTGTGTGTGGGTGTGGAGAGGTGAGGTGGGGGCGTGAGTCATTTATAGAGAAAATTTCAATCCTTGGTTTGCAGTAAAACAAAAAAGCGCCTCAGAGGAAATCAGCAGAGACTGCGAGTAAGCAGTGAATACGCATTATAGCTTACAAACCTCAGCCATCAGTAAAGATGGCAGTAAAATCGTGAGTGCTGTAGCACATTAAAACATTAGTGTATCAGTCACTTCTGATTGTCGAGGACCTTTTAGTGCCAATTAACTTTAACAGCTATTTCCAGATATCTACCACTGAAATAGATAGGACAGACTTGTTGTGGTTATGTGCTAGAAATGACTGTATTTCTTGGAAGGAGAAAGACTTCATGAGAGACAACGAGATTCAAGGAATAGGAATTATTAAGTCTATTAAGGTAACTAGTTTGCAGCCATTGACATGCATTCATCAACAACAACATATAATGTGTTAATTAGTGATCTCTATAGGTATTGTATCTTTAGACAGAGTGAGGCTAGCTATTTGCCAATTTCCAGCTTTTATGCTAATCTAAGATAACCGCCAGTGGACCAAAGTACTGCTTTAAAGCTCCATTTTGTAACTTTTTATCATCTGTTTCCTTATAAACATTAAAGTAAACTGCTGTGAACTATAGCTGCTGTTAGCTAATGTTAGGTCAGTTTGTTGGCCGGGCTGCCTGGACTGTAAACTCAGAGCACCAAGCGTTAGTGTTTATACCACAGGTGTTTTGGACCACCAGGAACAGGTGGTTTTCAAGCCTGGGGTCTGGGGTAATTTTAATGGGGAGTGGAGTCAGTGTTGTGCCAGAACTGGAGCCAGACAATGTGACCGGGTTCAGCAGCCTCTATGGACATAATGGCAATGGTGAAGATACCAAAGAGGATGCTGATAAATGACAGAGAATGAGTTTGCTGAAAGACAGACGCCGAGCTGGGCTTCTTGCTGTTAGACTAGTAAGTAATATTAACTGGCTCCTATGTCTTGTGTTGTTGCACTTGCTTGATGTTTGCAAAGTTGTCAACTCACTAGTTTTTGATCATAAGCCGTATAAACATATTAAATACATGTGTACAGCTGTCCATATTTACCACAGTGGTATTACACTCTGAAACTGGGGTCACTAAATCACAAAAATACCAGTTAAGTTCTGTATATTAGTTGTGACGTTGGGTTCCACGAGACCTCTTCAAGCACTGTTTATAAGGTTAATAACTCAGCAAGTTATGACTTCATAACTGTGTCTGTGGGATTTGAGGTCTTTTTAATGAGAAAGTAACGGTTGTACCCAGCAGCGTCCAGGTGTGAATGTGATCAGGGCATTCCTGAAAAAGACTCAGTGAAACCCCCCTGAATAAATAAAGGTTAAAAAAAGCTACACGGTTTAATATGTGTTATTCATCAGCTGCAGCAGGGGCTCATGAAGGGTGATACTGTGCAAAACGTCCACTGCATTATTAAAATCCAGGGCTCTGACCAGATCACTGCACGCTAATGGCTGCACAATTGGTTTGGGATAATGAATGTTTTCCATCTGTTACTTTTGTGATTCGTGCAGTGCAAAATGATACCTTTAGTTTAACTCTGCGTGATTTCAGAAAAAAAGAAATAAAGTGTGTGATAAAATAAAAGGAGTAAACTATCTATGGCCACAATCATCATTAGGGCTGCTTATATGAACAAAATAACTACTGTTTTTTTTTATTATAATCAAATCTAAGTTCATGAAATTTAGCTTGAGAAAGTGAAAAATGAACCAAATGATTAGACTAATAATAAAATATCAGTTCATACTACTTCACTGTGGAGAATCTAAAACTATGTACAGTACTGGGTCAGTGAAGACCTTGCGAGTGCTTGTGTGGATTCATGTGTGCAATCACTGCCATCTAGTGGAAAATGAGTGCAATACAAACAAATCCAATTTATTTCACTGAACATGACTACTCATATTTTCAATATTACATGGCGTGTAATATTTAAGGATGAAATAATGAAATAAAATCTACAGAATTTTAAACACAATGAAATATATCACAGCTTAGTTGCCTAAACAACCTGTCCTGAACCGACAAAGTTCGGCTTCGACGAACTGAAGTCACAAAAACTAATCTGTACCATCACAACCTGAGTGAAGTGTTGTTAATGAATCATTACGGCACAGCACGCGTTGCACAAATGAAACACCGACAAAAACAGAGCTTGTATTGCTGCAGGAATAAAATGTGTACAATCAAACAAAGTCAACCTGGATCAGCAGCAGTCTAGTGCTTACACCATGTCATCATTTAATACAGTTTCATATATTATTATGTTTTCAAGGTACTAAATCATATCTATGATCATACCGACTAATGTGCACTGGTACAGCACAGGAGTGATAGCACAGCAGTCTCAGTGTAATTACTGCAATAACTTACACTAGAAATTATTGATGGTAGAATCAACTCCCACTCAGTGTTAATTGCTTCAGTGCAAATTTTGTTACAGTACAGCATGATGCACATTACCCACCTTCCTTTTTTTTTTTGCTAGATGATATTAAACAATATAGAAATACTGCAGTCATGTCATCAAACTAAATTCAAATCTCATGTGAAAATCACACTATGTACAAACTTGTTAGCAAGCTGCACACGAGCACATGAACAAAGACACAAACCCAAACATGAAAGGCATATGTGCCGTCAAACAGGTCATCCATATATTTTCTGTCTACAATACTAGACATATAAGCTACAAAAGTTCTTCTCCATGTATGCACTACAACGTACAACGCAGAAGTGTCACATACTAAAAGTATCAAGAAGCATAACTTGGTATAAAGAAAGAGCCAGCTCCTCCATTGTGAATGTGTGCTTCCATATGGGTGTCAGTGTCAGTCCAGTCCAGCAGGGGGCAGTGTTATCTGTTACATTACATGACAAAGTCAGAGCCTTTCACTCAGACTCCATCTCTGTTTTTTTCCGATGCTTCCTACATATTACACCGCAGTCTGATACAGGAGGGTTGTACAGAGGAAGAGGAAGTGGAACCACTGATGTGCTGCATTCATCTGGTGTCAGTTACTACAGGCTACAGATACTCTTCTTCTTTCACGTACAGGATCTCGTGGGCCGAGCTGGGAACCTGAAGAGAGAGAGAGAAAGAGAGAGAGAGAGAGAGAAGGGGGAAATAAAGAAAAGGTTGGTCAAAGATTGAAAACATTTCCCTATTGAACTTTAATTCAATGTGAAACCATAAATAAATGAAAAGTCTTGTATCTGATTGGCTGGGAGGTTCTTATTAAAACTGAATTTCAGCCTCACATAGTCTCTGACAAAAGTTTAACACTACTGTTCTAAAAGAGAGAATCAAGTATTATATAATATAATATATATATTTTAAACTGCTGGTAACCATAGAAACAATAACTTAGTGATAACATTTACCAAGGGTTTAACTGACTGAAGAACAAAACCAGATAGACAGCCTCCATTTGTTTCCTTTAAGTGGCTGTGATATAAGAATGATAATGCACTCTGATATGGAAAATGTACAGTGTTGTCCATTATTAGATATAAAGCACCTTTTTAAAATGGCTTGAAACTGGTGCACAAACTCACAGACTCACTCCGTGACTGACAGAATGCAGATTGTCCATGAGGTGGAGCTGTTCAGTCATTCTCTGATCAGGTTTATTAATCTGGTTGCCACCTACGGGCAAACAAACTAACTTTTATTAGTTCTGGTTGCTGATTCATTTGTGTATATATTTCATGGTTTAACATTTTTGTCACACTGAGCTTCAGTAAATATTAAAGTTTGTTACTATGAGTGACAGGATCCTACATAAACACTTTTTTTGTCAAGAACAGTTTTGATTATTTCACCAGATTTCTGTACTTTTTGTCTGCGGTATTCTCTCTGGTTTGAGGATGAGGGGGGTTAAAAAGGCTGATGTCACATACTTCTCTACACCAGTCAGGATTTTCTAATATTGAATGAACTGAATCAAAATGATGACAAATGTGGTGACAGTTGTGTGGTGTTGCCAGGCTGCTGTAAAATTTGATTAGGACACCCACACACACCTGATGAAGCGGATTATCTGAGATTAGACTAATAATATAACACCTAACACCATTTTTCTTTAACTTGTTATTTATTAAATAACATTCTTAAATTAAGTTTTCAAGGGCTTTACATTATCAAAACATAATACAATCCAGCCTGAACATTTGAATTGACATTTACATTTCATTTCTCTTTAAAAACACTTCATTCACTGACCACTTCTGAACTTTATATATACAATGCTGCTGCTCTTGCTTTTTTTCTCGAAAGGTGAATCAGGTTGAACTAAAACAGGAGGTCTGAAACTGCTGACACTGTGGCTCTGTAACTAGTGATAGTGTTTAGTCCTGTTTTCAGGTGCTGAGTGTCTTCATTTTCTTCTGCTGAGGTGTTTGTCGAACCGTCACGGAAAGCAATTGTGCACATCGTCTTCATAGTGTGATACCACGGTGGTAAATATGGACACCTGGGCAACCTGACTAACAGAGTTAGCATTAGCTAACAGCAGCTATAGTTTTTAAAATCTGTTATTCTATGCTAGAAAAGTTACATAATGTTGCTTTAATGTGCACCTTAGGCAACTTTACTTCAGCTTTTTAAGTATGCAAATGACCAAATCCTATTTCCTTTCTGCAGTAGGAAATGAACTGGTTCAAACTGCACAACAATTCTTTTCTTTTGGAAACTTTCCAATTATCCACATAGATATATAAAACTGGTATGATACCAGCAAAAACTGTTTTCTGATAGCCAGGCCTAATATCAAGCAATATATGGCAGCTGAGCTCGACTGTGACCGATTTAGAGTTTGGAGAGTCAATATATATTTAATCCCAGAGACTTTAAGATTAGAAATAAATACTTTTTCCCAAAAGACAAATGTTACAGCTGGAGAAGGATTCAATCTGTGAATTTTTAAAACTTTTGAAAACTGAACTGAACTAATTGTGTGGACAGAGGTGGTAAAGAAAGTATGAAAAATAATTCATACTGAATCTAATATTTAGTAGTGATGATAATAATAGCCGTGTCTTGCTTTTATGTTTGGCAGAGGAGGAATTTCCACCCATCCATCCATTTTTCTGATGCTTATCTGGCGCTGGATAGTGGGCAGCAGACTAAGCAAAGCAGACCAGATGTTCCTCTCCCCAGCAACATTTCAGCTCCTCCTGTGAGATCCCGAGGTGTTCCCACACCAGATGAGAGTTATAATCTCTCCAGCATGTTCTGCGTCTACCCTGGAGTCTCCCACGAGTTAGACATGCCCAGAAAACTATAGCTCAAAGCTCTGTCAGGGATATTGGTGAGGCTCCTAGCGAGTCTTCAAACTGTGCCTCCTCCACAGAGGACATGGCTGGGCTTAGGAGTTCCTAAATGTGCCAGAACTGGCCTTTGGGTACCCGTCTTCTGCTTCGGGAGACCCCTGTGCCAACCAAGCCAACCAAGCCTGAAAGGTGCCCTTCAGATTAGCAACCTCCCTCACCACTGTGGTCCACTAGCAAGCTCTCAGTTTGCCACAACGATAGATAGATAGACCTTCTGACCACAACTGCAAGCAGAAGCCACACAATAGAGGCTTTGAGCATGGCTCACTTGGATTCCCTGTCCCCAACATCCCCCACGATGTATTAAAAAAGTGGGAGTTCCAGGTCTGTCCAGGAGTCTCACTAAGTCTCACTAACCACTAAGCCCTCATCGATCTTGACCTAACATGTTCTCGCACTATGAATCACCATATGGTTGAACATGGTGTTGGCCAATCCATTACAAGCACAGAAACCCAATAACAATAAAAATAATAAAGCACCACTCAGGCTGAGGTCAGGCAGACCATTCCCCCCAATCAATTGCCCGCTGTTGGGCTGACAAGGCACAGTAGGGGGTGGGCCCACAGGGCAATGGTTCTATGTATATTGGTTCCATTTTTTTTTTTCCAGGCTGTCCCCACCAGCTGCCATGGGTCAAGACACAGGCAGCTTCCCTGGACCACTGGTCTGACTCCAGGAGGGTGCCCCAGTGTATGAGCTGCAAGCAGCTGTTTCTTCTTGGCAGATTCTTGGAGGAGTTTATGAATCACTTTTAGTCTCGTCTCTCCCCTTAGGAGACCCTGCGAGAAGCTACAGGACCTGACAACACAGCTCAGGGTCACAGGGATCCACCAACCTCTCCACCATGTGAAGGCAATTCTCAGAGGAGGAGGAATCTGATCTGAGTTACTGCTGCTACTGTCAGATAGATGTTTTCACAGTTTTTTTTTTTTTTTTTTAACCAAATGTTCGTAGAGACAAAAAGCTTTGTTTTTAAAAAAGCTGAGACTACAGCTCACATTCAGTTGTGCAACTCAACTGAATGTTCAATTCAAGTGAGCAAAGACAAATAAATTAACCTTTAACCTTGAATTGGTCATTCTGTTTTTTGTAACTGTAATTATTACAGCAGCCTGGGGAGTATTTCACAACACTGTTCATTACTGGGAAAAGTAGCACATGACTGCTCAACACTGTCATGTGGAGTGTGCAAGGCAGGGACAGATCTGTGTAGGTGTGATGCTGATGAACAGACATGCAGTGAGCAGGTAGTCAGACAGATCAGGGCCTTTTACAAACACAATCCTACTTACTAGCTCCTCTCGAGGGAATAGAATCACACTCACAGCTGTGGAGGGTATAAATAAAACTGCGGGACATATTGGTCCCTTTTAACAGTGAGATTGGAAACCATGCATGCTAAGAGATGTTGTGCTGGGGTCAGCTGTTGAGCTCCAGAAATGTAGTACTATTTATGCGTGTGTAAATGTTAATGGTTAATTTTAACATGAGTGTACCTGGTTGACTCCTCCCACCACCAGGAGGCGGTCTCTGATGACGATGTAGGAGGTGGAGCATCGGGGGAATGTCATGGGAGCCAACCTCTCCCACTTCTTTCTCTGAGGATGAAAGGCCTCCACTGTGTCCAGGGCTGAGGGCTCATGACCTGGACAACACACACACGCACACCCAAAGATATCAGACATAATGAAGGCATTGAATATTCCCTCATGTGTTCTGACTGGCATACAGGGTGTTTCTCAAGCTCCTGTTGTACAGAAAATATAACGACATACTGCAGATGCATGAATCATTGAATGACAACACTGCAGCCAATCATTGTTTTAGTCTAGACATCAACAACAAAAGACATGATCATCAAACCGGCAATCAAGTGCACATAAATAAAAACAAAGAATGCAACAATGTTCTTCATTTTATGATCATGAGCCTGTTCTTGCTGGACTTCTTCTTTCTTGTAGATGTTAAAGACATTGTATTTTAACCCATTGGATTGTCCTGGCAGGAATTATATAACATAGATGCAGCAAAATCCAGTCAATATAAATTGCCGGCTGAAAGCAGCAACCAGAAAGTTCAGTTTACAAAGTGCCGCTCCTACCAAGTCCACCGGCTACTACCATCCGGCCACGCAGGAAAGCAACAGCAAAGTCAGCTCTCTTTGTTTTCATCGCCACTGTCTCCTCCGACTTCAACCAGGCTCCTGCAGAAGAAGAGGAAATGGCAGATGAAGTTAGCAGATGTGTGTGCACGAGTGTGCACAACATGAAGTAGCTGAAGGTGAAGTAAGGTGTGCTTTAGTCCTCCTTTCAGCTGGACAGGATGCTGCTGAGCTTGTTTTCAGACTCTGACCTGTACAAACAGGTCACCCACAAGCCAGCTGCAGCCAGGACATGTGCAGGACACGCACACGCACGCACACACACACACACACACACACACACACACACCTGGGAAGGACACGCAAGGGTTATAACAAACACGGACAACGAACAGAGACAGAGTGTGGACAGGAAGGTTGGAGTTAGGGTCACTTCTCAGGAAGAGAAAGTGGGGATAGTGTTGTCAGCCTGTTGGCACGTACATTTCATGACTGAACTTAGTTTAAAAAAAGTTTGCACAACATAGACTGCTAGTCACCTGGAAGCTACAGCTCATCTAAAAACCTTCACCGACATCAGGTATAATGGCCAGATTGTGAGTGCAGTTGTTTTATTTATAAATGATAAATTCCTAGGTGGTATTTGGATATACTTTTATGTGAGTTAATACATTGAAATGTAGAATTAATAAATTTTTCTGTCAAATGAGTATTCTGTGTTGTTTACTTTGCGCGCGTTTTCACTCTTTTTTGCTTCTGGTGTTTTCACTTTGTATGCCATGAGTTTAAACAAGGATGAAGTGAATGTATAGATATTTTTACGTCTTGAGATGTAACTTTTATTTATTTTCATGCATAAATCTGTTAATTAGAAAAGTGGTCTGTGGAGGTGTGTGTAGCAGGGTTGGTGGTGGAGGTTATGCTGCTGATATGGTGCATGGCAATTAAGTGGTGATAGTCCTGCAAAGTGTGGTCCACAATATGACACGTCGTAGACTTAGATTCTTTTCATAAGGGCGTTTGTGTGTTGATTCATGCAGTGATAAATTAGTAAGATAACTAAATGTGATGACATATTTACATACAAGGTTTATTAGTAGTTTTGTCTGCAAACTCTGTGACACTAAATCAGAGGACACAATGCATTGTGCTATAATGTGGGAGGCTTTATTTGTGGCCATAAGAGCTGTGTGCTTTGCTTTGGGCGGTGGGTGGATAGCAGGACTTAGGCCAGTGGTCATGATTCACCACAGCTTCAAGCAGAACTTATTCTGATATGTTACAATTTGCATTAGACTGAAAAACAACACAAGGTATCCATTAAAAAAGTTGAACCTGGCTCAGCTCAGGCAGGCCAGTCAAATACATGCACACAATCCTGGTAGATTGTTCGTAATGCAAATGTTGTATTTCTACTGTTTAGCTCCAACTGCCATGACAAAAGATAAAATCATTGCTGACAGTACTTTCCAGAGTTGTACCATTTTGTCTCATAAAGTATAGAGTATCAGATAGTTCTGTAATTTTTTGGCATCTGATAATTTTGCTTTATTGCCAGCTGCTACTCCAAATCCTGGATGGAATTTTATTGTTTCGCCTTACCTAAGCAACATGCCCCCACCAACCAAGTCCCTTGTGCTGTTTCAACACAAGGCTGTCGAATCTCTACTAACACAAAAAGTTCTCACTCTTCCCTCAGATCTCACCACTCTGCATAGATATCCTAACCCAAACAGTAGGAGCTGCTAGTACAGTGAAGCATACATGATCCCTCAACAGCTTCCCACTGATAACACTGCTACTGCTGAGATGGAAGTCCCACTGCAAATTGTACCTCAGTGCAGGCAGATGTAGCAGCAAGTGTGTTTTTTTCCCCCAAATCAACCACAGAAACATCTTGCCACCTTTGAAGCAAAGTTGTGTAACTTGATTTGAAATCATTTTGATGCTACACTGACTTGTGATCAGGTGAATGGTGTCTCTGTCATTCCCACTCTCTTGAACTATGTATCTTGGCTCTGTGTATGATCTGCCGCGAGAAGTACTTAACTTTTTACAACACTAAGTCACACTCCACAACATATTTCACTGATTTTGCTGAAATGGAGAAAATGTCTCCTGGTTTATCCTCTGATGTCCTCCAGCTGCTCTGCTTTAACTCTCTGTGAGTTTCATGATGGACAGTAAAGCAACCTGCTATGTACTATAGCTGCTGTTAGCTCAGTTTGTTAGCTGAGCTGCCCGGATTGTGAGCTCAGAGCACCGGAGGAGTGTTAGTGTTCAGTATGTATCACAGGTATTTTGGACCACTCGGAAGAGGAGGTTTTCAGGCCCAGAGCGAAGGGGAAAGCTGATGGGGAGCAGTGTCATGCCAGAACCAGGCAAGCGGGCAATGTAACCTGGCTCAGCAGCCTCGATGGACATGATAGCAAAGCCGAAGAGAATGAAGAACACATTGATGGAGGAAGTTAAGGAGAAAGAACAAGAGAGTGACTGAGCAAGAAGCTGCGGGACAAGAGTAAATCTGGGACTAACTTTTAGTCGTTGGTGAGAGCTTGTTGAAATATAAGGCTGAAAGACAGACGCAGAGTTGGGCTTCTTGCTGTTGGACTAGTAAGTAATATTAGCTGCCATGTCTTGTGTTGTTACACTTGTGTGATGTTTGACTGTTAGCAAATATCTACACAATGCAGCTTCAATCTCAAAGTATTGGAAACAACATTTAAAAAAATCAAGTCAAAAATTCAGGCAGAATACATTACAAATTTAAATAATCACCCTAATTATCTAACACTCCAGACTGACAATGAAGACAGTATATTAAAAACCTTAGATGATATAAAATGTGCTTGAGTGGTGGAAATGAAAACATACCCATCAAATCTTTCTCTTTCCCAGCAGATTCTGCAGAAGTTCTCTTTTTTTACTTTTAGCTTTTGTTGCTGCCAAATCTTGTTTATCTGAAGGAAACCCAGACTGGAGAGAATCGTGACAGAGGAAGAAAGATAACTTCATTAGGGAGCGAGGGAGGGTGAGGATGGAGAAGTAGAAAGGAAGATAGAGACAGAACAAGACAAAAAGGGTACAAAGAAACGCCTTGCTCTTTATCTTTGTCTATCTTGTGTTTCTTTTCTGGATTTCTCTGTCTTATCTTTTCTCATGCTTTGTTCTAGATTTTCTATCTTCTATCTGCTTTATTTTCCGCATTCTCTCTCTCACTGACTTCCTTCTCTTCATTCTCCTAACCTCTGTCCTTTTGCTTTGTTATTTCTTTCTCTCTTTCTCATTTACTCTAATTTTTTTCTCAAACAAGAGGCCGAGACAACAAGGTGGAGAGAAACAAATAGAGGCAGAGAGAATGAAAGAGAGATAAGTAGCCAGATGGTGAGCCTTCCTGCATGTTGCAGCAGTGTGTAATGAAGAGCTGTGTTTTCCTTTCCAGCCTGGTTAAATTACACTGAAGAGAACAGAATAGATATCACAGCTGGCTGTTCACTCTGCTCTGTTCTCTCAGAGGAAAACCCTCCTGTCAGATATTTCACACTAATATGTAACACAAACCTGAGATGTTGAATAAATTCCACAAGTTATGTTGTGGTCGAGAATAAGGTTATACTTCTCAAAAACAGCAGCAATAACAACAATAACCTCCGATCTAGCGGGTTACATGCTGTAACCTAGCCTAACCATAACTTGGTGCCAATGGTACGAATGTAAGCAATCAAGCAGCTATTACCTTTTCTTTTGTAGAAATGTAGCCATTTCTCCAAAGGGCAATGCTCATCTCCCCGCATGCAAATGTTCCTCTAAAAGTTCCTCTCTAACATTATTTAGCCTGTTGAGCAATTATCTAGGTAGGTTGTCAGAGCAACATCACCTGTGCTGTATGCTTTAGGACATGGCTACTTTGTGATTGACAAGTTATAGTCATGATCTAACACCTGCATTATAGGTGAAAAACGTTTAAACTTGGACATCTGGTGCAACTGGCTCCACTGCAACTAGCTTTGTAATAACTTTGTTAATCCTCTGACATTTCATCTACTGTAGCACCACCGTCAGGGTTCAGAGTTTCCTTCCTTTCTCAATACTTTGATTTCTGACCAAAATACCTGCATGCCCACTGCCATCAACCTCAGCTGTGTTTTGTGTTTAGTCTAATTAGCAAATGTTGGCATGCTAATTCTAAACCAAGATGGTGAACAGTGTAAATATTATACCTGCCAAGGATCGGCATGTTAGCATTGGCAGTGTGACAATTAACTCAAAGCTGTGCCTCACAGAGCTGCTAGCATGGCCATGAACTCTTTGTTGTACATTAAAGTGCAAGTAAAAGCACAGAGTGCAGCTAGTGGCTGCATTGTATTCTGGTCTATTCAGGCTACTATTCATTGACACATCAGAATGACTTCCTGTACTGTAATGTATTTATCTGTTAATGATTGCTGGGAGTTGATACAAAATGGTGGATTCACATAAATTCATGAGCTTTAAGTTAATAATTTATCAACTAGTGGAAAATAAAACACAACAAGTCGATGCAGAATGCATGCTACAACACTTTCTAATTCTTTTTAAGCAGTGCTAACAGTGTTTCAGGCTGGATTTTCCTCTTTAAATCACAGTTGTGTCAACACATCACTCTACAGACTTATGGTCCAATCCTCTGAGGCTAAGTTTCAACTGCAGACCATTCCTATTTGCTTTGGAGGGATTACACAAGTGTTTGTGCCAAGATTTTCTTTGTAGGATGCAGGGAAAACACCAGCATGCATTATTCTACTCTTGAGGGAGATGGCAGAGGAGAATAAAGAGATGGAGGGACAGAGAAAATACAGAGAGGGAGAATATAGACAGAGAGTGACAGTGACAATAGAACGAGGGAGATGAGGCGATCCTCTGAAGACTGGGCTTTGTAGTCTGTGTGGGAGTAATTTCGTCCACAGCTCCCCTCTGTAATTGTCCATCGTGATTAAAACTAGAAAAGGATGGTGATTGGTTCTCAGTCTTTGATGGATTTTGTTTGTCTGTCATGTTTGAAAGCTCAAACACCGCTGACCACACAGATGATTCTTTTGGAAAGAATCTCACCATTATGTTGTTGACATTTTTAATAATTACATAGTGGCCCACAGTCATTTGCTCTATTGTCATTTCTGCTTCATCTCATCTGCTTTGTAGGCTTTTGGGTAGTTTTTACCATCTCAAGCAGGACATAAATCAAATATAAACAACATGGAATACATTTGTTACTAGTTGGCCCCCTAGTTCACAGAAGCATCTGATCAAAGTGTCTTTGATGGATGCAATGAAAGCAGTAGAATTCATTTTCTAGCATCAGCAACAGAAAAGCAATTGGAATTTTAAAGGTTCACGCAAATCACAAAAAGATTTCTTTAGTTCCAGGTACTTAAGAGCCACAGGATAATAAGCCAGGAACTAAATTAGGAACTAAGAGTGTCCTCTGAGCATTCCTGTTTGAGTTTCCACAGCATATGAAAAACCATGAAGATGAGGTAAATTAGTCCGACAACAGATTAAAAAACAAATGCACTGAGACGCAATTTTCACACATGGATACTATTTCTGCCTTCGTAAGCAAGGGAGTAATTTCCATGATCCAGAAGAGAGAATGCAGGAGTTGATAAAAATACACACACATCTGAGTTGCCTTCAGTTATTACCATGCACTCAGCAATGAACATTTATGAGCAGCAGCGAGTGATTTGTGGATGTATTTGGCCCATTTTTCTCCTCCCAGAAAACACAGGGCGGTGGGGTGCCCTATCTTATTGGTGGACTTTGTTGGGGTTGTATGCAGCCTGAGAGGAAGTCGAGGTATTACTCAACTGCATGTTTTTCAGTTTAACAGAAAAATAATTAGTGAATTGAATAAATAGTTAATAATTATATCTCCTGAAAAGACATTGCAGATGATTATCAGTCAAGGACAAGCAGTAACCTCTGTGGCTGTGAAGTGAAGCCAATGCAGAGATGCCAAAACTGCAGTTCCTTGAATGGCCACTTGGCTGGCTCCATAATATATATATATATATATATATATATATATATATATATATATATATATATATATATATATATATATATATAAAAAAGTAATACCCCCAGAGCAGGGTACAGTAGATGAACTGATTTTATAAAATAGTTCAAGGGCCCCTGGAAAAGCTGACGGTGGAAATGTCAAGCCATGCATAGTTTTGGTTTTATTTATCCCAGTTAAGAGATATGTGATTCTTCAGCTTTTGTTTGTGGTGCTGACAGCATTGAAACCTCCATTGAATTGTGGCAGACACTGATATTTAACTATCTGGAGCTGGATACCATGAGAGGAGAAACAGAGAATTCTTTTAATTAATCTGGGAGAACTGACCCTTTCAATTTTTCATTTTCTGTGAAAATTTTCTTTCACATTTCGGCTCTTTGTGATTTCAGTCATACTTGTTGGAGCTTGCCTACGATGCCGAAACAACACCTAACAGCCGTGTCTTAATACAGGAGATATGGAATGGAACAGTAATAGAATATCACTGTGTGACAGCAGATTGCATGACCGTGTGTGTGTATGTGTGTGGAGATATTGCTGCAGATGGATAATAAAGCAATCTGTTTCTGGATCTTGTAATTTAAAGCGCTCCTCATCCCCAGCCCTCCCTCCGCAGCTCATCTACCATCTCATCTCCACCAAAATTAGATTGGAGAAACGGGTACGGCTGCCTTCTCCCAGTATGTGTGTGCACGAGTGTGTGGATGTGCATCACACACGAGGGCCTGTGTTTGTGTGAGTTGGAAGGCATTTTCTTTCTGTCTCTCACACGCAAGGCAAACTTTCTCTCCATTATCATACATTAACATTATCACACCCATGTTCTGCTTTATTTGGCTTTCATTTAACCGATCCTGATGTGTGACCGTATATCCAGCTGTCTAAAATGACTTATCGATTTTTGCTCTCCCATTTCTCCTTCCGGTCCCTCCTCAATTTGTTCACCTGTTACTCTGGGGTGTCTTTGCCGGGTGGAGGGATAAGTCATTTCACTGTGTTATGGGACACAGAATGTGCACAGAATGAAGAGAGGAATGAGCCTGTTTGAGTGGAAAACCATTTCTCTCCATGGTGAGGTTGATGTTAATGGATGCTGTGTATGACACTTAAGTCAGGATGAAGATGAATGCTGCCAGAGGAAAAGGAGATGATGAGAGATTTGATAATGTCAAAAAATAAAATGTCTGTGAGGGATAGTCATAATCTAACAGATCAGAACATAATGACTTTTATTTTTGCATTGCAGAGGTGACGGACAGGTTGTTCACTGATTTAAAAATGTTAAAAGTAGTTTAAAGTTTTGAAAAATAATCATATTAATATTTATGAGTGAGATAAGAAAATTGACACATATCTCATATCTGATATCAGAAGGTATTTAGTCTAGCTCAGCACAAAGACTAGATCATGGAGAAACATCTTGCCTTGCTAGCTAGCTGTACATGTTCAAAAAGGATCAAATTATTCCTGTAACATTATCAAACTGACAATGCAGCAGAACCTGAGATATCATCTTTTTCATTCTTCATCCTCCAAACGCACCTCCAAAAAATCACAAATCATAAGTTTTACACTGTTAAACAAGCAAGAATTGTGCAAAGAGGTTTTAGTAGGTATAGTTTTTAACCTTGGATGGGCCAGGCTATTTGTTTCCTTATGCCTCCAGCCTATATGCTTAGCAAGGCTACCCAAGACTATGTTTTGTAAGTATTATGACAAGTATAAAATCTTCTCAACAAACATCCTACACCTTTCCAACAAGTCAACAAAATGCTCGTCTCTAGTTCTGGATACAGAGCTGCATATAAAGCAGTATTATGTATACAGGCCTTCAGTCCTCAAGTCCTCCTCATATTTTGTCTTCATTCGAACTCTTCACTAAAGTTACATCCTGCTTAAAATAGTGAAGTATTCAAAGTCAAGATGGCATTTTCAGTATCTGCAGTTCCAACTGGATTGTTTTATACACACTTCAGTGCAATTAACCCTGGCATGTTTAAGAATTTAAAATAAAGAGTGTCAGGCTGGTTTGAACATCTTTGTTACATAGTATGTATATGTGTTTTAATTCATGGATTATGGCTCAACAGGGGACGAGGTAGGGTTTAAAACTTTCGTCTCCATGTGCAAGGCCGATTAAAGCTTACTGTTACTGTTACCTTGGTTGGTGTCGAAAATGTTGATATTCTTGGTGAACTTGGAACTCTGGTGTACTCCTCCCTGCCGCAGTCCTCCAAGCAGACACAACCTCCCAGATGTGTCCCATATCACGCCCCCATATGACCGTTTACAAGGTATCATGGGTAGCATAGTCCAGGACCGTGTCTCTGCGTCGTACACCTCGAAGGCCTTCACTGGTCGCTTACACTGACGACCGCCTGAAACATTACAAATCATTTATAACTGTGAGACACAAAGTAAAACTGCTGTGGTATAAACACACCCACACTCGTCTGTTTGTACCTGCCACATAGAGCTTGTTGGCCAGCAGATGTGTGTTGGCATCATAGCGTGGGGTCGGCATGGGAGGAAGTAGCGCCCACACGTCCTTTCGAAGGTCATACTGCTGCAGGATGTTACGAGGGAGCAGGTCAGCACCCATTCCCCCCACGGCCAGAGCCCGGCCATCTGCGCACAGCACACACAGCAAGTTTCAATCTGAGTGCTTTCTTGTATTTATAATGCGTATATAATGTTGTGAGGTTACAGGTTTCATCAAATGCATGGATTTTATGGATTTAAGTCAAGCCTGTGGAATATCTGTACCTCACAACCATCCCATGAATTTAGTTCAAATCTGTCAAAAAAATTTGATTGATCAGCGTGTGAAAGATCAGTCCCAGCCAACAGAGAAACCTCATTGACACTTTACTTTATGAAGTGCTAAAAATCTGCAAAGCTACAGAGCTGGATGAGAAGTTCGTGACAAAGCATGAGACTGTGACAGACATGGGAAGGACAGGGAGTACAGCAGCAGAATAAAAATGCAGACGTCCATGTCTGGCACTTTGGCATGACACCTCTAGCATAAGAATGGAAGTGGGTGAGAGCGTTTTCACAAGGGAATGTACGGCTTTAACCGTCAGAATGAAGAGATGAAAAGAAAAAGAGCTGCAGCTAAACAAGCTGCCTTTTTACTGTTCTCCTTTGATCATTTTTCATGTTTTTGCATTATAAAGTCATTTAGTTCACATTCTAACCTCAATCCATCTGCATTACATTACATTACATTACAAGTATCACAAGGTAAAAAGTTTCCCCCAACACTTTGTATTAATTTCAGGGAAATAGAAAAGGTCATTACCTAAAGTTCATTATCTAATATCTGGAAAATAATGATTCCAGAAATGTCAATAAAAATGGCATCATTTAGTCAATTCTGTGACTGACTAGCCATTTAAAAATACTGTATTTGTCTTAATTTGGCCCTATTGATCATTTTGTCATTTTTCAGATGCTGCGGATGAGTTTGGGCATGAAAGTGCAAGCAAAGGGCTGAGGATTGAAGATTGGTCAGGGAGATGGAGAGACCAGCACGATGAAGCCGAAATGAGACCAATAAGTCTGTGTGTATACAGCATCTATCTGTGTTCCAGCAGACACTGACGGATGCGTCGCTGGACTGAACACGAACTCATCCAAGGCTGAAGAGATGTGCTCTGAAAAGACCGTTTATGCTGCTGGACTCAACCCAAAATGAGTATCAGGGCCTAAAAGTTGCTCTATTGACATCAAAAGGGAAAACTTACTGAGGACTTCTTGTTTGAAAGTGTATTTAACTGAACTCATCTGAAGTTCACTGTGGAGTGCAGACACTGGTGCATATTGATAAAAACCCTTATATTTTAATATATTTTTAATTGAAGACATTCCTCTTCTTCCTCTTCTTCATTCCTCTTATGAATGGCTGAATTCTAACATGCTAGTGCAAGTTAGTAAAAGCATTTTGATCAAAATGAATACTGAGGTTTGTTGTATAACGCACCATAACAAACATGCTGCAGTCACTGTGACCAGACTGATTCTGTGTACAATTGGGCTTTGGCCATGTAATACTTCTCTTTTCAAGGGCTTTCAGGCCCTCCCTGCCTGCCCGGCCCCTTCCCTCAAATTCAAGGACCGAACACAGCGTTGTTTGAGACATGGATCAAGGTTAATTACTGTTAGAACAGTAAAAATGTTTTTAATGAGAACTTGCAGGCTTTACAGAATCTCACAGAGAACAAGTAAAAAGAGAGAGAGGCTCAATTCTCACTTGTATTATTATGTAAGTTAAAAATATGAAATTATTAAAAAAGACTACTTTAATTTCTATTCTTGCACAGAATCTGTTTTGAGATTGTCTTGAAAAAATAAAAAAAATGCTTTGTTGTGTTTTTTTTAACTGAATGATTTGCAGTTTGACTGATGTTATTTATTACACGCCTTGCTTAATTTCTTGTTAAAATGCTACAGTACATTCACTCTGTACTCTATAAAGACCAGTGCATACTTTAACCTTCCATTACAAACTACAGCCTCTCGTCTCACTGTCATAGACTGGTGCTAACAGCAGCAGCCTGCAGAGATGAAGAGATCTTGATGTGGATTTGTTATCAATGTTCTGCCCATTGTGTTCAGCTTTGGCTGACACAGTATCTGTGACTGGCACACTAATCTCTTCCCCAGAGAGACTGGACAGGACACCTGTCCTTAGAGTTTAATATCATACTGATATATCAGAAAAATACCATAAACTCTATGTTGAGAAGCTACAACAGAATGCATGCTGTAAAGTTGGTTACAGTAGCCAAATACAGTACAGATAAGAGAGAAATAGAAATATCATCATATATTGATGTAAAATATGGCCATATTATACAGAGCTTAAACTGATAACAGGCTGAGCTAATGCTCTGGATTCTTGTTGATTGTGTTTCTCTCCCACAGACTTTTCACGCAGTCCTGCTGGATAATATAATCCATCTGCAGCCGCATTCATGAAATACATTTGGCATAATCTATAACACATTTCATGTTTAGGCTTGATATTTCTACGTACATCAAATTGGAATTAAATTATTTAATAAAATGAGATACACTGACAGGGTGGTGGACACATTCACTTATTATTTTAAGATGACTGAGAGAGTGTCTCCTCTCTGGTTTCTGTGTGGAGCTGCTGATAAATAATATGCTTTTCTGAAAATGGCGTCATTTTCGGTGGTGAACTGTAATTTTATAGTTCACACCTTACAGTTCTCATGTTTAAAGAGAAGTACTGTTAAACTGATTCAACCCACACAGCTAATTATTTTTAAGTCACACAGTTTTGGTCTCATTATTGCCAGCTTTGCACACACCACCATACAACACTAGTGAGACTAGAGGTCTATATGTTTAAGTATTTATGAGTAATTAGGACAACTTAACTCACGCTCGGTGTGGTAACTGGTTATTTTTTTGTCTGATAAACGAAGGTACAGGTACATTCTGTACCTTTCACAGTGATGGATACACCCATCAAGGCTTCCCGCAGAGCACTCCTCTTCTTCCACCTCCCCTCTTCTGTGTTGTACATCTCCACCGCCTTCAGGGGGCTTTGGTCCTCTCCCACGCCTCCCACCACCAGGATTTGTTTCCCCAGCACTGCCACGGCTGCACCAGCGCGAGGGGTGGGCATGGGGGGCAAGCTTATCCACCGGTCCCCCTGCAAACAGGGACGAGCAGCTGCATTCAGGCAAAGCAGTTACAGACAAACCCGCGAATGATGAAGCACAGGACAGTTGTCAAAACATCTGCTAATGTTTCATGATTCAACACGCTAAATATGTTGAGTTATTCAATTGAAGCTAAATACTGAATACAAAAACATTCTTCAAACATTAACATCAATTTCAGATTGCAGCACAGCCACAAAAAGTTTTCTGTTTTGGACGCTGAACTTTTTTCAAGGTTTTACTTTTCCCTCTTCTCTGTGCAGTGCTGGGATTTGCGTTACACATACAGCCAATTTATTTCCAATTTAAATCAACTGATTTGTGACAGTGTCTTCAGGGGGATTTAAATAAATCATGATACATTTACACAGTGGAGGTTGCAGCTCTTGTACAGGCAGCACTTTGCTGTTGATTTGCCAAGAAATTATGAGCTTAATAATATCAGCTTTATTTCCCCTTTTAAGTCTATTCAGTGCTTTGGGGAAATCTAACATATCATGTGAACACGTGTCAGGTTCTTATTGTTGACCTGACATCAAGTAAAATATGTTTGCTAATTAGTCAGTTAGGTGTATAAAATTAATTGAAATCAAATTATTTTGATAACTGATTAATCGTTTTTTGACTTTTTTTTTTTTTTTTTTTTCAAATTTTCCAATTTCAGCTTCTCAAATGTAAATATGGTTTCTTTAGTCCTCTATGACAGTAAATATCTTTGGGTTGTAGACGTCATCTTGGGAAACGTAAGTGATATTTCACCAGTTTCTGAATTGATTCATAGATAAAATGATCAATAATGAAAATAACTGCAGCACTAATTTGTTTAGTACCTCAGGGGAGTAGAGCTCCAGGGCTTGGCAGGGCCTCCCTCCGGCATCGCAGCCCCCCAGCATGTACATTTGCCCCCCCACCTCAGACAGAGTGTGGTAGACGCGGCCACTGGACAGCTTTGCCAGGCTCTGCCAGTGAAACTCGTGGGCTGAAGGTAGTGCCATGGCTCACCGAGGTGGGGAGGGAGAAAAAGGGCCAGAGTAAAAGAAAGATTTGGTGGAGGATTGATCAGGAGGAGTGGAGAAGATGGAGGTGTGAGAGAGCTGGGAAACTGGAGTCAGGGCTCCAGGATGAGGGGGAGGTTCGTTATTGGATCGGTTAAAGGCTGAGCTCTCCTCTCCCGGGGATGCTCTGCCGCTTCACATAGGGCTCTGCAGAAGATATAAAATGAAAATGAATTGATTGAGCGGTATGAATATATTCTTCAGAGGAGAGCAGTGAGTGCATTTTCTGTTGAGCTACAAGAGTGAACATTTACAACAGCCTACATGTTAACACTTACACAGTGAAGCATAGATTAATATGTTTTAGATGAGTTAGTCAGAGGAATCATCTCACCAGCAATGTGCAAAGTAACTGAGTACATTTACTCAAGTATTTAAGTCCAGGTTTGAGGTATGTGTACATGAGTATTTCTATTTAATGACAATGTTTACAGCACCATAATTATCTGACAGTGTTGCAAACCCAACAATTAATCAATTACATTAGAAAATAATTGGCAGGTTATTCAATAAATATGACAATAAAATAAACCTAGCAGTCAGCTACACTCACAAGTTGTTTTGCTGGTTAATACTGCATATTTAAAACATATAAAATTATTTGTTATTATACCACAGCATTAACAGCCTAAGCTGGTTTGAAATGTCTATCTGTAGATGATACACACACATTTTACCCAGAAAATACTGGGTAACAGCACAAAGCCCAAGTGATGATACAATACAATAACCATGAACCTCAGTTACAAGTACCACATCATTCATAACTACATGATTGTTCCCTCTTAAAAGAGTCTGAACTGGAAAGTGATTTATTCTGAGCTTCAAGGAGCTGCATAAATTGAAAAATCTGTGAATCTAAATGAGGATTTACAAAACAACACCACTCAAACATCAAGAGGTACCACCAGGTCACTGAGCATGTTAGGTTATTTAGGCATACATTACTTTATTATTAGCAAATTCAATGAAATGATTAAACTATGGCTAACTATTTTTCTTTCAATCTGGACCTTATTCTACCATGTTTTGTGTCAAAATGACAAATGGGGACAACAGGTGTTGAAACTGGTCAAGTATGAGTGAAAGTGTTGCAGCCTGTAGCCAGAAAACAAGCTGCTGTATAATCTTTATGGGCAACTGCACATCGTCAAAATATGTCCATCAAAAGTGCTTGTTTTTGTTACTTATCAGATCAGTTTTCTACTTTGTAGATTAACACTGACAACATCCAAAGTATTACTACAGGGTTTACAGGGTTCTACAGTTTCTGGGAAGAAGCTGTTCCTCAGTCCGGTGGTCCTGCTCCTAATGCTCTGCAGCCTCCTGCCTGAGGGGAGAGGGACAAACAGAGCGTGTGCGGGGTGAGTGGGGACCTTCATGATGCAGGAGGCCCTTTTCCTGCATCTAGAGGTGTAAATGTCCGTGGTGGTGGGTAGGCTGCATCCCACAGTCATCTGTGCAGCTTTAACCACCCTCTGCAGAGCCTACTTCTCTGCCGCAGAGCAGTTGTCATGCCACATGTTGATGCAGGAGCACATGACGCTTTCCACCACACATCTGTAGAAGAAGATCAGGACTGGGCTCCCAAGTCCAGCGCGTCTCAACCTCCTGAGGAAGTAGAGGCGCTGGTATGCCTTCCTAACCAGACAGGAAGTGTTGGTGTTCCAGGTGAGGTCGTCAGACATGTGTACGCCCAGGTACCTGAAGCTGGAGACCACTTCCACTGCTGTCCCTCCAATGTGCAGGGGAGGGGGGAGATGTCTGCCCCTTCTGAAGTCCACGATCATCTCCTTGGTCTTCTTCACGCTGATGCAGAAGTTGTTTTCTCTGCACCAACCCTCCAGGTGTTCCACCTCCTGCCTGTAGTCAGACTCATCGTTGTTGGCGATGCGTCCAACCACAGCTGTGTCATCCGCGAACTTCACGATCAGACAGCTCGGATGTCTCACTGAGCAGTCATGTGTGAGCAGAGTGAACAGAAGGGGGCTCAGCACACAACCCTGGGGGGAGCCTGTGCTGAGGGTGATGGAGGAGGAGGAGACGTCATGGATCCTCACAGACTGCGGCCTATCTGTTAAAAAGTCCAGGACCCAGTTGCAGAGGGTAGAGCTCAGTCCGAGTGTGATCAGTTTCTGAACCAGAGTCTGCGGTCTGATGGTGTTGAATGCAGACGTGAAGTCCACAAAGAGCAGGCGAACATAAGAGTCCTTATTTTCTAAGTGGGTGAGGGCAATCATCTTTGCGTCTCACAAAAACACAGCTGTGATGTAAAATCATCACACAAGCCCAGATCTCCACTGGTGTAATATCCATTCCTTGTGTTTCGTGGCCCAAACAATTTTCTCCTTCTTCTTGGTCTCCCTCAGTCATGGTTTCTTTGCAACAACTCAACTATGAAGGCCTGATTTACATATTCTCCTCTGCACAGGTGATGTCAAGATGTCAAGATGGTGTCTGCTACTTGAACTCTGTGAAGTTATGTGGGCCGGTAAGGAAGAGTTTGTTGTGCTGGAGTACAGAAAGCATGGCTTAGTGTTATGTAAAAAGATTTTCCATGTCATGGCTCCACAATGTGGATGAGGACTTTAAATCCAATGACCACTGCTGAGCCGGAATATACAGATACAGAGAGAGAGAGAGAGGCAATGGGCAGAGGAGGGTGAACCAGCTGCTGCAAGGCTGAGCTCAGGAGACTGGTGGTGTTCCTGTGGGTGCTGCGACCCTTGGCTGTGATCCACTGCTGTGATCCTATGCCCACAGAGGAGATTTCACAGAGTGGATCAAGAGAAAGGGAGAAAATGTTCCATTTTTCTATATGGTCCTTTCCATAATGTTGTTAGAGTCTCACAATAACATCTGAACTGTTCAGTAGCAAAAACAAGCACTTTAAAGGTGAACATCCATGTTGAAAAATACCAAAATGATCTTTTAACAAAATTTATTTCTAAAGACTATCACAGCAGTGTGAGCTTCCTGTCCAAATGTTTGAATTGTATAATATGTACTTCATCTTATGAGGCTTGGTTGCTGTAGAAGTTGCTTCTGAACTCCACCGCAACTAGCTACACTGTTTAGATGACAATACTACTTTAATTACAATTTAGAGATAATTTTTCCATACCTTTACATTAAACTAATTTTATTAAAGAAGGAAAGATGGAGAGAGAGAGCAAAGGAGAAGACATATAATAACACTGAATCAAATCTAGGACATCAGATACCTGTCCAGGACATCTAAGAGACAAATATCATAAAAGCTCTGAATACTTCTTCTATGAGCACAAATACAAATGAGTGTACACTGCAAACACACTTAAGATGATTTGCAGAACAGATGCTACCTGCTAGTTTAGTCATACCCCTTTAATTAACTTAAATCATATAAACATTGCTCTGCTGCATGTTCAATTTGAGAAAGGGCTGCTTGAAGGGATATACTCATTGACTGATCTACCATGGTATTCACTCAAAACCTTGCTATCATTTATTCTGTGGTCCAAAGATTAAATCTAAATTCTAAGAAGAAAATCTCCATCATCATGATCATGATCATCATTTAAATCAGTAGGAAAGAAGCTTTCCAGCATCCTGTGTTGAACTGTAAGAATTCACCTGTTATGTTGCTCAAAGTTCATTTCCTTGGTCAGATTTGTTTGACCAGACAGACATGTCTCATTAAAATGAATCATCCAGCCTTAGAGCTTCTAATTTAAAGAATAATGCTAACTGCTTCATGGACATACTAGATTGTCTTGTTGTATTACTATTAGTCCAGCAAGAAAAAGCGCCATGTTTCTCATGAAAGACTTCCACTATTACCGATCATGGACAACAAGTTCCAGTTTACCCATCTTTCCCTTTAACACTACATCACTATGCCTATGTGTAACTGTAAATCAGAACCTCCTCTTCCACGTTCTGCTCAGATAAGTAGCAGCTGTAGTGTGCTGGAACTAAACTGACGTGGCGTCTATCATGTTTAAGTCTCCTTCCTTGATGCCGTGATGTCGGGCGCCACTGTTTTACCATGTGTCATCCCTCAGGAGCTTTCTGTTTCCTGCGTGTAACCCACTTCTCCTGCCTACATACAGTTCCCACCAAGGAAATCTATCATCGACGTGGGAGGAAGCATCCAGAATAAACCCACGATGCAGTGCCAACCTTCTTCTGACCACATCACAGACTGCATCACCTTAAACGCACCCTGTGACATACAGGGAGGACTAACAGCAGTCATTACTGTCAAAGTCAGGTGTGTCACAGGGAGGAGATTTAAGTGAAAGAGTAACTGCTGTTAAATTACTTACTACAGCTGTGATTTAACACACTATGCCAGCAGTTTATCCCTTGAAGCTTCACATCTCTTTTTAAACACACGCGCCCCCTCCTTCCAAACCTCCAACCCTTTCCCACTTTTCTCCCCCTCTCTGTCCGACTCCCTCTGCTTTACTGCCACGCTTTATCTACCTGCCATACCTTTGATCATCTCACTAAAAGGACAAAGGGGAAAGATAAAGAGAGCACTGTCCTTCAAAATAAAATCACCCCCCTTTTTAAATGTGTGGGGAGGTTGCCATAGCAACAGTTAGGGTTTTCCCAAGGGGGAACTTTTTGTTTTTTCATTTCTTTTGCACATGATTGCTTATCGCTTGGTTTGCTGTTAATAATGGCTTATGAAAAAGGATGAAAAACAAATAAAAGTGCTTGCTTTCCTATAGGCTGACCCTGGCAGGCGTGCGCTTGCTAACGAGGCAGAGTAGTTCACTCCCGGCCCGACTCACAGAGTGCATTAATTGCAATCTGTAACCGATTTGGTTCGCCACATCGTTTTTTTTTTTAATTAACTGCTTGAACAGCTTGAGATCAACAGTAAGCCCACCAGCATCATCTGAAGTCATTTACGATCAGTGTGCCTCCAACTTGAAACTTTTAATTAGGTAGCGTAGTCAATCTCCCTCAGCTCCCTCCATGTAGGCACCGTCTCTTAATGTAAAGCCATACCAAGCTTAATTCATTAAATGAAGCATAAGGTAAGATAAGTGTATGTTAATTTCATATCATGTCTTATCATTGATTAGTGTCATATCAACCTTCTATCCAAGCTTGAATGACAATAAACATCAGTTATGATGAAAAGGTTGTGGTGGAGGACCATCTGAACTCAGTCTGTTGGTTCTTCTGCTCATGGACTTGAGACACATCAATATGCAAATTGTGAGATTGCAAAAGCTAACCTGAAGCCAAGGCACAAATCCAGCCAGTAATAACATTTGATACAACAAATTGGAATATTTGAGATGACTAAACTGGATCCAACTGCACCACCATGTGAGTTAATCCCTTATTAATCAGACCTGGAAGGAAGAAATCCCGCAATACTCTTCCCCAGGAAAGACTCACATTAGGGAATCAGATTGAATTAACTCTCACATTTATAGTCTTGTATTTTAATGTTTCATGGTGTTGTTTTCAAAAGTATCATGATTTATGATTTCCAAGTAAATGTTTATGTTATATTTTAATTTAATTAGTTCAACTGATAAAATGTCGTCAAGATTTGAATGATTTTGGTGGCCAAAATAATACATAATTTAAGATTTAAGATGCGCTGGGTTACAATATTATCATATGTGTAATGTTAACACATTACCGTCATTATTGGTATACGCTCCTTATTAGAAGGTTAAAATAATGGGTTTTCCATTTAAAATGCTACAAAACTAAATTGACTGAACCAGGTCTAGTTTTGAGATGCATTAGCTAGAGTTAAGATTTTACACATCAAAGTCTGTTTTCCACTGTTGGGGAGTACTACACCATGAGAAAGCCTGGAATAAAAAAATACAGTATTTCTGGTCACCTTTGATAACCACAGTGCAGGTAGCTGACCGTGATTACAGAGTGGAAACACTGATTTCAGAGGAGGCCTCCTGCTCTGTGGCAACATAATGCTGTGAAGGAGACTGAGAGGACACATTTCCATCTAAATGGCAGCTTGTTGTTTTCATTCTATGTTGGAAAATCACACCATCAGTTAGCATACATGCACACATCTAGGTCGTTACCACAGCAACCAATGCAGATAGTTGAAAGACGCCTGGAAGACCATATCTGATGTGATCACACACACACACACACACACACACACACACACACACACACACACACAGAGCACTCTGGGAAGGCAGTCTTTACATTGGAAACGGAAAAACATGATGTGCCTACAGTCTGAACACCATGTGAGGCCGATCATTTCCTCAAACTGTGAGGAGGCACAATCACCGCTAAACACTGAGCACACGATACAGCGTGAAGATGTGATCAACTCATCTTTGCAATAATAAAAAAAAAACATGTTGATGAGCTTGTAGACTACAAATATATATCAGGAAGCCTGCTGTATGTTAGAAACGGTAGGTGTAGAGTTTGAAATGCCTGAGTGTTTACTGAAAAATGCAATGGAGTTGCATTATGGGAAATGTAGGACCCAGCATTTTGAGACTAAAATGAAGGATACCTTGGCCCCTGCTGCTTCAAATTGAACCTTTCTTTTTGTAATCATGTCCCCTGAGTGGAAACACTAGAATGTCATTTAAATGTGACTACTTCATACAAAACAGAGCTTGTCAAAGAGAAAGAGGAAAAACTCAACACACAGCACATAAAAACCTTTTTGGGGATTTTGGAAAGGTCTCTGAGAGCACTACCGCCAACAAAATCCAAAACACTGCTGTGTGCACTTTTGTTTGCAGTACGAGGTGGTCTGAGAGTGTGGAATCCAATCTGATGCCTAAACAAGAGCCAACAAGATAATCTACAGGTGAAAATCTTGCCAATGGGTAAAAAAACTGTATTGATGGACATCACAATGCACCAAGGTTTGAAATTAAGGATGAAAAGAACCATAATCCCGGCTGCTGCTTTGAACACCACATTATAGCTTGAAATACAGCAGCAATCTTTAACCTACTGTTTTCTTTTTTTAACAGCCTCCATCCCTGAGCCTCCTTTAATCTTCCTTTCAAGTGTGTCTTACAGGTTGGGCTGTGATTTCGGAAAAGGCACCTCCTACACCAGGTTGTTTTTAGTGCAGTAACCTATTTTTCATTATTTGGAGGTCATATAAAATGCGTGGTGTGCTTTATTTTGGTGTAAAGCTGATCCTCTCTGTACTCTCTCTCTGTCTCTGTGGGTACAGGCAGTTCAGCAAGGGATCATTTATTGACTTGTATTTAATTAGTCTGCAGTATTCAAATAGCGCATCTGTGCTGCAGTCTGTAGCTGACCTCAGTACACCAGCAAAGTTGCCAAAATTTGTTAATTCGTGCATGTGGGCATGCAAATGTGTGTGCGCTTCACTGGATGTATGTGTGTGTGTGTGTAAGTGTATTAAAAAAAGAAGGTTCCTGAGATTTATCAGCTTTTCACACTGGCCTGGTTTTAACAACGCTGAATTCGTCCCCCAGAGCTCCAATGGCAGTTCCGCCTCCCTGAGTCTGATACAATCAGTACTGCTTTGGCTCAAACAAGCCTTATCTGGTAAAGGTCAGAGCAGGCCAGCTACTTCGTGGTGACAACCCGCTATTGATACAGATCCATTTAAGTTTAGGAGCGAGAAAAAGTCCTCGCAAAGTAAAGATAAACACAAGAAAAGTGTGGACACAGCAGTTCTTGTTTATTACTACAGGTCTCTGAATAAATAACCTGAGACATTCTCATATAAATAATGTGTTTTGTTACTTTCCTCTGTTCACTGATGCAACTGAGGTCCAGCCCTCTGAGATCCTGCAGTGAGCTCACCTGAGCCAGAGAGATACAGTAATTACATAAGAAAGATGCATGCATGACGTCTGTACTGACATTTTATGGATCAAACAACTAATTGTTAGTTCATCCCTGATGTCTCTGCTCAAATGTCTAGATTTAGCAACCTGGTGAACAATCCCCTTTTCAAATCACATGAATAATATAGTTCAGAGTAATTTTTCAAGCATAAATATACCTTCAGCTCCTTAAGATGGACTAACAGACATGTTTTAGCTTTACTTCACAACCTTTTGTTGTTCCATAACTTCTCTGTTCTCATTCATTTTCAATGTTGATATAGACAATCTCACAGCACAGCAGCTGTCAAGAACCTTTATTTTTGTACATTCTGTCATCCAATCGATACTGACAAAAAATAAATAATGATTTTATCTGCAGCTCTCAGCAGCTTGGTAATAACTGCTTGTCAACATAGTGTTTATGAGCCACGATGATGTCACTCTTTCCGTTAAAGATTTGTCAGTGAGAGCATCTGTTTTGGGAGTTTAGCTTCATGCACAGCAGCTAAAATGGCGTGTGTGGATCCTCTCGAGCAGCCATGACAGAGCGGGAACGTGACGCTGCCGGATGCTGTGTACCTTGGTTGTTCTTCTGCAGTACTGTTCTCCAACTCTGTACATATACATGCTGATTAGGGATGTAACAATGCATTGTGGCACGATTAAAAGTCGCGTATCGTGTATGCAAGAGAAGTAAGATATGTTTTTTTTTTTTTTAGAATTAGGTTACGTTATCTTAAAAAAAGCCACTGGTTGGTGATTCATTTGTTCAACGTCAGATGTCAAGTCATGTGACTTACGTCACTACGGGGGTACGGGGCACAGAACGAGGGCGACTGTCAAAGCGACTGTAGGCAACAACTTTGAAATAGAGGATGTACCGAGCAGTTTTAAATCACCTGTGTGGCGACATTTTGGATTCCCTATATACACAAATACAAACAGTGAGAAATGGACAGACAAAACCAAGACCGCATGTACATATTGCAAGAGACTGCTAACATATAGCGGCAACACGAGCAACATGCAGCAGCATATTAGCCGCCACCGCAGTGAGAAGCAAAGTAATGTTACGCCACCTCATGAGCGAAAATTGCACAGGGGGCAAACCACCCTTTGCATCTCCTCTCCCCCATACATGGATTTTGTTGTTTAAGATGACCATGTAAGTTGTACTTTTAATAAGAGGACGCAAACTCTTTTACAGTTTCTGTAAAGAAAGCACCTCTAAGATTTTTTTTTCCTACAAATAAAAGATAATTTTATTTGGTCATAATTTGTTTGTAGCTCATTTTGATTAAAAAAAAAAATTTGAGAAAACCGTATCGTGAACAAAAAATCGTGAACCGTATCAAGTTGTGAGTTGAGTGTATCGTTACATCCCTAATGCTGATATTCCTAAATCTCTGTGATGTTGATGATATTTAAAGAAACCCTGGGTTTGACACCTCTTCGGCATGTGCAGGTCTTCTTACAAAACATGTCTGGCATACTGAAAATTCACAAAAGACTATCTCATGTGGAACAAGCTACCTGTCAGTATTAATGCATTAAAGCAGCTTTCATTCGTACGTACACCACTTCATGCTTACATGTGATGGTGATTTAACATGTTGAGCTCATGTCTAATACACGGCACAAGGTTAAACAAGCACACAGAGAGTTCAGTGAATGATCATTAAATAATTGTCTTCTTTGCATAGAATGTCCAATCAATTTATAATAAAAGAGTTTTCTTCTAAATCAGTGCAGGGACAAAGAGGTAAAAAAAAAAAAAAAACACCAAACCACAGTAATAATGAGAGCAGCTTTCTCCCTCCTTATATTTTCAAGGTTTAATTAAATCAGTGGAATGAATTAATATCCAGCAAAACACTTCACATACAGAGGATGAGCAAATGGTAATTAAACTGATTGAGTCCCAACTTCACATCCTGTTATTCTATGCATATTAACTGTCTGACATTATGAAGTAAGCAGCAGAATTCTCTCCCTAATAATTGATGAAACTGATATGAAAATGTATCAGGGGGGCTGTGAATTAAAGCTTCAATGGCAAAATCATATTTCTAACTGGCCACTGCTGCAGCCTGTGAGAGAACAGAAATCCTTCATATAATTACTTTCAACTGTTTACACACTGTTCTCTCCCTCTGCCCTCTCTCACGCACAAGATGCCAAGTATCGTGCGAGCATCACCCCTCTCTGCAAATGTCACGTCATGTCTGAATAAACATTTACAAACAGTAACAGCTTGATGAAGCCAGCCATGTTAAGTATCATGTCAGTCAACTGCAGCACTTCAGCCAGTCCTTAAAAGCTTTACACTTAGTATTCTTACAAATAATTAATCTCAGGTTAGGCTTTCCAGGAGCACAGAAACTCAGTTAGGGCTGGGTATACTGGTACCAGTATTGATATCTTGACATCTGATACTGGTTCTTCAATTATATTTTTTTCTATAAAAATTTTAGAAAATGAATTTTTACCAAAGGGAATTAGATGAAACATTATTACAGTTACTCAAAACAAAGAAGGAAGCGGTTCAGACCTGGGGGAAGCTGGAGAAACTGTTTATATTCTGTGTGCTTTAATGAATCTGGCTAATGGGGCTAAAATGAAGAAACTGATGGAATATCTGTACAGTACTGGACTGTACACAGCACAAAGTGACCATGCAGTCTCATGTCTATATCTTATTTTCTCTGCACTTACTTTCATCCTCGATATATACTTCACCTTTTACCTGTCGGTCTGTAAGCTACACTAAACATGCCATCAGAAGTGCTCTCCACCTCAGCACTAGGTTATCCTCCAAAGGATCAGGATGCACCGGAGCTTTTATCCTGGTCAACGGTAACATGAATGGACTCACTGATGAGCAGACACAGGTTAGCTGGTACTGGCTAACTAGTCTTGCACTGCTAGGTTCAAGGTTCAAAGTTCAAGTTCAAATAATATCTCTGCCAGCTATCTTTGCTCTGAAAACTTTGCCGAGGCTTTTTGAAGCAGGTGCTCCTGTAGTGATGCATCTGACCGCCCCCTTAGTGTTTTGCCTTCATGCTTCTACGACGTGTAACTTTAGACAGCCAATCACCAGCATTTTTAGCTCTTGGTATGAGCATGCTGCATGGTTATTGGCTAACTGACGTTAATGAGACCTACTTCTTCTGTATTGAAATTTGGTGCCGAATGACAAGACGTTTCGATTCTCATTAGTGTCGAAACAATTTTGTCTGTGGCAAAGAATGTCGAAGTTTGGTACCCAGTAAGAGCTACCACGGGTGAACAGACAAAGTGAAGAAACCTAAATAAGCTCAAACTTTATGTGAAGAAAATGCAAAGAAATGAAGTACTGCCCACACAGTGTCACTGACAGGTGATGTCTGGAAAACGCAGAGCAGAAACACTCCAGGAAGAGGCCTGAACAGTGAAGATGGAGCCAAAGTGGAGGAACTTGTAGATTAGAGTACTTTTGGTTGGGATTTGCAGCAGGCCTCATTTTCACTGCTTCACTTCAGACCAACACGGTACAGCGTACATGACGTTTAGACGGCCTCTTAGTTGTAATACCTCAGGGCACGAGAGCTCTTCCTTACTATGTGAACATACAGCACATTCCAGTGTGAACACATTCAGCCTCTTTGGCTGATAGATCCACAACTCGGCTCCTCTCAGCCAACTGAATCACCGCCTTGTTTCCAGCAGCAGCTGCAGACATCCTGCCGCCGGTCAGCTCTGAGATTAGATGAGGCTCTGTGTTACCTGGCTGCCTAGCTCCAACTGATCTAATGGCCCGCACAGGATTAGGTGAATGTGCCGCCTTAACAGAGTAGGGCAGAAAGCTAAAGTCTGAAGGTTTGTGGGCTGCAGAGAGTCGCTCAACCAAGACTCTCCACTGAGTCTGAGCTGACCTCTGGATCAATAGGCTAGAGGGCGAAATGGCATCCCTCAGCCTCCAGAGAGAAAATGGAGCCAATGGCTGCTCTCTCCGCTAATCTTATCTCTACTGTGCACACATAAACATACTGTGTGCTATCCGTAATAAATCACCCTCAATGCACACAGACTCTGTGGTGAGAAGGAACAATGCAGCGTAATAATGTTGCCACAACTCGGAGCAGGAAAATTACCTACTGCTGTAACTGGAGCGTCTCTTAGCTCCTCTGCTGTGGCTGGCCACCTCACTGTGAATGTTGTCATTTACATATTTTACACAAGATTGAAATGGCAAAATGCTCCAGCCCAGCTGTTCCTGTGTCCATGTTGGTACTGATGAAGTGAATTAGCAGGCTGAATCTGGCAGTACAGGCTCCAGGTCCTATAATGAGAGAGCTGAGACTAAATCAGTTGTGGCTGATTGTTGGCCGAGGCTGCTGTGTAGCATTTGGCGTTTCTCTTATCTGCCTTTAAATGGCAAACAATTCACTCTGTCCCCTCACCCCCCCACCCACCTCCCAGCTTGAAGTGGCTGTCCTCATGTGTTTTTGTGTGCATTTTATTTGTGTGTATGTGTGCGCATGTGTCCACGTTCAGCTGAGTGAGCACGCTGTCACCGTAGCAACTCAAGTGTGCTGTCACGTTAAAGAGGAAAGAATAGAGCACCTATTTCTTTCTCCTTGTCTGGTTCAGCTCAGTTCATTCACTGAACATCTACCAGCCAATAAAAAAATGTTCCACTGGGAAACAAACATAAAAGGACAAGAAAGTGATGTAGGGTAAATACACTTAATCTAAAGATTACCTGCCAATTTTATGTACCATTAAAAGTCTAACCTCACTTTGAAAGCTTTGAATTTACAGTCAACAGCAGCTGTATGAAAGGACCGGGTCTTTTAAAGCTGCATAAATATAGGTTTTAACAGTTTTTTTTTATGTATTCACACCTCCTATCTAAAAGTGTCACATCCTAATTAACCCTTTGAATCCAAGGCTGTTTTTCACTCTGACTGCTAGACATACATGATGTTATTTTCATTTTGTCATACTTTTGGTTTTGCCTGGCATCAACAGCTTCCCAGCGCAGAGCAAATATCTTAGCTATTTATACCAGTGTCTAAGGAATGTGTTGCATTGATATAAGAACCCTGTTAATAGGACATATTATTCATCATATTCACACTGCAGACATTTTTCTTTGACGTCATGCTCAGGGTGGGGGGCTCAAATCGTACTGCTTTGTTTCAGGTTGTTCCAGTGTGTAGTGTGGAATGTGGAACACAGAGAATCTGATAAAGCTGCTGTCTAACAGTAGCTAATGGGTTATAAAATATCTTGTTTTACCTTGTCGGGTGTGCGTCTGAATGTTCACCATCCATTGTCTTTTCAGTTACTTCAATCAATGAGTAACAATTTGTCAGAATCATAACATTTATGCAACTTGCAACCTGGAACACAGCAGTGCGACCTTTGAGCTTCCCACCCTGAGCATGATGTGAGAGAAAAATGGCTGCCAAGTCAAATAAAAAAACTCAAAATGATATTTTCTCTAAGTGTGTTTAAATGTGCATTAGTATTCTGTTATGATCTGGCTTTTGTAGTATCCAAATTATATACAGTATAAACATCTTAACTTGGTTACAGCATCACATGATGTCAATTTTTATTTCTTCCAAATAAAATACAAAGAATCAGCAAGTAGTACTTGATTGTGCAACAAATAGGTTAGCTGCCAGGAAGAGGATGATCCCATGAGAATTTATATCTAATACTGACTCCTTTTTAGCTCTGAGTTTGGACTCTACCACCTCCTGAAAGACAGCTCTGTCTCTTCAGCTGTTAAATGCTCCACTATGTTCACCAGCTAGTCACTAACTGAGTCTGTCTGCTGTTTGATGCTGAACAGGTGGTGTACGGTGGGTTTTTAGAGCTTTGTTCTGAAAACAGCTGCCTTCTGTGGCTGAAAATGACACTATGACAGTTGTGACAGTGAACTGAAACAGCAAAGTGGTAATCAGACAGCTAACCAATGAGCTGAAACTCATATCACAACACATGCAACACTTGAGGGGATAACTACACGGGTGAAACAACTTGTCATCAAGTAGGACTCAGTGGATAGCTGGAGAGGAGGACATTCACATCAGTCATCAGAGATCCCCTTTGGACAGGGGAGTTACTTCTCCCCTAACATACTGTCACGTGTTTACATGACCAAAATTCAATCAGGTGTCACCCAAACACCACCAAAGTCTGCTAGCTCCCTCTCTACCAGCAAGTTTTAAAAATGCAGCAGAGGACTGCACAGAACCATCACTGTAGAAGGCGTGACCTCATGGCTACGTAGTCTGTGCCGCAGGAGTGATCAATGTGACAGACTGACCACCGCTCAGTGTAGCAGGAATACAGCTGCCAGTAGTCAAAGCTAACCGAGCTTATCAGACATGAGCAGGTGCTGTCAGACTCTCCATGTCCATGGTGGACACACAGAGAGTCTGCTGGAGCTTTGACAGTCACTTGAAGCACATTCACAGATGGTTTTCTCTGTGGTACCGTGTTCTGATGTTAGCCAGCAATTCAGAGAGGCTAAGTCGGTGTGTGTGTGACTGTCAGGGAGTGTCCATACGGCTACGTAGCAGGCTACAGCCACAGTCTGCAGACAAGGGAGACAGTTTTAAAGGAAGAGACAGGATAGGGGGGGTAGTTTGGTGACAAAAGCCACCACCATGTACGTCACCTGCCTCCAGATAAGCCAATAGCGAAATTCAATTGCAGTAGCTGGGTTTCAACCAGTAGAGGGAGGCTGCTATGCGTATTTATACTGTAACCCGATGTGGAATTCAAGTCAAGAAGAAAAGCCCATGCACATTGCTTATTCTGCCGAAAAAAAAAGTCATCTGAGGGTTTCCTAACACTCTCAGTTCTACACAAACATGCACATTTACACATCACAGCACACTTTTGATCTTTGATGTTGAAACATCTTAATGAGTTTTCATGTGCAAGTTGGATACAGTTGAAGCCATGGAGCTAATCAGAAGATGTGGCTGTTTTTTGCATGTTGCTGTGCCAGGAACCATGGCGACAAGACGGAAATAGATACAGGCGCTTAGGAAAAAGACAACATTATCAGAGCTGGGAAAAACTAAGCTTGAGGTATGCATGGACATTAGGCACCTGCACAAAACAACATGATTCAGTTACATAAGAACAATGTATATTCACTTTCCACCATGCTCTATTGTTTCCCTGAAGCCCAGCCCCCCACCCTGGCTCAACCACTAGTATATTCAGGGCATAGTGGTTCTGCTACCTTTCACTGACTGCTGTGTAGGAGTCAAATTAGAGTGAGCTGATCCAGTGTGGCAGTGCTGTGAAGGCTTGAGTGGAGAAAAGAGGAGGAGGAAGAAATGCAAGGAAAGGCAGGGAAGATGGAGGAGAGGCAGAAAGAGGAGGGGGAGTTATGGTGAAGAGTGGAAGAAGTGGGCTAAGTTAATGGATGGAGGATATTACATGGAGGGGATAATGAGAGGGAGGGACAACTTAATGAGGGGGGTGATAGAGACTGGGTAGGAAAGCTAACGGGTTATATGGAGCACGAGCTCTATTACAGAGGGGAGTTGGGGACATCATAATCCCTGTGGCCTTATAAGTAATTACTATGTGATAGAGAGAGAGAATGGTAAGACCTATCTACTGTCAGCAGAATTGGAATTAACTCCCTAACGGTCCTTTCACTGCACCATGCTTTTATGTGTGTGTGTGTGTGTGTGTGTGTGTGTGTGTGTGTTAGCCACACTTCCACCCTTTTAAGATTTGAGTGGATGACTTTCAAAGTGAGAGCATTTGTGCATAGTGAGGGCATTTAAGAGTTAGATAGGTTAGGTGTGTTTATAGAAAACATAAAGAGTGTGTTTACCTACGCTGTGTGAGGATCAGGAGACAGCAGCAGGTCTGAACAGGCTGTATTCTGCAGACTGACTGGCTTTTATCTACCTGCTCTATAGATACACTGTAACCAGGTTGTTCACCTTGATTCTGGTATGAACATAAAGTCTAGTCCAGTACTGCATGCTAACACCTTAGCATGTGATATGTGAGTAAAAACAGGCCACTGGGACTGACCTGAAAGGTGTACTCTGAAGCAAGATTAATGGGTTAGTGAGGTATGCTGAAAACTCACTAGCTCTCTTTTAACCCACCTAGATCACCATGGTAACTTATGCTGCACACCCGACTTTCGGATTGCTGTACTGCACATTATTAATTGACCCTTCTTATGTCCCGCCTGTAATCGACCTGTTCTATAACTCAATAACAGTTTAGGCTTGTGGCTCGAGCCTTACCCGGCGGAACCTCTGTCAGCTTTCCCCTTTCCTGTGCTGTGTGTGAGGCTCATCTGTGTTGAATTGTCTCTTCACAGACACATTACATTGGATACAGTCACATCCTAAGATAACTAACTAATGTTAGGAAAGTGCTAGCTAACTAGTTTGCTAACATTTAGCTAGCTAGGATTTGCATAATGTAGATCACATTTGTCAGCTAGGTTTTGTTTCCTCCTTATTTCTGTGGAATAGGATGGATAGGTTGATGAATTATTGATCATCCTCAGCACTAAGACAATTTTTTTTCAATTCGCATCATTTTGCTACATTCACAAAAGTTAACATTGCAAATACATGCTTCCATTGCATACTGTAGTTCTTGCCTAAAAAAAAATAATTGTAGCCAGCGTCGCCATATTTCTTTTTGTCAAGTTTGTCTGACCTAACAACAGTGACAGTGTGTTTTTTTGCCATGAAACCTACATGCATTCAGTTGGTGATGCAGCTAACATTAGTTTTTATCCTTGATCCTGATTTTACACTGCTGGTATTGCAGCTAATTGAAGAGCAACTAGAAAATGGATTAGTCTATTGGTATTCATCACAGACAATATTCAATCAATAAAACAAATAAAAGTGATTTTCACACTAACACTTTTTAAATGTTTTAATATGCTGTAATTACAGTTTGTTATAATATGTGTTATTAGTTAGAGCTGATGTAGTCAGGCCTTTTTTTTCAACCTGCTGAGCAACCAAGAATTTATGAACCATGCAGTCAATTTTAGCTGCACAGAGTCACTTTAGTACTCTGTACAAACATGGAAGACAATCTCTGCTCAATAAGATAATACATTACTGTATCATCTTTTCAACACAATTTTACTAATCCCTCATACAATGTTTTATTATAAATCTAACTGTCATCTGCAAAGGAACGAACAAGAACTGATTAATTGAAATCCATGCACTAAGCAGCTTTAATGCTAGTGGTTAATTTACTTATACTACTCATACATGCTACAGTATTACCAGGGACCCTATTATCACTTCATATTGTGATAATAAGCACAGTGTGTATTTTGTGTAACAGAAATACAAATTATATTCACTTTCTAATATAAGCAGTGCAGATTTCTCAGTAAGGATACAATAAATGAATGTCATTTACTGTTTTGTATTAAAAAGTCTGTGTGTCAATCAAACTATGACTCGGAGCACTGCTGCCAGTTCTGAATTTGCAAATGTCACTCACCTTGGCAAGAAGAGATGGCCCATCAACCTAACAGCACCGACTGACAGACAAACAGTACCTTCTATTAGTTTTTAACTTCCCTCTAACTTTGACAGGAAGGAGCTCCATCATGTTTGTCTTAAAAGCCAGTGAGGAGGCTAACGTTACTGAGGCCGGCAATGAACCACATTGATTTAACTTCAGTACTGCACCCTATGCATAGCAATTGGCTGAAATTGTATATATGAGTGTGTAAGGAAGGAAGTGATCAATGCTTGCTGGAACAAGAATGAGAACAGGAAGTAAAGATGGGGGGTGGAAAAGTGTGGGTAGAGGAGGTATTAGAAAATCAATGACACTACTGTACCTTCAGGTTGGAATCCCAGACAGGAGACCCTGGAAGACTTCTCAGCGCTACAATTTAGTTACCTGTGAAGTCAAGAAGATTGCATCATAAAGTCTGAAGCACAGAGAATTATCAGCCAACACTGCGGCTATTCAGCCCTTCAGCCTCTTTTAGCTTACTGTTTTGCTCTTCTGGCCCAGAAATGTACTGTATGTTTTTTTCACTGCTTTCAACTAAAGGCTGGGTATCTAACCTCAAATCTTTTTTTTTTAGTTCAAAATATGCCTGCAGGATAAGCTCAAGTAAATCAGCTATTATGTTTTTTATAACATTTTAACATTTTTATAATGTTTTTTTTTTTTACTTATCCTTTGATCTGATCCTTTTACTTAAATCAGAGTTTTTTTTTTATTTGTTTATTGGCAGAGTTCTTTTGCATCTGCTGGTGATTAAACAACAATGAAAAAAGGATTTTGTAGAAAAACATGTTTATATTTCTTCATTCCTGTATAAGTTAAATATCAGAGTTATGGTTTTGGTATTCTGGCAAAATTCAGGTATTAAATTGGCACTAGTATCAGTTCAAACAATGCCTGCATGATGACTGCATGGTACCTGTACAGCACCCAGCAAGCAAAAGAAAAGCTCTGGCAGCTACAGAGCCAAATACTTGAATAAATAAATAATGCACCAGATGGACAAAAATACAACAGCAAACGACTGCTAATGTTGCTGTTTGTCTGGTGCATGTCAATACAAAGAGAACTGAAGTAATGACAAGCAGTGGCTCAAGAAACAACAAAAGTTTGATTTGTGGATGATAAAATTACCCAGATCTTCATTATATACTTCTGCACTGTGTGACCCATAGAGCAAGTAGACTAGGAACTAACCATAACCGCCAACCAAGCTTCTAACTTCTGGTTTAGCCCTTGAATTGGATTTGAAATTAATATTCATGCCTTCAATACTTTCCAAATGTTACATTTATGTGTCTATCATCTTGTTTTGGAGTCCATCTGTCAATTGATTCATGCAGCTTTTAAATATATAACTTCACTTGGCTTCCCAGATTCTGCACTAAATAGTTAAGTTTAGCAAAGGACACTGATGTAATAGTTGAAGAGTTGAAACAGTAGTCTACATTGAACAAAGTTGTAATCCATGTCTGTCCCCTTGGGATTCTGATGGGCACCACTGGAGTCAAGTATCTACCTTATATTATTCTGCAATTCTAAGTTAAGTTGAAGATTTCCAACTTTGAAACAAAGTGTGAAAGCAGAAGAGAGTGAGAATCTCCCCCAGGGACAAAGGAAGGGAAAGAAATGTCATTCTTCCTCCTGTACATCTGTGCCTAGACGGACTGAAGGCTGGAGTGTGTTGAATATTGAGTAAGTGACCTTTCAGATAAGGCCTGTCTGGTCTTTATATTCACTGTCTTCATTGTCATGAGGACTGTAACAATAGATCCATCATCATCAATCATCATTTCACGAGCTAGGGAAGGAGTTTAAAAACCTATTGAACTGTGACAAATGATGTAAACAATCCAATAATATTCAAACAGGGACTTGAACTCAGTTGCCAGTATATGAGTTTGACAGAGCTAAAACTGATGTAGTAAACAGACCTGCAATAAATCCAAATGAAGCTCCTAATGATGACTTTTTGTTGAATGAAGGTGTTGATTCAACTTCATGGAAGCTGAAATTTGCTGTTGAATTGCATGGATTTATCCTAAGAGGGACTAATATTTTATCAACTCCATGTATATGACAGAAAATAGACTTAATACTAGAAACACCTCTTTAGAACAAAAATATAATTTTCATATATGTAGGAGTTCTTGCTTGGCTGTGGCATTGTGGAACTGGACAGACCTTTCTTCACAGCAGCCATCTTGACATGAAATAGTCAGGTCAACACAGGTGTTTCCAATGGTACTAATTAAGGTTCAGTCCCATTCAGGTCAAACAGAGGCAGGGTGCTGCTGTGGTGCTGATGTTGGCTCACTGGAAAGTCTCTGCTGCAATAAATGGAACAGGACCTTAATTATTATCATTGGCAACACCTGCACTGACCCTGCTATTTCATGTCAAGATGGCTGCTGTGAAAAAGGTCTGTTAGGTGTGCCTAATAAACTGGCAAATGAGTGCATGTTTTTGTTTTGATGTTAGTACTCCTACTTTATTGCTTATTGGTATCACATCACCAATATGACCACAGGTTTCTGCTCTTTTCTAAGACCCATTCAGACTGCGTGTTGTTGTCTAGTCTCAGCATTTGTGATGGAGGCTTTTAGGGGGCTAATTATCACAGTGTTGCACACAAAGCCAACAACAGGAGCGAGATTTACATTATATTATATCCCTACTGAAGTGGCTGGCATCATGAAGGCTTAGTGTAATCAATTAGTGTACTTTAATTAAAACACAGCTAGCAGTAAGGCAAAATAATGTCACCTCCTTTAAATATTAGTTGTAATATTAGCCTGCAACAACCAACCACGCCACTAGCTTCGTTTTGTTTGTGTCCTTTAAGCTAGCCGAAGTTTGGAGTAGAAAACAGGAACTTTCTCGAGGTTTCCTGACGTCAAATGTAACGAGTAACGAAATACTGGTAGCTAAAGCATTACTTTTCAACTGAGCCAGGAGTCATGTAAACCCCTTCTCAAGTGACTCGCCTCTCACACACAGAGCGGTGAAATTTCCATTTATTTCCCCCTCTCGAGCTACTTACTTTTTCCGTTTCCGTCGCCTCTCTCTCGGTGTGTGCCGCTTCTCCTTCCCTCTCCCTCCTCTTTTCTTCCTGGAAGCGATATGGACAGAGAAGTCAAGTCAGAGGATCCAGGCGAAGGAAGATGGGAGGCGAAGCGCGCCGCAGATGCTTCCCTCCGCACCGGGAGCGCACAGCGGAGGTGCGGGCTGTTACACGACAGAGCTCCGCTTACCGAGCAGCCTGATATATCGCCATTATGTGGGTCAGAGATGAAGTATTCATCTCCAGCTTTCATCACACAAGTTAAAATGCATCCCTGCGATGGTACAATCCGGAGAGAGAGAGGGAAGGAGCCTGTGTGTTGTGATAACCTATATATAGTAAAGAGGAGACCACAGACACTATTTCATGTATTTCTGAAATATCTATCTTATCTATGTGAGTGTCTACAGTGTGTTGTTTGTGAGTGTTTCAGGTGATTTGAGGATGCAATATGAATATTTTATAGATTAAAAAAAGGACTTGGGAATGACATACTTTTTGAGAGCCTTTATCCTGGAAACACAGCAGCAAGCTCTATTCTCAGATCATCCGATGACTTCTACTGCAGAGGCATTATTTCGGTGCCCTGGGCCAGATGTAGGCCCACAATGACACATATATGTTATGTTATGTTATGTTATGTTATGTTATGTTATGTTATGTTATGTTATGTTATCATTGTAATTCTTTTATTTCATTCAATTCATGATAATGATAACTTGAATTTATATAGCACCTTTTATACATGAAATGCATACATGAAAAGGGCAAACACAATAGATAGTGTTAAAACACAAGCAGTCATACATTCATACACTTTATCTTTTCCGTTTCCTTGGATAAGTTAATTTATTTATTTTTCTTGACATTTCTAGTTACGTATGTCATTATTGACATAATAAATGGCGTTAAACCAAGAGATAACGAGATAACAGGATCATTTTCTTGAGATCTCAAGATAACAAAACATTTTTTCCCGAAATGATGCCATGGTTAACTCAAAATCTTGAGAAAATAAAAGGATAGTCTAGTATATTGAATCAGGCAATGTGATTCAATGTAGCATTGTCAGAGGAGCTGGAGAAAGTTGTAATTTATTTAATATATTAGACAATGCTTTTGTTTTCTCGAGATCTCAAATGAATTATGTTGTTATCTCGGGAAAACAAAGTTTTGTTATTCCGAGATCTTGATAAAATGATTTGTTCATTCAACATAATGACATAAATAACGAGCAATCTTGAGAAAACAAATGATATTAACCTGTTATCACAAGAAAGCAAAATGTATGAATGTATGACCGCTTAGGGCTTCTGTATATTAGCCTACATAAATGTAAATATACATGTATAAATAAAAACGTAGAAAGGCAGAGATTAATGACATCAACAAAGATAAAGTAGTACTACATCAAGTGAAAGGCTGCCTGAATAAGTAGGTCTTCAGTTGACTTTTAAAAATGGCAGGAGAGCTTGTGTTTCTAATATAGCCTAACAGGGCAGGATGTTCCACAATCTCAGAGTAGTTGTAACTGAAAGCAGTTTCCCTGCTCTTTTTGTGGGCTACCTTAAGAGCACTTCAAATACGGGTTAACAAGTGTGAAATGTAAAAAGGTGCTAAATTAATAAGGACTTTGTGTGTAAAAGGACCTTCAAATCAATTCTTGAAGACATAGCGAGTCAGTACAGTTCATTTAAGTGGTCCAACCTGTAAGTAATGAAGGCATGGATCAAATTCTTGGCATCTTGCTTTGTTAGGAACGGCCTTAAATTGGCAACATTTCTCTGGTGGAAGAATGCCATCTGGGTCGCCTTGCTAATGTGTGCCTTCAAGCCCTAGAGTCCAAAATGATACAGAGACTTGTGACCTCAGATTCAGTCTGGTGACCAGAGGTGTTATATTAATGTTAATAATATTAATGAAGGCTGAATTACATTTAAGTGAGCCAGATCCAGGGTTTGGTGTTTTACATGCTCACTGAGCCATTGTTAAAGGATGGTTCATGCCAAAATCCAAAATACATATTTTACCTCTCAGTTCTATTAATCCATCTAGATTGTTTTGGCATGACTTGCAGAGTTTTTGAGATATCGACTGTAGAGATGTCTGCATTATCTCGAATATAATGGGAGTTCTATTAACCTATATATATCCTATAAGAGAAATCACATCTCTATGGCTGATGGCACTCGGTTTGTGGTTTAGTGAAAAAGGTCTATCATAACCTCTCTATCATAACCATATAAGATGATAAAACCTGGTTAGTCATATCTCTGTGTGATTCATACTCAGCAGCATGACAATAACAGCGAGTGCCAGACCTCGCCTCACATAGCCAGCCTGCAGACTCCTCTGAGCATCAGGTGTATGTACTGTAGTCCATTGCTTGTGAATGACTTTTAAAAAGTAGACTTACAATTAACAGTCCTTCTTCCCCTTCAGCGCTCCTCCAGCTGGTGGCGTGTCTATGCTTCAAATGGCCATGTACCTCATGCAGCCTCAGTGCTGCTGTTGGAGCAGATGGAGCTTATTGACCTTATGCAAACTGCCCAGTTTTTTTTATTTGTTCCTGGTTTTCTCTCTTCTCTCTTATATATATTTATATGTATATGTATATGTATATGTATATGTATATATGTATATGTATATGTTTATGTATATATGTGTGCTGCGTTCAGTTACAAACCTTCACCAGATGCGTCAGACCGACAGAAATGTGTAATTCTTTGGGGAAATGCACATTTTGCAGAAACAAGCGAACAGAGGTAAAAATCAAACTGTAGTGACTGCACTGTGGTTTGTTAAGGCTAAACATAAATTATTTACCCTTTATTTCAACATTTTCATGTTCCAACCATACGCCATAACCAAAACCAACATAAGGGAGTAAAAAACAAAACGCCAGATAAACAACCTTTCCTAAATGTAAATGCAATGTAAGCAGTAACTGAAGCCTCTGAATCTTGTGGAATTCATTTAAATTCATTTATTAAAGTAGCCCGTTAATTCAAACAGACAAGAAAGCTGAAGAAGAAATGAGAACATATTTTGTTTGTAGATTTTGTATTTCCCTAAAGTATCTAAGTTTCAGCCTAAAATGGCGTAAAGTTAAAGTTTTGCAATTTATATACAGAATGCTACACAGCTTGGTGAAGAGCCTTCAAACTTCAAACCCCTTCTTCTGGTTCTGTGAGTCTCTGCCTTTGTTAGAGAGTAATGGCCACTATCATCCCCATACACATCATTCCATGTCCAGAATCTACTGTGTCAATTAGGCTGTGTGATTTAGTCTGATAGACAGTCCAGCTTTTGTGTTACTGTCATTGCCTCTAAAAAATCAAGCCTCCCTTATTTTCTCTGCACGGGTCATTTTTTTTTTTTTTTTTTTTTTTTTGCCTCCAGTCTGTGCTTCCACATCCTCCGCTCCCCTGCTATTTTTTAAAAGCCAGACAGAGGGACTGTGGCCCAGAAATCCTGCTCTGAAGATGGGTACCAACTTGCTGTCAGCACTGCTGTCTGCCCTCCTGGGACCTAGCCTGATTACAGCACCATCATTCTCTCTCTTTTAGTTCTGGACACACATAGAAACATACACACACACACACACAGTTGTAGCGCTGCTCTCAATGCACATCTGTACTTTGCAGCTCATTGAATATGCCTTTTCAACTGCATTATTATTTTCTAAGAGCCTTGAATCTGTGTGGCCTCCTGTCACTGTATTTTCAGGCTCTCTGAAGTGCCTGAGTCTGAGACAGAGATGACTGTGGAGATATTGTTGCCGATGACAGCTGGCCAGTCACATAATTGGCTTGTCGACATGTCACTCTCTATCACTGATATTTCCATTGGAGCAGAACACTGGTCTGGGGGAAAGGAATCCACTGCTACATCTATAATTCAACTGAGACCCAAACTGTCTACAGCCAGCACTTTTTACTTGGCAAAACTTACAGCTTATAGTACTTGGCACAGGTGTGAGGTTTGCCAGGAACTGTTACTGCAGGGTTTGTTTAATACCAGGTCAACAGGAGCAGTAATTGGGCCACGGTGGTTCTTTTTGGACTGTGCAAACCAATTGCTAACCCTTACTCAGAGGAATATTCCCCATTTTCAAGAAAATGCCCTGTTGGTCAACTTACCTGTTAAATGATGAGGATGGAAGTGCCAAAATGATCCATCTGTCCCTGGCAGATCATCCGCTCTAGTGCTGTCACTTCAGCAAACACTAGACTGAGACAGCCTGCTCCAGAAGAGCTGTCTACAGCAGTGTTTCCAGTTCCATCTTAAGCTACTCTCTGTTACTGGATGAAACCTGTTCCGATGTTACAACATGTGTCTTTGGCTGAATGCTTCGGTGGTCGCTTGTAGTGATGGCAGATGTTGGAAAATATAGCTAAAATGATTTATTGATTTTTTTTATATATATAAGTGAAAAAACAATACAACACCACAATGATGTGCATGTGAGTACAGATCCATTTCACCAAGCAGGGAACTGACTTTACAGGGTTGTATTCTCATACAGGCTCAGTGTAGCCAGACCATATAGCCAATTGTCTTATATGAATAATACAATCAGTTCAGAATGTGACTATACAACCTATACACTGTGCAGCAACATTTTTATAGGCTTCATAGCACTTTGCCACATTCTGTTTAACAGATAAATTCTGTTCTTTCCACACAGAAACACACAGGGCACAGTCACCAGTGGAAATTTGTAAAATTCTGTTCACCAACTGTATTGTATATAAAGATGGATTACAGCTGCTGCCATCTAATCTTTTGGAGCCAGAGTCTGTGATGAAGTGATCTGGGGTTGCATCTACGGTATCAAGGTCCCAACCATACACTTGGATAAGCAGACCTCAGCTGTCAATCATCTCATGACACCCCCTTCTTATAGCATCAAATAACTGAAATAAAACTTTTCTTAATAAATGAACATCATTGTGATAAGAGCTACCCAAAGTGACAGAGGCCATCTTTGGCAAAAAATGTCCCATATTCCATCTGCTAACATGGACCTATACTGCAGCCAGCCACCAAGGGGTGATCAAGATGTTCTGGCTTCATTTTTAGGGAGCTGTTGTCCATTCATGAGAGAAGACTCGGGCAAAAGTTGTTTAGGATGATTTCCCAGTTGTGGAGCAAGTTGAATGATGTGTCTGAAAATGGTTGGACTGGTATGGGATTAAAATCTGATTCTGGGGCCAAGAAACTACATTTCTACAACGGAGAATGAGAGATAAATCAGCGATACTGGTGTGTGAATGAGGAATGTGAGCTGGCCTGTTGATGTACTGGTGTTGAGCTGAGATGATTGTGAGTCTGTGCAAGAACTGCCTGTCCACTGGAGAATGAGAGCCACTTTTGTTTAGCATCTCTACAACTGTGGTGTCAGAGTGGGCGACTATGGACTTCTTCGGCATTCATGCCCCCAAAGAATGGCAGATATGATAATACGATACAGCTCAGATGAAAGGGAGTAGGACTCTCTGCCAGCTCCCTCCATAGTAACCTAAGGGAGTAGCTGTGTCTGTGTAAAATTGAATGTCCTCAGGTTGGATGATGAACCTGTCACAGAAGAAGGAGATGCCATTCCAATGATGAAAGAGGAAATGTTGTCACGTATGCATTTCCATGTTGTATGCAGCAACTCTATCATGGAGAGACGGAGTAGCTGCAGTCTTAGTTAAGCATTTGGACAGGAAGGCTTTTGCTTGTGGAACAACTGAGGTGGCAAGGGACTAGTAGCTGGTGCATATGTCTTCTAGCAGGTAGGTCGACAGAAGCAGAGTGATGCACTGTATTTAGTCTAAGGGCAGAGATGCCTGAAAGGAAATAGAATCTTGATGGAGGTGTTGGGCCCTAAGATTTTCTCTTCAGAAAGGCCCCAAGAGAGTTAAAGATCTGCTTCTTTAGCCAAAGGTAAGGTGCACAGAAAATCCTTTCCAGTAAATCCCAAAAATGGCAGAAGTCTAGACAAACGAGTGAGACTTTGAATGCGCTGGTGAGCTGGTGAGAAATGTGGACTAGATATCACACCATTGAGGATCAGATAGCCTGAGAAAAGTCAGTCACAAAGGGAGCAGACACAGCTGGAAATACACAATACTTGGCATCACTGGAGGTCAGTGGTCCTGGCGAGGTAGCCAGAAGTGCATGAGGCCCAGTGGTTGCTGTTGCTGGAAAGGTGATGGAGACTAAGTAGAGGTGAAACTTTCAGAATTGTTGAAGTCCAATGGTTCAGGTTCTGTTTCTGGATGTGAAGATTAGAGGTGTGGTTGAGGCATAGCTTCTGATTTGATTTAATTTGTCAGTTTTAATTTTCTTTTTGGGTACAGGTTAAACAAATGAGAAAGAAGAAGTTAAACACTGAGCTTTAGAGGTCCGGGTAGGTGTACTCACTTTGGAGAGTGTCAGGATAGCTTTATGCCATTGCTTTCAATCTTAAAGCTATTTCAGGGATTTCAGGGACTCTGATCTTATATAACTCTGCATGTAAGCAAATACGTATGCTGTACTATTTCTTTAAGGAAAATCTTAGCACTAAAACCATGCAATGATATTTCAGACCACTGTTCTTTCAATTTTGGACAGAGAAGAAATGTTTTCAAAGTTTGCTGTACAAGAACTTGCACAGAGCCATGACCTCAAATCCATTCAACACTTTTGGGATGAGCTGGAATGCTGCCCAGCCTTATTGCCTGACATTAGTGTTGGACCTCTCTAATGTTCATGTAGTTGAATGGGAACAAATCCCTGCAGCCAGGTTCCAACATCTGGAGGAAAGTCTGAACCCAGAAGAGTGGCAGTTGTTATAGCAACACATGATTTTGGAATGAGAATCTAAACTACCACATGTGGGTGTAATCTTGACGTGTCTGTGCACCTTTGGTCATGTAGTGTCACTTGCAGAACAGAGTGAAGGTCCAGCAGCATAGAAAAAAAGACAAGTAGTAAAGGAAAGGTCACACATGTTCTGCAAAGTTGCAGAATATTAATATCAGGCTATAAAATGTAAAAGATGTCACAGTCATATTTAATGCCTCAGATGGGACTACTGTGGGGCAGGAGGGGGCTTCTTACTGCCACTTTCTGCATTTTAAACACATACAATAATGTATTCACTTCAGACATTTATTACAGAAGCATACACTATATAATCTGTCTGTGTGGGAAACATTAAAACATTAATAAAAGGCAACTATACTCAGCCCAGCAACCAGTAAATGTAAATCTGGAGAGAGCTGAGGGATGCCATTTGTGAGCTCTAGACAATGCATATTTTGCAGAGTGAAGGGTACACAGTCTTTCCCCGTGCACAGAACAGCATGAGCCCCAGGCAGAGCCTCACTTCTGGGCCTGTCTTGCTAACCGCCTGCCTTCATCCACTTTGATCACAGAGGCGAGCTGAGGAAATTCAGGAGAGCTCAACTTCAATCATCCAGTGGAGCTCCGTCTGTGAAGAGACTCAGCGTAGTGTAGCGTTGTGTGCTGGGAGACTTTTGTATGGTAATTTGTTATGGAGGTGGGGGGCGAGGGAGGGTTGTTTTTCAAAGGAACCCTTTGAAGCTTGCCATGAGTGTACATGGATGCATAGTGAGATTAGAATATACAGGAGTAATTGTTCTGTCCCAGGCAGAGATGAAACAATGAATAAATTCCTCAGTTATGACCTTCAAGTTTGAGTCAAACAGCTTTTGTTCCAATCTGACTTGAGAAAGTAATTTGACAGTTGAGAATCCTCTGCCTTTCCCTGTGAGGACTGACAGAGACGGCAGGCTGGGATCTGATGTCCTCTATTACACAACAGCCACCTGGGTGTTTCACCTCTTTCAGATATCATGTGTAGAGATTTCAGCCTCAGATTACAAGGCGTTATGAGCTGTGCTCACACTGTGAGGCCTTGAAAGTTGTTAGAACTATGACAACCACGTCATTTGTTTAGTTTCTTGGTTGTGATATCATAAAATATAATTTAGTTTTTGCAAATTATAGTCTCTAAACATAGCATATGAACAAGAGTGCCAGTTTCTCCAGTGCGTAAACTGGCATCAGAGGGCCACATTACAACCATTGGCATGGATCAGCCATAGCTCCATTTGTGACCTTTACATTACTCTGTTAGATTACATTACTCTCAGTCATATAGACATTTCAGTGTAAAACCTTATGTGGAAAATACATATGCTATTTTATTTTTTTTACCATTCATCCTGCAGTGGTTCGCATCTTCAGTGGTATTCTGATGATCTCACAAGCTTTACAGTCTGCCCGGGATGATCTTTGCTCAGGGCAAAAGCAACGTTTAAATCCAGCAGCATATAGCTAATATAGCAAAGAAGAGAACAGCAGGGCCATATTTGTAGTGCTGTGGCTGGAAGGTCTGCGGACGCTGGATTTAAACACAGATTTCACCCCAGGTTTAGCTCTGTGAGAGCATATAAATGCCTTAGAAGGAGATGCAAACCACTGCTGGATAACAGGTAGAAAAATAGCATTTGTGTTTTGCCCTTTAAAGTGAGAGGTCTATGCAACTCACAGCCACAGAGCAATGTAAAGTCAAGCCCATTACTAATGTGACAAATGGAGCTGCGGCTGGCCCATGCCAAAGTTTGTGTCATATGCTGTCATATAGCTTCTTAAGGCCAGGTTATGGTCTTAAAAAACTAGCTCCTGTGTCAAGTTGTCTAACCAAGTCTGAAGAGAGTTCTTTCTAATGGCCACAAGCGGGGTGAAAAGCCTGCGGTCACCAAGAGAAGTGTGACAGATAATTGTTCAAATGAGGATGGGTTCACAATTTTGGACAGTCTGTCTGCAAAGTTGTCCCTGGCACTGCATTTGATTGTACACATGGAAAGTGGCAGAAATACTTGTGTAGAGGGGGAAAAAACTGAGTTTGACACTTTGAGACTGACACTTTCTCACCTCTGCAAAAAGCTGCATGAAGCAAGGAACCTAATTACATACATTTAAGTAATGTAACATATTCTTTCTTAGTGATATGCTATCAAACCCATTTAATCTATAGATTTCCTGTGGTTTATGGTTTTATATTATTCATTCATTTCATATTTCTACCTGCTGCAATTTGTGATAGTTACATAGTGTTTTTTTTAGTGCAGCAATAAGCATGTGATCCCAAACAGTTTTGTCTCCATGCTTCATGATCTGATCTTGCTCACTTTACAAGTTTATAGCTCGGCTCACTCTGAGCTGCAGAAATGATGACCTTCTCTGGTTGGTGTTCAATCTGTACTAAATTTTGTGCTTCATGTGGGATCAAGGCCTCTAGTAAATTCACTAATGCATAAAACAGTCAACACAGTACACAGTATTTTCAGACTGTTGCTACATAAAAGTTCAGTTTCCTGTGCTTGTGGGAAGAGGTTGGCAGTGCTTCACATTCCAAATGCTTTATTTAAAGAAAAAAAAAAAAGAACTAGTTATTCTACATGAGAAATAACTGCTCTAGATGAACACTTAAGATGCTTTTGATTTATGCTCTGACTTGGTCCATGTAGTAAACCTTCACAGTACATCACTGCCGGTTTGCCTAATTGCTATAATCCATGCAGCTGGTCATGTGATCTCAGTGGGTTGTAGATGAGTGTCAATCAGATGCAACCCCATCAAGCTCATGTATGTTCTCAGCATGCAGAAATAACCATGGCTACCTTGAAATGACCAAGATGCTTCATCACGCATCCTAATCAACCCTGAAGTCATCCGTAAGTACTCCGCACTGAAACAGCTTGATGTAGCGTTGCTGATTGGTCACCATCTGTTGTTATGCACTGTTCTGAATGTTAAGCTAAATTCTGGTGAACACAGATCTGTCAGAAATTACAACAAGCTTCTTCTTCTTCTTTTTTTTTTTTTTTTATAATTTAACTGTCCAATTTAACATGCACCGTGTAACCACAGTCTCTGTCAATGCTTGACAAGGTAGATTATTATGTAAAAATTTGGCATCTCAGAGAGGTGCTCCAACAGAGAGGAGCCCCATTACAACAGAATGAGATGCTATAAATTCACCCTGCTTGTCCAATTCAAATTTCTGATGTCGGCTATGATCTCTTGTCTGCCCACAGTAAGTGATGAATCACAAGTGAAGAGCAAAATAGAGCTAACAGCTGTGTTTTGGAAGATGGACTCAGTGTGCAGTAGTTTCCAGTGGGAATATGTGTTCTAATTGTTTGGCTTGATCCTCACTTTTCCTACACATTTGTGTAGAGGGAGGTCTTAAGTGAAATGGACTGAAAGTGCAGTGTCTTGTCTTTTAAATATTTCATAAAGGAATCGATGTCAAAGCATGGCCACAGCTGACAGGACTGAACTGTATTCTTCACTGAAATTACATGCGACAGTATAGAAAATGCTTGAAAACAAAGTAACATTTACATGAAAAAGGAATTCAGTTACCTAGAAATACTCAAAGGATTTTACAGAGAACACCAAACTAACCAACCATCAACATGTCACATGCTCTCACTCGTATTTCTCCTTTGATGTCATCATTATTATCTATATATATTTAATTATTTAAAGTTCCCTGTTGGATTTAAGGACCTTGATGGAGCTGTTTTTCTGTGTGTGTTTATGTTTTGTACAAATTCCGCATGAGGATTCACATACATGTGGGTGACATGATACACAGTCCTAATAATCACGCTCTTCCACTGCTTTACACACAAATAGAAGACAAACACGGACAGAAGAAGAACTGTAAAGCAGAAAACATGGATGTAATGTTTTGCTAGTGTTTTATGGAGGAAATACACTTACCTGACACATTTGTTAGACTACAAGGGTACACACCGAACTACAGAAATTTATCTTCACAAAAATGCTACACTAGTTAGTCTGTTTAATTGATCATTATTGTAAAATTTGATTTGTTCTTGACCTTATAATAAATGGATTGACATAATTATTTTTTATTGTTTAATTATTGAAATAATTTGCACTGAAAACCACTTAAATTTAGTTTGTTTGTCATCAATCTGCACTTTTTTTGTTATAATTCTGTGCTTCAGCACAGTTTTGAATGCCATTTCAGAGGCTTTTATACCACAAAACAAAATACACTTGTAGGAAAACCACTCTATTCTTGTAATTGTGTAATTCTTTTACATAAAAGCAATTGTCTCCCTTAGTTATTGTTGCTATGCCTGTTGATCTTTCAGTTCTCACTTGGCACTTATGTAGTTTACAGTGACAACTGTGGCTGATTTACTTTTTTTTTTTTTAAATAAACCTGCAACCCCACAAACTTATATTAAACTTGTATTGTAAAATTGTATCAAATGCTCCTTGGCCTTGGAAGTCATGCTGGGTTCAGTTATTACTGTATATGTAAGCTAGCCACCTAACGTGCTGCATTCTTGCTAACATTTGCAGCTTAGAGCAGACAAATACACACTTCAATCCATTCAACGACGTCTGCTCTTTTTTTGGTTTTGAATAAGCTACAAAAAGTACCTCCAGGCTCTTGATGAGATCCGTACACACGAATCCAAAGCTGCTAAGCATGCTAAGTTATAACTGGACAATTGGTACAAAGGGTGTACAAGTGGCTTTCAAATATATTCATGAACTTATATTGATCACAACACTTTCTAGCACCCTATTTTTCTCTATTTTTTAAATCCTGCACAAACAAATAAAACCCAACAAATATGTACATAGACCTTTGTGTACTACCGGTGTGTACTTCAGAACATCTCAATTCTGCTGCCTGGTGGATGTGGTTGTTCCTCTAATCCTCAGGATGCTATGCAGAACCCATCATGGGATTTCATGCCTCCTTCTCCCATCTCCTGATGTCCTCACCTCCTTGTTCCCTTATCTCCCCATCTCCTCTCTTTTCATCACATCCCCATGATGCACTTCAGCTCGTTGTGGGGGGAGAGAGGCAGGCTAATCACTAAACAACTGGAAAGGTGAGCAGAGTGCAGCGCAATCAATAGCTGTACTGTGGTTGATTGGTGTGGAGGTGGGGAGGGGGCATGCACGCACACACACATCCTCCATCGAGGTCAATCTGAACAAGACAATGAGGAGGTGGGATCACTGTTAAATGGTGGTTGCTTGACATTAACAAACGAAGAGGATCTCTCAAAGTAGGTCTGTGCTCCCTCTGACCTCAAATCCTCATTTCCGCTATCAATTCACACACACACACGCATGAACAGAGACCTGTTTGTTACTGTAGCTCTTTTGTATGCTCACGCATACACACACTCACGTAGCTACATGCACACACAAGCGCGGCCTTATTAGCCGTTTCTCTCCATTAGGGAGTACAGCTGCTGTCGTAGTGAATTTCGGCTGCTTTACTTGATCAGTTAATGGCACTTATTTCCCAGAAAGAGCCTCCACCTGGCATCCAGTGCCACTCCATCAGCCCCTGATTAAAAGCAGAGTGTTAATACCGGCACTCTGGTGATCAGCAGCACTCCTGAGTTTAAACCAGGCCCCTTGCAGGAGGAAGATTTTGAATATTTGAGGAAAGCATTTGCTGGTTATGGCTGAACATCTTCGACCCATCGTGGGAGAGACACATTTTTGCAGTGCATTGTGGGTTGGCTCACAGCAGCCACTTTTCAAAATAACACTACGACCGTGTACGTGATGGACAACGTTGCATCTCGTGCGTCTCACCTGCAGACGAGGCCAATCCTGCTTTTTCAAGGTCACCTCGCGACAATTCAGAACGTCTTCATTACTTCTGTCGGTCCTCTGCTGTTCCCATAGCAACCCTGCTGAGCTGACAGATGAGAGGCGCGGGAGCCGGCTTCCCACATAGTTGGAAAGACACACACACATACACATGTTAAATCACATGCACACATAACTACATCTGGGGAAGCGCACTGTGCATTGTTTAAAATAAACCAGGCATCAGGGGCGAGGTGCTGGAGAGAGATTGTCGTACACAAATAGGCCATTATGGCAAAAGTGGAACACAAGGAGTCTCCTATGAAAACAGAGTGTTCTCTCTCTACTCCTCGACTCTGTCTTTTTGCTCTCCGTGTCTCTCTGTCGCTCTCTCTGTGGGCAGGCCGTGTGTGCCTCTATGCTCGTTATCAGAACAAACAGAGATGAGGGTGGAAGAATGGGGTACACACCATGTACCAGAGAGGGGCGGATGAAAGAGTGAAAAACAAGGGAAAATCAAACAGCCGGCATGAGGGCAACACCAGGGAATTGTTTCTATCGGTGCGCACCATAGGGAGCTTTACCATTTTAAAGCATTAAAGGTATGCCAAACCACAACATACCAATACATGAGATAGTCAGCTCCTGAAAATGAAAAAGAAATTCCAATTCCAGTCCATATCAGATGCACATTTCCCTCGAGGGTCTGAAAGAAAAAAAGAAAAGAGAGAGAGACACTCCAAAGGCTGCAATAGGCTTGTAATGAATAAGACATTGCATCAGAATGGGAAAGACAGTGAAATCACCTTCCTGTCTGCTTGCTATGAGACAAGGGATGTATCATTACCAACTCTGTCTTTTTATGTCCTTGGAAGTGTGAATCCACAGTGTAACGAGTGGTGAAACATTCCAATAAATCTAGAAGGCACAGTGCTGTGAGAATATCAGCACTATAAAATCCAAATATCAGCCTTGTCCTCAGGCTGAGGACTTGCTGAGGATTTGGTGTTCAGATGGAGCTATTAGATACAAAATTCTTGCACAAGTAGCTGTAGACACTGATATAGTCTGAAGTTCTGCAGTGTTTATGTCGTGTTTTTATGTACATGATTACAAAATATAATGGACTCCATGGAAACAGGGTTACAAAAGAGAACAAAGTGCTGAAATCAATTCATTTCCTAACTTGTATTCTTCACACTTCATTACATATTGAACATTTGGAATCCTTCCAGTGGTTCATATGCACTATGAAAGTCATTTGAATATGCTTACTGTAATCATGAATATCATTTAAAAAAAAAGTCTACAGTCAGCAGCTCTGTGAAGCTGTACTTACAGGCACAGTGTGTTGGACTAAATGCTAATGTAAGTATGCTAACATGGGAACAATGACAATGCTAAATTGCTGTTTAACAAGTATAATGTTCCAACACATTCCCACTACCAACTCATCAAAAGTCAGCTTGGCCAGTGGCCCTTCACTTCAAACTGGGAACATTCAAGTAGTGCCACTTTTACACATGTTGATACATGTTACATGTTGATCGAGTGTTCAAGTTAGCATAAGGAATGAACAATAGAAATGGTAAATGTACTGTGCCTATATATTGCCTTTCTAGTCTTCTGACCACCCAAGGCGCTTTTACACTACATATCTCAATCACCTATTCACACACAGAATTATACACTGAGGGCATTGGCTGCCATGCAAGTTGCCAACCGCTCCTTAGTTTTTAGGAGCTAGCCATTCATACACATTTACACACCTATGGTTATTTGGGGTTCAGTATCTTGCCCAAAGACACTTGCAACACTTGCGACATGCAAATTGAAGGAGTTGTGGATCTGAGCACCAGTCATCTGATTGGTGGACTTCCCTACTTACTGACCCATGCTAATGTATAACATCTAGTTATACTTTCTTGCTTGCTGGGTGTTAAACTGTCATAGTTTGTAAAGTTAGGCATCCAACCCAACCTCACCCATATGTGGGCTATAAACTATATATATTTAAACTCTTCATAGATCACAGGGCTTCAACAGCATACCTGACTAACATCAATTCTTTCTAAATAATCATTTTCCAAAGCATATTTTGATTCACATTCTGTTTTTGTAAATGTAAAATATGATTTGCAATCAGTCAATAAGAACATGTCCATATAGTAATAAATACAATCTTATAGTATACAATGTGTATAAAAAGATATAATGTGCATGTGCAATAAAACGTCCCCCAGTAACCTTTAAACAGTTAAAGATTTGTGCATGTCAGTCACGTTTTGATTAAATCTCCCTCTGTTAGTCCAGACGACTTAAGTTTTTGACCTTCAACTTTATAGATGAAGAACATTTTGCAGCCAGACGCCTTATATGCGGCTGGAAGCTGGCCCCTGCCATGCTGCGACTCAGTCACCCATCAAGCTCCCTTATCTCCCAAGGGAAACACCCTCAGTCCTCAGCCCTGATGTCTGGATATCTACGTAACAACACTGTCTGCCCAAAATCCCATGCGGCTGACACAGCCTGTAGAGAACAGAGACAGCCTGGGCTGAAATCAGACTTCTGATAACAGTCAAAGAGGCTCAGACTCTGACAGCCATTCAAACCGCACACACACGCACACACACACACACACACACACACACACACACACACACAGATGCAGACACAGAGTAGTGATCAGAACTTTGATAAAAGCAGGTTGATTACGTCAAGCTTGAGGACACGTTTAGTTTGTGATCGTATTTATCCCACCTCAGTCACAGAGGATTTATATCAGCTTGACTGCATCAGTGTCAAAGTGAGGATCTTGTCTCTGAGGCAGTTGCAGTACTGCAGTAAGCCATTGGGTGTCCCTGCGCCACCAGTAACATCAAATGCATGCATGTAGACTCCGTTGAAAAGGTTTTCTCTTCTGTGTTCCCAGAACGTCTGCAGAACAAGTGAATGGACCGAAAGGCTAAATGAAATCCAGCAGCTCTCCTTTTTATTTATCTTCCTACGCTCTGGATGTATGTGTTTGTGTACCTCTATCATTATGAGGACCAAATATCCCAAATGGGCAACAAGCTCTAATTACTAAATGACAAAATAGGCTGTTGTTATTTAGACGAAACCTGATGGCAGGATGAAGACACAGGAAACAGCTTCTATGATCAGTATTTTTACGAACAATAGATGAACTACAGATGTGTAATTAACCTGTGAAAAGGGTTACTTGTAGTGGCAAACCAACAAAATATGACGCCTCAGTTAGACACAGCTCTACAGGGATTTTTACTATCTTTCAGTTCATTGTTTTGGTTTTACAGCCTTTATATATTCTGTTTTGCTTCAGTCTCACTGCTCTCATCAACAGAATATAATAATATATAATATGTTTGGTGCTTTGCTCAAGGGCATCTCAGCTGTTCCCCGGAGGTGAACTGGCACCCTTCCAGCTACCAGTCCACCTTCCATACTTTTGTTCCATACCGGACTTGAACACCCTCCACCCTCCGGTTCCCAAGCCAAGTCCCTACAGACTGAGCTTCTGGGGCCCTGAAAGTCTTAAAGCCTCCTGAGGGATTTGATCCCTCGACCTCCATATCTCCAGAGAATTGCATTAGTGGTTGCACCACTGAGGAGACGCTGTATAGCAGTGTTACACAGCAGGCAGTTTTCAGTAATAAAGCTTTCATGAAGCCACTGTTAGACACTAGCTGGTGAACATCCAAGCTGGTGAACAATCCCTTCACGAGCTGGTGAAGACAAAAACAAAGTCAAAGGAGGACTGAATATTTGACATACTTTGATCAGGCGGACAGAAACACGACTCGATATGAGTGCTAATGTTGCTCTGTATCTGCTGGATGTTTTAATGATATGCTGTTCATCAACTTTATCAGCCCCTAGGTTATCAAAAGATCAGTTTATGCAGGGCTAAGATTCGGGAAGTACACTCACTTTTGCTTGCACCTACAAGATGCAGACCACAGTCTCTAAACACTTGAAGTCACATCGTGCATGCACGTAACCAACCCCCAAGAGTGATTTTCACCTTTGCTACTGACAGAGGACAGTCATTTTATAAAAAAAACTGCAGAAGGTTGCTTGTCAGGAAAAAAAATGTATACAGCATATAAACAAATTTCCAAGCCTGTTGTTTTTTCTGGCTCTCAAGAAAGAATACAAAGATATCATCCTTAAGGTGAAACACTGGTGAAATCTGCATCTGAAAATAGTCATCTGGTGCAGCATTAGCATCAGAAGTATTTTTTGGAGCTCCATTCAAGGCAAAGCATGAATAGAAACACTCCAAACACCTTGTGCCAACACCTTGAAGCTAAATGATTGCACAGTGGGTCCATAATTCCAATATTTACTTCATTATCCTCTATGTGTTCCTCATTTACAAACCTCAGGTCGCCCAAAAGTGATTTACTGGACGAGTCGTGCTGGTTTAATGTGCCCTTTGTATGCTCCAGCATCCCAGTTTGTAAGTCATAAATACAACTTGTGGCAGATTCATGCACATTTCAGGCAAAAATAACACCATGCTATTAAATTAACAGCTGTCTCAGTCAAATGTACAAAAATACCAAGTAGTAGAGGGCTAATTCAGGCTGCAGTACTAGGATTTTAAGACTGTCTGGTTTGGTTATTGGCAAGTAAAGTTTTCTCTTGAAAGTTTGGTGACCTCAACCAAGTATTTTTGTTGCCAAAACCTATACAGAAACCCAACTATACATGCGTCTGGTTAGAGAAAGCTGGAATTGCTTTTGCAGCACTGATATTGGTACATTTGGAAGGCACGGTTGCTCAAGTGTGAGGACTTGTTGTTAAGGTGCTATACATGTAGCATTTTGTGTTTCTCAAAATATAGAGCTGAAGTCCTGATATCACACCTGAGCTACATCCTGTTCCTCAATTCAATGCAGCCTCTCACAAACGTGTTTCTACTTTGGCTTTAAAAAAAAATGCAATCTGTTCTCATGGTTTATTACTCATATTCTAAGATAAATGAGTATGTACTACAGCACTTATTGTACTAGGAAAAGAAACATTGTTGAAAGGTTGCATTTGAAAGCTCTTTGAACAACAATTTATTTGTTAGAATACAAAAAAGTGCAGGTCATGAAATTACTAGCATGACAGCATAAATAAGAAGGAATATGTTCTCCCTTATTCACCAACAATCTCCTCTAATGTATTCTTTTCTACCTTTTAGCTGTAATCTATACCTAACATCTGCAGTCATGCAGCTCAACTCAACATGCCTCTTTATGGGAGATGGCCCTAAAAAAAAAATAAATACAATATATCCCCCCAAAATGATCTTAGATAGTTTGGAAGAACTCCAGAGTTCATTTTCTAGTGTTGGAGTGTTCTGCTCCTTGTGTACTATGAGTCATTCGTCAAGTTTTCAGTATAATGTTTATCTTGTTTCAGGGATATCTGCAGAAGAAAATGTGAATTCATGTGTTTCCCTCTCAGTGAAAGTTCTGGTTGAATGGCATTAAACTGCTGCATATGTTAAATGTCAAACAATGGTAAACTGTGTGGAAACACCATGGAAATCTGGCCTTTATGTTCATTTCATATTAGTTTGAGGAAGGTTACAGTCATCTCATTACAGATCTGATTCTTTGATGAGTCCATCACAATTTATTTGTTTCTATTGCACTTATTGCATTTAAGAATAAAAAACATTAATATAATATTTCAACAATTTTTTGAATTTCTGGTATTTCCACTAAAACCAGGAGTAAATTTTGACTTTTAAATTTATTCATGCTTAAAATGAGAAACTGATAATGGGAAGTTTCCGTACTTACAGTTTGGTTTTGATACAGTATGTTTTTTTTGTTTGTTTTTTGTTTTGTTTTTTTAATCCATATATCCATATATTAAAATTGCGTTCATTATGTTGGGGTAGTATATGGGCAGTTGCTGCAGGTATAGCAACACAAATGTGTAGAAACAGTGTGTGAGGAAAAGACAGACAGGTAGATCCAAAGAGAGATAGACTGACAGAGACAGAAGAAATAGATTCCCCTCTGCTCTTGTAGCTCCCTTTCAACTCTGTCGACGTGAGTGAGGTACTTTTTCTCTCAGTTTTCTGCTTCTGAAATGTCATTGAAGTTGCCGTGGTTGCCGTGGAGCTGCTCTGTGTCTTTACTACCACAGAAATAGACAGAGTGTCACTGTAATTGTAATATGAAGAACTACCATTTTCTCTCTCTCTTTCAGTCTTTTCATATTTGAGTTTACAAAGACTTCGGGATGCCGAGGAGAGTTTTCCCCCTCATTAAAACGAACGTAAGAGGGACAGCTTCTGGTAAGCACATTCACAAATACACAAACATAAGCTACACTGAAGGTTCAGTCAAGCTAAAGGAACCCGACAATCACATACATGCTACACTCTCTCATCTCTGTTTCATCTCCCTCTCGCCTCCCATTTTCGTTGTCCTCTCTCACTCCTGTATTTTACTGTTGCATTCCTTCACTCCTTCACCTGTCATCCTCGCAGCTTTTGTCCACTTTTCTAATTCTCCTAATTACTGCTACAGCCTCTACCTTCTTTTCTCTAAATGGACACAAAGTACAAACTATTAAAAGAACACCTGGACTGTTCAGTTTCTATTCAAGTGACTGAAAGGTGGAGAATCAAACACAGCAGCTTCACTGATCAAGATAAATTTCAGTAATTGCATGTTCATCAGGCCATACTCAATCCATAATTTGGTTCTAAAACTGTCATTTCAAATTGAACTTAAAATGAATTGTTTGGCAGGGATTTCATACAGAATGGAAGCTGTGAATATGAAGCTGGGCTAGGTTTTAAAATTCTTACTGATTTTGAAATGGAAAGGAGAAACTTCATAGATGTTCTTCTCTAAACTCAAACATGCACACACTGCAAGGTTTGAAGGCATTATTCAGGTTATCAACACAGAGGGAGCAGTGCACTATGGTAAGCCCTTTTAACAAATTCAACAAATATTTTTTGACTAGTTATAATTTCAAGTCAACGTCTCCATAATTATGACTATAATATCATTTTGACAGTTACAACTCTGATTAAAGATATGTATAGTTTACCAGGTAAACTACCATATATACTACCATATATATATATATATATATATATAATTTTACCAGTCAAGATGTTAATTACTGATATCACTAATAACTTCTTAGAGATGAGATGTTCATTGGAGATGTCCATAACTTAATTACAACTAGTATCTATAATTCAATTGTAACATGGTACCATTCCAAGTCAACATATTCATGAAGTAATTTTGACTGTTAACAATGCCATCAAAAATGCACTTTTAATTCACAAGTGGACACAATGACAATTGTTCATATCCGTTATTAAATACTTACTAGTCACAAGATTTATTGTTTATATCTACAAGTTTTCTTATATTAGATAAATAGAATACATCGACCCATTGTTTGAAATGATTGAGGTGGATCTGTTCTTTAATCTGTACCAGCTTTGAGGACACTCGTGTTCAGAATTTAACACGTTCAGTTTTGAAGTTCACCCTTCAGTTGGAGTATTAGCATGCTGGAGGACGTTTGGTCTCTGGCAAAACATATGTCAGTGCAATCAGTGCAAGCCTCCCAAAGCTTTATAAATGATTTGAGTTTAACATAAATGATTTCAAAAGTTTCTCTCAACGTCCGGCCTCATAGGTTAGTGACTGTAGCTAACACCATGATGACTTTGTCCTGAGGCAACTTGAACCAAACTAGCTTCAACCCAGCCAGAACATTATTAACATTTTAATATTGCATTGTGTTGTGTTGCATAGCTTGCATACATACTTTTATACTGTAAAAAGGTTGTCCTGTAACATGTATTTTCAAGGAGTCTGACAATAAAGTTTAAACAGTATTCATAGACTGTATTAAAGCTGCAATAATGGACTGGGTTGAAAAAAAGGCTGTTAAAACTTTAAAGGTCCAGTGTGTCAGATTTAGACAGCTCTACTTATAGAATACTACAGAAATGCAATATAATATTCATTTAATTAGTGTATGATCACCTGAAAATATGAGTCTTTATATTTTTGTTACCTCAAAATGAACCTTTTACATCTGCAGACCCTGCAGATCATCTTCCACAGAGTACGCCATGTTTCTACAGTAGCCCACAAGAGACAAACCAGACCTTATAGGATGGGACTTTTACTACTAGCAACAACCTTTCTGCATCTAGATTATTTATGATCATCATCAATAAGGCACCAAACAGGTCAAAGAGGCTGCAAACAGATTGCTTGATCTTTGTTACCCACAGAAAGTTTCCGGTGCAAACAGATCATGCACATAAAAAGCTGCCACACACCCTACAGTAGAGTGTACGTTTTCAGTCCCTTATCCGCAACCCATTCACCTATGTGGTGTTTAGAGGAATTGATTTTGTGAGCAAAATGTTGCTGCAGAGTGTCACTTGAAAGAACTACAGTGGCATACAAAGTGGAAGCGGATGTTCTGCTGACACAGCGTATTATTATCACTCAACGCGGTGTTTGCTAAAGTGCAGCACCGCATCAAGGAGACACAGACTGCTCTGAAGTTAACAGTCCCAATCTTCCAAAAAACTGTACAGTATTGACTGTTCTCATCCAAGTCAACAAAGAAGTCACATCCCAGTGATTTAAGTTGCTACAACACTCTCATTGGTTGTCTTTGATGTTTTTTTCTTTTCCTCCCTCTCCGTCTGTGGTGCTGGGTGGGTGGAGGTGGAGAGGTAATGTGATGCAGAGAAGCGACTGGAGCGAGACGGAGCTCTGAGAGAAAACCCAGGTTCACACCAGGGTGGCTTACACTGTCGCTTTACTCTCTGTTCACGCACATACACACACACACATGAACATACGAGCACCTGTGCGTACACGTGCACACCAGCGTGCATATTCACAGGTGTGCGCGCACATACAGTACAAGTAGAAACACACACATGCTCACACACGCACATTCAGAGCGGCTTATGAGTTGTGCACCTCAATACCAGCCGCAGTATAGCCCATCTGTGAAAAGGTAAATTGAATTTTACAGGCACAAAGCCGACTCCCCTGCGGTCTTTAGAAAAAAAAAAGCCCCACTTTGTGAGTCTAAAGCTTCTCTAAAGCTTTCGTCTCTTCATAGCTCCTTTTTTTCTTTCCCTTTCCTTTTCTTCTCCTTCCTCCCCGTCTCTCTCTCTTTCTCTCTGTGGGGGAAATGAAGGTGTGAGAAACACTGATCGATATGCTCATTAAAGAGTTGTGTCTTTGGGAGGCCTGCAGAGGGTCTGCACAACGCTGCACACAAAGAACAGCGAAGCAAAACGCCGCACTGAAAAAGCCTGCTGTATCACCACAACACCATCCACGACTGAACAGCACCACTTTTCGCGATCACAAAGGGAGCTAACGGGGAGTAAAAAAAACAAAAAACAAACCCTCTATTTTTCTCAACTTTTCCTCCACCTCCTCCTCTCTCCCACTGCCTCCTTGCTTACCCTGAGATGTAGTTAAAGCACTTTTATTCTGCTTGTGCAGAGGATTTTCCAATCTGTCCGTGCCTCTATTATTAGAAGCTCCCATACATAGGCCGTGTTTCTGTTTTGAGTTAACACAAACAGCTACGCAGCTAGTCATTCTGCCCACACAATTAACCCCCCCACACACCAAGGTAATGAGAAAATGCAGTTTGATATGTTAAATTCTAATTAACTTCAGCACTACCACCTCCACTGCTCTACTGTGTGTGTGTGTGTGTGTGTGTGTGTGTGTGTGTGTGCCAAGCAGGTGGGATAGACACTGACAGGTGGAATAAAATTGCCAGTGCGAGGTATCCATCTGTGAAGGATCCACCATATGCATTTCAAAAACTATGCAAGGTTTCTATGCCAAATGATGGCGAGAGACTGACACTGTTCCATCTGCCAGTGCACAGTCTATATTTGAGGTGTACAGGTATAAACAGGGATTATTACAGTGTCCCACTCAATTTGAAGAGCTGTTTGGCTGAAATGTCCCTTGAGACGAGAATAAAAATAGGACTGGAGTCAAAAATGGAGAAAAAATGTGTTGAGGAAACGTCGAAAGTGGCTCATTGAAAAATTATTTCGACAGAAAGTTGGTCAAAAAGAAACAGACCATCTGATACACAGTATTTGTCAAAAGTAATGCAAAAATGAGTTAAAGGAATAGTTTCACATTTTGGGAAATAAGCGTTGTCATTTTTGTGCCCCTAAATATAGAGCTACTGTCAGCAGCCTGTCCAGCAAGTTAGCTTAGCTTCAGTCATCAGCTATCATATGGGACGATTTAGCCACTGGCAGCAACAGCCAATGTTTCTAGGTTCTTGGTGTAGCCAGTGGAAATCCTGATAACACCTGTTCAGGTCAAGACTTCAACTGCCGTCAGATTAATAACCTTGATACGTAATAATAGTGAGAAAGACACATTTCTGCTGATCTCTAAACAGACATCATCAGACAATAGCCGTGGTTCACTGGTTAAAGTGGAAATAGCTGGTCCGGCTCTACCTGAACAAGATACCAAACTCTACCCGGCAGTGCCTTCAAGGCTCACTAATTAACATAAAGTGTAGAAATGACGAGTTGTGTCTGTGCATATGTGTGTATAAGTGTTACATGGAGACTATTTGTTCTGTAGGAGCAGTGACTTAATGTAATTCCACCTGGTAAGTTCATGGTGGCACCAAGACCAAATCACTGCTCTCAGCCAGGAAATGGTCCTGCACATAATTATTTTAACAGACAAACTACCATTACCATGGCTGGGCACCATTTGAAAAATTGTTTAGTTTATATGTTTAATACCAAAACAATCAAAATACTATATATACATATATATTTATACATATACCATATACAGTACATATGCCTCATTTTGGGAATATTCAATTTAATTTATATAGCAAATCGTAACAAAAATGATCTCATGATACTTTCCATGTAGAGTATTTACAGACACCCAACAATTCCAACCATGAATAAGCACTTGGCAACAGCAGCAAGGAGAAACTTGGCTAACGGTAGATGGCCATCTGCTGTCAAACTCCTTAGTTATGGTCAGGGAACCATCACAGTTATGGTTAAAGAAACCAACACCAATTGTTGGAAACAAAACAGTGGTCAAAGTCAAAGTCACACCCTTGTTGACTCAACCATTCACCCCAACCATTGCCCTACAAGATTTTGTGACTCTTTGTATTAACCTAAATTCAACCAAACCTTTATTGTAATTTGTTCTTTTTGCAGAATCGTCCTGTGTTGATGTAGTTGCCTGGTGATGGGGTTTGGTAAAGACGGGTCACATTAGGCTTTTGAGGACAGTCAATGTTTCTGGCCCAATAAGTATTGATTTGCTGTTACTACAATAAAATAATATGCATAAAGAAATAAAGTTTTTTTACATTTTTTTATGGAGACTGGCTGCAGATATTATTCAAAATTCAGCAAACTAGAATGTGATTGAAGAAAAATGCTCAGGACTGCACATAAAATTGCTGCTTACTTACGGTAACAATTGCAAACATTGCTTCCACTGTTGGGTGTAGATGTCTGCGCCGTGTTTGTTCAGACCCGTGAGTGTTGAAACATTAGGATGGAGTCGGGGAGGAAGGCTCCATTTGTGCCTCTGGTTCCCATACTTGGCCTGGCCAACTCTGGTTGCCTGGGTTACTGTATCCCTTGTGGATGGTCAGCTCGCTGTTGCTATGCTAATGAGAGTATATCAAAGCCACGAGCGGCAGCGGCTGCCTGTCAAGTGTTATGAGTGCATGTGTGTATGTGTGTGCGTTATTTACCATGCGACACCACAGGGTCACAGAGAGGCCAGAGCTTTTAGCTTGAAATGTCACGGCAATTAATAATTTGTGAAATTAAGCAGGCAATATCAAACTTAACATTTTATTCATTAGGCATGGAGCCGTTTCTAATGGGATTTCTCTCTCGATCTTAACGCTGTGTCGCCTCCCCCACCTCTCCTCTCACCTCCCCTACTGACTCTTCCTTTTACCCCATCCTATTTCATTATTTACATCCCCTTCTCTCCCTCTTTTTGGCGCAGTTTATCAGTTTAATCAGCTTGCATGGGGAGAGGAGAAGGAGGTGGGGGAGGACAGGAGGAGGAGGGGGAGAAGATAGAAAAGAGGGAGGAGGGAGTGGGGGACACGCGATCTGCATCATTTGCACATCCTCGTAGTAATGCATCTTTATTAGGCTCCCAACATCAGCCCAAGAGACGAGTCTCTGCTATCACTGTCAATTAGCAGGGGAGCCGCTCGGGGAGACGGCTTGCTTCTCTTTATTAATATCTCCAAACAACCACACGGCACTCAGATGTATAGAAAGAGGCTTTTCTCTTTATTAAAACACACTCAGAGCAGCAGTGCAAACCATACAAGAGAATGTCATCAGGCAGTGTAAAGTGCAGTTGCAGAGCTTTAGGTTTCATTTACTGAGAGAATTAAAAAAAATAAATAAAGGTGGAAGGGGAAAGGATGAAGGGTGCTTTGCTTTATTCAACACAGGGACAGATATTACATTATCATTTCATCATGGCTTTCTGGCAATATGGCTTTTTCAATCAGCGGATACAGACATTATTTATTCATAGATGCATTTTTAAAAGGCACACAAGATACAGCATAGCCAATCTCCATAGAGTTGACACAATCAAATATACATGAATATAATATTAGTGTGAGATGGGGGGAGGGTCTGCCGCTGGATGAATTAAACTTTATTCATACGGCGAACAAGGAAATGGGAGCAAAGAAAAAAGGAGTGGAGGACATTTATTCCTTCGCAGAGATTTCTATTCCATTTGTCCCGAGCTGCTCCTGTGTTTGCCTCGCTTTCTGTTAGCCTGAGTGAATCTCTAGTGTTGGTGTCGAGCGTGTGTGAGTGTGTGTGTGTGTGTGTGTGGTCTGGTAGTATATCCTTGCTTTAAGGCAAGTGTCTCTTTAATGAGGCTTTGCTGCAAAAGGAGCTCCCTAGGACTCTTGACGTGCTCTGCATTTCAAACACACACTCTCCTGCAGCACGCAGACCACTAGCACATCCTCTGCTCCATCACACACACACACCTCGCAGGTTGATGTGTGTGTGTCTGTGAGTGCCTGCCCTGCCGTGCTAAAGCATTGATTGGTGGCTTCCTGAACAGAGTGAGAGCTTGTCAATGAGAGACAACCTTTCTGATGCAGTATATCTGTCTTTCCCCTGCTCTCACTCTCGCACACTTTCCTTCTCTTGCCCTTTCTCCTTCCTCCTTCTCCGTCTCCCACCGCGATACTCTCTGACCTCATGTTTATGTATCTCACTATGTCGAGCTGTTCGTCAATGCTGCTCTGTCAAAGGTCCCTCCTCCTCCTTCTCCTTCGTTTTTCTCAGACTTGCTTGCCCCCCCCCCCCCCCCCACCTGCTGCAAAAGGCCCAGAGATATGAATAATATAAAATCTCCACAGAAAAAGGAGATAGCATTACACACACTCAGGCGCCGACAAACAGGCCGTGTGTTTTCTGGGTGGCAGTGAAGCACAAGAAGGCTAACAGGGGTGAAAGAATTTGTGAGATTCTACAAACGGCAAACACAAATCCTGTCAAACAAAATCAAAGTTTGGATGCTGAGAGCGAAGCAGCGGTAACGGACAGAATCTGGAAAAACACAGAGAGGTTTGCTATGTGCTCAACGGCTTTGGCCACGTATTGGATGGAAGGCACATTCTTTTTATTGGTTTAGACAATATCAGTGGCTTAGCAAATGTTATGAATGGGCTCAAACGACACAGTGTGTTTGCAGTTTGAGCAGAAAAGCTCACCGCCGCAGCTTCCTAAACAAAGACTCAACCAGCTACTTTTCACTTATTTGGAGCTCTGATGAACTGACTCAAGATGCAATCGGGGGACAAGTGTTGTCTTTTCTTTGTCTGTGTGTGTGCGTGCGTGTGTGTGCGTTTGTGAGATGCCATGCTTCATTGTTTTTCAAGGAGAATGAGGTATTCGAGAGCAGATCAGCTCATTAGTGGCCCTGCTGAATTGCTCTTAATGAATGCTATCAGCCTCTAATGAAAAGTATTGTTCTTCAGCACAACTAAATCAAAAGGTGTTTAAAGCACGCGCCCGTGGCACACACACACACACACGCAGAAACACACACATGTGCACTTCATCAATGAGCGTTTGGCGAAGAGGTCTCTGATGGCGACTCAACACCATAGTTACAGGGGCTAACACCCCCTGAGAAATCAAACTCTCATTTAGACCACAGCCACTGCTCAATATCTGCTCTGTTATCGACCAGCTCCTGTGTGTGTGTGTGTGTGTGTGTGCGTGGATGAGAAAGAGTGTGAGAGGGAACAGGAGGTGGGGCAGGACGAAGAGAAAGGGCTGAGGGAAAAAAAAGGGAAGAGAAATTGATTTGTCTTCCATTGATGATGGTGATTTGGCTTCAGATTTGTGCGACACCTGACCTGTTTACAGCCCCTGGCCAATTAGAAAAGTTTTTCTCTGTTCGGAGCTCAATATACATTTCATTTCATTTCAGGGTTGGACGGTAAATATAAAATAGCATTACAGTTAAAGAAAGTGTTGTGAGCGTGAGCTCAGATAGCCCGGAGCAGTTGTAGAAGTTGTTAAGAGTTATGGAGAAAACTGATGTGGAAAACACAGTGTCCACCTCGATGTGCGCCTCCTTTAACCTTCAGCCCACTAAGAGCAGAGACTTCAGGAGACTTTCAGCATTTAAAATAGACATTTTTTTTTTTCTGGTAGAGCTGCTGCTGACTCTGCTGCTGATTTATTTTTTTAAAGGATGTCCTCATTACCCCTATTATATTCTGACACTTAAGACAGTCAAACAAAACTGCTCCGAGACCTAAACTGTGGCAGTGAACCAGGTTATATTCCACAAAGTGTCCCAGTAATATTCCTGGTGAGTTTTTACAGGGGGAAAAAAAGCAGCAAGTAGTGCAATGAAATATTTTTTTGAAAAAACTCTTTGATCTGTTAATAACAAATGTTCCACAAAATTCAGTCTACTGTCACCCCAAGGCAGCTGAGGTGGTGGCACATTATTTGAAGATTGTTTTTTGTGTGTTGAAGGCCCGCGAGAGACATGAGGGATTTAAATCAAGAGTTCATTTTGGTGCTTTGATGCTGTGTTTGTTCTTTCAAAACATATTCAATTGAGGATTTGAAGATGACAAACTCTGGAAGATAAATATTATATTATATAACTAAGGAGAATCATGCAGTGGAGTGGCCGAAGATAGAAATAGCTACTTAGGCTAGAAAGAGGTCACGAGTCCCAGGACGCCGTCCTCAAGAAAAAAGTTGATCTGACACGAAAAAATACAGTTGCAAAATGTTTGCTAATTATTTCAATTTGAGAGATTTCAGGGAAAACTGTTGTTGTGTAATGTGTAATGTCTTTATTGGCTCCAGAGGAAGCTTTCTGAAGACAACCCTGATGATGTCATGAGGGTTAATATTATTTCCCAGCATGTATGTTTTTTATCTCCATGTATCTCCATGAAACAAACAAGATTTCAGCTTTGGTACAAGGCGGTTTTCAGATAATCCAATCAGATTTTAAATTGTTTAATGGTTGCCTGTTGATTCTGTCACTGCCAGGAATAAAAATCTGGTGGGGAAATAATGAATTCTTTATTTATTATCGGCCAGTCAGAGGTGAATATATTGTTCAGCTTACAAAATACTGTATCAACAAGCGTAGAATCTTTCCCCCCCCAAGGTCCCAAAACTCATTGTCCACAATAGTAGCGCCCACCCTGTGGTGCACTAACCATGAATTATGATGTAATATAGCAAGAAAATCCAGCTGATTGTCCTTTTGTTCATCTAGATGATAAAGCATTTTTATATCAGATGTATGGATTTTGATTTGTAAAGTAGTAAAGAAGTATTTGTTAAAATTTGTACCACGTAAAAGTGGTACAGTCTATCGGGCCAAGGTGGAAAATGTTGAGGTTTGAAAGTCTGGCATGAAAATGATAAATGAAAAAAGTAAAATTCTAAGCAGCACCGAGCGACAGCTTTGTCCCCAGAATGACTGCTGAACCTATTCATCACCTCCACCCTCTCTGGTCCGAGAGCGGGACATTTACTGACACCGCCTAAACAGAATTTCTCGGTACTGAGGTCCTAAATTTCAATCAGTTATGTCTCGCTACCATTCGGGGCTGTCACCATGTTAAATTGCCAGGTGCAGCTTTAACAGTGATTTATAAATAAATTTTACTCCACTTAATTTCATCACTCCTCAGACATCGACCTCAACTCTCGAGGGTGTCAGAATTGCTTTTCCATCAGAAATAGAGCATTTGTGGCTGGCAGGAGAATGCGAACAGAGATGGGATTTGTTGGGGTTGGGGGTTGAGGGTTGGTAATGGACATGGCGCAGACCCGAGGTTGGCACAGCAGGCTGCAATCTAATCAGCGCTACACCTTATTTTTATCTAGACGTGAGGGAGAATTAGATATTTAACAGCGGCGGTTTTATCTCCCAATCACACAGCTTAGGACTGCACCGTGGACACCTTGTTAAGTGCCTAGATGTGTCCATTCAGCCGGCGTAGGTGGGTTGTCAGCGTGGGTTTGCACATGTGTGTGATTGAATGTGTATGGGTGCTTTTAGCTGGTTAGCACTCTCCAATCAGTGGCATTTGTGTGTCTGCTTGTGGCTTGTATTGGCGTTTGATGTCTGTAGACTGGCACAAATTGGCAATCAGGTGAGGTTGGCATGGACGAGGGTCTCTCCTCACCTGGATCCTGACTCCAATTGGCCCCTTCTCTTCTCTCCCATCCTCTCATCCCTCTCTTCCTCTCTCACCAAAATCGTTTTAACTTGACCCTGACAGGTGCTCCTGACAAAACCCATTACAGTCTCAATTACGCTATATATCTCACTCTTCCACCTCCTCCTACGCTCATTTTTATCTCCCCTCTCGGCATCCCTTTTCCCCATTCCTGCCTCTGATGCTGGTGGGAGCTCTAAGCGGTCGGTGTTGGCGCTTCCCTCCTGACTCTATCACCAGTCTATCAGCGCTGTGCATGTCAGTCCCCCTAATTAGCCATGGTGGGACCATCACTTTCCTCTTCATTAGGAAAACAGAACAGATGTGTGTGAGGGAAGGAGAAAGTACTGGGGGGACAACAGGCTGATGTATGGGAGGACACGCTGGAGGGAGAAAGAGCTGTTTGGTATGACAGTAAGACTGCCAGAGTTGAGGGTTCCTTTCCCTAAAGAAAGGCACTAACACTGTCATGAATGTAATCGCTTGTATAGTTGCTCTCAGATGGTGAGTGGTTACCTCTGTTGATTCCAATGTTAACTTGATGGCATCCCTGTTGCAGAGGTAGGCGGCAATGGCAAAGAGAGTTTGGGCGGCTGCCACTTGTGTAATGTGAGCACAGCTGAACTTTTTTCAGTCTTTCTGAAATTTGCCCTAATTTAATAGTGACAGTAGACATAAGACAGTTGGGGAGAAAGGTAATGTCATACAGTGGTGATCACCTGCCAGAAGCTGTATTATCTCAAACACCAGGCCATTAGAACTCCTACTTGACTGAACTTTTTAGCTTCACTGTCACTCTACCACAGGAGCTAGCTTTACTGTTGAACTTAAGTGGACTACCCTGAACAAAACACATAAGCTTCAAGGTCTGATTATTCTCTTGGGCCAATAAATAACATTTATAATCACACAAAAAGTTAAAGGTCCAGTGTGTAGTGTTTAGTGTGTTTAGTGGCACCTAGCAGTGAAGTTGCAGATTGCAACCAAATGAATACTCTCCCCCCTTACCCTCTCCTTCCAAGCATGTAAGAAAAACTCTGTGTGAAATTCACGTGAAATGCAAAAGGCCATATTTAGATCAGTGTTTGGTTTGTCTGATCTGGGCTACTGTAGAAAAATGGCAGTTCAAAATGGTGGACTCCATAGAAGAGGACCCGCTTTTATTGTATATAAAGGGCTCGTTATAAGACAACAATTCTTATTTTCAGGTTATTATACACTAATGAAAACAAACTACTGAATATTATATTCAATTCCTGCAAAGATATACATACTGGACCTTTCCAAGTCCAAATGTATAACTAAAGAACTATTTACTACCTTTTTCTTGTAGTAAATTCTGCCAGATGGCAGCAACCGTAGAATCTGGTGCCTAAAAAGTTTTCTGCATGAGTTGTGTGTTAGAGATTCAACTCAATGCACTTTCACGGACATAGTTATGGGGTTCAGAAGATTAAAGGAATTATTTTCTGAAAATACGCTTCCTTGCCAAGAGTTGTCTGTTTCCAGTCTTTATGCTAAGCTAATCAATACCCACATGCCTCTGTCTCCATGCAAAACATTCTGTACAGACTTGACAGTGGATCTTTCCTCACATCTTCTCATCGACATGAAAGCAAATAAACGTCTTTTTGAAAATGTCACACCATTCCTTTAAACTGGGAACCAAGGCTCCAACATTAGAGTTTGTTACCTACTGGGATCTTTCATAGTACGAATTTATGTATGCACTCATTATACAGCAAGAGAGCCTTGGACAGAATGGCATATATTAACATTATAATATTATCTAACCTAGCAGTGGTTCAGTCTCTGTTTCCGTCAAATTATGCATTCAATTCTCGCCCTTTTTTCTGCGATGCCATTTCTCCTTTGTCTTTCCGGCGGTTTACCATCTTTTCCGGAGAGAAGGGGGAGGGAGCGTTGAAGGAGACGGGCGAGAGGTACGGGGAGAAGCGAGTGATGAATCTCCCCGCCGTCTGTAACACTCTCCGCTTCGTCGGCTCTTCCCTCGTTTCTGACCCAAATCTAATGCGACAGGACTCGTTTTCGCCGTCCCCACCCACCCACACACGCGCGTGCACACGCCTCCTCCCACCTCCCCGCTATCGCAGGAGTCGTGCACCACCCCTCTATTTTTAGCTGTTTGTCCTTGAGTTACAATCCCTGAAAATTGCCATGATCCATAAAGGACTGGGATGTGGTGCTTGAGGGAAAACACACACACACACACCCGCCCCCTCTAACACCATCCTCCCTCCAGCCTCCCCCGCCCCTCCATCCCCTTCTTACCACCTCCAAGTGTGTGTGTGTGAGCAACAAATCGTTACCAATTTCAAGTCTTTCGCCATTACTGGAGCGAATATTCCTCTCATTAAAGAGGTGAAATGGAGGGAGCGTTAAACGAATGTAACGCCGACAGATCAGGCTGTTCTTTTCTCTGCCCCCCCCACCGCCTGCCTCAGAAAGTTATCCACTGTAGCCAATTAGCATGACTGCTCTGTCTAGCATTAGCCCCCCTCTTCCATATCCAACTCTCGCTCTCATTACCGTCTTTTTTCTCCTATCCTCCACCAACCCCTCTTCTCATTCTCTCTCTTTCTCATTAGGGCTGCGTCGTAACACAGTGAATCATAATAGGTGCTCTACACTGTGAAATGGCTTTAGCTTTGTCTCATTTCGCCGCTTGTAGCGGGAGAACGAGTAAACAGACAATCTATTCCACGCAGGCACAGACACACACCGACAGACACAATCAGGGCCGTCCATTAATCTGTCGTAAAGCAGCTTTTTGCCCGCCTGAAGAAATCCCTGATATTCAGAGTCAGAGAAAGAGAGAGTGGGGGCTAATCTGCGGGAGCTGCCATGCAAGGCCATGTACTATCCACTGATAATAAACAGATGAACCCCGACGAGGAGGAGAGGTTTGGGTGGAGATGTAAAAGATGAAGGGGAGGAAGAGATAGCGGAAGGAATAAGGTGATTCAGGTGGAAGGCCAAAAAGGTAGACGGAGGGGAGCGAGAGGATGGATGGGTGGAAGCGGAGGGGGTGGTGGTGGTGGTAGAGTGGAGACGGCAGCACCGAGGCACATTCTAAGCCCTGAATGTAAATACGCGTGAGGGGATTATCACAGAGTGCCAGGCGGCGCTTTTGGGGCTTTGTTTCCGTGACACCGTGACGTTGGCTTTGTTTCCCTGACAGCAGACGTGTGCGTGTGTGTGTGTGTGTGTCATTGTGCGTGTGTTTGTGTGTGACATCCAGGCATCTGTTTCCTGCTGGAAAAGGTTAATTACATCTCCACTGCCTGACTGGACGTGCCATGCATAATCACACACGCTAATGAGACCTGTATGTGTGTGTGTGTGTCTTTGTCTTTGTGTCTCGACGTGCATTCTGAAAAGGCGGTTCTATAGCAGCTGAATGGATATCTTAACCACTTGTTTCAGCTTTGAAAGTCTATTGTTGCCGCCGAGACGATACACAAGCACGCGCACGCACTTTCAGAGTCATACACTCACACAGGTGACAGCTGGAAGCACACCGCAGTGGCATTTACGGACAGACTCTCCACTCCCACCGGGGGGGACATTAATTGATGGGTCTGCATCAGTGAGTGTGCGTTTGTAATTACTTGGCTGCCTATTAATGAGACAGAGATGCTACGGCATCAGAGGAGGGACTTCTCACAAACCCTGTTGCTCATTCTGACCCTTGACTCCTATCTTCACACTCCAGCTAAGCTGCTGATTGGACAGCTGCTCGGCTTTAGATTGGGCCCAGCTCAGCGTGAAAACCGAGATGGGGCTTCAGCCCTCCGTGGGTGACTTTGGAAATTACTGCACACTTTCTCACTTGGCTGAAGTTTTCACTAAGTTGATCTGACATAAGCAGGCAGGTGAGGAGGTGCAGAGCTCCGGCGAGCTTTGGTTCCAATTCAGCCTCCGTGGAACTACGATTAAGGGGGGAGAAGGGAGAGATGGGGCATGGCTGAGAGGTGTGACTGAGAGAAATAATGGATTTCTAGGGCCCCGGCATCTTTTCACACCTTATGCGGTACACCAGCTATGGCAAGACATGAATCAAATGAATGAAAAAGAAATGTTTTTTTTTTCTTTTTGGAATCACATCAGCAGAAGCAAAGTTCTCAGTCAGCTGCCAAGGGAAAAATTAGAGTGTTGCAGGGATGGGTAATGTGGTTGGGCTCAGAGTTCACAGGCTTTTATTTTCATCAGTTTGATTCATCTCGAGGAATATGGCTCAAGACAGTGCTGTGGTTGTAGAGTTTAGGCATTTAAAAAGTAGAAAATCCTAAAGTCTTAGTCACAGATATTGCAAAAAGATACAGTACCTGGTTGAAAAATGCACAATCAATTCAAAATGTTCAATAAAAGCATGCGTTTTCTGAAGCCCATATAAAGTCCCTGTTATAGTATCCCCACACATAATATAAGACAGTCTGAACTGAGTGGCAGTAACCTGGGCTGTACATTCCAGGCTGTTAAAAGGATAAAACCCTGTTGAAGGTGAAGAGATTGCAGCTGACAGCGGCGCTGTCACACCTCTGTCTCCTGATCCCTCCATTGTTCTCCCTCCTCAGGCTCCTCTTCCTCCACTTGCTCCTTTTTCTTCTTCTTCCGTCTGCGGCAGAAGCCGTTCAGGCCACAGAAGCAGGCACAGGTGAAGGGCATGGCCTATCTGAAGCGCCGCATCCACGTTCACCTGTGGGGAAGAGGGAGAGGAGGGGAGGGAGAGGGAGAGGAGGCGTTAAAACGTTTTCTCCTCCATCGGGCGATCTGCCAAGACATCACGCTGCTGGTGAGGAGCGTTCTCTTTTGAACACACACGGATACACAGCATCAAAGCAGAAGAAAAGGGTTTTCATTCTTTTATGCACACTGAAGCAAAGCGAGAGTCCTGATTAGAACTTTTAACTGAACTCTGCGATGACGAGATGTTGCCTTATGTGGGTTAATTTGATTCACTTACAGTTTGCCTAAAGGCCTCGCCTAAAGTTAAAACAGGATTAAGCGAGCGTGTAGTTGCCATTTCATCGCGTGCAGCGGATGCTTTCAGCAAAAGTGCCTCCCAGCACAATACAGGCATCAATGATTTGCACTGATCTCATTCTTTCGGTGGCTACTTTGAGCACACAAATTGGGAAATTTCACCCAGTGAACTGAAATGTGAGTCGTATTGACACAAATGTGCTTCATATTATCAGATCAGACTGTGGGACAACTGCTCTGAGGAAGGCCTCCGGCTCAAATTGTACAAATATGCACAACAATCTTCTCACTGGGGTGGATAATTGTCTTATTTTTGGACTGCTATTTAAGGAGCCAGCAATGATGCACAGAATATATATAAAAATGTGATCCGCTGTGGTGTTGATCTGATTTGTTTAGTGGGAAACTCTAGACAAAAGTGCTAATTATGTGCACATCTGTATATTTCATTTGTAATAGAAAAGGTGTAAGAGTAGAGGTGCTAGTTACCAGATGTTTTCCCACCTGTAAACTGCTTTTGTAATTTTTTTTCCATGAATGTTGCCTAACATAGAGACACAGGTGTCTCCTTGATAATTTAATGATACTATACATATAGTCAAGTTTCTTCAATCTGATTGTTTGTAGTCAAAATCACATTTGACTTCTCTCCTGACATTGTGATGTACATGAGCTTGTACCTTTCAGGTGATCCAGAACGTGGAAGCACACCTGGTCTTGAATCAACCCAAAAGGTCACGTTACCCCTCTGCTCAGCGAGCTCCATTGGCTACCTATAGCAGCCTGCATTAAATTCAAATCACTAATGCTACACAGTAGTCTGTGGTCCTGCACCCACGTACTTGAATGCCCTAATTGCGGTACATGTTACCTCCCAACTGTTGTGCTTCTCCAATAAATGAAGCCTGCCTCTGTCACCTGTAGACTCAGGGCAACCCAAACTTTTCTACCAACAACTGGACAACTCCTTTAGCCTTTAGCTCTTTAGTGAAGACTTTCAAAAAAAATAGATTTCAGTGTAGCGAACACTGAAGTCACATGACTGATCAGCTGTTTCCTCGTGGTTCTACAGCCAGTTTTATGTTTGTTTTTCACTGTTTGAAGTTTGGCTAGCATTCTTTTAATTTCTTTTAACTCATAATATTCATGGTAGCCAACGGTAGTGGATGGAACAAGCACTCATTCCCATTTTCTTTTGCTGAATTATTTGAAATTTGATTCAAATTTGGATGGAGACATGACTACTGTGATGAGAATTCAAAAGAGCCACAAAGGGAACTGCCCAAATGGAATTAAAGCTTCTTGTTAGTGTCATGGTCAACCTCGAAGGCTACATCGTCAGAAACATCTCGTCATACACACAACCACATCGCAACTGTGTGACATTTACCATCATTTATATCAACTAAAGGTCAGCAGCAGGAAACTGCTGTAATCCAGTAAATGTATACAGCAGACAGCTGTCGATACGATACTCAAAGACAATGTGTGTATATGTGTGTTCACATTTTTGCAGCACTCTCAGCAAGAAACTCAATGCAGAGAAAGTTGCTGAGGTCCAGTCAATAGGTCAGTCAACACACACCGTGCACACACACACACACACACACACTGCAGTAAAGATTGGCATGGTGGTCTATTGAGTGCTGTCACTCAGGAGGAGAAAAACTCCTTTACCAATACACTTCTTCTCACATTTTTCTTCACATCCGTATTTGCGCTTTGATTATTCTCTCTCTCCCCTGTGTCTCCTTCTTCCTCTCCCCTCCTCTCTCTCTCTCTCACACACACACGCGCGCAGCCAGAAGTAGTCTTGAGGCTCACTAAACTCCCAACGTTAACATTTTTCGCTAGCGTGCTAGCAGCCAATCACAAAGGAGCACTGAGATTAGGAGACGCGAGGTGAAACTGAGAGCTTCATTAAATACCAACCTGAGTCAGCACCAGCAGGCCTGGCTGGGGACTGTATACTGTGTGTGTGTGTGTGTGTGTGTGTGTGTATGTGTGTAATGCAAGTGGGAGAGAGTGGGTGACAAAAACACAGGCACAGACCAAACAAAGTGTCTGCATTCATGCGTGTGTGTGTGTGTGTGTGTGTGGTGCTTTAGGGATTGATGCACACTTCAACCTGTCTCATACGGGGGGCAATTAGCTGAGCTAGACTGGGCTGCCTGCAAGCAGAGACAAAAATGCCTCAGGCGGTGCAGTGTATACGAGCATGTGTGTGTGTGTGTGTACATATATGCTATTAAACCTCCATGTGCTCTTCTTTTATCCCCTCTCTGTCATTGCGTATACCCATCTAAACCACGTTTGCAGATCTCCCACTCTGTACCCAATGGCTTTAGACCCTATGTGACATGCCAGAGAAAATCACATAGGAATAGAAAGCCATAAAACACAGCAGCGAGTCAGTCACGCCAGTAACAGGAGTAAACTTTCCTCTTCCGCACAATGATTCACGCGCGCTCATGTGTGTGTGTCCGTGAGTGTGTGTAGCTCTCTCGCTTCATGCCTTTAACACCCTCAGCTTGTCTGACAGCTTACAAGGCCCTGCAGAGGATTTACAACAGTGCTGAGACACCTCTCTCCACTGTGTATCCTTCTTGTCTCCTGTGTATCCTACAATCCCTTCCCTCCTGTCCTTCGATCTCTCCTTCTCTTCTCCCCAACCCCACCCCACCCCCCTCCACCACCACCAGCACCACCACCACCAGCACCACCACCACCACCACCACCAGCACCACCACCACCATCACCACCAGCACCACCACCACTTGCTCGCTCTCCATCCCCAGCCATGCTGCCAGCCATCAGGAGTCGGTGTCTTGTTTTGGTGGTGTGTAATTACTAGGGGTTCTTTCACGGGCGAGCGCAGAGATGAGACAGATGAAAACACAGCCTGCAGACCCTCTGAATTATTAACTGGCTGAAAATGGATGAGTCAACGTTAACAGAGAGAGGGAGAGGGAGGCAAAGCGGCCCACGTGCATCCACAAATACACACATTAATGAACAGCCACAGGCCTGAGTACAGCGTGGCACCATGCATGAACCAAACATGGTGGGCTCCAAACTAGGGCCAGACCGATATTCCTGGTTGGTGATATTAGCCGAGGAAAAACAGAAATTGGCAGTGAATCTGAATTATTTAATACTTTGATAAAAAGTTGAAATTATTAATTTCAAGGCAGTGATGTGCCCATGTGCCCTACCACTGAATCATTCTGCTCTATCAAGCCGCATTTAAACCATGATAATGAGCTTCAGTGGAGATTTTTTAGTGCTGTGTGAGTGTTTAAAATATGACAAAGTATTGATTCACAATTTTGAAATGAAACACATTAACATATAATTTTGTTGAAGATAAAAAGCTGTGACCAACATAACACATTTTGTTTCTCAAGGAAATTAAATAAATAAATCTTGAATCTGTAAGCTTTGTTTGAAATTAATTCTGTCTGTAACAATAAACAACAACAAATCCAATCTAGAAATAAGGCATGAATATATATAAGAAAAATACCTATAAAACCATATAAAATCTGAACTCTAATAAAAGGAAAATATCAAACTTTTAGTTAAAAAAAGTGTAACATAGTAATGCATATATTGTATATCAGATACATTAAAATCAAATCATTCATCATTCATTCTTTGAGTCCAGAGTCTATTCAGATTCTAGACTGAAAGAATTCGACTCCCAGAACATTGTGTTACAGGCATGCAAATGGTTCGATTTACAGGTAGTGAATTTTAACCAAGTGACAACCTCTGTGGCTGTGAATTGAAGCCAAGATGTACCAAAAACTGCAGTTCCTCAAACAGCCTCTTGAGGCTGTCTATAGAATAAGACAATAATTTATCCATAAGCCCCTATATTAAAATGTCCAACTTAACAGCAGAAATAAACATGTTTACAGCCTGGTACAAAAGACTCTATAGACTATTTCACCATGTGAACTTCACAACGGCTCTTCAGTAATTTATGTGTAAAATCACAGATACTACGTCCATGTTTTATACCGTCTATGTTTTGAACACCCTACAGGATATTTTTGTCTTTCTGTGTCAGATTAGACAGAATCAAAGAGTCACAATCTGGCTTTGACTTGGTTGAGGGACATGGCTGACTACACATTGGAGGACTTTCACGCCGAATGCTCATTTTTGTTCCTTATGCTCCACATCTGCCTGTGTGGGGCTGATGTTGTCAAGTTTAATCCTGTCATAGGACAAAACTCTTCAAGGAAACAGCTTTCAGTATTACTTAAAGTAGTTTATTTTAACATGTTATGGACTTTTAGAGTTAGACGATCACACAGACAAGGTATTATTTTAATTTTAGAGATTTGGAGGTGTTGGTAAGCAGATCTTTTGATCATTGAACAGACCCAGGCTAGCTGTTTCTCCCTGGAATCACTATATGCTCAGCTAAGCTAACCAACTGCTGTACTTGGGCTGTAGTTTAACATGTTCTATACAGAAGTGAGCATCAATGTGATAATTTCCCAAAATGCCAAACTACTTTTACTATACTTGCACACCTGCAAGTGGCAATAACCAACTATCTGGTGAACAAAAAGCTATTTCACAGTTTTGGGGGGAGATCACTACTTTTCGAGAGACATGCTGCAGCAACAAACACGGGGATGGGAAAGTCAGAGAGCTGGAAAGACATGCGGAGATAAGAAGAAACCAGAGATAAAGAAGCAGGTTTGAGAATAAAGCAAGAGGGGAACCCAGAGAGCGATTGAAGCAGGTGGGATTAATGTCAAAGTCATCCATCCTTGTTTTTGTCCGACTTTTTCAACCTCATTCCCGTGAAAACTTGTGCTTCTTTGTACGTGCCTGTATATGTTTGTGTGTGCGTTTGTCCGAGTATGTGTGTGTGTGTGTGTGTAAGCTGATTTGTGTCTTATCGAGATCCTCTGTGGAAACAGACAATGTGGTTTATTTGTTATCTTCTTGTTTGGATGACGAGATAAGGCGATCGGTGTTTGCGTGAGAGCGAAAAAATGTATGAGTATGCGAGCATATGCGTGTGTGCTCAAACAGCTGTTGTGTGTGTGTACATAGAGCAATAGATAAGCTGAGTGTTGTGTCTTTGAGTTTGAGTGACAGAATCCTAATGCTGATCCCAATGGTCAACAGCCCAGAGACGTTCCACAGAAAGCTTATTAGACCTTTATCCATTATTTATACCGCGCCAGCCTTCAGACACACACACACACACATACAAAGCAGAAACACTGTATGTGAGTATGATTCATGCTGACATGCTTGACTTCTACTCATGGAATATAAGTTGCCACTGAGAACCCTCCCGTCCAGAACATTTCCCATCATGCAGGAAACAACACACTCTTAACTGGTGTATAAAACACAAGTTTTACTCTGCAGTGGCCTCGAATTTTTCGAATCCCAAAGCTCTCACTTTCATGTACAGTTTTTTTTAGGTCATTATATGCCGGGGATACACTTAAGAGGCACGATGCAGCTCCCAGAATTCACAGATTACTTTTCAAAAGCAGAGAAAGCTCATAAAAATGAGAACAAATGCTTACAGATTTTGGTTTTACTTACACTTTCCCCGAGTTCTCTTCGCTCTGCCATTGTGTCGCCACACACAAACATTTCCCTACCACTTATCTGATCATCTCTCCTTCGTTTTTCCCCGTCTCCATGTCCTTCTTTTTCTGGCTTTAAGCCCCAGTTTCACTCTGTCTTTACCATCACATAGAAACCAGCGTGTGTCCTGGCTCCCTGCACTTCATTCTGGTACCTGCACAAAGCTTTTACCTGTATCTGTTGCATTTTTGCCCACCCTCCCTCCACCAACGCCACCACCACCCCTCCCCCATTCTACCCACCCAACTCTCTCTTTCTCCTCTCCAACCCCGCTGTCTCTCGCTCCCTTGTCCAACACAAAATGCCCTCTGTCCTGCTCTCAGGTAAAAAAAAAAAAAAAAAAAAAAAACAACAACTCCCACCCACCCCCTAAGTCTAGATAACTGAGAGAGCTGAAAAAAACAGGGAAACAGTTTCTGTTGTTCCAACACAAAGGCGCCAATGGTGGGTGGGATGAAGAGGGATGGAAAGGTGGATTTATGTATAGAAAGAGAGAGAAAGGAAGTGAGGAGCAAAGAGGAGAGAGTCAGGAAAACACTGATAAGGTGGTAAGGAAGGTAAAGCAGGAGGAATGGACAGAGATTGAATGACATCCTGTCAGGCTCAGGTATTTGAATAGTGTGGGTGCTGTCTCATGTCTGTGTGTGTGTGCATGTGTGTGTATTAGGGTTCAGGTACACTATGGTGTGCTGGAGTCTCAGTCTGTCCTCATGGCTAACTGTCTCCCAGTCCCAGTGAACAAAGAGCCTATTGACTCGCTAACACACAGGAGCTTTCTCTCTTCTCCACAGGCCAGTGCTTTGTGCTTGTCCCTTCAGCACACACACACACATTTCCAAATTCCCCTAACACACACACACACACACACAAATACACACACCACCACTCCACCTGCTCCTGGATATATCCGCCCTCTCTCTAGGACGACTTGATTCTCAACATCGATGTGTCCATTTTGCCAGACGAGTTGCGCAAAAAGTCACTTTAATATTAAAGTGAGATAATTTAGACTTAACACCGCAAACCAGATTGTTTTGACTAATTTCTATGAATAAAGTGGCATTGACTTGACACTTTGTGGCATTGTGGCATTGACTAGACACTTGAAGTGATCCATCTTATCTGAAGAGAAAATGCCATTCGATCGACTGCATGGGAAAGCAAAAATATCTGGTGCAAGTCTGACTATGACTCAGAAATGGACTAAATAAGCTAGAGCTGCAACTATTTTTACTTTTATGAATAATTGCTTGATTAATCATTTAAGTGTCATATAAATGGTATCAAATAGTAACAAAATGCCAGTGACAAGTTTCTTTCCAGGCTTTCTTTGTCTGACGGTAGAAAACCCAAAGAGATTCACTTTTACCATTCTATTAAACAGAAGTAAGAAGTAACAGAACTTTGCTTGATGAACGACTTGAATGATGTTTGTTTATCAAAAATTGTTTCAGCATTAAAGAATAACCACTGTTGTGTTGTGACTGAAGTTTTTCCTTGTTACTGTCATTGAGTGCTTGCTCATGATGGAATTTTTGGGTCATTGTAAATAATATTATAAAGACCACGGTCTAGACCTGCTCTGTATGAAAAGTGTCATGAGATAACTTTTGTTATGCTATGGTACTATATAAACACAACTGAATTGAATTGAACCTCTGTGGGCTGAGCATCGTAATGGGTTCAGTACAAGCGGCAAAGTAGTGCGGCAGTGCCAGGAACTGCAGTATCCCAAATGGCCACTTGAGGCTGGCTACAGAAGATGTCAATCTCCATAAGCCCCCATTTTAAAATGTCCAACATATTTACAGCCTGGTACAAAAAAAAAACAGTTTTGGGAGGAGGCAGAGGCAGATCTGCCACCATACTCCTCAGAAACCTGTGGGTGACGCCACGGAAATGACATCCATGTTTTATACAGTTAGTAGTTCATTTATCACATCACCTTTTTTGCTTTTTGGATGTCATTTCACGCAACATAGACATGGTCAGACACTTAGTAAGAGTGTGCTTGTCTCATGCCTACACTGGCATTTTTTGCAGTAAGGTGATGTTTGGATGCAACCTCAGCATCTATGTTACATTAGAATAGTTAGCTCTTACTGTAACTTCCCCGTGGCTGCTGACAAACACTTTATGTTGTTTGTCGGCTTCTATAGGTTTCTTTCCTGCCCCCTTGTGGGGTGAGACCAGGACTACAGAAAAAGCTAAAGAGGCGCTCACGAGGTCTACCAGAGATACGTTAATTATAACCTCCGGGTTCCCAGTGGGGAATAAGGCTTAACGAGGCCCGGCCAGAGAGCAGAGGGATTATGAGGTCTCACTTGCACTACAACTGTCTGGCCAACATTGAGCTCGTCTCTGAAGTTATGAACGTGCTGAATAATAACGGTGTAAGGCATTGGCATGAGCCTTAGAGGGGCTGTGAACTATGAGAGAGAGCGACAGACAGACAGACATAGAGAAAGAGAGTCAGTGTTTTTGTGTGTGCCCTGCAGCCGAGAGATTTCTCGCCTCAGCTGGTTGGACAGATTACCTGAAACCAGGAGAAAAAAAAAAAAGATAGCGAGTGAGAAAGAAAGCAACAGAAAGGAGGACAGAAAGGTCACAGTGATCTCAGAGCAATGGAGGGAGAGATGGGGAGAAATACAGATGGAGATAGAAAAGAAAAAAAAAGAGAAGGGAAGAAACCGGGGGGCATGTGGAGAATAGCAGAATAGAGAAAGTAACTGCTGAATGAAAGAGGCTGTTCAGCTCACCAGATTTGTGTTAAGAGGATGTTATATCTTATTACTGTACTACACTCACATTACAGATGTAGGTCAAAGACTCTTTGGTCACTGTGATCATTCCTGATCTTTTCTTAGTGAAATGACACTGTAAGAAATCTGCAGCTTTGCTTAAAAAAATCATGTTAAAGTCAAGCTGATGATAAAATGAGGCTTCCACAGTCACACTTAGCCAAATTAGAAAGTACTGTATCTTCACAGTGTTACTTTTATGTAGGTTATTGCCCATTAAACCTACATAAGTACTCCTCTGTCAAGGAGACAAAGTCCAGTACAAGACAAATATGGGGACAAACTTTGAAACTTTATTTGGCTGTTTGCTAATGTTACTGGTCTTTTAGCAGTTTTTTTTTTTTTTTTTTGCCTTAAACCAAGTAGGTCTACCTGCAGGTATACAAACTACACGACACATCTATTAGTCTACATGACACACCTTTGGTCACAGTTTGGTTAGGTTGAGCAAAAGATCATGGATTGGGTTAAAATCCTGGATATATAATAAGACCTGGTAATGATGTTGCCGCCCAGTGGCTGCTTGGTGATATTGCAGCAGAAAATTCACAAAAAGCATTTTCTTCGGTCTCCGATGACCGATTTATACGCGTATACGTCTGTGAAAATGTTGGCAGGACAACAACAACCAGGAAATTAATGGAAGCTCTAAAGTTTTTAGGCAGCGTCTTTGGGTCTGGTACCTAGTTCTAAGTACATTAATGAAGGTAGTTATCTCAGGGTGTGTCATGTGCTCAGGTAGGTGTGTCATGTGACCCTCCTGCCTCAAACAGCCATGTATGTAGCCTGTGTGGCTGTGTCTATGGATGAACATGTATGGATCAACCTTCTGAATATTCTTTAAGAAAAAAAATAGAGAACATTATGAGTTCCCAGAGCCTGAGAGGTGACATCTTCTTTTTTTGGTTTGACCAGACAGAGTACATGTTGACTGTGTGTGCTCTGTTTGTCCTTCAGTCTCGCTCCTTTTTTAAATTTCTCATAAAGCTTTTGGATAAGCATGATAATGCTTCTCAGCTCACATAGAAGAGTCATCTCTGCAATTTTCAACACCCAGAACTACCCTGCATCAATTAGCATCCACTCTCATTCTTCCATTGACTTGGTATACAATGATGCCACATTTTGAGAAAGAAGGAATGATTTCAGTGACTCATAACTTGAGTTTTTTATTCTAAAACCTATCCTTTACGCAGTGATGAAAACAGAGAATAGTAAAACAGTTGCAAGAGGCAGAGAGAGAGAGAGAGAGAGAGAGAGAGAGAGAGAGAGAGAGGGAGAAGAAAAAGCCAGAGAGGGCTCCCTGCCCTAGTTATTCGCCTGTAAGCTGCTCACAATGCAGACATGGCAACCGGCCGCACGAGGCGAGCACTGGAGAGGAGATGAGAGCGGAGAGATGGGCAGAGGAAAAAATAAAAAGAACCAGGGACAGAAAGTCAGGCCAGAGAAAGGATTAGTGATCAAAGCAAGCCAGCGGCCATCCTGAAAGCCCCCCCCCCCACACACACCAGAAACACACATTCATAGAGAGAGAGGGGCAGAATAAGAGAGATTAGAGGGTTTTTTTTCTACAGGGTTAATCATTTACCTTCCTCCTTCCCAGCAGCACCTTGGCGGATAGACTGAGCACTTTATGCATAAATCCATTTGCATTAGTGGTAGTGTAAATGTTAAGAGGGCAAACACACCCTCACACACACACACACATACACAAACGTGATTGATTATGGTGCTGTAATGAGAATATATGCCAGTCCAACTTTCTCTCTAATTGGTTTCATAGCTCTTTCCCTGGAGAAGTGCTTTTGGAAAGAAAACCACCAAAAAATACATAATATGACATCTACCTTTTCCTCCTCCTGCAGAAAATCCAGAGCTGGAAACTAGACTTCTGAAAACACTTTTAATTCCTCCTCAACCTCTGTCTCCTTCACTCTGACGAGTCGCCGATGAAGAGATAAACAATGGGCCGAAGATACCAATTAGGCCGTCAAACGGCAGCACAACAATCTTCAGCGCTCCTCAGCTTCCCAGAGGAATGCTGGTGGAAGAAAAAAAGAAGAAACGGAGCAATGGAGGAAGGAAGGGAAAGGGAAGCTCGTGCAGCGAGGAGGAGGGGGAGGAGGAGAGGAAAACTTTGCATGAGCTCACATCTAATCAGGGATTCCTCCTTCTCAATCTCTCCGTACAGAGAAACACATAAATACACACATCTCTCCTGTCAGAGGCTTGACCTCCACTAGCTGATCTCGCTCCTTGGTATTCCATCGCCCTCCCACCGGCTGACCTGATTGGCTAATGACGGCTCATTTATCTTGATGCAGCACCTGCAGAGTCTACAAGGCACGTGTGTGTGTGTGTGTGTGTGCTAGAAAGAGTGTGTATTTCCAAGTTTTCACACACACACTCGCTGTATATCTCATCCCTGCTAGCTCTATCTACGCCAGCGCTGCCCTTGCTGCAACAGCTTGCACACATTGGTTCACCTCTGGGGAATGACAGAGAGGAGAAGAGAAGAGGAGGAGGATGGAGTGAGAGGGGAAGAGGAGGTGAAGAGTAAGAGTAGGGAGACAGTGATAAAGGAGGAAAAAAAAAAACAGAGGGGGGAGGTGAGGAGAACAGGAATGGAGAAACCGAGGAGGAAAGAGCAGAATAATAGGAGGCGGAGGAAGACAATAAAAGGCAGAACAACAGGAGAAAAAGAAGATAAAGAGCGAGAGGATGATTAAAGGGATAACAGAGGGGAAGAGGGAAATAGATAAAAAGAGAGAAGGGAACAGGGAGGAAAAACAAGCTGAGGAGAGAATGGAGGAGGGGAGTTCAAATGAAGGGAAGAGGGATTGATGCATGTTTTATTCACTCACCGCTAACACTTCTTTAATTACCGCAGCTAAAGTCTGCCAGAGCGTGATCACATGCATGTGTGTGTGTGTGTGAGGGTGTCTAATATGTGTAATACACAGAAACCATTAATTATGAGTAGGCTGAATAAATGAGAAGAGCCAAAGGGAAGAGCCTATAGATGCTGTATAAGCCCAGCATCCCAAACTGTATGCAAACACAATCACCTCCCCTGCTGTGAATCATTCCCCTTTCTATCTATAGAGTTAACTGTTCAGTTTCATTTTCGTAATTATCATTTACATAATAAGGTTGCCAACATACCAAGTAATCATCGTATTATGCTGATCAGACTTTCAACAGACTAAACAACTAAATATACTAAATATAGACATCTAAATATCTCTAGGTGGACAGAATAACAGACTGTCTACAAACCGATATTTTTGTAGGGTGAGTCAACAGTTTATTCTCAGGTAATACTGAAAGTGGAAATATCCGTTTAACAGTCACAGCGCTAATAATCTGTGAGTAAGAAAAGGTGTGGGCACCTATGGCAGCTACAATGGGTCAAATTATACAAGGAAGCTGGTCTACAACTGGCTACAAGTGACAGTTATAATCATTTTACATTTTCCAAATCAAGTCATTTTTATGATCGTTTGACTATGTTGGAACTATTATTTAGCGGTTTCATTGTATTCCGAGATCTCAACAATTCTGCTAAATTTGCACGATGTTGGTGGAATGGGAAGAATAGGAAACACCTGTTAGTCTGACTGTTAGTCGGAGTGCAACGTTATTGCAAGATGTGTTTCCTTAGTCACATTATTTAAACTGTCTGGCTACATTTGCAGTGTCATGGATTTGTAGCGGTTCATTAACCAGTGAAACCAGAGTCAAACAAATGATCGCTCCTTTAGAATTAGCTTAACTGATTTATATTGGTGTTGATACTGGGTTTTTTTTTTCGGATGCCAGCGATGGAGGCTTTGTAGCCACTTGGGTATATCTTTTCTCCAAATGGCATATTGGGATGACGTCATCATCGACATCTCTAACTTTGAGTTACAACTCAGAAGCTGATGCTGACTGCTCATAGACAAAGGAAGTTCCAATAAACCTTTGAAGGTTTGGTTCAGTAGTGACCGTCTTTCTTCAAATGAAGAAAATCATCATTTGAGCGACCAACAACAGGCAGCAGAATGTGAACTTCACTTATTTTGAGTGTTCGAGTAAAGACAGACTTTTTCCTTTTGACTTCTATCAGCTCATTAAAAGCTTCGTCTGGGTGTAAAATGTAGAATCATCACATGCGGTCAATTCTTACTCCAACTTTAAATGACACTTTGTATCCCAAAGTTCACCCACTTATTTGCCGTCTTTTCAAAAATACACGAGTGTGACTTTTCTGGAGCAGCAGCTTATTTTATTTTTATTTCCTTATATATATATATATAATTTCATTACCGCAATCGCCTTACATGTTGTGCCTTACTCATCCCTCTCTCTTTCCCATCTCCTCCTCCTCCTCCTCCTCCTCCTCCTCCTCTCCTTCCTGACTGCAGAGAGAGGAGGGTTTGCATGTATTATGTCTTCTTTTGTTCTTTGCTGTCGGCTCATTGTCAAAAAAAAAAAAAAAAGGATAGAGGAAGAGGGCGGTTAGTGAGGGAGACAGAGGAAGAGGGGGAGAGTGGGTGACATCCATCCTGACTGTAGGTAGATACTGGAGGTTTCACCCACTTCTACAACCCCCACCCTCACATCCCCCCTTCGTGCATTCTTATCTTTTATTTTCTCTCTCAAGCCAGGTGCTGCTTATCCAGCCTTCAGCACATCTTATCCCACCACCCCCATCCCTCCACCCCCATCCTGCTTTATCTCTCACACTGCTGCCATGAACTCACACTTTGACATATGAACACACACATTCCTTCAACCTGCTCTCCTGTCTTCCCCCTCCTCCTCCTCCTCCTCCTCCTCCTCCGACTCTCCTCTTCTAACTCTTCCACATCTCCGTCTTTCCGTACCTCTCCGGGGCCGCTGAGGCAGCCGACGGCCAAGTCCTATCCTATCGCTGCTCTTGAGTCACATAGACATGGCAGACAGATAGGTATGGGCAGACAGACAGGCAGCTAGGAACTCATCAACTCCAGATCTGTATCTTAACTCCAGTCTTAGAGGCTTAATCCGGGCTGCTTTCTCCAGCGCAGGCAGCTACTGTAGCAGCCAAGAAGCCGGAACAGACAAATCCGTAGAGCTTAAACTCGGCGAAATCTTTCAAAAGTCAAGTTCTCTGAAACAAATCATGCACTTTAACATCTCCTGTGTT